>BSBN01000201.1:0-2400000 GCA_027924645.1 Cunninghamia lanceolata | reverse complement strand
TTTGTATATATGGGGCAACACACATGTAAGACATGCAAACCTCCCAAAATGCATACTACATATGGGACAATAGACACACCAAACAAAACAAGCATGCCAAAACACACACAGTTGAAGACACAGAGAAAACACAGCAGACAAGCGATGGTGTGTTCACTATTTCTAGGCTCATCAGCATCTCAGGCACATTACAAGCACACACTGATGATTGGGCTTCACCACAATAATCACCGAAGACATGCTTAAGGGTTGAGTTAGTCACAAAACTGCTTCTCGCTTCTGCAGAGGACTTTTGAAAATGCTACCCCACCCGCGTCACGGAGATGCCTTACAGTGAAAAGGAAGCATGACATACGACCCCACCTGCATCACGGATACTCCTTATGGTGAAAAGGAGGTATGAGCTCAAAAGTATACAACCCCACCCGCATCACAAAGACACCTTATGGTGAAAAGGAGGTATACACAATAGATTTCAAGATAGATTGATTGATTGCAAACAAACTCAGGATGTAGGAAGTACTCATCGCACTAGTTTGCACCTGAGGACAAGCACATTCCTAACATCTACAACATACAACTTACCTTATATATGCCCCCACCTTAAGGTGGTTTTTATCAGTTATCGATATCAATCATGTTAAGGTAGGAGTAAAATGCACATGGAACATTGACTTTTGCAAAGCCCATGCCCCCCAGAGGTGACATGTATTTTACGATCGCTAAATGTTCCCACAAACACATCCTTGCAAGAAACATGTTAGTGTCTACAAAATCATGATAAACAACAACATCAATACATATGATTAAACACATAAAGAGCCAAGGTTATACAACAAATTCAAAGTTCGAGGATAACCATGGGGCTATGTCACGAAGCTCTCTGAATCGAGTACTACCAAGGCTAGATTTAAAGACCAACAAAGGTGCACAGAGCAGCAATATTTTTAAGGTTTGTAAATGCGATAGAAACATCATAAGATTCACTACACAGAAAGCATGAGTGCTTCCACTAGCCAAGCATCAGATAAAATATACAACCCCATCATCATATTAGGAACTAAGTCCATTTCTTTGATTGCTCTTGAAAGGGACACTAGGTCCACATCAGTATAAATATTTGTCGTCATCCGCCTGCTAGATGGAAACACTAGAGGAAGGGAAACAATAAATAAGAGAGGGGAAACAAGTGTCTTAGGGATAGTCATGTAGGAGGGTGCCCCCAGTGTCCCCAACTGCAACGCTATGTCCGTAAGACACAACACACAACAATGAAATTAGAGAGAGAGGCAATATAGAAGAATGATGATACAAATAGAAGAAGGTCACAATAGGGGCAGTCTCCTGGTATTCTAAACCTTATAGGAGAATCTGAGGTCATCCCAAGAGGCCTAAACAACACATAACACATCACAGGGGGAAGTACATCACGAGAGAGATAAAGGGTTAGAGATACTTACTTGGTAGGATACCATCGTTAAGAACATGCATATCTGGGATATCTGTCATGTTGTTTTGATCTTGTGGAATTAACATTAAGTTTAGGACATTGAGAAGCTTTCTTTTCTTTAAAAGGATTATATCCAATGCCACTTGAGTAATGTGTTGAAGCAGATTCTATAGGTACTCAAATCCCTTGTTGATTTACACCACATCCCTTACCTACATATTCACAATTGTTATAAAGGATTTTAAATCCTCAACCATAAAGGGATGTCATTTCCTTAGAAGATGGTGAAGCCTCATAGGTCTCGTAGTTTGTGGTATAAGTGAGAGTATTTTTTTTATTTTCTACCAAGGGGACTTTAGGTTTCTTAGGTGCTTCAAAAGATTGCTTAGGTGAGATCCATGCCACTTTTGATGTGTCAAGGCTATTAATTTTATATTCCCCTATACTGCAAGGATTAAAATCTAATGAGCCCCAATTATCACCAAAGAGTACATTCCATGGTATAGAATCTTTCACAACATCATTCGTGGCTAGAGGCTTTGACAATTTAGCTTGTAAGTTGTTTAAGCTCATATGATTGTAAACATGTTTTTGCGTTTCAATACGTAAATAGTTATCTAGTTCAGGATCAACATGAATAGTATGAAGTTTACCTTTGAATATAAATTTGATTGAGTGATGTAGGGTGGAAGGGACTACCCCCAATGCATGAATCCAAGGTCTACCAAGAATCATGTTGTAAGATAAAGAACAAGGCATGACATGAATCAGGGTAGGCACAAGCACAAATCCTACTTGTATAGGTAAAGTTATAGTGCCCATGGATTGTCATCCAACATTATCAAATCCACGAATGCTAATGCCATTTGGTGTGATTTGTGATGTGTCAACCTTGATTTTGTGTAGTAGGTCAATGCTACGAACATTAAGAGTCGATCCATTGTCAATCATAACTCATTTTACCAATGTTTTGTTTATTGTGACAAATATTATAAGAGGATCATATTGGTTTTTAACTTCAATTGATAGTAATTCCTATGGTTGAAAGAGAATATCCATTTTTGTCACATGCATACTATCCAATACGGCTGCTACATCATTAGGCTTATCAGTAGGTGGGACAATCACCTTTTGCAAAGCTTCTTGGAGCATTCCATGGTATGTAGGTGATGTTTGTATTAAATCCCAAAGAGAGATCTTAGCTGGAGTAGCGCGAAGCTATTCGACAAGATCATACTCTTGACCACTTTTATGAGTAAGATGAGATGGTGGAGCGAGCATAGGTTGAGAACATGGAAGAGAGACAGGCACATGCAGTGCTTGGTTACTTTGCTTGTTATTAGGGTGTTGTATGTGTGAGAAATCACATTGTGGTGTGGTTATTGTAACACATTTTGAACACCTTGAACCATAATCACCGGCTTTAAGGAATGAGGTGCATTAGGTGCCCCCCACACAACCATCTTGGGAATAGTGCTACCAAGTCTATCAATAAGTATCAAATTAACATTATTTCCCTCTTTATTGCACCCAATATCCATCTCCAAAGGATTTAATGTGAGAGACTTTTTCTCATCCACTAATGCTACATCTTGGCTAGGGAGAGCAATGGGATGAGAGGAAGGTACATCATCATCATCATGCTCTAAGGAGGAAAAAGGATTTTCACTCTCATCTTTCTCATGAGTGTTCCTAGAGAGGAATTTGGTTAAATCTTCTAATATCAAAGGATGTTCACTCATGAGGATTAGGAATTTTTCAAAATCAAGATATTTGATAAATGCATACAGAGATACCATAGAAAAATGACATGAAGGTGCCATTAAATTGTTTTCAATGTAAAATCAGATTTGTAAAATATTTTCAAATTAAGTGCAAGACTATATGCAAAAATGACCTAAAATGCTTCATTTTTTGTACTTTTTCAATGCAAATATATGCAAGAAAAGGTGTTGTAAGAATTTTTATCAGGAGAAACAAATAATATGCCTAATATTAGTCCAATACAACAATAATATCCTTTACAACACACTCTTTATGAAAATATAAGATGACGATAAGTCAAAATATAGTGAAAATATGCTAAAATATGCACTTTTTTCACCAAAACTTGATGTAAAAGAGCATGAAAAAGGGTGTTGTGAGGAAAATGATGATGGAAAACAATTTATATCATTAATAACAACCACTTAAAGTCAAAATACCCAACACAACATACTTTTAGTGCCACTTAAGGTAAAACCTTGGTGAAATATAGTAAAAATAGGCTATTTTTCACAGTTTTTTCAATTCCCAGACCTAGCGAAAGGGGTGTTGTAATGAATTTTAGGAGGTGTAGAAAATAAAATCAATGATATTAGTCACCTCAATCCATAAAATTGGGAACAACACGCTTGGAGTGCAAACTGGGTCCAACCCTAGGGCAAAAATAGTCTAAATGTGTAGTTTTTCACCAAATTTTCAATACAAGAGTGTGTTTAAAGGGTGTTATGAAGATTTTTAGGAGGGACAAAAAATAATTACCCTAATAACAACCAATTAATGCAAAAATTCTTTTCACAGCACCCCTATGGTGCAAGTTTATAGAGTCGATAAGGTCAATTTTAGTGAAAATTATTTTTGAAGCCCTAGGTTTGAGATCTTGACACAAAATGCTATGTCAATGGTTTGAATTCTCTTTTAAGATGAAAATTAAATACTCTCAAAATTAAAAATGATTTCCAAGCTTTAATATGCAAAATGCCAATGCAAATCTAATGAAATGCATGAAAATTACTAGTTTTTGTTGAAATTTTCTATGCAAAAATGCAAATATTTTGAATCTAAATGCAAATTTACACTAAAATGAAAGACTATAGAAAAATTCTAATTTTAATAAGCCTCTAAAACTAGTGGAAAAATCTGAAACAAGATTTTGCCTACTAACCCTAGATTTTTGAATTACTAGGTTTAATGAAAATTGTCAAAATTTCTTCAAAAGCCTAGAAAATTAATGATGAAAATGTAATGCAAATTTATGAATTTTTGTGTTTTTCTATAGTTTATATCAGATCTGATGCAAAAATTATGAATTAGGGAAATTTAGAAATAATTGATGCAATTTAGTAAGCCAAACAATGCAATTTTTTTGAATTTTTCTCAATGCAATAAAGTGAAAGACTATATGAATGAATGAAATCAATCCAAATCTGAAGACACACACTCAGAAAGTTTAAATTTAAGTCCTACACATTGGGTTCACTAAAATGTTTAGGGTAAAATTTGGATTGTTTAATGTTTAGTGTTTAGATGTTTGAATCCTCCTTTCACCGTTTACATTTAGGGATCTAGGGTTGAGTGGCATTTCACTATCATACCATAGGTCATTGTGAGATGTAGGGAAACTTGGAATAGGGAATTTAATTATTAATTTTCCTTTTCTTATGCTTAATTGACCATTAAACCCTAATTTCACAATTACGACTATGAATGGAAGAATAACAGAAAAATCTCTTGCAGACGAAAGTAAAATATAAAATCATAGAGTACTTGTTTTTGGGGTTCCAAGGAAGAAAATTCATGGACACAGGAGTGGGCACCCAAGTCCAAGCTACCAGTTTCTTTGCGGGATCCTGACCTCCGTCCGACACTGATCAGCATAGTAACTTTTGTTTCTAGAAATTCAACTACGAAGGACACAAGAGAGAGCACCCAAGTCCTGAAAAGGCTCTGGTGTCCTGCTTCTCTTCAAATACTAAATCCTTGATGTCTATTGATCCCTCCTGCAACTCTACTTTTTCCAGATGTGACACTTGAAACCTACAATCACAAAACTTTGGGAGGGGGTTGTGGTGTTTAGAGGCTTGCCTTAGTCAAGCCTCGGAGGACATTTAAGTCTCTGAACACCGTTGTCAGATAGAGAGTGCATGCCCTTGTGAGGTAGAGGCAAAAACCAAAGGAAATGATGATGAAAACACAATATGATGTCACCTTGTAGTGAAGATCTCATAGAAGGAAGATGCCCTTCATTCCATGATGAAATGGATGCTCAAACCTGCAAACACAAACACATAAACCACACAGATCTTCTCTTGCAACACAATGAAAGCCTTGAATCACCTTGAGAACACTTGAACATCACAATTGCCATCTAGTTTACAAATGAATGCCTAAACATGCTTTTATATGCAACTACAAACACTCCTGCCAAGATTTTTGTAATTCAAACTTACCGTGTCGGCATAGGACCCAAATAATAGTCACAAGCAGACACCCAAAAATTGGGACTACCCCAAAATAGGGTAGGACTAGGGCGTGCGTGCCCAAGTCCTCCTCCCTATTTTGGGTAGGTTCAAGCTCAAGGGGTCCTCCTAGGTCCCATTTGTCATGTTACCTAGGGCTCATTCCATCGAGATGCCAAATTATGAAGTAAGATGTCCTAAATACATGCAAAAGACCCGGGAGCTAAACCTTATGAGGGAAAAGTCCCCAAGGGGAAATTTTTTGACATTACAAATCTATATAGAATCCACTCAGTATCATGACCTATTTAGCTAAGCATCTTGTGAGGGATACCTTGTTGAGCAAGTACTTCAGAGGGTCAATCTTTACGACTAGCTTTGTCTTATGATTCAACATGTAGTGATGTAGTTTCTGAGTGGCAAAGACTACCACAAGACATGAGCATTCAATAGAGGTGTAGTTTAGTCATAGACCACTAGTGCTCTGCTGATATAGTAAATGGCTCTTTCCTTTCCCTATTCATCATTTTGTGCTAATAATGCCCCCAGAGATGAAGATGTGGTTGATATGTATAATAGCAAAGGTTGTCCTAGAATTGGGGGCATGAGAATTGGTGGTGACATTAGATAATCCTTGATCTTTTGAAAAGCATCTTGGCAGCTTTTAGTCCATACAAAGAGGACTCCTTTGTAGAGAAAGTGTTGGAATGGCTAACATTTATTGATGAGTTGGGCAATGAATCTCCTCATTGACTATAATTTTCCCTGTAGGCTATGCAATTGCTTTAAAGTTGCTAGCAGAGGCATGTCCATAATGGCTTTGACTTTAGCAGGGTTGACCTCAATGCCCCTGCGAGAGACTATATATCCAAGAAGCTTACCTGAAGTGACACCAAATATGCATTTCTTGGGATTTAGTCTGACTTTGTATTCCTTGAGTCACGCAAAGACTTTATCTAGAACTTCTAAATGAGTTCTTCTTGTCACCGATTTAGCCAATAGGTCATCTACATAATCTTCCATGAAGGTGTGCATATAATCATGAAAGATTGTGGTCATAGCCCTTTGATATGTTTCTCCTGTGTTTTTCAGGCCGAAGAGCATGACATTCCAACAATATGTGCCCCAGGGGTGGGTGAAAGTCATCTTGTGCTAATCTTGAGGGGCTATTCTTATCTGATTATACCCTGAGAAACCATCCATTAATGAAAGCATTTCAAAGCTAGCAGTGAGGTCAACTATGATGTCAATATTTTGCAATGGAAAGTCATCCTTTAGACATGCTTTGTTTAAATCTCTAAAGTCTTCACAAATTTAGATTTGTCCATTGGGTTTCATAACTGGCAAAAGGTTTGATATCCACTCTGGGTAGTCAATGGGATGAATGAATCCAACATCAAGTAACTTCTTCAACTCTTCTTTCACCAAGAGGGCTATCTACGGATGCATCTTTCTCAATTTTTGTTTCACTAGTTGTACATTTGGCAACAATGGTAAATGATGTATAAAACTATTGGCAAGAGACATCGTGTGGCTTCATGATTGTTGTCATTGATGGCAACAAAGTCTATCCCACACATCTGCAGAGCATAGTATACCTATACCAGAAGTCATATTGAAGAGTGTTCTGGTCCGGTGAACAAGAACAGAGCATGTAGCAAGGTTCGACAATCAAGTCCAGATCTCTTAGATGGTGTAACTCAACAAGTTGTGGACTTGGGCAAGTCAAGAGGAGTATCATGACTACTATATTCTAGAGATTGAGCCTCTAGTGATGAATCATGGAAAAGATATGAGCATATGAGTGTTGGGTTCCAGATAGGCAGAGCAGAGGGAGGAAGAACTGATTGGCAGAGTATCAGACTTCAATCCAGATGAGTAATTGATGACTAAGCTATTTGAGGGATCATACATGGTTAGCCAACATGATTGATGACTTCTATATCTATGTTTTTGATATGCATCACATATTAAGCATGGAATCAGCCGACAGATTAGTGTTTTGTAAATATCTTGAATATTCTAGTTGTTGACTAGAAAGATGTTGAAATCCTTGGTGCAGATATATATACCAGATGGATTTTGGTATGAAGATGTGTGTGTAGGAAAAGTGTGCGAATAAAGGCATAGATAAGTGTGGAAGAAGCAATACAAGTCCGATATGTGACAGAACATCAACACTAAAAGTAGAGGAAGAATGAAGTGCATTAGATCAGTATATTGAGCTTAACTAGAACTGAACCTCAGCATATATGGATGCCTCTCATCAGTTCAAACACCTAGTTACCTTCTATAAACTTTGTAGATAGTAAGTCTCTTGTAGGCAGTGTGCCTCTTGCAAGCAGTGTGCTCGGACAGTGAGCCCTAATTGGCAAGTGCCATTTTTGTACTTCTTATTCTTTTAACACACAATACAATCTTGGGTTAGTCACCCTGTGGTTTTTCCCTTAACAAGGTTTTCCATGTTAAAATCCTTGTTTTATGTGTGTTGATTTCCTTTTTGCTCTCATGATTATATATGCTTATGTGTTTTGATACTGCTCAAATTATAAAAAGAAAAATAAAGTAAAGTTATTAGAGATAACTAATTCACCCCCCTCTTAGTTATCTACCTTGTTTTCAACAATTGGTATCAAAGCTAAGTTCCTTTAAACAAAGCCTAATAGCTTGAGGAAGATCTGGGAATCTCAATGGATATGTATGGTATGAAGGAACAACTTCAATCTGCCCTAGATGATCTTGAGCAATCTCACTCTAAAGTCAATAACTTGAGAGAAAGACTCAAACAAGATGATGATTTCATAAATGAGCTAAAAGAAAAACTGAGTATCTCTGTGAAAAAGAGAAAGGAACTACTTCAACAATTAGCAAGTCAAAGTGAAGCCAATGATACTAATGAAGATCTGAATGAGAAAAACAAGCTATGTGAGAAGCTATCAAAAGAGGTCATTATGGTAAGACATGAAATGGAATTAGGGGTTATGAGATTCACCCAAGAAATTGAAGAGGAAAGAAAAATTGAAGATAATCTAAAACAATCT
Source organism: Cunninghamia lanceolata (assembly GCA_027924645.1). Lineage (NCBI taxonomy): Eukaryota > Viridiplantae > Streptophyta > Pinopsida > Cupressales > Cupressaceae > Cunninghamia > Cunninghamia lanceolata. Next base: position 2,391,289 of record BSBN01000201.1, on the reverse strand, counting down.
CTCAAGGCATCTAGAATCTGATCTTGAAGAGGCTAGAGATAACGAAGAACAACTTGAGAATTAGATAACACTCTCAAACAAGATCTTCAAACAACAAATGAATACAAAGAGAAATTCAAGATAAGATCTGGTCAACTTGAAGTTCTTCTTGAAAGCTAAAAGAGGGTAGATGACAAGCATGGCTTGGGATATGAGAAAGGTGAAAGCTCTAGGTCCGGTCAGAAGAACTCTGGATCAGGAAATCCAAGGAATAGGCCTAGAATACCTCCAGTAAGGAAACCAAATGCTCAAAGTTATCCATCCTTCAATGGATACTGCTACAATTGCAACAACTTCAGTCATAAAGAAACTCAGTACAAAAGAAGAATGAATCAGACTAATTCATCCTTCTCCAGATAGTGTTTCAACTACAAAAGATATGGTCACAAATCTCATGAATGCAAAATAATGCAAATAAACAATTCATTCAATGGTAGATGTTTTGTATGCAATAGAATGGGACATATGGCTAATCAATGTAGATCAAGAGGATATCAGTCAAATATGTAAAGAAATGTTGTTTGCTACAATTGCAATAGATCCGGTCATATTGCCAAATTCTGCAGAAGTAAAAATTGGGATAAAATGGGTCTGGTGCATCATAATCAAAATCAAGATAAAGGAAAAGGCAAAGTGAATGCTGATGAAGTTCAAAGGGAGATGAACAAGATTTGGGTGAAGAAGAGTATAGAAAATGTTGGGGATGGATCCGCACCAGAATCTAGTGCTAATATTCCTTCTGGAAACTAAACAAATGAGCTCTGGCTCAAGGCGAGTCACAAAGGAAATTAAATTCCCCCAGCCAGTCAATTGGTGCCTAAATTTGGCACATGGAATGTTGCAGATTAAAGGGTTCTTAGAGAAATATCCAAATAACCCTCACTAAAAATATGAAAGATCTGCAAGGAGCTTTGAAGAGTTTAATCAGCCAAGATTGATCTAGTTTGATAGCCATCCGGTAAAGCAGGATCTTCATAGACAAATCTGGTATGATTCAAAATTGATCTGCGGACTCATGGCATGATTGGAGGAAAGAAGATACATTGTCAATTATCATTCAAAATGATTCTAAGTGCATCTTAGTGATTTGGAAAGATCTCTCTCAGAACAAGGCAACCAGATGACTTAAGTTGTGCATTTATTGCTAAAGGAAATTAGGGTTTATGTAGAGATAAAATGGTTCTTTTACTCATCATTTGCACATTTGCATTCAAGAAGAAGAAAGGAAGAGCTCTGCATCAAGTTTTTACAACTTTGTCTAAGATCAACCGTAGAATCTGATTCAACTAGCGACCTGTTCTGACTCTTATTGTGAACCCTAAAAGCATAAAAAGGTATTTCCATTTCTGAATATCTCTCTCTGAATCTTTTGCAAAGATGGCTACTCCAATGGTTGTTAAGATCACTGATAGACCACATCCAAATTTCAAGAAACACCCCTACAAGTCCCTAGAAGTTGATCCCTTAGGCACTTTTTCTAGCATTCTATATGGGGTTCTGCATGTAGAAGATGTTAGGGTGTACATCCACACCAATATTAAGGAATTTAGAGAATCTAAGCTAATGGATATCTACCGTAAACAATTAATAGATGAAAATTTTGAACTCAAACCTCAATACAAGGCCATCTGAGATAAGTATTTTGGACATTGCATCCACTTTCCCTATTTTGTAGAAGATGAATGGGTCCGGTATGTTCTTAGCATAATACATGACAATTTCATGTGGTTGATGAAGCCCTTCAAGATAACAAAAGATGCAATTAGAGAAGTAACTAGATTGTACTCATCCAGTGGGTTGTCTGCACTCAAATCTGTTAAGAACCAGACAGTAAGTGAGGCTACCAGATCTAAGTTTGACAAAAGAGCCATGACAATAGAAGATATCACAGATCTAGATATCAAATTTGCCTCTATGATAATTGGTTATAAAATCTATCATTCCAGCAGGGAGAATTCCTTGTCTGAAACTGCAATTTATACAGCATATTAGATGCTAAGGGAAAATGTTGATTATGACCTATGTGATCTTCTTCTAAATCAACTTTTAGAAAACTTGCAGAAGATCAAGAAGGATAAGAAGAACTCATTCAAGTATGGTGGATTAATACTATGTCTATTCTTTTATTATATGAATGAGCTACCCGGATCAAGTGGTTAGGTATGGCAAAATGATAGATCGGTTGCCATACAAATTAGAGACTATGTGTATGGGCTTGGTGATGCCAAGGCTCAAAGTACAGCACTCTGGGGATACTTTAAAAACTTCCAAAGTTTGATGTAGGCCAGAGAAAGAATTCCTCAAACAATAGTTGAAAAATATAAGGATACAGTATGCTTCATGGTAGACACTGATCAATGCCTAATGGAGGCAATTGAGCCCAAAATAGTTTGGATTATGCCAATGGGATATGAGGTTGATGAGAAAATCCTGGAGCTACATGTCCAACACTTGCTGAGTCAGCCTAAGGACCCTGAGATAGAAAGGTTTGGAACCTTTCAAGAATTAAGTGTAAAGATACATGTTGAACTGAGACAACCAGAGATGAAAAGAAAAGTGAGAAGGGAAGTAGAGGAAATTGCCAAAAGATATGGCATATCAAAGGAGGTAGTTGATGCAAATAGAGAGAAAATAGGAGCTAAGAAAGAGAAACAAGAAACAGAAAAAGAAAGTGTTCCAGTACAAACTTCCTCCCAGACTAGATCTTCCAAGAGCTCTGCATCTGCTACCTCTAAGATCTCAAGAGCCTCAAAATTGGAAGCCAAGACATCCGAAAAGGGAGAAAAGAGAACAAAAGAAAAGGCCACAAGGTCATACATAAGCCAAAGGATGATGAAGAAACAGAGTCTGATGAGGAAGTAAAGAAAATGAAGAAGAAGAAAACATCCAGGTAATCCTCTGCAAGTAAAAACAAAGAAGAAGAGGTAGAAGAATTTGTTGAAAGGCCTACTCTATTGATAATGTCATCAAGGCAATCACTGTGGATGGGAATCTACAACCAATGACATAATTTTATGATGAGTATAGTGACACAAACAAAAGGAACTTGGAAGAAGCTACAGTTAAGTACCTAAATATTTATAATAAAGCATTTATTGAAATCATTTCATTAATTCCCAAAAGTCTAGAGAAGGTACTTGAACTGAGAAAGGAGAATGCTAAGGCAAAGGACTTAGAGATCCGAGAACAAATTGCTACTCAGCTTTATCCTTCCATTACTCCAAAGAAAATGAACATGATCTTTAAGGACTGCAAGGGTGAATTCTGGAGCAAAGCAAGAATGAACAAACTAACGTTTGGAGAGATTGATCAGGTAGCAAAAGAAACAGAAGACATCCTCTAGAATGCCTTCAAAAGATTCAACCTTCCTATCATAGAGGAAATAGATGAAGAACCTTCTACCATGGATGTCGAAGGATTAAAGGCATCAAAAGAAGAATCTACTGAGAAAAATGTAGAAGGGTCTAAAGAGATAGATGAAGGGAAATCTAAAGACTTGGATTCCTCTGTTCTGGAAGATGAAGTTCATGAAGAAGTCAACATCTCTCCTTTGGATCCCACTACACACATTCTAGACTTAGGAGCTAAAGGAGAAGGAAGAAAAGAAGAAAAAGTGAGTCAAGAAGAAGAGGTAAAGGGAAGAGAAGAAGAGCAAACAGAGAAGAACTCTGATGACAGTTCAAAGATTCCAAAAGAAAAGACTCAGTCTCCAGTAAGAGACACTACAGAGGTAGTAAAGAAATTCTTGAACAAAGAGATGATGGAGATAGATGAACTAGAACTCTTTCAAGGACCACTCAATTTTGATTCCCTCTCTTCGGTCCAAACAATGAAGATAGCATCCTTTGCTCAAGCTAAAGTAAAAGACAATCTTTTGAAGTCTCACATGGAAGATTGTGAGCTAATAGAGATTGCATCAGGAATGTTGGAGAAGATCATGCCATCCTTCCAAAAGGATCCTTCGGCCTCTCCATCTAATAACCTTAAATCTATGATAAACTTTGTCAACACTCATTTTGATTCCTTAGAGAAATCGGTAGAATAAAAGGTCTAGAAAGAATTTTTGGGAAAGAGACTATTTGAAGTATAGGGACTCATAGCTAATGATAGGAGAACCCTGGATATTGAGATAAAGAGCCTAGAAAATGCTCTTAAAGATGGTGGAGAAATGTACAAATTTTGTCTATCTTGGTCTAAAGTGACAGAGGATATTGAAAAGAAAGTGAAAGAACAAGAAGGTAAACTGTCAAGTTTATCTTAGAATTTTGATCCTCTCACCACATCCATAATGAATCAAGAGTGCCAGGCTATTGCCATTATAAGTGAAATAAAGAGGCTTGAAAAGGAAAAGAAGAATACAATAAGCAGGATGAGTGAACTTAGAGGGATAATTATCCCTATGTTAGAGACAATGCATGAGGCCTTAACTAATGCTCAAACCACAACTCGGACCAGTGATCTGGTAGACTTAAGAAGGGCAGAAGCTTATGCATTTTTGTTGAGTGGTCACATCTCAATTTTGGATAGGATGAAGCAGAGTTGGGCAACAAAATTTGTATAGTTGAAGACCACTTTTGTGGATATACTTAAGTATATGTAAGTATAACATGTATATATACTTATGCGGCTATGTATAGGTTGATTTTTGCAAATTTTGGTGTGTAGATTCCACCCTTTGCCATTGATGTCAAAGGGGGAGTGAGGAGTAGTGAAAAATGTGGAATCTAGCTAAGGGGGAGCTCTGGTAAAAGTGTACATAAGACAGAGCATCAACCAAGGGGGAGTTTGCTACGACACTTAGTCATTTTTCACTAAGTGTTTCCATCAATGCCAAAGGGGGAGATTGTTGGCAAGAGACATTATGTGGCTTCATGATTTTTGTCATTGACGGCAACAAATTCTATCCCACACATTCGCAGAGCATAGTATGCCTATACCGGAAGTTAGATTGAAGAGTGTTTTGGTCCGATGAACAAGAACAGAGCATGCAGCAAGGTCTGACAATCAGGTCTAGATCTCTCAGATGGTGTAACTTAGCAAGTTATGGAATTGGGCAAGTCAAGAGGAGTATCATGACTACTATAATCCAGAGATTGAGCCTCTGGTGATGAATCATGGAAAAGATATGAGCATCTGAGTGTTGGGTTCCAGACAGGCAGAGCAGACTGAGGAAGAACTGACCGGCAGAGTATCAAACTTCAATCCGAATTAGTAATTGATGACTAAGCTATTTGAGGGATCATACATGGTTGGCTAACATGATTGATGACTTATATATATATGTTTTTGGTACACATCACATATTAAGCATGGAATCAGCTGACAGATCAGTGTTTTGTAAATATCTTGAATATTCCGGTTGCCGACTAGAAAGATGTTGAAATCCTTGGTACGTATATATATACCAGATGGATTTCGGTATGAAGGTGTGTGTGTAGAAAAAGTGTGTGAATAAAGGTATGGATAAGTGTGGAAGAAGCAATACAAGTCCGGTATGTGACAGAACAGCAACACTAAATGCAGAGGAAGAATGAAGTACATTAGATCAGTATATTGAGCTTAACCGGAACTGAACCTCAGTATATATGGATGTGTCTCATCAGTTCAAACACCTAATTACCTTCTATAAACTTTGTAGATAGTAAGTCTCTTGTAGGCAGTGTGCCTCTTGTGAGCAGTGTGCTCAGGCAGTGAGCCCTAATTAGCAAGTGCCATTTTTTTACTTCTTATTCTTTTAATAGAGAATACAATCTTGGGTTAGTCACCCCATGGTTTTTCCCTTAACATGGTTTTCCACGTTAAAATATTTGTGTTATGTGTGTTGATTTCTTTTCTGCTCTCATGATTATATATGCTTGTGTTTGGATGTTGCTCAAATTATAAAAAGAAAAATAAAGTAAAGTTATTAGAGATAACTAATTCACCCCCCCTCTCAGTTATCTACCTTGTTTTCAACAAAAAAATTATGGATCAAGTCTTGACATGTCAGCATATGACCAGGTGAAGTTAATCTATAGCGTAGAGAAGAAGTCTGTAAACTCTAGCTTTTCCTATTTAGTGAGTGATGCAGCAAAGTGAACAATCCTGGGAGTAGCTTTTGTACCAACATTGGCTTCAATAGTTTATTTCACTAGTAATGGTGATCTCTCATGTGCAATGGGAAGCACATCCAACCCTCCATCCTCAAGTGCCTCAGAGAGGTTTTCACCCTTGGATATGTCCTTTATTTTTACTTTTGTATGATCTAAGGGTGCCTTTCAGTTTTCACCCAGAGACCTGTTTTCTTTTTCTTTTTCATTTTCACTTTTATGACTAGAGGGCAGAGTAGACACTCCAAAGTATGTGGAGTTATCCAAGTCCATGATGTAGCCAACCTTATGGTCCCCCAGTGGTATGCCCTCACGAAGTCCCATGAACTCAGAGATTGCTTTGTCATTCTCGAAGAAATCTAAGTTAGGTGTTGTTTGCTCGTCCCAGTCTATAAGTTCAGGGTGAATGAGAGGTAAGGCATCATCGGTGTCAAGGAAGCTTATGGAGATGGGGGTAAGAGTGCATATGGAGGTATTATCTAGATCCCAAAAGATGTTGATCCATGTAGCACCATCAGGTAATTCGCGGTGGGATGATTGTGGTTCTAGTTTAGGAGGATCTCTCCATGTCTCGACATCCTTGGAGGTCCTTGCACCTCTACCTAGAAGTAACTTAGTATGTGGATCATTATGTGAGGTATATATTAACCCCTTATTGCGTAGCCACATAGTTGGTTGAAGAGGTTTAGTTCGTCCATTTCCATTGGGCCCAAGCCCTCAATGTCTATCATATCCTTGCTTTTTGACAAATTCATACCCTTTACCATAATGCTCTATGGGCAACTTGACATGTTCAACCTCTTCTTCTTCCTTATAGAGTTGTGTAGATATGTCTTCACTAACGTCCTCTTTACTTAACTCACCCCATTTTGTGAATGTGGTGGGAGCAGTAGAAATATTTTGATTTAGTGGAATGGGTCCAGGCTTTCCTTGAGCTTGGGTGACGTAGGCAACTTTCTAATGCAGTATGATCTTTCCATCTTGTATTCACCACATCCTTTGTCTTGGATCTAGATTTTAGGCTTGATTGGCGGAGTGAAAGTGGTGGTGGATTTGGATAACGTGGAAGGGTCAACATAATAAGATGAGGTGAATGGTGAATACTTGATGTTGAGGTACCTCTCTTAGGTGGCTATAGTATTGAAAGGTGTTAGGATCACCTGCGACAATGATTTTTTTGCCGTTATAAGGGAATTTGATACATCGATGGTATGTGGAGGGGATGGCCTTCATGGCATGGATCCATCATCAGCTGAGGATGAGATTGTAGGGAACTTCAATAACCAAGACATGAAATATGGTATCTTATGTGGTAGGTCCAACCCTTATAGGTAAGGTGATTACTCCCTTTGAAGAGCACTTGGCATCATCGTAGGCTTTGACGATAATTCTCTTAGTTGGATTGACGCAAGCCTCAGAATACCCCAGTATTATTACCAACTTTAAAGGAGATACATTTAATCCTACTCCACCATTGATGCAGGAGCATCCCTGGTTCAAGAGCAATCTTGCATCAACCAAAAACATTTGCATTTCTGTTTGTTTACAGTTCAACTTGTTTCCTTTCATTTTCTATTTTAGTTCAGTCAGTAGTAGTTTCTATATTTTGGTCTACATTCTACCACAGTTGTATTTCACATCTTGTAGAGCTAGAATTAGCATTTAGACTCATTTATCTACATCATATCTAGAATTTAGAGCATTTGGATTAAGTACCTGAAAGATATCGCTATTAGAAGATTGACTATTTTCTTAGAACAGGGCATCCTGACAGTCTTTGATAATCAAATAAAGCAGAAGGCTTGGGGAGCATTCCTTGAGTTGTGGAGCCTAACAACACATCATTCAATGATCTTTGGTTCATGGCTAACCTTCTCTAAGATCTGCACATCATTCCATTCATTTATAGAGGTGTTCTACATGATTAGGTCCGACCTATCCATGTACACACGTTACAACTCTTCATTGGAGTTTGTGCCCTTCCTTGGCCGACGTGAAGGAATCTTTTGTACCGGAGATGATATATAAGATGTAGTATATCCCTAGGAAAGTAGATTTTGATAGTTAGTGTTTGATTCATAATCCTTAGTTTAGATTTGGTGTGAAGGAGCTTCAAAGCTATATCTTGCGCATATTCTGATATCCTGTAATCAGGCCTTTGAGCCCTACTTATAAGCACACATGATGTCGGCTGGATTATATTTGAATTCTATTATATATTGAATAATTGAATCTATGTTTTTTTCATATCTTTGAGTTGTTTCCATTATGTTTACTCTTACTATACGGCCTGGACAGTTCATTCTGTGAACCCTCCTACTGTGACTCCACCAAGTGGTATCAGATCAAAAGTTCAAATATTTAGGAGCGAGTTAAGCGAAGTTGGTGAAGGAATTCCATAAGATCTTGCTATGGACATATTGCTGAATTGAGGCAAGTCACTTGTGTCATAACTGATCACCGATTGTGAGGCAGTTGTCACCTGGTAGCCCGATCACTGAACTTGAGGCAGTTTGCACTTGATCCTAGGAAGAATGCCGCCGATGAGAGTTGTTTCTATTGGAACAATGAATGGTAGAATGGATGAGATGATGTAGATTATGAAAATGATGTGAATTTGATTGGATACTATTGAAGAAGATAGGTGAAGAGGATTGACACCAAGACCTAATGTTTAAAGTGATGATGAAGAAGAATTTCAATCTGTCAAACAAATTGGCGAAACCCTAGAAGGTGATGAAGAAGAATAATCAGATCAAGTAAAGATGTTGTGAGCTATTTCAAAGATTGGAAAAAGACCTAGAGTTGATGTACCAAATTATATTGGTAATTTGAACCCTGAAGAATTGATTGACTGGATAAATGACATGGAAGAATACTTTGAGTATGAAGAAATTGAAGATCCAAAGAAGGTGAAATTTGCAAAAACAAAATTGAAAGGACATGCCGCTATATGGTGGAAAAAAGTTTAGTTGGAAAGAAATAGAAGAGGAAAAGAAAATATTACGAAGTGGGATAGGATGGTGAAAAAATTGAAGAATCAATTCATACTTGCTAACTATGAGTTGGAGCTGTTGAAAAGATTGCAAAACCTAAGACAGAAGGAGAAATTTATGGAGTATACTAAAGAATTTCAGAAGATGATTATATGGATGGGACATAGTGAAGCAAGTAAGGAGAAAGTGGCTAGATACATCAATGGACTAAGATTGAGCATTCAAGAAGTAAGCTTGGTAAGGATGACATCTTTGGAAGAAGCCTATCAATTTGCCCTGAAGATTGAAGAGAAGATAAATAAAAGACATGATCCAAGACAAAAAGGAAGAGGAGGTAAATTTCAGAGAGGTAGAATATTTTTCAGAGGAGATAGATCATATTCAAAATAGAACAAGTTTGTTAGCACATTCAAGGAGGACAAAAATAATAATGCTTACTGTAGTGATGACAGAAATTTTTACCAGAGATGAAACCCTAGTGCATACTAGAATGAAGGATATAGAAGAGAGGGAAGAGAATTTAATAAGAGAACATTCAGAGGTACTTGTTACAAGTGTGGAGGTGAAGGACATAGAGAATTTGAATATAATCAAGGTAGTACAAGTAAGAAGATGTAGAACAGTGGAAGAGCAACCTATGTTGAAGAAGAACCTATTGGATCACCCAGTTCGGTTGGTAAACCAGTGAAAGGAGAATCATTGGTGATGAGGAGAGCATTATTTCAAGTAAAAGAAAATGAGGAACCACTGCAGAGGAAAATTTTGTTCAGGACAAGATGTAAATTAGGAGGTAAGTGTTGTAAAGTTGTGATTGATAGTGGTAGTTCAGATAACCTAGTTTCAAAGGAGATGGAGACTAAGTTGAAGTTGGAAAGATTGAAACACCCTAAGCCCTATCAGATAGTATAGATTCAGGATAATCATAAGGTACTAGTGAGTGAACAATGTTTGGTGAAATTTCATATTGGAATTTATCATGATAAAGTCTTGTGTGATATTATGCCTATGGATGTATGTCATATTTTGTTGGGTAGCCCTTGGTAGTATGATAGAAAAGCTATAAATGATGGGAGGAAGAATACATACACTATAACAGCAAATGGATAGTGAATTACTTTGATTCCTTTGGAAGATGATCCTAAGAGCGAAGTATGTGGAAATGCTAGAATCTGTTTGGTAGATGGAAGAAAATTTCATGATGGTTTGAGACATGAGAATATGTGTTATGCTTTGATTCCTAAGAAACCTAAAACATTAAAGAAAGAGACTGGAGGAGAACAACCAGAGGAGATAAAAGAGTTGCTGACAGAGTATAAAGACATCATATCAAATAATGTACTTGAAGGATTACCACCTATAAGGAGTATTAGTCATCACATAGTTCTTATACTGGGAGCAGGTTTGCATAACAAAGAAGCACACAGAATGATATCGAAAGAAAATGAAGAATTGAATAGACAGATATAGGAGTTGCTTAGGAAAGGTTTGATTAGAGAAAGTTTGAGTTCTTGTGGAGTACATGCATTATTAGCACCTAAGAAAGATGGAGAATCGAGAATGTATACTGACTCGAGAGAAATAAACAAGATCATAGTTAAGTATAGATTTCCTTTACCTAGGATGGATGATATCATGGATTGTTTGAGTGGAGCAAGATATTTCACAAAGATAGACTTGAAGGGTGGATACCATCATATCAGAATAAGAGAGGGAGATGAATGGAAGATAACTTTGAAGACAAATGAAGGATTGTATGAGTGGTTAGTAATGACTTTTGGATTGAAAAATGCACTGAGTACTTTCATGAGATTGATGAATGAAGTCTTGAAGAAAATTTTGGGTAAGTTTGTGATTGTATACTTAGATGATATTCTGATTTTTAGTTGTTAAGGGAAAATTGGAGTAAACATGAATAATCAATATATCAATAATAATACCCAAAACTCAATGAAAAGGGAAATAATCAAGATCAAACAAACAAAGACGAAACCTTTGCAAACCTCAATGCTTCATAGCTTCTGTTGGTTGCCTATCACAATCGATCTTGCATGTATGAATAAGGCCCTCAGAGAGTGCACTTCCTTGCTATTCCAAGATTGTCAATAGAGAATGGATATGATAATGCTTTGTAATGAATATGAGCTTCACAACAATGATAGTGATATGGTAACAAGTTGATCGCAAGCAAAAGGAATGACGTGGGTGCCAATAGTGCACTATAATTCCTGCAGAGTAACAATACTAAAAGCTTGGATGAATGAAATGGAGGAATAGGGTTTAATTTATAGACTTGAGAAAGAGAAGATCAACGATATAGAAAGAATGAGAAGATCAACGGTATAGAAACCTTGAGAGAATGTGCGCGAGTAGAAAGAAGACAAGTGTCTTGCTATATTTTGCATGAGAGGAATTAAAGAAATAGAAGAATGAGTTAACTAAAGAGATAAATCAATTAAAAGAATAAATAGGAGAGTTAACTAATTTAGAACTAGAGAATGGAAATTGCATGAGGATGAGAAGATATTTTAGCTCAATTAAATATTTAGAATATTCAATTGCATGTGCATAAGGATTGAATTATATTTAGAGATAACTCAATTTAGAATAAATGGAAAACATAAATAAATATTTGATTTATTTAAATTTAGAGAAGATATTATTGGAAGAAACAATTCAATAATTAATATTATTTAATTTGTTGGAGGAATTCGAAGAATTTTAATAATTTTAATTAAATAAATTGATTTTATTTAATTGTTGGGAGAATATGAATCAAATAAATAAATTGGTTTATTTATTTATTGATAGAGGAATTTGACTAAATAAATATTAAGAATATTTATTTGGGTAGAGTTGTGTCATTTTTAGGTGTATACATTTTTCCTCTCTTTGATGTGATGTTTGAGATGATGGGATTTGTGTCGAGTAACATCATTTCAAAGAAGTTAAGGTATAGATAGAAGAAAAAGATGGAAATGGAAAGATAGGATGAGGATGCCCCCTCTAGAGATTGGATGAGGAGAGAGTTTCGAGGGCATGAGATGGACAATCTCATGATGAAGAAGGTTGGAAGAATAGGTTGGGGTGAAGAAATTAGTTGAAGAAAGAGCTGAATGATACGTGATGCAAGATAAAATGATGGCACACACAAGAAAGAAAGCAAGTATGCACAAATGATATAAGAACAAAAAAGATATTGCCCCTGTCGAGTGGTAAACCAACGATATACTGATAACGATATATGACAGTGTTGTCACGACAGGGAAGGATATATGCCTAGACCAACACGACAGGCGTGTTGTCATGGCTGGGAATGATGGATCCCTAGAGCAACATGAAGGATAGTGTCTGGTTTCAAGAAATGAAACATGTCATGTAAGACATGTGTATTGGTCTAATTTTGACAATGTGACATCCTATATAAGATAATTAATTGATTATAATTGATTGAGTTGATTTACAACCAGACAAGGATCAAGACTACTAAGTGTGATTGGATAATTTGAGAAGATTGACTTGACTTGATTGGTATGGATTAAGGATGGACCCGCATTTGGATCACTGCTTAGAAGATGCGATGGATAAGAGAGATACAATGATAGATAGAAAGGTGACTGATAGAAGAATGACTCGACAGAAGGACTTACAAGCTTTTATTTGTATTGATACCTTGCATTTTGTGGATCTTTTATTGCATGGGACATGGTATGGATACTTTTATGGATGCATAATGGATGCAAATGGTGTTTACTTTTGACATCTTGATGGTGCAAGTATTTTGAAGTGCTTATTTCATCATTGGGCAATTTTTTTGGTACTTTTTCTGAATGTTGTAAGTTAATATAAGCATCTAGGTATAATTGAACCGATATGACCTATGTACTGCTTACATGGATTTTGATTTAGCAAGTTAATACTAGCATCGAGGTATAATTGAACTGAGATGACCTCAGTACTTCTTGTGTATGAGTAGTCAAGGATTGCCCCCATTCATGTTAGACCTTCGATGTCCTCATTGATCTTTTGTCAATCATGTCATTAGAAAAGGCATCACATTACTAAAGTTTAATCCACAAATAGCAAACAAAGAAAATAATCATGCCCCCATCATAGCATCTCTAGCTTTTGGCATCCTTGAGTAGCATAGAAAGACATGATAACAAAAATCAAGATGCTTGTAACCTAACTTGATCACAACCACAAAACATTTTTGCATTTAGATGTGTTTGTTTCTTGCCATAATTTAGATAAAATCATTTAGAGTGTTTTAGGTGCTTGCTTGCTTTTCTTTGGATAGGTTGAGGTCTTGCATCAAATTTTTTGCTTGAAAGTAGGTTTTACTTGTGCTTGCTTGCCTTGTGAAAGGTTCCACAATCCTTATTGGTGAGACAAACCCTAAGGGATTGACCTAGTGCCTCGGGGGCTCATTGCTAAATGGCCTTGCCTATGTGACGACGCATAGGCAACATAGTTCAGAATAAATCCTAATGGACCTAAGACCTAAGCAATTGAAAGTGGTGTGGACTTAGATAGATAGAAGGACCAGATATGGGATGGGCAAGTGGACAATGTGGATACTGATGATAGACACTATGCCAAGCCGATACTATGGATAAGATGTTGGGTAAGACCTTGGTTGACAAGGTGACAAAAGAGATAGAGTATCGACTGATGATAGGATATCGTTAGGATTTTATTATGGAATAGATATGGATCGGATGGGACATGATTGAAGGAAGAATGGACACAAGGTGATTGGTTTCCCAAAGATGGAGGAAGCAGTTTATCACAAGTAACGCCTGTTTGCCATGTTTTCACCACTTACTTTTATTTGCATGAAAGCTAGAAGTATACATGATGCCTATTTTCTAGGTTTTCATCATGATACCTATCCAAGGCTTCCATTTGCTTGGTTTTCACCAAAGGATGATTTTTTAATTATTTTTTCCATTTTTTTCATTTTTTTTTGCTTTTTTTTAAATTTTTTTTATTTTTTGTATTTTATGCACCCCTTACATTGGGGTTCTCTTAGGTATAGAACCAGAAAAGATACATATTGTTGATTGGGTCATCGAATAGCTCACCTTCTAATGTTGCCAACTGATATGCCCCCGATCCATAGGCAACAATGATCACATAAGGCCCAAGCCAGTTGGGTTCAAACTTGCCTTTCTTTTCTCGATCCTATTGATTGTAGGGATTTTCCTTAAGTACTAGATCTCCAACCTTAAAGACTCTTGGACAAACTTTGTGGTTGCAGCTTCTTGACATTATTTGCTGATATGCCTTGAGTTGATTGAAGGCCTTCTATCACCTTTCCTCTAGCAGCTCTAGCTTTTGTAATCTGGAAACTCTATACTCTTCATCAGTTATGAGACCTTTTAACGACACCCTTAGAGATGGTAATTCAACCTCGATGGGAAAGATGGCTTCTAATCCATAGACAAGGGCATAATGGGTAGCACCTCTAGGAGTGTGTATACTAGTTCAATAGGCCCACAAAGAAGGATTGAGCTAGATGTGCCAATCACAGCCAGCGTCATTGACTCTTTTCTTAAGGAGTTTCAAGATTGTTTTGTTGGATTCTTCTACTTGGTCGTTGCCTTGGGGATAATAGGGTGTGGAGAAATGGTGTTGGATTTTGAATTGGTCACAAAGCTCTTATACATCCTGTTCTTGAAAGGTGTTCCATTATCTGTGATAATAGATGAAGGAATTCCATATCTGCAGATCAGGTAATTGAGGATGAATGAGGAAATTTGTTTACCTATGATGGTGGTGAGTGGAATGGCTTCAATCCACTTGGTAAAGTATTCAGTGGCAGTTATTATGAAATTGTGGCCATTGGATGAGGGGGTGTGGATTTTTCCCACAAGGTTGAGTCCCCATTAACAAAAGGGCCAAGGTGTCATTAAAGGTCTTAGCTCTTGAGTTGGTGCATGTATCAGGTTTACATGTATCTGGCATTGCTTGCATTTCTTCACAAACTGATATGAATCTATTTCCATGTTTGGCCAATAATAACCCAAACGCATGAGTTTCTTAGCTAAGGAAGGACTGCTAGAGTGTGTTCTGTAAATTCCTTCGTGCATGTCTTGTAAGGCAGTTTGAGATTCTTCTCATTCTAAACAACAGAGTAAAGTACCATCTAGACCACGTCAGTATATGGTGTCAACAATAATGGTATAATGAGAGGTTTGGTGGATGAAGGTTCGACGTTGGTTTGAAGATAAGTCAGGTGGGAGGGTGTTATCCTTGAGGTAAGTATAAATTTTACCATAACAAGGTGAATCAAATCCAACTAGTAGGCATATGGAGTGCATTTCAGGATGATCATAAGATGGTTGCTGAATTAACTCCACCAAGAACTCATACCATGACTTATTCTCTAGGATCTCGAGGAGTGAGGCAATGGTGGCCATGGCATCTCCTACTTTGTTTTCAATGTGAGGTATCTGTTCAAAAGAGATGATCACAAAGTACTCTTTATAGTCATCGACCATGTGCTTGTATGGGACAAGCTTCTCATCTTTGGTTTGGTAATCATCATTGACTTGGTTGATCACTAGTTGAGAGTCACCATAGACATGTAGCTCTTTGATTTTACATTTTGTTGCAATTTTTAGACTAATGACCAAGGCCTCATATTCTGTTATATTGTTTGTGCATGGGAACAATGGATGATAAGACTTAGGTATGGTGTCGTCGTGGGGAGTTACCAACAAGATTCCTGCCCCTGATCCATGGTTTGTATAGGAGCCATCAAAGTAGAGCTTCCATGAGTGTGTTGTGATATTAAATAAGGATTCATCTGGAAACTCAAATGTCATTGGTGTACTATCCTGTAGTGGTGCTTCTGCTAACTGATCAGCAATGATTCGTCCCTTGATAGCCTTTCTGTCTACATATTCAATGTCATATTCACTTAGGAGCATTACCCATTTGGCTAGGTGACCTATTAGAGCTGCTTTCCTTAATAGGTATTTTAGTGTATCTATCTTTGCAATACGTTTGATTGGATGTGCTAGCATGTAGTGTCATAGTTTTTGGGAAGTAAAAACTATAGCAAGACATGATCTTTCAATTTGAGAGTATTGCAGTTCATAACCTACTAATGTACTACTGATGTAGTAGACAACTCTTTCTTTACCTTCATAATCTTGTACTAGAAGGGCCCCAAGAGCCATTGGCGTAGTAGATATGTAAAGTAAGAGTGGCTTTCCTTAGATAGGAGGCATCAAGATAGGTGGGTTCATAAGATATTCCTTCAATTTTTTGAATGCCTCTTCATACTTCTCATCCCACCTAAATGGAATGTTCTTATGTAGGAGATGACTGAAAGGTTGGCACTTGTCTGCCAGTTGTGATATGAACCTACGGATCACTTGTAGCTTGCCATTTAGAGACCGCAGTTGATTAATATTCTTGGGTGGTGGCATTTGCATGATGGCCTTGACCTTGGCAGGATCCACTTCAATCCCATTTGCTGATACAATAAATCCTAAGAGCTTGCCCGAGGTGACTCCAAACACACACTTCTTTGGGTTCAACCTGACCTTGAATCATTCTAGTCTCTGGAAGACCTTCTCTAGCACATCCAGGTGTGATTCTCTAGTGAGTGACTTTGCAAGGATATCATCTACATAGT
This sequence comes from Cunninghamia lanceolata, assembly GCA_027924645.1. Taxonomy (NCBI): domain Eukaryota; kingdom Viridiplantae; phylum Streptophyta; class Pinopsida; order Cupressales; family Cupressaceae; genus Cunninghamia; species Cunninghamia lanceolata. Next base: position 2,374,517 of record BSBN01000201.1, on the reverse strand, counting down.
CCTCCATTGTGACATACATCATATCATGGAATATAGTGGTCATAGCATGTTGATATGTGGCTCCTGCATTCTTTAGCCCAAATGGCATGACATTCCAGTAGAAAATACCCCATGGACAAGTGAAAGCTATCTTATGTTGATCTTCTGGTGCTATCTTGATTTGATTGTATCCAAAGACACCATCCATGTGAGATAACATGGTATGCCTTGTTGTTAAGTCGACTATGATATCTATATTTGGCAATGGAAAGTCATCCTTGCGGCAAGCTTTGTTTAGATCTCTAAATTCATTGCATAGTCTGTTTTGACCATCAAGTTTGGACACTGGCACTATGTTGGAGACCCACTCTAGATAGTCTATTGCTCTAATGAACCCTACATCCAGTAGTTTCTTGAGTTCTTCTTTCACTAGTAGGGCAATGTGTGGATGCATCTTTCTAAGTTTCTATTTGACTAGTTTCACTCTTGGATCTAGTGGAAGATGATGTAGAATCAAATCTGGATCCAATCCTGGCATATCTACATATGACCAAGCAAAGTTGACTTGCTTTTTCTTGAAGAATGGTACAAACTTAGTCTTTTCTGGTGGAGTTAGAGACTTAGCAAAGTGAATGATCTTAGGTTGTTCCTTTGTTCCAATGTTGACAGGTTCTATAGGTTCCACAACAATCTGAGACTTCTCCTGGTACATGTCTTCAGGGAGAGTGTCAAGCCTTCCATTGTTAGGTACCACAGTTGGGTTTTCACCATCGGATGCATCCTTTCTTTTTACTATTTTGGGATCTGATACTGCCACGGAGCAGTTTTCACCATCAGATCCAATTTTTATTTTGATATTTTTGTGACTGGAAGGCTTGGCACCCTCTTTGAAATAAGCCACAGTATTGAGTTCAATGGTGAAGCCAGCTTTATGATCTCTCCTGTGGGTAGGTGGTCCCTAAGTTCCATGTAGTCAATGTAGGCATCATCATTTTAGAACATGTCTAGTTGCGAGGTTCCTTATAGATCCCAATATATAAGTTCAAGATGCACAAGGTGGAGAGAGTCAGAGGATAGATCTGATTCATTGATAGTTTGGATGGATATGCTAGGGGTATTGGTAGGGAGGGTCTTTAGGATGGTACATTCTTCCAAATTGTTTATTGTGATAGAACTTGAACCTTCCTCAAAAGTCATATTCTCAGGAATTGGTGAATCACACTTTAATGGTCTATGCATTAGTGTTTGTCCCTCATGGTAGGGGCTATAAGTTTGAACGGTGTCAACTTATTTGTCATAATAGGAGTGCTTTGTCATCTCATCCCACTCATATTCATTGGAATCTATGTCACTATCCTCTTCAAGGTTATGGATCATTTCCACAAGATAAGCATTTTCTTTTGCTTTTCCCTTGTCCCTGTATCCTAGACCTTTTGTATTTCTTTCTAATGAGGATGAAGAAGGTTGAATGGGTTCTATTATTCCTTCTTTTCTTACTCCAATGGGACCTTGTCCTTCATAACCCATTCTGTGTAAGATAGACTCACATCACCCATAGATTTCTGTTGGGAGCTTAGGTGGTTCTTGTTGTGTGTTCTCTTCTTCTTCTGTGTAGAGCCATTGTAAGATATCTCTCTCCTCTATTTCATCTGAAAGGGTCCCCCATTTTACAAAGGGAGTTGTAGGAGGTGTGGGAAGAGTAGATGGCTTTGGAAAATGCTTGGCTCGCCCAAAGAATCTAGGAGATAGAGGCATCTTGGCTAAGTTGAGGCTGTGCTCGATGGAGTATTCCCCTAATCCCATTTCTTTGATGGTAATTTTTTGCTCTTTGGGCTTGAATGAGGAAGCTTCGGAGGTAGAATCATACTGTGGGGTAGGGGATGTAGATGTTCTATTTTGGGTATGATGTAATCAGGTTTTGAGTGGATAGAGTTGCAACGTTGAAAGGGGTCTGGATCACCTTGGATGGTGACTTGTTTGCCATTATGAGGGAATTTTATGCATTGGTGGTAGGTAGAAGGCACAACTTTCATGGCATGAATCCATGGTCTACCTAGGAGAATATTATAGGCTAGCTCCCTACCTAGGACTTGGCAAACAACGTCCTTTATTACCAGTCCCACTTGTATTGGTAACACCACTGTTGCTTTGGTAGTTCTTTCCTCTTCATCATAGGCTTTAATGGTAATCTTCTTCCTTGGATCTACTACATTTTTAGAGAACCCCAATGTAAGGACTAGCTTGAGCATGCAAATATTTAAACTGGCTCCCCCATCAATGAGAACCCTCTTGATGCGGTGCTTATGGATGAAGGCGACGATATGCAAAGGTGTGTTATGAGGCTAAAACACTGAGAGGTCATCTTGTTCCATAAATGATATGGTGCTTGAGGAAGTTAGATTTCCTACCATGGCTTGAAACTTCTCTTGGGCCAAGTTCGTGGGTACAGTCATTTCCACTAAGGCTTTATCAAGAATCTCCTTGTGGGAAGGTGATAGACGCAACAACTCTAAGATAGATATGTGGGCATGAGTTTTTCAAAGTTGGTCTATGACACTATACTGATGGGAGTTGGACTGAGAAGGTGACGACCTTGGAGGGAGGGTATTCAAGGTGACCTTACCACTACAGGTGATGATGCTGCAATCAGTTTTGTTGGGTCTTGATTGTTGGTTGGACGTAACCGCATTGATTTGTGGGATGTGCTCCGATATACAATTGATGGTATAATCGAATCGCACACTTGCATAATTAGCATTATTATTCCCATTATTCTAATTTTACATGTTGTGGTTGTTGTTGTTGTTGCCATTATTGTTGTTGTTGTTGGTGTACAACCCGTCATGATTAAGAAGCAGATCCTTGTATGCCACATGCATCTCATTAGAGGTATGTTGTTGAGCACCTCCTTGATTCTGATCAAGTATGTCTTGAATAACATGTTTGAGATGGATACAATTGTTGGTCGTATGTCCTCTTCCTCTATGATACTCACAAAAGTTGGTGTCTTTCTAATAGTGAGGTTTTATTTGAGGTTCATAATCGCTAGTGGGTGAAAGAGTGATCTCATTTTTGGCCAATAGCTTCCTTAACACAAATTCTTGGGACTCACCCAATGGTGTGAACTTTTGTCTAGCATTTGAGTTGTACCATGGTCTTAGCTCCCAAGAGAACATTTTGTTGGGCATAGCATTGCTTGCCTCTCCTTTGAGAGTGAAGATTGGTTGTTGTTTGGGAGCCGCCACCTTGGCACCAACTACTCCATCATTGAGGACATTTTTATTCTTGGTCCAAACTTTTGATTTTTCCATGGTGTAGTTGGAGTTAGGGGTGTCCTTGTACAACTTAATTTGCCCCTTGGCAATCATAGCTTTCTCGATGAATAATCCCATCTCAATGACCTTCAAAAATGAGGTAGGGCATTGAATTTGGATTTGATAGCTAAGATCGGAGTTGAGGTTGTTGACAAACATCTCCATCAATTGCTTCTCAGGTACATCATATGAGCATTTGTTCTCTAGTTGTCTCCACCTTTGTAGGAAGGAGGCGAATGATTCACCGCTCTTTTGTTTGGTATTGCATAGATCGAGCATGGAGACTTCATGTTCAATGTTGTATGAGAAGTGTGTGATGAATTTGTTTACTAACTCATCAAAAGTTTTTATGCCTGGTGGAAGTCGTGAGAACCACTCCATAGCTTGACTACCTAGAGATCTAGGGAATAGTCTCATTAAGAAAGTTCCATTGTGAGCTACTTCCATGCATGCGGCGTTGAATTCCCTAATGTGATCTCTTGGGTCTCCCTTCCCTTTGTACTTGTCAACCTTAGGAACTTCAAACCTAAAGGGGAAGGGCACCATGTTCAAACTTTTATCAAAGGGGTATGATACGATGTCTTCCAAAGAGTAGGTTTTAGTATTTGTTCCCATTTTGAGATCCGTCATTTGTTGCATTAGGCCCTCAATTTGTTTCCTCATTTCTTCCATGGGTATGTTTGGGTCTACAACTTTCTTTCATTTATCTTCACTAGTGTAGTGTTCATGAGTTTCCTCTTCGGTCTCTTTCAGTTTGCTAAGATCGAAGTCAGTGGGTAGCTTAAGTCTGAGATTTGTGAGATGAATAAAGTACTTGTGAGGATCCTCATGGAGCACTTTTTGTAGTAAGCATTGGAATTTCTGATCTTGGAGGTGTCTTTGGTACTCTTCATGAGATATTTCCTCATCACTATTGTGAGGGGTGATAATGCGATTGGATGATCCATCCATTTCAAGTTGTCTTTTGTATTGAGATCTAGTTAAAACCATGCAAGGCGACGTGGGAAGCGGTGGGACGAAACTAGAGATTTTGGTAAGATGATGATGGAGATTGTTGAGAATAGGATACTTGTGATGAGATTTGGACAAGGGACTCTTTTGATTAATGATTCCAAGTAAGACGGCCAAGACAAGATGATAGCCACAAGGAAGGGTACTTGATACCTATCTTACTATGTAGAGACTAGTCATACACCAAGACCACTAATGAAGTTATGTGACCTACTAGTGTTACTTGAATCTGAAATGACCAGAAAAAGATCTTGCGCTAATCTAATATAGGATACTTTGACTTTGCACTATGGAGACCTGGTAGAAGGTGGATGAGATGATTGATGAAAGAGAGAGTTTGATGTGAAATGGATGGAAAGGTGACTACAAGTTAAGATCTGAACTTAGGACTTGGAACTAGGTTGAAATGGGTACCTAGAAATGGTAAAACTTTTCTCTCAAAGTATGTGGAAGTACTCACTATTACGTATGCACAGGAATAGATGCATAGTAGAAAAGGACATAGGCACCTAAAGTTGACACAGATGCACAGTACTGGTAGAAATCAAATGCGCAGTAATAAGTGATATAAGCACAGCAAGTCGGTACAAATGCGTAGCAAGTCAAAATAGATGCGCAGCAGAAAATGATAAAAGCCCAGCGCTAGTTTTTTTTTAGTGTTTTTACAAATTTTTGGCAATTTTTCTAACGTTTTTGGTTCCTTTGGTTGTAGGATGGTATTTTTGATTTGATTTTCTCTAATTATGGCAAGAAGACATAGCAAACACAAAGAATGTTTTTATGGTTTTTTATTTTTTTGTGATTTTTTTTACTCTTTTTGGACTAAAAGAAAACAAATACAATCCTAGGTTTCAAAGGACAATATAAACTGAATTCTCACTATATCTAGTGAAGCATCTCTGGGAGGTGATAATCGCCCTTCCCTGCACCAGCTTATAGGGGTTTTTGGCCACTAAAATAAAGGTGTTTAATAAGTGCAACCATTCGAGTGGTTATACATGCAGCAACACTACTCTCCATTATGGAGTCTCCTAGCCTACAAGGGTTGTGTCTTGGAGGGTTTTGGGGGAGGTTCGTTTTTGGTATAACACAACCTCACTCGTTGTTTGAAGCTTTCACTCCAAACACAATTTATTTATAGTGGTTTGGTAGAGCTTGGCATTAGCTTGTTACCACTTAGGGTCATTCCTACATGGATGGACAGTATCCAAGAGTAGGCCCCTCTTAAGGTTAAACACATGCGAAATGATATGTCTAGCATTTTGGTCACCCAAGATATGGGAGAGCATAGGCCTGGTATCATTCCCAAAAACATAGAAGATAGTGGTTCTTTTCCCCTAGTTAAAAAGAAAAAGACTAAATGAGCTATCTACTTGGGTAATCATAGAAATTTGTTAACTTTGAAGTGATAACAAGATAGCAATGGTTCAATTTTACCCAGACAGCAATGTGTCTAACTTTGAAAGATAGCAATATGGCAATGATTTAATGATATGCAAGATAGTGATGATTCAGTTACCACCCTCCTAGTTAAGACTATGTGATATTTGCATGAGCATCCATTTACTTTCCTTTTAGAAATTGAAGTGTGAGTTAACAAGTGTAGCTATATGATTCTAAACTAGTACCTAGCCTGCAAAATAGATCCAGGAGCATTCCTGCAAAAAAGTGTTAGTGTTAGCAAAAAAGCCACAAGAAAAAAAAACCCTAAAGTCACTGTCTAGATCAGATGTGCAACTTCAGAGTCTGAATGCATAGAAATAGAGATCAAAAGCGTAGGAGTACAAATGTGCTGAGACAGAGGTCAAGAGCATAGGAATACAGAGTATATCCGCTGAACTAGAAGATACGTCATTTCATAAGGTATATGCACCGAAACAGAGCCTATATGCATCGAAAGATTGGATGCACTAGAACAAACAATAGATGCATGTTAGGATGAGGTAGATGCACAGATTCCTCCAGTGTATGGCTTTCTAACACACAAAAACTTAGTTTTTGGGTTAAATTGGGGCTAAGCCACATGGTGGGTACCAAAAATGTTAAGGGAAAATTGGAGTAAACATGAATAATCAATATATCAATAATAATAATACCCAAAACTCAACGAAAAGGGAAATAACCAAGATCAAACAAACAAAGACGAAACCTTTGCAAACCTCAATACTTCATAGCTTCTGTTGGTTGCCTATCTCAATCGATCTTCCATGTATGAATAAGGCCCTCAAAGAATGCATTTCCTTGCTATTCCAAGATTGTCAATGTAGAATGGCTATGATAATGCTTTGTAATGAAGATGAGCTTCACAAGAATGATAGTGATATGGTAACAAGTTGATTGCAAGAAAAAGGAATGACATGGGTGCCAATGGCATGCTGTACTTCTTGCAGATTAACAATACTAAAAGCTTGGATGAATGAAATGGAGGAATAGGGTTCAATTTATAGACTTGAGAAAGAGAAGATCAACTGTATAGAAAGAATGAGAAGATCAATGGTATAGAAACCTTGAGAGAATGTGCATGAATAGAAAGAAGACAAGTGTCTTGCTATATTTTGCATGAGAGGAATTAAAGAAATAGAAGAATGAGTTAACTAAAGAGATAAATCAATTAAAAGAATAAATAGGAGAGTTAACTAATTTAGAACTAGAGAATGGAAATTGCATGAGGATGAGAAGATATTTTAGCTCAATTATTGCATGTGCATAAGGATTGAATTATATTTAGAGATAACTCAATTTAGAAGAAATGGAGAACTTTAATAAATATTTGATTTGTTTAAATTTAGAGAAAATATTATTGGAAGAAACAATTAAATAATTGATATTATTTAATTTAGAATGAATTTGGAAGAACTAATTAAATAATTGATATTATTTAATTTGTTGGAGGAATTAGAAGAATTTTAAGAATTTCAATTAAATAAATTGATTTTATTTAATTGTTGGCAGAATATGAATCAAATAAATAAATTGGTTTATTTATTTACTGATAGAGGAATTTGACTGAATAAATATTAAGAATATTTATTTGGGCAGAGTCATGTCATTTTTAGGTGTATACATCAGTAAGACAAAAGAGGGACATTTGTGGCATATTACACAAGTTTTATAGAGACTGAGAGAAGAGAAATTGTTGATAAACATCAAGAAGTGTAGTTTCATGAAGGAAGAGTTGGTATATTTGGGATTTGTGATTTCTGCAGAAGGATTAAAGATGGACCCTGAGAAAGTGAAAGCAATTGTTGAATGGTCTACACCGAAGAGCATTGGAGAGGTTAGATCATTTCATGGATTGGCTAGTTTCTACCAGAGGTTCATTAGAAATTTTAGTTTAGTATGTAACCCTATGAAAGATACAATGAGAGGTGATAGAAAAGACTTTAAGTTGACATCTGGAGTAGATAAAAGTTTTGAATTGTTGAAGCAAAAAGTGACAAAGCAACTTGTTTTGGCGTTACCAGATTTCAATAAGGTATTTCAAGTTGATTGTGATGCAAGTGGAAATGTGATTAGAGCAGTATTAAGTCAAGAAGGTAGACCTATAGCATATTTTAGTGAAAAATTGAATGATGCAAGGAGAAGATATTCAATTTATGACCAAGAGTTCTATTGCATAATTCAACCCTTGAAGAAGTGGAGACATTACTTGTTGCCTAAGGAGTTTGTACTATATACAAATCATCAAGCTTTGCAGTATTTGAACAGTCAAGGTAAGTTGAATCAAAGACATATGAGATGGGTAGAGTTCATGTAGAGTTACACTTTTCTGTTGAAGCATAGGAGTGGAAAATCAAACAAAGTTGTTGATGCATTGAGTAGAAGAAGAAACTTGCTGACCGAAATGAGAGTTGAAGTGTTGGGTTTTGATGAATCGAAGAACATGTATGAGGGAGACACTAATTTTGTAGAACCTTGGAAAGCATGTAAGGAGCCAGTTGTGGCAGATAGGAGTAAGTGGCTAGATTATTTCATTCAAGAAGATATGTTGTTTAGAGGAAATTAGTTGTGCATACCTAAGAGTTCAATGAGAGATAATTTGATCAAGGAGAAACATAGTGGTGGATTGGCAGGACAGTGGCTTTGGTAAGTGAAAACTACTTTTGGCCTTAGATACATAAGGATGTTAGGAAATTTGTGAAGAGTTGTAGAGTTTATCAAGTTACAAAAGGGAGTAGTCAGAATACCGGATTGTATAGACCTTTGACAATACTGGAGAGACCTTGGGAAGACATAAGCATGGATTTTGTAATGGGAGTGCTAAAGACAGAGAGAGGACATGATTCAATATTTGTAGTGATTGAAAATTTTTCAAAGATGGCTCATTTCATACCTTGTAAGAAGACAACTGATGCAGTGCATGTAGCAGATCTATTTTTCAAATAGATTGTGAGATTACATGGATTACCTAAGACTATAATTTCAGACAGGGACACCAGATTTCTTGGATACTTTTGGAAGACACTTTTGAAGAAGATGAAGACAGATTTGAAGTTCAGTTCAACATTTCACTCAAAAACTGATGGACAGATAGAGGTAGTGAATAGGAGTTTGGGAAACTTGTTGAGATGTTTGGTTGGAGAGAAGGCCAGAAGTTGGGATTTGATTCTTCACAAGCAGAGTTTGCATACAATAATTCAGTAAATAGGAGTACCAGAAGAACACCTTTTAAGATTGTTACCAGAATAAATCCTATAGGAGTTGCAGAATTGAGGGACATTGGTATGGAAGAAAAGCAAAGTGCAGAAGCAGAGGAATTTGTAGATCACATGAAGATAGTGCATAATTAGGTGAAGAAGCATTTGGAGGATATAAACAGTAAGTATAAGGAAAAGGCAGATGAGAAAAGAAGACAAGGAATTTGAAGTAGGAGATGAAGTAATGGTATACTTGAGAAAAGAAAGATTTCCAATTGGAACATATAACAAGTTGAAGATGAAGAAGTTTGGACCTTGTAAGATAGTTAGAAAATTTGATTGAGGAAATGCATATGAAGTAGAGTTACCAGAGACATTGGGTATATCACCTATTTTCAACATTGCAGACTTATATCAGTATCATGAAGTAGAGTTCAGTGACAGTATGGAAGAAGAGTTGAAGAAGCAGTTACCACAACAAGCACCGAAGCATATTGAAGACATTTTGGATAGTAGAGTTGGACACAGCACTAGAGGAAGACAATACAAAGAATATCTTGTGAAGTGGAAAGGCAGACCAGAAGAAGATTTAGCATGGATTTCTCAGGCTTAGGTGGACCGTCTTGGTTCTCCCCTAGCCCCAACAAAGTGAGGGACTCACTTTTTCAATAACCTTGGATGTCTGATGCAAGAGCATCCCTGGTTCAAGAGCAATCTTGTATCAACCAAAAACATTTGCATTTCATCTTATTTGTAGTTCAACTTGTTTCCTTTCATTTTCTAGTTTAGTTCAGGTAGTTCAGTCAATTACAATTTCTATATTTTGGTCCACATTTTGCTGCATTTACATTTCACATCTTACAGAGCTGGACTTAGCATCAAGACTCATTTATCTACATCATATCTAGAATTTAGAGCATTTGGATTAAGTATCTGAAAGATATCATTATCAAAAGATTGACTATTTTCTTAGAATAGAGCATCCTGACAGTCTCTGATAATCAGCTAAAGGAGAAGGCTTGTAGAGCATTCCTTGACTTGTGGAACCTAATGGCACATCATTCAATGATCTTTGGTTCATGGCCGACCTTCCCCAAGATCCGCACATCATTCCATTCATTTACAGAGGTGTTCTACATGATTAGGTCTGACCTATCTATGTACACATGTTATAACTCTTCATTGGAGTTTGTACCCTTCCTTGGCCAATGTGGAGGAATCTTTTGTACTAGAGATGATATATAAGGATGCAATAGATCCCTAGGAAAGTAGATTTTGATAGTTAGTGATTGATTCATAATCCTTAGTTTAGATTTGGTGCGAAGGAGCTTTGAAGCTATATCTTGCACATATTATGATATTTTGTAATCAGGCCTTTGAGACCTACTTGTAAGCCCGCATGATGCCGGCTAGATTGTATTTGAATTCTATTATATACTGAATGGCTAAATCTATGTTTGTTTCATATCTTTGAGTTGTTTCCATTGTGTTTACTCTTGTTGCGTGGCCTGGACAGTTCATTCTGTGAACCCTCCTACCATGACTACACCAACCATCTACAGGACTTGTTAGATTTTATGCTTATTGATGAAAACTTCAAGATGCAGAGGGTCGGTGTGATTAGGTTGGTATGAATGCCACATTGTTAACTATGGCTAGGTGTCCCACCATGGCCTGAAATTGGTTTACATTTAGGTCTATTGGGACAGAGGATTCTAGAGTGATTTCTCTAGGATAGCCTTGTTCTGGTGAAAGGCGAAGTAATTAGAAGATGGATGTTTGGGCTAGAGTCTTTTTTAAATGATCCATAAGGTTATATTGGCCTTTTTCTTATCGAATGGATGTATTAGAAGGATTGGAAGGAGCACTTTGCAATGTTATCTTGGCTTTGCGGGTGGTGACAATGTATTCTAGATGAGCCTTGATGGTAATCATAGAAATGTTATTATCGTATGCACGGATGCTATTGATGGTGTAGTCATAGGAAACGCTCTTGAAGTTAACACTATCATGCGGTTTGGTTTCTGATGAGGAGGGTTTTCCTAATCTGTGATTTTGTAATGGCTCTATGAAGATGGTATGATTGGTATTAGAGGAACCAGATGGTTGATCCACAAGTATGTCACCCCTATCAATGAAGTCTTGAATGTAATTTTTAAATTTATAGAAATTTGATGTCTTGTGACCTTTGATTTGATGGTAATCATAGAAGTCATTGTCATTCCATAAGGGAGGTTTCAAGGCAGGGTCATACTGTCTAATTTCTGACAGTTGAATGAGGTTGTTTAGCAATAACTTATTCAAGATAGATTCGATAAGCTCTATCAAAGGTGTGTAATTGCATTAAGGGGTGTTATTCTTTAGAGGTGGTCTCCTTTGATTGTTTTGAATCACGTTGGCTGCTTGTTGTGGTTGGGGTTGTTGATGTTGTGGTTGTTGCTATACATGCGATTGATTGTTTGTTGCGAGAGGCGCTTGGAGCATGATAAAGGGGCCATACCTAAATGCCTTAGCATCCACCACCCCATCATTGGTAACATTTTTGTTTCAAGCCAAAGTTTTGTTTTTGTCATAGGGTGTGTTTTGGGTGTTTTGATTATTGTTGAAAATTTTGATTGTACCCTTAGCAATGAGAGCTTTTTCAATGGAAGACCCCTTCTCGACAACTTCTTCGAAGGAGGTGCAACAATGGATTTGTAATTGATGCATAAGCTCTTTGTTAATATTTTCTATGAAGATGTGCACTAACTAATTCTCAGGGATGTGACAAGCGAATTTACTCGCTAGGCCCCTCCACCTTTGGAAGAAGGAAATGAAGGTTTCTCCATCCTCTTGTTTCGTTTGGCACAAGGTGGCAATGTTTACATCTTTTTCTATGTTGTAGAAAAAATATGATATGAACTTATCCGTGAGTTCAGTCCATGTCCGTATTCCCATGGGAAGATGTGCAAACCATTCAAGAGCTTCACTGGCAAGGCTCCTTGGGAAGAGTCACATTAAGTATGTGTGATCATAGGCAAGATCAAGACAAGCAGTATGGAACTTGTGTACATGTTCAACGGGACTCCACTTTCCCCTATATTTGTTAAAATTTGGTACGGTAAAATTTAGAGGGAAAGGGGGCATGTAAATGCTTTTTTCAAATGGATATGGGCATAATTCCTCCATAGAGTATAGTTTTTTGGTCACCAAAACTTGTAAGCTAGAGAATTGTTGCTTTAGTTTGTCCAACTCTTGAGTGAGGACTTCAAGGGGTGTGTTGATGGTGTTTATGATTGCATTTTGATGCGAGTTACCTAAGCTTAGTGCTGATGTGTTTTGTGGTCCCAAGTTGGTGACAATTGAGTTAGTGTTTGTGTTGAACGGGATGTGTGATGAAGACGTGTTTAGGTTTTGGTTGATAGGTACATATGTGGTATGGGGATTGATGTTTTGATAATGGGACGAATCATTATTGGTATGTTGGTTTTTGATGTTATGAGGGTTTGTTTGGAAGATGTGGTGAGTGTTTTGGACATGTTGGGTGTTTTGATGCAAGGCACTAGCATTTTGATTAATGTGTTGATGGTTTTGGGGGATGGTGTAAGTGATACCAATGTTTTTATGGGTGTTGGGCATAACATTGTTATTTTGACCATTTGGATCTACATATTGTCGATTCATGGTATGGTTATGAGTGGCATTAACATTCATGTGGACATGGGATATGACAATATTGTTTTGATTTTGTGGATCTATGTATTGATGGTTCAAGGTGTTGCCATGTGTAGACCCAAAGGTCATGTTTTGTCCATTAGGATCAACATATTGTTGATTCAAGGCATTGTTATGAGTGGTATTGGTGTTCGTGAAAATATTGTTTTGATTTTATGGGTCTATGTATTAATGGTTCAAGACATTGCCACGTGTAGAACCAAAGGTTGCATTTGAGTTTGACATGGTGTTGGTGTTTTGATCATGAGGGTCAACATATTGTTGATTTAAGACATTTGTGTTGTTTTGACCAAGGGGATCTATACTTGGATTGCCTAGATTATTTTGAGGTCCAAGATTCAAGTTCATGTTTGATGTGGTGTTTTGTCCCCTAGAAGTCACTATGTGCATCTTTCGTGTCCTTTTGTTGTGGTTCATGTTCATTGAGACAAAATGATTTGGGAAGGTCAATGGTTAGGACACAACATTCATGTTGTTGGGATCAAAGGTCGCATGGGATATCATGGAATCTTGTGATGTTTGCCCCACAGGGATAGTGACAAGCTCTTATGTTGAACTTGTATGGCTAGATGAAGGTGCCATTTGTCCTTGGCTTTGAGTGACATTGTTGGAAGGTGACCATACAATCATGTTGATATCTACCCCTGGGAGAAGTCGAGTACCATTTTGCAAGAGTTTCATGAGGTAATTTTGGGCATTTGCATGAATCATCTCATCTAAGATTCGCAACATCCTAGGGTCTTGGGAAACTTCTTGAATTTCTTGTTGCATTATTCCTTGGTCTTCTTCTCAAGTAAAAGGATGTTCTCAAAGGGATTACCCATGTTGGATGAAAATCTCATGGTGTTTGCGAGGTGTTCTAAGGATTCTCCCTTGCTTTTCTTTTGCAACCTTGTCTCGACCATACAAGACCTACTAGTTTATGAGGGACGGGAAAATGAAATTATCCTAAGGATGAGAGTATAATGCTATGTTTTTGGTATTTTTAGAGAAGGTGACAATGGACTATGTAATATTAAGGATGTCTAATGATACTAAGGATGAAAATTCAAGGATATTTTTGGTCTTTTCTAAGGTTGCTAATAGAAGCAGTGTCTAAATGGGAATGGAGATATGTTTTTGGTATTTTCTTGGAATATTTTGGAAATACAACTAAGGTGGAGAATGAGTCTATGCTTTTGAGATGTAACTAAGGAAATATGCCCAAGACTATAGTAGAGGCTAATGAATTTAATCTTTGAAAAGTTTAGTTCCAATAGGATACTATTGTCTACTAATGACTTTCAAAGTACTAATTGGGTTTGTCAAAACCTTGGAATGTTGTTGTGAGAGAAATGGTTTGATTAAAGTGAGCTTGTGAGTTGGAGACTTCAGTTTGAGAAGTGGACCTAAACTAGTCAAGTGAGTATTAGGTCCACATTGTGATTGATTTGGATGAAAATGATACCAAGGTCTTTTAGTCCAATTTTGCACTTATGAAGTAGTCACACTTCGATGGTTTCTCCTTATGTTTCAACTTTAGGAAAATTAATTTTGTAATCCTCTATAGATGTCTAGGACTGAAATCCTAAGGTTCTAAGGTTGCCTAAATGATATGGGAGTGAAATCTAATTCTAAATGGGGTTTGTGTATGCAACCTAATCCTAAGAAGATGAAATGATTTTTGCAAATGGATCCTAAAGGGATGAAAAAAACTAGCAGGTCTGAAATGTTTTGAGATGGTTGCAATCAAATTTGATTGGGAGAATAATGTTTCAAAGGGTACCCTAAAGTTTTCTATTTGTTTGTAGGTGCATGCATTGGATAGGCCTGCAGAGGCGTTATAGAAACTGGCAGAGGCATTTCAGTATTTCTTATGCATTGCAGGAAGCTTTTTATGCATTTTACCAAGTTGCAGATGTGTTGCACAGTTTATGTGGAGCCTAAAGTCAATTTTCTGAGTTTGTTTTGGTAGTTTGTTGAAAAAATTAGAAAACACATCAGTCATAAAAATACTTAGCATTGAGTTTTGGTTGTGACTCTTGTTGTTTTGTATTTTTGATGAGTTTTGAAAACACTTTGAAGACATGCACAACCCTAGGCTAGTCAAAGATACTACATGTTGAGTCCCCACTTAGATTTCTCCAAATATTGAGACAAGGCAGACAGCTAGAGAATTTGGTGACACTGGCTCCCCATTACATAGCCTGGGCACACCAACTTCTCTTACCCTTCGATCCTAGGGACTGAGGGAATTCTTGTCTCCACAATTAATGGTACACATGGGATAGATTCAAAGGTCTGACCTCATGCACCAACAAGTAAAGGGATTTTAGCCACTAGCACAAATGACATGTTACGAGCATCCAACAAGCTACTTAAAGCTTTAACTAGTCCTACTAGGAGTTTCATATATACAAAGGTACACCTCCTTTTGAACTAGCACCGTATGGTAAGTGCTAATACCAGTTTGGAATTGGCTTTTGCCTTATCCTATTTTGTATAGCGGATCAGATGAAAGTACTATTTGGGGTCACAAATGACTTCTCCTTGTGGATGTGTCTCAAGAGTAGGCCCACTCTAAAGGGTTACACAAAAGCAAGGAAAGTGCATGTTTTTGATCTCTAGGCTTGTACCAAGGCGCAAGGAGAGACCATACACATGCAACTTTCTCACACTCGCATGGGGTTCCTTCAACCTTTAGTCTTTTTTAGGTGTGGTGTGATTGATGTAAGTGTGGTGGAGATCTTTTGATTCCCAAGATCACCAAATGGTGTGAGGGAAGAGCATACACTTCTCCACTTCACAAACAGAAATCACCAAGCATGGCAAACAATGATGCAATTTAATTTTATCTTTTTAAATGAGTGAAAATGTGAGTTCTTTTTATACCAAATGAGTGTGATATGCAGATTTGTTGTTCATTTTAACCGAATGCGTGAAAGATGCAAGATTGTTGTTCTTTTTAACCAATGAAATGTGAATATGCAAGGTTGTGGTTCTTTTTAGCCCCAATGAGTGTGGTTCATTTTAATCCAATGAGTTGTGAGAGCAAATAGATTTGTGTTTTTTGTAACCCAATTCAAAACTATTCCTAAGTTAACCACACACACATGAAATAAAATAAAACCTGCAAAAATAGATTAGTGATTTGAATCAAAATTTCCCTCCAATGCCACAAGCTACATACCAGTGATTAGTAATAGAGAGAAAACCCCTAAATTTGTTGTGAAAAACAAAAAAAACTAAATGGAAAATACTTAAAAACACTCTATTTTTCTATACCATACGCATGCGGTGTAGTAAGAAGCCAAGGTGTCACATAGAGCCATGTAGACGTCACATAGTTCCTGTAAGCAAATGTTAGCAGGAAAACCCTAATGGCATAGGTGGTGTAGAGAGTAGCATAGGTGTTGCACGAAGTAGCTTAAGCATCACATTGTATCTACAAGCACAAATTAGCATAAAAATCCCTAACAGTGAATGAAAAATGTACTTAAGTGATAAATTTCAAACCCTAGGGTTGTAAAGTCATCTCCTGGACACCAGAAAGATGATGAACTTTCAGACATCCACAACATATACCCAAATGTTCAAACAAGCTTGCAAGAAACCCTAGATGAAAGTCCTTGAAATATCAAACCCTAATGAGAAAACCCACATGAACCAGAGAGTTAGCAAAACAAATAGAGCATCAAAAATAGGTTAGACTCTTGCAAAATCAACTAGGTTAGGTTCATAAAAACAAACTATCTACCTATGAAAATGAGACCTAAAATGGATGTAAATTACACCTAAAATGCACCCAATCTCAAGTCCAAGGGACCTCAAGATTGAGTTAAACTACTAATGCACTAATTATCTAAATTGCACCCTATCTAAGGACATAAGTAGTGATTTACTATAAGATATATTATGCTATGACTAAACTAGTTTGAATTGCACTAGAGCTATGTATGTGAGCACTCAAATTGATAGCATAACATTGCATAAAATGACTTGTTCCAAATGGGAGGTGGAGGCCTCAATTTATAGATTTTTGGAGATGGAATTGAAGGGCTAGGATCAATTTGAAGGATCAATGGTTGAGATTGCTTGAGGATCCTCAAGCAAGGAGAGTTGGACAAATGGCATGATTGGATTGGATGAGAAGGTTTCCCCAAGATTCAAGGGATGATCAATGGATGAGATTGTAAGTTTGAATAGACGGATGGCTAGGATTGACTAGGTGCATGACATGTAAGGACTCATTTATGAAAAGATAAGGCTTGAACTTTGTGAGAAATTTTAAATTCCATGGAGAGGACAAGTGGAATTTAAAATTAGAGGAATAGTGTTCAAATAGTGCCACATGAAAATTTAAATTGAGATGAATAGTGACAGATGGAGTGGGGTGGAAGAAAGAGGACAAATGTACTCAATTTGGAAGATTTGCCCATGCTTCCAAAGTACCACTTGTCATGTACATGTGTGTACATTCGATGACAAGTGAACTTCTAGAAACATTGGGGTTTGTAATGATGAATTAATTAAAATTAATTCATGTGCACATGGATTAGAAGAAAATAATTATGATTACAAAAAGTAATCAAAAGTGCACAAAATATGGAATTAAATAAATATGGTAATTTATTTAATTTTTGGCATGAACTATAGTCCAAAATATTGAATTTTCAAACTATAGTAGAGGAATTTGATTTTTATGACATGATAAAGGTGTAGAATAAATTAATTAAATAATTAAAAATTATTTAATTAATAGTTGAATCAGATGAAGTGATGTGGGTGGATTAGGGTTGAATGTGTGAGTGTATGAAATTGGTTGTGACCATTTTCAGGTGTCTACATTTTGCTCCCCTTTGAGATGATGCTCGAGATGATAAGATTTGTGTCGAGTAAGATCATTTCAAAGAAGCTAAGGAATGGATAGAGGAAAAGGATAATAATGGGATGATGATGCCCCCTCGAGAGGATAGGTGGGTTGGAGAAACACAGGTATGCTCTTGAAAGGAAATGTATCGGTCAAAGGTGAAAGAGAAGAGAATGGATATTGAATGACGAAGCCATGAGTAGGATGTGATTATGATATGATGTAGAATGTCAAAAATAATGCTTAGGATGTCAATTAGAATGAAGGGGTCAAGAATGAATGTGTTTGTGGGAATGTGTAGAATGTTTAGAAGGAAGGATGACTAGGAGGATCTACTTCCTTTCCCTTCTTTTTGCAACCGTGTCTTTACCATACAAGACTTGTGAATTGTGGGATGCTATGGGGATGTCAATGCGAGGTGATAAGGCCTAGAGAATGATAGAGGTGAATGATAATAGTCTTTGAAAAGTCTAGTTCCAAGAGGACACTCTCATCTACTAATGACCTTGTCAAAGTATAAATTGAATTTATCAAGACCTTGAGGTGTGAATGAAATGATTGATTAAGGTGAAGCCGTGAGTTTCGGACTTCACTTGGAAGGGTGATTGATTAAAGTGAACCCATGAATTTTAGAATTCACTTGGAAGTATGGACTTAAACTAGCCTTGAGGTATTAAGCCCAAGTTGTGTTTGATTTGAAAAAGGATATCAAGTCTCTTGGTCCAGAGTTGTACTTGTGATATAGTCAAGCTTCGACAGTTTCTCCCTATGTTTCAGCCTTAGGAAGATTATGTTTGGGAACCTCTATTCATGTCAAGAGCTGAATGAAATGAAATGTTGTAATGAAATTTGATTGTAAGGAATGGGATTAGATATGTAATAGGTGGTTTTGACACAGTTGCAATCGGATTCAATAAGGAGAGTAGATGCTCAGAAGTTTCCCTAGGGTTGTGATGTATCGTGATTGGGAATGATTAGGATGAAAGTGATTGGATTGGAATGAAGATGATGATGCGTAGTGATGAGATTAAGTGTCTTGGATGAAATGGGAAGAAGTTGATTGGATTATTAATGAAGATGATTATACATAGGGATGTGATTAGATGATTTGGATATGGTTGAATGATGTGGATTGGATGAAATGGAAAGGATGATGTGATTAGGGTTTGATAAGGATGACTTGGATATGATTAGTAAAATGATTAGGATGATGTTAGTTGGATGAGGATGATGATGTGTAATGATTAGGAATGATGAATAGGATATTATTAGGATGAGGTGGAATGATAAGGGATGATGACGAGGATGTTGAGGAAGGACAAGGATAATGACTAGGATGAATTAGGGAGAAATGGAAGTGACTTGGTAAGGTGAAGTGACTTGAATGGATTAGGATAATGATTAGGATGATGATGATTAGCTTATGTATGAAGATGATTATGGTTTTGACGAGGATGATTAAGATGATGGTGATAGGATGAGGATATCGACGTGTAATGATTAGGAATGGTAGGAATGGAATAATGAAAGGACAAGTATGAGGTGATTGGGATTGAGTAGGATGAGATGGATTGGGATATGTGGAATGATAAGAATGATGGTTAGGTGTTGATTTTACTTGGAATGGTGTTGATTGGATTAGGATGAAATGGCAAGGATGATGTGATTAGGAAGTGTGACTTGGAATGTGATTGGGATATGAATGTGATGACTTGGAAAAAATATGTGGGAGAGAATGTGAAGAGTGATGACTAGACAAGCACACACATCAATCAAGAACACTAGGTGGAGTGAGTGCAGGTGAGGGGGGGATGGTATGGGTTTTAGGGTTGTAGGGTGGAAGATGTGGATTAGCGCACAAAATGAGTGAATTGGTGGGTGTTAGTTTGTTGAAAACTTTTGAAAAAAATTTTGGTTCATCTTTGAAAAATTTTTGTGGGTTTTTTTATTTTTTGAAAAATTTTGAAATTTTTTTATGTTTTTTGAAAAAAATTTATGTTTTTTGAAATTTTTTGAAAATTTTTTTATTGTTTTTATTTATTTAATTGTTGTTGTTTGTGTTATGATATTTTAAATTTTTATTTTTATTTGTATGTTTATTTGTATTATTTGATTATTTTTGTTTGTTTGATTTTATATATATATATATATATATATATATATATATATATATATATATATATATATATATATATATATATATATATATATATATATATATATATATATATATTGATTTATTTATTTGTGTTTGATTTTGAAATTTTTATTGGGTTCCTTTCATTTATTTATTGATGTGTTTTGGATTTTTAAATTATTATTGTATTGTTTTTATTTATTTGTTTGTTTGTTTGTTTGTTGGCTGGTTGATTTATTAGCGTGTGGGGGCGGAAATCAGCGCCCAAAGGGCGCAATGGGCAGGGTTTAGCACTGGGTGGCGTCCAACGGGTGCCAAGGGAACGAAAGAGTGACAAATAGGCATGGCAGGGAGGGCCTTAGCACTGAACAGGTGCTGGGTGGAGGGACAGGGCACGGGAGAGGGTGGGAGCAAGGAGGAGGGTAAGGGAGGGGTAGGGGTGTTGAGGGAGGGGAGAGGGGGAGGGAAGGGGAGGTTTAGGGTAGTCGTAGGGAGGGAGGGAGGGAGGGAGGGAAGGGAGGGTTGAGGGTAGTCATAGGGAGGGAAGGAGGGAAGGGAGGGGTAGAGTGGGGGGATTGGGTTTAGTGCCCAGTGGGCGCGGGGTTTGGATTTAACACCCATTGGGTGTTGCATTTTTTTTAAAAATGCACTTGGTAAACTTTTTAACATGACCGACAATGCTGGTGCAACACGCCCTTTGGTTCCATGTGAATGCTTTTGCCTGGAGTAATGAACCGGTGAGGCCACAACACAGGGGACCTCATCCCCTAGCAAGAACACTTCAAACCCACGAGCTCGTTGGCCTAACGAAGGCGTAAAGCCTGTGAGCTCATTGGCCCAGCGGGGGTTTGAATTCTGGTGACTGCCACTACAATCGAGTGACTTAACCACTGAACCATGCCCTTATCGGCAAATGTTTTTTTTGGTAATGTTTTGTATTTTTTTTATTTCTTGTAATGTTTTGTATTTTTTAATTTTTTGTAATGTCATTTATTTTTTTATTTTTTGACTTTTGATTTTTGATTTTTTGAAATGTTTTGGACTTTTGATTTTTAATTTTTTAATTTTTAATTTTTAATTTTTTGACTTTTGTTTTTTGATTTTTTTAAATTTGTGATGAATTTTTTTATTTTTTTGATTTTTGGATTAATGTTTTAATTTTTTTATATTTTTGACGAATGTTTTATTTTTTTTAATTTTTGGATTAATGTTTTAATTTTTTTGTTTTTTGAGTAATGTTTTATTTTTATTTTATTTTTAGGATTAATGTTTTTTTTTTTTTTTTTGAGTAATGTTTTATAATTTTTTATTTTTTTTGTGTAATTGTTTAATTTTTTGATATCACGAGTGGCAGATGGTTGCTCAAGGTGGGGGGTTGGTTGCACAGGGTGGGGGGAATGGTTGCTCAGGGTGAGGGGAGTTGTAACGGGATTGGAGAAAGGAGAGAGCGGGGGGTGTGGGGTGGGTGGGGGTGGGGTGGTGGGGAAGGAGGATTGTGCTCGCCTCAGGCCACGAGGTCATAGGAGCGGGTGAGGTCATAGTTGTGGAGTTAGTTTGTTATTTATATGTTTATGATGTTTGAGATGTGAGATGTTTTGACATGTGGTTGGATGCAAGATGCAATGTATGTATATATGGGTGATGATAGATGGATTTATGTATAATGAGGATACATGATGGTATGATACATGCTAATGCATTTGTGATGCAGGATGGGCTACTGACATGCATGTGATACAGGATGATAGGTAATCATGACACACCAATAGAACCCTGAAAATGGTCACAAAATGATGGAAAGCAAATGGATGGTAGAAAATAGGGGGATTGTGAATGTAAGTGCTAATGAATCTTGAGGCAACCGGAGAGGGATAGGGTGACGAAGGTAGATGTGACTGCAAGGAACAACGTCATATTAAGATATTTTTCCAATGATAATAAAATTGAGTGCTACTATTGATATAGCATGGAATGTTATGCACCAAGGTATGTGGAACCAAGGTGACAAGGTATCCATGCATAGGAATTGACTCTACAATCAATAGGATGAACCCATTCATGCCCATAATAGTACAACCTTGTCTAGATGAGGGAAGGGGAGTCATAGCATAAGTCCTTAATACACCAAAGGTATGAAGAACCTTAGATGTAGAAGGGGAACAATATGCTAGAACCAACCCTATGATCTATGAGATATGAATACTAATATGGAGTAATGAAAACCTCCCACAAACACAACATACAAAAGCAATGACTATGCCCCATTCTAGATAGTTCTCCACATGCTATGATATGATGAGATCAAGGCAGCTTTGACATAGTCCAAGAATGTTGCATAAAATAATAATCAAAGACCAAAAGACTAACTAAACCAAAACACACAGCCATTCTATCTCTTGCCAAAGGATGGATGGAGGATTGATTATTTTGTCATTTGTAGGAAGGATGCATCCTAGGACAAGAATTGATGATGGAAACTTAACTAAGGATAGGCAAAGGGATACATGCTGCTAGTTATGAAAAGGCCAATATATTGGTGAAATATTTTTCGTGAGAGTATTATGTTGTGATTAGATGACCAGCAAGTATATTGATCATAGGTCAAGTGTAATCAACAAGCTCAGAAAAGTGGGACCATCCAAATGGGTTGTATGGGTGCATCATATATACCTATGTACTAGATACTTCCTTCGTATTCCAGATTGCCTACATACCCTGTATCCATAGGATCAAGGCACATTACAATGCGGGTGATGATGATGTGTAGTTCTGGGAGACTTGATGATGTAAGGATAGGGATTGGTTCATGTGGAATGATGAGATATGGTTTAGTGGATGTGGATGTCAATTAATTGATGGGTAGCATGGTGTAAAAACTATGATATGTAGGGAATAGTGTTGGTGTAGTAAAGGGCATGACGTGGCAAAAACACTAAAGGGACCAAGGTTATGGATGAATAGGAGGGTCAAGCAAGTGATGCAATGGTGATGTAGAAAGATGGAAATTAAGTAATTGGATGATGAGAGATGTCTTGGGAATGATGGACAATGGAAGGTCAGATGATGGGTTTATTCTAAAGTTCAGATGAGGGGATAGGTGGAGTGGATAGTGTAGATGAAGATGGGAAGGTGGTTTAAACAATGGATCCAGATTGAACCTACACATGATGCCTGCAAGTAAGTTTTCATCATGGTACTTATCCAAGGTGCCACAAGGAGTGGTTTTTACCATAAGATGAATTATTTCTCTTTACTATTTTTTTTTAATTTTATTTTTGCCATAGGGTATGTAGCAGACTAACTATGAAACCACTTCAAGTGAATGATGTTCATGGGCTCCTCTAGTTATTCTCCTTCAAGGGTGGAGAGGCGGTATGCTCCAAAGCCATACTTTGCAGTGACAATGTAGGGTCCTAGCCAATTAGGCTCAAATTATCCTTTTTTTTCTTGCTCAGATAGATTCCTTTGATTTTCTTTTAGGACTAGATCTCCTACTGCAAACTCCCTAGCACAAATATTCTTGTTGTAGGATCTGTAAAGCTAATTTTGGTATGCTTGGAGGTGATTAAGGGCATTGAGGTGCCGTTCATCCAATAGCTTGAGTTCTTGGAGGCATACAACATAGTATTCTTCATCAGTGATGACATTACACAAGGAGATGCACAATGAGGGTAATTCGATCTTGATTGGTAGGATGGCATTTGCTCCAAAGACAAGGGAATATGGTGTAGATCCTGTGGGTGTGCAAATACTAGTGAGATAGGCCCATAGGGTGGGATGGATATGGAGGTGCCAATCATGGCCAATTTCATTGACAACTTTCTTAAGGATTTTAAGTAGGGTTTTATTAGTTTCCTCAGCCTGTCCATTACCTTATGGGTAATATGGAGTGGACCAATGATGTTGAATGTGGAATTGTTCACAAAGGTCCTAAACATCATGGTTTTTGAAAGGTTTACCATTTTCGGTAATAATGGCAGATGGGATACCATAACGGTAGATGATATGGTAAAGGATGAACTTGGTGATTTGGTTTCCAATGGTGAAAGTGAGAGGGATGGATTCGACCCACTTAGTAAAGTATTTAGTGGCAATGATGACGAATTTGTGTCCGTCGGAGATGCATGGGTGGATTTTGCCAACGAGATGTAGGCCCCACTCAGAAAAAGGTCATGGTGTAGTAATAGGTTGCAACACCTAAGAGGGACCATGAATGAAATCTCCATGCTACTGACAGGGCTTACACTTCTTCATGTACTTGTTGCAAGTATGGGCCTAACCGGTGTTGTCATTTATGTCAAGGATTGGATGACTTGTATGCTGAGGATATTGAGAAAATTAGTCCTATCAGGAGCAGAGAAGAACAGTGAAGACAATGAGGTAAAGATCCTAGCTAAGATGAAGATCAAAGGTTGTGCATCAAAGGGTTTGTAGATATGTGTCTAGAGGTGATCTAGTCAAGATTTGAGAGGTCCACATGAAGATTTGAAGAACTTATGGCCATTTGAGTGAAACTAGTTCTGGCAGATGTTCAGAGGTGACAGAGTGACAAAAATAGGTCCGGTGAGATCCAAAAATGTAATATCTTGTTCTGCAGATTTAGTGGAGTGTTTAGGAAGTCAATGTGAATTGACAACTCAATTGGTTCATGGTCTGGAGGTCCACACGCATCTATTCCAATATGACAGTGATGACAGATTATGTTCTTGAGGTTCTGGATGAAGGAGAGAATGATTTCAGTAAGCAGAAGTAGTGTTTATGTTCTTGGTGATTTAAGCAAGCTTGTGGAGGTCTCTGGATTGTGTCTAGTTTGTGTTGGTGGTCCACATTGAATATTGAGCTCGTAATTGAAGAATTACTTCCAAATGATGATGTTCCTCCTAAGTTTGGCCGACCAGATGAGTTACACATCCTGTGGATGATCTTGAAGATGTTCTGCGAAGCATGGCATGTTCCTCAAAGAAGATTGAAGTCTCATATCTATGTGGCCAATAGTGTGATGATCTGCATGAAGTCTTTTGTAATTAGTCAAGTTGTATTTGCTCTGTAAAGTATGCCGACTTGGATGATTATCCCAAAGTTAATGTCTTGTATAAATAAGAGTTTTGAAGTAATTTCAAAAGGTATCTTGGCAGAGATGAGAGTGTGGTAGAGAGGAGGAAAGTAAAAGGCAAAGAAAAAGTATTGGGCTTAAATGGAACTAATTCAAGCATGGTGAAGATGCTATTCTTCAGTTTAAGTATGTAATATTTATTATTCTGTAGACAGTGTCTCTCCTGTAGGCAGTGGGCCTCTTGTGAGCAGTGTGCTCAGGCAGTGAGCCCTAATTGGCATGTGCCATTTTGTTCTTCTTATTCTTTTAACAGAGAATACAATCTTGGGTTAGTCACCCTGTGGTTTTTCCCTTAACTGGGTTTTCCACGTTAAAATATTGGTGTCATATGTGTTAATGTATTTCAGCTCTTGAATTATTGCATTAAGTTTCCATGATTGATTTATTGTTATGCTACTAAATTACAAGAAAGAATTAAGTGATTAATAAGATAAAGTTTTGGGACAACTGATTCACCCCCCCCTCTCAGTTGTCTATCTTGATTCTAACAATTGGTATTAGAGCTAAGTTCCTCTAAAAGAGCTTAACCACTTGAGGAGATCCAGGATGTCTTCCTACAAGAAGGATAGTCTGAGGTTTGATGGAACCAATTTCACTCTTTAGAAAAGCCACATGGAATGTCACTTACAATGTATGGGAATGTAATATTGTATCATGGCTTCAAATAAGTATGTTCCTCCACAAAATGGTCTGAGAACCATAGATGAAATCAGAGATGCTGAAAATAATCTTCGGGCTAAAGAAGCTCTACTAAGTGCCTTATCTGATTCAGAGCTAACAAATGTTATAGATCTAAAAACTGCATATGAGATTTGGGAAAAATTGGAACTTTTGCATGAAGGAGACAAGTATGTTAAATGTGCCAAGCTACAAAGTCTAAAAGGAAAATTCAAAAACCTAAAGATGAGTGAAGATGAAAATATCACTACATTTATGCCAAGAGTAAATGAACTTGTTTGTGGCATTAGATGTGTTGGTGGAATCTTGGATGAAAATGAGATTGTTGCCAAAGTTCTCAGATCACTAGCTCCTTCTTACAAATACAAGGTTGCTGCTATTGAAGAGTTCAGATCTTTTTCAAATATCACAAGAGATCAATTGGTTGGAAAGTTAGCTGCATTTGAATTGGCTGAGTTTAGAGATGCACCCCCCAAGACTGAATCTGCATTCAAAGCTAGTGCCTCTATAAAGGGTAAACAAAAGTTTGATCCAGGAGAGAACTCTTCAAAGAAACTATCATGGTATGAAAAAGAAAGAAAATATATGGAAAAAGATGAAGTAGAAGTTGCTCAACTTGAAGCCCTTATTGCAAAAAGATTGCCAAGAGGATCTAGTAAGTATGAAGGAAAATTACCCTTCAAATGTTTTAACTGCAATAAGATTGGTCATTTTTCCTCAAGATGTTCAGAAAGATTTTCAAGGAAAAATCCTAATAGATCAAGATTCGAAAAGAAATGTTACTATGTTCATGAAGATGATGATGATGAAGGAGTAACATATGATGAATCAGAGATAGGAAACAAATCCAGAAGTGACTGGGTGTTTATTGCCATCAAGGAAGAAGATCCAATGCTCTCTGAATCTGTCAATCATAAAATGGTAGAAAGAGCTCTAGCTGCCCAAGTTGAAGAAAAGGATGATTGGGTCATTAACAGTGGATGCTCCCACCATATGACAGGTGACAAAAATAAGTTCATAGATTTGGAAAGATATGAAGGAGGAGTGGTAAAATTTGGTGATAATTCTGCTGGCAAGATCAGAGGTAGAGGAACTATTTCTTTTGATGGAAAGAATAAAACCAGTAATGTACTATATGTTGAAGGTCTGAAGCACAATCTTCTCTGTGTTGGATAGTTGGTGGACAAAGGCTATGATCTCTAATTCAAAAATGGAAAATGTAAGATCTTTGAAAGTTCTGGAACAAAGATTGCATCCAGCACTCAAACAAAAGATAATATCTTCCACTTGGTTGATACTGGTAAAAGTTGTTTATTTGTTCAAATTGACTAGAGTTGGTTGTGGCATAGGAGAATGTGTCATGTGAATTTTGATAATATCATCAAGATAAGCAACACTCAGATTGTAAGAGATCTTCCAAGATTGGTGAAACCTACTAATAGTTTGTGCAAAGAGTGTCAGTTGGGTAAGTAGAGTAGAGTCACATTCGAAAGTAAGGAACAATCTTCTATTGAATTGTTGGACTTAGTACATACTAATCTATGTGGTCCGACAAGAATCAGGAGTTTGCAAGGTGATAGATACTTCATGTTATTAATTGATGACCACTCTGGGATGATGTGGGTGACTTTTCTGAAAGAGAAATCTAAGACTCTTGAGAAATTTAAAATATTCAAGGCTATGGTTGAGAATGAAACCGGATTAAACATAAAATGTCTTAGGTCTGACAGAGATGGAGAATTCACATATGGGGAGTTCATAGAATTCTGTGAGAAACATGGGATAAAAGGATAGTTGTCTGCTCCAAGGACTCCACAGCAGAATGGAGTAGTGGAGAGAAAGAATCGGACCATCCAGGAAGCATCTAGAAACATGATGATGGAGGCAAATGTTCCTCAGATCTACTAGAGAGAAGCTGTAAGCACTGCTATCTATACCCTTAATCAAGTACAAATTAGAAGCAATACTGGTAATACCCCTTATGAACTCTGGTTTGGCATCACTCCCACTGTGAAGTATTTCAGAGTCTTCGGTAGCAAATGTTATATTAAAGAGATGAAGACCTTGGCAAATTTGATGCTAGAAGTGATGAAGGAATATTCTTGGGTTATTCTACTCAAAGCAAAGCATACCAGTGTTATAACAAGAGATTGAGAAAGATTATAGAAAGTACAAATGTGAAGGTTGATGAAAGTATTGAAAAACCCTCAAGGTTTTATGAATATGATGAAGATGATCAAAATGATGTTTTGGTCCAAGAAGTCCAAGCCCCTTCTAAAATTTAGATCTAGACTGATCTGAACAATTAGGAAGAAGAGATAAGTTTGGATGAACCTGATCAAGAAACAGAAGTGCAAGAAATTCCCAAAATTCCCAGGTATGTAAGACTGAATCACTCTAAAGATCAGATCATAGGTGATAAAAGCAAATGTGTTCAAACAAGAAGAAAGATTGCTCGACTCAAAAAAGTATTGTCTAATATCAAAGTTTGAACCAAAAACTATGAGTGAAGCATGCAATGATGAAAGTTGGACTAAAGCAATGAAGGAAGAGCTAATGCAAATTGAAAAAATCACACATGGGATCTTGTTCCCAGACCTAGAAATAAAAATGTGATTGCAACCAAATGGGTCTTCCGGAATAAACTGAATGAAGATGGTGAAGTAGTCAGAAACAAAACCAGATTGGTCTGCAAGGGTTATTCTCATGTAGAAGGAGTTGATTTTGAAGAAACTTTTGCTCTAGTGGCAAGAATTGAAGCAGTCAGATTATTTCTTGCCTTTGCTACCTTCAAGGACTTCAAAGTATATCAGATGGATGTCAAGTCTACCTTCCTGAATGGTGACTTGGAAGAAGAAGTATACATTGAGCAACTGGATGGATTTCAATTGTCTGATCATGGTGATATGGTCTACAAGTTGAAGAAAACACTATATGGACTCAAACAAGCCCCAAGAGCCTAGTATGAAAGACTGGATAAGCATCTTTTGAAGATTGGTTTCAACAAAGGTACTGCTGACATTAACTCGTACTTCAAAATTGATCATGAAAATATCTTGATTGTTGAAGTGTTTGTTGATGATATCATTTTTGGAGGAAGAGATAGTATGTGCAAAACTTTTTCAAGTCAAATGAAAAGTGAATTTGAGATGTCCATGTTTGGGGAAATGAATTTCTTCTTGGGTCTGCAAATCATTCAAACAAAGAAAGGAATCTTCATTTCTCAAACCAAATATGTGAAAGAACTATTGAAGAAATTTGGGATGGAAGACTCAAAACCAATGAGTACTCCCATGGCAACCGGATGTAAATTGAGCAAAGATGACTCCCCTAAGGCTGATCAGAAAAAGTATAGGTCAATGATTAGAGGACTGTTGTATCTTACTCAAACTAGACCTGACATTATGAATGTTGTTGGTCTTGTTGCTAGATTCCAAGCTGATCCTAGAGAATCTCATGTCATGGAAATCAAGAGGATTCTTAGATATCTAAAAGGGATAGTTGAGTATGGTTTCTGGTATCCTAGAGATCGTGATTTTTCTCTTCATGCATATATAGATGTGGATTGGGTAGGAGATGTGGATGACCGGACGAGTACCAATGGTGGAGCATTCTTTTTAGGGAAAAGATTGGTTTCTTGGCTGAGCAAGTAATAAGAGGCAATATCTCTGTCCACTGCAGAAGCAAAATATATTGCAGCAGTAGGTAGTTACACTCAAGTATTGTGGATGAAGCAAATGCTAAGAGACATCAGAGTGGAGTATGAGGAACCTATCACAATCTTCTGTGATAATTAAAGTGCAATAAATATATCAAAAAATCTGGTGTTGCATTCAAAGACAAAACATATATCCATCAAGTTTCACTTTTTGAGAGAGCAAGTGAACAAGAATGAAGTCAGATTGGAGTTTGTGCCCTCCAAGTATCAGATTGCAAACATTTTTACTAAACCTCTACCTAAGGACTCTTTTGAGTATCTTAGGGAGAAGTTAGGGGTTATTACCCCTCTGCATCAGTCTGGTGGATCTCACAGTCATATCTTGTGGTCTAGATTGATGATGGGAAACTCCTACTCGGGGGGAGCAGTTGGTATGATTTTTAGTGATGCAAGTATGTGCCCTTTGCCATTGATGTCAAAGGGGGAGAGAAGACGTGAAAAACAAAAAGTGGTTGCTGATCAAAGGGGAGCAGTAAAGGAAAAGAAGACATGTGAATGGTTGTTGTTGATAGGGGGAGTTATGTCAATCAGTGAGGAGAAGTTCTTGTCTTGATGGTTAAAACAATTTTTCACATCATATGCTGCCATCAATGACAAAGGGGGAGATTGTTGCAAGTATAGGCCTAAATGGTGTTGTCATTGATTTCAACATACTCCTATTGCATTGATGTCAAGGATTGGATGAGTTGTATGCTGAGGATATTGAGAAAATTAGTCCTATCAGGAACATAGAAGAACAGTGAAGACAGTGAGGTAAAGATCCCAGCTAAGATGAATATCAGAGGTTGCACATCAAAGGGTTTGTAGATATGTGTCTAAAGGTGATCCAGTCAAGCTTTGGGAGGTCCACATGAAGATTTGAAGAAGTTATGGCCATTTGAGTGAAACTAGTTCTGGCAGATCTTCAGAGGTGATAGAATGACACAAATAGGTCCGGTGAGATACAATATCTTGTTCTACGGATTTGGTGGAGTGTTTAGGAAGTCAATGTGAATTGACAACTCAATTGGTTCATGGTCTAGAGGTCCGCAAGCATCTATTCTAATATGAGAGTGATGACAGACTATGTTCTTGAGGTTTTAGATGAAGGAGAGAATGATTTTAGTAAGCAATAGTGTTGATGTTCTTGGTGATTTAGGCAAGCTTGTGGAGGTCTCTGGATTGTGTCCACTTTGTGTTGGTGGTCCACATTGAAGATTGAGCTCTTAATTGAAGAATTACTTCTAGATGGTGATGGTCTTCCTAAGTTTGGCCGACCGAATGAGTTACACATCCTGTGGATGATCTTGAAGATGTTCTACGAAGCATGGTGTGTTCCTCAAAGAAGATTGAAGTCTCAGATCTATGTGGCCGACAGTGTGATGATCCACATGAAGTCCTTTGTAATTAGTCAAGTTATATTTGCTCTATAAAGTATGCTGACTTAGATGATTATCCCAAAGTCAATGTCTTGTATAAATAAGAGTTGTGAAGTCATTTCAAAAGGTATCTTGGCAAAGATGAGAGTGTGGTAGAGAGGAGGAAAGTGAAAGGTAGAGCAGAAGTATTGGGCTTAAATGGAACTAATTCAAGCATGGTGAAGATGCTATTCTTCAGTTCAAGTGTGTAATATTTATTATTCTATAGACAGTGTGTCTCCTATAGGCAGTAGGCCTCTTGTGAGCAGTCTGCTCGGGTAGTGAATCCTAATTGGCATGTGCCATTTTGTTCTTCTTATTCTTTTAATAGAGAATACAATCTTGGGTTATTCACCCTGTGGTTTTTCCCTTAACCAGGTTTTCCATGTTAAAATCTTGGTGTCATATGTGTTAATGTGTTTCAGCTCTTAAATTATTGCATTAAGTTTCCATGATTGATTTATTATTATGCTGCTGAATTACAAGAAAGAATTAAGAGGTTAATAAGAGAAAGTTTTGGGACAACTAATTCACCCCCCCTCTAAGTTGTCTATCTTGATTCTAATAGTAATCACATGCATCATGTTCCATAGTAGGCCAATAATATCCAGTACACAATAGCTTCTTGGCTAGGATAATTCCACTTGTGTGCGCTCCACAAATACCTATGTGGACTTCGTGTAGGGAAGCTTCTTCCGTGTTTAAGAATCAAAGAAGAGTGCCATCATAGCTTCGGCGATAGAGGGTGTCAGCAAGGATAGTGTAGAAAGCAGCTTGGCGAATGAGGGATAGTTGATGTTTGCAGGTAGATTCAGGAGGGAAAGTGTGATGTTGGAGGTAAGTGTAAATGTCATGATACCACAGATTTTCTAGACCAACAATCTCACACATGAATTCTGACTCAATGACATGATATGTTGGCATTAAGAGTTGTTCCACAAGAAAATCACATTGATGGTTGTCATGAGGCATATCTAGAAGGGAACTAATAGTAGCCATGGCATCAGTTGCTTTGTTGTGAAGGTGCGGTACCTACTCAAACTGTATGTAGGTGAATAACAATTTGTATTCATCAACCATTTGCTTATAGGGAACTAGCTTATCATCCTTTGTGGTAAACTCATGATTCACTTGTTTGATGATCAACTGAGAGTCTCCATAGACCTGTAGTTGTGAGATATTCCATTGCACGACTATTTTGAGACCACTGATTAGAGCTTCTACATTGTTTGTACAAGGGAATTCAAGTCTATAAGCTTTGGGGATGTAATCACCTTGTGGGGTCACCAATAGTATTCCTACCCCTGAACCATGATTAGTGAAGGATCCATCAAAGTATAGTTTCCAATTTGTTTATTCTACCATGGTCAGGATGGACTCATCTGGAAAGTTAATGGATAGCGGCTAATAATCTGTGAGGGGTGCTTCAGCCAGCTAATCTACTACAACTTGTCCTTTGATTACTTTTTTGTTGACATACTCAATATCAAATTCACTCAACAACATGACCCGTTGTGCCATTCTCCCTATGACTGTAGTTCTGGAAAGGAGATACTTAAGAGGATCAACTTTAGATATGAGCTTAATGGAACAACTTAGCATGTAGTGTCATAACTTTAGAGAGCAGAAAATGATAGCTAGACATGCGCATTTCATGGGAGTGTAGTTAAGCTCATATCCAACTAAAGTCCTGCTGATGTAGTATATAACTCTCTCATGGCCAGTATCATCCTGTTGTACTAAGAGTGCCCCCAATGCTACTGAAGTTGCCGATATATTTAATAATAGGGGCTTTCTACAGATACATGCCATTAGGACCAGTGGTGAAGCAAGATACTCATTGATGCGGTCAAATCTTGTTGACAATTGTGGTCCCATTTAAAATGAACATCCTTGCGAAGTAAATGGGAAAAAGGATGGCATTTGTCTGCAAGTTGAGCAATGAACCTTCGTATAGCTTGTAGTTTGCCTTGGAGGCTTCAAAGCTATTTGAGCATCTTTGGAGGAGGCATTTCTGTTATGGCTGTGACCTTAGCGGGATCTACCTCAATGCCCCTGCAAGAGACAATGAACCCCAAGAGTTTACCTGGTGTTCTGCTGAAGACAAATTTCTTAGGGTTGAGGTGAAGCTTGTACTCTTTGAGCCGTGCAAAGATTTGTCGCAGGATCATAGGATATTCTTCCCTAGTTCTAGATTTCCCTAGGAGATCATCTACATAGTCTTCCATTATCTTATGTATCATGTCATGAAAGATAGTAGTCATTGCACATTGATAGGTTGCCCCCGCGTTCTTTAGACCAAAGGTCATGACGTGCCAGCAGTATGTACCCCAAGGATAAGTAAAAGTAGTTTTATGTTGGTCTTCGGAGGTGATTCTGATTTGATTATATCCAGAGAAGCCTTCCATGAGGGAGAGCATCTCATGTCCTACTGTGAGATCTACAATCATATCAATGTTGGGAAGTGGAAAATCATCTTTTAGAAATGCTTTATTAAGGTGTCGGAAGTCTGTACAACAACGGATGTCCCCAAGTTTCTTAACAACTGGCACAATATTGGAGACCCGCTCTAGATAATCAATAGGGTGGATAAAGCTGACATCTAACAATTTCTACAGCTCTTCTTTTATGAGCAAGGTGACTTGCGGGTGCATCTTACAGAGCTTTTGCTTGACAGGTTTTGCATCAGGATGTACCACAAGATGGTGAACAACCAAAGATGGATCCAATCAAGGCATGTAGCGTAGGACCAAGTGAACACATCAGGTGTTTCATGAAGCATTGTGGAGATGTTGGATTTTTCTTCTGTACCGAGATGTTTTGCGAGATGTGTGAGCTTAGGTAATTCTTACATGTCAAGGTTGATTTCTTGTGTGCCTTCAATCAAAATGTTGGAACACTCTTGCCAGTGAGATGTTATGGGGGGAAGATTGAGATCCTCATCTTCTAGCACCTCAGGGAGGTTTTCACTAGGAGATATGTCTTTATTTTTCTCTTTTGTGTCTGAAAGTGCCTCAGAGAGGTTTTCACTAGGGGACAATTTTCTATTTTTTCATTTTTTCTTTTTTGGACTAAGGATCTCTTCTTCCCCAAAATAGGCATCAGTGTGCAAGCATATGTCATATTGTGAGGTGTCGTGAAGTTATAGAAATGTGGAGATATCCTCATCATTCAGAAATATGTCAAGAGGTGGGGGTCCTTGACAATCCCAAGAAATGAGTTTAGGATGAATGAGGGGGAGGTCAATAACAAAGATGGCATTATCAGGGAAGATGCAAGAAAGGTCAAGATCTTTGCATGAAGCTATGATGACACTCGGTGTGATGTTTTCAACACTAGAAGAGGATTCCATTACTTGTACCAAGGTTTTAGTGGGCCCACAGATTGTCACAGTCGGTGGAGCATATCCTAAACTAAAGTATTGAGAATATTTCTTGGGAGATGTAGGATCAATCGGTATGGGTTCTGTAACACCTTGTTCATCGGCCCCAAGTCCTGTTCCATGGTAAGGCAATTTGGTACAAATTTGAAACGGTACATATTTTTATTTGAAGTATTCTAGATTGACAGGTGCTGGGGTGGTTTCATCATGGTATAGCTAATCTCTTAGAGTTGTTTCTTTGGCTTCTTCTTCTCGAAAGACCTGTGCCAATACAAAGGGAATTTTATCATTGATTCTGCGTTGTTGTTCTTTTTCCTTATTTAAAAGATGACGACCATGGGAGTGGGGGGACAATGGTAACTGTCCCACATGGAAGGTATTGTGAATCTCATACTTGTCACACCCTTTGTCTATGATCTTGACCTTTTGAGGTGTATGGGTGGAAGATAAAGTGGAAGCTTGTGATTGTTCAATGGTGACTTGCAGCGTGAGTGATGATGTGGATGGAGTGGATGAGGGATCTTTGACATGATCCCCATAGGTACTCGGACAATGAAATTGTTGATCATAGACAACCTCTAAGGCCTTGCAATATTCAAAGGGCTGTTGATCAGTGAGAATGGTGACTTCCACACTATTATGAGGGAATTTGAGGCATTGATGGTAGGTGGATGGAACGGCTTGCATAGCATGTAACCATGGTTGGCCTAGGAAGAGATTATATGGAAGGTCAAGATCAATCACATGACATAGAGTGGGCATGGTGAGTGGGCCTACCTTGATAGGGAGGCATATAGTGCCTTCAGATTCTCTCTCCATGTTGCTGTAGGCCTTGATGGAGATAACCAAAGATTCCAAGTTAGCCACTGAATACCCTAGGAGATTTATGAATTTTAATGTACATATGTTCAAGTCGGATCCATTATCCAAGAGGACCTTCTTAACTCTATGGTTGGTGATTTAGACTTCAATATGAAGGGCTTTATTATGTGCCGGGTCAATAGGTGGCATGTCGACATGACTAAAGGTGAGATGATAGGATGATGATAATTGAGCAATAAGGTTTTGGAATTGGGCGGGAGGTATGTCGGTAGGAACGTGATGTTGGCAGTGAGCTGCCCCCTTGTCAGTGAGGCATTCAATGCTGACCTCAGGATTTGTGACATGGTAGTGAGCCTCCCGTGGATCTAGGTCAAGTCTAGTGTTTGTAGTGAGTGTAGATAGCTTGAGCTTTTGGTACAATAGAAAATGATTCCAACAATTTGTATCAGAACCATGGGTCACATGTTCTAATCCCTCAAGTTGCATTAAAGGGGGGCATTATTGGTAGTGAGTTGCCTCCTTGTCAGTGAGGCGTTCAACATTGATCTCAAGATTCGTGACATGGCAGTGAGCCTCCCATGGATTTGGGTTAAGTCTAGAATTTGTAGCGAGCGTTGTTAGCTCGAGCTTTTGGCGCAATGGCAAATGATTCCAACACATGAGACTCTTGGAGAGCCATGTCAAGTATTTCCCAGTGTATGGCAGATGTCCTAAGGAGTTCCAAGATGGAGATTTGAGTGGGGATCTTTCCAAGATGATCAAGGAAGTTGTATTGGGAAGTGGTGGTAGTGGAGGATGGGGATGGTCCCTTCATAGTTATATGCCCACGACGAGTGGTAACAACACATTCGGGGGTGGTATTTTTGACTTTGATGGTGGCGACGTGAGTAGAATCCAAATCAATTCTACCCACTATATTATCATAGGGAGGCGGAACATTGTTGTAGTTGATTTTGTTGGCTTGGTTGTTAGGATTAGCATTGGAGGAAGATGGTTTGGA
This sequence comes from Cunninghamia lanceolata, assembly GCA_027924645.1. Classification (NCBI taxonomy): domain Eukaryota; kingdom Viridiplantae; phylum Streptophyta; class Pinopsida; order Cupressales; family Cupressaceae; genus Cunninghamia; species Cunninghamia lanceolata. The sequence goes on along the minus strand of BSBN01000201.1, from coordinate 2,338,766 downwards.
TGTGGTTTGGTTATTGTTGTGGTGGGGAAGAAGGTCTTGATAGACACCTAGGCCATCATTGGGTGATGTATTATCATGGTCTTCCATTTGGATTTTGCCGCATTCAACAAGGACTTGGACATAGTTTTTTAATTTCATGTATTTGTTTGTGGTGTGGCCCTTGATGCTGTGGTAGTCACAATATTCATTCTCTTTGTACCACATGAGCTCAAGTTTGTTTTCATCAAATGGTTTTGTTATGGGGAACTCAACCATGCCGGCTCAAAGTATCTTTTGGAATAAAACCTTGAGTGGCTCACCCAACGGCGTATATTTGTGCTTTGGATTGTTAGGAGGATTTCTCTTTGGAGGAGTGGGCAGGACCAATACATTGTTAGAAACATTTTGGACTATGTTTGTCTCTTTTGGTTTAGGAGAGGCAATTTGGATGTACTTGGAATTGGTAGCACCATCTCCTACGGTGTTCTTGTTTTTAGCCTAAAATTTAGGTTTGTCATTGGAGGTTTTCTCATTGTCGTTCTTGTTGTAGATTTTGACTAGACCCTTCGCAATAAGAGATTTTTTGATAGTGACCCCTTTTTCTATAATTTTGTCGAAGGTTGATGCACAATGTATGTGTAAATGGAAGGTCATTTCTTGATTGAGGTTTTGGATGAAAATATGGATGATTTGTTTTTAGGGGTTGTCTAAAGTAGCCTACTAGCAAGGGCTCTCCATCCTTGTAGATCTCATGACTTTGTTTTTTGGTGTTGCAAAGGTCAAGCAAAGTGATCTCATGTTCTACATTGTATGAGAAGTGGGTGACGAATTTCTCTGAAAGATCAGCAAAATTGGATATGGAGCCACAAGGTAACTACATGAACCATTCTAGGGCTTGTCCTCCTAGGCTTCGTGGAAAAAGATGAAGGAGGAATTGGTCATCATAGGAAACTTCTTGGCATTCCATGAAGAACTCCTCGATGTGGTCACAAGGGTCTCCTTTTCCTTTATATTTATCAAATTTTGGCATTTCAAAGTATTGAGGAAAAGGTGTGATGGCAATGTTTCTATCGAACGGGTAGGGACATAAGTCTTTAAACTTATAGTGTTTCTTTTGGGTCCCTAGTTGGATGTTTTTAAGGGCATTTTTCATCTCTTTCTATTCTTGGTCAAAAGGGTTAGCAAGAGGTGGTTGTGGTGCTTGGTGGAGTGGAGGTTGTTGCATTGATGATTGTTGGTATTGAGGGTGGATGTATTGTTGTTGAGATTGAGAATGGATGTATTATTGCTGTTGTTGATGATGGATGTATGGTTGTTGTGATGATGATTGTTGGTGTTGGGGGTGGATGTATTTTTGTTGTTGGTCATATGATGGGAGACCCATAGTTTGTGTGTAAATATGGGATCCATAGGTTTGTTGTTGTGGGATGACTTGTTGATTTTGGGGTGGTGGTTGTTGTTGGGCACCGTAAGGAGGTTGCACCAATGATCCATGGTGAGGTTGTCGATGCGTGGAAGATTGATATGTGTGCGTGGGATTAGCATAGTTTGTCAATGGGTTTTGTGGTTGATTGAGTGGATTTGCAATGGGTGTTTGAGTCGTGGGTGGTGCTACTATTTGTGTGATGATCGACCTTGGTGGAATGCTTAATGGAGGGAGAGGTTGCAGTACAATCATGGTGGCTTCTTGTTGATTGTTTGGTGGAGGTGTATGGTCATGATGGTGACATTAGAAGGTACCCCTAAAATGGGTACATCGAAAGGTAGCATGTCATAAGGTAACCCAATGGGAGGATTGGATGCTTGTGGTTGTGAAACATTTCTAGCCCTCATGTTTTGTCCCAAGGTGTGAACGGAGGTGGCGTTGGAAGAAAAACTAGCCCATGGGTTGTCATAAATGGGTTCATTAGGATAAGGGACACCTCCCCACGGTTGATCACAGATGGGTGTTGGTGGTTTGTCATGAAATATGGTTTTGAGCTTGTCATGGTCATATAAATATGGAAGGCATGCACCACGTTCAATGAGACGTTGAAGAAATTCATCCTTATGGTTGTCAATGAATTGGTCAAACTTGTCATGTAACCTCTTTTCATTAAGGCACTCAATAAAGGTGGGGGAATAAGTTTGATGAGGATGAGTGGATGCTTCATCCATTTCAGGTTGGTTGACATATTCCTCCATGTTGCTCGTGGTAAAGCCACTAGGAGATAGGGGTTCATAATGAATGTCCATTTTCTTAGCTTGTGATTGTGTGATGGGAGGCATAAAGGTGAATTTAGGTCAGATTTGGATGACGAGGTACCAATGATGAGAGATGGAGATACGTCCAAAATCTAGATCAAGATGATTAAAGGCTGATGGTTGTCCTATATACCTAAGGTAGACAAAGAGCCTAAGAAAAAGGACATTAGGATTATTTTACTTGGGGTAGACAAGACGCACCAAGAAAAATGGGATTTCTTGGAATCCACTAACTTAGGAGTCATCTAGATTCCTAAGCTAATTTATCCAAGGGGGTTGATGATTCTTAGTTTATACTAAACTCAAGACAAACAAAGTCTCAAGCCTAATACAAATAAAAGGATAATTTTGATCTAGAGTTTTAACCTTAGGATTTGGATGCGGTTTGGATTTGATTTTATGGATTTGGAGAAGGATCGATTATGGATGGGGATGAGGATTAGTTTGATTTGAGGATGTTGATCAATTATTTGGATTGATAGAGATTGATTAGGGATGGTGGGATCAATAAGAGATGATAGTGGATAGTCAATCAAAGATTTGACTAAGGGTAGATTATGGACCAATATTGATTATTACAAGGATGATGCTAGACTAGTCTTAATTAATGATGGGTGTCTTGGATAACCTATAAATTGATGAGAATGATGACAATGATGATGATCGATGATTAGGATTGCATCACAAGATAAGAAGGACAAATGGATGAAGATATGGATGAGGTGACATGAAATATCGATGGATGACGTGGAACGAGGATTGTTGATGCCTTAAAGGACAAAGTCTTGAGTTTTTCAATTGTTTTGTCAATGGGCACTAATACAGATGACTGGGCACTAATTCTGAGTATTAGATACTGATATAGAGTGTTGGGCGCCGATGCAGTGTATTGGGTGCTGATTTGGAGGATTAGGCACTAATGTGGAGGTATAGGCGTTGATGTAGAGGTTTAGGTGCTGATGTATAGGATTGGGCACTAGTGTGGAGGTTTGGGCATTGATGCAGAGGTTTAGGTACTGATGTAGAGGGTTTTGGGCTGATGTGGAGGTTTGGGCACTGATATAGGATAGTGGTGGTTTTATGCAAATTTTGGGCTTAGGGTGTGATGCTTTGGGCTTTGGAGGTTAAATGATGTATTTGAGATGTTCTAAAGTTTCAATGGTTTGTATTTTCAAATGTTTGGGTTATGTCCATGATAGTTTTCTTTGGCAAGTGATACAAACATTTCAAACAAGTGCATATAATGTCCAAAGGTTTTATTGTGAAATTAAACAATCATGTACAACCTATGGTGAGGCAAGGACAATACTTGTTGAGTTCCCACTTGGTTTTACCCATCCGCAACTACTTATGGTGTATAGATCCAGGAATTTGGGGCATGGGCTCCCTGTTATAGTACACTCACTTCTTAGGTACACCAAGTTCCAAGTCCTTAATATGCACAAATCTTAAAATACTTTGCTATCTCTTCCATAAGCTACGAAAATGTGGGATGGCTATCAGAGTTCGATCTTCCGATCTCTTGTATCAACAAGTAGAGGGTTTTTGGCTTCTAAACAAAGTAGTTAGTGAGGGCATCTGTTTGGGTGGCCATACATGCATGATTCACTTTGATAAGGAGGCTTCCTAGCCTGCAGAGGTTACGCTCTATAGGGTTTTGGGGGAAACATTCATCGAAATGATGTAACAACACATGTTATTTACGATTTTCATCGCAAATACATTATTTTATATAGCAGATTGGAAGGGTTTGGATTTAACCTATTTTCGCTTGGGTCATTCCCACCTTTCGAAGTAGGGTGGCATGCCCTCTCAGGGTTCAACAAAAGCAACACAAGCACAAAAATACTTTTGATCCCCAAGTTCATACGAAAATGCAAGGGGAGACATACATATTTTTAGGCTTGGATCACACTCAACAGGGTTTGTTTTTAGCTCTTGGATTATGTTTGGGGTGATTTATGCAAGTGTTGTGAGATGTTTTTGATTCCCAAGATCACCAAATGGTGTGAGGGAAGAGCATACAATTTCACAACACTAACAAAACCACAAGACACTTCACACAAAGTTATAAATTTTCTTGCTTAGATGAGTGGAAATGCAAGTTTGTGGTCCTTTTTAAACCCAATGAAGGTGTGAATGCAATTTGTTGTTCTTTTAAAACTATATGAGTGAAGGATGCAAATTTGTTCTTTTTAAACCATATGAGTGAAGGGTGCAAATTTGTTGTTCTTTTTAAACGATGAGTGAAGGATGCAAATTTTTTGTTCTTTTTAAACTGTATGAGTGTGCCTATGATTAATCAAGCAATTTCACACAAAAACAACAATGCTAAATGCTTTTAAGCTAATAAACAACCCTATAAAGAGGAAGTTAGTAATTGTAGACAAGTCTTCGACGGTCAAATAAGGCTACAAAACCAAGTGTTAGTATAAAAACACAATTTCTGGTTAGGCGCTAATCTGGGACTGGCTGCTGATGTAGAGGGTTAGGTACTGATCCAAGATAGACAACACTTCCCCCTTGTAAAATTGATTTTTCCTACAAAAGAGAGAGCTAAGGTGGCCAAAAAGTCAGTAAAACATCATTTAAAATATCATGGAAACATAAAATGCTGACATTGACTTAAAATTCATGAGAAATGAGTGGTTTTACCTTGTCTCTAGATGGGTGTTGATCTGTCGAGCTAGGTGTTGATCTGCTAGGCTAGGCGCTAATGTGCTAGATAGGTGCTAATGTACTAGATAGGCACTAATTTGTAGAAGTTTAGGCGTTGATCCAACATGTCACAAGAAAAACAACACAAAACATGCAAATTTTGTTAGGGTTAAGGTGGTGGGGTCCCACCGGGCATGCCAAAATGTCTACCTAAGAAAATGAGACCTAAAATAGATGCAAATTACACCTAAAATGTACCCAATCTCAAGTCCAAGGGACCTCAAGATTGAGTTAAACTACTAATGCACTAATTATCTAAATTGCACCCTATCTAAGTACATAAGTAGTGATTTACTCTAAGATATACTATGCTATGACTAAACTAGTTTGAATTGCACTAGAGCTATGTATGTGAGCACTCAAATTGATAGCATAACATGAGGTGGCGGCCTCAATTTATAGATTTTTGGAGATGGGATTGGAGGGCTAGGATCAATGGTTGAGATTGCTTGAGGATCCTCAAGCAAGGAGAATTAGACAAATGACATGATTGGATTGGATGAGAAAGTTGCCCAAAGATTCAAGAGATGATCAATGGATAATATTGCAAGTTTGAATGGATGGATGGCTAGGATTGAGTAGGTGCATGACATATAAGGACTCATTTATGAAAAGGTAAGGCTTGGACTTTGTGAGGAATTTTAAATTCCACTGAGAAGACAAGTGGAATATAAAATTAGAGGAATAGTGTTCAAATAGTGCTACAAGGAATTTTAAATTGAGATGAATAGTGACAGATGGAGTGGGGTGGAAGAAAGAGGACAAATATACTCAATTTAGAAGATTTGCCCATATTGCCAAAGTACCACTTGTCATGTGCATGTGTGTACATTGGATGACAAGTGGACTTCTAGAAACATGGGGGTTTGTAATGATGAATTAAATAAAATTAATTCATGTGCACATGGATTAAAAGAAAATAATTATGATTACAAAAAGTAATCAAAAGTGTACAAAATATGGAATTAAATAAATATGGTAATTTATTTAATTTTTGGCATGAACTATAGTCCAAAATATTTAATTTTTAAACTATAGTAGAGGAATTAGATTTTTATGATATGATAAAGGTGCAGAATAAATTAATTAAATAATTAAAAAATATTTAATTAATAGTTGAATCAGATGAAGTGATGTGGGTGGATTAGGGTTGAATGCGTGGGTGTATGAAATTGGTTGTGACTATTTTCAGATGTCTACACAAACTAACAAAGTTCTACCCTAAACACAGTCGTATGTGTCACACAGTCCTTCCGGTGCATTATAGACTCCTCAAAAGTGTCACACCATATGACTCAAGCGTCACACGAAACAACACAAGCATTGCATGAATCAACTTATGCATCGCACTGTTCCTACAAATTCAAAAACACCAAATTCGTAGAATGTACGGCCTTTCATGTTGGGTTCACCAGATGAAGTCAAGGAAAAATGCTTAGAAAACCCTACAAACAGTATTTTCTAACCCTAACCACTCAATGGAGCCCTAAAACCTAGAATCAAAGCAAATAAAGCATGTAAAATGAAACCCTAGGCCAATAGTACAAATCCTCCATTGTTCCTATGAAGCTATGACTAACTAATGAACCAAACTTGTAGGTTTACAAATATTATGGAGAGCTCAAGAGTTCACAATGGCAAAGTAAATTTTTGCAAGTGGTAAGTGTTAAGGGAAAATTGGATCAACAATGAATATGCAATATAATCAATATCAAATACCCAAAACTTCAATGAAATAATGAACTAAGGAAATCCAATAACAATGAACAAATAATAAAGCAAACCTTCCTTACATCGAAGCTTCCATTGATTGCCTATCTAAATCATTCTTGCATCTATGAAATGAGGCCCTCAGAGAGTGCACTTCCTTGCTATGCTTCAAGAATGTCGATTGAGAATGGCAGTGATAGTATCACAATGAAGAGGAGCTTCACAACGATGGTAGTAGTGCGTAGTGCGTAGTAACAAATGTGATCACAAGCAATGAAGGAATTGGTGCCAAAGGCATGCTGTAATTCCTATAGAGTAACAATACTTAAAGCTTGGATGATTGAAATGGAAAAACAAGGTTGAATTTATAGACTTGGGAGAATGAAGATCAACGATATAGAAAGCTTGAGAAGATCAATGATTGAGAATAGTTGAGGAACGTGCAATGTATAAGAAGAAGACATGTGTCTTGCTTTCTTTTGCATGAGAGGATTTGCTAAGAATAGAAGAATGAGTTAAAAAAATTAAAAGAATATAATAATCAATTAAGTGATTTAAAACAAGAAGGGATTTGCATGAGAATAAGAAGATATTTTGCTTTATTAAATATTAGGAATATTTAATTGCATGTGCAAGAAAGCTTGAATTATATTTAGAGATAACTCAATTTAGAAGAAAAAGACAACTTAAATAAATATTTGATTTATTTAAATTTAGAGAAGATATTATTGGAAGAAATAATTAAATAATTGGTATTATTTAATTTAGAAGATAAGAAAGCAAATTAAATAAATAAATTTATTTAATTGTTCTGCATGATTTTGGAAGAATAAATAAAATATTTGATTATATTTTATTTTTAGAGAGTGCGAGGATTTAAATAAATTTAATTGATTTATTTAAATTTGGAAGAATGAATTTGATGTAATTAAATAATTGAGAATTATTTAATTGTTTGGAGGAATTTAATTAAATAAAAGATTTTATTTAATTTTGACTTTAGAAGAGATAATTAAATATTTCGATATTTAATTAATTTAGAGGAATGAGAATCAAATAAATAAATTTCTTTATTTATTTATTGATAGAGGAATTAGATGGAATAAATATTAAGAATATTTCTTTAGATTGAATTGTGTCATTTTTAGGTGTATACATTTTGCTCCTCTTTGATGCAATGTAGTCTACGACATTGCTTCAAAGAATAGATAGTCTAACAATGATACATGCCCTAGTTTGCCCTTGGTACAGGTTAAATGACGATACGATGCCCCCTCCGGAGATTGGATGGGAAGAAGGCAAAAGGATGAGAAATAGACAATCTCATGAAGAAGAAGGGAAAACTTAGGTTAGGACGAAGGAAAACAGGACAACAAGAAGAAAACTGGAAGAAACGGGTGGGGCAAGTAGTCGTAGTCACCACCTAGCTAGATTAGGGTTTGCATGCTATAAATAGGAGCCAGGTCCACAAGATAGTTCATTTGCACACTTGTCTTGGTTTGATTTGCTTTGGAGAGCCTAGAGCAGCATAGAGCATAGAGCAGTCAGCACGAGGATGGACATTCCATGTGAGGAGCATCAATTCAAGCAAGTTCGTCTATTCAACTGGCCAGTAGAGGTAGGACCCCTAGTATGTATCTCAAAAAATTTCTCCTAGGGTCGAGTTTGATAGAAATAAATGCTAGGAGAAAAATAGGATAGATAGATGCGCCGGAATACAAAATGGTGTATATGTTGCGTGAAATGGCTCATAGGGATTTCTGCGGCAGATGCATGAAATAAAGCAGCAGATGCATGAAAGTCGCATATATATAGGATAAGTCGGTGCATGCATATTCCTGAAGAGCATATATGGTATGTAGCGGTGCATGCATTGGTGCAGTGCATATGTAGCATAGGATGGCGCATGCATGTGTTTTTGCAGCGCTTTTGCTAGAAGTAGCGCATAGGTCCAGAAATGGCAGTTTCATTAAGAAATGGTGCTTTTACCACCTGTTGTGGCGCATATGCTATAGATAGGCAGTTTACTTAGAGAAATTGACTTGATTGGTGTCCTATTTGACACATCAATCGATAAGCTATCTCCAAGATTGCAGGAATCTAGTCAAGAGATGTAGTTTTCTATTTTGATCAATTTTGAAATGCTAAGTTAGTTGATATGTTTCTATAGATATGTTGAGTATGGTACTTGCAGCTTTAGGTTTACACCCTGCTTTGTGTGCTTGCAGGAGGATATATGAGATACACTTCAGTCTAGGGAGCGGTTCCCTATGCCTATGTTGTAGAGATACGTGCTGACACAGATAGATAGAGAGGCGCTTGGCGTGATGGGGCTTGATTACGTATGTTTCATGCTCGAGGTTCAGGCAAACTGTGGTTTGCTGACTGCTGTAGTGGAGAGGTTCCAAAGTGAGGATGGGACCTTCCACCTCCCTGTTAGACTTAGGGCATACAACTGAGAGCGGGGGGTGAATTAGTTATGCGAAAGGTTCCCTTTTTAAACACTTGAATCTTCTTTAGTGATTAGTATAATATTAATCATGAACCATAATGCATTTAAATCAGAAGCAAAAACGTATCAACACATATGACACCAATATTTTGACGTGGAAAACCTAGTTAAGGGAAAAACCACGGGGTGATTAACCCAAGAATGTATTCTCTATTAGAAGAATAGAAAGAACAAAATGGCACATGCCAATTAGGGCTCACTGCCCGAGCACACTGCTCACAAGAGGCTCACTGCCTACAAGAGACACACTGTCTACAAAGGAATAAGTATCACCTTTATGAACTAGAGAATAACATCTTCAGCATGCTGGAAATAGTTCCATTCAAGCCCAATACTTCTACTCTGCCTTTCGCACTTCTCTTCGCTACCACACACTCATCACCACAAGACACACTTCAAAATGAATTCACAATCCCTTATTTATACAAGGCATCGACTTAGGAACAATCATCTAAGTCAGCAAACACCTACAAGAACATCCATAAGACGTGTAATACATCTGGTCGGCCAGTCTCTAGAACACCAATATCCATGGCTATTCTTCAAATGCAAATTTTAACTTCAATGCGGACCACTAACATTAACTGGACATGATTCAACGATCATCATAACCTTCCCTGAATCACCAAAAACATCTGCACTTCATCATCCTACTGGAATTCTTCTCTCCTTCATCCAGAGCTACAAGAACACAGTTTGTCATCACTGTCATAAATGAATAGGCTCTTCCGGACCTTCAGCCCACAAACTAATCTAGTTGATACTTCACAGGGACATCCTCAACACTCCCTCAGATCCGCAGAATGAGATAATGAAATACCAGATCTCACCGGACCTATCTGTGGCCCTCTATCACCTCTGAACACCTGCTGGAACTGGTTCTACTTGAGCGATCATAACTTCTTCAGATCTTCATGCGGACCTCTGAAATCTTGACTGGAGCATCTCAAGACTTATATCTACAAACCATTTAAACTGCATCCTCTGATCCTCAACCTATTTAGGACTTTTACCTTCTTGTCATCACTGTTCTTCACTATTCTTGATTGAGACTTATTTTCTCAATATCCTTCGCACACAGTGCATCTAATCCTTCTCATCAATGTAACATGAGTATGTTGACATCAATGACAACACCAGTTAGGCCCATACTTGCAACAATCTCCCCCTTTGTTATTGATGGCAACATATGATGTGAAAAACCATCAAGACAAGAACTTCTCCTTACTGTTACAACTCCCCCTAACAGTAACAACTATTCACATGTCTTCTCTCCCTTTGTTGCTCCCCCTTTGATCAATAACCACTTGGTTTTCACATGTCTTCTCTCCCCCTTTGACATCAATGGCAAAGGGCTCATACTTGTAACTTCATTACTTCATAGCATACCAACTGCTCACCTTGAGTAGCAGCTCCCTTATCATCAATCCAGATCACAAGATATGACTATGATATCCATCGGATTGATGCACATCAGTGCATCCTAGTTCATCACCAGAGGGACAATAACCCCTAACTTCTCCCTAAGATACTCAAAAGAGTCCTTGGGAAGAGGTTTAGTAAAAATATCTACAAGCTAATCCTTGGAGGGCACATACTCCAATCTGACTTCACCCTTGTTCACTTGCTCTCTCAGAAAGTGAAACTTGATAGATATATGCTTAGTCTTAGAGTGCAACACCGGATTCTTAGAAATATTTATTGCACTTGAATTATCATAGAAAATTGTGATAGGCTCCTCATATTCTACTTGAATATCTCTTAGCATCTTCTTCATCCACAAAACTTGAGTGAAACTTCCTACTGCTGCAATGTATTCTGCTTCAGTTGTAGACAGGGATATTGCCTCTTGTTTCTTGCTTAGCTAAGAAACCAACCTTTTTCCCAAAAAGAATGCTCCTCCACTTGTACTCTTCCTATCATCCACATCTCCTACCCAATCTACATTTGTATATGCATGAAGAGAAAAATTATGATCTCTAGGATACCACAGACCATACTCAACTGTTCTTTTTAAGTACCTAAAAATTCTTTTGATTTCCATGACATGAGATTCTCTGGGATCAGCCTGGAATCTCACCACAAGACCAACAGCCTGCATTATATCTGGTCTAGTTTGAGTGAGATACAATAATCCTCCAATCATTGATCTGTACTTTGTCTAATCTATCTTAGGAGAGTCATCATCTTTGCTCAACTTACATCTGGTTGCCATGGGAGTGTTCATTGGCTTTGAATCTTCCATTCCAAATTTCCTCAACAATTCTTTCACATATTTGGTCTGAGAGATAAAGATTCCTTTCTTTGTCTGAGTAATTTGCAGACCCAAGAAGAAATTCATTTCTCCAAGCATTGACATTTCAAACTCACTTTTCATTTGATTTGCAAAGGTTTTACACATACTGTCTCTTCCTCCAAAGATGCTATCATTAACAAATACTTCAACAATCAAGATGTTTTCATGATCAATTTTGAAATATAGGTTACTATCAGCAGTACCTTTGTTGAAACCAATCTTCAAAAGATGTTTGTCCAGTCATTCATACCATGCTCTTGGGGCTTGCTTTAGACCATACAGTGCCTTCTTTAATTTGCAGACCATATCACCATGCTTAGATAACTGAAATCCATCTGGTTGTTCAATGCACACTTCTTCTTCTAAGTCACCATTCAGAAAAGCAAATTTGACATCCATCTGATACACCTTAAAATCCTTGAAGGCAGCAAATGCAAGGAATAATCTAACTACTTCAATTCTTGCCATCGAAGCAAAGGTTTCTTCAAAATCAATTCCTTCTATTTGAGAGTAGCCTTTGTAGACCAATCTGGCTTTATTTCTGATTGCTTCACCACCTTCATTTAGTTTGTTCTGGAAGACCCATTTGGTTCCAATCACATTCTTATTTCTAGGTCTGGGAACAAGATCCCAAGTGTGATTTTTCTCAATTTGCATCAACTCTTCCTCCATTGCTTTGGTCCAATTTTCATCATTGCAGGCTTCATTTATTGTCTTAGGTTCAATCTTTGAAATCAGACAATATTCATCTGAATTTTGAGCAATTTTCCTTCTAGTTTGCACACATTTGCTTTTGTCACCTATGATTTGATCTTCAGAGTGGTTCAGTCTTACATACCTTGGAACTTTGGGAGTTTCTTGCACTTCTGCTTCTTGATCAGGCTTATTTAGACCTATCTCTTCTTCCTGATTTACCGGATCAGTCTAAATCTGACTTTTAGGAGAGGTTTGAGCTCTTAAACTAGAACACCATTATGATCATCTTCATCATACTCATAAAACCTTGAGGGTTTCTCTATTCCCTCATCAACCTTCACATTTGTACTTTCTATCATCTTTCTTAGTCTCTTGTTATAACACTGGTATGCTTTGCTTTGAGTAGAGTAACCCAAGAATATTCCTTCATCACTTCTAGCATCAAACTTGCCTAAATCTTCATCTCTTTTGATGTAACACTTGCTACCAAAGACTCTGAAATATCTTACAGTAGGAGTAATGCCAAACCAGAGTTTATAAGGGGTCTTACTGGTATTGCTACTTATTTGAACTCAATTAAGAGTATAGACTACAGTGCTGACAGCTTCTCTCCAATAGATCTGAGGAACATTTGCTTCCATCATCATAGTCCTAGATGCTTCCTAGATGGTCCGGTTTTTTCTCTCCACTACTCCATTATGCTATGGAGTCCTCAGAGTAGACAACTATCTCTTAATTCCATGTTTCTCATAGAATTCTATGAACTCACTAGATGTGAATTCTCCACCTTTATCAGACCTTAGACATTTCAACTTTATTCCTGTTTCATTCTCTACCATAGCCTTGAATATTTTGAATTTCTCAAGAGCTTCTGATTTCTCCTTTAGAAAGGTTACCCACATCATCTGGGAATAGTCATCTATTAGCAGCATGAAGTATCTATCACCTTGAATACTTCTGGTTCTTGCCGGACCACAAAGATCAGTGTGAACTAAGTCCAATAGTCCGGTAGAAGACAGTTCCTTGCTTTTGAATGTGACTCTGCTCATCTTACCCAACTGACATTCCTTGCACAAGCTGTTAGTCGGTTTCACCAATTTTGGAAGAACTATTATAGCCTGAGTATTGCTTATCTTGATGATATTATCAAAATTCACATGACACATCCTTCTATGCCATAACCAACTCTGATCAAATTGAACAAATAAGTAGCTTTTACCAGTACCAACCAAGTGGAAGATATTACCTGTAGTTTGAGTACCGGATGCAATCTCTATTCTGGATCTCTCAAAGATTTTGCATTTTCCATCTTTGAATTGGAGATCATAGCCTTTGTCCACCAACTGTCCAACACTGAGAAGATTGTGCTTCAAACCTTCAACATACAGTATATTACCAGTTTTGTTTCTTCCATTAAAAGAAATAGTTCCTCTTTCTCTGATTCTACCAGCAGAATTATCACCAAACTTCACCACTCCTCCTTCATACCTTTCCAAATCTATGAACTTATTCTTGTCACCTGTCATGTAGTGAGAGCAACCACTATCAATGACCCAATCATTCTTTTCTTCAACTTGTGCAGCCAGAGCTCTTTCTACAACCTTATGATTGATAGATACAAAGGATATTGGTTCTTCTTCCTTGATGGCAATAAACACCCATTCACTTCTGAATTTGTTTCCTATCTCTAATTTATCATCTATTACTCCTTCATTATCATCTTCTTCATGAACATAGTAACAATTCTTTTGGAACCTTGATCTGTTAGGATTTGGTTTTGAAAATCTTTTCAGACATTTTGAGGCAAAATGACCAATCTTATTGCAGTTAAAACACTTAAAAGGCAATTTTCCTTCATACTTATCAGATCCTCTTAGCAGTCTCTTTGTAATGAGGGCTTCAAGTTGAGCTGTTTCTACTTCTTCTTCCAGGTCTTTTCTTGCTTTTCCATACCATGACAAATTCCTTGATGATTTCTCTCCTGGATCAAATCCTTGTTTACCTTTCATAGAGGCACTGGCTTTGAATGCAGATTCAGCTTTGGGGGGATCATCTCCAAATTCGGTCATTTCAAAAGCAGCCAGTTTGCTAGCTAATTGGTCTCTTGTGATAGTTGTATGGGCTCTGAATTCATCAATGGCAACAACCTTGATTTTGTAAGAGACAGGAAGGGATCTGAGAATCTTACCAACAATCTCATTTTCATCCAAGACTCCACCAGAATTTCTAATTCCACAAACTAGCTCATTCACTCTTGGCATAAAAGTGGTAATATTTTCATCATCTCTCATCTTCAATTTTTCAAATTTCCCTTTTAGACTCTGTAACCTTGCACATTTAACATACTCATCTCCTTCATGTAGAAGTTCAAGTTTAATCCAAATCTCATAGGCAGTTGGTAGGTCAATAACATTTGAGAGCTCTGAGTCAGTTAATGCACTTAGAAGAGCCTCTTTGGTCCTCAAATTATTTTCAGCATTTGTGATTTCATTTAGGGTTGTCAGACCACCCTATGGAGGTGCATACGCTTTTGTGACCATGGACCAGTACACCTTTCCCATACACTGCAAGTGACATTTCATGTGACCTTTTCAAAGAGAAAAGTTGGTTCCATCAAACTTCAGACTATCCTTCTTGTATGAGGACATCCTTGATCTCCTCAAGCAATTAAGCTCCTTTTAGAGGAACTTAGCTCTGATACCAATTGTTAGACTTAGGGCATAAAACTGAGAGGGGGGGTGAATCAGTTGTGTGAAACTTTCCCTTTTTAAACATTTGAATCTTCTTTAGTGATTAGCATAATATTAATCATGAACCATAATGCATTTAAGTCAGAAGCAGAAACATATCAACACATATGACACCAAGATTTTGATGTGGAAAACCCAGTTAAGGGAAAAACCATGGGGTGATTAACCCAAGAATGTATTCTCTATTAGAAGAATAGAAAGAACAAAATGGCACATGCCAATTAGGGCTCACTACCTGAGCACACTACTCACAAGAGGCTCATTGCCTACAAGAGACACATTGTCTACAAAGGAATAAGTATTACCTTTATGAACTAGAGAATAGCATCTCCAACATGCTTGAAACAGTTCCATTTAAGCCCAATACTTTTGCTCTGCCTTTCACACTTCTCTTCACTACAACACACTCATCACCACAAGACACACTTCAAAATGAATTCACAATCCCTTATTTATACAAGGCGTCAACTTAGGAACAATCATCTAAGTCAGCAAACACCTACAAGAACATCTGCAAGATGTGTAATAAATCTGGTCGGCCAGTCTCAAGAAGAACACCAATATCCGTGGTTATTCTTCAAATGCAAATTCTAACTTCAATGCGGACCACCAACATTAACTAGACATGATCCAATGATCATCATAACCTTCCCTGAATCACCAAAAACATCCGCACTTCAACATCCTACTGGAATTCTTCTTTCCTTCATCTGGAGCTACAAGAACATAGTCTGTCATCACTGTCACAAATGAATAGGCACTTCCAGACCTTCAACCCATGAACTAATCTAGTTGATACTTCACAAGGATGTCCTCAACACTCCCTCAGATCCGCAGAATGGGATAATGAAATACCGGATCTCACCGGACCTATCTGTGGCCCTCTATCACCTCTGAACACCTGCCGGAACTGGTTCTACTTGAGTGACCATAACTTCTTTAGATCTTCATGCAGATCTCTAAAATCTTGACTAGAGCATCTCAAGACTTATATCTACAAACCCTTTAAACCATATCCTCTAATCCTCAACCTATTTAGGACTTTTACCTTCTTGTCATCACTATTCTTCACTGTTCCTGATTGAGACTTATTTTCTCAATATCCTCAGCACACAGCTCATCTAATCTTTCTCATTAATGCAACATGAGTATGTTAACATCAATGACAACACCGGTTAGGCCCATACTTGCAACACTCCCTACTAGTGAGATGACCATCACACTGGAGGATGTTTACAGGATTCTTCACTTGCCTATTCAGGGTGAGCTGGTGGAGTATGATCCATAGAGAGACACGGGACTCACTGAGTGCAGGCGAGTGTTTGACAACCCTGAGCTGGTTGGGCAGGTTATCTCATGGCAGGACATCTATGACTGTTATGACTACTTCCCAAGTATTGTAGTAGGACTGATCGGATGCGTGGTATGCCCCGATAGGAGATCACATGGGTTCCCCATTAGATGGGGTAGGATCATGGAGAGGATGATCACAGAGGGCACCTAGTATGCTTGGGGTGTCTGTGTACTTGCACACTTATACCACGATATGCATCAGGTGGTATACCATAGGAGCATGATCCTATCTCAGGTGTATCACCGCTACAGTTTTGGCTATGGGAGCACATAGCGATCATGAGACCGATCCATGTGTTTGAAAGACAGAGAGGAGAGGCATACAACTATGGCTATGCAGGAGTGATTTCCTAGCATAGGCTGAGGAAGCTGGAGTACTGGTGACACGCATTAGATGGAGTGGATGTGGTTGAGTGGCAGCCATAGCTAGACTGTGAGCCATGGGATGATGAGGTAGACAAGTTACTGTACTGCTATCAGTCACAGTGGCTGATAGGACGGACACGATTTATCCTAGAGAGATAGATAGTCAGCCAGGTACAGAGGCAGTTCGCGAGGAGGTAGGCCATGCCATAGGGGCAGGCTTAATTTGCCAGGATGCACGCAGAGAGGCTCAGATGGGGACCTATGGCATCCTATGAGGAGGTACTGGCTGAGTTTCGACAGACACCATATGTCACCTAGGACATGAGGAGGGGGACTGCAGACACCGGGGTGACAAAGGACTATGAGGATTGGTTTACTGCACACCTGTTTCTGAGATACTCAGGGCCTGGGGTGTTGATGCCTTGGATAGATGAGGCTGACTCAGATGATGAGGGCCAGGTTGGCTGGAGGAGGAGGAGGAGGGGCAGAGGTGGACGAGGGGGTGGCAGAGATGGAGGAGATGAGGGAGATGATGGAGGCTGACCCCGGTAGAGGAGGAGAGGTGGGGAGGGACCTTCCCAGGCTGAGCAGGGAGTGCCATCATAGGTTGCACAGTAGGTACCATAGTAGGCACAAATGTTGCCACCTCAGCAGGTCGTACAGCAGCAGGGACCCCAGCCATAGGGGCAGGGACAAGCAGAGGTAGCTCAGGGTCTAGCACAGTCAGATGTCTAGGAGAGGACTATAGCCACCCTGAGGGGAGAGATTAGGAAACTACAGGCATAGCTCAGCAGAGATGACACCTGGTGAGAGACAGATGCAGAGGTGATTGCAGGGTTGACTAGAGAGAGAGATATGGTAGATGTGTGGATACAAGTTATCCAGGTAAAGCGGGATACCGCAGTGGCAGCCTTGGGGATAGACGCGGTGAGCAGTTTCCTGGTTGGGCAAGTGCATCAATGATGCAGGAGCATCCAAGGGGCCACTTTGGAAATGAGACTCAGGAAGGGTACAGAGAGATGATCATAGAAATGTAGGGGTAAAATGTCCTAAGGGGCCTGATAAGGACCCTAGGACCAAAATGAATGTAATAAACACCTAGGTTGTTTAATTTTATTTTGTGGTTCATTTTGGTGTGATGTGTTTCCTAAGGTCCAAGCGACCAAGAATGTGATTAACTGGCAAGAACTAGGATGTAACTGTGAGGCTAGCAGTTGCAGAATGGTTGGCATTCCCACCGCTGCACCTGCCACCCATGGAGAGTATGTTTTAAGCATCTTTTGTGATTAGGCAGATAGAGGTGTGTATGTGGAGTAACAATCAGATTTCAGATTAAAGAAATAAGAAATTCCTTTTTGACAGTGAGTTTTTCTTCTAGTTCTGTAATCCTGTGTATATCTTCTGATTGGCATCAAAGTAGACATTTTCCATTTTTGTTTTTGAGTGTAACTATGCCTGAACGGACCCATCCATGGATGTAAGAGTCTGGTTCTCATGGAGTGGTCCACAGTAACCTATACCATATTGGACTAACCCTAATTGTGTAGAGGGAATGTGAAACTATGAGGTGATCACCAGATGGAATATGGACTTTGAGCCACGAGGAGAGATTGGTATAGAACGGAGTCAAGGAGGGAACTGTGCAGAAGATTTTTGTGTTGCAAGCGAGCGTCAGACTATCGGCATAATTAAGTGGGGAGGAGAACGTGTATCGGTGTAAGTATCGACATCGGCGGAAAGGAGTGAAGTCCTACCAAAGACAACAGTCTGGCCGACGAGTCAGGGATCATCGATGTGAGTATAGTCATCGGCCTGAGGAAATTTTAGTGGGCCGATAGAGAAGGTATCGCCGATCGGGGTGACTATTGTGAGTTGTTGCTGACGAAGGATATTGGTGTAAGAAGCACCGTCGGTTCAAGCAAATGGTTCAAGCGAATGGTTCAAGCGAATGGTTCAAGTGAACGGTTCAAGCGAATGGTTAAAGAGTTCAAAAGATACGAATAGTTCGTAAGTTCAATGAGTTCAAAAATTTGATGGTTTGAAACTAACAAGTTCAGTGGGTTCAACCGAGAAGTTAAAGGGTTCAAGAGGTTCAATAATTAGAAGATTTGTTCATTTTGTCTGCTTCACTGCGTCCTCTACATCAAATTGGCATTAGAGCCAGCAAAAGCTCTAGGTAAAGTATTGTGTATCTGAGGGAGAAAAGGGATCTAGTGGAAAGATTCAGAGTTGTCAAGATGCCGCCGAAGGATAAGATGGCTAAGGCAAATGAAGAATTGAAAGAAGCATTGGAGGCAAGAGAAAGAGAACTGAGAGAGAGAAGAGCACAGGATGCTATAAGAGAAAGAGTACTAAGACAGGTGAGAAGGGAGAATGCTACAATCTTGGCTAGATTGGAAGCATTGGAGAAGAAAAGAGAGGAACAAGATGATGAAGAAGATGAAGAAGAATATGAGGAGACAGAAGAGAAAGCTCCTGGGGATGAATTTGATCCTGAAGAAAAGAAACTTCTAAGATTGCTTAACGCAGTTCAGGGTGGTGGAACAAAAGCAACTATGGAGTTGCCTATCTATCAGGGAAAGATGGATAGTGAGGAAGTCTTAGGGTGGATAAATGCCCTTGAAAATTTCTTTGAATATGAAGAAATCAGTGATGAGAGAAAGGTGAAATTTGCAAAGACGAAGATGAGAGGGATAACACTTACATGGTGGAGTAGTGTGCAGACAGAAAGAATGGCTAGAGGTGTAACAAAAATCACTTCTTGGAATAAGATGGACATGATGAAGACTCAATTTCTTCCATCTGATTATACCATTCAGACAAAGAGAATGAGATAGAATTTGAGGCAGAAGGACATGGATGTGATGTCCTATACTGAGCAATTCCATAAGCTTAGTATTAGAGGTGGAGTGGAAGATGAGGATGAGAAAGTAGCAAGATACCTTAATGGGCTTAGGTATAACTTGCAGGATGAGATTAGTTTGAGTATACCAAAAACACTTGGTGAATGTTTTCAGTTGGCCATAAGGGCTGAAGAAAGGGTGAAGAGGAAGCAAGAGAGACAAGGATCTGGCAGAGGATCTAGAGGTAGGGGCAAGCCTACTAATGAGGAACAAAATAGTAATGAGAAAGGCAAGGAATCCACTATAGAACAGAGAGGTGGATACAAAGGTGGAGGTAGATTTGGATCAGGTAGAGGTGCATTCACTGGCAGGTGTTATACTTGCAATGAAGTTGGGCACACAACTTTCAATTGTCCAAAATGGAAGGATATTGAAAAGGGAAAAGATAAAAGACTTCATTTGACATAGGAGGAGGAAAAGAAAGAAGACAAGGCACCAGAAGTAGCTCTCGATTCAAAAACAGGAGAGTGCCTCATGGTGGACAAAGTGCAACTAGCACCACAGGTATCTATTTTTAGAACAAATTATTTAAGCCATGGCAAATTATGTAAGATGATCATAGATTCAGGTGCACAAGATAACTTAGTTTCCTAGGAGATGGTAAACAAATTAGGATTGCAGAGATTTGAGCATCCAAATCCTTACAACGCTGCTTGGGTAAGCCAAGGACAACAAGTTAAGGTTAGTAAGAAGGCATATGTTGATTTCTCAATTGGTCCATACCATGAGTCTATTTTATGTGATGTTATTCAAATGACATGTGGGCATATAATTTTGGGTAGACCATGGCAACATTTAAGGAGAACAATTCATGATGGATATACAAATAGTTATTTGGTGCATAAAGATGGTATGAAGTACAGGTTAAAACCTCTATCTTGTGAAGACAAGAGGGACCATATTGTTATCTATTTTGGGGAAAAAGTACAGCTGAATGTACAAGTTAATGCTGGTTGGAAGCAACATGAATAGTTGCAGGGGAAGGCGGATGACAGTCCTAAGGAACAGCAAGTTCAGGACTTGAATTGCATCAAGGTTGGGGACATTGATTGTCCTATAGAGAGGCAGGAGAAGGAGGCCAAACAGGAACCATTGCAAAAAGAAACAAATCAGAAATTTCCAGTGAATAGGGTAGGAGAACTTCAACAGCAGAGTCCTAGGAGAGGACATCAGAATGTGTTTTGTAACACCAATACTGGTTGGAAGAGATATGCAGGCTAGAGAAAAAGGAGGCGGATAACTCTAGGTGAGTTCATGTTCCCTGTCACACAGCAAAGGAATTTTTCAAATAGTTTTCAGACTGGTTGGAACAGAGCACCCAACTGTTGGGACAAGAGTTTCCTTTATTCTGGGGAGTATGATGCAGGAGCATCCAAGGGGCCACTTTGGAAAAGAGACCCAAGAAGGGTACGGAGAGATGATCATAGAAATGTAGGGGTAAAATGTCCTAAGGGGCCTGATAAGGACCCTAGGACCAAAATGAATGTAATAAACACCTAGGTAGTTTAATTTTGTTTTGTGGTTCATTTTGGTGTGATGTGTTTCCTAAGGTCCAAGCGACCAAGAATGTGATTAGCTGGCAAGAACCTGGATGTAACTATGAGGTGAGTGGTTGCAAAACAGTTGGCATTCCCACCGCTGCACCTGCCACCCATGGAGAGTATGTTTTAAGTGTCTTTTGTGATTAGACGGATAGAGGTGTGTATGTGGAGTAACAATCGGATTTCAGATTAAAGAAATAAGAAATTCCTTTTTGACAGTGAGTTTTTCTTCTAGTTCTATAATCCTGTGTATATCTTCTGACTGGCATCAAAGTAGACATTTTTCATTTTTGTTTTTGAGTGTAACTATGCCTGAACGGACCCATCCATGGATGTAAGAGTCTGGTTCTCATGGAGTGGTTTGCAGTAACCTGTACCATATTGGACTAACCCTAACTGTGCAGAGGGAATATGAAACTGTGAGGTGATCACCAGATGGAATATGGACTTTGAGCCATGAGGAGAGATTGGTACAGAATGGAGTCGAGGAGGGAACTATGTGGAAGATTTTCATGTTGCAGGTGAGCATTAGTCTATCGGCGTAATTGAGTGGGGAGGAGAATGTGTATTGGTGTAAGTATCGACATCGACGGAAAGGAGTGAAGTCTTGCCGAAGACAACAGTCTGGCTGACGGGTCAGGGATCATCGGTGTGAGTACAGTCATCGGCCTGAGGAAATTTTAGTGGGCCAGTGGAGAAGGTATCGCCAATCGGGGCGACTATTGTGAGTTGTTGCCGGCGAAGGATATCGGTGTAAGAAGCACCGTCAGTTCAAGCGAACAGTTCAAGTGACTGGTTCAAGTGAACGGTTCAAGCGAATGGTTCAAGTGAACGGTTCAAGCGAATGGTTCAAGTGAACGGTTCAAGTGAATGGTTCAAGCGAATGGTTAAAGAGTTCAAAAGATACAAATAGTTCATAAGTTTAATGAGTTTAAGAATTCAATGGTTCGAAACTAACAAGTTCAGTGGGTTCAACCGAGAAGATAAAGGGTTCGAGAGGTTCAATAATTAGAAGATTTGTTCATTTTGTCCGCTTCGCTGCATCCTCCACATCAATCAGGCCCAGGTACAGTTAGTGCAGGCATAGACACAACTAGCGCAGGTGCAGACATAGTTAGCGTAGGTACAAGGTGGGCTTGCTAGAGTGCAAGCTCAAGCGTAGTACTACCGGGGTCTATATCATGGTGTCGTACCAGTGAGTCAAAGGGCTTCGAGTTACAGGAGCCAGTTTGCGGCCTCCTAGAGAGTAGGTCCATCGAGGTCAGGGGCCTCTGTGATGGGCCCACAATAGTCTGAGGCCAACAGAGGAGGGGATATGGGAGATACTGTTGGGAGCAGTGATCCACAGCAGTAGGGGTAGCTGAGAGTTATAGTTCTTGGATCCTACGTATACCTTTTAGCATTTTGAGACATGTATCATCATCCGTTGGGATGTATATTTTGTATATGACATTGATTCAAAGACATATACTTTTATATTGTACATTTGGACACATTTTTGGATATTTATATGATGATGCAGCTATTTTGATGCTTTCTATATGTATGAGTTATGATACATTCCTATTGTATGATGCGATGTATGTGTTTATCTAATGCAGACTTAGATGTTTACTTGATGGTATATGATGTAATCTAATGCAGATTTTGATATGATGCTATGTGATCCTATATGACCTAATGCAGACTTTGGATGCTTTTACTTGATATGTTTCTAATGTGTGTGTGTGCAAGATGGTATCTATATTATTATGCGACTTATCTGATGCACTTATCTATGTTTTTGATTTTTTCTATTTTGACACTATATAATGATTGCAACAAACTATCTATGGATGACCTGATGCACTTATGCAACTGATTTAATCATGTAAATGACTATTTTATATGATATGATATTCACCTATATGTTTTGTTTTTGTGATGTCCAAATGTACTCCATAGACATAGAAACGACAGAATGATAGATAGAAGAATGTTTGGAAGAATGACCTGATAGAAAGATTCACAAGCTTGACTTTGTATTGTTACTCTGCATTGATTGGATCTTTGATTGCATGGATGCGAGTGGTTTTTTGATATCTTGATGGTGCAAGTATTTTGAAGTGCCTATTTCATCATTGGGCGATTTTTTTTTTGGTATTTTTTCTGAATGTTTTAAGTTAATACAAGCATCTAGGTATAATTGAACCGAGATGACCTGAATATTTCTTACATATCAATAGTCAAGGATTGCCCCCGTTCATGTTAGACTTTTAAAGTTCTCGATGATCTTTTACCGATCATGTCTTTTGTCAAGGCATCACATTACTAAAATTTAATCCACAGACAACAAACAAAGAAAATAATCATGCCCCCATCATAGCATCTCTATCTTTTGGCATCCTTGAGTAGCATAGAAAGGCATGATAGAAAAAATCAAGACTCTGTATTTTAACCATGTTTCCAATCCACAAAACATTTTTGTATTTAGATGTGTTTACTTCTTGCCATAATTTGGGTAAAATCATTTAGAAGGCCTTTAGGAGTTTGCATTGTTTTGGATAGGTTAACGTCTTGTGTCTGAATTTCTTCTTGAAAGTGAGCTTTGCTTGTGCTTGCTTTCCTGGTGAGAAGATTTCACAATCCTTATTGGTGAGACGGACCCTAAGGCACTGACCTAGTGCCTCGGGGGCTCATTACTAAATGGCCTTGCCTACGTGATGATGTAGAGGAAACATAGTTCAGGGTAAACCCTAATGGACCATGGATGGACTAGAAGAAAGATGACAAGAAATGGGATGGATGGGACCATGGGAGCCTTAGGGGTGCATTTGAGAAATGGCCTTGCCTACGTGACAATGTAGAGGCAACGTAGTTCATGGACTTGGACCATGGAAACCAACGAGAGATACTATACTAGGCTGACACTATAGATAGGATATGGGATAAAACCTTGGTTGACAAGGCAACAAAGAGATAGAGTATCAAGCCATGATAGGTTATCGTTAGGTTTTTTTAATTATGGAACAGATATGGGTTGAATGGGACACGAGGAAGAATGAACACAAGGTGATTGGTTTCCCAAAGATGGAGAAGGCGGTTTATCACAAGTAATGCTTGTTTACTAGGTTTTCACCACTTGCTTTTATTTACACGAAAAGCTAGAAAGTACACATGATGCATGTTTGCTAGGTTTTCATCGTGATACCTGTTCAAGGCACCTGTTTGCCAGGTTTTCACCAAAGGACAATTTTTTTGTCTTTTTCTGATTTTTTATTTTTATTTTTTGTATTTTTCTAATTTTTTGATTTTTTGATTTTTTGATTTTTTTGTATTATATGCCCCCCTTACATTGGGGTTCTCCTAGGTATAGAACCAGTGAAGATGCATGCTGTTGATTGGTTCATCTAACAACTCACCCTCTGATGTTGCTAACTGATATGCCCTTGATCCATAAGAAGATACAATCACATAAGGCCCAAGCTAGTTGGGTTCAAACTTGCCTTTCTTTTCCCTATCCTGTTGATTGCGGGGATTCTCTTTAACGACTAGATCTCCAACCTTAAAGATTCTTGGATGAACTCTATGGTTATAGCTTCATGACATCATCTATTGATATTCTTTGAGATGGTCAAAGGATTTCTGTCTCCTTTCTTCTAGCAATTCTAGTTCTTGCAATCTGGAAATTCTATATTCTTCATCTGATATGAGACCTTTTAACAACAACCTAAGAGATGGTAACTCCACCTCAATGGGAAGGATAGCTTCTGAGCCATAGACAAGGGCATAAGGGGTAGCACCTATGGGAGTGTGTATAGTGGTTTTATAGGCCCATAGAGAGGGATTGAGTTGGATGTGCCAATCACGGCCAGCGTCATTGACTGTCTTCTTGAGGAGTTTCAAGATGGTTTTGTTGGATGATTTAGCTTGACCATTGCCTTGGGGGTAATAGGGTGTGGAGAAACAGTGTTGGATTTTGAATCAGTCATAGAGTTCTTGGACATCCTAGTTTTTGAAGGGTCTTCCATTATCTGTGATAATGGATGAGGGAATCTCGTATCTGCAGATGAGGTAATTCAGGATGAATGAGGAGATTTGGTTACCTGTGACGGTGGTGAGGGGAATGGCTTCAATCCACTTGGTAAAGTACTCAGTGGTGGTTATGATGAATTTATGGTTGTTGGATGAGGGTGGATAGATCTTTCCCACAAGGTCAAGTCCCCATTGGCAAAAGGGCCAAGGTGTCGTTAAAGGTCTCAACTCTTGAGCTGGTGCATGTATCAGGTTCCCATGTATTTGGCACTACTTGCACTTCTTCACAAACTAGTATGAATCTGTCTCCATGTTTGGCTAGTAATAACCCAAATGTATGAGTTTCTTGGCTAAGGAAGGACCGCTAGAGTGTGTCCTGCAAATCCCTTCGTGCATGTCTTGTAAGGCGGTTATAGATTCTTCTCGTTCTAAACAATAGAGTAAAGTACCATCTAGACCACGTTGGTAAAGGGTGTTAGCAATAATGGTATAGCGAGAGGTTTGGCGTATAAAGGTTTGTCATTGGTTTGAAGATAAGTTAGGTGGGAGAGTGTTGTCCTTGAGGTAGGTGTAAACCTTACCGTACCAAGGTGAATTGGATCCAACTAAAAGGCATATGGAATGGGTCTCAGGAAGATCATAAGCTGGTTGCTGAATAGTTTCCACTAAGAACTCGTACCATGACTCATTCTCTGGTATCTCGAGAAGAGAGGCAATGGTTGCCATGGCATCTACTGCTTTGTTCTCAATGCGAGGTAACTGGTCAAAATAAATGATCACAAAGTATCCCTTAAAATCATCCACCATCCACTTGTATGGGACAAGTTTCTCATCTTTGGTTTGGTAATCATCATTGACATGATTTATTACTAGTTGAGAATCACCGTAGACATGTAGCTCTTTGATTTTCCAATCTGCTGCCATCTTGAGGCCAATGACTAAGGCTTCATATTCTACTATGTTATAGGTGCATGGAAATAACAAACGGTAAGACTTCAGTATGGTATCACCATGAGGAGTTACAAACAAGATTCTTGCCCCCGATCCATGGTTTGTGTAGGACCCATCAAAGTATAGTTTCCAAGAATGTGTTGAGACATTGAATAAGGATTCATTCAGAAACTCAAATTGCATTGGTGTGGTGTGATGTAGTGGTGCATCTGCTAGCTAGTTAGAAATGACCTGTCCCTTGATAGCTTTTCTATCTACATGCTCAATGTCGTATTCACTTAGGAGCATTACCCATTTGGCTAGGTGACCTGTAAGAGCTTCTTTGCTTAGTAGGTACTTTAGTGGATCTATTTTTGCAATGAGTTTGACTAGATGTGCAAGCATATAATGTCAGATTTTCTAGGAAGCAAAAGCTACCACAAGACATGATCTTTCTATCTGAGAGTATTGCAACTCATAGCCCACTAATGTATGACTGATATAGTAGATGGCTCTTTCCTTATTCTCATAATCTTATTGTGCTAGAAGAGCCCCAAGAGCTATAGATATAGTAGATATGTAGAGTATCAATGGTTTCCCTTGGGTAGGAGGCATGAGAATAGGTGGATTCATAAGATACTCTTTCAGTTTGTTGAATGCCTCTTCACACTTCTCATCCCATCTGAATGGAATGTTCTTGTGTAGGAGATGACTGAATGGTTGATACTTGTCTACCAGTTGTGATATGAATCTATGGATTGCTTGTAGCTTTCCCTGTAGAGATCTTAGTTGAGTAAGCATCTTGGGTGGTGGCATGTCCATAATAGCCTTGACTTTGGTGGGGTCCACCTCTATTCCATTTTCTGAAACAATAAAACCTAGGAGTTTGCCTAAGGTGACTCCAAACACACATTTCTTTCAGTTCAATCTGACTTTGAATTGCTCTAATCTTTGAAAGACTTTCTCTAACACATCTAGGTGTGATTCTCTTGTAAGTGACTTTGCTAGGATATCATCTACATAATCTTCCATGGTGACGTGAATCATATCATGAAATATATTGGTCATAGCACGTTGATATGTGGCTCCTACATTCTTTAGCCCAAATGGCATGACATTCCAATAGAAAGTGCCCCATGGACAAGTGAAAACTATCTTATGCTAGTCTTTAGGTGCTATCCTGATCTGATTATATCCTAAGAAGCCATCCATGAGAGATAACATGGTATGCCCTGCTGTTAAGTCGACTATGATATCTATATTTGGCAACGAAAAATCATCCTTGCAGCAAGCTTTGTTTAGATCTCTAAAATCATTGCATAGTCTGACTCGGCCATCTGGTTTGGACACTAGTACAATGTTGGAGATCCATTCTGGATAGTCTATAGCTCTAATAAACCCTACATCCAGTAGTTTCTCGAGTTCTTCTTTTACAAGCAGTGCTATGTGTGGATGCATCTTTCTAAGTTTTTGTTTCACTGGCTTCACTCCTAGATCTAATGGAAGATGGTGTAGAATCAAATCTGGATCTAACCCTGGCATATCTGTGTATGACCAAGCATAGTTGACTTGTTTTCTCTTGAAGAATGGTACAAACTTAGTCTTCTCTGGTGGGGTTAGAGACTTAGCAAAGTGAATGATCTTAGGCTATTCCTCTATTCCAATGTTAACTGGCTCTGTGAGTTCCACAACAATTTGAGACTTCTCCTAGTGCATGTCATTGGGGAGAGTGTCAAGCCTTCCATCATTAGGTGCCATAGTTGGGTTTTCACCTTCAGATGCGTCCTTTCTTTTTACTGTTTTGGGATCTGACATTGCTGCAGAACGGTTTTCACTGTCAGATCCAGTTTTTTTTTGATATTTTTGTGATTGGAAGGCTTGGCACCCTCTCTGAAATAAGCCATAGTATTAAGTTCAATAACGAAACTAGCTTTATGATCCCCTTTGGGTAGGTGGTCCCTAAGTTCCATGTAGTCAATGTAAGCATCATCATTTTGGAACATATCTAATTGAGGGGTTCCTCGTAGATCCCAGTCAATAAATTCAGGATGTACAAAGGGGAGGGAGTCAGATGTTAGATCTGATTCATTGATGGTTTGAATGGATATACTGGGAGTATTGGTAGGGGGAGTGTTCGAGATGGTACTTTCCTCCAAGTTGTTTATTGCGATAGAACTTGAACCTTCCCCGAAAGTTGTACTCTCAGAGATAGGCAAATCAGACTCTATCGGCCTATGCAGTAGTGTTTGTTCCTCATGGTAGGGGCTATAAGTTTGAATGGTATCGACCCCTTTGTCATCATAGGAATGCTCTGTCAACTCATCCCACTCATATCCATTGGAATCTGTGTCACTGTCCACTTGAAGTGTATGGATGATTTCTACAAGACAAGCATTTTCTTTAGCCTTGTCCTTGCCTTTATATCCTAGTCCATTTGTATTTCTAGCCAATGAGGATGAAGAAGGTTGAATGGGTTCTATGATTCCTTCTTTTCTTAGGCCGATAGGGCCTTGTCCTTCATAACCCATTTTGTGTAGGATAGTTTCTCCTTGTCCATAGAGTTCTGTTGGGAGCCTAGGTGGTTCCTGTTGTATGTTCTCTTCTTCTTCGGTATAAAGCCATTGTAGGATATCTCTTTCCTCTGTTTCATCAGATAAGTTCCCCATTTTACAAAGGGAGCTATGGGAGCTATAGGAGGAGTAGATGGATTTGGAAAATGCTTGGGTTGACCAAAGGATCTAGGAGATAATGGTATCTTGGATAGATTGAGGCTATGTTCTATGGAGTATTCCCCAACTTCGAATTCTTTGATGGTAATTTTCTGCTCTTTGGGCCTTGATGAGGAAGCTTTAGAGGTATCATCATGCTATGGGGTAGGGGATGTAGATGCTCTATTATTTGGTATGATGCAATCAGGTTTTGAAAGGATAGAGTTGCAATGCTGGAAGGGATCAAGGTCTCCTTGGATGGTGACTTGCTTGCCATTATGCAGGAATTTTATGCATTGGTGATAGGTCGAGGGGACAACTTTCATGGCATGAATCCATGGTCTTCCTAGGAGAATATTATAGGCGAGCTCCCTATCTAGGAATTGGCACACAACATCTTATATCATTGGTCCCACTTGTATGGAAAAAATATTGTTCCCTTTGTAGTTCTCTCCTCTTCATCGTAGGCTTTGATAGTGTATACGCCTAAAAATGACACGATTCACTCTAAATAAATATTCTAAATATTTATTCCATTCTTCTATCAATTAAATAAATATTCTAAATTTATTTAATCGATTCACTATCCTACAATTAAATAAAATCATTTTATTTAATTAAAATCCCTATATTCTTCTAATGTCTAAAATCCTAAATCCACCTCATCTTTCCACCTCATCTCCTCCACCTCACCATATTGCACATATAATTAAATATTCTTAATATTTAATTAGCTAATATCCTCTATTATCCAAAATTGAATTCTTAATTCAATTGTCCCCCACCATTGAATTACAAATTCAATTATTCTCCACTCATTGAATTAGAAATTCAATTGTCCCCCACCATTGAATTACAAATTCAATTATTCTCCACTCATTGAATTAGAAATTCAATTGTCCCCCACCATTGAATTACAAATTCAATTATTCTTCACTCATTGAATTAGAAATTCAATTGACCACCACTATTGAATTGAAAATTCAATTTGTCCTCCACCAAGTTGAATTAAAAGTTCAACTTGTCATAACCCACTCTTCCCAAAAATGAATTTTTAATTCATCCATTATGAATTAAAGATTCACTTTTATTCCTAACTATTGATCTTCATATCTTATCTCAACCGTTGATCCTCATTCTTCTAAGTCTATAAAAGAAGCTTCATCCCTCCATTCTATTCATCTAGGCTATTCATATTGTTACTCTACAGAATTCTACCCGTGTACCTTTGGCATCCCAATAACATTTGCTTGAGATCACCCTTTTGCTTTGAAGCTCTACTTCACAGCAATATCTATCAATATAGCCATTTACTATCAACATCCTACAACACAGCTAAAAGAGTGCACTCACTAAGGGCCTACTTCATTAGCAAAGGATGGTTTTAATAGGTGAACAACAGAAGCTTTGAAACAGGGAAGGTTTGCATTGTTATTCATTTGCTTCATTTCCTTCTATCATTCTTGTTTTCATTATTCTGTTGATGTTTGGGTTTAATATTGTTCATTTGATTAATCCACATTTTGCCCTAACATTTTTGGTGCCCACCGTGGGGCTTTTGCCCCTTTATCTCATCAAAATCTAAGCTTTTTTTGAAGGCAGGTTTTGTACAGGTCACGCACAGGCACGCACAGGCTGCTTCAGTGCATTTGAACATTTCTACGGTGCATATACCCACTGTTACTGTGCATTTGTCCATTCTGTGCTTCTGTGTATTCTTGCTGTGCTTTTACACACTGTTGCAGCGCATTTGTTATTGTTGTGCTTCTGTTGACTATCTCTGCGCATTTAGTCACTGAAGCTGTGCACTTGTAATAAGTAATGGTTTTATTACTTTTCTAGGAAAATTTGCTAATGCTAACCTTTTTGCAGGTGTTCTCTAGAGCTATTTTGCAGGATAGGCTCAGGTTTAGTTCCATATAGTTGCATCTAAATAGTTCACACTTCAATTTCTAAGGGATAGTAAAACTAATGTTCATTCAAATCCTCACCTAGCTCTAATTAGGGAAGAAGTAACTGAATCATTTGTTTCTTGCATTGCAACACTTTCCAAGTTATTGCTATCTCGGATTAAAACTGAAGTCACCATTGATTTTGGGGTTAAAATTAAACTACTACTATCTCGTTGGACCAAAACTTTAAAGTTAACTATTTCGTGCTACGAGGATTAAAACTGAACTCACCATTGATTTCTGGGTTAAAATTGAACTACTGCTATCTCGTTGGACCAAACCATCAAAGTTAACTATTTCGTGCTACGAGGATAAAAATTCAACTCACCATTGCTTTCTGAGGATAAAACTAAAACAATGCTATCTTGCTAAAATCACTTCAAAGTTCTGACCTTGAGTAGATTAGCCCATTTAGTTTTTCTACTTTTAAATAGGTTGGATTAATCAGTGTCTTCTGTGCTTGATGAATGACAATAGACTTATGCTCTCCCCTTTACTAGGTGATCAGAGTGCCAGACTTGTCATTCTATCTGTTTAACCTTTAGGAGGGGCCTGCCCTTGGATGCACACTTGTCCAAGTGGGAACGACCCTGAGTGGTAACAGGCTAAAGCCAAGCCCTACCAAGCCACTTAAAATAAATTGTGCTTGATGTGAAAACTTCCTGCAACAAGTGCTGCTATGTTACACCAATGGCCAACCTCCCCCAAAACCCTCACAGGCGCAACCCTTTGAGGCTGGGAGACTCCACAACAAAGAGTAGTGTCACCGCATGTGTAACCACTTGAACGGTTGCCCGCATTAAATACCTCTTGTTCTAGTGGCCAAAATCCCTTATAATCCATTTCTAGCCTAGGATCTTTATTCTTGCTTTGTGCTTGCTTTTGTTTTTTCACCATATCTTCCTTGTTTTCACTCCATTTCCTCTGAAAATTCACTGAAACCCCTGAAATTCCATTTTGTATATTTCCTTCCTTGAAGACCATATCCCAAATTCCCCTTATCGAAGCCCAAAATCCCAAATTTGTCTATTTTTAGGGTTTGTCATAACTTCTTCAATTTTCACCCAAACACCTTCAAATTTGGCCACAGTGTTCATTTCCCATTTCTACTCCCTTGTCCCTCTTCGACAGATTTTCTCATTCTTTCACTCCGCTTCTGAAATCCCAATTTTTATGTTTCCCTATCCCTTAGAAAGTGCCCAAACCCTAGTCAAACCCCCATTACCCATCTGAGTTTTTCCCAAATCCAAATTTTCCCTTCCTAAAAAAGTTTTTGTCTTTGTTTTTCTACCCATTCCCAGAAAAAAAGAAAAAAAACCAAAAAAAAATAGAAAAATCCAAAATTTTGCCCAAAAAAACAGAGCTGCACATATACCCATTTATGCTGCGCATTTGTATCGACTTTCTGTGCATATGTGTAGACTTGCTACACATATACAGACTATTGTTGTGCATTTATATTTCACCAATGCTGCGCATATACTTCGACTTACGGCGCATATGTTCATTTCTGCTGCACATTTGTTTCTGCACATACATGACAGTGAGCACATGCACTATTTTTGAGAAAATATTTTTACCTATTTGGAGCACCCCTTTCAGCCTAGCTTCACTTTCTAAGATCAGATTCAACCTTGCACTCAGTCTTCATCCGTTTCACCCAAAGTGTCTCTCCCCTGTCAATCACCCATTCACCTCCTATCAAAGTGTAAGTCAATCTATTCCATACCGGTTCGACATAGGTCCCTTTTTTCTTCATATCATTAGTGAATTCACGTAAGCCTAGTAGGTCACAGTACTTTTTCTAGTAGTCTTGTTGAAATGACTAGTCCCTACACAGTAAGATAGGTACCGGCTACCCTTACTAGTGGCTACCGTCATGTGTCAACTGTCTTACTTGAAGTCATTGAGCGAGAAAATCCTTTGTCGAAATCCTTCCCTAGGTATCCCATTCACAACAGTCTCAGTCGGCACCTTGCCATAATTTCTAATCCTAGTCCACTCCATCCCATGTCACCTTGCATGGTCCTTACTCCATCCTAGTACAAAAAACAAATAGAAATGGCTAGCTCGTCCAATCACATCTTTCCACCTCAGGATGGTGATGAAGAAATTTGTTGTGAAGAATATGAAGCACACATCCAAGATAGAAAATTCCAACGCCTAATAGAGAAGGCGCTCCAAGAAGACCCTCATAAATATTTCCATCATCTTGCTAGCCTTGGAATCAAACTCCCTGCAGACTTTGATATAAATACAATCATGGAAACTGTAGACAATGATCATGAGAGGGGTACAAATGACACAGTCCTGCATGCAAATGATAGAGGAAAGAAACCCATGGATCAAAATACTCCTATGGAAGAAATGCGAAAACAACTTGAGAACCTCACACAACAAATATTAGATCTTAAGATGGGTACAAGTACCAAGAACTCCTCCTTGTAAGACATAGCTCCTTATCCTTTTGACAAAGTCTAGACATGAGACCATTCCCCTACAGGTTCAAGGTGCCAAAGTTTGATAAATATAAAGGGAAGGGGGACCCTAGAGATCATATCCGGGAATTCAATGCAGCATGTTTAGAAGTAGCTCACAATGAGACCTACTTGATGAGACTATTCCCAAGATCTTTAAGTGGTCAAGCTATGGGGTGGTTCTCGCGTCTCCCACCCGGAATCAAAACTTTTGATGAACTTGTCAATAAATTTATAACGCACTTCTCTTACAACCTCGAACACGAGGTATCTATGCTAGATCTATGCAACACCAAACAAAAGAGTGGTGAGTCATTCGCCACCTTCTTACAATGATGGAGACAAACAGCTAGTAAGTGTTCTTATGATATACCTAAGAAGTAGCTATTGGAGATGTTTGTCCACAACCTAAACACTGATCTTAGCTATCAAATACAGATACAATGCCCTACATCATTCACAAAGGTCATTGAAATGGGCTTATTCATCGAAAAGGCTATGATCACTAAAGGAGCTATCAAGCTATACAAAGACACACCTACTTCCAATTACACAATGGATAAATCAAAGTTTTGGACCAAGAACAAGAATGTGGTCAACGATGGGGTAGTAGATGCCAAGGTGGTAGCTCCCAAGCAACAACCCATTTTCACTCTCAAGGGAGAAACAAACAATGGTACACTCAACAAGCCACCCTCAAGGGAGCCTAGACCATGATTCAGTTCAAATCCAAGGAGAAAATTCACACCATTGGGTGAGTCTCAAGAGTTTGTACTAAGGAAGTTGTTGGCTAACAATGAAATTTCTCTACCGCCAACAAGTGATTACAAGCCTATAGTCAAACCTCCCTACTGGAAGGACACAGACTATTGTGAATATCATTGAGGAAGGGGGCATACAACTAACAACTGCATCCGCCTCAAAAATGTCATACAAGATATACTAGATCAGAATCAGGGAGGGACACAACAGCATACCTCCAATGAATCTCATGTGGCCTACAGGGATCCACTTCTAAATCACAACAAGCCATATAACAACAACAACAACAATGGCCACAACAACAACGGCCACAACAACAACGGCCACAACAACAACAACAGCTATAATAACAATGGTAACAATACTAATGACAACAACAATAATCATAACTGGCCAAATTAGAACAGTGGGAATAGTAATGCCAACTATGCAAGTGTGCCATTTGACTACACCATAAACTACATTTCTGAGCAAATTCCACAAGTCAATGTCATCTCACCCAACCAACAACTAGGACCTAATAGAACTGGTTGTAGCATAATTACCCACAGTGGTAAAGTCATGCTCAATACCACCCCTCCAAGGTCATCACCATCTCCATCTAATTTCTGTCAATACAATGTCATCGTCCAGTTACAGAAAACTCCAGCTCACATTTCTATATTGGAGTTATTGCGTCTATCTCCTTCTCATAAGGAGATTCTTGAGAACGCCTTAGTGGAAACCACTATCCCCACTAATCTGGCCCAAGAAAAGTTCCAGACCATGGTAGGCAATCTGACATCCTCCAACTCCATATCGTTTACTGAGCAAGATGACCTCTCTGTATCCCAACCTCATAACACCCCCTGCACATTATCGCATTCATACACAAGCACCACATCAAGAGGGTTCTCATTGATGGGGGTGCTAGTTTAAATATTTGCACATTAAAGCTAGTCCTTGCACTGGGGTTCTCTGAATAGGCAGTTGATCCAAGGAGGAAAATTACCATCAAAGCATATGACGAGGAAGAAAGAACCACAAAGGGAATAGTTGTCCTACCCATTCAAGTGGGACCAGTAATAAAAGATGTGGTGTGTCAAGTCCTTGATCAAGAGCTCACTTATAATATCCTACTAGGGAGACCATGGATTCATGCCATGAAGGCTATCCCCTCAACCTATCATCAATACATTAAGTTCTCGCACAATGGCAAGCAAGTCACCATTCAAGGCAACCCTGACCCTTACCAACACTGCAAATTCTTTCTGTGTAAAACCTGAATGTGTCATACCTAACAACAAAGCATACATTTCCCCTACCCCGTGACAGGACCATACCACTGAAGCTTCCTCCTCAAAACCAAAAGAGCAAAAGATTACCATAAAAGAAACTGGGGTGGGAGAATACTCAATTGAGCACAGTCTCAATCTTGCCAAGCTACCTTTGTCTCCTAGATCTTTTGGCTAACCCAGACATTTTCCAAAGCCATCTACTCCTCCTGTAGCTCCCGCAACTACCTTTGTAAAATGGGGGACCTTATCTGATGAAACAGAGTAGTGAGATCTTCTGCAATGGCTTTATGCTAAAGAAGAAAACACACCCCAAGATCTGCCTAGACTCCCAACAGAACTCTATGGGCGAGGTGAGACTATTCTGCATAGGATGGGATATGAAGGACAAGGCCCCATTGGCCTTAGAAAAGAGGGAATCATTGAACCTATTCAACCTTCTTCATCCTCATCGGCTAGAAACACAAGTGGCCTAGGATACAAAGGCAAAGCCAAAGCCAAAGAAAATGCCTATCTTGTAGAAACAATCCAAACACTCCAAGTAGACAGCGACACAGATTTAAATGAGTATGAATGGGATGAGCTAACAGAGCACTCCTACGATGACAAAGAGGTCGACACCATCCAGACTCTTAGCCCCTACCATGAGGGACAAATGCAATGGAACAGACCACTAGAGTCTGATTTGCCCATCCTTGAGATTATGGCTTTTGAGGAAAGTTTAAATTCCATTGCAATAAACAACTTAGAGGAAAGTACCACCCTGAATGCTACCCCTGCCAATGCGTCTAACATTTCCATCCACACCATTAATGAATCAGGTCTATCATTCGACTCCCTTCCCCTCTTGCACCCTGAGCTTATTGACTGGACTCTGCAAGGAACTCCCCAATTAGATACGTTCCAAAACGATGATGCTTACATTGATTATATGGAACTTAGGGACCACTTACCGAAAGGAGATCATAAAGCTAGTTTTGCTATTGAACTGAATACTGTGGTTTACGTCGGGGAGGGTGCCAAGCCTTCCAGTTGCAAAAATATCAAGATCAAAAATGGAGCTGATGGTGAAAACCGCCTTGCGGCAGTGTCAGATCACAAAACAGTAAAAATAAAGGACGCATCCGAAGGTGAAAACCCAACTGTGGCACCTGACGATGGAATGCTTGACACTCTCCCTAGTGATATGTACTAGGAAAGGTCATAGATTGTTGTGGAACCAACAAAGACAGTGAATATTGGAACAAAAGAACAGCCCAAGATTATCCACTTTGCCAAATCTTTTACACCACCAGAGAAAACCAGGTTTGTACCATTCTTTAAGAAGAAGAGAGGCAGCTTTGCTTGGTCATATGTAGACATGCTAGGTCTAGACCCAAACTTAATTCTACATCATCTGCCATTGGATCCAAGAGTAAAACTAGTAAAATAGAAGTTGAGAAAAATGCATCCTCACATAGCATTTTTGGTCAAAGAAGAACTCAAGAAATTGCTGGATGTGGGGTTCATTAGAGCCATAGATTACCTAGAATGGATATCCAACATTGTACCAGTGTCTAAACCAGATGGCTCGGTTCGACTATGCAATGATTTTCGAGACTTAAACAAAGCATGTCGTAAGGATGATTTTCTATTGCCAAACATCGATATCATAGCCGACCTAACTGTAGGACATACAATGCTATCATTCATGGATAGGTTCTCAGGGTATAATCAAATCAAAATAGCACCAGAGGACCAACACAAGATAGCTTTCACTTGCCCATGGGGT
Source organism: Cunninghamia lanceolata (assembly GCA_027924645.1). Lineage (NCBI taxonomy): Eukaryota > Viridiplantae > Streptophyta > Pinopsida > Cupressales > Cupressaceae > Cunninghamia > Cunninghamia lanceolata. The sequence goes on along the minus strand of BSBN01000201.1, from coordinate 2,301,810 downwards.
ACCTTTTGCTGGAATGTCATGCCATTTGGGCTGAAAAATGCAGGTGCTACCTATCAGCGAGCTATGACAACTATATTTCATGACATGATGCATGTAACCATGGAGGACTATGTTGATGATATCCTAGCAAAGTCTCTCACAAGAGACTCACACCTAGATGTGCTAGAAAAAGTCTTTCGAAGATTGGACCAATTCCAAGTCAAACTGAACCCAAAGAAATGTGTGTTTGGGGTAACTTCAGGCAAGCTGCTAGGCTTCATCGTGTCGGCAAACAGAATAGAGGTAGACCCTACCAAGGTCAAAGCTATAATGGACATGCCACCACCCAAGACTCTAACTCAGTTGAGATCACTACAGGGCAAGCTGCAAGCCATCCACAGATTCATATCACAGCTCGCAGACAAGTGCCAACCTTTCAGCCATCTCCAGCATAAGAACATTCCATTTAGGTGGGATAAGTGGTGTGATGAGGCATTCAACAAGCTAAAGGAGTACCTTATGAATCCACCCATTCTCATGCCTCCAATCCAAGGAAAACCTCTAATTCTCTACATATCTGCTACACCTACTGCTCTTGGAGCTCTTCTAGTGCAGTAAGATTACGAGAACAAGGAAAGAGTTGTATACTACATCAGTCGAACCTTAGTGGGCTACGAATTGCAATACTCACAAGTTGAAAGATCATGTCTCGCGGTAGTTTTTGCTTCACAAAAACTCTGACATTACATGATTGCACATCTAGTAAAACTCATTGCAAAAATTGACCCACTCAAGTATCTCCTTAGCAAAGCAGCTCTCACAGGTCGCCTAGCAAAGTGGTAATGCTTCTCAGTGAGTATGACATCAAATATGTGGATAGAAAAGCCATCAAGGGACAAATCATAGCTGACCAACTAGTAGATGCACCATTACAAGATAACAAGCCCATGCAGTTTGAGTTTCCCAATGAGTCCTTATTCACCATATCAACATCTTCTTGGAAACTCTACTTCGACGGGTCTTACACAGACCATGGATTAGGGGTCGACATCCTCTTTATAACTCCTCAAGGCGACACAATCCAAAGTCTTACCATTTGTTATTTCCATGCACCAATAACATAGTGGAGTATGAAGCCTTGGTAATTGGTCTCAAATGGCAACTGAGTGGAAAATCCAATAATTGCATGTCTACAATGATTCTCAGCTTAAAATTAATCAGGTCAATGATGAGTATCAAACCAAAGACGAGAAGCTCATCCCCTACAAATGGATGGTCGACGACTTCAAAGAGCACTTTGGGACCATCTCCTTCAAACAAATACCTAGGATTGAGAATAAGGTGGTAGATGCAATGGTTACCATAGCCTCTCTTCTAGAAATACCTAAAAATGAGTCACGGTATGAGTTCTTAGTAGAAACTATCTGGCAACCAGCATATGATCTCCTTGAGACCCATTCCATCTATCTTCTAGTTGGATCTGATTCACCTTGGTACGGTAAGACTTACACTTACCTCAAGGACAATGTTCTCCCACCTGACCTCTCTTCCAACCAAAAGTGAACTTTCATACGACAAACCTCTCGCTACACCATCATAGCTGATACCCTTTATCGATGTGGTCTGGATGGTACTTTGCTCCATTGTTTAGAACAAGAAGAATCCACAACTGCCTTGAAATACGTACATGAAGGGATCTATGAAACACACTCCAATGGTCCTTCCTTAGCCAAGAAAGTCATGCATTTGGGTTATTACTGGCCAAACATGGAAATGGATTCATATCAGTTCGTCAAAAAATGCAAATAGTGTCAAATACACAGGAACCTAATTCATGCACCTGCTCAAGAGTTGAGACCTTTAACAACACCCTGGCCCTTTTGCTAGTGGGGACTTGACCTTGTGGGAAAGATTCATCCACCCTCTTCCAATGGCCACAAATTCATCATAACCGCCACTGAGTATTTCACAAAGTGGATTGAGGCCGTTCCCCTAACCACCGTCACAGGCAAACAAATTTCCTCTTTCATTCTGAATTACATTATTTGTAGATATGGCATTCCTTCATCCATCATAATGGATAACGGAAGACCGTTCAAAAATTAGGATGTCCAGGAACTTTGTGAGTGTTTCAAAATCCAACACCATTTCTCCTCTCCATACTACTCCCAAGGTAACAGCCAAGCTAAGGCATCGATTAAAACCATTCTCAAAATCCTAAAGAAAACTGTCAATGATGCTAGCCGTGATTGGCATGTCCAACTCAATCCCGCTTTGTGGGCCTACAAAACTAGTATACACACTCCCACGGGTGCTACACCCTATGCCCTTGTCTATGGTTCATAAGCCATCCTTCCCATTGAGGTCGAACTACCCTCTCTCAGGGTGTCATTGAAAGGTCTTATATCAGACGAAGAATATAGGGTCTCCAGGTTACAAGAACTAGAGCTACTGGAGGAAAGGTGACAGAAAGCCTTCGATCATTTCAAAGCCTATCAACAGATGATGTCAAGAAGCTATAACCACAAGGTTCACCCAAGATGCTTTAAGGTTGGGGACCTCATTCTCAAAGAGAATCCTCGCAATCAACAAGAGAGAGAAAAGAAAGGCAAGTTTGAGCCTAATTGGCTTGGGCCCTATGTGATTGTAGCTGCTTAAAGATTGGGGGCATATCAGTTGGCCACGTCAGAGGGTGAGTTGTTCAATGATCCAATCAACAGCATGCACCTTCATCAGTTTTATACCTAGGAGAATCCCAATGCAAGGGGGGCACAAAAATACAAAAAAGTCAAAAAATTAGAAAAATACAAAAAAAATCAAAAAGGGAACAAAAGCAAAAAAGTCAAAAAAATTAGAAAAGTACAAAAGAATCAACCTTTGGTGAAAACCTGGCAAACAGCCACCTTAGATAGGTATCATAATGAAAACCTGGGAAACAGGCGTCATGTTTACTTTCTAGCTTCTTATGCAAGTAAAAACAAGTGATGAAAACCTGGCAAACAGGTGTTACTTGTGATAAACCACCTTCTCCATCTCTAAGAATCCATTCACTTTGAATCTAGTCTTTCTTCACTGACATCTCATTCGATCCATATCTATCCCATAATAAACACCTGGCAGTTACCTATCATGGCTTGATAACTCTCCCTCTTTGTGGCCTTGTCAACCAAGGTTTTGTTCCATACCGTCTCTTCAGTATGAGCCTAGCATAGTGTCTCTCGTCTGTTTTCATGGTCCGGGTCCATGAACTACGTTGCCTCTGCATCGGCACGTAGGCAAGGCCATTGTTCCAATGCACCCCCAAGGCTTTCCATTGTCCCATCCATTCCATATCTTGTCATTTTATCCAGTTGAGTCCACCTCTACTCTCTCTCACCTAGGTCTTAGGTCTGTTAGGGTTTACCCTGAACTACGTTGCCTCTGCGTCGTCACATAGGCAAGGCCATTTAGCAATGCACCCCCGAGGCATTAGGTCAGTCCCTTAGGGTCCATCTCACCAATAAAGATTGCAAGAATCTCTTCTCACCAAGCAAGCAGGTGCAAGCAGAACCCAAGCTCCAAGCAAGAACCCTGACTTTATGCAGCTTAACCTATTCAAATGCAAGGCAAAGTACCCAAGGCCTTCTAAATGATTTTACTCAAATTACAGTAGGAAATGAACACATCTAAATGCAAGAATGTTTTATGGATTGAAATCATGGTTAAGTTACAAAGTCTTGATTTTTGTTATCATGTCCTCCTATGCTACTCAAGGATGCCAAAAGCTAGAGATGCTATGATGAAGGCATGATCATTTTCTTTGTTTGCTATCTATGGATTACGCTTTAGTAATATAACACCTTTTCTAAAGACATGATCAGCAAAAAATCATTGAGGACATCAAAGGTCTAACATGAATGGGGCAAATCCTTGTTTGTTGCAATGCGAGAAATACTTAGGTTATCTAGATTCAATTTTGACTAGATGCTTGTATTGGCTTGCTAAAGCAAAACCCATGTAAGCAGTACTCAGATCATCTCGGTTCAATTATACCTAGATGCTTGTATTCACTTACAACATTTCAAAAAAAGTACCAAAAATAAATCGCCCAATGATGAAATAAAGCAATCCAATAGCAAAGCATCCATCCTATATCCATTTATACATCCATACCATACCCCATGCAATAAAGATCCACCAATGCAGAGTATCAATACAAATAAAAGCTTGTGAGTCCTTCTATCGAGTCTTTCTTCTATCAATTAGATATCCATCTATCATCATATCTTTCATCCTTGTCCAGTCAGTCTGAGCAATGATCCAAATACAAGGTCCATCCTTAATCCATACCAATCAAGTCAAGTCAATCTTGCACAAATGATCCAATCATAATTAGGGGTCTTGATCTTTGTCTGGTCGTAAACCAACTCAATCAGTTATAATCAATCAATTGTCTTATATAGGATGTGGCATTGTCGAAATTAGACCAACACACGCGTCTTACATGACATGCTTCATTTCCTAAAACTAGACATTATCCTTCATGTTTACTCTAGGGATCTATCATTCCCTGCCATGACAACATGCCTGCCGTGTTGGTCTAGGGATATATCGTTCCCCGCCATGACAACACTGTCGTATATCGTTATTAGTATATCGTTCGTTTACTACTCGACAGGGGTAATACCTTTTTTGTTCTTGTATCATTTGTGCATACTTGCTCGCTTGCTTGTGTATGTTATCATTTTCTCTTGCATCACATATCATTCAGCTCTTTCTTCACCCATTTTCTTCAAACCTAACCTTCTTCATTGTGAGATTGTCCATCTCATGCCTTCTGCCTTCTCCTCATCCAATCTCCCGAGGGGGCATCCTATCATCAAACTTGTACCAGGGGCAAACTGGGGTATGTATCATTATCAAACTATTTATTCTTTGAAGTAACGCTGTAAACTACATTGCATCAAAGAGGGGCAAAATGTATACGCCTAAAAATGACACGATTCACCCTAAATAAATATTCTAAATATTTATTCCATTCTTCTATCAATTAAATAAATATTCTAAATTTATTTAATTGATTCACTATCCTACAATTAAATAAAATCATTTTATTTAATTAAAACCCCTAAATTCTTCTAATGTCTAAAATCCTAAATCCACCTCACAAAATCCACCTCATCTTTCCACCTCATCTCCTCCACCTCACCATGTTGCACATATAATTAAATATTCTTAATATTTAATTAGCTAATATCCTCTATTATCCAAAATTGAATTCTTAATTCAATTGTCCCCCACCATTATCCAAAAATGAATCTTTAATTCAATTATCCCCCACCATTGAATTACAAATTCAATTATTCTCCACTCATTGAATTAGAAATTCAATTGTCCCCCACCATTGAATTACAAATTCAATTATTCTCCACTCATTGAATTAGAAATTCAATTGTCCCCCACCATTGAATTACAAACTCAATTATTCTCCACTCATTGAATTAGAAATTCAATTGACCACCACTATTGAATTGAAAATTCAATTTGTCCTCCACCAAGTTGAATTAAAAATTCAACTTATCATAACCCACTCTTCCCAAAAATGAATTTTTAATTCATCCATTATGAATTAAAGATTTACTTTTATTCCTAGCCATTGATCTTCATATCTTCTCTCAACTGTTGATCCTCATTCTTCTAAGTCTATAAAAGAAGCTTCATCCCTCTATTCTATTCATCCAGGCTATTTGTATTGTTACTCTGTAGAATTCTACCCGTGTACCTTTGGCATCCTAATAACATTTGCTTGAGATCGCCCTTTTGCTTTGAAGCTCTACTTCATAGCAATATCTATCAATATAGCCATTTACTATTGACATCCTACAATGCAGCTAAAAGAGTGCACTCACTGAGAGCCTACTTCATCAGCAAAGGACGGTTGTAATAGGCAAACAACAAAAGCTTTGAAACAGGGAAGGTTTGCATTGTTATTCATTTGCTTCATTTCCTTCTATCTTTCTTGTTTTCATTATTCTATTGATGTTTGGGTTTGATATTGTTCATTTGATTAATCCACATTTTACCCTAACAAATAGTAATCTTCTTCCTTGGATCGACGACATTTTTAGAGAACCCCAATGTAAGGACTAGCTTTAACATGCAAATATTTAAACCAGCTCCCCCATCAATGAGAACCCTCTTGATGCGGTTCTTGTGGATGAAGGCAACAATATGTAGAGAGGTGTTATGAGGTTGAGACACTGAGAGGTCATCTTGCTCGGTAAATGATATGGTACTTGAGGAGGTCAGATTACCTACCATGGCCTAAAACTTCTCTTGGGCCAAGTTAGTGGGGATAATGGTTTCCACTAAGGATTTATTGAGAATCTCCTTATGAGAAGGAGATAGACACAACAACTCCAAGATAGAAATGTGGGCCAGAGTTTTTTGTAGTTGGTCTATGACATTATACTGATAGAAGTTGGACTGAGAAGGTGATGACCTTGGAGGGACGGTATTCAGCATGACTTTACCACTATCGGTAATGATACTACAACCAGTTCTATTAGGTTCTGATTGTTTGTTTGGCGTGACCACATTGATTTGTGGTACATGCTCTAATATGTAATTGATGGTATAGTCAAATGGCACACTTGCATAGTTGGCATTATTGCTCCCACTATTCTGATTTTGCCTATTGCGATTGTTGTTGTTGCCGTTGTTATTGCCATTGTTGTTATTGTTGTTGTATGGCCTGTCAGATTAAGAAACAAATCCCTATAAGCCACATGTGTCTCATTGGAGGTGTGTTGTTGGGTTCCTCCTTGATTTTGATCAAGCACATCCTGAATAACATGTTTGAGATGGATGCAATTGTTGGTTGTATGTCCTCTTCCTCTATGATACTCACAATAGTCGGTGTCTTTCCAATAGTGAGGTTTGACTGTAGGCTCATAGTCACTTGTTGGTAGTAGAGAGATTTCGTTGTTGGCCAATAACTTCCTTAATGCATATTCTTGGGATTCACCCAGTGGTGTGAACTTCTGCCTTGGATTTGAGTTGAGCCATGGTCTTGGCTCTCGAGAGAATGTTTTGTTGGGTGTAACATTGTTTGCCTCTCCTTTGAGAGTGAGTATGGGTTGTTCCTTGGGAACTACCACCTTGGTGTCAACTACTCCGTCGTTGACAACATTCTTATTCTTGGTCCAAAACTTTGATTTGTCAGTCGTGTAGTTGGAAGTAGGTGTGTCCTTATATAACTTGATTTGCCCCTTGGTGATCATAGCTTTTTCGATAAACAATCCCATTTCAATGACTTTTGAAAATGAAGTAGGGCATTGTATTTGTATTTGATAGCTAAGATCGGTGTTGAGGTTATGGACAAACATCTCCATTAGTTGTTTCTCAGGCACATTGTAAGAGCACTTGCTCGCTAGTTGTCTCCATCTTTGTAGGAAGGTGGAGAATGATTTGCCACTCTTTTACTTAGTGTTGCATAAATCAAGCATAGAGACTTCGTGTTCAATATTGTAAGAGAAGTGCGTGATAAATTTGTTGACTAACTCATCAAAAGATTTGATGCCCGGTGGGAGCTGTGAAAACCACTCCATAGCTTGACTACCTAGTGATCTAGGGAATAGTCTCATTAAATAGGTCACATTGTGAGCTACTTCCATGCATGCTGTGTTGAATTCCCTAACGTTATCTCTAGGGTCCCCTTTCCCTTTGTATTTGTCAAATTTAGGAACTTCGAATCGATAGGGAAATGGTGTAATGTTCAAACTTTTATCAAAGGGGTACAGTGCAATATCTTCCAAGGAGTAGGTTTTAGTGTTTGTACCTGTTTTGAGATCTGACATTTATTGCTTTAGACCCTCGAGTTCTTTCCTCATTTCTTCCATAGGAGTACTTTGGTCTATGGTTTTCTTTCCTTTATCCTCTGCATTTGGGTCTAGGGTTTTCTTTCCCCTTTCATGATCATCCTCTATGTTTTCTTGGATTGTGCTTATATCGAAATCCACAGGGAGTTTATTTCCAAGACTAGCAAGATGATAGAAATACTTATGAGGGTTTGCATGGAGCACTTTCTCTACTAAGAGTTGGAATTTTTGATCTTGGATGCTTCCTTGATAGTCTTCATTAGAGATTTCCTCATCACTATCATGAGGTGTGACGATGTGGTTGGATGATCTGGCCATTTCAAGTCACTTTTTGTATTGAGATCTAGTAAGAACCATGCAAGGTGACGAGGGATGAGGTGGGATGGGACTAGAGATTTTGGCAAGATGCCTATGAAGAGGGCTGAGAATAGGATACTTATGACAAGATTTGGACAAAGGACTTTCTCAATCAATGAATCCAAGTAAGACGGCCGATACAAGACAGTAGCCACTAGTAAGGGTACTCGATACCTATCTTACTGTGTAGGGACTAGTCATGCACCAATACCTCTAGCAAATTTCTGTGACCTACTAGGTTTACTTGAGTCCAAAGTGATATGAAAAAGGGGCCTATGCTGACCTGATATGAGACACTTTTGACTTTGGGACTACAAAGACTTGATAGAAGGCGAATGGGACGACTACTAAAAGAGAGGTTTTGACATGAAATGGATGGAAACATAACTGCAAGGTAATATCTGATCTCTAAACCTAAAACTAGACTGAAATGGGTACTCAGAACTGGTAAAATTTTTCCCTCAAAAAATGTGCAAGTGCTCACTGTCGTGTATGCGTTGAAACAAATGCACTGTAGAAATTGATATATGCGTCGTAAGTCACAGCAAATGTGCTATACTGGTAAAAGGTAAAAGCACTGAAACAGATAGTAAATGCATCGTAAGTCTAAACAGATGCATCGCAGGTCCACACAAATGCGTAGGAACAGAGGACAGATGCGCTGCTCTAGCTTTTTTCAATATTTTTGCAATTTTTTGAATTTTTTTGATGTTTTTTTGGCACTTTGGTTGCAAGACAGCCTTTTTGATTTGATTTTTTGAATTTATGGCAAGAAGACACAAAAAACACAAAGAATTTTTTATGATTTTTTATTTTTTTGGTGACTTTCTCGACACTTTTTGGACTAAAAGAAAAAACAAGTACAAATTCTAGGCTTCAAATGGATAACAAGGGTTTTTGGCCACTAAAACAAAGGTGTTTAATGAAGGCAACCATTCAAGTGGTTATACATGCGGCATCACTACTCTCCGTTATGGAGTCTCCCAGCCTGCAAGGGTTGTGCCTTGGAGGGTTTTGGGGGAGGTTAGTTGTTGGTATAACACAACTTCACTCATTGTTTGAAGCTTTCGCTCCAAACATAATTTATTTATAGTGGCTTGGAAGGGCTTGGCGTCTAGCCTGTTACCACTTAGGGTCATTCCTACTTGGATGAATGGTATCTAAGAGAAAGCCCCTCTAAAGGAAAAACACATGCAAAAATGATATGTTTGGCATTTTGATCACCCAAGATAGGGGAGAGCATAGGCCTGGTATCATTCCCAAAACACAGTATATAGTGGTTCTTTTCCCTTAGTTAAAATAAAAAAAACTAGATGAGCTATCTACTTGGACAAGCATAGAACTTTGAAGTGATTAGCAAGATAGCAATGATGAGTTCAATTTTATCCACGATAGCACGATTTGTTAACTTTGAAATGTAGGTCAATCGAGATAGAAATAGTTTAGTTTTAATCGAGATAGAAATGATGAGTTCAATTTTAATCCATAATAGCATGAGTTGTTAACTTTAAAATGTAGGTCAATCAAGATAGAAATGATGATTTCAATTTTTATCTAGATAGCAATAACTTTGAAAAGATAGCAATGTTGCAAATGCAAGATAGCACTGGTTAAATTACCACTTTCCTAGTTAAACTATGTGAGATTTGTATGAGCATTTATTTTACTTTCCCTTTTAGAAATCGCAATGTGAGCTAACAAGTGCAACTATATAATCTAAACCAGTACCTAGCCTGCAAAGATGTAAGCGTTAGCAAAAAATCTCCTAGAAAACCCTAAAATCACTACCTACAACAGAAGCACCGCTTCAGAGACTGAATGCGCAGAGACAGTCAACAAAAGTGCCGTAATACATATGCACTGTAGTAGAGGATAAAGTGCCAAAATAAAGTGTATATGCGCCACATTAGTGGATACGTCATTTAAAGTGGTAAAAGCACCGTAACAGTGTCTGCATGCGCCGTAGAAATGAAAGTGTAGTAACAATTAACAAATGCGCCTAAACAGAGAGTATATGCACTATAGAAGTGTATATGCCGTGGCAGGTAATTGATGCATGTTAGGAAGTGACAGATGCACTGTTTCCTCCTGTGTACAGCTTTCTAAAACACAAAAACTTAGTTTTTGGGTTAGATTTGAGAATAGGCCCCATAGTGGGTGCCAAAAATGTTAAGGGAAAATTGGATCAACAATGAATATGCAATATAATCAATATCAAATACCCAAAACTTCAATGAAATAATGAACTAAGGAAATCTAATAACAATGAACAAACAACAAAGCAAACCTTCCTTAGATCGAAGCTTCCATTGATTGCCTATCTAAATCATTCTTGCATGTATGAAATGAGGCCCTCAGAGAGTGCACTTCCTTGCTATACTTCAAGAATGTCGATTGAGAATGGCAGTGATAGTATCGTAATGAAGAGGAGCTTCACAACGATGGTAGTAGTGCGTAGTGCGTAGTAACAAATGTGATCACAAGCAATGAAGGAATTGGTGCCAAAGGTGCACTGTAATTCCTGTAGAGTAACAATACTTAAAGCTTGGATGATTGAAATGGAAGAACAAGGTTGAATTTATAGACTTGGGAGAATGAGGATCAATGGTATAGAAAGCTTGAGAAGATCAATGATTGAGAATAGTTGAGGAATGTGCAACGAATAAGAAGAAGACATGTATCTTGCTTTCTTTTGAATGAGAGGATTTGCTAAGAATAGAAGAATGAGTTAAAGCAATTAAAAGAATGTAATAATCAGTTAACTGATTTAAAACAAGAAGAAGGGATTTGCATGAGAGTAAGAAGATATTTTACTTTATTAAATATTAGGAATATTTAATTGCATGTGCAAGAAAGTTTGAATTATATTTAGAGATAACTCAATTTAAAAGAAAAAGACAACTTAAATAAATATTTGATTTATTTAAATTTAGAGAAGATATTATTGAAAGAAATAATTAAATAATTAGTATTATTTAATTTAGAAGATAAGAAAGCAAATTAAATAAATAAATTTATTTAATTGTTGTGCATGATTTTGGAAGAATGAATTTATTTAAATTTAATTGATTTATTTAAATTTGGAAGAATGAATTTGATGTAATTAAATAATTGAGAATTATTTAATTGTTTGGAGGAATTTAATAAAATAAAAGATTTTATTTAATTTTGACTTTAGAAGAGATAATTAAATATTTTGATATTTAATTAATTTAGAGGAATGTGAATCAAATAAATAAATTTGTTTATTTATTTATTGATAGAGGAATTAGATGGAATAAATATTAAGAATATTTATTTAGACTGAATCGTGTCATTTTTAGGCATATATAGTAAGATGTCAAAAATGAGAGGGAGAGGGTGGTTTTATAGAAGAGGAAATTTGGATGGACAACTATGATGAGGAGTTGACTTGGAGCCAATATCAAGGGTTGACAATAATTAGGATTTCCAGCCACTAGTGGAAAAAAAAACAATGTTTTATTAGAGGAAATGGTGAGGTGGGAAATGATTTTTAAATTAAATAAATGGTATGCATTTATTTAATTTATTTGAGGAAGGGGTAACATAATGGGATTTTAATTAAACAAGTGGGGACTTATTTAATTAAGGTAAGGTTGATAATTTATATAAATAGGTATTTATTTAAATTAAAAGGGGAATATGGATGTTGGAATAATGAATAATTCAATTATAATTAAATTATTTAATTATAGAGGAAATTAGAAGAAAATAGCTTAAGTAATTAAATAAATAAAATTTATTTAATTAAGAAGCATAAAAGAGGAAATGAATTAATTAAATAATAAAAATTATTTAATTAATATGTAAAGCCCTCAATTTCATCACAAAAGTAAATGAAGTAAATAATCCACTTAAATACAACATCACAATATTCAAAGTAAACAGATGTAATTAATCCATTTAATGACAATATAAAAGATGAAAAAGGGTGTAATTAATCCACTTAATTACAACAACTCAAGTAAAATGAATAATCTCATAAATATGAAACATAATGTCATTAATCTTACAAAATCACGTGCTCAAAATAGGTAAAAGCACTATAAATAATATACAAAAATCCATGGGCAATCATGCCATATTACATCCAAATTTCAAGTTATAATAATCAAGTACAACAAGAATCAATAAATCAATACACTCATTAGTCGCACGAACCAAGCGGTCCACCACCTGCGAGCTAAGAGACGGGAACATGGCCTAGGTGCTTTTTCAACCCAACCATGAAGTAATTACACTTCCCTGGATCCCTTCATGAAAAGAAGGAAAACCCATCCCTGCACGAAATGTCTAGCTACCTGGAAACAACTAGCAGAAGGGAACACCTGATGCAACCCTAATGTTTGAATGTGCAATTCTAAGTAATAAAAAGTAGATTGTCTCACAACAAGATGTGGCAGATATATACATATATATACATATATATATATATATATATATATATATGTATGTATGTATACACATATAAGTTTGCTAAACAAATAAACTTTTATTTCAATGTCATCTCGATTAGATCTAATCCTTTAAATAGTAACTTAGTACAATTCCTGAAAAGAGGGAAAGCAATCTCTAAAAATCCACATTTGACATCCTAGCCCAGAAAGTAACCCAATACATTCCTAGATAAAAACTACTTCTTTCCCCAAGAAGCAAGTAAATAATGATAAAATAAAAGAATCAAATTTCATCAATAAATCATAAAAATCTCTTTTTCCCAAAACATCAATCAAGGTAAATACACTTCCCAATCAGCACACATCTTTGGTTTAGACAATTGCATTCATAAGGTTATCAAATTTATATAATTTCTAATCCATTTCAGTCATAATTCACTATATAAAATTCATTCTTAGTTTTATCCAAACCTACTGTCACTTCTGTGATAGGAACTACTTGGTTTATTCAATAAGTTTGTATATAATATTCAGTAACCTTCCTGTCATTTCAGTGACAGGGGTTGTGATAGAATTGTAAAATAAATAATACACAGAGTTTGTAATTGTCTACTGTCATCCAAGATAATGGTTCCAAAAATAGTGTTTTGGAGAGGAAATAATAAGAACAATTAGCTACAAGAATATATTAACTTGATCTAATTTTAAGAGGTTGTGTTCGCATTGTTGAATAATAAATAAAAGTTAATTTATAACATAGAACCGATTTTAGCTAGCATAAGGAAAAGTACAGTCATATAATTATCTGACAAAGAATATTTAAATAGTAATTAGGGATTTAGATAACTCATTGTTTTCATAGTAATACTCAAGATTTGGAAAAGATGATTTGCTAGCATAGCTACAGAGATAAATCGTCATGGTTTGGAGGGTTGCTGGATGACTGGGAAACCTGACTCTAAGAGGTTGATCCCATTATGGTCTCCTAGAATGAATCAGATGCCACCCAGTCCAAAAAAGAGAAGAGATAGGTTGAAAGACAGGTCGATGGCACACCAGGAAAATGATTTCCTTAGCAAAAATGGCGACAGGGTAGAATAGAAAGTGGGTCACTTTGCTCAGACAAACAAGAAAAATACCTCACCCAGAAATTCAATGCCATACAGAGGTTGACTCAATGAAGAAAGAAAGATTAAATGAAAAAAATACATGCAAGTCTAGTTTTGCATTTTAGCAGCCAAAGGGAGTTTCAGCGATTAGTTTAAAGTAGGCCAAATTTTGTAGTCAACGTAGGCTAGAAGGAACACACACAGGCTGATTCTTACTATGTTTAATCATTCAAACCAATCTCCAACATTGCATAAATATAAGGAAAATACCCATAGGGATTGTTGGAGAGGAGATTCAATCTAATTGCAGTCGCTAGCAACTTCTTTCTGTTGTTGTCCAACCAGAACCGTGTCTTCTCTACTTCTCAAAAAATGCCTTTCTCTGCTCAAATCTTCGGTGCTTTCCCTCTGCTCAAGATCATGGGTAGTGCTTTCTACTGAACGCCTACCTCTTAACAAAAGGAATCCCCATTTTTGGAATCCAATATTTTGGTTTAAACTACTTTTTCCAGCTAACTAGAACTCCTTCATTTGCATGAAAATTGACTAATTAAAAGTCTCTAAATTTCTATTTTGAATAAAATAACAATTATTTCAGCTAGCTTACTATCGTATGGATGAAAATAAGTAATTTTTTATTCTTTTATTCATTTTCTAAATATAGTAACATTTCTTATAATATAATTTAACTATTGTTTTATAAAAACACAATCATAATTACTTTAAATAAATCAAGAAGTAGAATATAATAAAAGTATATAATTATTTAAATCTTAAATTAACATATTGTCTTCCAAACATCAAAAATCATGAAATAGAAAAGCATTTATTTATCTAAATAATTTAGGTACACTAATTTAAATATTCCATTAAAATTTAATTGTCACTCCATTTAATAAAATAACATGTATTTAAAGTAAACTATTGTAGCAATTGAAAACACAATATTTTCCAAATATTAAACTATCAATCACACTTATCAACCACATATTGATGTATAAAAATAATCCATTCAACAATGCATATGAAACTATGTGAGTGTGTGATTACATCAGTGTAAACCATCCCATCAATTCTTGCCAAGTGGCTAGAACATCTCTACCTCAACCATGTTCTCGTCTTCGATGAGTACCTGCATTTATTTGCATTCAACTCGATGTCAATAGGTTAGTGTCTCCAAAAACATAGCCGAAGCAAATAATTGTAATCACATCTATAATATTTAACATTTAAATCAATTTTTCCAATTTTCATCAATATAAACTCATGATAATTACCTTCACACATATAAAATTACTTAAGGTAAAAGCCAATCACAGTAATTGTTCTCTAATCTAGAATAATAATATAGTCCACAAAAATTAGATGTGACATAATAGCAGAATATGAAATTGAAATGAATTATGTGTGAAAAATTATGTCCGCAGGCTTAGGACATCTTTAAGTGTCTACACATGACCTTTAAGCTTGGTCTTGGCAAGCTTGACCTTCTTGAGATCATCTATTTATTCATATTCAAAATATTCTTCCATATTATTGATCTAGTCTATCAATTCTTCTAGATTGATACTATTGAAATATCTAGAGATGTGTATCTTTTGCCTTTTCCCTTATTTTTTATGGCCTTTATCAATCTAACTCATTCCAGTTCCACTTCTCCATCATTTTTAGATGCATCATCTTCGTGTTAACTATCATCTCTCCTTGGTTCAAACCCACTTCTCATCCCCTCGTGGATTGCTCTAATCTACCTCTGCAAGGCTATAAATTATTTTTTGTCACTACAACATTCCTACCACCATGGTTTATTCATTGATGCATATTTTGTAATTTTTTTAGTGCAAATCTACCTCAAAGTGGTGGTTTTCTTCCACCTTCCAACCCACTACCTCAAGGTCCTGGCAAAAACTACCTCACTATTTAGTGATCTGTTTACACACTCAAGATAAACTTGGATCTAATACCATATAATGAGGGTGAATTCTCCACCCAACAGATTAACAACATAAAATTATAAACTTAAAATACATGAGAACAAGATCTCAAGGAAAATAGTTTAGAAAACAACAAACTACTTCACAATTTCTTCATTAAACTTGCTTGTAAAAGGATACAAATGAAAACAATCACCCAAAGGTCATATGAACTATTGTTAAATAAAAATTTGGGAAATTGCAGCAACAAAGGCAATCCAACTGTATATCAAAAAACCTACAATTTGGAGCCAAAACTGCACTTCCAAAGCTATTTTTTGGTATCTTCTTTTGGAGTTCTAATCTTGAAAAACCAAAAACTATAGGTAAACTCTAGTTTCAGTCATGCACTACCCCCCCTCCATCTCTTAGACATTTTCTCCTTTTATTCCACTCTTATGGGCATTTAATCTCCATCATCAAAAATACCTGAAAATAACACAACTTTTGGGAGCCATAACTTTTGATCTGAGTATTTGATTGGGCCCTCATTTTTTTGAACTTAAGAGCTCAGAGTTCTCTACACCCTAGAAAATTAACTTATTCAATTTTCCTATATTTTGGGGCATCATTCATCCATTTAAAGCCTCAAAACCCAAATTTAAGATATTTTAGGTTTTTAGGAAACTAGAACCTTTAATATCTTGACCTCTTAAGATAGCCTTTGGTTGAAACTCACCCACAATGTTCATTTAAAAATTTTGGATCTTTGGGGAAAATTTAAGGTCCATACATACTCAAATACAAACTTTGTAAAAATGGAGGCCTTGCTATTTTTAACATTTATGAAAATTTTATATGTTCTAGGCCATTCTATAGGAATTTTTAGAGGAAATAAGCTTCATGGGTATTTGCAAAACCAAAATTAAGAGGTGTTTTTTCTCTACCCATGATTTTTGTCATATTTCTTTCACAGGATATTTCATAGTTTGCTTGCATTTATTACGGCCTGGGAAACACTGCTTAACTTGTGGGCATTTTTTTGCCCACTTTATATGGCCTTAGTCTTTCATTCCTCCATATCTTCTACTACTGGAGTTGAAGGCTTGATAAAAACTTATAATGGCTCCTCCATTCAAACACCCTCAAAAGTTTGTCCCCAAGGTGTTCCACAAGGTATGTCCCTTGAAACAACTCTAGATGTTATTCTTCCCACTCCTAATTTTGTTAATGCATGAAAATGGCGAGTGAATTTTACACTAATAGGGTATTTTATGGGTAGAGTCCCCCCTGAAAGCATGCTCAAAGAATGGGTCAACACGTTTTGGACCCCACATGGGATCCTGATTGACACTGTGCAAAACATTAATAAAGGTTTTTTCCTTTTTTGTTTCATCAAGGCCAATCATGTTGACGTTGTTCTCAGCGAGAACCCTTGGCTTGTTTGTTCCTGCTTGCTTATTTTTAAACCCTAGACCTGTAACTTTGTTATATCTAATGAAAAGTTTGTTCAACTTCGTATTTGTGTCAAATTTCCTAGTCTTCCCTTGCCTTGCTAGATTTTTTACAATAGATTGCCTCCTCCTTAGGCCCTGTAGTTTGTGTGGAGCCTGAAAGGTTCTATTCATTTCACCCCCCTCAATGAGTTTGCATTGAGATAGATCTCTCTAAGGACCTCAAAGACTTTGTGGACATTCAAGTCATAGCAATCTACTATTCTCAGCGAGTTCAATATATCAACTTGCCCAACACATGTTATTAGTGCCAGTCGTATCAACACAAGATTTGATATTATCCTTTAGCCTCTCTGCATCCTAAGCCCTCATCTCATCCCTCGTCAAGGCCAACACCTCCTACTGAAAAAGAGGAAGGTTGCTCTATTGTGACCAACAAATGCAACAAGGACTTGGGTAATTCCAAGCCTACTCCCAAAACCTCTAGTTTAGGAGCCTTAACTTTGAAACCTACTTCAAAGCCTCACAATGGTGAAAAATATTTTGTCTCCCTTCTTGTGGAGTCATCTAGAAGAGCGAGTGCTATCAAATCCCAATGCACGACAACAAGGTGGTCATAGTCGCTAACCATCTCGGTTAGCCATTGTTCCCCTCCTCATGTTAGACAAAGGAGGTGTCACAACCCACTTGGGCACTTGGAAAAAGGTGATTTTGTGCCAACAAAATGGAAACCTATGCAACTCAGCTTCCAAATTAGAAGTTTTGAGGAAGACAAGAATTTTCTACATAATAGTTATTCTACTCTTGACGTGCTAGATAATGAGGAGATGACCCTTGACCCTCGTTTATCAATTGTATCTCCTAGAGTGTTTGAGGTCTAACAAACCTTCCAATGAAATACTCTGTTTGAGACTAAAGGATTCAATTCTTGGATTTAGACATCCTTTGCCTTCAAGAGGTCAAATTGTCTCATTTTTTCTTTCAGCTGCTTGTCATGTTATTTGGTCAGCCAACCATTTTTTTGGCAGTAATTATTAAGCTGGTAAAGGAGGGGTTGTGACCTTTCTCTCTCCTACATGGCACCAGTTATTGGTTAATCATGGATGTGACTGCACTCAACATGCACTATGGATGTTTTGCAACATCAACAATCATTCCTTTGGGGTTATTAATGTTTATTCTCCTAATTGATTTCATAGAGAGATCTTCTCTTTGGAAATGGATTGTTTATTCAATTTTGGCCTCCACTTGAGTTTGTGCATGGATTTTAATATGGCTGAGTGCCCATATGAAAAATGTGGTGCCTTTCTTATGTAGTGGATAGTTGGAAAGAGAGAGGTTTAGTTTATAATGTGTAATAAATTGGGTCTTTTTGATCCCAATGTTGGCTGCCAAAAAGTTAATTCTCCTTGGTACACATGGATTAATTTAAGGGCAGGACCTAATAGAGTATTAAAGAGGCTAGATCAAGCTATGATCTCTTCCCAATCATTCTTCTCTTTTTCTAGCTATTATTCCTTTCTAGTTAAGTTCCTTGTAGATCTTATCCTATTAGACCACTCCCTAATATGGTTTTGTGATTAATGAGGACAAAATGAAGATTAAACATAAATCAAATGCACAAACAAATGATTATACCTTCATAAATGAACTCACAAATCCAAGAGGGAAGGAGTTGCACCCGATAGTCTCCTCCGATTTTACCCAAGATTAGTGTGTAGATGTGGATTGCTCAAATGCTCAACACAATGTAGATGGGAGACAAGTGGATTCAGATAGAGATTGAGATGGGGATGAGGGATAATTTTGACATTATGATAGTGAGATGAAGGAGATTGTGGAGTGATTTTGGTAGAGGTTTGATGCATGAAGAAGTCCCTCTCAAATGGCTTGGAGATGGTCTCATTTATAGATTTTCTAAAAGGAGGATGGAGGGTGAGGATTGAAAGATGAGATCAAGGGCTAGGAATAAAAGTAAATCTTTTATTCATTTGGGAAAGGGGTGATAAATGAGGTATGGGTGTGAAAGAATGTGAAATGAATTTAAAATTCATTTGGGGAAAGGGAAATAAATTAAGAATTCATTTGGGGATAAGAGGTAATGAATGAGGATGGGTGAGGTAAGGGGTGTGTAAGAGAAGTAAATGTGATGTGTGATTTATTTCAATTTTTAATTTGGGGGATGTGGGGAAGGGTGTGAAACTAGGTTTGACCACCCAAATGAGAGGTTGGGACTAATTAAACAGAGGTTTTACTTAATTGATCCTAAGGCTAGGATGAGGTAGGCTAGGGTAGGTTAGGGTAGGTCAATTAGTAGGCTAGATCAATTAGATAACCATGATTTATCTAATTAATGAGGATTAGGGAAAAGGAGAATTGAACCAAATAAATATTGGGAATATTTATTTGATTAATGAGGGATAGTGTTGTAAGGTCTTAGTGATAAATTAAGTTAATTGATCACAAGGGATAGACAGATGGTTAAGGATAAAATGATTTTATTCCATTAATAGGAGGGATAAATTGGTTTGCAAAAGCAAGTAAATTTTAGGTGTCTACAGGTTTCACATTGATTGGACCACTTCCATGCCCAAAAAGATGAAGACGCAATTTTTCTCAACACCTCCCTCCTTCAACATAAGGCCACGTCATCTCACATTCAATGTTTTTGGAATCTTGAGCCCCACCCCATGCATGGGACCGACTAGATAACTTGGTGGAATGATGTCATCACCTACACTAAGTGCTTCCTTTGCATTTATAGGAGGCAACTCACTCAGTTCCACTGCCACTCTTATGAGACCACCACCAAAGTGCTCTAATTTGTCACTACTATTTTGGAGGTATAGCCCTTTGATATTATCTCTCAGCTTTGAGTAGCATAGCTTTAGTAGTGGAATAAAACTACTAATTCTTATTTATCCCAAGGGACCCAAATCAAGGCTCAACTCCAATGGCTTAAAATTGGAGACTATGTTTCTAAAGAGTTCTTCCAAGATTTGTGGGCCCATCATAACTCCTAGTACACTATGAATAAGTCTTTTCAGCTCAAGCCTATACCCTGGATAGAGTGACTACTTTACACCAATGTCTTGCTATTGTCCCTTGTTGAGTCTCCAATACCTAGCACATATTATGTGATCAACTTCTGACTCTAGATGAGCTCAAGGAAGCTATTTTTCTTGGCCACTTTCAAGGCCCATGGCCTCAATGGCTTGCCTTGTGAGTTCCATTTCAAGTATGTGCCAACTGGTGTTGTCATTGATGTCAACATGTGTGTGTTGTCATTGGTGTCAACTGTGTCTTCTAAGATTGTTGTTTGTTCATTGATTAAGTTGTCATGTTGAAGTATTTTGCTTCGCATTTCCTTTGTGTTGAAGACTATAGTATGAGCTTTGGATATGATTTAGAGAAGTGTTTGAAGATGCTAAATATAGAATTTAGTGGTCTAGATCACTGTGCAACAAAAGTTCTATTCACTAGTTTGAAGAGTGTGTCTGCCAGCATTTGCAGTGTGATAGGGAGAAAGTAGCTTGCTCTGCATTTCTCTGCAGTTTAGATTTTGGTCTTACAGTTTTGGACTTAAGCTTATAAGGTCCTTAGTTATCTTCATTCCAAAGGATTTGTGATTTGGTGCTCCAAAAAGTAAGTTACTAATTAGCAAAGTCTGATAGTGTCTTCAAGTGAGATCTATTGCGGTTGGATTTTTTAGCTCCCAAGTGATTCTATGATGTTCATGGATGTCTCCAGAATGTATTGAAGGTATGTTCTTGATCCACAAGCTATAATAAGTTCTTATAAGTGTGTATTCAAGTATTCTTGATGTTTACACTTGTTGTGGAGGTGATTCTTGGATTGTGAATGTGTGTTGTAGCATGTGAAGATGTATTTGGATTTGAGATAAGCCATGAAGTGTTCCTCTTTCATTCATTTTCTCCTCAAGTTTGTTTAGGTCCAGCCTAAATTAATTTATGTATGTATGTCAACCTTGGAGATAGTTCCAATGGTTTTAGAATGTAATGCCAACCTTGATGTACATTCCAAGGTTGATGATGTGTATAAATATATGTAATGAATTTGTGAGTGAGTGATAAGAGTGTGAATATGTGAAGATAAAGTGTACGAGTTGTAAAGGTAGAGCAAAGGAGATATATTGCACTTTAATGGAACTGAACTCAGGGATGGTGTAGATGCTACTATATCAGTTCATGGAAGTGAGCCACCCTTTGGCAGTGAGCCTTTCATTTGGGTAGTGAGCCCTTTGGTAGTGAGCCTCTTTTGTTATTCAATATTGTGACTACATTATATTGTGAGCTAACACTCACCGTGGTTTTTCCCTTTTAGGGTTTTCCACGTAAAAATCTGGTGTTCAAGAGTGTATGGTGTTGATTTGTTTATGTTTTGATTATGCTATTCATGATTAATCTTCATAACAGAATAAAAAGTTAAAGTAAGTGTATTTGAATATAATTGTGGTTAAAGAAGTTAAGGTTTTTGATACAACTAATTCACACGCTCCCTCTCAGTTGTCCCGTTCCTTCAACAAATGGTATCAGAGCAAGGTTCCTTGGAAGAAATCCTAATAGCTTACGGTAGATCAGAGATGGCACACAAGAAAGACATTCCTCAGTTTGATGGATCTGACTATGCATATTGGAAGGTACGAATGTAAATCTATCTTATTTCTATTGGTTATAATGTTTGGACAATGGTTAAAGATAAATACACAAAACTTGAGCATGGTCCAAAAACTGATGAAGAGATTAAGGATAATGAGACTAACCACAAAGCTAAAAATACTCTATTAAATGCTTTTTTTAACACTAAAATGGAGAAAGTTATGGATCTAAAGATTGCTCATGAGATCTGGGACAAATTGAAAAACATCTATGAAGGTGATGCATCTGTCAGGAAGTCTAAGTTGCAGAATTTAAAGACCACATATGAAACCATGCAAATTTTTGAAGATGATAACATAACAAATTACATATAGAAGATTGATGAAGTTATCAACAGCATCAAGGGTCTTGGTGGAAAGTTAGAAGATGAAGATGTTGTAGATAAAATACTCATAACTCTTCCAAAGTCTCATAGTCACAAGGTATCTTCTATTGAAGAATTGGTTGATTCAAGAAAATTTTCAAAAGATCATTTACTTGGTTAACTAACTGCCTTTGAGATAAGAGAATTTGGTACTACTGATGGTCCTGTGAAAATTAAGATTGCTTTCAAGGCTAAGGAAGAAAAGACTGTTAGTTTAGAGAAGTATGATGTGGAATCAAATGAAGAAGATTTTGCAGAACTTGAGGCAAAATTTGCAACCAGAATAAAAAGAGGCAGCAGAGGAAAGTTCAAAGGTAAGTTACCCTTCAAATGTTTCAATTGTGGTAAAATAGGTCACTATGCTTCAAGATGTCCTGACAGAGCTTTAAAAATCAATGAAATTAAAGGAAAGATGGTAAGAAAGAGTTACTATGTTAGAGATGATGATGGTGTAACTGATGATGAATCTAATTCTGATGATGGCAATAGTAGTGAATGCTTGTTTATTGCACTTAGACAAGAACTTGTCTCTGCTAATCTTGCAATCTATGTGAAGGAAGAAAGTCTAGGAGAGTTGTTTGCATTCCATGTTGAAAAGGAAGATGAATGGATCATTGACAGTGGATGTTCAAATCATATGACAGGAGATAAGAGTAAGTTTGTTAAGTTTGAAAAGTATGATGGAGGACTAGTCAGGTTTGGTGATGATGCATCTGGTAAGATTTGTGTAAAAGGATCAATTACTTTTGATGGCAAGCATAATACAGATGATGTTCTTTATGTCAAGGGCTTAAAGCATAATCTTCTAAGTGTTGGAAAAATGTGTGACAAAGGATATACTATTATATTCAAAGACAATGGGTGTGAGATAAGAAAAAGCTCCAAAACCTTAATTGTTGCTAGTAAGAATACTCATGGTAATGTTTATCATTTGAAAGGTACTAAAAATTATTGTTTGTTGACCAAGACAAATGAAAGTTAGCTATGACATAGAAGGATGCACACATTAACTTCAATGATCTAGTGATAATAAGCATTGTTCAAGTTGTAAGAGACATACCTAAGATTGTGAAGCCCACAAATGTAATATGCAAAGAATGTCAATTTGGGAAGATGGCAAAGACCACTTTCAAGAGCTAGAGTTGGTGCATATAGACTTGTGTAGTCCCACAATAACAAGAAGTCTACAAGGTGAAAGGTATTTCATTCTTCTTATTGATGATTATTCAAGAATGACTTGGGTTACATTTCTTAGAGAAAAATTAGAAGCCCTAGACAAGTTTAAGGCATTCAAAGATATGGTTGAAAATGAGTTGGACTTGAGAATCAAATGCTTAAGGTCTGACAGAGGTGGTGAGTTTACTTCAAGTGAGTTCAATGCTTTTTGTGAAGAACATGGAATAAACAGACATTTGTCTACTCCCCAAACTCCTCAACAAAATGGAGTGGTTGAGAGGAAAAATAGAACTAATCAAGAAGCTACTAGAACTATTTTCAAGGAAGCAGACCTACCAGAAGTATATTGGAAAGAAACAATACACATTATTTTCTACATTTAGAACAGAGTGCAAATTAGAGCAAAAACAAAGACACCTTATGAATTGTGGTATGGTAGAACTCCTACTGTCAAATACTTCAAATTCTTTAGAACCAAATGTTACATCAGAAGAGATGAAGAATTAGGAAAGTTTGATGCTAGTTGTGATGAAGGCATATTCCTTGCATACTCTACTAAGAGCAAGGCCTATCGGTGCTATAATAAAAGATTGAGAAACATCATTGAAAGTCCAAATGTGAAATTAGATGAAGATATTCAACCAAATGGATATGAGTCAGATGGATCTGCTGACATAGAAAAGGTTGAAAAAGGCAAAGAAAAGGAAGTTTGGACTAAAGTGCAAGTTGCTCTAGAAGAAGAAGAAATCCAAGTTGAAGCTCCGGTAAGAACTCCTAAAACTCCCATGTTGGCAACTTGTATATGATGTTTGAATATGTTGTTATTGATGGTAACAAGCTAAGGAACAAGATTGGAACATGTTGTGCCTTGCACACACACCTCATTTTGTCAAATGGAGACCCCCTTTCTTTGCTTTGGCTTGGAATCTCACCTTTCCTCTTTATGACAATGAGAAAGTGAATTTGCACATAGAGTGCATGATTTTTTCCATATTTAAGTATTTTGCATGATTGGAGTGATTTGGTGTCTTTTGTGATTGATTTGGAAGTTTCTTGAGTGGTATTGTGCTTGAAAGATAGCCATTTGTTGCCTTTTGCACTAAAATTGGGTGTTACTGCATTCTACTCCAAAATCTTGTCATTGGATATTGCCCTTGAAATTGCTATTGCAGGATGTGTCATGTTGAAATTCCTAGTTTCTAAGTATTAGGGTTACAAAATCATGTCAAATTCTACAAAATTTCACTAAGGGGTTCATATACTTTCATCCTGACGCATGGTCTTGAAGCCCTGGTTTGGCTAAATCTGAAACCTTGAAAACCCTAGAAAATGGCTAAGTCTGAAATCTAGTGGAACCCCAAAAATCTTGAATCTACATATCCTATCTCAAACATCCTGACAGTATATTTGAAAATATTTAAAGTATAGGAAATTCTAAACATATACATAAATAAATTTTGAAATATACTATCACCCAGGACACTTCAAAAATCTATAGTAAAAAACAACCCCTATTGCACTTAGTGCTAAAAATCCCTCTCACTCTCTAGCGCTAAACAAACATGCTCACTACCTCTAGGAATTGCCCTTAAAAACCTACGCTGGTCGGTGCCATCACAATTCCCTACAAACTCAAAATGTCACCTAAGGGCTAAAATCACTGCCCACCACCTTTGTGCTAAAAGGTGATTCAACTGACTTTATGTGGTAGAAGCCAAAATCCGTACTGATCGAAGCGAGCTAAAATCTCTGTTGATTTGATGTTGTTCCATCTAGCACTAAAAGTAGACCCTACTAACCTACGCCAAAAAGTGTCCCTATCAACTTTTATTCAGTACAACCCAAAATTCATACAAGTTGGTATAAGTCAAAAGTAGCGCTAAAAACTTTTACACTAGAAACCTCCCTCTTTGAACTGTGCTAAAAAGTGCCCTCATCAACTTTTAGTCCGTGACACCCAAAATCCACGCTAGCTCAATGAGACTTAAAATCACCACTTTTTGACATTTTGGCCTAAAAATTAAGTTTTTCAACGTGCGAATTGGATTTTCTTGATGGATTTGGATTGCACAACTAGTTGTCACATCATGATGAACATTTTTAGCTTGTTTGTGTGGATTTTGGACACATTTAATGACAATTAATGCCACTGCACCTGAAAAGTTAGTACCCCCAAAAATCCTACTTTTGTAACAAAGGCTATAAAATGCAAAATAAAAGTCCTCAAATGGATCCTAATGGCTCCAAAAACTTCTAAGATCATCATATTGCCCAAATGGGTACTTGAAATTGGTAAAAACATAGAAAATCATGCAAAAATCACTAGATTTATGAGGTTGTTCATAAGAAGATGACATTCAGTTTGGGTTGTCCTAGGCTGAGTCTATGACTGCAATTGGACATATCTTGATCCAAATTGATGAAAAATGATTTTTTATGATGAAATCGATGCTTTGCATTGTGAATTCCAGGTCTTGGAGGACACAAGAGCTTGTTGGAGTTGTCTTGGGAGTTGAACAAACAGAGGTACCTTGCTGACCCAAAAATGCAGAATCAACACTCTATCAACCAAATTGTTGCTACCCATGAAGAAGGAAGTTAGTATAATGTCCAAGATGATGAAGATAGGCCTTAGGAGCTGGGAGACATTGAAGATCATGCCTATTTCCTGGCCATTCATGCAGATCCAGTTCAATGTCCAAGACATGTTCACACTTGTTCATAGCTGTCCTAGCAGTCCAGTCATCAAGAATCAGTCCAACAAGCATCCAGTTGGATATACCTTCATTGAAATGTGCCACATACTCCTCTTGATCTAGTCAGCACTTGGAATCCCGTGAATCCACATCATCTCATATTTTCAAGTGTCATGTGACTCTATTTTGGCTCTATTAGGCCTTGAAATTTGACTTTTCATCATATACAACCAAATGGGTATCCATTTTGTCCAGATTCACATATTTGCAAGATGTATTTTGTCTTTTTTCCTAAAGGACAAATGCAAATCTAAAAATGCAACAAACTGATGTATCTCATTAAATGCCATGTAATCTAGACCCTTGGTGTTGAGTTAGTCTCCACCATCCATTGAAAAAATCGGTATGTTGCCTTGTCTATAAGAGGGCCATCATTCTCTTATTCTAAAAAGTAAGATTTGATAATGAATTGCTAAGGCTGCCAAAATTTAGTCAATACAAAGCAAGTTTTACAGGTTGCTGGGAAGTTATGTTTACGTGTTGTCTCATTTTGGATTTCATGGTTCATGTCAATTTGAAATTAGTTGATATTCAGTTGCATTTGTGATTTATCATTCAGATATTTGATAGATTTCCTATCCATATCATTGATGGCTTGCTAATTGTATGTCATTGTGCATGGTTAGTCTGGACATAGTTTATGAGATAAGTTCGATTGTATGAATTCACTGAGTTGTGCCATGGATTGGGTGTTTGATGAACCCTCTACAATTTGAAAAATCATTACATTTCCTTAGAAGATTGCACAATCTATGTGGCATTATGGGGCTACCTGGTTAAGCAGATATTTTTTAATTGTTGGGAATCTGTCTATCTATGTTTTAATCATTTCTGCAATTATCTATAGGATCTCTTATCCCTTATCTCTCTTCTCTTTCCTTTTACATTTTATTTACATCAAGTTTGGTAGATTTAGGGTTTGAACAACATTTCATTGGCCATCTACTAAAATTTTAGACTTCACAGTCTGAACCATCTAAGGTTTCTGCATATACTTTGCTGTCATATTTCATAAACCCTACATTTCATGTAAGACCCCTTGTAGGCATAGCTAGAACATCCCACTTAGTTATCCTTGCAAAGCTAACACCTAGCTATATTATCCTTGGGGAAGTCCTATTTTTGACAGGATACCTTTTTCAAAAGAGGTGAGAGCCTTTATTTCACCTACATTGTTGTGTACTAAAACCACCATCAACAGAATTGGTGCTAGAAGGAGGGCGAACAAAGATTATGATGCAAGCTTTTAGTTTGGTTAGTTTATTGCACATACAGAAATGAATCGAAATTTATGAGGTTTAGTTCCAATGAATACACAGAAGGGTTTCATTCATGAGACTCCTTCGTTCTTCAGAGCACTGTCACAGCAGTCATATCATTAAAAGAATTTCAAAGTTGACATCCCACTTTTCAAAAAAGTGTTAGATAGGCAGATCAGGGTAAAGTATCCTCCATTAACATTGCTTGATTTCAGCTCACCTTAGGTCTGCATTGTACATCCTGGAGAGATGCATGACAAAATTGATTGTTTGACTTTTCTCGAAAGATTGGATCTGCATTTGAAGGGATTGCTTCCTATTTCTGAAGTTTACAAGCCTGAAGCAAGATGTGGATATGACAGACATATTCAGCATAAGACCTCACAAGGAGTTGTAAAATGGATGGATGCATATGCATGTGATCATGTCTCAGTTGATAATGCTCTAAGAGTTGAGGTTGTAGGAGCTGTAAATCCACCATTCATGATTAATCAGGGTCAAAAAGGTCACCCAACTAAGGCGTATATAGTCCTTGACTGGTTAAAACCTAGTTTTTATTTATTAGACTTTGACAATATAGTCCCAGCATGGTTGAAGTTTAGTTTTTAGTTGCAGGACAACAAATAGAGCAATGTACATGATCAGATTTCTGTTGTTGAGGATGTTGATAATATAGACAATGAATCAGACCTCATAAATAGTCAAATTGAGGATGCAGATCAGCAATCAAATGCTTCACAGATATTGGGTCCTAAGTCTAAATTTGTTGCTGCAGAGGTGTAGAACAATAGTTCATTTTAGTTGGTTAATAATTATGAGTTTGAACAGCAACAAGAGCAAGAAGAAATCAGTCCTCCAAATGAAGAAAGATCATTGGCAGCAATGCAGAAAATTGTTTCGGTCGACATATTTGAGCAACAATCAGATTTTCTAATGAAAAATGATCAATTTCTTGATTGCATCAGCCCAGTATACCATTATGACCTATCATATAAGTTTGATATAGTCGCTCCAATAGAGTCTCTAATTGAATCAAATGAACAAAATCAGGATGATGTATCACTTCAAGGCAACATTGAAATTAGGAATCAGGTTATGCAAGAAGAAGGAGGCCATGTTTCTATTGTAGACAAATGATGGACAGTCCAAATAGGAAGGTTGTTGATTGATATGAAGAAAGCTTCTTCAGAACATATGACTGATTTTGATGAAGACAATTCAAGTTTATCATATATTAATCAAGTTGATCCTGTTTACACCTACGATAAAGAAGATCTCCACATGGTTGATGTTGACCCAATAATGACAGATGAAAGCAGAAGTATGCAATCTGAGAATAAAAATCAAATAGTCATGTAGAGTGATGGCTTGGAAGCTTTTCATGTCAATCACTTGATCACATCATCAAGTTGGTGTCATATTCCGGATTTGCTTCCTAGTTCTGATTCATCATCTGTTACTCCTTCATTGTCATATTCTTCATGAACATAATAGCAAGTTGTTGTGTGGTTACACAACACGCCCCATTTTGACTTGGCAAAACAGGGACCCAACTTTTGTTTTGGCTTGTGTTGTCTGTTTCTGGCGGTTTGGTAAAAATAGGTCAGGTGCATCATCATCATGAAGGTCAGGATGAGGTAGGTCATCATCATGAGGTTAGTTTTTCAAAGTTCATATTTTGTTTCTATGACTTCATGGTTAGAAAGAGCTTGAAATTTCATGCAGGTTTGCCTTTTACATCACTTGAAAATTTGTCCATATGAGGGAGTTGTGAGCAGTCAAAGTTTTGGTCAAACCTGATAATTGCTATATGAACATCATCATCATGATATTTGAAAAGCCCCCCGATAATATCCTGAGGTCGAAACATCCGGATGTCAAGTTTAAGTCGTAGTAATCTTTTCCCGTCGGGCGGTCTTTTATATCGCCAAAGGTCATCATCATGATCTTACTTTATCACCTGATGAAAATCATGCAGTCCCGAAACATCCGGACGTCAATCTTAAATGCTAGTGTGTTTTGCCCGTCAAGCGAGCATCATGATATTCTCACATTGTGAGCATCATCATGATATTCCAACATCACCCGATATTATAATATCATGATGATATTATAATATCACCTTACTTAGAGAAATCTGCCATCTGCATAATTTGCGCACGCACGACAGTCTTGGTGATCAACATCATCATGATATTTCGAGACCCGACATTTCCTAATATCCTCCTGACCTCCTTTTGCGTGATCATGATGATCACCTTATCTTTCGAAGCGGAGGGTGATTTTCATTTCTTAAGTCATGTTGAACAAGATCATCATGATCTTGTTCGTCTCTCCCAACAGTTCGCAATATCCTCCTGCCGAGATGCATAAACTTTTGCGGATATGATGATGACGATGACGTCATCATCACCTTCTCCTTCGGCAGGATATTTTCCAAGGCATGATCCTGTTCGCCAATCTGATGATGACAATGACGTCATCTTCGAAGATTAACACAAGCCCCGGATATCCTGATGACGTCATCAGGACTTTCGGCAAGATCATATTTTTGGTCGCCCAGTGCGAATATGATGATGATGATGTTCATCATCCTGACATTTCGAAGCGGATTGCCTTGGCCGAAAAGGGTCATATTGCATTCATCCACCTGATCATCTTCCTTAGAGGGAACCCGATATTCCATTTACCTCCTGATTTTAACGAATATGACGATGACGTCATCCCTTTGCATTTTAACCAAGCCTGATGATGACGATGACGTCATCATGATTTTCCTCAGCGGCAGGATCATTTTCCAAGTCCTCCTGTTTGTCTTCATCATGATGATGATGACGATGTCTTTCTTTCCCAGTATGCAGAAGTGAACATCCTGATGTGCTTTTCATCAGAGCATTAGGAAAGGAGGATCATCATATTTTGTGATATCCTGCGGCCACTTTGAAGATATATAGTTGGTCATCATCATGATTTTTTGGCGTCGGTATAACTGTTGCCGTCGGCCTGAGAAAAAATTGTCACCTTGATCATATGTAGTCACGCCGACGCAAATATGATGATGATGCAAGGCCGATTTCTAGGGATGGTTGAAGGGCGATTATTTCCTTGTATAATTTGAGATCATCATCATCATATTTTGAACCCGATATACAAGAAAATGGGCAAAAACATGAAGCGATAGAAATTTGAAAGCCCGACTGCCTGATTTTGGTCAACGAGGGTTGACCTGGTTATTTTTAGGCTGTTTATGCATTTAGTGCATATTTTTCACAGGTAGAGCTTGATTGCCTGTAGCTGCACATGGGGAGGTATGTTTAATAAAGTGTTTACTTCCTGTTGTTTATCATGATGATGATGAACTTAATGTTTGTCTGTTTACTTGCAGGAAGTCATCATGATGCTGCTGAGGCTGAACATTGAAATCATGATGCTGCTGAGGCTGAGCATTGAGATCATGATGATGCTGCTGAAGCTGAGCATTACAAAGTTGCGCATGGAGTCAACATGGGCCAGACATGAGGAGGATATTGTCAAATATGCTGTTCGCCAGCTGGAGGCCGAATCAAGTTGAAGATGCTGGAATATTCTGTGCCAGCTGTACATTTGCTAACTGACGAAGCATGTGCTTTTCATCTGGGCCGTTGTTTGTTATGAGAGGATCCTGATCCTTGGATCATTGTAACCGTTTTCTGGCAGTTGCTCTATATAACATCCAGAGCTTGTCATTTAAAAAGGAGGAATACATTAGAATACATAGACGCATCTGGCACAAAGAGTCAATTACTGTAGAATAAGTTAGGAGATCGGATTACTGAGACTAATGAGGATAGAATTGTTGAAATGTCAAGGTTCTTTCTTCAGATCACTGTAAATGTACCTGTTCTTGAGCATACTGAATGAATATGAAGTTCCAGATTACATCCTGATTGTAAATTTTACGTAATCTTCTGTTGATTTCTGGATATGTACTGGTGAATGCTGTGTTCAACTGGAAGCGCTTTCATTTCATTACATATTGTTGTCAACTTTCCTTTGAAGCTTTGCACTAGATCATGCAGATTTGTGGAATGTCCTGGTGAAGTATGATTTCTAGTTTTTCTTCTTTTCATTGCAAGTATGGGAGCTTGTATGTGAATCAGTGATCTAAGTCCAGTAATTTTGGGAATCTCACTCTCTAACCCTTTTCCTTTTTTCAATTTCATTAATTCATCACCATAACTGCAAATCATGATAAATAACAAGCAGAAATTGTGAAATATGCTGAAATCCCGTAGGTAACTGAAGATCCTTAGCATATTTGAGTTAAATGCATGTAGTATTGAAAATATCATGCAAAGAATCATAAATAATGATAGAAATCATGCAAATATCAGCCTGTATGCACATTATTTGACTAAATTTACAGTGCAGAGGTAGAATTGTTGGAGACTTATGCAGAGCGAACATCCAGAGCAGGATATTTGAAGATGATGATGATGAACAGTGCAGAAACACGTAAGGCCCCTGAATGGAAAACAACAACACACATCAACCACTGAGTAACGTCAGTAGATTAAGACCTAATCAACGGAGACTTGGGATCATGAATTCCTTGAATTCATCGTATCTTTCAAGATGAGTAAAGGTTGTTGTGTAACTTTTATTCTATGTTTGCGAATGACTAACATCATGACCAACACAGTTCTTTTGAAACCTTTGTCTGTTAGTATTAGACCTTGCAGATCTTTTCGGACATCTTGAAGCAAAATGACCAATCTTATTACAGTTGAAGCACTTAAAGGGTAGTTTTCCTTCATACTTACCGGATCCTCTTGGTAGTCTTTTTGCTATGAGGGCTTCAAGTTGAGCTATTTCTGCTTCTTTTTCTTCCATGTCTCTTCTTGCTTGATCATACCATGACATCTTCCTTGAAGAGTTTTCTCCCAGATCAAATCTCTATTTCCCTTTCACATAGGCACTGGCTTTGAAAGTAGATTCAGTCTTGGGAGGATCATCTCCAAACTCGGTCATTTCAAATGTAGCTAGCTTGCCAGCCAATTGTTCTCTTGTGATAGTTGTGTGGGCTCTGAATTCATCAATTGCAGCAACCTTGATTTTGTAGGCAGCAGGAAGGGATCTGAGGATTTTGCAAACAATCTCATTTTCATCCAGAGTTCCACCAGCATTTCTAATTCCACACACTAGTTCATTCACTCTTGGCATAAAAGTAGTGATGTTTTCATCATCTCTCATCTTCAATCTTTCAAATTTCCCTTTCAAACTTTCCAACCTTGCACTCTTGACAAACTCATCTCCTTCATACAGAAGTTCCAGTTTAGTCAGGATCTCATATGCAGTTGGTAGGTCAATAACATTTGAGAGATCTGAGTCATTCAATGCGCTTAGAAGAGCTTCCTTGGTCTGCAGATTGTTTTCAGCATCTGTGATTTCATTCAGAGTTGTCGGACCACCTTGTGGAGGTACATATGGTTTTGAAACCATGGCCAAGTATGCTTTTCCCATACATTCCAAGTGACATTTCATGCGACCCTTCCAGAGAGTGAAATTGGTTCCATCGAACTTCGGACTATCCTTTTTGTATGACGACATCCTGGATCTCCTCAAGTGGTTAAGCTCCTTTCAGAGGAACTTGGCTCTGATACCAATTGTTGGATCTAGGGCATACAACTGAGAGGGGGGTGAATCAGTTGTATACAAACTTGCTTTCTATTTCAAACACTTGATTCGTCTTGTTAGTTAATAGCATATCAATTAATCATCCATGAAAGTAAAACGCACAAACACAAGAGCAGATAAACATCAACACAATGAACACCAAGATTTTGACGTGGAAAACCCGGTTAAGGGAAAAACCATGGGGTGATTAACCCAAGGATTATTCTCTGTTAAAAGAATAAGAAAAAGAATGGCACTTGCCAATTAGGGCTCATTGCCCGAGCACACTGCTCACAAAGAGGCCCACTGCCTACAAGGAGACACACTATCTACAAAGTGATAAGAATCACGGTCTTGAACTAGAGAATGACATCTTTACCATGTCTGGATCAGTTCCATTTAAGCCCAAAAACCTCTGTTCTACCTTTTGCACTTCTCTTCGCTACACCACACTCATCTACAAAATCCACACTACAAAATGAACTCACAAACCTTTATTTATACAAGACATCAACTTAGGAACAATCATCTAAGTCGGTAATCAACCATAAGAATATCCGCAAGATGAATAACACATCCGGTTGGCCACCACAAGAACAATCGCAGGATGAACAACTCATCCGGTCGGCTAAACAAAGCAAGAACTTCATCTGGAAGATTATCTTCAATTTCGGGCTCTACCATCAATGCGGACCAACAACACAACCTAAACATGATCCACAGACATTTCCAAGCCTGCCTAAATGACCAGGTACATCCGCACTTCCTCTACTTACTGGAATCTCTTCTCTTCCTTATCCGGAACTTCAAGAACACAGTCTGTCGCCACTGTCACAATGCAAAAGGTACTTTCAGACCTCCAAATCATACACAACTTGAGATGACACATCACAAGGACATCCCAAACACTCCTTCCAATCTGCAGATTAGGATTATACAATTCTGGACCTCACCGGACCTTTCTGTGATCCTCTGTCAGCTCTGAACACTTGCTGGAACCGGTTCCACACCGACAGCCACAACTCCTTCAGATCTTCATGCGGACCTCTGAAATCTTAACTGAAGCATCTAAAGACTCATATATACAAACCCTTTAATCTGCATCCTCTGGTTCGCATCCTATACAATACATTTGCCTTCTTCTCATCACTGTTCTTCACTGTTCCTGACTGAGGCTAATTTTCTCAATATCCTCAGCACACTGCTCATCGAATCCCTCTTGTCAATGCAATATGAGTATGTTGACATCAATGACAACACTAGTTCACCTCATACTTGCAACAGAAAGTTGCAGAAAATGAGGTGAAGCTTAAGTATGTGCCTACAAAAGATCAAGTTAATGATATATTCACTAAGGCTCTTCCAAAAGACACATTTGAGTATCTCCAGGAAAATTAGGGGTTATTGCCCCTCCTTCCTTGAACTAAATGCATAAGGAGATGCATCAGTCCAATGTGCTTCAAAATACATTTCTTCTTTTAGACTAATGTTGGAAGCTACCTCTCAAGAGGAGTAGGGAGAGGTTTGAGATGATTGTTGTGGTCAGGGAAAGTAAAAAAATGATTTCAAATTGATCAAAGCAGTATTGTACAAGTATGTGCAGTAGAATAAAAATGATTCCCTTTGCCATTGATGTTAAAGGGGGAGAGAGATCATGTGAAAGAGTTCAAAAGTATAAAAAGTAAGGGGGAGTCCTGATGTAAAGGTGTGTCTTGATGGAACAGTATTTTTCACATCATATGTTTCCATCAATGAAAAAAGGGGGAGATTGTTGCAAGTATGTGCCAACCGATGTTGTCATCAATGTCAACATGTGTGTGTTGTCATTGGTGTCAATTGTGTCTTCTAAGATTGTTGCTTGTTCATTGATTGAGTTGTCATGTTAAAGTATTTTTCTCCACATTTCCTCTGTGTTGAAGACTAGAGTATGAGCTTTGGATATGATTTAGAGAAGTGTTTGAAGATGTTAAATCTAGAATTTAGTGGTCTAGATCACTGTGCAACAAAAGTTCTATTCACCAGTTTGAAGACTGTGCCTGGCAGGATTTGTAGTGTGACAGGGAGAAAGTAGTTTGCTCTATATTTCTCCACAATTTAGATTTTGGTCTTGCAGTTTTGGACTTAAACTTATAAGGTCCTTAGCTATCTTCATTCCAAAGGATTTGTGATTGGATACTCTGGAAAGTAAGTTACTAATTAGCAGAGTCTGATAGTTTATGTTGAGAAGTAGTCTATAATGTGTCATCAAGTGAGATCTATTGCGGTTGGATTTGTCGACTCCCAAGTGATTCTATGATGTTCATGGATGTCTCTAGAATGTATTGAAGGTGTGCGCTTGATTCACAAGCTATAATAAAGTTCTTGGAAGTGTATATTCAAGTATTCTTGATGTTTACACTTGTTATGGAGTTGATTCTTGGATTGTGAAAGCATGTTGTAGCATGTGAAGATGTATTTTGGTTTGAGCTAAATCGTGAAGTGTTCCTCTTTCATTCATTTGCTCTACAAGTTTGTTTAGGTCCAGTCCTAAATTGATTTATGTATGTATGCTGACCTTGGAGATAGTTCCAATGATTGTAGAATGTAATGCCGGCCTTGATGTACATTCCAAGGTTGATGATGTGTATAAATATATGTAATGAATTCATGAGTGAGTGGTAAGAGTGTGAAGATGCAAAGATAAAGTGTGTGAGTTGTAAAGGTAGAGAAAAGGAGATATATTGTGCTTTAATGGAACTAAACTCAGGCATGGTGTAGATGCTACTATATCAGTTCATGGTAGTGAGCCATCCTTTGGTAGTGAGCCTTTCATTTGGGTATTGAGCCCTAGGTAGTGAGCCTCCTTTGTTATTTGGTATTGTGACTATATTATATTGTAAGCTAACACTCACCATGGTTTTTCCCTTTTAGGGATTTCCACATAAAAATATGGTGTTCATGTGTGTATGGTGTTGATTTGTTTATGTTTTGATTTTTCTATTCATGATTAATCTTCATAATAGAATAAGAAGTTAAAGTAAGTGTATGTGAATATTATTATGGTTAAAGAAGTTAAGGTTTTTGATACAACTGATTCAATCCCCCCCCTCTTAGTTGTCCTATGCCTTCAACAAGTTCTATAAAAGCTTTTGGGACACTATAGGTTGTGACTTTTATAGTATATCTTGAAGCATTACACAATGGCTATTTGTGGAATCTTATAAACAAAGGCAATATCAATTTCATACCTAAATCCATGGATCTAAAGGAGATTTTTAGTTGGTACCCCATCACACTACTCAATGTCTCATACAAAACCATTACCAAGGATCATGCCCTGAATCTCTACTCCATGCTCCCTTTAATTGTGCAACCTGAACAAACAAGATTCATCAAATCTAGGTTTATACTTGATAACATTATTGTTATTTGGTAAGGAATGGAGTGGGCTTGCCACTCTCAATAGCCAACCCTCTTCGTCAAAATTGACTTTACCAAAGCCTATGATCACATCCAATGGTAGTTCATTCTTGCCATGTTGTAGGCTCCTGGGTTTGGGTCACTGATGCAGAACAGACAGCGGAATATTGGAAACCACTTAAAATTTTGAACTAACACTTTGGTTGAACCTGGGAACCATTGAACCAATGCTATCGATTCAATACTCTCCTATCACTAGCTTTAAAGACTATCAACAACCCTTAGTTGTATTGTTGAACTGTAGGAACCCATCGACCTTGTTAAACTAATGCATTAAACGAACCTTCACTGCCTATTGAACTAATGAACTCATTGAACCATTGAACCAGTTCAACCATCGGTTCAACTATCGTTAACTCTTTCTATTATTTGCTAACTTAACTCCTTCAGCCCATGCACTACTTACACCAATGAATACTTTGGACTTGTTAAACTTCGAGCCGTTGAACCTTCCACTTTTGGTTCAACCAAAGGCTTCAGCCCAGACTTAAGCATACCGATCACTTAGCTTAATCTCCATTGAACTAGAGGAAACCTTGAACCTTTGAAGTCAGTTTAATCGAATGATTTCGACCCGACTTGAGTTATCGGTGGAACCTGATACTGTTCGCCCGATAGTAGATTTCACGTCGACGCTTCCTTCTGCCTCTGTTGAACCAATGAACCTCTGAACCATTGGAATTGGTTCAACCACTGAAAAATTTAACCACTTCAAATTTTTTGATTCAATCTATTGAACTCCGGTGAATTCATTGTTCTACTCTTCTGCGAACAAACAACTTAAACACTTCACCAACCTAGCACATGCGGATGCTAGGATTCATTACAGCATGCTGCTAATCGATCCTACAAACATGAAATGAAAAAATAGGAAAAACAAACAAAAACATAAACTAATATACATAGCCATTCCACTGATTATGAAGTAATCACCCAGTGGAATGGGTTAAAACCCCATTTCAACTGTAAATCAAGAAAATTGATTACACAATGGGATTGAATGCAAGGAAGAAACAAAAATAGGATCTCTTTATTATGCTTTTAGAGATGAATACAAATGTCTGATATCACAATTGTACTCCTTAATACAATTCAATCTGTCTACAGAACATCTATCTTCACCATGTCCTGAAATCAACCTGATCTAGGGTATTTAACTCCATGCTATCAATAGTACTAATCATGATTCCCAATGGCTGGGAGACAATTCCAAGCGGCTAGGAGATGCAACTAACTAACAAACTTTAACTAACTAACAACCTGTCATTACAAATCGACAGGTGTCCCTTGGGACTTACAACAAGAATTGAAATCCAAACTACAATGACTTGTATTTGGTGAAACTAACCTTATTACATTTGAATGCATAAAACCTAACAACCTATTAGGACTTTAGGCTTCTCCCTTAGTTGTATCATTGGCTTGATGAAGGGGTACTCTTGCACCATACTCCTCGAGAGAAGAAATCTCAAGTCCACTTGAGATGAGAGTTTGAAGATCTGCACCCTGTTTGAGGATCTGCTCTTCAGTCATCCAAACTGCCTCTGAATCAGGCTTCGCTTGCCAAGCCACCAAGTATTCCATATACTCTTTGTTCCTGGTCTTCTTTGCCACTCTTGAGTCTAAAATCTACTTTAATTTTTGTGGATCATGCTTAGGAATATCATCATCTGTTGTACCCTGTAATGGTTCCTGTTCTACAACTGGATTATGTTTGTATGGAGTTAAATCACATACATTGAAAATAGGTGACAATCCAAGATCAGAAGGAAGTTGGATCTCATAAGCATTCTGTCCACATTTCTTCAAAATCTGACATGGTCCAATCTTCCTTTGCATTAGTTTGGTATGTTTCCCTTTTGGGAGCCTCTCTTTCTTCAGATGAACTGACACCAAATCTCCAACATCAAATTGTACATCTCTCTTCTTTTGATCAACATATGCTTTGTACTTTAAGGTGGTTTGTTGGAGTTGGTTCTTGACTTGATCATGCACCTCTTTGATGGCTAATGCAAAAGCTTCTCCATCTGCACTAATAGATTCTCCTGTAGGTAGATCTCTTAACTCCAAAATACCTCTAGGATGAATACCATATACCACTTGAAAAGATGATTTACCTGTACTCATATTGACAATGTCATTATAGGAAAATTTTGCTTGTGGTAGGATCTTATCCCACTTCTCTCCATGCTGTCTTGTCAAACATCTTAGCAAATTTCCCAATGAATGGTTAACCACTTCAGTCTGTCCATCTGTTTGAGGGTGATAAGCTAATGAGAAGGATAAATTGGTACTAAGCTTCTTCCAAAGATTCCTCCAAAAATGGCCAATAAATTTCACATCTCTATCTGATACTATGCTCAATGGCAATCCATGTATCCTCACTATTTCCTTGAAAAATAGGTCTGCAACATATGAAGCATCACAAGTGGTCTTACATGGAAAGAAATGTGCCATTTTACTGAATCTGTCGACTACAACAAAAACACTATCATATCCTTTCCTTGTTCAAGGTAAACCCAACACAAAATCCATGCTTATGCTTTCCCATGGTCTAGAAGGAATGGGCAATGGCTAATATAAACCTGCATTAGTGGATCTTCCTTTTGCCTTCTGACATATCACACATGTATCCACAAATTTCCTTACATCTGATTGTAACTTAGGCCAATAGTAATGCCTCTTCACAAGGTCAAGAGTCTTATCTAGAACAAAATGTCCTACCATGGCTCCACAATGTTTCTCCCTAATGATGTTCAACCTCATGGAACACCTTGGAATGCACAACTGTCCACCTTTGAAAAGTAATCCATTTTGTATTAGAAATTCAGAATACTCAACATGATATTTGTCTCCAAAAGAAGTACAGACTTGGTGGATCTCTCCAAAGTCTTCATCAACATCATACATAGTCTTCAAGGAATCAATGCCAACACTTTCTAATTGGATCTAATTTATGGTTAGAGCCCTCCTACTCAAAGCATTTGCTACCTTGTTCTTGACTCCTTTCTTGTGCTTGAGTGTGAAGGTGAAAGCTTGCAAAGTCTCCACCCACTTCATGTGCCTGTGGTTCAGCTTTTCTTGACTATTTATGAAACTAAGGGCCTGATTATCTGTGAACACTATGAATTCTTTGGGCATCAAATAATGTCTCCACTTTTTGCATGACTGGACTAGAGAATACATCTCCAAATCATAGGATGAGTATCTTTTCTTGGCATCATTTAGTTTCTCACTAAAAAAAGCAATAGGCCTACTGTCTTGACTGAGTACTGCTCCAATTTCCATGTGGCTTGCATCACATTCTACTTGAAAAATCTTGTTGAAATCAGGTAGTGCAAGGATTGGCTATTGTGCCACCTTCTTTTTCAATGTCTCAAATGAATCATCTGCTGCCTTTGTCCAAGTGAATCTACACTTATGTCCTCCTTTTATGGTGTCAAGCATGGGTGCACAGACATGACTAAACCCTTTTATAAACTTCCTATAGAAGGTTGCTAACCCATGGAAACTTATGACATCATTCATAGTTCTAGGAGTTGGCCAAGACAATATGGCACTTACCTTCTCTTGATCCATTTTTAGTTTTCCCTATGAAATAACGAAACCCAAATAGGTGATCTCCTCCTGCATGAACACACACTTCTCCAAATTGATCATTAGCTGCTCTTCATGTAACCTTTTGAGGACCAAGTCTATATGCTTGAGGTGTTCTTCCCTTGTATTATTGAAAATCAAGATGTCATCTAGATAGACCATGATAAATTTGCCTATAAATTCTCTCAAGACCTCATTCATCAGCCTCATAAAGGTACTGGGGGCATTGGACAAACCAAAAGGCATAACCTTCCACTCATATAACCCCTCATTGGTCTTAAATGCAGTTTTCCATTCATCTCCTGACCTAATTCTAATCTGATGATAACCACTTTTTAAATCTATTTTGGTGAAATATTTGGCAACTCCCAAGCAATCAAGAAAATCTTTTATCCTAGGTATTGGGAACTTATACCTGATTGTTATCTTGTTAATAGCCCTGGAATTAGTACAAAGTCTCCAAGTGCCTTCCTTCTTTGGTGCTAGTACAGCTGGTACTGCACATGGGCTTAAACTTTTACCAATTAGGCATGTTTCCAACAACTCCTTAATCTGTCTTACTATCTCTGTATTCTGCTCTAGGGTAAGCTTGTATGCTACCTTGTTTGGAAGTGTAGATCCTAGGATTAGATCTATGCAATGGCTGATGTCCCTTACAGGTGGTAGGGATCTTGGCATTCCATCAGAGATGATGCCTTTGTACTTATCCAACAACTCTTGGATGGTAGGATCTATGAACCTCTGTCTCGTCTCTCCCTTAATTTCTTGCTGCTATTCCTTGTTCACTTTCAAGCATGGAATTAGGGCATATACAACTGTACCCTCTTCTACTATCTCTTTCATGAACTGTTTACCTTCTACCAACATTACTTTGACTTCTTTCCCTTTTGACTCTACCTCCTTCTCCATCAATGGTAGTAACTCTATCACCTTACCATCCTTGGTGATTGAATATGTATTTCTAACTCCATCATGTTGTGCTCTCAATTCATATTGCCATGGTCTTCCAAATAGGAGATGGCAAGCATCCATCTGAGCTATGTCAAACAATAATCTGTCCTTATATGTTCCAATTTGAAACTCCACCCAAGCCTGTTCTTCTACAACTATTTGCTGACCTTGAGTGAGCCATGAAATCTTGTATGGGTAAGGATGTGGTAGCCTTCTAAGCTTAAACTTTTCTATCATTTCAATAGACACAAAGTTTTCAATAGAACCAGAGTCAATCAGAACTTTACATACCTTTCCTCCTGCCTTGCAAGTAGTTTTGAAAAGATATTTTCTTTGTGGGGGCTCTCTGTCAGGTACCTTCATGGTGGTCATTGCTCTCCTAATCATCAAAGATTCTCCTTTCTCAGGATATCCATAACTGTCAGGAGTATTCACACTTGGAAAAGTGTTGGAGCTTGTCGTACTTTGACAGTTAGATTCTTGGATCAAATTTGTCTTTCTTTCTCCCATTGAAATTGTTGCTTTTTCTGTACATTTGTTGGCTATATGACCTTCTTGATTTCAATTGTAACATCTAAGAGGTCCTATGCCCTGAGATCTCCCTCTAAATGGTGGTCTTCTACCCCTAAAGTTTCCTTTTTGATCATAACTTCCTTTTTGAGTTTGACTACTTTCTCCTTTACTGCTCTCCTGATTGGATTCACCTTGGTATCCAAATCCATGTCCTCTGCCTCTAAAAGGACTTCTTCCCCCTCTTTGTTGTCTTCCTCTTCCTCTACTATTTTGTTCTTGTCTTCTCTTTAATTTTTCTTCCATTTTGAGTGCCAATTGGTAGCACTTTTGAACCATATCTGGATTATGCAGATTTAAATCTTCCTAGATGGCAAATCTCAATCCATTGAGATACCTTGCTACCCTCTCTTCCTCATTTTCTTTCACCTTTGTCTTGACACATAATTTCATGAATTCTTCAGTGTATGAGCTGACATCTAAATCTTTCTGTTTCAAATTTTGTCTCCTCTTGTGTAATTGGATGTTGTAATCCAATGGAACATAGACTTCCTTCACTAAAACCATCATCTTCTTCCAAGTAGCAACTCTACCGTTTCCTTCTTTCACCTTGTCATCTTGGATGAAATTCCACCAAGTTAATGCAACCTCCTTCATTTTGGACTAGGCCATCTTTACCCTTTGATGATCTGGTATTTCCTTTGTTTCAAAGAAATTATTCAAGGAGTCTATCCACTCCATCATTGAATCAGGATCCATTTTGCCTACAAACACTGGCAGGTCTATTTTCATATCCATGGTCCTTCTCTCCATGGATTTGAGGGCATTAAGTAAGGGTCTCTGGTCTACAGGAACCTCTATCTCTTCAGGCCTAGGGATTTCTTCTTCATCCCTGTCTTCTTCTTTACAAGAACCTACTTTGTCCCTCAACTTCTCCAACTCATCCTTCAAAGCCTGATTCTGAGCTTTGACTGCTTTGCTTTCTGCAATTTGCTTCTTCACCAGCATAGCCAACTCAGCGTTGATCATCCTTGTTGGGAGATTTGATGATCCTTCTTCATCTAACATCTTGTCTTCTTCTTCTTCCCAAAAGATACTCCTTTGCTCTGATACCACTATGATGTAGAGCGGATAGCGGATTGGTGGAAACCACTTAAAATTCTGAACTAACGCTTTGGTTGAACCTATGAACCATTGAACCAATGCTATCGATTCAATACTCTCCTATCACTAGCTTTAAAGACTATCAGCAACCCTTAGTTGTACTATTGAACTGCAGGAACCCATCGACCTTGTTGAACCAACACATTAAACGAACCTTCACCACCTGCTGAACCGCTGAACTCGTTGAACCATTGAACCGGTTCAACCATCGGTTCAACTATCACTAACTCTTTCTATTATCCGCTAACTTAACTCCTTCAGCCCGTGCACTACTTACACCGACGAATACTTTGGACCTGTTGAACTTCAAGCCATTAAACCTTCCGCTTTTGGTTCAACCAAACGCTTCAGCCCAGACTTAAGCATACCGATCACTTAGCTTAATCTCCATTGAACTAGAGGAACCCTTGAACCTTTGAAGTCAATTTATTCAAATGATTTCGACCGGACTTGAGTTATTAGTGGAACCCGATACTGTTCACCCGATAGTAGATTTCACGCCGACACTTCCTTCTGCCTCTATTGAACCAATGAACCTCTGAACCGTTGGAATTGGTTCAACCATTGAAAAACTTTAACCACTTCAAATTCATTGATTCAATCTATTAAACCCCAGTGAATTCACTATTCTACTCTTCTGCGAACAAACAACTTAAACACTTCACCAACCTAGCACATGCGGATGCTAGGATTCATTACAACATGCTTCCAATCGATCTTGTAACCATGAAATGAACACACAAGAAAAACAAACAAAAACATAAACTAATATACATAGCCATTCCACCGATTACGAAGTAATCACCCGGTGGAATGGGTTAAAACCCCATTTCGACTGTAAATCAGGAAAATTGATTACACAATGGGATCGAATGCAAGGAAGAAACAAAAATAGGATCTCTTTATTATGCTTTCAGAGATGAATACAAATGTCTGATATCATAGTTGTACTCCTTAATACAATTCAATCTATCTACAGAACATCTATCTTCACCATGTCCTGAAATCAACCCGATCTAGGGTATTTAACTCCGTGCTATCAGTAGTACTAATCATGATTCCCAGTAGTTGGGAGACAATTCCAAGCAGCTGGGAGATGCAACTGACTAACAAACTCTAACTAACTAACAACCTGTCATTACAGATCGACAGGTGTCCCTTGGGACTTACAACAAGAACCAAAATCCAAACTACAATGACTTGTATTTGGTCAGACTGACCTTATTACATTTGAATGCATAAAACCTAACAACCTATTAGGACTTTAGGCTTCTCCCTTAGCTATATCATTGGCTTGATGAAGGGGTGCTCCTGCACCAGTCACACTTCCTACAGATGGTTAGGATGCTTTTTGTTGATGCTCCATCTTGCATCACCATTGTTGGACAACAATCTAACCCCTTTAGGCATCACCATTTCAAGACAATACTCTAGCTCCTTTGGGCTCCACAGATCCATCCAGCAAGTTTTCCCTCTTGCTTTAGCCCTCTATGTTTTAACTGTGG
The DNA here is from genome assembly GCA_027924645.1 of Cunninghamia lanceolata. Classification (NCBI taxonomy): domain Eukaryota; kingdom Viridiplantae; phylum Streptophyta; class Pinopsida; order Cupressales; family Cupressaceae; genus Cunninghamia; species Cunninghamia lanceolata. The sequence continues at coordinate 2,257,646 of BSBN01000201.1, read as the reverse complement.
AGGGATTTAGATATATCGTTGCTCCGGTAGTCTCCCAATCCTTGGTCAAATGGATATATCTCCCCAACTCTTCTCAAAAACTATTTTATGGGCATTTTTCTAATGATTCCTTCCTCACTCTCCTTAAAGAGGAGAATAATATTAAGAAAACTCTCTAATGCATGGAAATTTCTTTCTAGGCTTCAGGTTCTAGCATTCAATGGAAAAAAACTCAATGCTACTAACAATACTTCCTTCCCAAACCTGATTGGATTCAATCCTTTGGGTGGAAATGGATTGATCATGGGGAAGTTTTTAGATTCTTGGGGTTCTATTTTTCTTTCTAGGCTTCTTCAACCAAGCTTTGGTAGGCTAGATATTTAGAATTGAGAAAAAGCTTTAGTATTGGATTACCAAGCCTCTCTCTTTGGCTGGTAAATTTTAGGTTTGTTCTAAAGTTCTCGCTGCTACTCATGTTTACTATTCCTCCTATTAGGTCCCTTCTAAGCCCTCCTATGCTAATATTGAGAAGCTTCTCAGATATTTCCTTTAGGTTTCCAATGATGGGAGCCAAGGCTTCCATCACATTGCCTACGAGCATTGTTGATTTTTCCATGAAGCTGGGGGGCTAGGCATAATTTCTATTCGGTGACTGGGTATTGATCTTTGTGTCAAATCGATCATTAGAGCCCTTGAAAGAAATGAAGATTAGAAGATTCTTGTTTTCTATTGCATTAGTATGAGAGTCCCTTTAGAACATCTTGCTTGGAAAGGTTTGACATGGGTACACTTCTTTGAATGTGTGAGCCTGCCACTATTTAGGGTACCTTTGTCATCAAAAGTATTTGGAAATCTTGGGAAACCATCAAACCCTGGCTTCGTTGGGTGGGTGATGACTTCAACAATGGGCTATTCATCAACCAATAGTCTATTTTGTGGTCTCCATTTCTTAGCTATCAAGGATTGCCTATAGATAAAATGCCTTGGATCCATGCTTTATGTTTCTATAAACATGGAGTGTGGGTGTTACCTGATTTTATTCATAGAGCCAACAAGAATTTTTTACCCTGGCCCAATTTCAAGCTCAAATTCAAGCTTGTCAATCAAGACCAAGAGACTTTTCAAGATGTTATTAATGTCATTCCCACTCAGATGATTCACAAGATTGAGGTTAGATCCCTCAAACCTTGGTGGAAAGATTAGAAGTGATACCCGGATACCCCTTTCTAAAGTTACAGGCCCCACAAGGGCTATTTGTGTATTTCACCACATTTTCCCATGGTGGAGTAGCTCAAACATTCTTGGAAACTTCAATCCTCTCCTAGAACCTAGCATCACTAGTTCCAATGTATTTGGTCTACTATGTTGGAGCCAAAGTTGGCTCATTTTGCTTGGTGCATTCCTTACCAAGGTCTACCTATGTGGGCTCATCTTGTTCACATGGGAATTCCCAATTGCCCTCATTGTCCTTTATATGAACAACTCGAGAGCCTCAAGCATTTTTTTTGGTTTTTCCCTAGGATCAACAAGCTTGGAACTAGATTCATTATTTCTTTCAGCCATTTTATCCTGCCCCCTTTTCTTGGCAAATGGTTCTATTGGGAGACTAGCCTAACCTCCCATATAAGTACACCCAAGACTGGCATGCTTTCAAGGTAGAGATTTTATTCAGTATTTGCAAAGACAAAAATGCTACCTTGTTCTCCAATTGATTTAGAGGTGTCAGGTCTCCTATGATAATCTAACAAGATCAAAAGATTCAAATAGTTTGTGGGCTTTAACCAATAAGACTTCACTAGTCTTCCTCTTGCCTTAAACTCCACCAAAAGGCTCAAATTTGGGTTTCAACTTATCAGATGAAATCTTCCACCTTCTAGGGTCTCAACATACCCCAATCAACAAAATTCAATAGGTTTCCTACTCCATTGTGGTTGGTTCATTGACAAACTCTCTTAACCAGGCCTAATCCTAGTAGCCTTGTTCAACGACTAATCTGCACTTTTCTCCAAACTTTCACAAAACACTCTCAAAACTAATGATTGATCTGAGTACCCTTTATTGAGTTCTATAACATACTTCAGACTCATATGTTGTTGTTTTGGACCAAATCTGACTGTTCTGACACTCTGTTGCCTTCCTACAAGGCCTAATTTGCCCACTTTACAAAGAAACTCTATTAAATACTTGTCATACTCCTTCCAAACCTTGCAAAAGTCTTAGGATAGGTTCCAAAACAAAAGGATTTTCAAGGTTTTATTAGGTGGTTTGCACATTCAAATGTTCAAATACAAAACCCTCATTTATAGGACCCAAAACCTAGAGCTTGCTAGATCTCCCACCTCCAATCACTTCCAGACCTCATTCAAAGGTCTAACACCATCTCCTTGATCATATTAAACAATAACAATCATAAAAAGGTTACCTTGTTAAGCCAGATCTCTGGCTGTTATAATTGTGCCATCTTTCTCATGCTCTTTTCACATACAAACTTGACCTCCAACAGTGATCACCTTCTTCTTTGCACTCCTCCTACCTTGTCAAGATTAGAAAACCTATTATACATGTTATTAAGGACCTATTCCATGAGAATTAGGATCCTACATCCATGGAAAGGTCCAAAAATGCATTGTAGCCTCTCAAAATCCCTGTTTGAATAGCTAATAGGTAGTTTTCAGAAAAATAGATAGAACTTACTCAAAACTCAATGCAAATCTTCCAAACTTGTCTCAAATGAAGCTTAATTCAATTCTCTATCATACCATGTGAGTTTTAGGTCATTAAAAGTCTGTACAAGGCCATGGTAGGGTCTGTAACAGTGAAAAATGTAGAAAAATGAGTTTCAGCAGAAAAAACAAAGTTTATTGATGTTCTTTCTTCACCAAATTCGTGCTACCCCCTTGTGCCTTCGTGTGTAGGCTTATTACATCAATTAAAAACTATTTTTCAACTGATCCAACCATATTTTGGAGGATATAACCATTAGATTCTTCTAGAATGGACAAAAAGTGTAGTTTGCATACACAACATTATGACACTTTTAACAATATTGAATCACTTGACCCTTGAATGACTTTAAGACATAAAAATGGTCTTTTCTAGACCCTATTACATCAATTATGGTCTATAATGACCTTATTAAACCAAAACAAAACAACTTGAAGATCAAACAAGTCATAGATATCTTGGTGCTCTTGCACCATACTCCCCAGCATGATAAAAACTCTTGTCCCAAGAGTCATGTGATCTGCTCCAAGCATTCTGCAATCTTTGTGAAGAGTCCCTCTGATTTGTGACAGGGAACATGAACTCTCCAAGGGTTATCCTCCTCCTTCTCCAACCTGCATGGCTCTTACCAAAAGTGTTATTATCACAAAACATATATTGGTGTCCTTGCCTAGGACCTTACTGTTGTGATGCTTCTACCTTCTCCATCTTAAGTTTCTGATTTATTGTTCCCTATTGTTTGCCTTCCTTTTCCTACCTCCCTATAGGGAAATCAATGTCTCCAACCTTGATGCAATGTAAGTTCCAAACCTGCTGTTCTTTATGACTATCATAAACCTTCTTCTGCTGTAACTGTTCCTGCTGTTTCCAATCATCCTTAACCTGCACATTCAACTGCAATTTCTCTCCAAAACAAACAATAACATGCTCCTTCTTGTCTTCATAAGGTAAAGGTATTAGTTTAAATTATTTACCATCTTTGTGCACCAAATAGCTATTAGCATAGCCATCATGAATTGTCCTTCTTAAATGTTGCCATGGTCTACCCAAAATTATATGCCCACATGTCATTGAAATGACATCACACAAAACATAATCCTAATATGGACTAATTGAAAAATCAACATATGCCCTCTAACTAACCCTTACTTTTTGCTCTTGACTTACCCAAGTGGCACTATAAGGACTAGGATGATCAAATGTCTCCAATCCCAATTTGTGTACCATATCCCAAGAAACTAGATTATCATGTGAACCTGAATCTATAATCAACTTGCACATTTTTCCATGGCTTAAACAATTAGTTTTAAAAATGGATACATGTGGTGCTTTCTGCACTTTGCCTTTTTCCACCATGAGCAATACTCCATCTGTTTCTAGATAGGTTGTTGCTGGTTCTTGGTCTTCTTTCTTTTCCTCTTCTTGTGCCAAGTGAACTCTTCTCTCCTTTCTCTTATCAACATCATCCCTCTTAGGACATTTGAAAGATACGTCTCCCACTTCATTGCAATGATAACATCTGCCTGTGAATACTCCTCTACCTGATCCAAACCTACCTCCACCTCTATATCCACCCCTCTGATCTACAGAAAACTCTTTGCCTTTCTCATTGCTGCTCTGTCCTTCATTAGTAGGTCTGCCCCTACCTCTATATCCTCTACCACTACCTCCTTGTCTTTCTTCCTTCCTCTTCACCTTCTCTTCAGCCCTTATGGCTAACTGAAAACATTCTCCAAGTGATTTGGGTATGGTCAAACCAATTTCATCTTGCAAGTTGTACCTAAGCCCATTAAGGTATCTTGCCACTTTCTCTTCTTCATCTTCCAATCCTCCTCTAATACTAAACTTATGAAATTGCTCAGTATAGGACATAACATCCATGTCCTTCTATTTCAAATTTTGCCTCATCCTCTTTGTTTGAATAGAATAATCAGATGGAAGAAACTGGTCCTTCATCATATCCTTCATCCTACCCCAAGAAGTGATTCTTGTGCCACCTCTGGCCACTCTTTCTGTCTGTACACTACTCCACCATGTCAGTGTTGTCCCTCTCAACTTTGTTTTTGCAAATTTAACCTTCTTCTCATCACTCATTTCCTCATACTCAAAGAAATTTTCAAGGGCATCTACCCACCCTAATACCTCTTCACTATCCATCTTCCCCTGATAGATAGGTAACTCTATGTTTTCCTTTGTTCCACTACATTGAACTGCCTTAAGCAATCTCACAAATTTATTTTCTTCAGGATCCAATTCATGCTCAGGAGGGTTCTCATCTGCCTCATCATCTCCTTCTGGATCATTTTGTTCATCCCTTCTAGGATTCTTCTCCAATGCTTCCAACCTTGCCAAGATTGATGCATTATCTCTTCTCACTTGTCTTAACTCTCTTTCTCTTGTAGCATCCTATTCTCTCCTCTCCCTCAACTCTCTTTCTCGTGCCTCTAAGGCTTCCCTCAGTTCATTATTCTCCCTAGCCATCTAATTTTTAGGGGGCATCTTCACAACTTTCACCAACCATTACTCTTTCACAAGATCCTAATACTCCCTGAAGGACCTACTTGCTTCTCTAATACCACTATGATGTAGAGGTGTCAGGTCTCCTATGATAATCTAACAAGATCAAAAGATTCAAATAGTTTGTGGGCTTTAACCAATAAGACTTCACTAGTCTTCCTCTTGCCTTAAACTCCACCAAAAGGCTCAAATTTGGGTTTCAACTTCTCAGATGAAATCTTACACCTTCTAGGGTCTCAACATACCCCAATCAACAAGATTCAATAGGTTTCCTATTCCATTGTGGTTGGTTCATTGACAAACTCTCTTAACCAGGCCTAATCCTAGTAGCCCTGTTCAGTGACTAATCTATACTTTTCTCCAAACTTTCCCAAAACACTCTCAAAACTAATGATTTATCTGAGTACCCTCTATTGAGTTCTATAACATACTTCAAACTCATATGCTATTGTTTTGGACCAAATCTGACTATCCTGACACCCTGTTGCCTTCCTACAAGGCCTAATTTGCCCACTTTACAAAGAAACTCTATTAAATACTTGTCATACTCCCTCCAAACCTTGAAACAGTGTTAGGAGATGTTCCAAAACATAGGATTTTCAAGGTTTTATCAGGTGGTTTGCACATTAAAATGTTCAAATACAAAACCCTCATTTCTAGGACCCAAAACCTAGGGCTTGCCAGATCTCCCACCTCCAATCACTTCCAGACCTCATTCAAAGGTCTAACACCATCTCCTTGATCATATTAAACACTACCAATCATAAAAAGGTTACCTTGTTAAGGCAGATCTCTGGCTGTTATAACTATGCCATCTTTCTCATGCTCTTTTCACATACAAACTTGACCTCCAACGGTGATCACCTTCTTCTTTGCACTCCTCCTACCTTGTCAAGGTTAGAAAACCTATTATACATGTTATTAAGGACCTATTCCATGAGAATTAGGATCCTACATCCATGGAAAGGTCCAAAAATGTATTGTAGCCTCTCAAAATCCCTGTTTGAATAGCTAACAATCAGTTTTAAGAAAAATAGATAGAACTTACTCAAAACTCAATGAAAATCTTTTAAACTTGGCTCAAATGAAGCTTAATTCAATGCTCTATCCTACCATGTGAGTTTTAGGTCATTAATAGTCTATACAGGGCTGTGGTACGGTCTGCAACAGTGAAAAATGTAGAAAAATGAGTTTTAGCAGAAAAAACAAAGTTTATTGATGTTCTTTCTTCACCAAATTCGTGCTACCCCCTTGTGCCTTCATGCGTAGGCTTATTACATCAATTAAAAACTATTTTTCAAATGATCCAACCATATTTTGGAGGATATAACCATTAGATTTCTCTAGAATGGACAAAAAGTGTAGTTTGCATACACAACATTATGACATTTTTAACAATATTTAATCACTTGACCCTTGAATGACTTTAAGACATAAAAATGGTCTTTTGTAGACCCTATTACATCAATTATGGTCTATAATGACCTTATTAAACCAAAACAAAACAACTTGAAGATCAAACAAGTCATAGATATCTTGGTGCTCCTGCACCACCAATTGCACTGTAGATGCTTGTTTCTCTATTTACAATAAATCTATGGTTTACTCTAATGTGTTAATGTAGATTCAAGTGCAAGATCATAAAGTTGCACTTGAGGTCACTCATCTTCAAGAATTACTGGATCACTAGGGAAATTCCCCCTACACTATGGCTAGGGTTCCACATAATCCCATCTCTCCTATAGGTTGAAGGTGTGGGTGCAACTGGTTTGCTAAGAAAGACCGTGGCTCCCACTCTCATGGGGCTTAGTTTCAACCTTCTTGTGACTGTCTCTCATGGTTGGTCACAACACTCTAGGCTTCCCTCGTCCTCTTCTCATGGGCTTGGAGGTGCTGGTTGGCCTAGCTCTGATAAATTCCCACATCTCCAACTTGCTATCTCTCTTGTCTATGCCCAACCAGTTGAAGATAATCCTAAAGTTGATGATGTTCTTTCTGGGTGGGAACTGATCAATGATTCTATCCCTACTAATGTATGGGGGAATAATCTTGATGATCAAGATCTTCCTTCTGCTTCTACTACTTTAGTAACTTAATGTTTTATGTTTTCATCTTTGTTTTAGCCATAGGGCTCATTAAGACTTGGCAGTGTGATTTGTTATCCACCCATTTATTTTTGTGGATATTGTACTTTTATATATATTTTATATATAGAATAATGAGAATATTCACAAAAAACCAAAATTAAAATGAAATAAAATAAAATATTTTTTGGTGATACAAGATTGTTCCTACACCTCTGGATGCTCCTACATCACAGTCATTGACAAGATTGAGAAAAAATTAAACTATTGGATCACCAAGACTCTTTCTTTGCTTGGTAAATTCCAAATTTTCTCTAAAGTCTTATCTACCACTCATGTTTATTATTCTTCTTGTTGGGTGCCTTTAAATTCTTCATATTTAAAAGTCAAGAAGTTGCTTAGAGATTCTCTCTAGGCTTCCAATGATGGGCATTGTGGATTTTATTGTGCTACTTAGGAATTTTGTTGTCTTCCCCACAACATTGCTAGATTATAATTGCTTTCAATCCATTAGCAAGTTACTACCATATGTGCTAAATGGATTCTCAAGGCTTTGGAGGGAAATGAAGCCTAGAAAATTCTCATTAGGCATTGAATTCTTTCTAATGTCCCTTGTAGGTGACCATGTTGGAAAGGACTCAATCTTTTTACTCTCCTCACTATGAGGGATCTAGTTCAGATTCAAATCACTTTGGTTATCTAGAGAATTTGGAAAGCATGTGAGGCTATTAATCCATGGCTTTTTTGGGTGGGAAATAATTTTTTTAATGGCCCTTCAATCAATCAGTAGTCTATTTGGTGGTCTCGTATTCTTTCTAGTCAAGATCACCCTCTAGATAAGGTGCCATGGATCCATGCATTGCAATTTTTAAAAAAGGCATTAGAGTTTTTCCAAATCTTATTAATAGAGCTACCAAGAATTTTCTTTCTTGTCCATAAGTTAAAATCAAATTCATTCTATCCAACTAAGACCAGGAGACTTTCTAAACTATCATTGATGTCATTGCTCCTAATGTGCTTTACAAAATTGGGGTTAGATCTTTCAAGCCTTGGTGGAAAGATTAGAAATGGTATCCTAACACACCATTAAATAATTATATGCCTTATAAATAATACTTGTGGCTTTCACCAAGAATCTTCCTATGATTGGTTAGGTGTACCATCAATGGCAGCTTAAGTATTCTCTTAGTACTTGGCATCACTAAATCTAGTATACTTGGTCAACCATTCTTGGGCCTAAATTGGCCCATTTTTCTTGGTGCTTTCTTTATCAAGGAATTCTACTTGGTTCTTATTTAATTCATTTAGGATTTCTCAAACTCCATTGTCCATTCAATGGATAATTTAATACTCTCAAGCATCTCTTTTGGTTCTACACTAGAGCCAAAGAATCTTGGAATTGGATACATAGTTTCTTTAGGCTTGTTCAACTTGATCCTTTTGTTGGTTTAGGTTCGGACAAATGAGAGGGGGGGTGAATTAGTTGTCACACATTTTCTATTTTTTTAATCTTCCTTTATCACTCATAATCAATTTAATGATATAAACATTTCAACATCAATCAATAACATATGAACAGAAAACATAAATAACACATTTGACACCAAGATTTTGACGTGGAAACCTGGTTAAGGGAAAAACCACGGTGGGGGTTAACCCATAAAAATTAATACCCTGTTAAAAGTATTTTTACAAATAAGAATGCACATGCATTCGGGCTCACTGCCCAGATCTCACTGCTCACATGGACATTCTTGCCTATGGAAATATTACAAGAGAATGACAGAGATTTGAACTGATTAATAGCATCTACCCATGCAAGAATTTTAGTTCCAGTTAAGTACAAAAACTGATCTTACACATTTCATCTTTGCTATGCTCTTGTTACTATTCTTCCTTCATTCACACTTTGGATTTTTGCTCTTCTCACATACGCCTTATTCACATACACCACACACATTGAATCATCCAATTTCATCAACTATATATATCCGCAATATGATCTACAATCATTCTATCAGTTAGCTTCAACAACACTTAGAACTTTTATAAATGCTCTGCTCTATCAGCAAGATCTATGCATAACTTAAGGTGTGGACCAAAATTTGCTCTTGAAAATCATCACTCATGTTAGCCACTATCATTGATCATCATCATTTGTCCAACAAACAACTTCCATGCATCTGGAATCAAGACCTTCTGGAAGGTCGGCCTGTTCTTCTTCTGTCTACTCTGACAAACTAGAACCCGGTACTCAGAGGCTAATATCTTTTGAGTCCTCCATCACCAAAGAACAAAAAAATGGATTTAGACTATTTTGACAATGCATATGACTCCCCTAGATCCGCAGCTAATCATGCCTTTCCACCAAAGAGATCTAGATCAAAATATCAGACCCTTTTATTACTCTATTCCTAACTACCTAGTCTTAAACAAATTCTGAATCTGACTTCCAGTATGAATAAATTATGTTATGCGGATGATTGGAATGATCTTAGTTGCCATCAATGACAACACCTATCAATGCAAAGCAGTGTCTCTTGCCAACACCTTTCTCATGCCATATGGTTTTGTTAGGGGGCTAGCCTTGTCTCCCATTCAAGTATACTCGTATTTGGAATTCTTTCAGGGTGAAAATTCTCTTTAGTATTTGGAAAGATAGAAATTTAGCTCTTGTTTTTAGTTTATTGGCTAATGTTCATTTCTCTTTATATACCAAAGTCATGATTTTCTCTAATGTGCTTATGTAGATTTAGGTGCAAGCTAGAAAAATTGCACTTGAAGTGACACACTTATGAGAGCTTTTGGATCATAAGGGTAATTCTTCATGTATTATGGCTAGAGTCCCACCTACCCCCTCTTCCCCACATCCAGGGTATTGGTGAGGTCACAGTCAATTTTGTAGAAGAGATCGGGGGTCTCAATCCTATGGATCTCAACCTCTAAGAAATAAATAATTCATCTTACATCTAGTCTTAGCCTTCACAACAACCTTCCTCCTCTTCTCATGGATGTGGTGCTCCTGGTTGACTTGAGTATGGCAAGTTTACTTGCCTAGAGTTGGCCCTTTATTCTATTCATGTTTAGCAACCTTCTGATGATACTCTTGATGAAGAGTGTTCTCCTATTATATAGGAGCTAAATAATGATAGTTCTATCCTTGACGATGCTTGGGGAAAACTAGATGATAAAGACCCCCTCCTACCAGTTTTGTATTAGTTTCTTAGAGTTTTCTTATATGTTCAAGATTCACCCTATGTTGAACTTCTATCTTTGTCTTTAATGTTGTCCCTCATAGCCTTTGAGGCTATGCCTTCTTACCATCTAGCTTTTTTGTGAACATTGTACTATTATCTTTTTTGCAATACTAGTTTTCTCCCATAGTCATTTAACTACTTGTAATGGATTTTTTATAGTTAATATTATAGTTAAGATAATTTAAAATATTCAATGATGATAAAGTAGATGTAAATTAAAACAAGTAATAATTTAATAAGAACTCTAAAGTAAATCATTAACAAAGACAATTAGATAACATAATCACATAATTTAATCAAATTAGTATCATCATATTTATCTATTATTCCAAATATCTTTTAAAAATCAATAGTTTTAAATACTTATCTAAATTAGAGTACTTGGATCAGCCACTCTCACCCTAGGAACATTTTAGTGGTCTTGGCCCTCATAACTATGGCACACTCTAGGAGGAAGAGTTCTTATTTAGAACACAATGTATCATGCTCAACACAAGTGCTCTAGAGCCATGCTTAACAAAGAAAATTATCAACACAAGTGCTCAAAGGAGAAAATGCCCAACACAAGTGTTCTAGGGCAATGTTTAATAGAACAAATGTTGAACACAAGTACACACAAGCCCTATACCCCATACCTTGAGTTGGACACACAATGTGTGCCCCTTCTCCAATTCCCATATCTGACCAAAACCACCTTCTTCTTCATTGAGTGATCTCCATGCCCCTTTCCAAGTCATCACATGAATTCCTTGTATAACCTCTTAAGGGGTGGTTTCTAAACCATCACACCCTTTTCACAAAGGTTGTCATAAATAATTAGTTAATAAATATAATAATCACTCCCTTTTAAAGGGTTTTAACCAAAAGGTCATAATAATCTTTTATTTTTCTATCTCCTTTTCTAAATAAAGGGTTAACTAACCTTTATTCCCTTATAATTTTTAAGGGGTTATTCATATAATAAATTTATTTTCTATTATAGGGGAAGATTCCCATAACATTTCTCCCCCTGTAAATTAGCTAGTGTCCTTAGTAGCTCAAGTTTAATCTACAACATAATTCACTAGAAATAATTAGTCAAGTAAGTGTTGAACACACCATGATACTGAGAGGGGGGGTGAATCAATATCTAAACAACTTCAAGTCCTTTGAAGAAGATTAAAACTTAAGTATCACAACATTAATATAAACATGAAAGATCAACACAATACACATCAACACATGACACCAGATATACTGTTGGTAAGAGACACTATATGGATTCATGGTTGTTGTCATTGATGGCAACAAAGGTCATTCCACATATCTGCAAGTCATGGTGTGTCTCTACTGGAAGTCAGAATGAAGATTGTTGTGGTCCGGTGAACAAGAACAGAGCATGTGGCAAGGTCTGACAGTTTGGTCCGGATCTCTCAGAGGAAGTATCTTGGTGTAGTATGGATTTGGGGAAGTCAAGAGGACTACCTTGAGTGGTATATTCCAAGGATTTAGCCTCCGGTTATGGACAAGGAAAAAGATATGAATAGTTGAGTACCGGATTCTTGAGTGACAGTGAGAACAGAGGAAGAACTGACTGACAGAACATCAGACTATTTTCTGGATGTGTTACTGTTGATGGTAAAGGTTGTGAAGGCATGAATCATGTTTGGCCAACATGATTAATGATATCTACAAGTATATGCTTGATCCGCATTACTTGATGTGCAAGGATTCAGCCAATAGAACAGAGTTTGTGAGAAAATAGACTATTCCGGATGCCGACTAGAAAGGTGATGAAATTACTTTTGTAGATATATATGCACAATGGATTTAGTTGTGAGAGTTGTTGTAGCGATGATGATATATGTGAATAAGTGCAAAGCAGAGCAGAAGTAGTAGGAAAGATCCGGTATGTGAAAAGGAAAGCAGAATAAAAGGAAGAGGAAAGATGAAGTGCAGCAGATCAGTGTACTGAGCCTAACCGAAACTGAACTCTAGCATATCTAGATGCTTCCAATCAGTTCAAGTATTGCATAACATTCTTTTGTAGACAATGTGTCTCCTTGTAGGCAGTGTGCCTCTTTGTGAGTAGTGTGCTCGGGCAGTGAGCCCTAATTGGTAAGTGCCATTTTGTAATTCCTTATTCTTCTAACAGAGAATAATCTTTGGGTTAGTCACCCCGTGGTTTTCTCCCTTAACAGGGTTTCCACATCAAAAATACTGTGTCATGTGTTTCTCATTTCATGGTAATGTTTGTTTGTTTGATTCAATGTTGCATTGATTAATAAGAAAGTTCAAAAGAAGAAATAATTAGGATAATTGATTCACCCCCCCTCTCAGTTATCAACAATTGGTATCAGAGCTAAGTTCCTCCTAATAGAGCCTAACAGCTTGAGGAAGATCTGGGAGTTCAAATGGATGCATATGGTTTAAGGGAGCAACTCAAGACTGCCCTTGAGGATCTTGAACAGTCAAACTCTGAAGTCAATGAACTAAAGGAAAGACTCAAATAGACTGATGAATTCATGAGAGAACTAAAGGACAAATTAAGTCTCTCTATGAAAAAGAGAAAGGAGCTGCTCCAACAATTGGCAAGACAAAGTGAAGAAAGTAATACAAATGAAGAATTGACTGAGAAAACCAAGTTATGTGAAAAGTTATCAAAAGAAGTCATTATGGTAAGACATGAAATGGAATCAGGAGTTATAAAGTTTACTCAAGAGATTGAAGAGAAAAGAAAAGCTAAAGACAATCTAAGACAATCTCTTCAAGAGAAATCAGAAGATTGCCACCAGATGGATAGGATTATCAGACATCTTGAATCTGATCTTGAAGATGCCAAAGATAATGAAGAAAAACTTGAGGATCAAATTGTCTCTCTCAAAAGAGATCTTCAAACAGCAAATGAATATAAAGAGAAATTCAAGATAAGTTCTGCTCAACTTGAAGTTCTTCTTGGAAGTCAAAAGAGGGCAGATGACAAGTATGGTTTGGGATATGAGAAAGGAGAAAGCTCCAGATCTAGTCAAAAGAATTTTGGATTAGAAAATCCAAGGAATAGGCCTAGAAGACCTTCGGTAAGACAGCCCAATGCTCAAAGATATCCATCCTTCAATGGATACTGCCATAGCTGCAATCACTTTGGTCACAAAGCTAATCAGTGCAGAAAGAGAATGAATCAGACTAATTCATCCTTCTCCGGATAGTGCTTTAATTGCAAAAGGTATGGACACAAGTCTCATGAATGTAGAAATATGCAAATAAATAAATCATTCAATGGTAGATGCTTTGCATGCAATAGAGTAGGTCATATGGCTTATCAATGTAGATCAAGAGGTTATCAGTCAAATATGCAAGGAAATGTTATTTGCCAAATCTGTAATAGGTCCGGTCATAATGCAAAAGTCTGCAAAAGCAAGAATCAGGACAAAAGAGGTCCGGTGTATAATCAGAATCAAGACAAGGGTAAACAAAAGATGAATGCAGATGAAGTTAGGAATCAGATGAACAAGATTTGGGTGAAGAAAAGTTTAGAGAATGTAGAGGTTGGATCCGCACCAGACTCTGGTGCTGATATTCCTTCTGGAAATTAAAAGGTGAGCTCTAGCTCAGGGGGAGACACAAAGAAAATCCTGTTCCCCCAGCTAATCAAGTGGTGCCGGATTAGGCACGAGATGCGGAGTAAAGGGTTTGTAGATATGAGTCTTGAAATGATCTAGATAAGATTTCAGAGGTCCGCATGAAGATGTGAATAAGTTATGATCTATCATGCAAAACCTGTTCCAGGAGATGCTCCAGAATGACAGAGGATTACAAAAAGGTCCGGAGAGATCCGGAAGTGCATTGTCTTATTCTGCAGATTGGACAGAGTATTTGGGATGTCCTTGTGATGTGACATCTTGATTTGTTCATGGTTGGAAGATCCACATGATGTTCATAAATCAGGACTGATCCGGTTCTTCAAGTCATCCGAATAAGGCAAACTGGAAGAATGTAGGTCGAGCATTTATTGCAAATAGATATTAGGGTTTGCGAAACAATATAAGGGATTTCTCATAAATCACTTGCTCATTCTGCACTCAAGAAGAAGTGAAAAGTGGAGCTCTGCAACAAGATTCATCAAGTTCACCAAAGATCTCTTGCAGAAGTCATTACATATAGAAATCAATCCAACCACTCCGTGTAACCGAAGGCACATAAGGTATTTTCTATTTTTGATATCTTACTACAAATCTTTTAAGAAATGGCTACTCCGAATATAGTAAAGATCTCAGATAGGCCCTGACCTGAATTTAAGAAACACCCATACAAGTCATTGGAGGTAGATCCCTTAGGAGCATTCACTAGTGTTCCTCATGGCATTTTACACACAGAAGACATTAGGGTTTACATACATGCAAGTATTGAGGAATTCAGGGAATTCAAATTGAGAGATTTCTATCACAAACAACTGATAGACAATGCTTTTGAGCTTAAACCAGAGTATAAGGGTATCCAGAAGAAACAGTTTGATCAATTCATTCATTTCCCCTGCTTTGAAGAAGATGAATGGGTCTGGTATGTATTGAGTAGGATGCATGACAACTTCCTATGGCTGGATAGACCCTGCAAGATCACAAAAGAGGCAATTAGGGCAGTGATTGGTCTATACTCTTTCGGAGGGATACCTATCCTCAAATCCGTCAAAAATAACATTGTAACTAAGGCCACCAGATAAAAATTTGATAAGAGGGAAATGACCATTGAAGATATTTCTGATCCGGATATCAAGTATGCATCTATGATAATAGGATACAAGATTTATTACTCCAGTAGGGAGAATTCTATATTTGGAACTGCAGTATACACTATCTATGAGATGCTAAGGAAGAATGTAGATTATGATCTCTGTGAACTTCTTTTAAGCCAATTAATGGAAAATATATAGAAGATTAAAAAGGACAAAAAGAATTCTTTTAAGTATGGTACTCTTATATTATGTCTATTTCTCTATTTCATGAACGAGCTACCTGGATCAAGTGGATGGGTATGGCAGAATGACAAACTTGTAGCAGTCCAGATCAGAGACTACTTACATGGACTTGGGGATGCCAAAGCAAGAAATACAGCTCTGTGGGGATACTTCAAAAACTTCTAGAGTATGATGCAAGCAAGAGAAAGAATTCCCCAGTCTCTTATTGAAAAATACAAAGATTCAGTCTATTTTATGGTTGATACTGATTAGTGCCTAATGGAGGCAGTTGAGCCAAGGATAGTCTGGATCATGCCCATGGGGTATGAGGTTGATGAACAGATTGTGGAACTGCATGTTCAACACATGCTTAGTCAACCCAAAGATCCAAAAGCAGAAAGGTTTGGAACCTTTGAGGAGCTGAGTGTGAAGATCCATGTGGAACTCAAAGAACCTGAGATAAAAAGGAAAGTAAGAAAAGAAGTTGAACATATTGCCCAAGGCCTAGGCATCCCAAAGGAGGCACTTGATGCCAACCGGGAAAAGAGGAGAAAGGTTGAGGAAGAAAAGAAAGAGGCAGAAAAGAAAAGCAAGAAAAGTGCTCTGGTGGAAACCTCAACCCAGACCAGATCATCAAAAGGTTCTACACCTGTCAGAACTAAAAGCTCAAAAATATCTAATCCGGAAGGTCAGACATCCGGTAAAGGAGAGAAAAGGTCTAAAATAAAATCCACAAGGGCTTATACAAGTCAGAAAGATGAAGAGGAAACAGAATCAGATGAGGGGCTAAAAGAAATAAAGAAGCAGAAGAAGAAAGGATCCGATAAACCCTCCACAGACCAAGACAAGGAAGAAATGGCAGAGGTATTTGTTGAAAAGCCCACCCTATCTCTAGAGAGTGTAATCAAGTCAGTCACTGTGGATGGAAACCTTCAACCAATGACTGAATTCTATGATGACTACAATGAGGCTGAGCAAAAGATCCTACAGGAAGCCACAATCAAGTATCTGAACATATACAATAAGGCTTTCATTGAGATTATATCTCTAATTCCTAAAAGCCTAGAAAAGGAATTAGAAATAAGAAAGAACAATGCCCAAGCAAAAGATCTTGAGATCCGGGAGTAGATAGCTATTCAGCTATATCCACAAATTGATCCCAAGACAATGAACATAATATTCAAAGACTGTAAAGATGAGTTCAGGAGTAAAGCAAGGATGAATCAACTCATGCTTGGTGAGACTGACAAGGTGGCCATAGATACAGAAGAAATCCTCTGAAAGGCCTTCAAAAGGTTTAATCTTCCTGTTGTAGAGGACTTGGGTATTGATCCCTCATCCACAAGTGCTGCAAAAGAAACTTCTGAGAAAGCAACAGAAGAGATGGGCCCTGAACAAACCAACATTTCTCCTCTGGTTTCCCCTACAGTCTCTGGATCCAAAGAAGAAGAGAAATTACAGGAGAAAGAAGCAGCGGTAAAAGAAAAGGAAGTTGACAGTACCAAGGATGCAGAGAAAGAGAAGATTCCAAAAGAGAAAACCACAACTGAAAGTGGTAAGAATGTGGAAGGAGAGAAAATTCCAAAGGATAGTTCCAAGACTGCAGAAGAGAAGAAACATCTGTCTCCGGCAAGAGATACTGTACAAACTGTTCAAAAATTTCTAAGCCAAGAAACAATAGAGATTGATGAACTGGAGCTTCTAAAAGGTCCATTCAACTTTGATTCCCTCTCTCCGGTACAGACAATGAAGATAGCTTCATTTGCAAATGCTAAGGCAAATGAAAAACTCCTAAAGTCTCATATGGAAGACTGTGAGTTGATAGAGGCTGCTTCCAGAGTGCTTGAAAAGATTATGCCATCAATCCAGATAGATCTGATAGCCTCCTCTTCCGGTAATCTCAAAACCTTAGTCAGCAGTGTTGATACACATTTTGATTCTCTAGAAAAATCAGCTGAAGAAAAGGTCCGGAAGGAGTTTTTAGATAAGAGATTTTTAGAAGTACTAGGATTAATCTCTAATGATAGGAGAAATATGAGTATTGGAATAAAGAGCTTAGAAAATGCTCTTAAGGATGGTGGTGACATTTACAAATTTTGTATCTCCTGGTCAAAAGCAACAATAGAAATTGAGAAGAAAATAAAAGAGGAACAGGACAAACTACTGAGTTTGTCTCAAAGTTTTGATCCTCTCTCTTCCTCCATAGTAATTCAAGAATGTCAAACTATTGCAATCACAAATGCAATAAAGAACTTTGAGAAGGAAAAGAAGAATATAATTAATCGGACAGGAGAACTTAGAAGGATTATAATCCCTAAGTTAGAAACTACGCATGAGGCCATAAGTGATGCTCAAACTACCGCCCAAACCAATGATCCGATAGATCTTAAGAGGGCAGAAGCTTTTCCATTTTTGTTGAGTGGCCACATTTCATTTTTGGATAGAATGAAGCAAAGTTGGGCTACAGAACTCATCCAATTGAAGACATCCTTTGCAGACATTCTTCAGTTTTTGTGAATATGTAATATACAGCCAAGTATAGTAAAAATTTTTGAAAATTTTTGTGTGCGGACCCTACCCTTTGCCATTGATGTCAAAGGGGGAGTGAGGAGCAGTGAAAAATGAGGAATCCAACTAAGGGGGAGTTCTGGAAATTGTATATAAAGATAGAGCATCAGCCAAGGGGGAGCATAGTGTAAACACTTAGTCATTTTTCACTAAGTGTTGCCATCAATGCCAAAGGGGGAGATTGTTGGTAAGAGACACTATATGGATTCATGGTT
Source organism: Cunninghamia lanceolata (assembly GCA_027924645.1). Classification (NCBI taxonomy): domain Eukaryota; kingdom Viridiplantae; phylum Streptophyta; class Pinopsida; order Cupressales; family Cupressaceae; genus Cunninghamia; species Cunninghamia lanceolata. Next base: position 2,239,372 of record BSBN01000201.1, on the reverse strand, counting down.
GTTGTCATTGATGGCAACAAAGGTCATTCCACATATCCGCAAGTCATGGTGTGTCTCTACCGGAAGTCAGAATGAAGATTGTTGTGGTCTGATGAACAAGAACAGAGCATGTGGCAAGGTTTGACAGTTTGGTCCGGATCTCTCAGAGGAAGTATCTTGGTGCAGTACAGATTTGTGGAAGTCAAGAGGACTACCTTGAGTGGTATATTCCAAGGATTTAGCCTCCGGTGATGGACAAGGAAAAAGATATGAATAGTTGAGTACCGGATTCTTGAGTGACAGTGAGAACAGAGGAAGAACTGACTGACAGAACATCAGACTATTTTCCGGATGTGTTACTGTTGATGGTAAAGGTTGTGAAGGCATGAATCATGTTTGGCCGACATGATTAATGATATCTACAAGTATATGCTTGATCCGCATTACTTGATGTGCAAGGATTCAGTCGACAGAACAGAGTTTGTGAGAAAATAGACTATTCCGAATGCCAACTAGAAAGGTGATGAAATTACTTTTGCGGATATATATGCACGATGGATTTAGTTGTGAGAGTTATTGTAGTGATGATGATATATGTGAATAAGTGCAAAGCAGAGCAGAAGTAGTAGGAAAGATCCGGTATGTGAAAAGGAAAGCAGAATAAAAGGAAGAGGAAAGATGAAGTGCAGCAGATAAGTGTACTGAGCCTAACCGGAACTAAACTCTAGCATATGTGGATGCTTCCAATCAGTTCAAGTATTGTATAACATTCTTTTGTAGACAGTGTGTCTCCTTGTAGGCAGTGTGCCTCTTTGTGAGCAGTGTGCTCGGGTAGTGAGCCCTAATTGGCAAGTGCCATTTTGTAATTCCTTATTCTTCTAACAGAGAATAATCTTTGGGTTAGTCACCCCGTGGTTTTCTCCCTTAACAGGGTTTCCACATCAAAAATACTGTGTCATGTGTTTCTCATTTCATGGTAATGTTTGTTTGTTTGATTCAATGTTGCATTGATTAATAAGAAAGTTCAAAAGAAGAATTAATTAGGATAACTAATTCACCCCCCCCCTCTCAGTTATCAACAATAAACATGGAAAACCCAAAAAGGAAAAAACCATAGTGGGGATTAACTCACAATATATGAAGCTCAAAAATACAACTTTGTTTTAGGTCTATAACCCAAGGAAGCTACTACTCCCTGCTAACTTTGTTTTAGGGCTACAACCCAAGGAAGCTACTACTCCCTAAAGAAAGGTTTTAGGATCACTCCCAAGGAAGCTGCAACTGTCTGCTGACTTTTTTTTAAGGCTACAACCTAAGGAAGCAACTACTCCCTAAACTAAGAATAAACTTAGAAAAGATTACAGTATGACAGTCCTTCTACTATCTGAAAACTGGCATTGAAGCTCACACCTTTGACAATTGCAATTCTGCCTCCATTGATGATTGAATCAATTAGGCACACTCTTCACTTTCCTCTTGTCACAAAATTGTCTTCAAGATGGATTAGGATAGTCCTTATTGCTTCTCTTTCTCCTTCAGTCGCACATCATAATGCATAACATGTTCATATTATGCTCTTTTACACACTCACATGTTTTCATCTTTGCAATCATACCACACCTAGACCAACTAGGTTTACAATATATACATGAAATTATGTTGATTTCATTACAAGTCAGCCAATACAACAAGAATATTACATTTTACAAGTTGGCTAGAGATTTCACTACATAAAACATGCATAGGGGAAACCCTATCATGAACTAAATGCCACTCCAGAAGGAAACACATACCTTGCAGATCCCAACACATTCTTAGACTGGTCCTAAACATTCTTCATTACATCATCCTTCAAAGAATAACATCTGCATGTCACACCTATTTGAAATAGGCCACTCTTAAGTAAGAACACATGAAGCTAATGGATATTTTACCTTGGCGGTACACCTAGAAGATTAAACATTAGTTGTGGTACACCAAATCACTACATACTCTATAAAAGTATGAATTGTGCCTCTCTAAACATGTTCACAAAATTTTATTGACAAATCTTCTCATCCAAAAGAGTGTAGAGCATTCCAACAAGTCTTCAAGACCATTTTACGCTGCCAGAACATAGACCAGAACTCTGTCACACATAACTTTTATTACTGAAGATATACAGACTTTAATTCTTGGATATAACATCTTCACATCAAACTAAACTCAAATACTAAACCGCATGATCATATCTACAAATACAAAGGAATGTGGAGTAATTTCCCAAGCAGTCTCCCAGGTAGCTTTCTATGGCATAAGTCTTCATCACTTTCCGGAGATCAAAACCTACTTGTGTTCTTGTGACAGCTCATTCAGACATAAAACATACATTTTAGTGCTTCTAATTCCCATATTAATATATCTTCTTGATGCTTCTAATTCATATCTTAATATGTCTTCTTGATGCTTCTAATTCCCATCTTAATATAACTTCATATACCGAGACATGACATCCAACCATGAACTTCAGTAACCACATTACATTCAACATGACATCCAACCATGAACTTAAGTAACCATATTACATTCAACATGACATCCAACCATGAAATTCAACAACCACATCACATCCAACATCAACAATGTATTAGCCAGTCCAAACTAAGTGTTGACATCAATGACAACCACATCACAACTTTGGGTATCATATAAGAAATAGTAAGTGTGGATGTAGAACTATCCATATCACAATGAATCTATTTCATTTTAGCTTCATCTAAAATTACATTTAGATATTTTCAATAATTCCTTTTAGTTTAACTAAAATCATAATTAAATCACATATAAATACTTTGCTAATCAACCACATAATTAGAACTATAAGTATATGTACACATGAAATAGATCATGAATATATACTTGAGGAGCTAATGCAAGTGTATATAGTAAATCTCTTATCTAATAATATTTTTTCAATTTGATCATTCATGTAAACCCTTATTTTAATATAGATGTTTTAGTCTTTTAGGTGTAACTTCAACATAAAATTATAAAAGCATTATCATGTAATTGCATAACACTTACCTAGTTAATAGCATGCATATCCCATACTATGTAGTCACTCATCATTGAGTACCATATAATCTATATACTCAAAATGCACTCTAAGATTATATTCATGCATTCTAGACAACATGAATATCCTCTTTTCCTATACCAAATACAATTGAATGGAAACAAGTACACAATTACCCTTAAATAGAGTTCATATCATTTAACATAGTCACTCAAACAAAGCTCTCGAAGGTAATTTTTGAATCCAAAAAGGACGCAATATAAATTAGCTTATTGCTATTAATTTTTCATACTAAGAATTCTAGTATACTTCACCTTGTCATAGATGCATACATAATCAATCAAATAATATAACATTCCAAGGATCTCAGTCCTATACAATACTTGTCAAAATACACGTACAAGGTTATTGGGTTGATCAAGTCTAAGAACAAAGTACAAGAAAAATGGTACAATAAAATCCCACAAGGTAGCTTAAGAAACACGAGGTCTAGAATTTTAAAAAATTAAATAGGTATACAATTGATTAATATTAATATCCAATTCTTGTAGACTTCCATATCATTAAAAGAATTACAATCCAAAAATAGTTTTAGTTTTTAAAGAATGTGTCCCCCCTCTAAAATTTGGCATGTCCCCATGTCTCAGCCCAAAAGAAATAATTAGGCTTATATGCTATAAAATATTTTGTTATTTTAACTAACACAATATTAAATATTTGATCAAGTTTGAGATATAAAAAAAAGATCTTGGGTAAAAGTTCAAACCTATGTCACATTTTTGGCCAACTAAATAGTTTCTATAGAAATGGTTTCACTCTAAATAGTTCTTCTCAGAACCACGTAGCACCTACGTGGCATTATGTGGCATAAAGAGTTTTGCCCAGAACCTTTTCACTTGAATTTTTTAAATCTATAAAATATTATTTCAACTTTGAAAATAGTATTTATTTGCATAGAAGGTTTTGAGCAAGAGAGTTTCACCTAGAACTTTTTCGAGTGATACTGTCTCGCCCAAAACTATCTATGTGGCATCTAGCCAAGCCCCCCATTTTCAAAAAATTGAATAAAACTTCATGTTCAACTCCAAATTTCTCTTTTCGAAACATATTTTTACCAAAGATGATCGAATACCCATTGTAGTGCTCGAAGTGTAGATTCTACTTATTATTTTCTATCGAATTTTGATTATATATTTTTTTAAATTATTGTAAGTAGGTTATTATAATAAAATATGAAGTAAATTAGAAATTACAAATAAATTGGTATTTAATATATTTTGAAATTTTGAAAAATATATGGTGCACTATAGGAGAAAGTCTTCTCCAAGAGGGTATTTTTTGTTTTCAAAAAAATAAAAAAATTGTACAAAAGTTGATGTCCCATGAAAACTATAACATTCTAATTAAATTTGATTTTAAAAATTATAAATAAATATTTTTTTATCAATTTATTTTCCATGCACTAGATATTTGAGTTGTCTAATTACGAAAAAAAAATTAAATAAAGAATATTAATTTTTCTATATTTTTCTTGACATCCCATTGACGTCACTTTCAACAATTAAAATTCATCAATTAAATTTAAAAAAATGACTAATTATAAAAAAATTTAAAAAATTATAAACATAAACTACACTAAACTTTCTATATTTCATTAGTTTATATCATTTTAAAATTATAAACTTTAATATGATTTTTTTGTCGTTTAAGTTGAAAAATTATATTTGTGTTGGTTGCTTCCTTTATAAAATTGTGACATAGTAATGAACTTTTACCCTCTTAGGTCTTGTGTCTTATGGGCCCACAATGTAACTTATGTTAAACAAATATATTTATTAATTTTCATACATTCAAGGAGAGGCATCATTAGGAAGAAGACAAATGATTAGAGGACTGATGCCATAAAAAGAGTTATTGAACTTACATCCAAATAGAGGAGACACCATCAAAGTAAAAAAAATCAATAAAATGGATGAAGAAAAGAAAGTGAAATGAAAGCTATGGGGGGAAACCAATAATATAGCACCAAATAATCAACCTCAATCTTGATTTGGGAGATCTTTAACTAAAGCTAGGAAGTAGTTTGTCACCCACAAGAAAAATAAGTGAACAAAGATTATTATATAACTACTCATTCTTGATGAAGAAGATATAGAATTTTCTTATCAATCTATTTTAAAATACTTGCAAAGGAATCAAGGATTAATAATAACCCCCTTGACAAAATGATGTGGCCATCTTGATATAGAACCTTACAATTTCATCGTGGGGAAGAAGAGAGATGCATATATGGATAGCATGGGGCATATTGACGAATCAATGATAAAAAAGGAGTTTGAGAACATTTAGAGGTCTAGTTTCTTGACAAAAGGAAAGTTTAAAGGTTAACAAACATTTAGAGGTCAATATATTATATATTTTTATTTTGAGAAATTGAGCTATGTTAGTAATATTGATTGTGAAAGAGATTATATGAGTCTTATATGTTGAGAAGTAATTACACCTTTTAATATTATCATACTTAGATATAAAGGGATTTTGAGATATTAAACATATAATATTAATGAATTCTATTCAATTGAGGAGACCATTATACCAATGTCTATATCATATTGCATCCATATATTTGTTAGGTTTACCAATGTGTGAGGGAATAATATGAAACATTTATACCCACATCATTAAGTCCTAATTGTAGAGGCAAAATGATGCTTCCCAAAGTATTCACTAGGATTTTGTTGGTCATTTTCAATGTAACACAAGAATGTACATTAACATCCTCGGTTAGATTATAATTTCATATAAAAATTATTTTGTTCATATTATTTTTAAAAGGCTAAAGAAATAAGAATAGCATCATATTGGTGACTATGTAGGAAATCTCAAAAATAAAGTGAACCATACATAAGAATGAGAAAGTCTAAAAGTGATGGCTAATTCTTTGAGTCATGCCTAGAAGAGGTAGAAGTTGTTCTTGTTTACTAGTGATGAGATAAAAGAAACTATTAGGTCCACTATAGAATATGAATATAAATTTAAACTTCCACTAGATGGACTAAAGCATATCATTAGTGGCGGTCATTTCCAGCCACTTCTGAGGATTCCTAATTCATTGGTATAAGAACACATCAACAAATGAATGTATCACTTTAGAAAAACTAATAAATAATTTTGATAAAGAACTTTAATTTCTTAGAGGCAACATGATTGCCACTAAAATTATACCTTCTAACAAAGGAAGAATGAGTCTATTAGGGTCTTCAATCAAAGATTCAAAGAGTCACTAAGATAGCTTAAGAAAGAACAAAATTTTGGACTTAAGAAATCATAGGTAATTGATAAATTAATACCCATTCTAAGGAAGAAAAAATGAAGGTGTTACTTCCATCTTATGAGAGTGCATGCAATAGAGTAATGGGTATTGAATATGAGAATATGATGTCTATGCAATCAAGAATGTAAAGTGATGACCATAATGTTTATAGAAGATTTTGAGAAAGATATAATGTGATTGACGTACAATCTTAAAGATGTTATGGAGTAAAAAGTTTACCTATGCCTTTTTACCTCCTAGTTTAGCTCCTAGGTCTCTATGTTAACACTTTGCAAGTTAAATACTCATCCTAGAGCAATTTCCCCTAAAACCCATGTCAAATGGGACTAAAGGGCCCATTCTAAATCTCAATCATGGCCAAATTAAGGCCTTGGGACTTGGGTCCCCATGGCCAAGTATAGCCTAATTTATTAGGATAAAAACAAATGCATGTCTGCTTGGGCCCTCTCAAAAGGTTTCCCTCAGTTAGCCTCTTCAATTTAATTTACGAATGTCAGCGGGAAAGAATATATAAGTGAGTTTATGACTTCATTTTACACCTAGATGGATAATACAAACTTGTGATATTGAGCAAAGAGATTTCAAGGCCTTCATTATGTTTCAGAGAAGAATTATGTTGTTATTGTGCTCGTTTGTTGTAGATTTGGCTTCATCAATCCATCTCCTCATGGTTTGAAGGATCTTCCTCTCCGTGAGGGCTCCACCTCTAAGGTGACATCGATTTGTGTTTCAATCATTTAATTTCATCATTGGATTTGGCATCTTCCCTCCTTGGGCACACACTTTATCTAACAATGGTGTTGGAAGACTTCAATGTCCTTCCGGGGCTTGATTGAGGCAAGCTCCTAAACACCACAACCCCCAACCCCCTTTATTTGTTTTTGCAGGTTACAGGTGCAAGAGTTGGGAAAGTACAGGTGCAGAGAAGTAGTTTGAAGGATAAGGATTCAGGATCTTGAAGAATCTTGTTTATAGTCCTCCCTCCTGGACTAGGGCATCTACCCTATAGTCCTCTCGATAAGTTTGGTTCAGAACTCAGAAGCAAGATATCATCTACAACATCTCTCTATTTGGAATCTCCAAAAATTCTGCCCTATTGGACTTGGGTGCCTACCCTATAGTCCACAAAGTTTTTTTTAATGAAAACTTAACTTCTGGTATGTTTCTGATCCTTCCTGAGTATCTTCTTGTATGGTTTCCTATAGCATTATGCCTATTTGTACCTGATTGCACTATAATTAGGGTTTGAGGCTTATTCAATCTAGGGATTGACCTCTCAATCTAAGCTCTTCTTTCCATATCATTCTTGAGCACATAAACCTATAGATGATTCCCCATTCATCTGTAGTGACTTGGCTCAGTTTTTGTCCTCAAATGTTATTATGAAAGGATGGTTTGATTTGATATACTTTAACACCATTCATACCCTCTTATGTATTTTCACACGTAACATTTTGGTGAACCTAGAATAGTGAAAATTTTGCATATTTCTAGGTGTTGTAATTAGTTATTGCATTCATTCATATCATATTTATCATCTTGCATACATTTGGAAAAATAAAAAAATAGGCATTCTAGGCTTGCATTAAGGCATAGTGTTGCATATTTTGTATTGCATATGATAAAAAGATTTAATTTTCTAATATTTTCATTAGATCTGATCCTTATTACAATCATTCATCATTGCTTCATATCAAAATTTTCATTTAAAAGTTTCATTTGCTAGGGTTTTGGCTTAAAAAGTTGCATTTCTCATATAACCTAGTCTTGGCAAAAACTAGGGTTTGTAGTCAAAATTTCATTTTCAGATTTTGCTACTTCTTTTCAACATTCATTCAAATCTGATTTTGAAGTGTAGTGTTGCATCATATTGCATACTTTTGCATCCTAGCTTTGAAACTTCACCTTTTACAATTACACATTGTGTATTTCAACATACATATCTTAGTAATATCATTAATTGCTTCTTTCATTAGTGCATTGTCTGTTATAAAATCTTGTATGAGTGTTGTAAGCCACTGCCCTAACACAAACACCTTAGTGAGAAGAAGGTGTAGATTGATGAGTTCTAGTGCTCCCGATAGAAACAGTGTGCCAACATCAGAAAATACACTCTCTCACTACTTCACACCTGATGAAACAATATCTTATTCAAACAACAACTTAAATATCACAGAAGAACAAACAATTCATGATCTTGAAGATTAAACTAATGTAATAACACATGTACCTGATGATCAAATCCACAAACTTGATAGAGAACTAGCTGATTTTCAAGTTTTTGTTGAAAAAGAAAGGATAACTAAAGAAGTTGTACCTGTTGTGTTGTTATATGGAGCCTAATTAGACTCGGAGGTTAAATTTCCCCACTTTTATTGGCATAGTTTCCCCCCAAATTATTTAACAAGAGTTTGGGGGTAGCACCACCAAGACAGGGTCAAGGGGTGGTGCCCCTTGTGGGGTCCATGGGCAGTGCCCCTGTCGCGCTCCCTATTGTGATACAAGACGGGGTTGAGGGACAATGCCCCCGAAACCTCAAACAACTTTTATTATTTTATTAACGCCTTGGGAGTTATTTTTCTATTGGATGACATAAAAAAACCTATTTTGTAACCGACATAAGTCTTGATAAAAATGGCTAAGGGTTAGGGTTTCTGGGGATATTGTATTGTAGCATTTGTAGTGGTATTGAGTTGTAAAGATTGTTGGTTGTAATCAGTTTGATTTGCTGGATAATAATATTGGACTCTCTATTGGTGGATGTAGCCGGAGTTTGGGGGAACCATGCTAAAAATTATCTCTTGCTATTATTATTTCTATGTATTTTTCATTCCTCTATTTAATCTTTTCTTGCATTTAATTGATATCTTCTGCATGCAATTCCTAACAAGTGGTATCAAAGCGGGTTGTGTGTGATTATCATCTGCAAGTAGGTCTCACGGTTGAGTGGTAATCTCACGATTAAGTGGGAGCAATGGTAGACGAGGGTAGATTGAAGGTAGATAAATTCAATGGGCAAAACTATCAGCTATGGAAGATGTATATGGAGGATTATCTCTATTAGAAGGATTTATGGAGGCCGTTGGAAGGAAAGCCAAGAAACTGGTAGCAATGACTGATAAGGATTGGGATCTTCTAGATAGAAAGGCATTGGGAACCATTCAATTGTGCCTAGAACCATCTGTGCCATTTAATGAACCATCTGTGGCATTCAATATAACAGAAGCGAAGACAACAAATGAACTGATGAAAGCTTTGGCTAAATTATATGAAAACCCTAAACCTCAAATAAGGTATTTCTCATGAAGCATTTGTTTAATCTGAAAATGATTGAAGGTGGATCTATGACAAATCATTTAAATGAGTTTAATATGATTACTAGTCAGTTAACTTCTATGAAAATGAAATTTGATGAAGAGGTGAGGCCTCTCTTAGTTTTATGTTCTTTGCCAAAAAGATGGAATCGCTTGGTAATGGTTGTAAGTAACTCTATCTCTGGTTCAAATAGTTTGAAATTTGATGATGTTGTTGGTGTTATCGTTAGTAAGGAAATGAGATGAAAAATCTCTGAAGGGTCCACATCAGGTAGTGTTTTGAATGCAGAAAGCAGGGGTAGATCGAAGGAGAGAGGAAAAGGTTCTGAAGCTCATGCGAAGTCATGAGGAAAATCAAAGGACAAGAGGTCTGAATCTAGAGGATAGAAGGATTGTTGGTACTGTGGGAAACCAGGTCATCTGAAGAAAGATTGTTGGTCTTAGAAGAATAAAGAAGGAGACAAACAAGAAGGTAATAAGCAGGCAAATGTGGTAAGTAATAAATCTAAAGATGGTGCTTTGATTCTTTCCCTAGATAATGCTAATGATTCATGGGTTTTAGATTTAGAGGCCTCATTTAATGCTACGCCCCATAGAAGTTATTTTCTTGATTATGTCAAAGGGGATTTTGGGTTGGTTTATTTAGGAGATAACAAACCCTGTCAGATTGTTGGAAAGGGAATAATTAAGATTAAGTTCTAGAATTGGAATCATTGGCTACTACAAGAGGTAAGGTACATTCCAAGGATAAATAGGAATTCAATTTTAGCAGGGAAGCTAGGTGATGAAGTTTGCATAGTTACTTTTAATGATGAAAATTAGAAGGTTTTAAGAGGTACCTTAATAGTAGAAAAAGGTGTAAAAGTAGGCACCTTATATCTTTGTACATGGCATACTATTCCTTCTACTTTAGTTGTTGCAGAGAAAAAACAAACACGTTCAGGAACAGTTGTTGCAGATTCGCAAGAAGAGACTAAATAGTTTCTACAAGTTCTGAAACAACACTGTGGCATAACAGACTTAGGCATATGAGTGAAAAAGGTATGAAGGTACTTCATTCTAAGAAAGTTTTACCAGGTCTAAAATGTATTAATATGGATTTTTGTGAAAGTTGTGTGTATGGCAAACAAAAGAGAGTTAGTTTTCTCAAGGATGGGAAGCAAAAGAAAGATGAAAAGTTGGAGCTTGTGCATATAGATGTATGGGGACCAGCTCAGGTATCTTCTCTCAGTGGCTCTCGGTATTATGTTACATTCATAGATGATGCAACTAGGATGGTTTGGATTTATTTCCTTAGGCAAAAATTTAATGTATTTGAAACATTTAAGAAATAGAGAAGCTTGGTTGAGAATGAGATGGGTAAAAGATTAAAATATCTTAGATCTAATAATGGTGGTGAGTATTGCAACAAAGAATTTGAGGATTATTGTTCCTTTAATGAAATTCGTAGGCAGAAAATGGTTCCAAGGACTCCATAAGAAAATAGAGTGGCTGAGCGCATGAATAGGACAATAATGGAGCATGCAAGGAGCATGAGATTGCATGATGGGCTGCCTTTAAACATGTGGGCAGAGGCTGTCAATACTGCTATATATTTAATTAATAGAGGTCCTTCAATTCCTTTAGGTTGTGGTATTCCAGAGGAAGCATGGACAGGTAAGAAGGTGAGTTACTCTTTTCTCAAAAAAAGTGTATCTTGATTGGATATGGCATCGATGAATTTAGTTATAGGCTTTGGCATGCTAAAAATCTAAAAATTGTGAGAAGCAGGGATGTTGTATTCAATGAGAAGGTGTTGTACAAAGATCAATTGCATCAGCATGAGAAGAAAGAAAAGGATTATGCGATGTTGGAAGATACTCGGTCAACAAGGCTAAGTAGACCTCCTGAAAGGTTTTCTCCTTATTTGTATTCTATTTTGTTAATAGATGCTGGTGAATTGGAAGGGTATGATGAAGCTATGTAGGTGGATACAAAGGTTCAGTGGGACCTTACAATGAAAGAAGAAATGGACTCCTTGCTGAAAAATTAGACTTGGGAATTATGTAAGTTGCCTGTAGGTAAAAAGGCTTTACAAAACAAATGGGTTTAAAGGCTGAAAGAGGAAGATGGAGGTAAGAACAAGTTTAAATCGAGGTTAGTTGTAAAAGGATTTGCACAAAAAAAGGTCATTGATTTTGATGAGATATTTTCTCCAGTTGTCAAGATGACTTCTATTTGTATTGTTTTAAGTATTGTGGCTACTAAAGATTTGCATTTGGAATAGCTAGATGTGAAAACCACCTTTCTCCATGGTGATTTGGAGGAGGAGATATATATGGAACAACCACAGGGATTTGAGGTCAAAGCTAAGGAGAAATTGGTGTATAGATTGAAGAAGAGTTTATATGGCTTGAAATAAGAACCTCGACAATGGTATTTGAAATTTGATAGTTTATGGCTAAGCAAGGCTATAGCCAGTGTAATTCTGACCATTGTGTTTATTTTAAGAGGTTGGATAATGGCAGCTACTATATACACCTAAAAATGGCTTGAGTCGAATTAAATAAATATTTTAATATTTATTTTATTCCTATTCTTCTATCAATAAATAAATATCCTAATTTATTTATTTGATTCATATTCATCTTAATCTTCCAATAATTAAATAAAAATTAATTTATTTAATTAGATCATCTAAATTCCTCTAATGTCTCATCTAATTAAATAATCCTAAATTATTTAATTAATCACAAGTTCCTCTATTCCAAAGTCCTAAATTCTATAATTCCACATTATCTCATCCATGTCATTCTTCCACCTTACCATGTTGCACACATAATTAAATATTTTAATATTTAAATTAGCTAATTGTCCTCACACACATGTCCTAATATTTCTCAATCACCTTTAGGATCAAAGACACTTGTCTTTCTAATTCTAGTTCATCTCTCACATCCCCACAGATCAAGAGTCCTTCCACAATCTCCTCAAAGTCTTCCACTTTTAACTCACAAGTCATTTGTGAGCACAATAACATGTGGCTCATGGATCCACTTATTCCTCTACCTTGTAAATGTAGTAGGAACATTTCCCATGATTATCTCTCTCAACTCCATCTCAACCATACACCTCACACATAATTCCTCCAGTCATGGATCTATTGACACTTGGACTTGGCCTCTCTTAAGCCTATAAAAGCAAGGTTCTCACACCCATTTAGTAATCTTATTCTACAAAAATTTCATAGCTCCCAAGCATGCCTTTGGCTCCATTGCATTTCCATCTAACTTTCATTATCCCCATCTCATTATCATCCACCATGGCTATATATCATTATCTCCATCCCTCATCTTAGTTATTGCATTGTAGTCTCATTGTATAATGCTCCACATAGCCATTCAATCTTTGTCATCTTAATAGCAAGGAAGTACAACTTTTGAGAGCTCTACAATCACGCAAGATCAAAGAAAGATAGGCAACAATGGAAGGCATGAGGTAAATCTATTTGCAAATGTATTATCTTTTGTTTATTTGTATTTGTCTTATTTCCATTGAGGTATTGAATATTTTAGGTAGTTTCTATGCTAGTTCAAAAATTCAATCACAGCTACATTATTTTATGTTTATATGTTGATGACATGCTTGTAGTAGGGTCTAACATGGATCACATAAGATTTAAAATAGCAGTTAGCACAATCATTTTCTATGAAGGAATTGGGGGTAGCAAAGCAAATTCTTTATATGAAAACTTGCAAAGATAGGAAGAACAAAAAATTAACTCTATCTTAGGCTGATTATGTTGAAAAGGTGTTACAGAGATTCCATATGGAGAATGCAAAAGTTGTCAGCACACCTTTGCCTAGTAATTTGAAATTGACTAAGGAGACGTGTCTTAAGACACAAGAGGGGGAAGAAAAAAGGTCCAAGGTGCCATATGCTTCAGCTGTAGGAAGTTTAATGTACACCATGGTATGCACAAGACTAGATATTGTACATGTTGTAGGAGTCGTAAGCAGGTATATGAGTAATCCCAGATTGGAGCATTAGAATGCTGTAAAATGGATTCTTAGATATTTGAGAGGTACATCCACTAAACACTTATGTTTTGGGGGGTCTAATACTGATTTAGCAGGCTATGTGGACTTAGATTTGGTAGGGGATATTGATACTAGGTGGAGTACTATAGGTTATGCCTTTATTGTAGGTGGGATAGCGGTGAGTTGGATCTCTAGGTTGCAAAAGGTGGTTGCTTTATCCACCATAGAGGCAAAGCATGTAGTTGCAAGGAGATGATATGGCTACAATCTTTCATGGAAGAATTGGGAAAACAACAAGCTAACAGTTATTTGTTTACAGACAGTCAGAGTGCCATACATCTTGCAAAGAATTTTGCCTTGCATTTAAAGACCAAACACATATAGCTAAGGTATCACTTCATCTGGTTGGTGTTGGATGATGGATAGTTATGGCTGGAAAAGATACATACAGATGAAAATCTAGTGGATATGTTTACGAAGGTAGTGACAAGGGAGAAGCTGAGATCCTCTTCAACTTCAGTTGGTCTTTAAGACTGAAAACAATAAAATCAAAATAGTAGGGTCTAGGGTGTTTGTTTTCAGTGGGAGCTACAGGGTTAGCGATGTTATGATTAGTCTCCAAGTGGGAGATGATATGTTGTGGAATCTAATCAGTCTCCAAGTCGGAGATTGTTGTTATATGGAGCCTAATAAGACTTGGAGGTTAAATTTTCCCCACTTTTATCAGTGTGATTTCCCTCCAAATTATTTAATAGGGGTTTGGGTGTAGCACCCCTAAGATGGGGTCCAGGGGTAGAACCCATGGCATGTTCGCTATCGCGATACACGGCGGGATCTAGGGGCAAAGCCCTCAAAACCTCAAATGACTTTTATTATTTTATAAAGGTGTCAGGAGTTATTTTTCTATTGGGTGACATAAAAGACCTATTTTTTAACCAACATAAGTCTTGATAAAAATGGCTAAGAGTTAGGGTTTCTAGGGATATTGTATTGTAGCATTTGCAGTGGTATTGAGTTGCAAGGATTGTTGGTTGTAATTGGTTTGATTTGTTGGATAATAATATTGGACTCTCTATTGGTGGATGTAGCCTAAGTTTGGGTGAACCATGTTAAAAATTGTCTCTCACTATTATTATTTCTGTGTATTTTGCATTCCTCTGTTTAATCTTTATTTACATTTAATACATATCTTTTGTATGCAATTCCTAACATGTTCATAGTCTAAGAGAATTATTAAAAGAATGACAAGACGGTGTTAACATGCTCTTTGGGATAGCCCATATAGTGGATAACAACATTATGTTAGTGGCTAACTACGGGAATATCATTAATAATGTGTCATCACCAAATCATACATAGGTTTCTAAACTACTAATTTTTTTCAAAAATGGTTGAGATTAAGGGGTTCAAAAAGGAGGAGCACACAAATTGGTCATGTTTTTTCTCAAAATAACATAACATAGCATCTGGTGTGCTCCCTCTAAAATGTGAACTCTTTTTTAGTATTTCAAAAATCACTTTAGTGAGAAATTAGCTAACACCACGCAGTTTATCCCTAATTTTTCTGATAATTTTTTTATGAATAATTGATTTTTTACTAATTTTCAAAGTGGACACATCCTGAAAAATAGAAAATTAAGTGTGCTCCCCCTAAAATTTTTGAAAACTAATTGCAAATCAATTTTTTTGAATATGTGTAGAATGAAGTCTAGTTTCTAAAAATGTAACTTATTTGACATTTTGATGAATGGTTAAAAAAAGTCAAAAATACCAAACAATGGTTTTTGACAAAAAACAAACACACTAACAAAATAAATTAAAGATGAAACCATTAACATACTGAAAACATGAAAATAATTATATGGTTAGATAACTAATAGAGAGCTTAAGATTATGGTGGTATTTTTTTATTTTCATTGAAAAATTTGCAATCCTAATGGGGAGCACACTCCAAATTATGTGAATTTTTCTTAGAATTCGGAAAAACATTTCCTTGGATGACCTAAACATAGTCCAAGCCTTTGGGTTGGAATCCCAAGGAAAATCCAAGCCTAAGGCTTGGAAATTTCCAAGGCAAAGCATAACGCAAGTGCATTATAACGTGATCGTGTTATGTGCATTCACATAATGCGAGTGTATTATAATGTGCTCATGTTATGCTGAATTGAAACACTCACTTCTCCCCTCCTCTCTCCCTCTGCTCCTCTCACTTTCTCACCTCTACTTCCCTCCTCTTTCTCTCTCTCACTTTCTACTTCCCTCCCCTCACTACATCCTACCCTCTCTCTCACTCTCTAATTCCCTCCCCTCTCTACCTCCTACCCTCTCTCTCACTCTCTACTTCCCTCCCCTCTCTACATCCTACCCTCTCTCTCACTCTCTACTTCCCTCCCCTCCCTACTTCCTACCCTCTCTCTCACTCTCTACTTCCCTCCCCTGTCTACCTCCTACCCTCTCTCTCTCTCTCTCTCACTCTCTTCTTCCCTCCCCTCTCTACCTCCTACCTTCTCTCTCACTCTCTTCTCTCCCCACTCTACATCCTACCATCTCTCTCACTCTCTACTTACCTCCCCTCTCTACCTCCTACCCTCTCTCACTGTCTACTTCCCTCCCCTCTCTACCTCCTACCCCCTATCTCACTATCTTCTTCCCTCCCCTCTCTATCTCTTACTCTCTCTCACAATCTCTACTTCCCTACCCTCTCTACCTCCTACTCTTTATCTAACTCTCTTCTTCACTCCCCTCTCTACCTCCTACCTACTATCTCACTCTCTACTTCCCTCCCCTCTCTACGTCCTACCCTGTCTCTCACTCTCTTTTTCCCTCCACTCTCTACCTCCTACCTTCTCTTTGAGTCTCTACTTCCCTCCCCTTTCTACCTAATACCTTCTCTCTCACTTTCTTTTTCCCTTCCCTATCTACTTCCTACCCTCTCTCTCACTCTCTACTTCCATCCTCTCTCTACCTCCTACAATCTCTCTCACTCTCTTTATCCCTCCCCTCTCTACCTCCTACCCCCTCTTGCACTCTCTACTTCCCTCCTCTCTCTACCTCCTACCCTCTCTCTCACTCTATTCTTCCCTCCCCTCTCTACCTCCCACCCTCTCTCTCACTCTCTACTTCCCTTAACTCTCTACCTCCTACCCTATATCTCAGTCTCTTCTTCCCTCCCCTCTCTACCTCCTACCATCTCTTTGAGTCTCTACTTCCCTCCCCTATCTACCTCCTAACTTATCTCTCATTCTCTTCTTCCCTCCCCTCTCTACCTCCTAACCTCTCTCTCACTCTCTATTTCTCTCTCCTCTCTACCTCCTACCCTCTCTCACTCTCTACTTCCCTCCCCTCTCTACCTCCTACC
Source organism: Cunninghamia lanceolata (assembly GCA_027924645.1). Taxonomy (NCBI): domain Eukaryota; kingdom Viridiplantae; phylum Streptophyta; class Pinopsida; order Cupressales; family Cupressaceae; genus Cunninghamia; species Cunninghamia lanceolata. Next base: position 2,222,313 of record BSBN01000201.1, on the reverse strand, counting down.
CTCTCTCTCACTCTCTTCTGCCCTCCCCTCTCTACCTCCTACCCTCTATCACTCTCTACTTCCCTCCCCTCTCTACCTCCTACCCTCTCTCACTCTCTACTTCCCTCTCCTCTCTACCTCCTACCTTCTCTCTCACTCTCTTCTTCCCTCCCCTATCTACCTCCTACCCTCTCTCTCACTCTCTACTTCTATACCCTCTCTACCTCCTACCCTCTCTCACTCTCTACTTTCCTCCCCTCTCTACCTTCTACCCTCTCTTTCACTCTCTTCTTCCCTCCCCTCTATACCTCCTACCCTCTCTCACTCTCTACTTCCCTCCCCTCTCTACCTCCTACCCTCTCTCACTCTCTACTTCCCTTTCCTCTCTACCTCCTACCTTCTCTCTCACTCTCTTCTTCCCTCCCCTATCTACCTCCTACACTCTCTCTCACTCTCTACTTCTATACCCTCTCTACCTTCTACCCTCTCTCACTCTCTACTTTCCTCCCCTCTCTACCTTCTACCCTCTCTTTCACTCTCTTCTTCCCTCCCCTCTATACCTCCTACCCTCTCTCACTCTCTACATCCCTCCCCTCTCTACCTCCTACCCTCTCTCTCACTCTTTTCTTCCCTCCCATCTCTACCTCCTACCTTCACTCTCAATCTCTTCTTCCCTTCCCTCTCTAACTCCTATGATCTCTCTCACTCTATATTTCACTTCCCTCTCTACATCCTACACTCCCTCACTCTCTACTTCCCTCCCCTCTCTACCCCCTACCCTCTATAACTCTCTTCTTCCCTCCCCTCTCTACCTCATACCCTCTCTCTCACTCTCTACTTCCCTCCCCTCTATACTTCCTCCCCTCTCTCTCACTCTCTTCTTCCCTCCCATCTCTACCTCTCCTAATAATTATTCCCATCCAATGAACTTTCCTAAATTATCTTGTTTCTATTTCATCCTCCCAATTTATATCCTCATCCCTCTTTGCCTATCCTAGTTTTCTTGTTTCCATGTTCTTTGTCAATAAAGGAGAGGGAAAGGGAGGGAGAGGGAGAGGGAGGAAGAGGGAGAGCAAATGGAGATGGAGGGGAGAGAGAGGGGAGAGATAGGGTGATATGGAGAGAGAAAGAGAGAGTCCTAGTTTTCTTGTTTTCATTTCCTTCATCGATAACCTAGTGAGGGAGAGATAGAGGGGAGAGATAGGGAGATAGAGAGTGAGTGAGATGTCCTAAGAGATAGGGAGAGAGATTAAGAGGTAGAGGGATGATAGAGGTATAAGGAGATAAGAGAGAGATAGGGAGATAGAGGTTTAGGGAATTGCTTAGGTTTAGGGGTTAGGGGTTAGGGGCATTATTTAGGGTTTAGGGGTTTTGGAAGAGAGAGAGAGAGAGAGGTTTGGTCCAGTTTATGAGTAGAGAGAGAGACAAAGAGAGAGAGGGAGGGAGGTTTAGGGGCATTATTTAGGGTTTATGAGTTTAGGGTTGCTCAGACCTGTAGGGGTATTATTTAGGGTTTATGTGTTTAGGGTTACTCAAGTTTTAGGTTTAGGGGTTAAGGTTAAAGGGGAATTATTTATGGTTTAGGGGTTTAGCCTAATTGCTCGAGTTTAGGGTTTAGGGCTCAGGGGAATTATTTGAGGTTTATGAGTTTAGGGTTGCTCAAGTTTAAGGTTTAGGGTTTAGGGGTTAGGGGTTAGGGGTTAAGGTTTAGAGGTTTAGGTTAGGGTTTAGAGAGAGAGGATTGATATGGAGATATAAAGGAGACTAAGGGGGGAGATAGGGAGATAGAGGGTGAGGGACATGGCCAGAGACATAGGCAGAGAGATTGAGAGGTAGAGGGATTATACAAATAGGTAGATAGGGGTTTAGGGTTTAGGGGTTAGGAGTTAAGAGAGGGAGAGATAGGGAAATAAAGGTTCGTGGTTTAGGGGTATTATTTAGGGTTTAGGGGTTTAGAGAGAGGGATATAGAGAGATAGATGTATACTTATACATAAAGGTTTGCATAAATATATACATATAGATATATACTTATACATACCATGCATGAAAGAATGTAAAGGTTTCATGCTTCCCAAAACGCGCTCGTGTTATAACGCGAGCACGTTATAATGTGAGCACGTTTTGGGAAGCAAAAAAAAAAGGAAAAAAATGTTGGATCCATGATTCAGACCCCACATGTTTGTTATTCCCTACTTTTCATGTGTGCTATTAGACAAGTAAACACTTTTTCATGGTGTTTGACATTTTAAGAATCATTGTTTGATGAATCCACCACCTTTTTTTTAATGTAGAAGAACTAGTTTTGCATATTTTTGGATAAAATTTAATTATTTAAAATGAAAGTTTCATGTTTCATATTGTTTCAAAGATAATTTTCATGTATTTAGATTAAATTTGATGATATATGTTTTTTTTTTATAAATTTCACTAATCCCATTCTAGATTTATATAGAATTTAATATTGAATAGGAAGGAACTTGCCAAAAAGATCAATTTGAGGATTTTGAATCCAAATTTTGGAGGATTGGTCAACTCAAATATCAAATTCTAAGGTATGTTCTTTATGCATTCATTTACTTCACCTTATGTTCTTTAGAACACTCACAATCACTAAAGTGGAACTACCTAAGTTAAAAAAGTCATCATTATGTGCATTAATAGAATTAGAATCATTAAAATATGATATATACATGAATTTGTTGTGTCTTGAATCATTAATAGAATTTTTAGTATCTTGAATTTGAACTATGTCATCGATACCTTCTTATAACAAAGTATTATCGTCATTCTCTCTAATGTAACTAGTTGTAGATCGACATTTAAAATATAGTGCTATTGATGCTATAAATCTAATATATTTGGTTCTCATATAGTAATGAGTTGTCACTATCATCCTCTTAGCTATTTACCTCTAAAAAATTAGTTTAAGTTTCATTATTTATATCAGACCTATACTAGATAAGTTCTGTGTTGTTTTCAAGTACCCTCTAAATTTTTTGGATTGCCATCTCTAGGTTTCTCCAAGAAATTAGACTGGTTAGGCTACAATAAACTCTATATTTTAGTCTTGAAGTTTCCTACACTACAACTAAAATCAAACTGTGGATTGCGGTAACAAAGAGAAACTCTCAAGTCCTTTGTATCACTTGTGATACCTCAAAACATTCTCTAGAACATATACATGTTCTCAATTGTCACTACATGCACTCCCACACTGCCACATGTGCACTTGCACTACCATACATGCTCTAGCAACTCACTTAGCTCATGATACAATAGCGAGTTCTTCACCAAGCATCTTGCAATTGCTACCATATAAACACTTGGTTGTAATAAATCTCCATGCCATATCACAATGTCCAACTATCAATGCATGGTTACCACATAGGCTTCTATCACTATCTTATCAATTTATGGTCAAACTCTTCAACAAGATCTTGAAAAATCCACAAATCTTAGTATGTAACAAGTTAAACTCCTTAAAGGTCAACTAACCATACTGACCATGACATAACCAATTGGTATCCTCAAGAGTTGCTTTTAGATCATCTATTTTTAATAAACACATTTGCAATGGAAACATTCTATTTGTTGCCATGAGAACTTCTGCTACAACTTTTTCCACCATGATTTTTATCAAAACATTTACAAGTACCATCATGAAAAAAAACTCTATAATTATTTTCAATAAGCTAACCTACATTCAATAAATTATGCTTAAGGCCATCAACTAATAAACTATCTTGATTTTTTTTACCTCACCTTGGTTGGTGTGAACAATCAAGATGTCTTTTCCAACAACTTATACTACTTTATTGTCTCCAAATTTTAATCAACTCTTTACATATTTATCAACTGACATAAATAAGTCTTCATTGACTATCATATGATTCGAACAACCAAAATCAAGAAACCAAACATTATCTTAAGATTTCTCTTCTGCATGACAAAAGAAAAATATTGGAATTGAGATGCTCTCCTTCATTTCAAGTGAAAATTGCTTTCTTATTTCACATGTGACTTTGTTTGAGCCTACACTCATTTTCAAAATGTCCAATTTCTTTTTACAATGATGGCATTAAATATGCCTTTTATTTGTACAACCTCTACTACTAGATAGTCTCTTCCTCCTCTGTTAAAAAAGAATTGTCTACCATTTTCATTATTGGGAATTGTTAAGAGTTGTTGCTTCCTTCTCCAATTTTGGCTTTTGTTGCAAAAGCCCCCTCAAATTTCTATGTAGTCCCATATACTTACTTGAGATAACAATGATCACATCTAAGCATATACATGACTTCATACTTGTCTTCATGAGCTACTCTAACTAATTCACCACCTATAATATAAGAATTTGGGTTGTCCTTTAACATGTCGGTAGGTCTAGTTTTACCTTGTGAGTCTCCATTTGGAATGGTTGGTCCATCACAATGTGCTTTTCATAACTCTCCTTAGTGCTAGTGACTTCTTTTATCTTGTCTTGAGTAGGTGTATCCATGGGAAGTTAAGAAAGTGTGTTTGAGAAGATATGTTAAGAAAATGAGAAACTAACCTAGAGATTGTGCCTACCACCATTTGTAAATTAACATCAACAATCATCATGTGCTCATATATGCCATCAAGAACATCTAGGCATAGACTGCCATTACACATTTCACTTCTAGAATCTAATCATGTCAAAATCAACAAGTTTGGAGTCATCATATATGCTGATTGTAGACACCCAAATTTGTCCCAACTTTGTCCATGTCCTACAACACCTTGTTAAAACATTATCCTAGACATCATAAGCCAATTAATTAAATAAATATTATTTATTTAATTAAAATCCCATTCAATCCCATCCTCATCCTAATTAGCCAATTAATTAAATAAATTTTATTTATTTAATTAATTTCACATGCATAATCCCATTTATCTTATCCCCATCCCAATTAATTAAATAAATTTTATTTATTTAATTAATTTCCACATCATATCTTATCCCATCCTATTCATTTATCCAATTAATTAAATAAATCTTATTTATTTAAGTAATATCCAACTCATATCCCAACTAATTCAAATATTTTATTTGAATTAAGCCCTCACCTTTCATCACATTCCAACACTTGTCTAGTCAATCATGTGTTGTAAGACAACTTTCATTCAAATCCTTCACATGCACAACTAATGGGACCTAATTTTAGTATTTATCTACACAAGCACACCTAAGCCTTATCCTCCTTTGCCACATGTCACATGACTACAATTTCTTGATGTGCAAGGAAACCTAACTTAATCCTATCCATCTATTTCATCTAAAGCCCTAATTGATCCTAGCCATCCATTTGAACCAAGCCAATTCTATAAATCAACCCCCTCATAAGCCATTAGCATGCATTGAGCCTCAAGCACCCTTATTCTGCCAAATTTTCAAAGATGCATTGATCCTCAAGTATCCACATGCTATTGAAATATCATTAGAGCCTTTGCATCCTTCATCTATCATTCATTCTGGCATCTTCATCTTAATGTTATGTTGCAGAAGTGAGCACCCAACATTCTTCCAACAATAATCCTTCAAAATCTTACATGTTCATGCGAGGTGGAGAAGAGCAATGGAGATAAATCAAGTATAGCGTGGAGATCAGTTTGCATTTACATTTGTTATTTTGATTTTCATGTTGTCTTGTGCTTCATTGTCCATTGCTAGGGTTTTTATCATTGATGTTTATTGATTTGCCCTGATTTGCAATTTTACCCTAACTACATTTGGCATGCCCGGTGGGACTCATGTCCTTGATTAACCTCTCTTGTTTGAGTTGTTTTTATGAAGTTTAGATCTCTTGGAGCGCCAATCTTTCATTTTTGCAAGCTTTTGTAGCAAACATTTGCATTTTTCTAACCCTAGTTTGCAAATATTTGGCTAAAAATATATGTAGATGATCTCTTAGCCCAAATCTAACCTCACCATTGCGTTCGAGAGGCTGTTTCCATAAATTTTGAGTACAAATTTGGCTAAATTTGATGAAAAATGGAGCATTTGGTGAAGAAAACAACAACCGGACTGCAAAAATGCACTTCTGGTAATTCAGGTCGCCTCTGATCAAATAGCAGTCGCCTGGGCTAAATCAGCTCGCCTTTGAGCAAACAGTAGTCGCTTATGGTCAAATTTGGCCTGCTTTTAAACAAACAGTGCTTGCTTTTGAACAAAAAGCGATCGCATATGGTAAACTTGGTCGCTTATGGTTAACATTTGCATTCCGTCTCCTGAAACTCTCCAGATCGCTTTTGGGTTATTATGCATCGCTTTTGGCTTTTTGTTAGTCACATATGAGCTATTATATGTTGCTTTCATCCATTTTTGCATCACTTATGAGCAAAAATACGCCACTTTCTGCATATTCGCGTCACTTTTACACTGGGATCGGCCGCATCTATCATTTTTGGGATCGCTTTACATCGATAGTCATCGCCTCTAGTATGATTTGCATCACTTTTGCCCTAATAGAACTCGCCTGGGGGTTTTCGCTATTAGTTGTTAGTTTTAAACTGTATTGATCGCTTATGACTTAAGAGTGATCGCTTCTGCATTCATTTGGATCGCTTTTGAAATAACAGTCATCGCTTTTGATCTTATGTGCATCACTTATGAACAGATAGTAACCACTTTTAATCTGATATGCATCGCTTCTGAACTGATAGTGCTTGCCTTTGCAGAATAGGGTTTTTTTTTGCAACTGTCATTTTGCAGGTACAGGTCGCTTATAGGTTGATATCTATCGCTTAAGGGTTTATCCAGATCGCCTGTAACCCTACACCGCTCACATCTGGTGCTTTTCTAAATCACATTTGATCTATATGGGCTCGCCTGTGGTAAAACAGTGCTGCTTCTGATAAATAGTTGGTCGCATCTGGCAACTGTAACTTGCTTTTGGTTGCTGTCATTGTGCATCTTGGTGTTTCTATCTTAACTTTCACATACGGAGGCCAAATTGTGCAAACAAGGACTCAATGGAAAGTTGAGAGGATGAACTACATAGTGGATCAGGTTTTATTAGGTGACTATATCATTTTACCATCTTTTTTATCAGTCAAAATTTAGTTTCATTGAAAACTTCATTTGAGCATAACTTGAGCAATTTTGATCAATTTTCAATGAATCTTTTTTTCAAATTGCTTAGAATCTCTTGAATTTTCTATTTGTGAAATCCATTCTTTTGTATCAAATCATTTTAATCAAAATTTTTAGATTTCATCTTTTTCATGTAATCATCTTCTTTGCAAGTTTACTTGCTTCCTTTTGGAATTGGTGACTTGTAAGGGCATCTAAGGAGCTGGAGCAGCATTGGCATCAACATCTACAGCAAATTGGAAAGAAAAAATAATCAGGTACACTCATTCTAATCTTTCATCTTAATCATTGTTTGAATCACACATTTGAATTTTGGGCTTAAAATGAACAATTGTTTGCAAATTCACATCATAAAATTGGGCTAAAACAAACCATTGTCTTTCATCACATTTGGATTTGGGTTTAAAAAGAACAAGTGCTTGAATTGTCTTCCACACATTTCATTTTCTAAAGGTCAATTAACAATTGCGAGTGTGAATCAAGTGACAACTCACTTGGTTTGCTTTTGTAAACCTTATCTAGGAGGCCTGCTTGGAGACACACCACTCCAAGGGATGACCTCAATCAAGGCTGAATCAAAAGACACCCTCATTGGGAGTTAAAATCTTGTCACTCTTGGCTAAGCCCCAAAGAACTTTATACCTTTGGGAAGTGAAGGTGAAGGGTGGGTTACCCCTTTCTCCTGGCTGTGTGGCAGGATTTCACTTTCAATTCCATAGTCAACCTTGTGCAATAGATAGTCTAAGACCTAATTGGCCATACCCACAAACTAGACATTAGGCTTGTTGATGTGTCTTCCACAAGTGCTTGCTTAATCATCACATTTCATTTTCAAAGTCAACAATTGCATGTGTGTCTTGTGTGAGTGATTCATGTGTGTATATGCATAATCATTTGTTTGAACATTGCCAAATCAAGCTATAAACACCAAACACATAAACAATTCATCCTACATTTGATCCACATCACCCAATTTTGTCATTCCACATTATATCCTAATCATACCCAAATCAATTTTATTCTAAACATATCCTAGTCACATCCATACTCATTCCGAATCATCTCCACATCATCATCAACCTATTCCTAGTCAACATTTGTCAAGATGGTCATAATAATTCAAGGGGGCTATCCCTCTAATCATGAGACAAATCCCAAGCCTAAGGTGACAATTCAAGGGGGCTATCCCTCTAATCATGAGACAAATCCCAAGCCTAAGGTGACAATTCAAGGGGGCTATTCCTCTAATCATGAGACAAATCCCAAGCCTAAGGTGACAATTCAAGGGGGTTATCTTTATAATCATGAGACAAGATCTAAGCCTATAATCAGAATTCAAGGAGGCTACCTCTCTAATTCAAACAATGAAATAAAATCAAAGCCTAAGGTCACAATTAGAGGAGCCCCTCTTCCTAATCCAAATCATGAGAAAAAACCAATCACAATTAAAGGTGGCTATCTTCCCAATCCAAATCATGAGAAGAAACCAATCACAATAAAAGGTGGCTATCTTCCCAATCCAAATCCCGAGAAGAAACCAATCACAATTGAAGGTGGCTATCCTCCTAATCCAAGTCATGAAAGCAAACCAAAGCCCAAGATCACAATTAAAGGAGCCTCTCCTCCTAAGACCAAGTTTATACTTCGAGGAGGATATATCTTTATTGATGAGGATGAGACAAGTCCAAAACCCAATCCATCCACACATCAAATCAATTCCACATCAACTTATCCCACTTCATACCAATCTAATCCATCCACACATCAAATCAATTATGCATCAACTTATCCCACTTCATCTCAACCAAATTCATCCACATGTCATATCCACCCTTCATCAACCTATCACAACCCTTATCCATATCAATCCATATCACAACAATCATTATCCTATGCAACCCCTCCATCATCATCACATCAACACATTTACCAACATCAACAACAAATCATATCACAACAACAAGTCCAAACACCATCCCAATCTCAACAAATTCTACCTCAATCCTATGTGTCATCCACCTTAACTTCATACCAACCTCATCTATCTACACATCAAGTCAATGCCACATCAACCTATGAACATCCACCTCAAGTTTATCCAATCCCTCATGCCATCAGTCCAATGCACTACCAAGCCCATCCACAAGGCAATCAAGTGATTTCACAAGAACAACATGTAAGTCCAAATAGCCCTTTGTACATAAATCAAGCAGGTCCAAGTACACCTTTTCAACAAGACCATCAATCACCATTGATAGACCTAAGTCCACCTTTCCAACAAGAAACACATCCAAGTCCAAGTGGTCCCTTGTACATAAATCAAACAAGCCCAAGTTATCATATGCAAGATCTAATAACCTTTGACAAGGGAGATACCGATCTAGAGTGGCCTTCACCATCCAATCACATGCCGACACATGAGCCAACAAGTCCTATCCCAACACCATCATGTGATCCTACTCCTAGTCCATTGGTCCATCAACCTTCCAAACCACCAAGCCCTCCATCACCTTCATCACCATGTAATTCTAATCCTTCACCAAAGGATGTGGCTAAGATAGTTTTACAAAGAATGCTTGAACAAAAACTCATTGAACTTCCTGAAGTCAAACCATGTGAAGAAAGTTCATATGATGAACAGGATTATTGTGCATACAATAGGACTAAAGGCCATAATACAAATCAATGCCCAATATTTGTCTCAATTGTTTACAAGGTGTACCTACCTACCATAAGAAATCATGTCACATCATCCCAATCCCATGTATCACCCCCATCCAATCCAAATTTTAGCTTATCAAACTCCATTATCCTTCCATCCAATCCAATTAGCCCCCAACCTAATCCTAGTCCTAAGCCTACAACATCATCCACTATTATTCCTCATCCATTATATTGCCCATCCACTCATACCCTTGCGAAGGATGTGATCCATTGGCTACTAGCAAGGAATAAACTACCTCCATGTCAAACACCCATTCATGAGCCTACCAAAGAACTTCCAAAGGTCATGTCCAATCATATAATCCCATCATGTGGTCCACCTATCCTTGAGCCTATCCACGAGCCTTCCATTAACATACCTAGCCCTTCAAGCCCATCATGTGACCTACAAGTCATCAAGCCTATTCAAGAACCTTCTATCATTAATCCAAGTCAAGAGTCATCATGTTCTCATGTTGTTGACCAAGAACCCATCCAAGAGCCTTCGACTTCCATTCAAGCAACCCAAGAGGTATGTCAAATATTTAATCCTAAGCATGTGGAAACATTAAGCCCTAGTCCAACTCAAGATCAAAACACTTTCATGCAACCCATCCATAACATATATATTTTCCATGATCAAGATGATACCTATGAAGAAGCTATCCACGAGCACCTTGATCCTATCTATAATCCTATATCTATCCATGAGCAAGATATCCACATTGCTCCTAGTCATCCACCATCTAGTCCTATCCATAATGAGCAAACATCTACTTATCATGATGAGACACTTGTCCCCCAAGTAAGCATAAAAGATCAAACAAATAACTTGGATCATAGTGAATATAATGCTAATCAAGATCCTAATGATCCTCCTTCCACATTCACCATCGATCCCATTTCAAATCCATCATTTCCTATTGGTCTTACCACCTTTGTCCATGAATGTTCTTCCTTAGGACAACAACGACCTTTATCCACTTCACCTCCATCCAATAAAGAGCTCAAGTCTAGTTCCCTAAGCACACCAAGTCCTATAGTCAATCGCATCCTCCAAAACATGAACTACCAAGGTAAAGGCCTAGGCCTTTATAAACAAGGTATTTTGGAGCCAAACCATGTCAAGATTCCTCCATGCTTATATGGCCTTGGATACACACCCCAAGGTAAATAAGGCCAAGATGTTGGTAATTCCTCCATCCATCCTAAGTCCACTTTCCATCACACCCCCCATCATCTACCCAAAATATATGTAGCCATTCCATCTCCATCATCCTATAAATGTCAAAAGCATGTGACTGTACATCTTCTGCCATCCACTTTACCTCCACTTCTTCCAACTCCTAATATCCCTCCATCCACCTTGCCACCATTACTTCCAACACCTAACATACCTATCATTCATAAGTATCCTTACATCCCTAATCATGGCCAACAAAAGCACACATCGCCTAAACATGAAGCTTCCAATCATTCCATCCACTCCACCCACCCCATGGGATTCCAAAATAAACATTTGGATGCCTTTATCTATAAAGCCAAAAATCCAACTAAAATTCCTAAGGACCCTCATGCCTTAGGGAATCAATGTGAAAAGTCTTTAAATCATCCATCTTCTAAGCAAAGTACACTCACAAAGCCATCTAAGCCCATACCTCCAAAAGCAAAGCCCAAAAGCAAAATGGTTTGGGTTCCTAAGCAAATAGCTAGCAAAGCAAATGAGGCATCCTCATCCACATCTCAAGAATCCCAATCACCTATATCTATCGAAGAGCCTATTTCCATCCAAAACTTTCATTCCCTTCAAAAATCCCACAAGCAAAGCAAAAGCACTAAAAATACTAAATCTATGTGGGTTCCTAAATCACTTCATCAACCATCTCCTAAGCAAACAACCCCATTGCTTCCTACACCATCATCCAACCAAAAGCTTCAATGTTTATCATGGTGTGTGCAACCATTGATCATGGTTCCCTTCCATTGCAAAACATTCCCACATGCCTCCATCTCCCCATCCTTCATCCATTATCCTACAAATCTTCCTCATCACCTTCCTATGGTCCATGTTTTTGCATAAGCCTTTTATCCATCCATCCTTGCATGAACCTTCCATAATCCACATCATAATCTATTATACACCTAATCCATCTCCCATCCATGCAATCCCTTATCAACATCTATGAGCACACTTGACATGGTCCATGCGAAGACTTCATCAATCTCTAAAGGGACACTATCAACCTTAATAGCACTAAACACTTGAGTCCCTCCTATCCATTACCATGGTGAAAACCTGGAAAACAGGCGCCATGTGTAATTAGCTATCCCCCCCCAAAAAAAAAGCAAAAGAAGAAAAAAAAAAAGTAAAGAGAAATCCCTTCGTCCAATGGTGAAAACCTGGTAAACAGGCACCTTGGATAAGTACCATGATGAAAACCTGGCAAATAGGCATCATGTGTAGGTTGATCTTCTATGTCACTTACACTTGGGGGCACATTATCTCATCCATTTTATCATTTCCAACCTATCATTTTCCATCCTATCATGTCCTACCATTACCATACCATCCTACCATCCTTAGCCATTAACATAAACATGCCTATCCTATTGAACCAATTTATCCATCCTCCTCCTTTTGATCTTGATGAAGACGTAGGGGAAAAATGTTGAAACATATTTGGATATTTCTTGACATACCTTCTTTTCCAAACCAAGTCCTATCCGTTGACCATTTATCCATCCCATTTAAACCAATCCATCATGTCATCCTATCATCATAAGCGCCATGTAAAATCCAATCATGCAAAAACCCTAAGTCTTCTACCTAGAATGGGGCAAGTTCTTCCTATGTAACATAGCCTTTGAAGATCACATCCTAGCTCCCTTATGATCCATCCACTATGGCATATCCTTATCATGAGCTTTCCATCTTATAGCTTATCCCCATCTGTTTATCATGAGATTTCCACTATAGCCTACATATCTATTTATCATGAGGCAAGCATCCATCCCTTATATGACCTATCCTCTTATCTATCCATCTATGATGAGCCTTCCATCCCTTGTTGCCCAACCTTTTATCCATTCAATCCCATTCATCCATCCTTGCACCTAGACTTGGTCTTCCCTTGTCATTGGTATCTAGCACAAAGGCTACCCAAATTGTAAATTTATTGGCATTTTCAAAAACATTTCACAAAAATCCAAAAAATCAAAATATCCTCAAAAAATACAAAAAAAATCAAATATGTTGAAAAATAAAAAAAAGATCCATATCCAACAAAAAATCCAAGCAATAAAACCAATCATATCATCCAAAACAATCCACTTCATTCAAAATCAAATCATCATCACCATCATCAATTCTTCTTATCAATAACATTCATTCATCCATTTCAATCAATCACTTCTTCCAATCATATCAATCAAATCAATCTAAGCAATGATCTTAAATTCAAGTCACAATAATCCATATCAAGCAAGCTAATCAATCAAGGAACATTATCCAATCAAATCAACAAGTTTTTGATCCTAATCTTGTCATGAGCCCAATCAATCATCATCAATGGGATATAGCGTTCCCACATCCTTGTGTTGATCTAGGGATATAGCTTTCCCTACAATGACAACACTATCTATCATCATCAATCAAACAATCAATCATTGGTTTATGACTTGACAAGGGAAATACCTTGTTTATTTTGCATCCTTTGAGCATACTGAGAACGCTTGTTTATGCTTAGATTGAATCAACACTCTAATCATCACACCATCACTATCATCATTCAAAATAATCCAATCATCAAAACAATCAACCTAGCAATAACAAAAATCACAACCAAAGCACATCAAGCCAACCATCAAAACAAATCCTATCAATCATCAACATCAACACCAAAGAAAATCAACTCAAAGCACATCAATCCAACCATCAAAATAAATCCTATCAATCATCAGTATCAACACCAAATCCAATCAAGTCAATCACATCCAACTCCAATCGGAACAAATCCAATCACTCCAACAAATCCAAAGTAGCTCAATCTACCACATATCATCACATCATCAACATTTCATCAAATCAATCTTCATCCATCATTTCATCATCCTCAAAATCATTCTAAGCAATGATCCAAGTGTAAGCCCATCCTTAATCCATACCAATCAAGTTAATCAATCAAGCCATATTATCCAAATGCAATCAATGGTCTTGATCCTAGTCTTGTTGTAAGCCAAATCAATCAGCCAACTAGCCAACCAACTTAGTGAACAACCTTGTGTTGATCTAGGGATATAGCTTTCCCCGCAATGACAACACTCTCAACTATTAACAATCAGCAATTAATCACTAGTTTATAGCTTGACAGGGGCAATACCTTGTTTATTTTTGAATCATTTGTGCATGCTTGCTTTCTTGCTTGAGTGTGTTATCTTTTTATCTTGCATTTGAATCACATCTGTATCATTTCAAGCTAATATTCATATCTTGTGTATGTTGGAATAGCGTTTTGCACTATCCTTTGCATCTAAAGTCATATTATACATTTTGTGCATTAGGACTTCAATGCTCTAAGTTTTCTTCCTCGTACATCAGACAAGGTTGTATTACGCTGGGGCACAAGACACATCGTCACCCTAGATCCTTATAGCTTGGTGCATAACATCTAGTGCTATATTAAACATCATGGTTGCTCACTTTCATTATAGCATAACGCATCATCATTTTTCTATCTATCCCCTTATCTTTCTTTTCGTAGCCAAGCCATTTCTTTTCGAGAGCATACCCGTGTTTGTCCAACCCACCTATCCTCTCGAGGGGGCATCACCAACCTATCCTTTCTATCATGATCACCATCATCATTACCATCACCCTATCATTTTCCTCTATCCATACCTTAACTTCTTTGAAATGATGTTACTCAACATAAAGCTTATCATCTCGAACATCATCTCAAAGAGGGGCAAAATGTAGACACCCAAATTTGTCCCAACTTTGTCCATGTCCTACAACACCTTGTTAAAACATTATCCTAGACATCATAAGCCAATTAATTAAATAAATATTATTTATTTAATTAAAATCCCATTCAATCCCATCCTCATCCTAATTAGCCAATTAATTAAATAAATTTTATTTATTTAATTAATTTCACATGCATAATCCCATTTATCTTATCCCCATCCCAATTAATTAAATAAATTTTATTTATTTAATTAATTTCCACATCATATCTTATCCCATCCTATTCATTTATCCAATTAATTAAATAAATCTTATTTATTTAATTAATATCCAACTCATATCCCAACTAATTCAACTATTTTATTTGAATTAAGCCCTCACCTTTCATCACATTCCAACACTTGTCCAGTCAATCATGTGTTGTAAGACAACTTTCATTCAAATCCTTCACATGCACAACTAATGGGACCTAATTTTAGTATTTATCTACACAAGCACACCTAAGCCTTATCCTCCTTTGCCACATGTCACATGACTACAATTTCTTGATGTGCAAGGAAACCTAACTTAATCCTATCCATCCATTTCATCTAAAGCCCTAATTGATCCTAGCCATCCATTTGAACCAAGCCAATTCTATAAATCAACCCCCTCATAAGCCATTAGCATGCATTGAGCCTCAAGCACCCTTATTCTGCCAAATTTTCAAAGATGCATTAATCCTCAAGTATCCACATGCTGTTGAAATATCATTAGATCCTTTGCATCCTTCATCTATCATTCATTCTGGCATCTTCATCTTAATGTTATGTTGCAGAAGTGAGCACCCAACATTCTTCCAACAATAATCCTTCAAAATCTTGCATGTTCATGCGAGGTGGAGAAGAGCAATGGAGATAAATCGAGTATAGCGTGGAGATCGGTTTGCATTTACATTTGTTATTTTGATTTTCATGTTGTCTTGTGCTTCATTGTCCATTGGTAGGGTCTTTATCATTGTTGTTTATTCATTTGCCCTGATTTGCAATTTTACCCTAACTACACTGATTATTCATATGCTGATTTCTATATGTTGATTATTCATTATTCTTCTAACATCATCATTGTTTTATTCATGATGCATATAGAAATCATCATCATGCTGAGGAAATGAGAAAAGACTCTAACACCAGAAGGGCATTGTTAAAATTTGTAAAACAGATTATAACCCAGAATCAATTGAAAGAGTTAGAAACATAAACTGTAAATGCAAAAAGTAATAACAACGATACCATGAGATTGATGTGAAATGCTCGAATGGAAAAATAGCATCAGATAACTATCTCCAATATTGAATGAAAATACAAGCTAGGTAGCATGCTTATATAGACCAAAGAGAGGGAGGAGGTGGCAACATCGACCAATGAGGAGCAACCATCTATCAGACTAAAGATAGCAAAGTATCTTCCCAAGATAGCTAATAGATGCTCACATGTAGAAAGGTGACACCTCGCAATCACTCACATAATAAGACATGCTTTATTAACCTAAGCAAGCTTAAACAAATGTGTAGGAAAAACCTTATAATAAGAAATAAAAAAACCTACACTAACACCCCCCCTTAAGCGTTGCTTAGGTGGGTAAAGAGATGGGTCTCGGCAAATCAAGCCTGATGAGGTACCCATGTACAATGAAGTCCCCCCCAAAAGAGAAGTAGGCCCCCCCACAAAAGAGAGTACACCCCCCTAAATAGAGAGAGAAAGAAGGAGCTAAGAAGCCCCCTAAAAGGAGGACACCTGCCATACCCCAAGCAAAGCTCACAAATGAATGAACTTGCTCTTAGTGAAGGGTTTGGTGAAGATGTCAGCTGTCTGATCTGATGTCGAATAATACTGAAGATCAAGAACCTACTCATGAATCAGCTCTCGAATGTAGTGCATGTGAATCTCAATGTGTTTGGTCTGCTGATGATGGACCAGATTGCGAGAGATCTGAATGGCACTCTGGTTGTCACAAAAGATGATCGTAGGCTTCCTGAAGGAAATACCAAACTCAGTGAGAATGTGTTGAAGCCAAATGGCTTCAGTAGCAGCATCAACTGCTCCTCGATACTCAGCCTCTATAGATGAAAGAGCAATAGTAGACTGCTTCTTGCTCGACCAAGAAATCAGACTAGAACCAAGAGAGAAGCAATACCCTGAAGTAGACTTGCGATCCTGAGAATCGCCTATCCAATCTGAATCTGTGTATCCCACCAAGTCAATATCCATGCCTGCTGTATAATGAATCCCATAACTGTGAGTACCCTGTACATAGTGAAGAATTTGCTTAGCTGCTTTCCAATGCAACTCATGTGGCTCCTACATGAACTTGGAGACTAGGCCCACAGCATATGAAATATCAGGCCTCGTGTGAGTCAAGTATATGAGACTCCCAACCAATTGGTGATACAAGGTAGCATCTACCAAAGGTGAAGAACAAGAAGCCTCAAGTTTGACTCCTGACAGAAAGGGAGTCGACGTAGGCTTGCAGTCAACCATGTGAAATCTAGAGAGCATATCAAGAGCATACTTCGGTTGAGAAAGAAAGATACCAGCCGAAGACTGTGTAATCTCAATGCCCAAGAAATAGTGAAGAAGACCCAAGTCAAACATCAGAAAATGATCATGAAGGGCAGTTTTCACTGCCTTGATGGTGGATGAGGAACTCCCTATAATCAGTAAGTCATCAACATAGAGAACAAGGAAAGTGAGAGTATCATCTTGTTGTAAAATGTAGACGTTCAGATCAGAATGGCACCGAGTGAACCCAACTGATAGAAGAAAGGAGTCCATATTGGCATACCAGGCTCGAGGGGCCTGTTTAAGGCTATAGAGAGACTTCCAAAGTCGGCAGACAAGTGAAGGATCCTAGATGAACCCCTGTGGTTGCTCCATATATATCTCCTCCTGAAGGTCACCGTGAAGAAAAGCACTCTTCACATCCATTTGATGAACTTCCCAACGATGGGCTGCAACAATGGCAAGGACAAGTCGGATTGAATTCATCTTGGCAATCGGCACAAAAGTCTTAGAGTAGTCAATCCCAGGAACTTGGGAGAATCCTTTTGCGACCAAGAAAGCCTTATGTTTATCGATCGACCCATCTGCAGCAAATTTTGTTCGATAGACCCACTTACATCGAACAAGTTTTCTTCCCTTAGGAAGTGGGACTAAATCCCATGTATGGTTCCTTTCCAAGGAACTAAACTCTTCCTGCATAACAGCATCCCACTCAGGGACACCAGAAGCTTCCCTGAAGGACTGTGGATTAGAAGCTAAAGCAAAGAAGAGATGAGGAGCCTACTTGAACTGTGACCTTGTTCTTCTCACATCTGAAGGATCACCAACCCAATCCCTTGCTGACTCCAAAGTCTAACGAGCCGAAAGAGGCCCAGTGGCAGGAGAATCTAGAGGAGAATCAACATCCTCTGAATGATGACTAAGAGAGGAGGAAGATGAACCCTCATCATCACCATCTGAAGTGGAGGAAGAAGACTCCTCAGGAGGATTAAGGTCCTCAGAAGAACTATCATCATGAAGTCACAGTGTCTCCATGGGAATGAAAGATGGAGAAGTGGTAGAAGAAGTATCCTCCTCAAACCGAACACTCCTCTCAATAAAGAGCTCATGTGTGGTAGGGTGGAGTAGCCTGTAGCCTTTGACACCATCTAGATAGACAATAGATATGCAAGGCCTACTCTACGGATCCATAGCCTTGCGTTTCTCTGCTGGAATGTGGGCCCATGCAGGAGACCCAAACACTTAGAAGTGCTTGACTGTGGGTTTCTGACCAGTCCAAGCTTGAAAAGGAGTTACCCCCTTCACAGCTCGGTGAGGAACCCAGTTCTGGATATAACACGCATCGTTGATGGCCTCTACCCAATACTAAGGTGCCAATGATTTGGAGTGAATCATGCAATTGGTCATTTCCTTTAATGACCAATTCTTTCATTTTGTAACTCCATTTTGCTATGGACTATAGGGAACTGTGTGTTGAAGATCAATGCCCTCTGAGGCACAAAACTACTCAAACCTTTGGTTGACATATTCCCCACCATTATCGATGCGCAGAATCTTGACAACCTTCCCAGATTGTTTCTCTATAAAAGCTTTAAAGTCCTGAAAAGACTTTAAGACTTCAGACTTTTGTTTGAGAAAGTATACAAAGGTGTATCGGGAAAGATCATCAATGAAGGTCAATACATATCTAGCTTTGCTAAATGAAGGATATTGAAATGGACCAGCCAAATCACTGTGTACTAACTCCAAGAGCTATGTGGCTCTCCATGCTTTGCCTTTGTCAAATTTTTCTTTAGGATGCTTGCCAAGAATGCAACCTTGACAAACTCCATCAGAGAATCGAATAGAAGGCAACCCTGTAACCATGTCATGTTGAATGAGTTGCTGCAAGTAGCGATAGTTCAAGTGGCCAAACCACTGATGCCACAAATAGCTCACCTCATCTAAGTGAGTGAGCAATGCAAGTGAAGGAGAATCAGGAACAAAATGAGAAAAGTGATAGAGCCAAGAATGGTTATCAACTTTTCCTATAGCAACTGTAGACCCACTGTGCAGATCACTGATAACCACAGAGTCAGGTGTAAATTCAACTCTCTTGCCGGAACCTATATGGGTGATCTGGTAGACAGATAGGAGATTAGTTGACAAAGAAGGCACACAAAGAACATCATGGAATGTCCCATCACCAATGTCAATAGACCCTCTCCCAAGAACTTCCTCTGGTGTGTCATTACCCATAAGAATATCAGGCACAGAACATGACTCCAAGGATGAGAAACTTTCCTTTGTATTGGCCATGTGGTGAGAAGCACCTGAGTCAATTACCCAACTATCTGGTAGTGTAGCAACTGCAACAAGGGCCTTGCCCTTCCCCTTACTATTTTTCATGTCCTTTGAAAATTGTGAAGAATCTTCCTTAGCTGAATCTGGCACTTTGATATTATTCTTCTCAAGGAGATAAGTGAGATGAGATATTTGCTTTTTCAAACACTTATGCTCATTGTGACTAGATTTCTTACAAAAGGCACACTTTGTCTTCTCCTTTTTAGACATGTTGTCTTTAGAGGAAGACTCGGGAGCTACATTGTTTACAGCTTGTTTTGGACCTTGTTTCTTCTCTCCTTGATCCTTTTGTTTCTTATTTTACTTTCCATTGCCTTTCTGATCTTTAGTGCCCTAATTTGCAGCCAAGGCATGAGACTTAGAAGGCTTAATAGTGCCCATGTGAACTAATTTATCCTGTTCTTTAGTGAGTTCAGCAGCAAATTCATCTAAAGAAGGCATTTTGTAGGTAGTCCCAAGAGCACTTTTGGTGGCATAAAATGTAGAAACAAACACTGAGTAGTTAGGACCAAGCTTAGAAAGAATACTTAAGATCAATTGTGGATCTTTCTTTTCAATCCCACATTACTTCAACTATAATCTAATGGCCTTTAGCTTTGTGAAGAAGTCTAGTATTGTATCAAAATTACATGGATTTAACCCTATTAGCTCATTCTCCAATTGATGTCCCCTTAATTCATCTTGTTTACCAAAGAGATTTTCTAAAGTAGTCCATACATCATTTGGTGTTGTAGCAAATTCAACATGAAAAAGAAGATCAGGAGATACAGACATGCATAGAGTTCCAATAGCTTCATCTAGCCTGTTATGAAATTTAGGTCTTTCTGCAATTAAGGTTGGTTTAGTTTTTAGACCCATTGTTACTCTATATAGTCCTAACTTCTTAAGTTGGATAGTCATCTTGGACTTCCACTCATAGTAGTTGTAGGGTGTTAGAACAGGCACTGTTAATTGATCCATCTTAATGCAGAATTAGATTGTTGTTGTTGTTGTTGTTGTTGTGAGGAAAGA
The DNA here is from genome assembly GCA_027924645.1 of Cunninghamia lanceolata. Classification (NCBI taxonomy): domain Eukaryota; kingdom Viridiplantae; phylum Streptophyta; class Pinopsida; order Cupressales; family Cupressaceae; genus Cunninghamia; species Cunninghamia lanceolata. The sequence continues at coordinate 2,201,655 of BSBN01000201.1, read as the reverse complement.
AAAGATGTAAGAATACACAAGACACCCCCCTTTTCCACTCAATCAAAAAACCCCCCCAAGAAAATTCAATTTGGAACTTTATATTTAGTGCATTTACAATTTCCACCAGCAAGAAATATTGAGTGGACTTGATCTCAATGCTATTACACAACCTCAAAAAGAGCATATGCTAAAAAAATACTTAGGGCCAATCACTAGTAAAAATAAATAGTACCACTACAAACTACATGAAAAAACATCCACTTTCAAAAAAAGAATCACCTTGATCCGAGGTTTTATGCAAAAGTTATGCCTCTTCGGAGTTCCCAAAACAAGGACTGCGTAGTGTCCTGAATGAGAATCTATAATTTCTGAAAACTCTCTACCCTAAAATCAAAAAATGACTTCACTAGTGCATAGAACACGAAAAAATAGCCAAGATCAAAAAAAATTCGTGAGAAACAGAGTCCGTATGAGCAAGAACGGAGCATTTGAAAACTGCATTCAAATCTACAACTGCCAATAGAGAGGGGGTCTGCTGTAGCTTTTTGAGTTCATTTTTGTAATATATATAGTCTGCATGCAAAAACTAAAAGATACCCAGATGGTTTTTCTGTGCTGTGAACAAAACCTAGAAGGAATTTTTCTTGCTGATGTACAGAAGATGTAGATCTAGTGTAAAATAGATGCCTTTAGCTACAAAAAATGACCCCAGAAACCAAAAAATGGCATGCAAAGGTAGAATTAGCTACCTAAGACAAGCAAAGACATACTACAACCTATAATACTATTTAAAACACCAAATATGCAAGCCGATTGACATATTTGAGCAAATCAAGATTTACCAGATCTTCATAAATCCTTTCTGATTCTCTAGATCATTCAAAAAATGCAAGAGAAGAGCATACTAGATTTTGCAAAATCTCTACAAAGAATCTAACCTTACAAAACTTGCTCTGATACCATGTTAAAATCTGTAAAATAGATTATAACCCATAATCAATTGAAAGAGTTAGAAACATAAACTGTAAATGCAAAAAACAATAACAACGATACCATGAGATTGATGTGAAATGCTCGAATGACAAAATAGCATCAGATAACTATCTCCAATATCGAATGAAAATACAAGCTAGGTAGCATGCTTATATAGACCAGAGAGAGAGAGGAGGTGGCAACACCAACCAATGAGGAGCAACCATCTATCGGACTAAAGATAGCAAAGTATCTTCCCAAGATAGCTAATGGATGCTCACATGTAGGAAGGTGACACCTCACAATCACTCACACAATAAGACATGCTTTATTGACCTAAGCAAGCTTAAATAAATGTGTAGGAAAAACCTTATAATAAGGAATAAAAAACCTACACTAATAGGTGTGAAGCTAAGAATGAGAGGAAAAGAGAAATAATGAGGTGAATTCATGAAAGTAGGAAATTGTCAACCATACAACAAGACATTCCACCATTGCCAATTGAAGAGGAACATGATAGATCTAATGAAGCTAAGAGAGAGATGGAATTGACAGCACAAAGAGAATAAATGCAAAACCTTCATTCAGTGAGGAAATTAAATCTTGAAGTTGGAGGCACTCCATCATCCACAGTTCAAGTTGAAGGAACACCGTCATTATCTTCTCAATCTAGAGGCACTCCATCTTTCACAAGTGAAGTTGAAGGTACATATTCATTCTCTTATCAAGTTGGTGGCACACCATCATTCACACGTCAAGTTGAAGGTACACCATCTTCTCCATCTCAACTTCAATCCTTTTCATCTTTTTCATCTCCAATTGAAGGTACATCATCTATCCCATCTCAAATAAATATTGAAGAAATTCCTAATGTTGAGTCAACTTTACCAATGAAAATGCCTTCTAGAATTTTGCATAGAAAGCCTAAGTTTCTAATTGATATAGATGAGAATGTTTTGAAGCCCATGCAAAGTATGATTCCCAAGCGTAATTGCCAAAGATATGACAATAAGATACGAAAATAATTTTTTGAGAACTTAAACAAAACTGGAAGATGTCAACTATTTTTGGAATTGATGAGAAATCTAAAATTTAGGCCCATTATGTAGATTCTTGGCCTAAGAACATCAGATGCCTCAAGTGAAAAATCAATTGTAAAGAATCTAATGAGTGCATATGAGAGTGTGGGTTCCACCTCACACACCAAGGATAGTAATGCCACACGACGTGTCATTACATCGACAATAGTAAGCCAACAAACAAAGAAAGCTCACCTCATTAGAAAGACAAGTCAAGCATTGAAAATAAGTATAAAAACTCTAATGAGAGCTGTTGGAAGACATGAAAGAGTTGAGGACCCAAACACCAATGAATTGTGAGCATTCTCTAGGAGACTCCCATAAAAAGACAAAGTTGTTGTTGAAGCCTTGAGATCCCTCATTGAAGAATTTTGGAAAAATAACACAAGGGTATCTCCTAATGCAAGAGATGTTGTAAGAAGGTGAATTGGTTGTTGAAACTGTGAGCCACATCCAAAGCATTTTTGGATGTGACTCAAACACAATTTTTCAAGAAATTTCAAGAGATGTATCCTCAAGTCAAAACTAGTCAAAGGTATTTTGAAATGATAAAGCCATTTTATATCAAAATAAATCACACATGCACAACTTGTTGTTGTAGAGTACATATTGATTTTTCTAATCATTATGATGTTTATAGATATATATGTGTAGATTTGTATACTAACGATGTTTTACAGGAGTGTAATATAAAGTGTTCACTTAGATCTTCAAGAGATTTCATATTGATCATCTTATGCCAGAGAGTGGATGGTAAATTATTCCACAATAGCTTATGCTTGGATGGCACATATGGTCATTGTGGTGGGTTGCAACATTTCTCAATTTGTCAACATATGGAGAACACACATGCAATTGGAAATGAGCTAGTAAGTTTTGGTAAATACAAGATAGGGCATATAGTCTGAAAGATGGTAAAGGAGCAAAAAGGTGTGAATTGGCCATTGAAAAGACTCCAATGTATCAGTTTATCTCTATTTTCTAAGATAATATAGTTTACGAGTATGCAAGGCATACCCATAGAGCTTAATGGTTAGACTTGCAATTCAAGTTATGCAAGGACACATTTCCACTTGGTACCATCATTTTAGTTGTTGACTTTGTAGAGAACTACACACTATAACCATAGAATGAGGTACAATCACAGTATTATAACTCTATGCAGGTTGCTATATTTGTACAAATAGCATTCATTCATGTAGAAGAGTAGAGAGGACAATAGGAAGATCTTGAGAGAATATCATTTATAAATTAGTGATGATCGTACACATTCTACGGAGTTTGTATAAGGTTGCATTTCAGATGTTCTACCTTGATTTGGCTAGCAGGAGCATATCATTTCATTGTTATATCATATGGTTAGATAATTGTGCATCACAATTTAAGAACTTGCAGATGTTCTATTGGTTGAGCAGGATGCATACGATGAATGGTGTTCAACATATGTAGAATTTTTGTGAGGTTGGGCATGGAAAGGGGGAGCATGATGGTGCAAGAGCATGTATCAAAAGAGCATTGGCATGAAAAGAGTTGAAGTACAACTTAGACAATGCAAAGTTCATAGATGCGAGATCTATTGTCGAATGGTGTAATGCTACAATGGGTCCAGGTAATGAAGGTAAGTCTATAGTTCATAGATATTTTTGGTTGGTTGATGATACTAACATTACAAAATATAAGGATTGTTGTACATTGATAGGATCGAGTGAGCTACACTCTTTTAGAAGCTCTAATGCAGGTTCATGGAGTATTCATATGTGGTGGATGGCATACTTTTGTTCTTCATGTACATATGAAGCTTGGTATGATTGTGAGTCAAAGGAGTGGGTCGATGATTGGTGTACAAGAGGCCTAAGCCCAATTGACATGGATCAACCACCAACAATAATACAAATCATAGAGATTGAATCATTAGTTGATTTTGACCATGTTTCAGATCTAGTTCAACCAAGTATTATCAACATTCAAATTTAATAAAATTTAATATACCATCTTATTTTGAAGTTTTTCTTGTATTGTTGACTATATTCATTGAACTGAATTCACGTATCAATCCAGGGCATGTTTATGCAGTTATTGTAGTTGAAGACAATGAAGAAGGAATGGATTATTATTTGTGTCATTGTGTTGAGGCAAAAAGGAAATTAAATTCCCCTATTATAGATGGAGAAAACATCAAGTACCCTATAGGATTAGTGGTTGTTACTAGAACATGTCTTAGAAGATACCTAGTGAATAAGTCTGATGTGTGGTTGTTCGAGGACTTTGACACACATAGGAAGATTCTTCATTATTCTAACCTTGTTGTGGAATCAAATGTTCATTTGATCAAAAATGGGGATAGACCATTGAACAAGACCTTGAGGAAGGTTTGTGAGTCTGATCACGAGGTAGTGATTGACACAATAAAGAATAGAGCAAACCCCTACCTTGATTTTTTTAAATTAATTTCGTTTGCCTATGGTGGTAAGGAGCACATTGTTCCAAAATGCTATGGTTTCATGTAGTGGAAAGGTGCTAGGAGTGACATTTTACATTCCATAGCTTGTGGGACTGAACTAACTACACCAGTGCATTGGGGTGGGTAGATAAATGCCAGGGGAGGTCTCATTTCATGTGCCAAGAATCCCAGTTGTTCACGATAGCAGGCTACCGGCAAAGTCCCTTAGGATCCCTACGACCAAAAAATTGCCAAACTATGACAGAGTAGTTCTCAAAATTTGTAGCAGCTGAGAATGTTCTATTTGGACCTACAAGTGCATGTGGGGCCCATCCACAATAACCTCTCTCAGTTTTGATCAACTCTAGTTTGTTTGACCATGCCAAAATCAAATGCATTCTTGCAAAATGTTTCAGTTTCTTGCAGTGGAAAGGTGTTAGGAGTAACATTTTGCATTCCATAGCTCATGAGGCTGAATTGACTATGCAAACACATTGCGGTTGATGGGTAAATACTAAAGGAGGTCTTGTTTTGTCTGCCAAGCATCCCAATCGTTCAGAGCAGCAAGCTATGAGCAAAGTCCCTTAAGATCCATAAGACCAAAAAACTACCAAACTATGAAAAAGTAGTTCTCATGATTTGTGATAGATGGGAATGTTCTGTTTTGACAAACAAGTGCATATGGATTCTGTCCACAATAACCTCTTTCAGTTTTGGTCAACTCCATCTTGTTTGACCGTGTCGAAGTCAAATGCATTCTTGCAAAATGCTTCAGTTTCATGCAGTGGAAAGCTGCTAGGAGTGACATTTTGCATTCCATAGCTCGGGGGGTTGAACTGACTATGCCAATGTGTTGGGGTGGGTGGGTAAATGGTAGGGAGGTCTTGGTCTCGTTTCATGTGCCAAGGGTATCAGTCATTTGAGGCAACAGGCTACCAACAAAGTCACTTAAGATCCTAAGAGCAAAAACTACCAAACTTTGATGGAGCAGTTCTCAGAATTTGTGGTAGTTGGGAATGTTTTGTTTAGACCTACAAGTGCATGTGGGGTCTATCCACAATAACCTCTCTCAGTTTTGATCAACTCAACTTTTTGACCGTGCCGAAATCAAATGCATTCTTGTAAAATGCTTCAGTTTCATGCAACACAACCTTGCTAGGTGCCATATTTTTTGTTATGCTCATCTTGGGGTTGAACTAACTGCACCAACACATCAGGGTAGGTGATTAAATGCTAGAGGGGTCTCATTTCATGTTCCAAATGTCCCAGTCATTCAGAGGCAACAGACTACTAGCAAAGTCCCTTAAGATCCTTAAGACCAAAAAACTACCAAACTATGATGGAGAAGTTCTCAAAATTCATGGAAGCTGGGAATATTTTGTTTGGACTTATAAGTGCACGTGGGGTCCATCCACAATAACCTCTCTCAATTTTGATCAACTCCAATCCATTTGACCGTGCCGAAATCAAATGCATTCTTACAAAATGCTTCAGTTTCATGCAGTGGAAAGGTTCTAGGAGTGACATTTTGCATTTCATAGCTCGTGGGACCGAACCGACAATGCCAATGCAACATGGTGGGTGGGTAAATGCTAGGGGAGGTCTTGTTTTATGTGCCAAGCACCCAAACCTACCCATTTCATCTATTTTCTTTATAAATGATAGCCAACTTACCCTTCAAAAGCTTGTGCATGGAGTTTTTGAATGTCATAAGCTTTTTGGTAAATTCTTAACATTTTCTTCTTTGATCAAAATGTAGTTTTTTTGCATATTGAATGCATTCTTATAGAGAAAAATTAGAAATTCCTTGCTTGAATTTGCATGTTCAGCATAGGGCTTGATAGTTTATGGTAGTGGAAAGAGTTTGGAGGCCCTCATGGTGTTGGATATTCATCTTTTCCAAATCTTCTATGATTTAAATAAAGAATTTAAATTGGGACTTAGATCTAACTACATAAACTAATGGCTAGGGATTTCATTTGATTCATTTGTATGAGTACAATCTAGTTTGATCATTGTACTTATGTAATAGGGCTGATATTTTGATCTTAATTGGGATGCAGGGATATGGAGATCAAGGTCTTATTGCATTCAAGGAATTGTCTACAGGGTTGTATACAAGTTCATCACACATGATTCACATATCTAGAGTCATTATTGGCAATCAATTGTTCATATGCAAGGCATTATCTTTGACTAGACTATCATACTCCCCTGTTGTTACAACCTATTAATTAGATTATCACAAAACTCATTAGGAACCCAAAGAATTCACTTTTCCATTTAGGGTGATCATGGCTAAAATAGGGGTTGTAATTTTACATGAATAGTAGGTTAAGAAAACCCCATACATATTATATCAAAGGGAGAATGTTACAACAATCTTGAATGCAGAAATGTAGTTATCTTGAGACAGCCATCTCCTAACACTGTTGCAACATGTTACAAAAGGGTTTAATTCATTAATTCTATCTATTATTTGTTGTTTCTATTCATTTATTCATTAATTGTGTCCATTCTTTATCTATTCTTTGTTGTGAAGCAAATGCAATTGACATGTGTAAAGACAAATTCCACAACCTTTGCCAACATCCTCCCTATCTATACCAAAATAGGATCTTTGGAACAACGTATGGACATCCATCAAAGCATAAAGGATATAGGAATTTTCTCACATGTTGTAACTGCAATTGGCCTTGTAGACATGTAAGCAAAGTGTGGAACCATAGACAAGGCATGTGGATTGTTTGATAGAACACATGATTTTTGGCTTTCATTATGGTTTATCTTACTACTCATTCTTGGTGTGTACTTCACTTGAAGTTATCATGAAAATGTCTGAGGGCTTGTATTCTTCATGGTGAAGGCTTGGTTGTGGTGAATTTTGTGTAATATTGAGTCTTCTAGTTGTTTCTTCTCTTTGGGTACTATGACCCTATTACTTGGTTGGATTCAAGTGGGTTCTCAAGTGTCACTTCTTTGGGTTGATTTTGTTTTACAAAAGTGGTCAAGGTTTGTGAAGGTGTTTGTGAAGTTGTCTGTGATGAATATTATGTAGGTTTTATTTTGAATGGTGGAAAAGGGTTTGGTTTCTCAAGAAGTATTATACATTTGGAATTTATCTTATGAGCATTAAATGGTGAAGGTCAATGACATTGTGTTAGTCATAGTGACAAACCCTAGAGGCTTTATTAATGTGCTCAAAATGAATTTGTAGATGATGGTAAAGAAAAAAGTAGAGTGCCTTCTAAAATGACTAGTTTTCTCTTGAATATTGTTGTGGTTGTTAGTTCCATGTGTATAGTCTCATTGATAAGATGTATTGTTATTAGCCCTTAAGAACAAATTAAAAATGATTTACTTTGATTGAATATGTGGATAGAAATTATGTATGTGCATATGAGAAAAATGTTACCTTAAAAGAATTTGAAATATTTACAAGGGCTATAGGATAGACCTATGGCTTTATTGTAACTCTAAAATGATTTTTAAGGAAACCCTTATTTATGGAATTGTTATTGTGTATTTTTTGCAATAATTAAGGTCAAAGTATATATGTTGCAATAATTGCAAGATATGCACAAAATGGATTTGTTGATAAGGATTTAGAAATTTTCAAGAAAATGCGATTGACGGGAGTAAATCCAAATTCCACAACCTTAACCAACATCCTCCCTACCTATGCCAAAATGGGATCTTTGGAACATGGTATGGACATCTGGCAAAGCATATAGGCTATGGGAATTATGTCAAATCTGTTGTAGTTGCAACTACCCTAGGAGACATGTATGCAAAGTGTGGAAGCATAGACAAGGCATGTGAACTATTTGATAGAACACCTCAAAGAGTGCCATCTCATGGAATGTAATAATTGCAAGATATTCACAAAATGGATTTGTTAATAAAGCTTTAGAAACTTTCAAGCAAATACAATTGAGAGGTGTAAAGCTAAAATGCGATCTTTGGAACATGGTATGGACATCCATCAAAGCATAAAGGATATGGGAATTTTGTCAGATCTTGTAGTTGTAACTATCCTAGTAGACATGTATGCAAAGTGTGGAAGCATAGACAAGATACATCAACTGTTTGACATGATGCCTCAATGAAATTCCATCTCATGGAATGCAATGATTGCAAGTTATGCAAAAATGGTTTTTTTGATAATGCTTTATAAACTTTTAAAAAAATACAATTGGCAGGTGTAATGCCAAATTCCACAACCTTAGCTAGTATCCTCCTTGCCTGTGCCAAAATGGGATCTTTGGAACATGGTATGAACATCAATCAAAGCATAAAAGATATGCAAATTTGGTTAGATGTTGTCATTGCCACTGCCCTCAGAGACATGCATGCAAAATGTGGAAGCATAGACAATGGACATGAACTGTTTGGCATGATGCCTCAAAGAAATGTTGTCACATGGAATGCAATGATTGCAAGATATAAAAAAAATTGATTTTTTGTTAAGGCTTTAGAAACTTTCAATAAAATGCAATTGGCAGGTGTAAAGATAAATTCAACAACCTCAGCCAATATCCTCCCTTCATATGCCAAAAATAGGATCTTTGGAACATGGTATGGACATCCATCAAAGCATAAAGGATATGGGAATTTTGTCAGATCTTGTAGTTGCACCTACCTTAGTAGACATGTATGCAAAGTGTGGAAGCATAGACAAGGTACTTGAACAGTTTGACATGATGCCTTAATGAAATGTCATCACATGGAATGCAATGATTGCAAGATATGAAAAAAAATGGATTTTTTTATAAGGCTTTAGAAACTTTCAAGAAAATGTAATTGGCGGGTGTAAAGACAAATTCCACAACCTTAGCCAACATCCTCCCTTCATATGCCAAAATGGGATCTTTGGAACATGGTATGGACATCCATCAAAGCATAAAGGATATGAAAATTTTGTCAGATCTTGTAGTTGCAACTATCCTAGTAGACATGGATGCAAAGTGTGGAAGCATAGACAAGGTACATGAACTGTTTGACATGATGCCTCAATGAAATGCCATTTCATGGAATGCAATGATGATGAAATGGGATACTCTTTGTTTCAAATCTGCAACATAAACCTACAAAATAGCCTATGCAAGAAGGCTGCAAATAAAGTGAACAGTAGAAAATAGAAGAGAAATTTGCAACATTAATTTTATTAAATCTGAAAATTCATTATATCCACATGAAGCTTATAAGCTTCATTGATTCATACATATAACATTTGCAACAAAATACTTTCACAGCATCCCGGACTCAATCTGGTAGCATTTGGGTATGCAACCACAACTTCTCCAAAAGCCCTCCTCACCAAATGAGAAAGCATCAATATATAGAAATTGTGTGAGAAGAAACCACTACTGGTTTCTCAAAACAACCTCTAGTAAACCACTAAGAAAACCTGTCACTTTCTTCCTATCACCACTCCCTAATTTTTCTAAATTCTCTTAAATCCTTTCCAATTTTTGTGCACCTCCTTCCCATCTTTCTAGAACATTTTGAATTTTTCTATTTCAATCAAAAATGAGAAAGTTATGGCCATTTTACCAAGACGGGGTCTCATAATTACAACCCAGACATGCAACAACATGCAAAGCTTGTGACCAACATGCAAATGCATGCAAAGATTACAATTGAACATGCAATAACATGCATACCAAGTGGTCCCACCTAGAAATGGGATGCCCAAATGGAATATTCCACCATTTATGCCTTTGTAATTACGAGAGCATAATTCCTCAAAAGTTATATTTACAATTTTTGCCACAAGCAATATTACAAAGTTGCAAATCAAAATATTTATTCTCCTATCCCCTAAGCCCTTATTAGAAATATACCAAATTAAAATAATAATATTTTTTGGTTGACACATGATTGTCCATACACCTTGGATGCTCCTACATTAGACACCCATGGTAAGAAGTTTGTGAGCATATACTCACAAATATGTGCACAAAAATGATCTATTTTCCTCCTTTTCTAGCATCTACCTATAACACTTCCCTTACTCCACCAACTCTGATCTGCAGTCCTCTTTCTCAACATGGAATCATTGTAATCTGACCTCCTCCACCAATATGTATCTGCACTATCCTCTACAACACCATACAAATCCTTCTTTGCATACCAATCATCTCTAACAAAATCTAACTAAACCATATCATTTGCATTCACTAATTCATCCATCTCAACATGAAAATAATTATTCTCAAATTCACAAAAATTTGAATTTACCTTTTCATCACCTGTTGCATCTTCAACTTTATTTTCTTCTTTCATGCCTTCTACAAGACATGCAATTGTACCACTTCCTTGTCCTATATCCAGTGCTACAAATTCAATGTCGGTAACACAATCAATATATTCATCATTTCCATCTTCCTCCACTACATCCATTTCAATGTTAATAACAAAATCAAAATATTCATCCTTTCCATCCTGCAAAAAAATTTCATTCATACAAATCTCTTTATCAAACTCCTCTTTTGCCTTCACCTCTTGTTTATTTGTTTTAACATTCTCAAATTGATTCATTACTGCAAGAACTTTATCCATTTCTAAATTCTTATCCACATCAAAATAGACATTAAAATCTGATTTTACCTCATTATTTTCTGCTACAAATTTCACCACTACAATTCTTTCTTCACTATAACTCATCATATCATTCAAACACAAATCAGATTAGGTTCTAATCTCATCAAAATCTAATATCCCTCTTTTCCTTACTATTACTAAACAATTTTTAGCTTCCTCATTATCACCCATTCCATTCACATAATTCATAAGCAAATCAGAATCACCAACTAACTCACAAAATGCAAGTTTTACCTCATCTTTTATTGTTACAACTTTGGTGTCCTCTCCTTCAATGTTCTCCATTGCACTCAACTATTTTTTTGCTGTTGCAACCTCTTTAATCTTTGCTACACTTTTTTCTTCCTTCTCACTCTCTTTCTCTATGCCTTCCTCAAAGCATACTTCTGCAATATTTTCTCCTTCCTGTTCACTTGCATACACAACTATGACAAACTTTTTTCCTTTCTTCTTTGGCATTCTGTCAAACACTTGCCACACACTCTCAATTTTCAACCTATCAGGTATAGACTGCCTCACACTTGGTGATCTGTCTACACACAAATCACACACACACACCACCATAGATCCTAGTGCAAAATGCCTCACATCGGCACCTCTGCCTACACACTCAGGAACTCCCGCTCTGATACCACTTATAAAAAGGGAAATTCAAATTTTTGTGAATGTGATAATAATTATTTTCATGTTGAGATGGATGAGTTAGTGAATGCAAATGATATGGTTCAGTTAGATTTTGTTAGAGATGATTGGTATGCAAAGAAGGATTTGTATGGTGTTGCAGAGGATAGTGCAAATACATATTGGTGGAGGAGGTCAGATTACAATGATTCCATGTTGAGAAAGAGGACTATAGAGAAGAGTTGGTGGAGAATGGGAAGTGTTCCAGGTCGATGATGGAAAAAGAGGTAAAAGAGAGCATTTTTGTGCACATATTTGTGAGTATATGCTCACAAACTTCTTACCATGGGTGTCTGATGTATGAGCATCCAAGGTGTATGGGTAATCTTGTGTCAACCAAAAAATATTGTTATTTTAATTTTCTTTATTCTCAATAAGGGCTTAGGGGATAGGAGAATAAATATTTTGATTTGTAGCTTTCTAATATTCCCTGTGGTAAAAATTGTAAATATAATTTTTGAGGAATTATGCTCTCGTAAATTTTTCAAAGGCATAAATGGTGGAATATTCCATTTGGGCATCCCATTTCTAGGTGGGACCACTTGGTATGCATGTTATTGTATGTTCAATTGCATTCTTTGCATGCATTTGCATGTTGGCCACAAACTTTACATGTTGTTGCATGTCTAGGTCATAATTATGAGACCTAGTCTCCGTAAAATGGGCATAACTTTCTCACTTCTAATTCAAATAGAAAAATTCAAAATGTTTTGGAAAGATTGGAAGGAGGTCCACAAAACCTAGAAAGGATTTTAGAAAATTGGGAAAAATGAGGGAACATTGATAGGAAGAAAGTGATAGGTTTTCTTGGTGGTTTAGTGGAGGTTGTTTTGAGAAACTAGTAGTGGTTTCTTCTCACACAATTTCTATATATTGATGCTTGCTCATTTGGTGAGGAGGGATTTTGGAAAAGTTGTGGTTGCATACCCAGATGCTACCAAATTGAGTCCAGGATATTATGAAAGTATTTTGTTGCAAATGTTATATGTATGAATCAAGGAAGCTCATAAGCTTCAAGTGGATGTAATGAATTTTTAGATTTAATAAAATCAATGTTGCAGATTTCTCTTCTATTTTCTACTATTCACTTTATTTGCAGCCTTCTTGCATAGGCTATTGTGTAGGTTTATGTTGCATATTTGAAAGGGAGAGTATCCCATTTCATCAAATGATTGCAAGATATGCAGAAAATGGATTTTTTTGATAAGGCTTTATAAAATTTTAAGAAAATACAATTGGCATGTAAAGCCAAATTCCACAACCTTAGCCAGTATCCTCCTTGGCTATGCCAAAATGGACATCCATCAAAGGATAAAAGATATGGGAATTTTGTTAGATGTTGTAGTTGCAACTGCCCTCAGAGACATGTATGCAAAGTGTGGAAGCATAGAAAAGGCACACAAACTTGGCATGATGCCTCAAAGAAATGTCACCTCATGGAATGCAATGATTGCAAGATATGAACAAAATGGATTTTTTGTTAAGGCTTTAGAAACTTTAAGAAAATGCAATTGGTGGGTGTAAATCCAAATTCCAAAACATTATAAATGGTATCTTTGGAACATGGTATAGACATCCATCAAAGCATAAAAGATATAGTAATTTAGTCAAATGTTGTAGTTGTAACTACACTGCGAGACATGTATGCAAAGTGTGGAAGCATATACAAGGAACGTGAATTGTTTGACATGATGCCTCAAAGAAATGTTGTCTCATGGAATTCAATGATTACAAGATATGTATGAAATGGATTTTCATAAGGCTTTAGAAACTTTCAAGAAAATGCACAAAAGAAACTTTCAACCAAATGCAATTGGCACATCTAAAACCAAATTGCACAACCTTATGCATCATCCTCCTTGCCTATGCCAAAATGCGATCTAGGGAACATGGTGTGGACAACTATCAAAGCATAAAGGATATAGGAATGTTATCACATATTATATTTGTAGTTGTCCTTGTAGACATGTATAGAAAGTGTGGAAGCATAGACAAGGCCCGTGAACTGTTTGACATGATGTCTCAAAGAAATGGACAGTCTCATGGAATGCAATGATTGAAAGATATGCACAAAATGGATTATTTGAAAATGATTTATAAACCTTCAAGCAAATGCAATTGGCATGTGTAAAACCAAATTCTTGTAACGATAATTGATCATCATATTAAATATTTAATATAAACTATCATATACATAATGTCATGAACATAACATCTAGTCTATATATAAAGCCATATAGGCATGTCCAAACAAAGCCATATAGGAATATACACAAATATACATCAGTAACATACAAAAATATACGTCAGTAACATACAAAAGTATGTATACAAAGCCATCTAGGCATACAAAAAATGTTCCAAAATCTAGTTTCATATGGACTTTCATCAAATAATCAGTAGCCCTTTCTTCGACATGAAGATGGAGAGCCAATCAATGACTCACTCTCTCTCTCATGTCAAGCATACCTCCTCGACAGAGCTTTTTGCAGCTCCACCTATTACTACAATCAAACAATATGCACATTTGATGTAGGAGCATTGCTAGTTCAAGAGCAATCTTGCATCAACCAAAAACATTTGCATTTTAGTTTGTTTTCTTTCATTTTCTAGTTAGTTTAGTTAGTAGCAGTTTTTCTATTTTGGTCTGCATTCTACTGTAGTTGCATTTCAGACCTTGTGGAGCTAGACTTAGCATCTAGACATCTTCATGGACATCATATCCAAAATTTAAATCATTTGGATCAGTTACTAGAAAGATATCACTATCAAAAGATTGCCTTTTTTCAAAGAATAGAGCATCCTGATAGTCTTAGACAATCAGCTAAAGGAGAAGACTTGCAGAGCACTTTTATGACTTGTGGAGCTAAATTGCCCATCATTCAAGAAATTTTGGATCATGGCTAACCTTCCCTTAGATCGGCATGCTATTCCATTCACTTGCAGAGGATTCCCACCTAATTAGGTTTGATCTATCCATGTACACATGTTACATCTCTTTCATTGGAGCTTGTAGCCATCCATAGCAGACGCAAAAGAATCTTGTGATCCGGAGATGATATATAATCATGTAATAGATGCATAGGAAAGTAGTCAATCAGATAGAGATAGATAGATAGTTTGAATTATTTGAGAAGGTGCTTCAAAGTTATATATTGTGCATACATTGCAACTAGAGAATTAGGCCTACGAGCCCTAATTGTAAACCCACATGTTGCCAGCCTGTTTGCATTTTGAATCTATGATATATTGAGTGACTGAATCTGCATTTGTATGCCATAATTGAGTTGCTTCCATTATGTTAACTCTTGATGCACAGTCTAGACTATTCACTTTGTAGACCCTCCTAACCGTGATGACAACAAGTGGTATCAGAGCGAAGTTTGAATCCTTTGGGAGAGAAGTGAACGAAATGATCAAAGGCATTCCATAAGATCTTGTTGTGAATAGATCTCTAAATCTAAGGCAGACTACCTATGTTGTCAACTGCTCATTGATTGTGAGGTAGTTGTCACCTTGTCACCCGATCACCGAATTTGAGTCAGTTACACTTGATCCTAGGAGAAGAGATGCCACTGAGGAGAATACCTACTATTGGTACTATGGCTAGAAGAATGGATGAGATAATGGAAATGATAAAGATAATGCAAGTTTGTTTAGATGCTGTTGAAGAAGATCAAAGAAGAGGATTGACACCTTGACCTAATGGTGAAAGTGATGATGATGAAGAATTTCAATTTGCTGATCAAAAAGAAGTAACCCTAGAAGAAGAAGAAGAATTAGGTCAAGTAAAGATGTTGTGAGCTATTTCAAAGATTGGGAAAAGACCTAGAGTTGATGTACTAAACTATACTAGCAATTTGAATCCTGAGGAGTTGATTAATTGGATAAATGACCTAGAAGAATACTTTGAGTATGAAGAAATTGAAGATCTAAAGAAGGTTAAATTTGGAAAGACAAAGTTGAAAGGACATGCTACTATTTGGTGGAAAGAAGTTCAATTGGATAGAAATAGAAGAGGGAAAGAGAAGATCATAAAGTGGGATAGAATGCTGAAAAAGTTGAAGAATCAATTTATACTTGCTAACTATGAGTTGGAACTATTGAAAATATTGCAGAACTTGAGACAAAAGGAGAAATCTGTGAAGAAGTACATACTGAAGAATTTCATAAGATGATCACAAGGACAGGACATAGTGAAGAAAGCAAGGAGAAAGTGGGTAGATACATCAATGGAATGAGATTGAATATTCAAGAAGAACTGAGTTTAGTGAGGATGACATCTTTGGAAGAAGCATATCAGTTTACCCTGAAAGTTGAAGAAAAGTTGAACAAGAAGCATGAGCAGAGACAGAGAGGTAGAGGAGGTAAATTTCAGAGAGCTAGAACATTTTTCATAGGAGAGAGATCATTTATAGAGTAGAATAGACAAGAGAGCGCATTCAAGAAGGAAGACAGAGATAGCAATGCATACCAAAGAGATGATAGAACTTTCTACTACAGAGGAAACCCTAATTCATATGGGAGTGAAGGATATAGAAGAGAAGGAAGAGGACCTAATAGGAGAACATTTAGAGGAACTTGTTTTAAGTGTGGAGGTGAAGGACATAGAGCATTTGAATGTAATCAAGGAAGTACAAGTAAGAAGACAGAGAATAGTGGAAGAGCAGCTTATGTAGAAGAAGAACCTGTGGGATCACCGAGTTAAGTTGGTAAACCTAAGAAAGGAGAATCATTAGTCATGAGGAGAGCACTATTTCAAGTAGAAACAAATGAGGAACCACCATAGAGGAAAAGTTTGTTGTGGACCAAATGCAAATCAATAGGTAAATGTAATAAACTCGTAATTGATAGTGGTAGTTCAAATAATTTAGTTTCAGAGGAGATGGTGATTAAGCTAAAGTTAGAAAGATTGAAACACCCTAAGTCATATCAGATAGCATGGATTCAAGATTATCATAAGGTATTGATGAGTGAATAATGTTTGGTAAAATTTCATATTGGATCTTATCATGATGAAGTATTGTGTGATATCATGCATATGGATGTATGCCATATATTGTTGGGTAGACCATGGCAGTATGATAGAAAGGCTATACATGATGGGAGAAAGAATACTTACACTATAACATCAAATGGAAAGAGAATTACTTTGATTCCTTTGGAAGATGATCCTAAGAGTGAAGTATGTGGGAATGCTAGAATCTATTTGATAGATGGAAGAAAATTTATGGATGGTTTGAGAGATGAGAATATGTGTTATGCTTTGATTCCTAAGAAGCCTGAAACCCTAAAGATAGAAACTGAAGAATCACAACCAGAGGAGATAACTGAGTTGTTGACAGAGTATGAAGACATCATATTAGACAATGTACCAAAAGGATTACCACCTATCAGGAGAATCATTCATCACATGGATCTTATACCTAGAGCTAGTTTTCCTAACAAAGTAGTACACAGAATGACACCAGTAGAGAATGAAGAATTGAATAGATATATACATGAATTGTTGAGGAAAGGTTTGATCAGAGAAATCTTGAGCCCTTGTGTAGTACCTGCAGTGCTAACACTAAAGAAGGATGGAGAATGGAGAATGTGTATAGACTCTAGAGAAATCAACAAGATCACAGTTAAGTATAGATTTCCTTTACCTAGGATGGATGACATTATAGATTGTTTGAGTGGAGAAAAATATTTTACAAAGATAGACTTGAAGAGTGGATACTGTATACAAACAATATAAATTTTATTAAAAAAGATTTTGTAATTAAAACCCCAAAAACTTATATCAAATGCAACAAGAAAAATTAAAGATATAGCTATATAAACCAGATAAATGTTACCAAATATTAAAATGTGGTTGCTCGTATTTAGCATAACTCCAATGTAGTTTTGGCTGGGGTGAGTAAATGAAAATGAATTTGATTTTTATAAAGTTTTGGGGACAGTTTCAAAAGTAGTTTGAATGGTTAAACGAATTTTTGGAATGGTAAAAGGTGGTTAGGGTTATGGTAGGTAAATAATGGGTTTTGGTTTATTGAACTGTAAATAATAAATTAAGTTTATTATTCTTAATTTATTATTTATGGAAGGAGTTTAGGTTTAGTAAATAGTAAATTAATTTTAATTTATTATTCACGGGATACAGTAAAAGATAAAAAGGTTTAATTAATTAATTAAAATTAATTAAACTTTTGGGAATTAAGGGTGGATTAAAGATAAATGGAAATTTAATTAATTAATTAAAATTAATTAAATTTCATG
Organism: Cunninghamia lanceolata; assembly: GCA_027924645.1. Taxonomy (NCBI): domain Eukaryota; kingdom Viridiplantae; phylum Streptophyta; class Pinopsida; order Cupressales; family Cupressaceae; genus Cunninghamia; species Cunninghamia lanceolata. The sequence goes on along the minus strand of BSBN01000201.1, from coordinate 2,183,631 downwards.
TGAAGGGAGGACTTAGGAAATTGATCATAGGTCAATTTTTCATGTCTACATTTTGCCCCTCTTTGAAAGGATGTTGTGAAGCAATGTTGTTTCAAATAAGATTAAAACATAGGTTAGAAAGATTAAAACATAGGTTGGAATGGATTTCGAGTAGGCTGAGGCTTCACATTAAAACATAGGTTGGAATGGATTTCAAGTAGGCTGAGGCTTCACATGGGGCTCATAAAAATGAAAGAGCGATAGATAATGCCCCCTCAAGAGGATATGCAGGGACGAAGGAGATGGATAGGCGCTTGAAAAAGGAAACAAAGGGGAGGAAGTGGAGTTATACTAATTAAACTTTGAGCAACCTGATATTTGATATAACACCTAATGTTATGCACCATGGTATAAAGACCAAGGTGATGATGTGTCAAATGTACCCAGCGTAATGCAACCTTGTCTAACATAAGAGGAAGTGAACTTAGAGCATTAAAGTCCTAATGCACAAAATGTATGATTTGACCTTAGATGTAAAGGATAATACAAAAAGCTATTCCAACATACACAAGATATGAATATTAGCTGGAATGATACGGATGTGATTCAAATGCAAGATGAAGTGATGACACACCAGAAAGAAAGCAAGCATGCACAAATAATTCAAAAACAAACAAGGTATTGCCCTTGTCAAGATGAAAACCGATGATCAATTGGATTGATTGATGCTGATAATGATTGATGATTGATTGATAGCATTGTTGATGTGAGAATGATTTATCTCGAGAACAACGCGAGGATTATGTTGTTGATATGGGAATGATATATCCTGAGAACAACACTAGGATTGTGTTGTTGATATGGGAACAATATATCCTGAGAACAACACTAGGATTGGGAACGATGTATCCCATTGATGATGATGATCAATCAATCAGGTTCACAACCAAGCTAGGAACCAAGACCATGGATGCGATTGGATAATTTGACTTAACTGATTTACTTGATTGGATCATTGCTACTTAGAATGATTTGATTGATTTGATTCATGATTTGGATGAAATGATTGATTGATGAATGATGATGTGAGAATTGATTGGAAGAAGTAGTTTGAAGATTTGGTTGGAATGATTTGTTTGATTGAAAGAAAGAAGTGATATGAAGAATTGATGTGATTGGATTGGATGTAGATTGATTTTTTTATTAGATATTTGGTTAATTTTTGTATTTTCAAATATTTTGATTTTTTTGGTTTTTTAAATGTTCTAATTTTTTTTTTGGATTTTCTAGGAATATTTTGATGTCAAGCATTGGATTTGGCAGGGATAGGATGGTGATCTCTAAATGATAACTAATGACAAGGGAGCACCAAGTCAAGAAACAAGGATGGGAAAGTTGGGTGATTTAGGCTAATGAATGTATTGGATGAGTGAAGGAAGTAGTGATAAGAAATGGATAGGAAGTGTCTAGGGATGATGGGTGGATAAAAAGAATGAATGATTGGATAAATGTAGGATTTGGATGGATAATAGGAGTGGCGATAGCATAAAGATAGGGTGGATACAAGGAGTAATGATAGAAGCATAATGGATGGGAGAAATATAATAGGATGTATGGAGGGAACCTAGGATGTGATCGTTAAGGACTATATTGCATAGGAATAACTTGCCCCCACTCTAGATATGATGCCTTAGGATTTAACAAGGTAGTTCTTATTAGGATGCATGATGGGGATAATGCTTGCAATGGATGAATGGACTTAGTAGTAGATGGATATATGGAGGATATATTTTTTTTAGAAATGGATGGATGGAATTTGGAGTATGACAAGAGGTGTCTAAAAGCATTTTTCAACATTTTGCCCCTACACTCATCAAGATCAAAAGGAGGAAGGGAAGATGAATGGTGCAATGAGGAAGGTATGATGGGATAGATTAGACAACATGCCCCCAGGTGTAAAGCACATACATAATCACCTACACATGATGCCTGTTTGCTAGGTTTTCATCATCTATACTTATCCAAGGTCCCTATTTACCAGGTTTTCACCATTGGATGAAATCTCTTTACTATTTTGATTTTTTTTTTGTTTTTGTTTTTTTGACTTTTGGGTAGGGGATAATTGGTGGAATAGGTAGAAGCTCAAGATTTTGTTCCCATAGCAAGGTGGTAATGTCTCATGATGGATAGAAGTCACTCAGAGACCATGTCAAATGTCATTATGCTCATAGATGTTGGTAGAGGATTGCAGTAGAGAGATACGGATTAAGTGGATAGTGGACTTTGATGTGGAATATGACAGGTTTATGCAAGGATGGATAGGGGATAATGGATTATGATGTGGACTAGGATAGGAGTAGGATGGAGATAAAGAGATAGATACGAAGGACTTATGCAAAAGTATGGACCATAGGGACATGATGGAAGAAATAAGTAGGCTAGTAGATAGAAGATGGGGAGATGGAGGTATATGGGAATGTTGTGGAGTGGAAGGGAACCAAGACCAATGGTTGCACACATCGAATTGGACTTTGAAGCTTTTTATTGGAAGGGGGATTTGGGAGTAATAGAGATGTTCGCTAAGAGGATTGCCTATTTAGGTCTTTAGGGACCCAAATGGACTTATGAATTTTAGGATTTTGCAATGGGGAGCAGGATGTTTGGGATTTTAAGATTGTGGATGCTTCATTTGAACTAGATGCTTTTTGCTTGGGGACCCAAATCATTTTGGTATTGAAATTATCTTTTTGAGACGTGGACATGGGTAGCCTTTTTGACTTTTGATTTTGCTTTGATTATTTGCATTAATGCCATGTGGCCTGAGGATTATTAGGATGTTTTGATTTATGTGTGGAGACATCCAAATTTTTATTTTTGAATCCCATGGGGGTGTCTAGGATAGCTTCATGTTTATTCGATGTGTGCATTTGTTGATCATGATTAGGAATTGTAGGGGATTTATGGGAATGAGATGTATGAATAGAGGGATTAATGGATTTGTGGCTAAAGTGATAAGGGGATGTGAGGATAGGAATATTAGGAGTTGGAAGGAGGGGAGTAAAGTAGATGGAGGGATGTTAGGAGTTGGAATAAGTGGAGGTAAAGTGGATGGAGGAAGATGAATGGACACATGCTTTTTAGGTTCATAGGATAATGGAGGAGGGATGGCAACATATGTTTTATGCATGCGATGAGGTGCACCTAGTTTGGGCTTAGATGGAGTGGATTTAGGAGGTGAAAATGTGGTACCAACATCTTGATATTGACTTCCTTGAGATACATAAGCAATACCATATGGTTTGGGAGAGACGTTGACATAGATGGGTTCCAAGTTACCTTGCTCATGAAGGCCTAATCCTTTACCTTGGTAGTTCATATTTTGGAACATACGATGCACAATGGGATGCTTATTTTGAGGATACAAGACACAAGTTCCTTATTGGATGAGGAATGTGAGGTGGTAGATATAGATTGCTTCTCACCTAGGGAAGAACATTCATTTAAGAAGGTAATAAGACCAATATGACATGAGGGTGGATTTGAAATGGTATTAATATGAGATGGTGAAGGAGAAATAGGATCTTAATTATGCTCATTATGCTCATGAAGATTCAATGTATTTGTTTGATTATCTATGTGCTTGTGGGGACCAAGTGTCTCATCAAGGGAAGTGGATGTTGTGGGATGATGGACATGAGTGGTGGAGGTTTCTTGAGCATGCATAGTATTGGGACCATGAGTGGAAGGAGTGATAAGCTCTTGATCACAGATAATATCTTGATCATAGAAAAGATATAGGTTATGAATAGGTTGAAAGGAAGAGCTTTGATCTTGATTTGGTAAGGAGCAAGGTTGATCATGCTTTAGATTTGACTCTTGACATAAATCTTGAGTTTGGATAGGAATGGAGGTCTCTTGGATAGGTTTAATGTATGGTGGGGAATGAATTGGGTTTATAGTAGGTGGATCTTTGAGAACATTTGAAGGTTCTTGCATACTTTCAAGGATAGGAATTTAATGGCATGAGGGTGGTAGTTGATTCCTTGCTAGTATCCAACGGACCACATCCTTCATTAGTATACAAATGGATGCACAATATAATGGATGTATAATAAGAGTGGAAGGTGTAGGATTAGGATGCAATGGAGGGATAATGGGATTATGTGTGATAGGAGTGGGATTAGGATCAGGTGGATGGACAAGAGGATTGGATATAATAGGATTGGGATTTGGGTTAGGTGTGAGGATGATAGGATTGGCTGTGATAGGATCAAGACTTGGATTGGGCTTAGGTTGAAGGATCATAGGATTGGGTTTAGGTGGAAAAATTGATGGTTTAGACTTTAAGGGTGTTCGAGATTGGCTTAATGGATTAGGATTTGGAAGGTTGGAAGGATTATATGATGGAGTTTCCATAGGGATGGATGGATGAGGAGGACTAGTAGATGGATTGGTGTATGATTCCAAACTGCTATCTCCCTTGTCAAGAGTATCATTAAGAAGACTTGCAAATTCATGCTCATGTTGTGGAGGATTTTGAGATGGATATTGAGGAATATTCATGAGATTGGTTGATGTGGAGGGACTAGGTTGGCATGATGATGGGGGTGACTCATAGAATTTAGGTTAAATTTGTTGATGTTGTGTGGATGATGGTGGTGAAGGTAACGAAGGGATTGATGAATGAGAAGGCTGGGGAACTAATGGATTAGGATTGGAATTAAATGGAATTTGTTGTTGTTGCATGGATAAAGGCATGGTGGATAATGTGTTAAATGAAGGTTGTGGTTTTTGGGCTAAGATTTGTTGTTGTTGAAGGACGACTTGTTTTTGTTGAATTTTTTGTTGAAGATATGAGGTGAGGGGATTTGGTATGTATGAAGATGAAGCATGGATAGGGATCTGGACCTGTGAGGTTTGAGATAAAGTTATTATTGAATAGGTTTGGGGTATGGATGAGTTGGGTTGATATGAGTGGTAGATTGGTTGTGATAAAGATTTGTATGAGGTGGATGGAGATGACTCATAGAGTTGGGGTGTTGATGTGGTAGGATGTTGAAATTGTGAAGACAATTGTGATAGTTGTGCCAATTGAAATCTAAGATCAGCCTCGTGTTGTAGTGATTGAGTAAGTTGTTGTGATTGAGCAAGTTGTTGTTGGAATTGGATGAGTTGTTGGTGTGATTGGGTGAGTTGTTGTAGTTGAATGACTTGGGGATTAATGGATGTTAAGGTGGAGACCTGGGTAGGATTATAGTTTTATGAGGTTGAGGGCATGGAAGGAAAATCTTGGGTTGTGTTAAGATAATAAGAATGTTCTTGTGGATAACGATCATCATAGATATGTTCTTGTATTTCCTCATATTCTTGGGATGATAGTGATGTTGGTGGAGGTCAATATGTGGAGATATATGGTTCATGGGTATCGAAATATGCATCATGATCTACCAAATTCTCATCATTTTTATAGCTAGGAGGGCCTCCATGGAGTATGAGTTTTGGTTTTTTATTTGGGGAAATATATGGTTCATGGGTATCAAAATATGCATCATGATCTACCAAATTCTCATCATTATTATAGCTAGGAGGCCCCCTGCGAAGTGTGAGTTTTGGTTTTGGATTTGTCTTGGATTTGTTGATGGTCACAACCATTTTGACGAATTAAAGGATTGGATAAGGTTAAGGATGGAATGTGAGGAGGATGATGATAAATGAATTAGGTAGGAAATGGATAGATTGGATGATTTGATCAATTGAAAGAGCTTCTTAGGATTCAAAGTGACAAGGTTCCACTTGAGATGTGACACTGAAGGATGATAGGTTCCTAATTCTGAGGGCCAAGTTAATGATATAGGGGACAAGTTGTAGTGGTGATTAGAAAACACAATATGATGATTTGAAATGAATGGATGGAAAGAATGTCTGAGGGTGAAGATCAAACAAGCATAGGCATCAATCATATAATACACACAACAATCAAATTGGTTGTTTTATTTTGATGATATCTTGATGTTTTGCAATCATTTATAAACATGCACGATCCTAGGCTAGGAAAGGACAATAATTGCTGAGTTCCCACTTAGTTTTACTCAGCTGTGCCTACTTATGGTGTATAGCTACAAGAACTTGGGGCACGGGCTCCCCTTACAGTGCACTCACTTCTCAGGCACACCAAGTTCCAGGTCCTAGGACATGCAGATCCTAAGGTACCTTGATATCTCTTCCATAAGTCACGAAAATGTGGGACAACTATCAAAGTTTAATCTTCTGACCTTCTATATCAGCAAGTAGAGGGTTTTTGGCCACTAAAAAAAGGTTCATAGTGAATATTCGAGGGACTGGCACCTTATGAGCATCCAAAAAGCCACTAAAGGCTTTGACTAACCCTACTAGGAGTTTAATATACACAAAGGTATGCCTCCTTTCAAGCTAGCATTGTACGGTAAGCACTAATACCGGTTAGACTTGGCTTTCGCCTTATCCTCAATTTATATAACAGACTGGATGAAAGTACCACTTGGGGTCGCAAATGAGTTCTCCTTGCAGATGTGTCTCAAGAGCAGGCCCACTCTAAAGGGTAACAAAAGTAAGGAAACACGTTGTTTTTGATCTCCCAGATCACACAAAGCTCAAGGAGAGAGCATACACAACGCCTTTGCCTCACACTCACACGGGGTTCATTTTAATTCCAAATTCAAATGTGTGTGTGGTTATACAAAATGTCAAAGGAATTCTTTTGATTCTCAAGATCGTCAAATAGCACAAGAGAAGAGCATACGCATTCAATGACAAAAATGCAAGCCACAAGACATGGAAAACACTTGTTAATTTTAACCCTTTCATATGATGTGACAATCGAACCTACAACACACTGATTAGTAGTTTGCAAAATAGTCTTTCACAGGCATAAATTTGTAGTAAAACAAATGAATCCTACAAAAACCACACAAAAATTGTTAAATGCTAGATGGGAAATATTTGATGCCTTAAAATGACTGAATTTCAAACAATTATGCTAGAGAATATGAGATGAATTTTCTAGAAATGGTAGCACGACTATGTAGAGCTCAGAAGTAGCTTTGCAATGCCTACAAAAACATGAAAATATGATGAAAAATGCAAAAGTTATGATATTTTGAATAAAATAGCCTCCAAGGCCTAGGGATAGGCACTCTAGTAATTATCTTTTTTGTTTGATGCTTTGGTTTGAATGTGTTCATATGAAGCAATTTGATCCCTGATTATTATGACTAGTAATTAAGCTCTGGTTGTTTGAATAAACCACTAGCAGTTTGTTTAGCTTTGATCACATTTGAAATATTTTGAACCTTAGTGGATAACATTTTATAAACCGGCAACAACAAACATTAAATATGAAAATGCTCACAGATAAAAGAAATAAAATGAATATTATTTATGGCATGAGACCATTTTTCCACACAGATGAAAAACAATGTGAATAGCTTTTACCATGTGAGATAATTTTCAAAGCATTATAATGTTTACATGTTAAAGAACAACAATGAATAAATTTTTTTTGCCATGTGAGACAACTTTTTTTAAGCACTATAATGTTCACATTTAAAATATTTTAAAATAGGGTGAAAAAATATTTTTCCAACACTATAATGCTCACATATAAAAGCTTTTAAAACAGCGTGAAAAAAAAAAGATTTTTTGAGCGCTATAATGCTCACATAAAAAAAAGTAGCTTGACAAAGACAATTTTTCCAGCACTATAATGCTCACATAAAAAAGTAAAAAGCAGCTTGACAAAGACAATTTTTCCAGCACTATAATGCTTATAAAAGAACAATGGATATATTTTCAAAGCATTATAATGCTCACATATAAATTCTCACCGGTTAATAAAAACAGTTATCAGCAAACAATGATTAAAGTTAATTACTCAAAACATTTGAAACCATAATGATCTCTCCCAAATATTCAATACTGTAACAAGTTAAAACCGTAAAAGGTTTGCTATCAACCCCAAATATATCTAGAAATGCTTCAAATCCTGCAAGTTCTCAAATAAAAACACTTGCAAACAAATGATCAGAGAGGGGTGTTCACATCGGGTTCACCAATGTATACACCAGATATAAATTTTATTAAAAAGATTTTGCAATTAAAACCCCAAAAACTTATATCAAATGCAACAAGAAAGATTAAAGATATAGCTATATAAACCAAATAAATGTTAACAAATATTAAAATGTGGTTGCTCGTATTTAGCACAACTCCAATGTAGTTTTGGCCAGGGTGAGTAAATGAAAATGAATTTGATTTTTATAAAGTTTTGGGGATGGTTTCAAAAGGAGTTCGAATGGTTAAATGAATTTTTGGAATGGTAAAAGGTGGTTAGGGTTATGGTAGGTAAATAATGGGTTTTGGTTTATTGAACCGTAAATAATAAATTAAGTTTATTAATCTTAATTTATTATTTATGGAAGGAGTTTAGGTTTAGTAAATAATAAATTAATTTTAATTTATTATTCACGGGATACGGTAAAAGATAAAAAGGTTTAATTAATTAATTAAAATTAATTAAACTTTAGTGAATTAAGGGTGGATTAAAGATAAATAGAAATTTAATTAATTAATTAAAATTAATTAAATTTCATGTGAAGGGAGGACTTAGGAAATTGATCATAGGTCAATTTTTCATGTCTACAAATACCATCATATCAGAATCAAGAAGGAGATGAATGGAAGACTTCTTTTAAGACAAATGAAGGATTCTATGAGTGGTTAGTGATGCCTTTTGGATCAACAAATGCATTGAGTACTTTCATGAGATTGATGAATGAAGTTTTAAAGAAATTCTTGGACCTAAGTTTGTTATTGTATATTTGGATGATATTCTGATTTTTAGTAAGACAAAAGAAGAACATTTGTGGCACCTGAGACAAGTATTGCAGAGGCTGAGAGAAGAGAAATTACTGATAAACATTAAGAAGTGTAGTTTCATAAAGGAAGAATTGGTATACTTGGGATTTGTCATTTCTATAGAAGGATTGAAGATGGACCCTAAGAAAGTTAGAGCAATTGTTGAGTGGCCTACACCAAAGAGCATTGGAGAATTTAGATCATTTCATGGATTAGCTAGTTTCTACTAGAAGTTCATTAGAAATTTCTATTCAGTATGTAATCCTATGATAGAGACAATGAGAGGTGATAGAAAAGACTTTAAGTGGACATCAGGAGCAGATAGAAGTTTTGAGTTGTTGAAGTAGAATGTGATAAAGCAACCAGTGTTGGCATTACCGGATTTCAACAAAGTATTTCAAGTAGATTATGATGCAAGTAGAAATGCAATAGGAGTAGTGTTAAGTCAAGAAGGTAGACCTATAGTATATTTCAGTGAGAAGTTGAATGATGCAAAGAGAAAATATTTAGTTTATGATCAATATTTATATGCCATAATTCAAGCCTTGAAGAAGTGGATACATTACTTATTACTTAAGGAGTTTGTGTTGTATACAGATCATCAAGCTTTGTAGTATTTGAACAATCAAGGAAAGTTGAATTAGAGACATATGAGATGGGTAGAATTCATGTAGAGTTACACTTTTGTACTAAAGCATAGGAGTGGAAAATCAAAAAAAGTTTGTGATGCATTGAATAGGAGAAGGAACTTACTGACAGAGATGATAGTTGAAGTGTTAGGATTTAAGGAGTTGAAGCACATGTATGGAGAAGATCTTGATTTTGTAGAACCCTGGAAAGCATGTAAGGAACCTATTGTGATAGATAGGAGTAAGTGGTTGGATTATTTCATTTAGGTGGATATGTTGTTTAAGGGAAATCAATTATCTATACCTAGGAGTTCAATGAGAGACAATTTGATCAAAGAGAAGCATAGTGGTGGATTGGCAAGAGATTTTGGAATTGATAAGACAGTGGCTTTGGTAAGTGAACACTACTTTTGGCCTCAGATACATAAGGATGTTAGGAAGTTTGTGCACAATTGTAGAGTTTATCAAGTTACAAAAGGAAGTAGTCAAAATAAGAGATTGTACAAACCTTTGACAGTACCATAGAGACCTTGGGAAGACATAAGCATCAATTTCATAATGGGATTGACGAAGACATAGAGAGGACATGATTCTATATTTGTAGTGGTGGACATATTTTCAAAGATTGTTCATTTCATACTTTGTAAGAAGACAATTGATGTAGTTCATGTAGCTGACCTATTTTTCAAGGAGATTGTGAGATTGGATGGATTACCTAAGAGCATAATTTCAGACAAAGATTCAAGATTTCTTAGATACTTTTGGAAGACACTTTGGAAGAAGATGAAGACAAATTTGAAGTTTAGTTCAGCATTTCATCCACAAACTTATGGACAGATAGAGGTAGTAAATAGGAGTTTGGGAAACTTGTCAAGATGTTTAGTTGGAGAGAAGGTAGGAAATTGGGATTTGATTCTATCACAACTAGAGTTTGCATATAATAATTTAGTGAATAGGAGTATCGAAAGAACACCATTTGAGATTGTGATAAGAACTATCCCTAGAGGAGTAGCAGAGTTGAGAGACATCAGTATGGAGAATAAGAGGAGTGTAGTAGAAGAAGAATTTATAGGACACATGGAGATAGTGCATAATTAGGTTAAGAAGCATTTGGAAAAAATGAACAGTAAGTATAAGGAACAAGTAGATGAGAAAAGGAGACACAAATGATTTTTAGTGGAAGATGAAGTGATGGTATATTTAAGAAAATAGATATTTCTAGTGGGGACATATAACAAGTTGAAGATGAAGAAGTTTGGACCATGTAAGATACTCAAGAAGTTTGATTCAAGAAATGCATATGAAGTGGAGCTACCAGAGACTTTGGGTATATCACCTATTTTCAACATTACAGACCTATATCAGTATCATGAAGCAAAATTTAGTGAAAACATTGAAGAAGACTTGAAGAAGTAGTTACCACAACAAGCACCAAAGCATATTGAAGACATTTTGGACAACAGAGTTGGACGTAGCACCAGAGGTCCAAGCAATACAAAGAATATCTTGTGAAGTGGAAAGGTAGACTGGAAGAAGACTCATCTTGGATTTCTTAGGTTGAGGTGGACCGTTTTGGTTTTCCTCTATCCCTGACAAAGTGAGGAACTCACTTTTTTCAACATCCCCAGATGTCTGATGCAAGAGCATCCCTAGTTCAAGAGCAATCTTGCATTAACCAAAAACATTTGCATTTTAGGTTGTTTTATTTCATTTTTCAGTCAATTTAGTCAGTAGTAGTTTTTGTATTTTTGCCCACATTCTACTATAGATTCATTTCATACCTTACGAAGCTGTACATAGCATCTAGACATATTCATGTACATCATATCTAAAATTTAGATCATTTGGATTAGTTACCAGAAAGATATTGCCATTAGAAGATTGACTGTTTTCACAGAACAGAGTATCCTGACAGTCTTAGACAATCAGCTAAAGGAGAAGACTTGTGGAGCACTTTCACGACTTGCAGAGCTAAAATGCACATCATTCAAGAAACTTTGGATCATGGCTAACCTTCTTTGAGATCTACATGCTATTCAATTCACTTGCGGAGGATTCCCACCAAATTAGGTCCAACCTATCTGTGTACACACATTACATCTCTTTCATTGGAGTTTGTAGCCATCCTTGGCTGATGCAGAGGATTCTTGTGATCTGGAGATGATATATAATCATGTAATAGATGCATAGGAAAGTAGTCAATCAGATAGAGATAGATAGATAGTTTGAATTCTTTAAGAACGTGCTTCAAAGTTATATCTTGTGCATACAATGTAATTGGAGAATCATGCCTGTGAGACCTAATTGTAAGTCCACATGTTTCCATCCTATTTGTATTTTGAATCTATGATGTATTGAATGACTGAATATGCATTTGTATTCCATAATTAAGTTCCTTCCATTGTGTTTACTCTTGCTACATGGTCTGGACTGTTTACTTTGTGTAACATCCTAACTGTGACTGCACCAACATTAATACAAAAAACATGAAATATATAACATCACATATGTAATTGATCACTTACTACTACCCAATGATCACTCCCAATCATTTTTTCTCTCTTCATCCATAGTTGGATGGGTTGGAGTTGTGACCTCCTGTGAGAAGCATCAAGAAGCAAAATTAACTGAACATAAATATCATTTATTTACATCAAATGATATGAGATAAAACAAGAAATACAAAATGACATTTTCATGTTATTGGCTCATACCTTAGTCAAAGGATTTGAAGACATCATGGCTACAACAATGCCTACCTACACTGATTCATGAAGGTGAGCAGGAGTCTCCATATTTAGTATTTGAAAATAGAGTTCAAGATTATTCAACCAAAATAGATACATAACATTATTTAAATGCATAATGAATACAAATGATTAAATTTACCTCCATATAAGTGGTTTTGCATCTAGGGGACCAAGGAACCTGTGGAGGTGTTGTTGAAGCTCCTTGTTGAAATCATCAAATTATCACTAAATAATATTACCATTGGAATATGTACAATATTTATGATCATGTGATGAATTACATACCTGCTAAATTGACCTCCTCTCATAACCCACCAATGGATGTCTAACAGAGGCAGGATGAAGACTCTGACCCTAGAATTTTATTGCATAGACAATTACATACATTATTTTTGACATATAATATAGATAGTCATATAAAATTAGTTACAAATTTCAAATAAGAATATATTAAATCAAGATGAAACTTGTAACAAAATACTTAAGAGTCAATACCAAATGTATGTTGTAAGACATCATCAGTGAGAACAATATCATGCCACATGGATGTGTCCATCGTTGAATGTTGCCCCTGCGTCACAACATCCTGCTGAGAGTCCTATCATGGCTCTTGCATCCCATAATCACATAGGTTCCCACATGAACTACATAGATGTGGGGACAAATGACACCTACTTCTCTTGCCCTCATCAGCCTAGGTGAGATCATCGTCGTGTTGTGCTAGAGACTACATGAGAGAATCCAATGAATGTAGTGTCTCCACTTCAACACTCTTCTTCAAAGTTGGAGGGAGTGACACATGTTCTAGCCTCAACAATGGTCTAGGTACACAGTTTTGATCTCATTGTGCCCCCTCTCAATCTTGGGCAGAGCCACCACCTATGCTCTGGAACTCTCAGATATTAAAATAATTAGGAATCTTCTTGAGGACAAACTTGCAATGGAGTTTCCTCAAGAAATATTGTGGCACCTCATTGTTGTTGCATGGACACTCGTCAAACACCATGTACCATCTATCCCAAATTTTTTGGGATATATCTTGATTCCCACACCAATGAATAGGGAAGCCTTTACAAGTCTCTTCTAATCTTTGGCCAATTTTAGGATTCATAAAGTGTGCATATAATATAGATTTTGTAATTTTTTCATTCTTCACTTGTTCATATGACAATTTTTTGGTATAGTGTTTCTGACACCTCTCCCTATAGTTATGAAATTTAGTGATTTGTGTTGTCATTGATTTGGTGGGAGAAACATTCATCTTTAATGAATTTGCAAGCACTCTCCTACGATCAGTGCTTGCACTTGAATTGTTTTACATTTCAACTAGGGTTTGAAGATATCTTTTGTTTTCTTCTATTTTCCCTAAATAGTTTTCTTAGGTAACTCTTTCATGGTGAGGACGTGAAGGTGGGGGTTTTGAGGGTTTTGAGGGTTTTGGGGGTTGTTTTGACCCTCCTCAACTAGATTTGTGTTTTCTCCTACCTCATTAACTATAAATTCAATTTAAAAAATTAATCATACATTGCAAAAGTCAAAAATTCTTTTCAAACTCACAAAAATTAATCAAACCCTACCTTCTTCAGCTACTAGACCCTCTACATTTGCTTCACGATGTCTTCTTTGGTAAGGTGGCATTGTGAAAATGTCGATCTCTCTTTGCACTTGCTTGATTTGCTTTTCCTTGAATGCGCTCACACTATAAACTCTGTTTTTTTCTCTCTAAACTCTATTTTTGGCCACGAGTATGAGAAAATGAGTGTTTTTTTTACTTTTAAGTAGGAAAAAATGCAAGCGCATTATAACACACTCACGTTATAATGTGCTCGCATTTATCTCTACGTGGGACCAAAAAGTCATGTGGTGACTTTTTGGTCCCACAACTCCATGCACTTATCCTTGAGACTCCTCACTTTGAAAAGTAAAGTGGTGAACGTGATCCTAATACTCATGTGATAGCATTCACAACTATGTGTAGTGATTTCTTCTTCGAATAGGACTTGTTAGCAAAACTCTTTTTGCAATCCCTCAAAGATACCATTGTGGAATGGTTTTGCTCATTACCTCTGAATTCAATACACTCTTTCTCACATCTTGTTGATCAATTCTTGCAACATTTCCAAGAAAAATTTGGACCTTCAGTCTCATTGATTGATTTAGTTCATTGTAAATAGGGTCAGAAAGAAAAATTAACTGAGTTTATCAATCGATATCAAGCCCTTTTTACATAGATACAATATCCAATCATAGATGAGGATTTTTAGAAGATATTCATTATGACTCTACAACCTAATATCCATAATAAAATCCTCTTAATGAAGTATATCTCTTTTCAACATTTATGCCCAACTCTTCATGATTACTCGCTTTCGTCTAGTCAATATGAGAATCAAAACTCATTGGCTCAAGTTGGTCAATCCACAACTGGAACATCTCAAAACAACTTTAAGAGGATTAACAAGAGTTTCATCTTAAGATCAATGGGAAACATTAAAATAATTTTCAATCACAAGTGTCCGCAATCAATAATCCCAAATGGGCACCATTTCAATTCAGACAACAACATATACAATTTATTCCATTATCTAACTCTCTTCAATCAATTATAAATCAAGCAGTAAGCAACAATATTTTGAAGATTCTTCTTGTTAAACCATTCAATAGCAACAAGATACAAGGACCTTCACTTGATGCAAATGCTTATTGTCACTATCACTGATCACAAGGACATGATACCGAGTGATATGTGTGTCTTAAACATGAAATTCAAGACCTCATCGATTCTAATATAATACATGTAATTGGTGTGAGTAAAAATGGAAATAAGTCAATTGCCCCTTTGAATCAAAATTTACAGATCCTCACTGATCCTTTTCCTAAGCATAATGACAACAACATGGTAGAACAAAATACTATAGAGAAAGAAGATGATTACCTCGACTATGATGAAATAATTGGCACGATAGAAGTGGATAATGAAATGACTAATAACTCACCTCATCCACAAGGGAAAGGTATCTATGCTAAAGTTCCTCCATTGTTATCCCTTCAAGGATTAGGAGACAACCAAAATGCACATGATATACAAATTAAGTGACCTCGACAGGATAACATTAAGCAAGAAAAAGTTGTCATGATGGAAAGTATCCCATTTCATTGTGAAAGACTCCTTCATCAAACAAATTAGAATAAGAAAGAAAAGGATGGGAAAAGAACAAGGTGGGCATCATCCATAGGAAAAGGTAATGATTCCCCTCCTTGTAAGCATTAGAAGAGTTCAAACATACAGGGTGTTGGGAAAAATACACTGCATAACTATTTTGGTAATGACAATCGAATAGGTACATGAGTTTCTCACATGTTTTACCACACTTGATGGAGCACTTTTCTAAGATGCTTGCAAGTTTGACATCATATTGGATATATACTATGGTATTGTTTGTAGCAGTGTTTCAGGATTTAAATCCTAAAACACTACTACAATCATTATGGAGTGTACAAATTTGATGTCTACTATGGTATTGCATTGTGTTGTGTTCCCCTGTATTGTGATAAGTGTTGTTTAGGTCTCCTTGGATGACCCTTGATACTCTTGTAAGGTCAAGGATACCGGGAGACTACCTCTATTGTTGCCATTCTTCTATTCATTTCTACATTCCTCTACTCTTTTCTCCTCTATTTTATTGTCATGTGTTGTGCCTTGGGGGAATAGTGTTGTGGAGGGTGTTTTTTTGGGGCATCTTCCTATGTGGTGTTCCTAAGTCACTCTTGTCTCCTCTCTAATTTTTATTGTTTACATTCTTCAGTGATTCTACCTAGTCGGGGGATGATAAATACTAATAAGACCATGTGCCCCTTCAACAAGAAAGCAAAAATGGACCCAATCCATATATGAAGATGGGGTTGATATATATATCTAACTCTTGACTAATAGAATCACTCTATGTGATGTATCATTTCATAACAAACATTTGTAATACTCTCAATTTTCTTCAATGCACTTTAAATGGTTTGTATCTCACCTAATTATTACACTTGTTCTCAAGATACCTACAGTATAGCCCAATGTCTATACTCGGTTCCAAACCCACAAGTGTAGCCTTGGTCCTTGATATGATCTAATATATGATTTATGCATAGCTTTTATGAATTAATTTGGTTGTTATCTTAGAGTAAGATTAACCAAAGCTTATATATTGTCAATTATCTTAGCAATATTAATATCAAAGTGTTTGTGGGAACATATGATGATAGTGGCACATGTCACCTTTGGGGGCATGGGCTTTGTGAAATCTCTTGTTCCCTTGTGTGTTTTCACTCTACCTTAATGTGCTTGATACTGGCAAGCGGGATCAACCACCTTAAGTTGGGGGCATATATAATGGTACCTATCTTCTTGATTACTTTTATACTAACAAAGTGTGTTTGAAAGCCCTCATCGCGAGGTGGGATGGTGCATCTCTTGAGCTAGTGCACATCATTTTAAAGAAAAAACACTAGGCAAGATGATGTATCTCTTGAGCTAGTGTGTATCCTTTTATACAAAGCCCTTCTACAAAAGATAGAATGGTGTATCTCTTCAGCTAGTGCACTTCCTTCTATACAAAGTCCTCTATGGAGGTGGGGTTGGATCTTGATTCATTCACTCTTAAGCGTGTCTTTCATGGTTGTGGTAGCATAGCTCAACCATTAGGAGTGTTTGGTGTGTTTTAGATGGTAGGACTTAGCAATAAGCTCCTTCCTATTGCTCATGTTTGTCGTGTATAGGACATATAGTATGTCTATGGCATACTATGTGGCACTTGTGTATTCCATGTGCTTTCCTTATGTGTTTATTGTGTCTTCCCTTGAGAGTGGTCTAAAGGTGTGTAACGATGAGCTCCCTCCACACTTGGGTTTTTATTTTGCATGTCTTCCCTCTAGTGTGGTCTAAAGGCACATAGTGATGAGATCCCTCCATAATTTAGGTTTTGTTTAGTGTGTGTTTTTTGTGGTCTAAAGGCACATAGCGATGAGCTCCCTTTGCCCTCTAGTTTAAGATTTGTTTACCTGATTAAATCAATGTATACTTTGTGTATTGTGTGACTCCTCTCATGTCTTCTTCGTGTATTGTGTGCTTCACTGTATTCTCCATGTTTTATATGCTTCCTACTATCTTCATTTTGTCTTGCCTGAATTTCATGTGTTTTCTAGTGCTTACCTAAGATTGGGGGCTAGAAATAGTCTTCCAACCTTTGGGTATGCTTTAGCTCTATGTGCTTGGAATGTTTGATGTGTTTGATATGCTTTGACCAAACTTTAATGCATGCATGGAATCATAAGATCATACATACATCAAAGTGGGGGCTAAATGTTATGTAGTAAAAATTTTCCCTATGCCTTTTTACCTCCTAGTTTATCTCCTACATCCCTGTGTTAACACTTTGCAAGTTAAATGCTCATCTCGGAGCAATTTCCCCCAAAACCCATGTCAAATGGGACTAAGGGGCCCATCCTAAATCTTAATTATGACCAAATTAAGGCCTTGGGACTTGTGCACTAGCACCCAAGTCTAGCCTAATTTGTTAGGATAAAAATAAAAGCATGTTGGCTTGGGTCCTCTCAAAAGGTTTCCCTCTATCGGCCTCTTCAATTTAATTTATGAATGTTAGTGGGAAAGCATATATAAGTGAGTTTATGACTTCATTTTATGCCTAGATGGATAATGTGAACTTGTGGTATTGAGAAAAGAGATTTCAAGGCCTTCATTATGGTTTAGAGTAGAATTGTGTTGTTATTGTGTTTGTTTGTTGCATATTTGGCTTCATCAATCCATCTCCTCATGGTTTCAAGGATCTTCCTCTCTGTGAGGGCTCCACATCCAAGGTGACATTAATTTGTGTTTCAATCATTTCATTTCATCATTGGATTTGGCCTTTGCCCTCCTTGGGCATGCACTCTATCTAACAACGGTGTTGGAAGAATTGAATGTCCTTCCAAGGCTTGACCAAGGCAAGCTCCTAAACACCACAACCCCCAACCCCCTTTCTTTGTGTTTGTAGGTTACAGGTGTGGGAGTTGGGAAATTACAGGTGTAGAGATGCAAGTTGAAGGATAAGGATTCAAGATCCTGAAGAATCTTGTTGATATTTCTCCCCTGGATGAGGGTGCCCACCTCGTAGTCCTCCCAATAAGTTTGGTTTAGAACTCAGAAGCAGGATACCGTCTACAACATCTCTCTATTTGGAATCTCCAGAAATTCTACCCTATTGGACTTGGGCACCTGCCCCGTAGTCTACAAAGTTTTTGGTTCTAAAAACTCAACTTCTTGAATGTTTCTAATCCTTCCTGAGTATCTTCTTGTATGGTTACCTATAGCATTCTGTTTGTTTGTACCTGATTGCACTATAATTAGGGTTTGATGCTTATTCTATCTAGGGTTTGACAAATCTCTCAATCTAATCTATTTTTTCCATATCATTCCTAAGCACATAAACCTGTAGCTAAGTCCTCATTCATCTGTAGTGACTTGGTTTGGTTTTTTTCCTCGAATGCTATTGTGAAAGAAGGGTTTGATTTGATATACTTTAACACCATTCATCCCCTCTTCTACATTTTCACACATAACAAAAGATAACACAATGAAGGATATACTTTATTCATGTGAATTCTAATTAACAAACACCACCTTGTAGCTTGTAATAAAACATATTTACAAAACTCTTCAATCTAGACGAACTGCATTCCTTAAATTATGAATACATCCACTTCGAGTGATAATCTTTTGCATGTCCCACCAACAAGTCCACAAGTGAATAATGCTAGATTCTATTAGACATATATGCTATCTCATTTGTGATATAGCAACATATAAATAATATAATGTCCATTAAATTGCTTGCGATCAAAAAATTACATAAGATGTTGCTTGATGAAATCTGCCTTGTTAAAAAGCTATAGACTTTTCCATGTCTAATGCCAAAGGAGGTAGTTTCTAGCATAACTCAACAAAAATCTAATTATTTTAATTTTATTTATCATTTGGTTCCACACAAAAGTGCAATGACAAAAGTACATGGGGTAACAAAGCATAGGGAGAGAGAATTAAAGACAATATATAGGAAAAAATATTATTCAATTATGGTATAATAAATAGATATAAGGTAGCTTTTATTTGTTTTGAATTTCAATAAAAAATATATGTATAAAATTTTAAAATTTGGTTATAGTTTTGAATTTATATATGTTTTTATAATTTGTTAAAAATGTTAACAATATATCTGATATAAAAAGTTATAAGAAGGAAGACAAATGATTAAAAAAATGGTCATAGACATTAATATAACTCAAGGAAAGATGTCCACAAGTGATCTCATAACCATAAGTTAAAAAAAAAAGAATGCTCTCCTAGGCACAAGATTGTTTAGGTCTCACACAACCTTAGCAATACAACATCTTACAAATCATATCAAATGTTTAAGAAACTTCTATAAATATTGATGTATTTGATATTGCTACAAGTACAATGTGTCTAGGATATGTATCTTTTCATATTTCAATTGAATTTGGATGTTCTATGTTGATTGTGATTTTATAAATTTAAGGGGCCATTGGTAATAGGGAAGTCCTTAGAATAGGCTCTGATACCAAAATGTAATACTACTTTTCTCATATAGTCATTTAACTACTTGTAACAAATTTATTATAGTTAATATTAGAGTTAAAATAATTTAAAGTATTCAATGATGTTAAAGTAGATGTAAATAATAAATATAAATTACAACATGTGATAATTTAATAAGAACTCTAAAGTAAATCATTAACAAAGCAAATTAGATAACATAACCACATAATATAATCAGATTAGTACCAACATGTGGTTTCTATGTGGCTTCTAAGTTGATTAAGTTGGTTAAGTGGATATGTTGATGGGAAGGACGTCCCCCTTATGACCTCCAATGCTTACGGATCAAATATATATATATTTCAATACTTATCTAAATTAGAGTACTTGGATTAGCCACTCTCACCCTAGGAAGATTTTAGTGGTCTTGGCCCTCATAACTATGGAACACTCCAAGAGGAACAAATCTTATTTATAAAAAAGCATATCATGCTCAACACAAGTGCTCCAAATCCATGCTTAATAGATAAAATGCTCAACACAAGTGCTTGAGATCCATGTTCAATATAATAAATGCTCAACACAAGTGCACACAAGCCCTAGCTAGGACAATCCCAAGTATACATTGTACCCTGAGTTGGACACACATTGTGCCCCTTCTCTAATGCCCATAGGCCACCAAAACCACATTCTTCTTCCTTGAGTGATCTCCATGCCCCTTCCCAAGTCTCACACAAATGCCTTGTATAACCTTTTAAGGGGTGGTTTCTAAACCATCACACCCTTTCACAAAATTTGTCATTTTTTTTGTGTTCATTATAGTTGAAAGATACAGTAGTGTATAACAATGTTAAGGGTGTTGTTTTTAGTATTTCAATCTATTACATAAGGGACTACCACTTCAGTCCACTACATATCTGCTAATTCCTATAAGTGTCTTCACTTTTATATTATGCTTAATACAAAAAATGATGTTACATCTATATATATATATATATATATATATATATATATATATATATATATATATATATATTGCTTTATAGAACAGGGAATGCGAGGGGGCAGAAATGTCC
Organism: Cunninghamia lanceolata; assembly: GCA_027924645.1. Classification (NCBI taxonomy): domain Eukaryota; kingdom Viridiplantae; phylum Streptophyta; class Pinopsida; order Cupressales; family Cupressaceae; genus Cunninghamia; species Cunninghamia lanceolata. Next base: position 2,162,702 of record BSBN01000201.1, on the reverse strand, counting down.
CTCCTCCTAGTCTTCTTTCTCTTTCTTTTTGTTAGCAATTCTTCTGGGATCTTAGAATCTACTATTTAGGTAGCCACTCTTCTCAGGATTGTAGTTCTCTCTGTGGTATAGCCACTTGTTTTACAAATGCCACTTCTTGTTTATTGATCTCTACCTTGCCTTCCTCCATCAATTTTTTGAATTTTTCCTTGGACACCTGAACGATGATAGATACCTTTATATAGATAGTGTGGAGTGTGATTTTTCTCAAAAACTTAGTAAGATCTCTTCTACAACCCTGATAGATTTATTTATTCCTTTCTTTCCAAACAAACCATAATATTTCTATTGATAAGATCGGCCAAAATATGTTATTAGTTTTATCAAGACCCTACATCTTTCCCATAATAATATCTAATTTTATTTCCTCTTTTATTTTCCCATCTTTTAACATATAAATTTTGAAGATATTCCAAATTTCCTTTGCAAAGAAACAATAAAAAAAATATGCATTATGGATCATATTTTTTTCAGATATTGTAGATGAGTGGGTTCTTATTGTAGTTCACATTTGGTAGCCATTACATTAAAAATAGCCATCTAAATGCTGCTTTTTTGGATTCCAATGTGTTATTCCAGTTATGACTAAAAATTTGGTTCCATTCTTTACAACTTATGTTCATCTTCCACTTTTGGTTTAGGTCTTCTTCAAGGTTTGGATTGTTATTTTGGAGCCCATAAATTCCTTTAGCCTTTGTAGCTATAATATTGTTATTTTCCAACCATTTACATTCTTGCACCAAATTCTTATCAAACAACATGTTAACAGTTGGTATTATCATATTTTTTTAATATTTTCAAAAGTTATTTTTTGTGTTTGAGGCAAGTCAAACTCTTCTCTCAAAGTTCCCAATTTTTCAGCTTCCCCTCTTTTACAATCTGTCCAAAGTTAGACGAACCTTTTGGTTCCAAGCCTTAGTAGAACACCCCTGCAATAATGCCAGTGGTTTGTTATTATGGAAGACATTCCACCAAATGGAACTTTCCAAGAACATCTTATTATTATCCATGTCAATTTGGCACTTCTCAATAATTTTATCTTTGGAAGCTTCCCAGGCTTTCCATAAGCTTTTAAATACATTGGACCCAATGGGGGCTATTGAAAACTTCCCAAAGATTAGGTCACAAAGAGGCATGTGTTTCCAGGTTTTGGGTTATTTTGGAGTAGCATGCTTAATGTTATTTCTAACCAAGACTTTCCAAGGTTCTTCACTTGTAAGAGCCTTACATATCCACTTTGTTGCCAAGGCAATGCCCTGTTGCTTTAGGTTTTTGAGCCCTAGGCCCTCTACCTTCTTTTCCATGCAACATATTTCCCATATGATTGCATGCATTTTCTTATTACCTTTACCATCTAACCATAGGAACTATCTGAACTTTTTTTGGATCTCTTCCACTTGATATCTATTGAAGAGCCATGCTGAGGAGTAGTATATGTTGTAGAAGGCTAGGATTATTTGACATACTTGAGCCCTCCCAGTTAGTGAGAGGTACCTTTTATTCCAATTGTTTAGTTTCTTCTCAATTTTACTCTTCACCCACTCCCACATATCTCTCAATTTGGGGCTAACTACAAATGGAATCCCCAAGCACCTTACTACTTTACATGGACCCCCCCATTGTAGCCCCAACTTTTCAAACCATGGAGGTTATTTCTCATCCCAACTAAGCATGATAGACTAGGCTTTTCAAATCCTTGAACCTGTTACTTTTTCTAAGAGTTCTAATTTACCCATGAGATGGCCCACATTATCTTCCTCAAGCCTTATGATTAGAGTTGTGTCATCTACAAATTATAGGTTTATTAATTCCTCCTTATTTGGGAGGATAAGACCATTTACTTTGGGGCTTAGGTGATTATCTCTAAGAATATAGTGAAGAGCATCAGTAGCTATCACAAACAGTGAGGGGACTTGGGGGTAGCCTTTCCTTATTGATCTCTATAGTTCAAACCCCTCTGTCAAGCCTCCATTTATCTCTATTTGTGCATTTGCATCTTTCATAGTGTTTCTATCATTCTGCAGAGTCTCTTTGTGAAGACAAAGGCTTTAAGGACCATCATTATGAATGGCCACTCAATTCTATCATATGCCTTTTCAAAATCAACCAATAGTATTCCCATGTTTTGGCATGAGGATCTAGCCCACTCCATTACCTCCCAACTTGTTAGGAGGTTTTCAAGGATGTATCTCCCTTTGATAAACCCTGTTTGTGTGTTGTTGATAATCTTTGGTAGAAATTCTGCCATCCTTAGGGCTATGGCTTTAGCAAAGATTTTGTATGAGACATTTAATAGGGTTATAGGTCTCCAATTCTTAACAAGTGCCTTGTCTCCTTCCTTAGGGATCAGTTTAATGATACATTTGTTTATCTTGCTTCCCGGAGAACCAACATTAGTTTCCTCTATGTATACATTAAGGAGTTCCTCACTCACCTAGTCAATATTTTTCTTATAGAATTTAACAGGGATACCATCCACTCCTAGGGACTTGTCATTGTTCAAGGCTAGGATTACAGCTTGACCTCCTCCAAGGTTAGGAGTCTATTCAGTTTGCTAGTCTCTTGGTCAAAAAATTTCTTTGGAATTAGCTTTTTGCACTCCTCCCTTGCCTTTTGGCTTTTCTCATTATTGCCTTCTGATGTAAATAGATCCTTATAAAATTGGAGGAAGTAGTTTTGAATGTGTTTTGTATGAAAAAAGAAGGATGGGATTTGATAAAACGGTTTAGATCCTCCTTTCTCTACAAACATTCAAGGACATATCAACCAAGTTGAATCACACTTTTGTAAGAGGATTCACCTACAGGTTAGGCTATCACTTTGAACGATGTGGAAATTCAAAGATTGTTAACTAATATATCAATTTAATGCTCAAATGCCCTTAAAACCCTAATATTCAAAACAATAAGCAAATTGTTGAATTACGACACATGGTTGCAGACTAAGGTAGTAGATAGAGATTAGTTACAGACCATTTTTTTAAGTTTGGGATGCGGAATACTCAAGGACACTACCACTAGCGCCCCTGTCCAAGGTGGTGTTTTCTTTGTGGAATCCTGATCTCCTCCCGACATTGATGATCACTATACTTTCTATTTCTATCTCGAAAGATGTAGAGGACACTACCACTGGTACCCAAGTCCAATGCCAGATGTTTTTCAAGGTATCAGAGCCTCTTCAAATGCTGATTTTCACTATCACAATGATTTCTATGTTTGCAACTCTGGAGGACACTGCCACTAGCACCTGAGTCCAAGTAGTCCTTTTCTTAAGGGATCTAAAATCTACACAATGTCTTATTGTTCCCTGCAACTCCACTCCATCAAGGTGTGACACCTGTAACCTACAATCACAAGGAGAGTGGTTGGGGGTTGTGGTGTTTAGAGGCTTGCCTCAGTCAAGCCCCAGGGAGACATTCAAGTCTTTTGAACACCGTTGTTAGATAGAGAGTGCATATCCCTGTGAAATAGAAGCCAAAACAAATTGATAAATGATTCAAACACAAATAGATATCACCTTGGAGGTGTAGCTCACATTTAGATGAAGATCCTTCAAACACATGAGAAGATGAAACTAAATCTACAACCACAAATACAATAACAATGCTCTTCTCTACAACAATGAATATCTTGAATGCTCTACAATCATAAGTTTCCCAAAAGTTCATAATCATCTTCTAGTTTGTAAATAAAACCCTAAACATGCTTATATATGCAACAACACAACATTCTCACTAAGAACTTCATAATTCAAACTTGAGATGTCAGCACAGGACCTAATTAATGGTCATAAAACTGACACTAAAATTTGGGACTAACCCAAAATAGAGCAGGACTAGGGTGCTAGTGCCCAAGTCCACCCTCCCAATTTAGGTCAGGATCTATTCAAATAGCACCCCTAGGTCATATTTTCCATAACACTTAGGGATTTTCTCATCGGTATTCAAAATTAAGATGCAAGATGCTTATAATGCATTCTAAGGACCTGGGAGCTAAACCTTAAGAGGGAAAAGTCCTAGGGAGACATTTTCTGACATAACATTTAGCCCCCACTTTAATTTATGTATAAATGCAAGGCCCATACATGCATTAAAGTAGGGTCAAAACACACCAAACACACCAGTGACTTGAAGCTAATATATACACTAAGATTTAGGAACTATTTCTAGCCTCCAGTCGCAGGTAGACATTAGAGAAAACACATCACAGGCACACTAAACACAATGAAGATAGTAATAGGTACGCAAAACACAGAGAAGATTGTTATAGTCATGGAAAACATGGAGAAGACAATATTAAAGACACACAAAACACAATGAATATAGTTAATTCAGTGATTATTTCTTTTTCATTTTCTCATATATATAAATGAATGCAAATGCGGATGCAAGTACATGGAAAGTAAACACACCACCCAAAATGTAGGAGGGACTCATCACCACATGTCTTTAGACTGCATATGGGGCAATAGACACACAATACAAATCTCAGAGTGTAGGAGGGACTAATCACCACACGTCTTTAGACTATACTTGAGAAAAAACACACCATACAAATCCCAAAGCATAGGAGGGACTCATCACCACACGTCTTTAGACTATTCTTGGGAACAAACACACCATACACACACACATGGAAGACACAGAGAAAACATGACAAATAAGTGATGGAAGGAGCCTATTGCTAGGTTCACCACCATCTTAGGCACATTATAGGCAAATCTAACAGTTGGGCTTTGCCACAACAACCAACAAAGACACACTTAAGGGAGGATACACCAACCCCGCCTACTCGGAGGACTTTTAGAAATGACAGGATGTGCACTAGCTTGAAAGATACACCATCCCTACCTCTGTAAAGGCCTTAAAATAAAAGGATGCACACTAGCTCAAGAGATATGATATCCTACCTCCATAGATGGCTTTCTCATTGTAATATAAAATAAAGATGTGCACTCACGTGGAGATACAACATCCTGCCTGGTGTAGGGCACCTAGGAGCACCTTGGTTCCTAAAGTCACTTTGTTTGCATTTTTTTTGAAGGTTCTGGTTTTTGTTTAATGTGATCTATAATAAGGCTGTAGCCAGGATGTAAGGTCCTCTTGTGTGGTCAAGATGATTGGGGTAATCATATAAACCTCAATCATGCTTAGTCCACTTGGATCCTTGTTGTACCAATCAGGCCTAGAAGGTCTAAGGATTGGTTTTTGAGTTTTTTTTATTGTTTTTGTGTTTTGTCATGTTTTAGGGAGTATGTTGGTCATTTGAGATCCATTACACAAGTTAAACCAATCGGTTTCTTTGTGTTAAGGCCAAAAATGCCATAGTGTCAAGTGTTGTCAATGGTGTCAATGACACATTGACCGGTTGCAACTTCATTTTGGTTATTAAACCTATTTGTAGAAATTGTATACCAACCTGGATAGGTTGATATGGAGGACATCTTGCTCCAGTACGGAGGAGAGTTTTTGTATGGAATTTGGGCACAAAAATCAAGAAAACTGATTAGTTTTCCCTATTTTTCTTGCTGTGTATGGCCTGTATGGATTTTCCAAGTGAGCAAATGTACTTTTTCTAAAACTAGACTGAGTTAGGGTTCAAATGCAACTAGTTTGAGGTTCTGAAGTGGTCATAGTGAAAATTTATTGCATTTTTAATCCAGACTGGTCTAGAAACCTTGTTTTCTAAGGCTGTCCCACAAATTTGGCCCTAGAATGCATTCCCACTGATGAAATTTCATGCCACTCAGTGAAATATAGGCTAGGGGTGTATACTACTTGATTCCAAAAGCTTTTTGTTGGGAAATGCAGTCTTCTATTTTTAAGGTGATGCCCTAGGTCAAATATCTCTATGTATTTGACTGAAATTATGCAATTTGGTGATGTAAATGACAAAAGTCTAATAGAGTGAGTGAATGAATGCTGGATTTGAGTTGTTTGGGCATGGTAGAAGTGTTCCAAGTTCCTGTCCTTGACCTATGCACCCAATTTTGAGCACTTGCTTTGTAACCTAGCCTAAATTGATCAATTAGGCCTAGAAGACCAAATGAGTGTTCTGGATTACTGGAGTAGATTTGGAATAGGAGACTTGGGAGTTTGATAGGGTTCCATAGAGGGTATCTAAAACCATATTTTTTTTTCCTAGTCATTTGGGATTTTGTCAAGTTTTGTTGAGAAAACCCAGTTTGGAGGGCTAGTAGCCTTACTAGTCAAAGTATAGGTTGGAGAGTTTTGGGAAGTTGGGAATCAAACCAACTGCATAGGAGGTGTTTGTTGACCTATCTTAAGGTGTTGGAGAAGCCTTAGGGGTTGGACAATAGTCTGGACATCAAATCCTTCATATGCCTTGAATGTGCCTTTGATTGTGTTGGATTGAAGGAGTGAAGTGGGTGAGTGGGCTAAGGAGAACAAACCAAACTTTCTTTGTGTTGTGCTTCCCTTATGCCACTTTGCATCAAGTGGTATCAGAGCCATCAAAGAGATGGGAGATAGAGAAGAAGAGGAAGAAATTCCTTCAAAGGTGACAAATGCCGAATTGGCAAAGATAGTGAGAGAGCAAGCAGCCAAGAACAAAAGGATGGAGGCTGAGATAGAAAAGTTGAAGAAAGACAAGGACAAGAAGAAGAAGCCATAGGTCATCTTAGATTCAGATGAAGAGGATCAAGATGAAGAAAAAGAAGTGCCAATGGAAGAGCCACAAGGAGGCATGTCAGAGAGACAATTCCTAGATGCACTTGGAAAGTTGGGTAGGAAGGACACTAAGGCAGACTTACCTATGTTTCCTGGTAAGATGAACCCAGAGGAGTGCCTTGATTGAATTGAGGCAATGGAGAACTATTTTGAATGTGAAGAAGTGGCAGAGAATCAGAAAGTGAAGATTGCCAAATCAAGAATGAAAGGACCAGCCTTCAGTTGGTGGAATTTTATTCAAAATGAGAGGATAGAAGATGATAGGAACCTTATCTCTACATGGAGGAAGATGGTACTTGAAATCAAGAAGCAATTTGTCTCGGAGGATTATGAAGTCAACTTGAACAAGAATTTGCACAACTTGAGACAAAAGGACATGGACGTGAGCACCTACACAGAGGAGTTTTTTTAATGCAATTTTGGGCAAAAAAATCAAGAATTTGACTATTTTTATGAAGAAAACATGTTTAGGTACAGACTGTATGGACTAAACTCTTGGTCTAATGTACTTTTTCTAAAACTAGAGTGAGTCTAGGTTCGAATGCAACTAGTTTGAGGTCTTAAAGTGGTCGGAATCAAAAGTTATTGAATTTTCTTTCAAAACTGGTCTAGAAACCTTGTTTTCTAGGGTTGTCCCACAAATTTGGCCCTAGAATGCATTCCCACTGATGAAATTTCATGCCACTCGGTGAAATGCAGGCTAGGGGTGTATTGGGAAAGGCAGTCTTCTATTTTTAAGGTGATGCCCTAGGTCAAATATCTCTATGTATTTGACTGAAATTATGCAATTTGGTGATGTAAATGACAAAACTCAGATAAGGTGAGTGAATGAATGGTGATTTTGAGTTGTTTGGGTGTGGTAGAGGTAATCCAAACTCTTGTCCCTAATCTATGACCCCAAACTAGACCACTTGCTTTGTAACCTAGCCCTAAAGTGATCAATTAGACCTAGAGACCTAGTGAGTGTTCTGAGTTGCTGGAGTAGAGTTGGACCTAGAAGTTTGGAAGTTTGTTAGAGTCCCATAGAGGGTACTCAAATCCACCATTTGTTTGTCTGATCATTTGGGATTTTGTCAAGTTTTGTAGTGAAACCCTATTTTGGAGGGATAGTAGCCTCACTAGGCCTAGTCAAGGTTAGAGAGTTGAATGAAGTTGGTGATCAAACCAAGTCTTGGTAAGGTGTTTGCAGACCTACCTCAAGGTGTGGGAGAAGCCTTGAAGGCTGAATAGAAGTCTAGGCAACAAATCCATAATATACCCTTGAATGTGCCTTTGATTGGTTGGCTGAAGGCTAGGTGAGTGGGTGAGTGGGCTAAGGAGAACAAACTTTCTCCAGTACGGAGGAGAAAGTTTTTGTATGGAATTTGGGCACAAAAATCAAGAAAACTAACTATTTTTCCCTATTTTTCTTGCTGTGTATGACCTGTATGGATTTTCCAAGTGAGAAAATGTACTTTTTCTGAAACTAGACTAAGTTAGGGTTCGAATGCAACTAGTTTGAGGTTCTGAAGTGGCCGTAGTGAAAAGTTATTGCATTTTTAATCCGGACTGGTCTAGAAACCCTGTTTTCTAGGGCTGTCCCACAAATTTGGCCCTAGAATGCATTCTCATTGATGAAATTTCATGCCACTCAGTGAAATGTAGGCTAGGGGTGTATACTACTTGATTCCAAAATCTTTTTGCTGGGAAATGCAGTCTTCTATTTTTAAGGTGATGCCCTAGGTCAAATATCTCTATGTATTTGACTGAAATTATGCAATTTGGTGATATAAATGACGAAAGTCTGATAGAGTGAGAGAATGAATGGTGGATTTGAGTTGTTTGGGCATGGTAGAAGTGTTCCAAGTTCCTATCCCTAATCTATGACCCCAAATTAGACCACTTGCTTTGTAACCTAGCCTTAAATTGATCAATTAGGCCTAGAGACCTAATGAGTGTTCTGGATTGCTGGAGTAGAGTTGGAACAGGAGACTTGGGAGTTTGATAGGTTTCCATAGAGGGTATCTAAAACCATCATTTGTTTGCCTAGTCATTTGGGATTTTGTCATATTGTATGAAGAAAACTAGTTTAGGAGGGCTAGTAGCCTCACTAGGCCTAGTCAAGGTTGGAGAGTTTTGGGGAGTTGGGAACCAAACCAACTATTGGAAAGGTGTTTGCAGACCTTCCATAAGGTGTAGAAATATTCTCAGGGGTTAGAAAATAGCCTAGACCACAAATCCATAATTTGCACTTGGTGAGTGGCTTTGCTTGGTTGAAGACTAGGTGAGTGGGTGAGTGGGCTAAGGAGAACAAACCAAACTTATCTTGTTTTTATACCTTCCCTTGTGCCACTTTGCATCAAGTGGTATTAGAGCCATCAAAGAGATGGGAGATAGAGAAGAAGAGGAAGAAATTCCTTCAAAGGTGACAAATGTCGAATTGGCAAAGATAGTAAGAGAGGAAGCAGCCAAGAACAAAAGGATGGAGGCTGAGATAGAAAAGTTGAAGAAAGACAAGGACAAGAAGAAGAAGCCAGAGGTCATCTTAGATTCAGATGAAGAGGATCAATATAAAGAAAAAGAAGTACCAATGGAAGAGCCACAAGGAGGCATGTCAGAGAGACAATTCTTAGATGCACTTGGAAAGTTGGGTAGGAAGGACACTAAGGCAGACTTACCTATGTTTCCTGGTAAGATGAACCCAGAGGAGCGCCGTGATTGGATTGAGGCAATGGACAACTATTTTGAATGTGAAGAAGTGGTAGAGAATCAGAAAGTGAAGATTGCCAAATCAAGAATGAAAGGACCAGCCTTGAGTTGGTGGAATTTTATTCAAAATGAGAGGATAGAAGATGATAGGAACCCTATCTCTACATGGAGGAAGATGGTACTTGAAATCAAGAAGCAATTTGTCCCAGAGGATTATGAAGTCAACTTGAACAAGAAGTTGCACAACTTGAGACAGAAGGACATGGACGTGAGCACCTACACAGAGGAGTTTCACAAGATGACATTGAAAGCCAAGATGCCTGAGAATGAAAAATAGTAGCTTGCAAGGTATCTTAATGGCCTCAAGTTCTCCATTCAAGATGAATTATCTCTTTTTAACCTAGAGACAGTCCATAAGTGCTTTCAAATGGCACTAAGGATTGAGGATAAGCAGAGAAGAAAAGGGGGTTTAACAGCAGCAGCAGAGGCAGAGGAAATCAGAACTTTAGGGGTAGAGGCAGATTTCAAAACAGAGATAATTTCTCTAGACTCCATGGTGGCGGATCACAAGAAGGCAGCCAAGGGCAGGCTGATAAAAAGTGTTGGTAAGGGTCAGTTTAGAGGGAGAGGTAATGGTAGAGGAAGAAGTGGGGGTAGAGGTTCCAATGTGTTTACTGGAAGGTGTTTCTCTTGCAATCAGATTGGACATCAGTCCTTTAGATGCCCAGAGAAGATGGGAAACACTGCTGCAAATCAGAAAGAAAGAAGAGTGCAACTCCTTCAAGAAGAGGACTGTCAAAGCACCACATCATACCAAATAGCATCTTCCAAGTCTGCAGCACCTGAGAGTGGAGAATGCATCATGTTTAATAGATCACTCATCATGCCAGCCACCAAGGAGCAGCCCCAAAGGAACAACTTGTTCAGAACCACTTGCAAGGTGAAAGGAAAAGTGTGCAAGGTAATAGTTGATTCAGGTTCTTCTGAAATTTTGCTTCTAATGAAATGGTGACTAAGTTAGGATTGGAAAGAATGCCTCATCCTAACCCCTATAGAGTCTTTTGGCTAACCAAGGAACACCAAATTGTAGTAAAAGAGCAATGTTGGGTTGAATTCAAGATAGGTGAATATCATGATAAGGTTCTTTGTGAGATAGTGGATATGGATGCATGCCACCTTCTTCTTGGAAGGCCCTGGCAACATGACACAAGTGCCCAACATGATGGTAAGAACAATGTAATTCATTTGTCCAAGAATGGTGAAAAGTTTACAATGACTCCTTTGATTGATGATTGCAAAGAGAAAGTCATTTCTAGTTCAGTTATGTTGGTAGGTGAAAAAGAGTTTTTGGCTAACCTCAAGGAAGAGAAAGTGCCATGTTTTGCAGTAGTCCTCAAGCCCAAGGATGTCAATCCCAAGAAGGCCAAAGTGTAGCAACCTCTTAGGAGGATTGGACCAAAGGAAGTGGAAGAACTATTGGATGTGATAGCTGATGAGAGTAAGGATGCACTTCCACCAAAGAGGGAGACTAGTCATTGCATTGATCTCATCCCTGGATCCACCCTACCAAACCAAGTAGCATACAAGTTGACTCTAGAGCAAAATGCTGAAGTGGCAAGACAAATCCAAGACTTGTTGGATAGAGGACTTATCAGGAGGAGTATTAGCCCATGTGCAGTACCTGTAGTACTTGCACCCAAGAAGGAAGGAACATGGAGACTATGCACTGATTCCAGGGCCATCAACAAGATTACTATAAGTGACAACAAGGAAGACCACATAAGGCATATCCATCAAGTGCTCAGAAGGCTTCAAGAGGAGATGTTGAGAATCAATCTTGACAAATGTGTCTTCCTACAAGAAGAGTTGATATTCTTGGGGTTTTGTCATCTCTAAGGGCAGCCTAAAAATGGATCCAAGCAAAGTGGAAGCCATTCTTAATTGGCCAACACCTACAACAGCCTCGGAGGTAAGGAGTTTCCATGGTTTGTGTAGCTTTTATAGAAAGTTCATTAGAGGGTTGAGTGGTATTTGTGCTCCACTTGTTGACACCATAAAAGGGGGCAAGAAATGTGTGTTTGTATGGACAAATGAGGCCAACCAAGCCTTTGAACTATTAAAGAAAAAAATATTAGAACAACTGGTCCTTGTTCTTCCTGATTTTGACAAGGTTTTTGTGGTAGAGTGTGATGCAAGTAAGAGGGCTATTGGGGGAGTCCTAAGTCAAGATGGGAGGCCTATAGCATTCTTTAGTGAGAAGTTAAATGAGGCAAAACAAAACTACTCCACCTATGATCTAGAGTTATATGCCATGGTTCAGTCATTGAGAAAATGGAGACACTACTTATTGCCGAAGGAATTTATAGTTTTTACTGATAACCATGCATTGAGCTTCTTGAACAGGTAGTAGAAGTTAAACCACAGACATGTCAAGTGGATGGAGCACATCCAAGCATACACCTTCTCCATAAAACACAAGAAAGGAGTGGCCAATAAGGTAGCCAATGTCTTAAGTAGGAGGAATCTTGTTGTGCAGACCATATAGTTGGAAAGTACAAGTATTCATGCCATCAAAGATCAGTATGCAGCAGATAAAGACTTCAAAGAGCCATACCTATCTTACAAGGCCATGACAGGAAGGTATAACATTGATTTTTCTAATTTTTTGTTACAAGATGGATATCTTTTCAAGGGTAGCATGTTGTGTATCCCAAGAGGGTCTGTTAGAGAAAATATAATTAGGGAAAAGCACTATGGTAGCATGTCAGGTCATTTTGGTATTGATAAGACCATAGAATTGGTTAGGAGGTACTATTTTTGGCCAAAATTGCCAACCGATGTAAGGAAGTTTGTTGAAACTTGTCAAATTTGCCAAAGAGCAAAGGGGCATACATCAAATGTAGGTTTATACACTCCTCTACCTATTCCTTCAAAGCCTTGGGATTCCATAAGCATGGACTTTGTACTTGGTTTGCCTAGGACAAAGAATGGACATGACAGTATTTTTGTGGTTGTAGATAGGTTCTCAAAAATGGCTCACTTCATCCCATGTAGAACCACTCATGGTGCCTCACACATAGCAGGTCTTTTCTTCAAAGAAATAGTCAGGTAACATGGTTTACCCTTGTCCATAATCTCAGACAGAGACCCCAAGTTCATAGGACACTTTCGGAGGACACTTTGGAAGAGACTAGGTACAAATTTGTCCTTATCATCTGCCTATCACCCTTAGTCTGATGGACAAATAGAGGTGATTAATAGGTCACTTGGCAACCTCCTAAGATGCCTAACAAAGGAGCAAGGTGCTAGTTGGGATTCACTTTTGGCTCAGGCAGAGTTCTCATATAATGACATTGTCAATAGAAGCACCAGCTTGTCTCCTTTCCAAATTGTTTATGGCACTCACCCAAGGGGTATTTTGGAACTTAGGGAGGTTAAACGATTGGAAAATAGCAGTGCATTGGCTGAAGACTTCGTTCAAGTCATGAAAGATGTCCATGAACAAGTACAACAGAAATTGCTGTCCACTTCTCAGAAGTACAAATAGTTTACTGACAAGAAAAGAAGGGATTTGCAGTTCAAAGAAGGGGATTTGGTAATGGTCCATCTAAAGAAGGAGAGGCTCCCTGTAGGTAAACATACCAAGCTGCTCATGAAGAAGATTGGGCCTTGTGAAGTGGTCAAGAAATGTGGAGAAAATGCCTACAAAATCAGACTTTCGGATGGCATTGCTTTGTCTCCTATTTTTAATGTTTCAGACCTTTATCCCTATAAAGGAACTGATCCTTAGACTGCTATTGAAGAAGATCAAACTGATCATACACTCCAGGAACTCATTCCTTCATCTCTAAATCAGATTGAGTGCATTTTGGATAAGCGGATTGCAAAACAAACCAGGAGGCACACCTATCATGAATACTTGGTGAAGTGGCTAAAAAAACCTCAAGAGGATGCCACTTGGATGAGTAGAGTAGACATTGAGAAGGTAGGTTTCACATTTGATAACATTCCTAACTCAAGAGACTTGAGTTCTGTTTGACAGTGGGTGTATGGTGCAGGGCACATAGGAGCACCTTGGTTCCTAAAGTCACTTTGCATTTTTTTTGAAGGTTGTGGTTTTTGTTTAATGTGATCTATAATAAGGCTATAGCCATGGATGTAAGGTCCTCTTGTGTGGTCAAGATGATTGGGGTAATCATATAAACCTCAATCATGCTTAGTCCACTTGGATCCTTGTTGTACCAATCAGGCCTAGAAGGTCTAAGGATTGGTTTTTGAGTTTTTTTTATTGTTTTTGTGTTTTGTCATGTTTTAGGAAGTATGTTGGTCATTTGAGATCCATTACACAAGTTAAACCAATCGGTTTCTTTGTGTTAAGGCCAAAAATGCCATAGTGTCAAGTGTTGTCAATGGTGTCAATGACACATTGACAGGTTGCAACTTCATTTTGGTTATTAAAACTATTTGTAGAAATTATATACTAACCTGGATAGGTTGATATGGAGGACATCTTGCTCCAGTACAGAGGAGAAAGTTTTTGTATGGAATTTGGGCACAAAAATCAAGAAAACTGACTATTTTTCCCTATTTTTCTTGCTATGTACAGCCTGTACAGATTTTCCAAGTGAGAAAATGTACCTTTTCTGAAACTAGACTGAGTTAGGGTTTGAATGCAACTAGTTTGAGGTTCTGAAGTGGTCGTAGTGAAAAGTTATTGCATTTTTAATCCGGACTAGTCTAGAAACCCTATTTTCTAGGGTTGTCCCACAAATTTGGCCCTAGAATGCATTCCTACTAATGAAATTTCATGCCACTCGGTGAAATATAGGCTAGGGGTGTATACTACTTGATTCTAAAAGATTTTTGTTGGGAAATGCAGTCTTCTATTTTTAAGGTGATGCCCTAGGTCAAATATCTCTATGTATTTGACTGAAATTATGCAATTTGGTGATGTAAATGACAAAAGTCTGATAGAGTGAGTGAATGAATGGTGGATTTGAGTTGTTTGGGCATGGTAGAAGTGTTCCAAGTTCCTGTCCCTGATCTATGACCCCAAATTAGACCACTTGCTTTGTAACCTAGCCCTATATTGATCAATTAGACCTAGAGACCTAATGAGTGTTCTGGATTGTTGGAGTAGAGTTGGAATGGGAGACTTGGGAGTTTGATAGGGTTCCATAGAGGGTATCTAAAACCATCATTTATTTTCCTAGTCATTTGGGATTTTGTCATATTGTGTGAAGAAAACTAGTTTAGGAGGGCTAGTAGCCTCATTAGGCCTAGTCAAGGTTGGAGAGTTTTGGGGAGTTGGGAACCAAACCAACTATTGGAAAGGTGTTTGCAGACCTTCCATAAGGTATAGAAATAGTCTCACAGGTTAGACCACAAATCCATAATTTGCACTTGGTGAGTGGCTTTGCTTGGTTGAAGACTAGGTGAGTGGGTGAGTGGGCTAAGGAGAACAAACCAAACTTATCTTGTGTTGATACCTTCCCTTGTGCCACTCTGCATCACTGCCTCTGTACAGGGCTTACAAGCATTCTTTGTTAGTACCAAAATCATCAGACAACTTACCTTATATGCTACCACCTTAATGTGGTTGATATCATGTACCGATATCAAGAATGTTAAGGTAAAGGGAAAACACATAAGGGAATAAGAGCTTTTGCAAAGCCCATGCCCCCAGAAGTGACATGCACTTTATGATCACTAAGTTTTCCCACAAACACACAATTTCCTGCAAGAAGAGAGGTTAGAAATCTTTCCATAAGATAATAACCACATCATATGATCAAAGCAATGCATGAAAACAATCACTCATATAGAAATAGTGCACGAAGCAGATGTATTGTTATAGTCTGTTAGCAAATAGTAGACATCATCAAAATACCACACAGAGTGATTCTACTAGCCAAGTATCAAATAATATGTATCAACCCCATTGTCATGTATGGACTAGGTCCATCTTTTGATTTCTCGCTGAAGGGACATTTGGTCTGTATCAGTATTATATGTTTTTCATCATCTGCTAGCTAGATAGAACCACTAGAGGACGGTAAACAATAAATCCAAAAAGGAGAAACAAGTGGGCTAGGGTCATCATGTAGGACGGTGCCCCCAGGTCACCAACTACAATGTTATTCCCCTAGGACACAACACACAACAGTGAAAATAGAGGAGAGGCAATATAGAGGAATGATGATACAAATAGAAGAATGGTCACAACAGAGGTAGTCTCCTGAGATCCTTGACCTTACAAGAGTATCAAGGGTCATCCTAAGAGGCCTAAACAATACATAACACATCACAAGGAAACACAACACAGAGGTAAAGGGTCATAAATACTTACCTGTAGACAAGCTCATGCTAGAAGTTATCAATGATCAAATCATCCTGTTCGTAATATCAGATGTTAGAAGAAAGAGGAACATAAGGTACCATTGTAATTCTTTGTCATTGTTTGTAAAGTTTTCTTTGTTAAGATCTTTGTTGTTTGTTTCAATGTTAAGTAAGATGTTTTCTTATTGAGGTGCATTTCGTCAGGCAAAAGCTTGTCTTTCTCTCCTTCTTTCTCTTGCTTGTCAATTTCTTTTTGTCTTGTTGCTTATGTCTTAAAAAGTATTGTCACATTGTTCCATAGGTTGTCACATGTTATAAGAGGAAGCACCATGTTCAAATCTCATTTGTCTTAATGAAGTGTTTTGTTCTTGATGAATCACTCCTGATCCTTGTAAGGATGATAGAGGAGGAACCTTACCATAGGGTCCTTTTCCTTTTTCTCTAGTGATTTCTTATAATGCGGGTTGTTCATCTCTTATTGTTTGCATAGGAGGCCTGACCAATCTAGATATAAGTTTTACTTTGTATCATCTATATTGTACAAAAGAGTGATCTCTTCATGGCTTAGGGTCCCTATTAGGTTGCAGCCAAAAGTAATCAAGAGTAAAGTTGTTGTCCATTGTCAAAGGTTGGTATGTATTACATCGGACAGTACGCACTTGTCCATGTAAAGGGAATTTTATGCAATTCTGAATAGTTGAGGGCACAACATTCATATCTTTTAACCATGGGTGTCCTAGTTTTACATGAAAGAGTTCAGATAAAGGAATAACCTCAAATACTTGATCCATAGCTTTATCAAAGGTTGTAAGCAATAAAGTTATCTTCCCAAAGTTAGGCATTAAAGCTGCATTATGTGTCTTAATCCTTCTATCTAAAGGTTCATAGGAATCTTATGTCAAGTTATGTGCAAGGAGAAACTCTTCCATTATCACATTAGTCATACAATTAGGATCTACAAGTGTACCATTCATCAAAATCTCCATTATTTTTATAGTAATGTAAAGGGTCCCTTCATTGTCTACAAATGTTTTGTCATGAGTTGTAAATGTAATTTCAAGTTCAGGGCTCCTTCTTTTCAAATAAGGCCTAGGGGAGAAGCCTAGAATTATTATTGTGATTATAAACCATGTCTATATGTACTCACATGTATGCAAGATTAGATTTTAAAAGATTTTCAATGCTTATGCAAAGGACAAATGCAAAAACTATGTATGAATGTGATCTAAAAATGCTCCATTTTTCACTTTTTTCACAATCTTTCAATGCAAATGACTATGAGAAGAAGTGTTGTGAAGGATTTTAAGAGGGGTAGAAAATAATAAGCTATATATCAGTCCAATAATGCAATAATATCCATCACAACACACCTATGATGCAATTCTAGAGAGATGATAAGGCCAAATCTAGTGAAAATGCAAGTTTTTCAAACCCTAGACATATTTTTTTGTCAAAAGGACACTATGATGAAACACTACAATTATAAATCAGTCCTAAATGAGTGTTTAAAAAGGGTAGTAAAATTTGAAACAAGATTTTAACTACAAACCCTAGCTAATGCAAAACTAGGTTTTTATGAAAAATGCACAATGTCAAGCAATTTTTGACAATTTAAGCATGGAAATGCAATGCAAGTGAATAAAATAAGATGAATTTCTGCAATTTAAATTAGATCTAATGAAAATAATAGAAATTAAATGAAACTAAATGCCAATTTATGCAAATTATGCCGAAATGCAAGCCTAAGATGTCATTTTTTTTCAAAATTTTCAATTTTTTTTTTGTAAATTTTCAAATGCAATAAGATGAATGAATGCAAATCTAGAGTAAAACACTCAAAAAGGTGCAAAATTCAAATAAACAGGGGTTCACCAAAATATTTTGTATGAAAAAGGAAGGATGGGGTTTGATAAAAAGGTTTAGATCCTCCTTTCTCTACAAACATTCAAGGACATATCAACCAAATTGAATCACACTTTTGCAAGAGGATTCACCTACAGGTTAGGCTGTCACTTGGAATGATATGGAAATTTAGAGATTTTTAACTAATGTATCAATTTAATGCTCATATGCCCTTAAAACCCTAATTATGCAAAATAGTAAGCAAATTGGTGAATTATGACAAATGCTTGCAGACTAAGGTAGTAGACAGAGATTAGTTACTAACCATTTTTTGAAGTTTAGGATGCAAAATACTTGAGGAAACTACCACTAGCACCCCTATCCAAGGTGGTGTTTTCTCTGTGGAATCCTGATCTCCTCCTAACACTAATGATCACTGTACTTTTTGTTTCTGTCTTGGAAGATGCGGAGGACACTACCACTAGCACCCAAGTCCAAGGCCAGATGTTTTTCAGGGTGTCAGAGCCTCTTCAAATACTAATTGTCACTGTCACAATGATTTATGTGTTTGCAACAATGGAGGACACTGCCACTAGTGCCTGAGTCCAAGCAGTCCTTTTCTTCAGGGATCTGAAATCTGCACATTGTCTTACTGTTCCCTACAACACCACTCAATCAAAATGTGACACCTGTAACCTACAATCATAAGGAGAGTGGTTGGGGGTTGTGGTGTTTAAAGGCTTGGCTCAATCAAGCCCTTGAGAGATATTCAAGTCTTCCAAACAATCTTGTTAGATAGAGTGTGTATCCCTACGGGATAAAGGCCAAACAAATTGATAAATGATTCAAACACAAATAGATATCACCTTGGATATATAGCCCACATGTAGATGAAGATGCTTCAAACACATGAGAAGATGAAGCTAAATTTGTAATCACAAATACAATAATAATGCTTTTCTTTGCAATAATGAATATCTTGAATGCTCTACAATTATATGTTTGCCAAAAGTTCATAATCATCTTCTAGTTTGCAAATTAAACCCTAAACATGCTTATATATGCAACAATTCAAACTTGAGATGTTGGCACAAGACCTAATTAAGGGTCATAAAACCAACATTAAAATTTGGGACTGACCCAAAATGGGGCAGGACTAGGGAACTAGTACCCAAGTCCACGCTCCCAATTTAGGTCAGGGTCTATTCAAATAGCATCCCCTAGGTCCTATTTTCCATAACACTTAGGGGTTTTCTCATCATGATTCAAAATTAACATACAAGATGCTTATAATGCATTCTAAGGACCTGGGAGCTAAACCTTAAGAGGGAAAAGTCCCAGGGAGACATTTTATGACATAACAGAATGTCCTTAGGGTCCTTACTGAGGTTATCATTATGTCAAATCACATTAATTTTTTCTTTTGCTTCTTTTCTCTTTAGCCAGTTAAAGAAGAATTTAAGCCCTCTATCCCCAAGCAAAAATCGGTTCAAGCTTGACTAAACCTTATTGCCCTAATCCTTTAGTAATTGGAGTTTCCTCAGCTCCCCTTTCATAGACACTAGCACTTCATTTAGAGATACATTCTTTGGATCCTCTTGGATGGCAGTTTCATCTTTTAGGAGATTTCCTTGCAACATATTCTCTTTTTTCCTTCGGTCTTTTTCCTTTAGTTGCCCAATTGTTTGAAAGATTTTCTTCTAGGCTTCCACATTTTTATTCCATCTTTGAATGTAGGAAAGCTCCTTGTGAATCCATTTTTTTATTTCTTTGACTGTGAAAATGGCATCACAACAATCATTGTCCTCTAACAACTTAGCATTAGTAAGAGAGTCCAACTTTTTCTAGAATCACTTTGACCAAGACTGGGTGGTGGTGTGAAAGAGTCCAAGGGGTCACTTTGACCCTAGCATTAGACTCATCTACTTTGTCAAACTGGAAAGATTCTTTATTTGCATAAAACTTGTCCAACCTACAATAAATTCTTTTTCCCCTCTTTGGAAATTGCACCATGTGAACCATATGTTCTTTTTCTCTTTCCTTAGCCCTTCAATAGAATCAAAGAGCAGAAGTTTATTCTTCATTTGATACTAGAAGAACTTCTCATTACCCTTCCAACCCATATCATTCCCTCCATATTTATCTTATGTGTTCTCTATCATATTGAAATCCCTGCCAATGATCCAAGGGACATCCTATAGCTCATTTAACCAATCCTAGAGCATACTCCTTTATCTATAGTCATTGGGGGCATAAACTAAACAAATTCCAAATTTTAAGTTATCTCTTTCAATAAATATGCACACTACTCTATTGTGAGGTGAGATACCCTGATTTACAACCCATTTGGCCTAACTATTTGGCACTAGAATTACAACAATCCCTTTCCCATTTTCATGTTTTGTAGTAAAGGGGGTGGATTTTTTGTAGATAAAATTTAGGCTAGTTTCTAGTTGGAAGTTTACTACTTTGACCTCTTGGAGCATCACAATGTCTTTTTGCTTAGCTTGATTCAGAAATCTCCTTACATTATATTTCCTCTCTAGGGACTCCAGTCCCCTAATGTTCTAGGAAATACAGTTAAGCATCATCAGATTCCATTATTTGAGGACCATCTTCTAAACTCCTAAAGGAGTCAAAACATTTAGGGAGAGCAGATTTGCCCAATTTACTTTTCTGATAAGGGATTAATTCTTCCTTCTTCCCCTCCTTTTCTTAAGAATATTAGTCACTACATTACCTCCTCCATCTTCTTTATCCCCCTCCTCTTGTTGGGTGTATCTACACCCTTACACTAGTTACCATGCCTCTATGTGCCTTCATCTTTGGTTGGGGTTACAATCTCCCTGACTGGGTTCAAATTATTAATATAGTCTTAGAAAAACTAAAGAGTATCCTAGTTTAAAGGTTTAAAATCTAAGAGATCTTCTGCCAACTTATTCTTAGACTTTTTATTTTTAGGCCCACTATTAACCTGAGAATTTAGATTCTCTAGGTCTGGTGTTGGACATCTATTCTCTTTGCTACTAATTTGGGTGGAGTTGCCCTCCATGTCCATGGCCTGACTAGACGATGAATCTCCATCCTCTAGTCCTATAATCGATAGAGGAGGGGCCTCTCCATCCACATTAGTAATGATAGGAGTTTTAATAATTTTTGAGGATTCAATTCATTTGCAAGAAGCCCCTAGAGATGGGTCCAGGATCAAAACTTTCCATTCTACATCCTAGTCCTCTAGTATGCAATCTTTTAAGTTATCTTCCTCTGAGGTAACCTCATGAACATTAGAATTCTTTACTAGATTAAGATCCTTCTTCAAGGAATAATTCAATTTGTCATCTTTAGTATTAAAATTATTCTAGCCTATTCTAAAGTCCCTCATAATTATTTTATTTCTTTCAATCTGATCCCTCATCTATTTCATGACCATTTCTTGGGTACTTAGCTTTCCCTCGAGGGAGATATGACCACCCTTCTTTTGGTAGTCCTCCTCCACACTAGGTTTTTTTGGGGTATTGTTCCCCTCACATTCTTTAAGGTTGTATTTGAGATCCATTCAAAGCCCTTAGATTTTATCTTCAGTCCCCGGATTGTCCTGAATTGGGGAGTTCCCAAAGATTACTTTTTTTCTTCTAAGGATAAAACTAGACCAGAAGAATCTTCCACCCCCAAGCCAAGAGTTGGGGCTAGAGTATTTCTACTCGGGATCTCCACCAACACTAGATTAGGGTTCAAAGATTCTTTGTTGATTTTAGGATTCCTCCCTTCCCCTACCTTATCAGGGTTAGGATTTGTCTTTTTCCTTTAACTGGGTTCTTTCACTCTAGGTCTATTCACATTATTGGTTTTTAGGATTGGGAAGTTTTTCCTTCTATGCCCTTCTTTTTTGCAAAGAAAACATGCGTTGGTGCCCCCAACACTTCTATTTTGTAGTTGTAGACACTTAAAAATGTCCTGGGCCATTGAACGTCAGTTTTACCCATAATTCATCCCAATTTCATATTCTGCCATTAATTAAATAATTTTAATTATTTAATTAATTCATTTCCTCTCTTACGCTTTTAATTAAATAAATTTTATTTATTTAATTACTTAAGCTATTTTCTTCTAATTTCCTCTATAATTAAATAATTTAATTATTATTTAAATATTCATTATTCCAACATCCACACTCCCTCTTTAATTTAAATAAATACCTATTTATTTAAAGTATGAACCTTACCTTAATTAAATAAGTCCCCACTTATTTAATTAAAATCCTATTACATTACCCCTTCCTCAAATAAATTAAATAAATGCATAGAATTAATTAAATTCAAAAATAATCTCACACCTCACCATTTCCCCTAATAAAAAATTACCTTTTGTCTTCTAGTGGCTGGGAACCCTAGTCAATCTCAGCCCTTGATTTTGGCTCCAAAGTCAACTCTTGATCACAACCATTCATTCAAATTCCCTCTTCTATAAAATCACTCTCCCACTCTCATTTCACATCCTACCACTTGCATAATTTGACTTTGCCATTGTCAACCCTTGAGCTCCTCATTTCATTTGCAGGTTTGCAAATCTAAGAGCATTAGTGAAGCAAAGCTTGATAGAAACAATGGAGAATTTGCACTATTAGCCTAGGCTTTTATGTTTCATGCTCTATTTTCTTGATTCTAGGTTATTTAGGGCTCTATTGGGTAGTTACGGTTTGGAAAATACTATTTGCACAATTTTTAGAGTGTTTTTCCCTGACTTCATCTGGTGAATGGGTGCTGCCACAATAATGGGTTACACTTTCTGGGACATCTTGATTTTTGCTAAAATCACATATTTTTAGAAAATATAATGATTTAAGACTTGAAAGGTTCCATTTAAAAGATTTTTATTGAAGAGGGTTTGATCAAACCCCCTTAGATTCAAACCCCCTTGGATAGAACCTCGCTAGTTTTAAACCATACCTATAATGGAGTCTCCTCTACACCTATCGAAATGCTGATAAAAAAACACGTTTGATCTACATTTTGGGGGATCAAATGAATTTATTTAAAATTTATGTTTTGTAAGTATGCAGTCCTTATTATAAGCTTCCCAAAAAGTATAATTTTAAATATATTTAATTTGATTATTACATTTATTTTTTATTTCTTGTGAATATAGGTTTTTCACTGAACATCAAGTTCTCTATTCTACACACATGGAAAATTAGTAAATTAGTGAAACTAAATTCTAAAAAATATATGTGCCCTAGGTATTGATGTCCTTGCTTCAATATAAATAAATAAATTGAATTTCAATACATATAGAAAAAGTTATGTTTTACGGAATACATCTATGTCTAAATTATAATTGGTTTGACTTCAAAACTTAATTAAAAAATATATTCAATAAGACATTATGAAACCAAATGCATGCCCTCTATATCGGTGTTACCAATCTAAATTCAAAAGAATCAGAATTTTATCCTTTGTAGAAAAAAAGTTATGTGCTATAGAATACACATCACTTTAAAAAAACGTTGTTTACTATTAAAAACTAGTTATCAAAGGAGACAAAATTTTTTACAATTTAACTCCAAATTTTTTTTAAAATATATATTTAGAATCAACAAACAAAATCCCACAAATCACTAATTCACATTGTGATTAGGAAATCTGAATCAAAGGTGAAACACAAACTAAATGCATATAAACAAGAAGCTATACCTTAATAAGAAGACCCAATCTCATCAAAGGGGAAGAAGCTTTGCACCCAAGAGCTCCTAAGATATACCCTAGTTAATGAAGACAAATGTGAAATGCTCTCTCAAATGCAACTCACAAGCTAGCTCAAGAGATTTTTGGGCATCGTAATATTACTTGGAAATTGGATCCCAAAATGGGTTGGAGGATGTTGTATTTATAGATATTTTGGAGAGGTTTTGATCCAAGGGTTGAGATTGATTTGGGAGATCAATGGTGAAGGATGAATGGTGATGTGGAGGGCCTAGATTTCATCTTGGAGGATGGAGGGCTAGGAATAAATATGAATCTTATATTCATTTTTGGGAAAAGGGTGAATTAAATGAGTATGGGTGAGATGGAATATGTGTGAATTAAAAATTCACATGGGGAAGGGTAAAATGAATTAAAAATTCATTTCAACCTAAGTGGAGACAAATGAGGTATGGCATGGGTAATGGGTGTAAGAGGAATTAAATGTGATGTAGGACATATTTATATTAAAAATTGATTTATGTGGGATATATTTCAATTTTTAATTTGGAGGATGTGGGGAAGGGTGTTAAGCTAGGTTTGACTACTTTAATGAGAGGTTAGGATTAATTTAAATAAGATTTTATTTAATTAATCCTAAGGCTAGGATGAGATAGGCTAGGGTAGGCAATTAAATAATAGCTATTTAATTACCTAGGGTAGGGATAGGTCAATTAATAGGCTAAATTAAATTTTTTTTTATTCATAAATATGGAGTTTTGTATTGATCAGAAGGAAATGTTTACAAGTAGGTGCCTATAAGTTGTTTACCTGCCACCATCCAAACTAGCTTCCATAGCAAAAAACCACTGAAACCTTATAGATTTATTTAGGCAAAATCTTACAAACATGTTCGAGCAAAATGCTATAAGGCTTACTGTCCCATTAGAGGCTGGACAATAAACATATACTTACTGAGAATGATCACTTGAGAGCTGGGCAACAGAGACCAAATTTTTAAAGAAGGCTGAGCCCCACTGCCATGGATTGGAGCCAGCCGACCCAAACCCCTTCCCTAAGGTCCTCATCCTCATTTAGCATGTTCTGGAGGAAGCCATAAACCTGGAGGACTCGGTCCTGGTGTTTTGTCAGTGCCATACCTTTCAGGTCGAGAATAAGGGGGAAAATTTTCACCACCTCCAGTGGATCTTTAGGGGAGGCAATGTCATTCAGGTAGGGGATACCCACCCTAGGGATGGCTGCACCGAGTATGGAGTTGAGGCCACCAAGGATTTCTGGCTTGAACAACTTCAGCATCAGACTCTTTGTTGCACCTGTTGACACCCCTGCATCCAGGATTGAAGCTAGAAACCAGAAGGAGATGTGTGAGTCTACCCTATAGAATTCATCCGTGGACAGGAAGTCTAGCCCCAGAATGATCTTAACCGCCAGGAGAAAAAGGCCTTCATGCCTTTGCAGGATGCGCTTGAGCCTTAGGTTTGTGATGGCTCCTTTGAAGGCCATCTGCCGGACTGAGCTCTCCAATTGGAGAGGTGTCGACACTCCCAGGTTCAACAGTCCATGCACAGAGATCTTGGCTATGAAACTGGAACCTTCCACCATTCTGCCCACTCCACCAATGCAGAGATCAACTATTGATCAATCTAGCTGATTGATTCAAAAGAAATTCACAGGCAACTATCTGTCAGAGCCAAAGGAGTCCAAATTCATTTAACTGCTGTCGATATTCATGAAACAGCGTATTGGGAGGATGTGGAGCGTGCGATGGGTCGATTCACCGAGGCTGCTTACTCAGCAATGATAACGGAGTGTCGACTTGGCTTAAATGCCATAATGTAGACTGATGGCAGTGACCCATCCAAGCTGTATTGGATTGGATGCCCACCCTACCACCCTAACATCAGCCTTTTACTCAGAGGATGTTAAAAAAATTTACACAAACTCCATCCGCTCCCTAATTAGAAAGAGTATCTGCTTCTATATTGGCCTCTCCGTAGATGTGGTTGATTGTTGTCATCTTGCACCTATCCAACAAACTCAGAGCTATCTCCAATTTTGCAGCAAGTTTCCAATTTTGTAATTTCCTTGATCGTAGTCTATTTATTACTAGGAGGGAGTCTCCCTCAATGGCTACTTTCTTGAGCTTAAGTTCATGGCAAAGCCTTAAGC
This sequence comes from Cunninghamia lanceolata, assembly GCA_027924645.1. Classification (NCBI taxonomy): domain Eukaryota; kingdom Viridiplantae; phylum Streptophyta; class Pinopsida; order Cupressales; family Cupressaceae; genus Cunninghamia; species Cunninghamia lanceolata. The sequence continues at coordinate 2,137,238 of BSBN01000201.1, read as the reverse complement.
CTAGGACTAAAGCCTCCAACTTTGCTTCATTGTTTGTGCCATCTGGCAGTGACTCTACTAAGCTGCCAATTATTTTACCTTCCCAGTTTCTAATGATGCACCCAGCCCCTGATTTGTCAGGGTTTCCTCGAGAAGCCCCATCGAAATTTAGTTTGAACCAGTCATGGTCCGGGGGGGACCATTTGGAAAGTTTTCTTTTTTGTGCTATGAGTGAGCCTCCTACCATATTGATAGGTGGCACTTTGAGACCCGACCATTCTTGCCTTATCAATGCATCCCATACTGAAAAGAGCTGCTGTGAGGGTTTGGAATCACTCAACCTTGAATTAAAGACTTCTACTACATCGCTTTCAACTTTATTGAGAAACTTGAGAAGAGGCATTTCTTTTTCCTAGAAGAGTCTTCTATTCCTCTCTTTCCAAAGCTCCCAGATCAACAGTGAGGGACAAATGGACCACAGATTGTGGTAGACTGCTTTCTTGTTTAAGCTCGGCCAACACATGAGCCATTCTAAAAGGTTGTTTGCCAAAGCAAATTTCCATTGAAGTTTGTTCATTAGCCAATTCTAGCAATGATTGGAGAAAGGACAATTTAGAAAAAGATGGTCACCATCTTCTGTGGCTTCTTTGCACAGACAACATCGTGAAGGGCCCTGAATGCCAAATTTTGCTAACCTATCGGTAGTGAGGACTCTGCCTTGAGACGCTATCCACAAAAACACCCCTGCCTTTGGAAGACAATATGGGTTCTAGCATAAATCCTTTGGGATTGTGGTGGCTTCTTCAGGGTTTTTCAACAATTTTTTATAGCCTTCTTTGACACTATAGACTCCATTAGATGAACCCATCCATCGGAGAACATCCTGGCCCTGCCTGTAGCTGATCTGTCGTTTCTCCAAAATTCTGTCAAATAATTCCACTTCCACCTGACTTAAACCAAGATTTGTAGGACTCTTCCACTTGGCTATGAGTAGTCCATTGTGGAAAGACGGAGTTAAATAATCTCTTACCTTATCCCCCCATGCCTGTGAAGTAATTCTTTTCACATTTAACAAGTCTTCCCTGTCAGCCAGTTTAGGTGAGCCTTGCCATGAGCCATCCCAAAAATTTACTAGGTTTCCACTCCTGATTTCCCATGAGAGATGATTAGAGATGAGGTTTCTGCAGCTGCATATGAAGTTCCAAATTCAGGAGCCAGAGGGGAGCTCCCTTGCGGTGAAAATGCTGTCCGCTCCTTCATCCAGATATTTTGCCCTTACAATTCTAACCCATTTAAGTTCTTGGTTAGAGAAAATTGTCCATACCAATTTGGCTTTGAGAGCTTTATTTTGAAGCAGAAGATTTTTTAATCCAGTTCCATCACTTTGTTTGGATATACAAATTTGTTTCCATTTGATTAAAGGAAACTTAAATTGATCCGACGACCCTTGCCAGAAATTTTTTTTCATCTTCTTATTCAAAGCTTTGCTTGCTTTACTTGACAAGGGGAGGCAAGACAAGAGATAGGTCAGTAGAGCAGAAATAAATGACTTGAGTTTAGTAAGCCTACCAGCCCAAGAGAGCCAGTTATTTTTCTAGGAGGCTGACTTCATACTAACTTTCTCCAACAAACTGTTCCAAGTGTTGCCTGGCCGAAGACCTTTAACTAGTGGGATCCCCAAATAATTGCAAGGAAGAGATCCTTCCTTGAAACCAAGGATCCTCAAAATCTGAGCTTCTAATCTTGCTGCTGTGTTGAAGAAGAAAACCTCTGATTTTTCTTGACTAACTTCTTGCCCTGAAGCTGTTGTATACTTTTGGAGAATTGTCTTGAGGTTTTGAGCCTCCTTAATTTGGGCTTTCCCAAACAACATAGTTTCATCAGCAAACTGCTGATGGGTGATGTTCAGAATATCACGAGTAACTTGAATGCCCTCAATCTCCCTTAAGTTCCAGGCTCTGGTAATTGATCTCCCAAGGGCTTCCGCCATTAGTATAAAAAGAAAAGGGGAGATTGGATCTCCCTGTCTTAGCCCCCGGGATATGTTGAAGAAAACCTCTGGAGTTCCATTCACTAGGACTAAAAATCTTGGGCTTGCAACCTAGGAGAAGAGCCAGTCTAGCCAGACCCTATTGAAGCCAAACCCTTCCAGAACTTTAAACAAGAAACGCCAGTTGACTCGATCGTATGCCTTCTTAATGTCATGTTTTATTAGAAATGCTTGCTTTCTCAAAGTTTGAATTGAATGAATGGCCTCCTGAGCTATTATTAACCCATCTAGGATGGATCTATTTGTGACGAACCCTGTCAGTTCTTTAGAAATCAAATCTGGAAGAAGTAATTTTAATCTGTTAGCCATTGTTTTGGCTAAAATTTTGTAGAGGGTGTTACACAAAGAAATGGGCCTAAAGTCATCCAGAAATTTAGGCTTCTCTTTTTTTGGGACCAAAGCTAAAAAGGTATTGTTAATTTCCTTTAGCAGCTGTCTTGAAGTCCTAGATTCCTCCAGAGCCGCCAGAATGTCTTTGCTGATTATGTTCCAGCATTTTTGGAAAAAACCAGCCAGAAAGCTATCTAGGCCTAGTGCCTTGTCTGGGTGGAGTTGGAAAAGAGCAGTCTTAACTTCTTCTTCCAAAAATTTTCTATTTAACATCTCATTCTGGGCCTCTGTTTCCAGCTTAGGAATGAAGCCCACAAGCTCTTTTTGGATTGTGAGGTTGGAGCCTTCCTCCTCATTTAACAGATTCTGGAAATGGTCCACCACCATTTATTTCACCTCTTCCACTCCCTCCAGAAGTCTTCCATCTTTGTCTCTAACCCTTGTTATTATGTTCACCTCTCTTCTTGCTTTTGTTGCATTGTGGAAGTATTTTGTATTTCTATCACCATCAGATAGCCAAACCTCCTAGGACTTTTGTTGCCAAAACATTTCTTCCTTAGAAAGAATATCATTTAGTTTTGTCATCAAAGCTTTTTCCTCCAAGTAACTTTGATTGTCCATTCCTTCATCGATAATCTTTTCCGACAGGGCTTTCAAGTCTGATTCATACTGCTTATTTTCCTCAAAAATGTTTTTGAAGTTGTTTCTATTCCATAATTTTAGATTTTACTTTACCAATTTCAACTTGACTACAACGCTGAACATTTTGGATCTGACTGGCTGAGTTTCATTCCACCATTGTTTGATCAAATCCAAGAAATCCTTGTGCTTGAACCACATATTTTCAAACTTGAAAGGGCTTCTAGCAGGGTCCCTTTCTCCCAAAATTTCCAAATGAACTGGAAAATGGTTTGACCCTAGTAGAGGTAGTAACTGACTATCAAGAGTGTAGGGAAATCTACTTAGATTTCCTTTGAATAGGAATCTATCTAGCTTCTCAGCTATATTACAAAAACCCAACCTTCTGTTTGTCCAAGTGTATTTTCTGCCCCCCATTTGAATGTCACAGAGCTCATTCCTATCCACAAAGTTTTCAAAATCAATCTGAGATTGGAGTTTTCTTCCAACTCCCCCTTTCTTATCAGCTCCTGCTAAGATAGTGTTGAAATCCCCTCCCAAAATACAAGCCTCAAAATCCAGAAGCTTACAAACTATGTCCAATTCATTCCATAAAATACTTTTTTGAATATAATTATTAGGTCCATACACATTGATCAGTAAAAAGCTTAAATTGGAGACTAAACTCCTTACCTTGCAGGCTTGCCAAAACTTGCTTGAAGTCACTATTTCTACTAGTACTGTTTGAGGTTTCCATAGAGTTAGCAACCCTCCTGAGGCTCCTTCTGAATTGACTCCACAGATTTTCTAGTTCTTCATCTTCAAACCTAGATTTGATCTCTCTTGTTCACCTAGTTTAGATTCCTGGATCAAACAAATGTCTGGAAGCTGTGTATTCAGATGCTGCCACAACAAGCATCTTTTGTTAGGGGCATTTAAGCCCCTAAAATTCCAAGTCATGATTTTCATTGTTGTTTAGGAAGGGGATCTCCCTTCCCTACTTTCAACAATGTTTTAATTTTTAACTGGCCAGATGCTTCCCCGTCCCATTTTAGCTTTTCCTTGTTTGAAATTCTGTCTTTCCCTCTGTGTTCTCCGCAACCAGGAGAAGTTTTGATTGGATCCTTAGTTTTCTAACCTAGCCCCCCTTGCTCTGTGGGTTTTGGAGTGGGAGTATTCAAAACTTTGCTTGGAATTTCCTCTTCATCCAGAAAGGCTACATTACCCCCAATGTCTAGTTCCTGATCTGTAAACCAGTCTTCCCCTCCATAATTGTCTAGATTAATCTCACCTCTTTTAGCCGCATTAGCAGTATCAACCAGTTCATTGCCCACATTAATAAGAGAGTCCAGATCTTCCGTACTCACTTTGTTGCCAATCATCTTAATGACTTGAGACAGTTTTTGATCTAACGGCTTGATATTCTGGTTATCTTCACATCTCTGCCCTAATTTGGGGTCGACTTGTAATTCTACTTCGGTTAGGGGAGGAAGTACTTCATTAGTGGAATTTTGATCTTTGTCGATGGTAGGTACAGGTTGCTTGTTTGAAGATTGCTCTAATTTCTCTTCTGAGTGATTATCCCTTTTCCACCCCAAAATTTTGACCAATGTGTCTGTGGAGATGGGGTTGTAGATCAAGTCCTGTAGCCAAGTCCCGAATCCTGACACTAACTTGATTTCTCTGTGAATTCTTCGATTTGGATTGTTTTCAATACCTAACCTAACAAACGTGCCAGACCCTTTTTAGTTAAATCTTTCTTCAGCACATACAAAGGTTACCAAACTGTTTCTAATTTCTTCCAGAATCCTAGGATCCCAGTATTCGAGGGGCAGATTGGGCATGATATACCAATCTTGAGCTTTTTTGATTTGGTATGATGATGGATCAAATCCTGCCTTCCACTGGCAGATGTAAAAACCACAGCCGTCCAAAATCCAAACCCCTTCTTCAATTTGAGCCCTAATGGCAATAGTAGGGCAGATGACTACAAAAAAATTGTTCTCCATTCTCTTAAATTCCAGGTCCTTGCCCCATTTATCGCACCACCAAGTTTTCAAACTTTGCCAATTTAGATCTTTCCCATACCATTTGATTATGAATACTGTATTTTCCAATTTCACAACTTGGTCCTGAATCCGATTTAAGCTTAGGGAAATAGTTATTACTTCTTCTCTATCTTCTTCCCTCCTTCTAGGTATTTGATTTCTAGGCTACATATTGTGCCTCTGAAAATCCCTAAGCTAGTCTCCACCCCTAGGGTTTCTCTCTCCCCGCCAATGTAAATTTGGATTTCTATGTAGGGGATAGTCCTGCTGCCTTTGATTCCACTACCTAGGACGGCGAAAACCTCTATTCTGTTGGCATCTCCTTCCTTGGGGGTATCTAACATCGTTCCATCTCCATTACTCTTCTTCCTAGGGGTGAAGATTTTGGTCGGCACCAGTGGTCCTTCTATCCCAGGTCCTGTAAAACCTAGCCTGCTTGAGCTCCCTTTGGGGAATTCTTCACCCATTTCTACGCTCCTCAAAGCATTCTTCCAGCTCCATTTTTCACCCTTCTGGAATGTGTCACCCTGCAGTTTGTCACCCTGCATTTTGTCACGCCATTCTGATTATAATTAAATACTAATAGGCTGAATTAATTAGTAAAACATGATTTAGCTAATTAATTGGATTTAGCGAGGAGGGAGAAATTGACCAAACAAATATTGCAAATTTATTTAATCAATTGGCTAAAGTTTGAACTATTGAATTAATAGAATTAATTTAATTGTTGAGGATAAAATGATGAAAAATTAGGTGATGAAAGGATAATTAATTAAATAAAAATTTAATTAATTGATTAGAAGGGAAATTGGTATGTTTAGGGATGTTGGGAGTTGGTTTGATGGTAAGGACATTTTTAGGTGTCTACATTTGCCCCTCTTTGACATGGTGTTAGGACCTAGGAGGGAAATGGAGTCAGGTCAAAGAAAAATATGCCCCATCTGCTGGGAAAGAATAAGATGGGTGAGGGATGCCCCCTCGAGAGGTCGGCAGAAAAATTAAAAAAATTTAGGGTGAGCTCTCGAAAGGATCCGATGGGAGTGAAAGCTAGATAGAGGATGGAAAAAGAAGATGACAGGAAGAAAAATGGAGGAAAAAGGTTATGATCTACACCTTGGAGGGGAAAAAGAGTGGGCAGAAGGATGACATGGCATGCTATATTAAGACAAGTGGTCCCTAAGAGTGCCACATTTGCACATATTGAACTCTTGAGAAGAAGGAGCTAAGGAGAGATGGCAAAGCGCAACCCCAGATTCCCATGAATCCAACACATTTCTGAGCATTTCCAATCATATGGCCAGGCACCAGAGGCTGGGCCCCAGGTAGGGCCTAACCCTAGCTTTGTGATTTTTTAATTTTGTCACATTTTTTGGGTTCAGGAATTGGGTATTGGGATTGTGGCGCTATCGCAAGATCATGCAGCGCGAAAAATAAGCGGATTAGCACAATCCTCTGGATTGGCACTATCTGCTAGGGTAGAATAGAGGCAGATTGTCACCATTTGCTTAGTGTTTTGGCGCCATCCTCTGTATTGGCACCATGTGTGAAAGAGTTAGGGTTTTGGCATTTTAGCACCAAATAGGTGTTAGGGTAGCGCTATGTTGTCGACTAGCACTATTTTAGGTAGTGGCGCTATATGTAGGTTTAGCGCAATGTAGAGGATTAGCATCATATGTGATATGTGTGATATTGGGAGAAATGGTGCTATTATTTGGATTAGTGCCAAGTGGCATGGTGGCACCATTTTTGAAAATGGCGCAAAGTGGCTTATGCAGTGGTGCTATTATCTGTAATAGTGCCATGAGGAAAAGTGGTAGCGCTATTGTTAAAAATGGCACGATATATGGCCTATTATGGCACCAAAATGTGTTTGGCTTTCCACATTAGAAGAAAGGGGTTGATTTAGAAAAAGATAGGTAGATTTCAGACCAGAAAGTTGAGGATGCAGGATACGAGTTCATTTATAGTGTCATCACGGGAGCGACGCATGCCATTTGTGATGGCACTATTTGATCAGTTTGATGATGCCACCTAGGCCCGACTAACAAGGTTAGGGCTCTTAACAGCTACATCAATGCCAGTGCTATGAGCTCATAGAGCTCTGATGACCATGGTTATAGAGCAGTACTAGCTAGAGACTTGTACATTTTTGCTTCCTATTGGTGAGATTACTATCACTCTTGAGGATGTTTATCGCATCCTCAAGCTACCTATTCATGGTCGTCGGGTGACATACGACACAAGGAGGGGACAAAGGGCCTTGATCAGAGTGTTTGGCTACGACCACATGGCTTTGTCAGCAGACAAGCGGGAGATGAGTTATGAGGGGTCACTGGCAACAGGTGCAGATCCCTTTGCTTTATTCCTATGTGCATTCATTGGTGGTGTAGTGATGCCCGATAGGAGGGATAGGGGATTTCTGGTTGGATGGGGAGAGGTGATTGAGGGGATGGTCAGACATGAGACCATGTATGCCTAGGGACTAGCGATGTTGGCGCAGCTCTATCACGAGATGCATACAGTTGTCTATCACTATGATGCATCTTTATCAGCTGGGGTTACTTTGTTACATGTGTGGATCTAGGAGCATATTGTAGTCACTCGATCGAGATGTGGGTATTAGCACCGTCTATTTGAGGCCTTTGTGTTCTTGTATCAAGATGCTGAGTACACATACACTAGTCAGGTTCGGTATTGGCGGCGGGTGTTGGATGATGTTATTCGAGTTACATGGCGACCGTACGTCAGAGTGGAGCCATGGCCAGATGATGATGTGCACATGCCTTTTACTTTCCAGCAACATTACTTGAGGGGTCAAGGAGACCACATGATTGACATGTATCTACAGTTGTGAGTTATGCAATAGTTCAAGTTGCGGCAAGATACCCCCCAGTAGATGGCTATTTTTGTATGGACCCATCAGGATGTGCATTATTGGCAGGTAGCCATATAGCCCCAGGTTGCTTTGGAGGATTTTGCGGTGTTGCAGCCATTGCGGTGGGATTGGCAGAGTATGGTTAGGTATATAGGAACTACTCTTACATATGAGACATGGTCGCAGATGTGGCAACGACTCAGTTCACGGATCCAGCAGAGGAGGTAGTCCCTGCAGAGGAGATAGTGGGGTCAGGGGATGAGGAGTCGGATGACGATGAGGATGATGATTATGATGGAGATGATTTCCTGGAGGAGGGTGAGGAGATCATTACTGATTACCTCATGGAGGTTGGAGGGGATGGAGAGGAGAGGGAGATTGGGAGGGATGGTCAGCTGATGGATGTACTGGCAGCAACAGCAGCTGGACAGGTGCCCTAGTAGCAGGTGAGACAGCAGGCACCTATACAGCAGGTGCTTGTTGAGCACATTCAGATTGGGGTGGTGCAGGGAGGACCTGGATGGCGTGGGGGATAGCTGAGGGTGGATAGGGGTGGTATGCTCCCACCACAGGTTTCGTAGCAACGGCAGGCTATTGTAGCAGGGCAACAGGCAGAGGTAGGACCTTCAGGGGCAGGTGGAGAGGTAGAGGTTTGAGGGTCAGCATACCGTCGATGGCCTCGGAGTGAAGAGGAGGAGGTTGAGACTCTGTAGGCACATGTAGCTAGCCTATAGGAGGCATTAGAGAGCCGTGAGGCAGAGTTGGTTTAGTTGTAGGGGATAGTGGCCTTATTAGATGGTAGAAATGGACAGGTGGCTGCATTACAGGCACAGTTAGTCTAGGCTCAGGGGGATATAGTGATTTTGACCGGAGAGTGGGATGCGGCACTTGCTAGGGCACAGCAGGTAGAGGCTACGATGGGTAGTTTGTAGGCTTCAGGCGCAAGTATGGCCCCAGTTTTGACATTGATGCAGACATAGTTGTCTCAGGCACAGACACAGTTATATCAGGTATAGGGACAATTGTCTCAGGTACAGGGGCAGTTGTTAGAGGCCAGAGGATGGACATATTATTATTGGGGCCTCTATCATGCGGCAGTGCCGGCAGAGCAGCGTGCGCTGAGCTATAGTCAAGTCAGTGGATCGAGGTCATCTAGGTCTCATAGATCTAGATCAGTTTAGTTAGTTCAGCAGGCGATGGGTCCCCCATCAGATGTGCCCCAGTAGGTTCCATAGGTTCAGGTTCAGTCGTAGCTGCAGCCACAGCCATAGACAGGACCATAGCCACCACCAGGGCCAGGATCCCCTAGTGCGTCAGAGAGAGGGTCCTCTATGTGACAGTTGTATCATTTTGGCCCTTGGAGGCATTGTATCATAACATGTATATTATATTTTTTGATGTATATGGATGAGTGATGTATATTTTTGTGATGACGATATATGATATGATGCTGTTTGGTGGCCTACTTGTTTATTTATGATGCTCTTATATGATTATGATGATGCTTATGATGATGGATGCAATATGTTTTATGGATTATATGCTATGGATATGTTCTATTTATGCAATGTATTATGTTGATGTTATGGATGTACCTATTGATGTAACATGATGGATGTAATGATGGTTTACTTATTTAGATATATGCATGTGTGTGATTTATGGATGATGATGTAAAATGCAAATAAATGTTTAGATTAATAAACATTTATTATGGATGCAAAATGCAATGGAAATGTATGTTTATCTTAATAAACACATGTTATGTATGGAAATATGGATATGCAGCTAAATGTTTATTGATTATGATTATGCAATGTAACTAAATGTAACTAAATGATTATGCAATGATATATTGAATGCAATGTAATGATTATGGAATGGAATGTATTAATTTTGAAATTTCACTAAATGATTTTAAAATGCACCTAAATGATTGTAAACTAAATGATTATTATATGCAATGAAAGGATTATAAAATGAACTTAATGATTATGCAATTTAAATGAGATGATATGTCACTAAAATATTCTAAAATGAACCTAATGAGATGATAGACATCTAAAAGATTCTAAAATGCACCTAATGAGATGATATGCAACTAAAAGATTCTAATTAAATGTCAATGATATATGATATCCAAACTAAAGGATTCTAAAAAATGCACCTAAATGATTATGCAAATTAAATGATATATGATATGCAAACTTAAAGGATTCTAAAATGTACTTAATGAAATGCAAGTTTAAATGATTATGATATGGAAACTAAATGATATGTAAGATGCAAACTGGATGATATGTGAGATGATTAAGTCTTGATACACATGATGTTCTTTATTGGACCCTGGGTGGTGGGGTTGTGTGATAGGGGAATAGGTGGGGAGAGGATAAGGGTGGATGGAAGGGGTACGGATAGGATTGGGAGTAGCTAGATTGGGGGGGGGGGGGTGAGATGGTTAATGAGGGAGTTGCTAGGTCATGAAACACCATGTCATTGAGGGGGGATTCATTTTGGCTCAGGATGTGTTGAGTGAGAATAAGTTGGAGGGATGGAATTAGTAAGGGGATTTTTGTAGGCTAGGTGATTATGAAATCTAGGCCTGGATGGTATAGTTGAACAAATGATTAGCAGGATGATTTGAGCTAGTAATAGTAGTTGCATAACATTAATTGAGAGCATTTCTTAGTTTATTATAGCAATGTAGGATATAGTTCACAAAGGTATGAGATGACCTAGGTGATGATATATATCCCACGATTGCATGGACTAGACCTTCAAACAATAGGTTGATTTCATGCGTGCCCAAGGTAGTATAACCTTGCCTAGCCTAGGAAGGGGACTCATAGCAATGAGTGCTAATAGTACATATAAGGTTTTGATGCCTATATATGCAATTGAGGCACATTATGCTAGAACCGACCCAGGCTTCAAGATATGAATACTATTCTTGGAGTAATGAAACCAACCCACAAGCACAGTAGACAAAAACAATGACCATGTCTACTCTAGGTGTTGTCCGCCACTTGCCATGATATAATGAGATCAAGGTAGCTTTGCAGATGACCTAGAGTGAGACAAAAAGATAAAAATCAATAATCAAAAAGACCAACAAAAAGATACAAATAGCCTTTGTGTATTCTTGCCAAGATATATGTTGATAGCATGGCAGATTCTTGTCCATTATAGGAATGATACATCCTAGGATGTGAATTAGTTGGATTTTGTTGGATAATTTTTGAAAGGTGGGCAAAAGGATAGTTAGGCTATGTGTGGGATTATAGTTGGTATATTGATTGATGATTTTTGCGTTAGGCGACCTGCTTCAAGCGTACTTAGCGTGTGTATCATTTATTGGGTCCAACAAGCTCAGTGTATAGGGACCATCCAAATGGGGTGGATGGGTGCATATAAGGTACCTGAGTACTAGATACATCCTTCGTATTCCAAACTACCTACATTCCCCGTGTCCACGGGATCAAGGTACTTTCAAGATGCAGGTGAGATGAATATGTAGTTCTGGCAAGACTTGATGATGTGGGAGTGGTTTGGGATGGGTGTGATGGTGAGGATTGATGGATAGTGATGGTTGCGATTTGCAGAGAGTATTGTTATGGATTGATGAATGAGGGTGATTTTAGAAAGGATTGTTTTGGATTTTTCATGATTGTTCTATTGTTTTTAGATTTCTGTGATTTTCTATTATTTTTTGTATTTTTGATTTTCTATTGTTTTTGGATTTTTTTTATTTTGAGCTGTATAAAAGGAAGCTTACAAAGATCCTTGTTCCATGAATTAGTCTTGGGTGGGATATTGTGGGGTGGGTGATAGGATTTGATGTTTCAGAATTTCAAGCCATGGGATGCGTGCAATATGGAGTGTTGTGATGGAAAGAGGACTTATTAGATGGTAGTACTGGCCACTACACATGGCCCTTGAAATAGGTTTTCACCATGGTACTTATCCAAAGCATCACCAAAGTGATTTTCACCATTGGAAGTCTTTATTGCACTCAGGTTTTTCTTGATTTAATTTTTTGATTTTTTGATTTTTTTGATTTTTTTGATTTTTGATTTTTTTCCATTTTTTGATTTTTTGATTGGGGTACTCAATGGGTTATGCGTAGAATTTCTTCAGGTGTAGAATGTTCATAGACTCATCCAGAGGCTGCCCCTCAGGTGTTGCAAGCTAGTATGCTCCTGATCCATAGGTGGCTGTGATGACATAAGGTCCTAGCCAATTGGGCTTGAATTTTCCTTTCTTAGGATGCTCCTGCAAGTTTTTCTAGTTTTCCATAAGGACAAGGTCACCTACTTCAAATTTTTGGTTTCTGATCCTCTTGTTGTAGCTTCTTCTGAGGCAATTTTGATAGGCCTGCAGGTGGTTCAATGCATCCAGACATTTCTCATCCAGTAATTCTAGCTGATGCAACCGTGTGACGCAGTATTCCTCATCATTGATTATGTTTTGCAAGGATAATCTTAGGGATGGGAGCTTGACCTTAATAGGTAAAATGGCTTCGGATCCAAAGACTAGGGAATATGGAATGGCTCTTGTAGGGGTGCAGATGCTTGTGTGATAGGCCCAGAGGGCAGGATTTAGCTGGAGGTGCCAGTCATGGCCAGCTTCATTAACCATCTTCTTTAGAATGCAGAGGATGGTTTTATTTGAGGCTTTGGCTTGACCGTTCCTTGAGGGTAATATGGAGTGGAGAAGTGGTGTTGGATTTAGAATTTTTTGCACAAAGTGCTAACTTCCTGGTTCTTGAATGGTTTTCCATTGTCGGTGATGATAGAATGAGGGATACCATAACGACAGATGATATAATGGAGGATGAATTTGGATATCTGGGTTCCAGTGTTGAAGGTGAATGGTATTGCTTCCACCCACTTAGTGAAGTACTCAGTAGCTATGATGATGAACTTATGGCCATTGGATGATGGTGGGTGTATTTTTCCTACAAGGTCGAGTCCCCATTGTGAAAAAGGCCATGGCATCGTGATGGGTTGCAATTCCTGTCCTGGTGCGTGAATGAGATCCCCATGCTGTTGACATGGTAGGCATTTTTTTATGAACCAGTAGGCATCTCATTCCATGGTTGGCCAATAGTATATGGTCCTCAGGATCTTTTTATCAAGAGTGGGTCCACTTGAATGTGCCCCGCAAATGCCTGCATGTACCTCTTACAAGGCCACTTTAGCTTCCCTAGAGTCTAAACATCATAAAAGCATACCATCAAGACTCCTTTTGTATAGGGTATCTCCTACAAGGGTGAAGTAGGAGGCTCGGCGGATGAAAGATTTTTGTTGTGAGGTGGATAGGTTAGGAGGGATGATATTGTCATGGAGATATAGATAGGTTTCTTGATACCATGGGGATAGGGGACCAATGACTTCGCACACTAGCTCCAATTGGGGAACATCATATGCTGGAATAGGGAGTTCTTCTATTAGGAACTCACACTTCTTGCTATCTTTCTTCATGTCAACCAGGGATACGATGGTGGCCATGGCATCTACAGCTTTGTTGTTTAGCCTTGGGATTTGCTCGAAGTGGATGTCATTGAAGTAGTCTTTAAAGTCATCGACCATCATTTTATAAGGTAGGAGTTTATCATCCTTGGTCTTGTACTCATTGTTTACCTGCCGGATGACCAGTTGAGAGTCTCCATACATAATCAGCTTCTCAATTCTCCATTTGATTGCCATTCAGAGACCTGTGATAAGGGCCTCATATTCTGCCACGTTGTTGGTACATGGGAATGTGATTTTGAATGACTTGGGGATTGTGTCACCTTGAGGGATAACAAATAGGACACTTGCCCCTGAGCCTCTATGTGTGTATGATCCATCAAAGTACATTTTCCATGTTTTTGTTGCCAGTGCTATTGTCAAGATGGCTTCATCAGGGAACTTTGCTAATGTAGGATATTCTGCAGGAATGGGTGCTTCCACTAGTTGATCAGCGATAACCTGTCCTTTGATGGCTTTTCTCTCAGTATATTCAATGTCAAATTTAGTGAGGATCATGACCCATTTTTCCATTCTCCCAGTAAGAACATCTCTGTTTAGTAGATATTTTAGTGGATTGATCTTGGCGATGAGCTTAGTTTTGTGATTGAGCATGTAATGTCTTAGTTTTTGTGAAGTAAAGACCAGTGCTAGACATGCTCGTTCAATTAGTGTGTAATTTAACTCATAGGATATCAGGGTGTAGCTGATGTAATATATGGCTCGTTCCTTCCCTTGCTCATCGTGTTGTGCTAATAAGGCTCTGATAGTTGTCTCTGTTGCTGAGATGCATAATAGGAGGGGTTCTCCTTGCCTCGGTGGAATTAGAGCAGGGGGATTAGCTAGATAATCTTTTAGTTGGTCGAAGGCAGCCTGACACTGAGTGTTCCATACAAAAGTTGTATCCTTTCTGAGTAGATGTTGGAATGGTTGGCATTTATCGGTATGTTGGGTAATAAACTGATGGATGGACAAGAGTTTCCCTTACAGACTTCTCAACTGTTTTAGGGTTTTTAGAGGAGGCATTTCAATGATGGCTTTAACTTTTGTGGGGTCTACCTCAATTCCCCTTCTGGAGATGATGTATCCCAAAAGTTTTCTGGAGGTGACCCCGAAGACACATTTCTTTGGATTCAAGTGAACATTGTATTGTTCTAGTCGGTCAGTCGGTCGAATATCTTCGCTAGTACATCTAGGTGTTCCTCCCATGTCTTTGATTTTCCTAGCAAGTCATCCACATAGTCTTCCATGATGTGGTGGAAAAGATCATGGAGGATGACAGTCATGGCTCGTTGATATGTAGCTCTGGCATTCTTTAGGCCAAACAACATTACCACCCAGCAGTACGTCCCCCATGGACATATAAAGGCTATCTTATGTTGATCCTCTTCGATGATTCTGATTTGATTATACCCTACAAAACCATCCATGAGGGATAACATCTCATGTCCTACTGTAAGATCCACTATCATGTCAATGTTTGGTAATGGGAAGTCATCCTTCAGGCAGGCTTTGTTAAGATCTCGAAAGTCGGCACAGTAGTGGATTCGGCCATTTGGTTTGGCTACTGGTACTAGGTTGGAAACCCATTCAGGATAATCAATTGTTTGGATGAAGTCAACGTCCGGTAGTTTCTTCAATTCTTCTTTGACTAGGAGGGCCACCTGAGGGTTCATTTTTTTGAGCTTCTATTTTACAGGTTTTGCATCAGGCCTTACTGCAAGGGGATGGACGACCAAAGTAGGATCAAGCCCTGGCTTGTCTACATAAGTCCATGCAAAATTGTAATTTCTATGTTTGAAGAAGGCTAAGATATTTTCCTGCTCTAGTGTGTTGAGAGATTCTACCCTGAAGGTGATTTTCGACTCTTCTTCCATCCCAAGATTCATCTCTTGAGTTGGCTCTACCAGAATGGGTGATCTATCAGGATATACCTTGTCTATCTCGGGAAGGCCCATGCTTCCATCTCCTCGCACCTCGGGGAGGTTTTCACTAGGAGATACATCTTTTATTTTTACTTTTTTGGGATCTAACACTGCCACGAGACAGTTTTCACCATCAGATCCATGTTTGATTTTTATATTTTTGTGACTAGAAGTAGGGGTTGTCTCCCTAAAATAGGCAGCCGTATCAAGTTCCATGATGTATCTTGCTCTATGATCTCCCAAGGAGAAGTGATCTCTAACACCCATCATTTCAGCAATGGCCTCATCGTTTGGTGCTACGTCAAAGATAGGAGGTCCTTGTTGGTCCCAGTCTATGAGGTTCAAGTATACAAGGGGTAAGTCATTAGATGAAGAGGCTAGGGTGGTGACCATGTATAGGGTGCATATGGATGAGTCGAAGAAATCGGCGAAGTCACTAAAGGAATCTTGATGGCCCATTTTGTTGACATTATCGACTTCAGGGGAGATCGTAGTGACCTCGGCTAGGATACATTCACCAGTGGTGAGGATACATTATTGTTGACCATATCCTAACCCTTGGGTATAAGGATTTCTTGTCGCTTGGACCGGTTCCACGATCCCTTGTTCATGAAGGCTGATACCGCCTTGTCCTTTATAGCCCATGTTTTTGACAATTTCTTACCCTTTACCATAGATCTCTGTTGGTATTGTGGCAGCCTCTTGGGTGGTTTCCTCATCTTTATATAGCCAGAATGATATGTCTTCAAGCACATCTTGATCCAGGAGATGTTTCCTCTCAAAGGTAGGTGATGGTTTGCACTTGATGACAACTGTATTGGCTTCTTCTTGCTTTGGGGTACCGAACATTTTAGGGTTGGGTAAAGTGCCCACACAAAAGGTACCGTGTTGATCGTACTCCCCACATCCCATGTCACTAAGCTTGATCTTGATCTCAGGCGGTGGAGGTGTTTGGGATGAAGTGGTGGCAATGTTGGCGGGGTCGATGTATGAAGTGGATGTTGTGGGGTGGGCTTTTGTGATGGCTTTGTTATACACACAGAAGGTGTGGTCATGGCCTTCCAAGAAATTGTAGTATTGGAAGGGGCGGGGATCGGCATAGATAGTTACTTCTGTGCCGTTGTGAGGGAACTTTAGACATTGATGGAATGTAGAGGGGACCGCTTGCATGGCATGGATCCATGGTCGGCTGAGAAGAATGTTGTAGGGGAGATCAAGATCAAGGACCTGACATTTTGTTTCCATTATCTTTTGTCCCACTTGAATAGGGAGCTTGATAGTACCATTAGATAGTCATTCAGTGTCATCATACCCTTTGATTGTGATGCATTCACTGGTGTCTACAACCACATCCGAGTATCCCAATTGTTTTAGTAATTTAAGAGTGTACAAGTTTAGGCTGGAGCCACCATCTATTAAGACTCTCTTAATGATATGCTTGTGGATATGGACTTCGATGTGTAAGGCGTCATTATGTGAGTTTTTAGATGCGGGGAGATCTTTTTCTAAGAAGGTGAGATGATGAGGCATGGCGATATGGCCCACCATGGCTTGGAATTGATTCACATTGAGGTTGGTGGGAACTTGGGTTTCCAAGAGTGCTTTATCAAGGACTTCTTTATGGAGCGATGATGTGCGAAGTAGATCAACTATGGAGATCTGTGCAGGGGTCTTGCTTAGATGTTCTAGGAGGTTGTACTGATTGGTAGGCGATGGGTGCATAGATGGATGATTGGATAGAGAATCTGATGTGGATACAGGGGTTTGATCAGTGGTAGGGGCTGTGTGGATGGATACCCAGCCATGACAGGTTGTGACGGCGCAATCAGGTGCTTGAGCTTGAATGGTGATTGTGTTGATATGGTTAGACGATGGTTCTATCTGCCCTACAATAGAGTCATAGGATGCAGGAGGTGGGGTGACATTATAGGTTTGATTGGATGAGGAGGCTTTGTTATGATTGGGCAGTGGATCCCTGTAAGCTCCTAGATTAGCATTAGGTGATGGTTGGGTGCTTTGCTTAAGATTGATTTTGTTCTGATCAATGAGGTCTTGCACACAATGCTTTAACTTCATGCAATCAGTTGTCTTATGTCTCACAATGTAGTGGTAATTGCAATAATCATTTTCGTTGTACCATGCCACTTTGAGCTCACTCTCTTGGTGGGGTTTAACAGGTGGGAGAGTGATCAAACCTTTCTTTAGACACCTGTCGAGGATATCCTCAATTGGTTCCCCTAAAGGTCTGAATTGTCTTCAAGGTTTGTTTTGTTTAAATTGCCCTCTTTGAGTATTTGCATTGGCAGTATATGTATTTGAGGGTGTTTGATTCTGTACATGTTGGACAGCCTTCACATCAGTGACGCTGTCGTTCATGGTGTTTTTGTTCTTTCCCCAATAATGTGGCTTTTCATTTGATTGCGTGTTGTTGTTGTTGTTTGTATTGGGGACGTTGACATTGAGTTTGCTATTGTTATTGTTGCTGTTGGACTTGTAGTCATATAATTTGATCAAGCCCTTGGCGATGAGGGCCTATTCTATGGTAGTACCTTTGTCGATGACGTCTTCAAAGGTAGACACATAAAGGATCTGTAAATGGAACCCTGTTTCTTGATTGAGGTTAGTCACAAACATGGTGACGAGTTGTTTTTCAGGAATTGGCCAAGGGAGTTTGCTTGCTAAGCTTCTCCACCTCTGCAAGAAGGAAGCGAAGGATTCTCCACTTTTTTGTTTTGTGTTGCAAAGGTCTGTTATAGATATTTCATGCTTGACGTTATAGGAGAAATGATTACCAAATTTTTTCGCGAGCTCAGGGAAAGACCTAATGCCCGGGGGAAGATGTGCGAACCACTCAGCAGCTTGACCACCGAGGCTTCTTGGAAATAGTCTCATCAAATATGTATCATTGTTTGAGACTTCTAAGAAAGCAAGCTAAAACTCCCTAAGATGATCCCTAGGGTCTCCCTTTCCCTTGTATTTGTCAAATTTGGGCATTTCAAAATTTTTGGGCAAAGGGGGCATGTATAATGTCTAATCAAATGGATAGGGACAAATATTCTCAAAGGAATAGTGCTTGCGCTTGCCTCCAGTTTGCATATCATCTACCTTTTGAATCAACGCCTATACAATAGTTGTGAGATCTGGTGTTATTGGCGGTTGAGGTGTGTAGGTTTGCTGATGGATGAGGTGTTGGAGATTGGGTGGTGTTTGATGTTGGAGGTTTTGGGAGATCGTGTTTTGGTATTGTGGGGTGGTGTTTTGATTGAGTTGTGCGAGATGTTGTTGGTAAGTGTGGATTTGTTGGAGAATGTGGGGAGGTATTTGAGTGTTTGGATTATGATGTGTTGATGATGCTATGGAGTTTTGTAGGTATGTGAGATGTGAAGGATTGACATTGGATGGGTTGACGTTAGATGAGTTGACATGAGATGGATTGATGTTGGATGGGTTAGTCATGTTTAAAGGTGGTTGTGGAAAGAATTGTTTCATGTAGGCTATGGTTTGAGGGTTGAGTGGAGGCACACTTGTGGAAGCACTTGCGTGCATGAGGGTCCTTTGTATGCCCAAGGTGATTTGTGGAATGGAAGAGTTTATGGTAGTTGTGGTAGTAGATGTGATGATGGGTTGGGAGGTGGTAGGATTGGAGACACTTGCAAGGATTGTAGATCTGGTAACATTAGAACTTGTGGTGGTGGTAGATATGGTGGGAGTTGAGGTTTGTGAGATGATAGGTTGGGTGTTTGATGTAGATGGTTGGGAGGATGTTGTAGGATTGTTGTTAGAGGTGGATGATTGGGACGATGTCATGTTGTGGGGTGGTTGGGCACCAATTTTGAGGAGGTAGTCAAGATATCTATTTGGATCTAACCTTAGGATTTTGTCAAGTAGGTCCATGCTATCGGCGTCTTGTGTAAAGCTCAAGACATCTAGATCATCTTGGGACATGGTGGGGATGTTTTGTGGTGGTGGTGGTGGTAGTTACAAGAAATGGAAGGGATTTTCATTGGGATTATATACCAGGATTTGAAAGTCTGAAGGTGGGTTGTGTGTTTGGTTGGTTGGTAGGTTGTTGTCATTGGTATTAGGCATTCCTATGCCCATGTATTGTCCAAAATCTACCACTGCTTGATTCTTCTTGTGTTGTGATCTGGTTATGGGCATGCAAGTGTATGTATTTGATTTTGAGGTGGATGAAAGGGGGATGGAGACCTTAGAGAATCTGGATTGATTTGTTGGACCTAAAAGAGGATGTGGTAGTGGAATGGAATATGAAAGGGTGATTATAGCGTGATAAAGGATAGATTTCTCACTTTTAAGATGATTCTTCAAAAGAAGTGTCAATCTAGGGATGATACGAGTGGGTGATATTGATTTTTACAATGTTTTGGACCAAAATGGTAGATGAGAGATGAAGTTTGCTTGAGGATGATTTGACAAAAGGGATTTTGATGTTTGATATGGATGGTGAAATTTTTGGATGAACTAGATGTTTGGTATGAAAGATTAGGATGATGTTTTTGAAAAGGATTTGATGGTCAATGAATGAGCTTTAGTAAGATCTAGTTTTGTGTCATACAAATGGATGTTTCTCTTTGTTTGGGGTAGACTAATGACCTTACACAAAGAAGGATGATTTTTACCTGAAAGGTTGACTAATGACTCTTCAAGAAAAATATGATGTAAAAGATGAAATCTAGATCTAGCCCTAGCTCAAAAGGGATGACGAGTTTTGGATTTTGATTGATGGTTTTTTGATGGGTGTTTGGGTTTTTTGAAGATTTTGGATATGTTTTTGGTGAAAGAAACGAGATGATTTTGGAATGATTTCTTGTAACAAGGATGTTTGTTTGGTCCAAAAGGTATGCAAAGATTAATGGGGATGAATGGATATGATATTGAGTGGGTTATGGCATTAGCAAAGGGTCCAATGATGATAATGATTGATTCTCTAAGGTCCAAAAATGAATGTATGATTGGAAAAACTTGGATAAAATAGGTGGGGTATTGACAGATTTTTAGAAGGTGATTATGGATTATGGCAGAGCAGGTCCTAAAGATCACAATGTAATTTTCTCTGGTTTCAGGCAATTCAATCTATAAATAGTGCCAATATATAGGTGAAATGGCACCAAAAGCAGACAAAGATGGTGCTGAAATAGCTCAGTGTTGGTCGAGGCTCTGAAAAAGTTGGATTTTGTTGGCAAATTTGGATTTGTTTTGATATGAAGTTTGATCAAATGATTTTTTATTGTCTCTTGGCAAGTTTCTTAAAAGAACTTCAAGCACAATAATTTGTTTGTGAAAAGATGTGTTATTTTCTTAAACAAGCATTTTGTGCAACCTAAGGCGAAGATATGATAGTATTTGTTGAATCCCCTAGCTGCGCCTATTCAAAGCGGGTAGCTCCAGGATCTTGGTACCACCGGCTCCCCCTTACAGTGCACTCACTTCTCACACATACCAAGATCCAGGTTCATACAAGGATGCGAGGGGAGAGCATATGTATATTTTGTGCTTATGTCATGCTAAACAAGGTTCATTTTAGTTCTTTGGATTATGTTTGGGGTGATTTATGCAAATGTTGTGAGAATTTTTTGATTCCCAAGATCACCAATGGTGCGAGGGAAGAGCATACACTTTTCACACTACAAACATAATCATGAAAACACTTCACACAAATTTGATTTGTTTTCTTGTTTAGATGAGTGAAAAATGCAGATTGTTGTTCTTTTTAATCCAATGAGTTTATTGATGCACTTTGTGATTCTTTTTAAAGCCTAAAATCAAAATGTTTGTGGATTTGTTGGCAAACACTTGTGAGTTTTAGAGCACCAAATTCAAATGTTGTTTTAAGCTAGGGCACACAAAGATTTGTTTGTTGGTTGTTGATCGATTTTATTGCACCAAATTGAAATGTTTGTTTCTAAGCTAACATGCAAGGGTTCTTTTTAAGTCCCAATTGAAGTGTTTGTTTTAAACTAAAGATAAACACCCTACAAAAACTTGTTAGTGGCCGTAAAATGATGGTGATGACCTGCAAACAACATATCAGTCCCTGCACAGAACCCAAAGTTAGCCTATAAACATAGCACTAAAACAGAGACCAAATGGCGCCACTATGGATAGAAAATGGCACTACTGACAGAAACTGACCAAGAAAACTTGACACCCTAGACAATAGTGCTGATATACAAAGATGCACTAAAACTATGTACAGAATGCGCTAAAACATAATATAGTGCTAAAACATTATACATAAGGCACTACAATGTAACACCGCTAAAATAATATACAGAAGGTGCTAAAACAGATAATAGCACTAATATAACTATGACAAGGTGCCACTGCACGTGCGGTTGAATGGCCTAGTCATAGTTGAAAATAGCACCACTCTGGGTGCTGATAGCGTTGATATGAGCTTGAACTTGTCAATCCTACAAAACAGAGGACTTCCTAATCAAAATAGAAGGTTAGACTGCAAAGAAAGGGGCTTGTTAGTCATGTTAGCCTAATGAATGGAAAACAAGACAAGATAAATGCCAAAATGTATGTTTGGTTCTTAATAAAATTTTGGCATGACCTCCCCCTCTTCGTTCAAGATTCCTGCAAAAATAGAGTATAGAAAACCCAAGAAAACAACAGGAAGACAAAGAAAATCAGATGGATTTGTGAGTGAAAGCTAAGAGAGAAAGTGCTTTGCCAAATAGTGCTAAAATAACATATAGCGCTAAAATGCACCAAAGATGGCGCCACTGCATAGGTAGATAGCGCCAGACCTGCAAAAACATGTCTCAAACATAAGAACTCACAAAATTTGATTAGATTTAGACCTTGTGGGTCCCACCGGGTGCACTAATGTGATTAAGAAATCTGAATCGAAGGTGAAACACAAACTAAATGCATATAAACAAGAAGCTATACCTTGATAAGAAAACCCAATCTCATCAAAGGGGAAGAAGCTTTGCACCCAAGAGCTCCTAAGATATACCCTAGTTGATGAAGACAAATGTGAAATGCTCTCTCAAATGCAACTCACAAGCTAGCTCAAGAGATTTTTGGGCATGGTAACATTACTTGGAAATTGGATCCCAAAATGGGTTGGAGGATGTTGTATTTATAGATATTTTGGAGAGGTTTTGATCCAAGGGTTGAGATTGATTTGGGAGATCAATGGTGGAGGATAAATGGTGATGTGGAGGGCCTAGATTTCATCTTGGAGGATGGAGGGCTAGGAATAAATATGAATCTTATATTCATTTTTGGGAAAAGGGTGAATTAAATGAGTATGGGTGAGATGGAATATGTGTGAATTAAAAATTCATTTCGAGATAAGTGGAGATAAATGAGGTATGACATGGGTAAGGGGTGTAAGAGGAATTAAATGTGATGTAGGACATATTTATATTAAAAATTGATTTATGTGGGATATATTTCAATTTTTAATTTGGAGGATGTGGGGAAGGGTGTTAAGCTAGGTTTGACTACTTTAATGAGAGGTTAGGATTAATTGAAATAAGATTTTATTTAATTAATCCTAAGGCTAGGATGAGATAGGCTAGGGTAGGCAATTAAATAATAGCTATTTAATTACCTATGGTAGGGATAGGTCAATTAATAGGCTGAATTAATTAGTAAAACATGATTTAGCTAATTAATTAGATTTAGTGAGGAGGGAGAAATTGACCAAATAAATATTGCATATTTATTTAATCAATTGGCTAAAGTTTGAACTATTGAATTAATAGAATTAATTCAATTGTTGAGGATAAAATGATGAAAAATTAGGTGATGAAGGGATAATTAATTAAATAAAAATTTAATTAATTGATTAGAAGAGAAATTGGTATGTTTAGGGATGTCGAAAGTCGGTTTGATGGTAAGGACATTTTTAAGTGTCTAGCATCATCTTCAAATTCCTAACGGTTTAGCTACTATAGGTGTCAGAAAGTGAAGATTTAGTTCAAAATGTTGATTTCAATGTCAAGTTTGGCCAAAAAGTATAACCCATTACTGTGGGATGACCCAAACCCGACGTGAACAGTCGTACATTCCATGAAATTTATGTTTTTGAATTTGAAGGAATAGTACGACGCATAAGCTAGTTCGTGCGATGCTTAAGATGCTTTGTGTGATGCATGAACCGTATGACATGACGCTTCCTCTAGAGTCTGTAATGCACTAGAAGGAATTTGTGATGCATGTGACTGTGTTTAAGGTAGAATATTATTATTTTGTTTTTATCAGCCTAACCAGGTTGATTTCACAGGAGTCTAACCTATTTCTAATGCTCTATTTTCTTTGTTACCTCTTTGGTTCATGATAGTTATCTCATTAGGGTTTTTCAAAGCATTAGGGTTTGATATTTCAAGGGTTTTTATCTAGGGTTTCTTGCTAACTTGTTTGAACATTTGGACCATATATCATGTGAGTGTCTAAAAGTTTATCATTTTTCTAGGATCTAGGAAGCGACCTTACTACCCTAGGGTTTGACATTTATCACTGAAGTAAGTTTGTACACTCCTTGTTAGAGTTTTTCTATCAATTTTTGCTTTTAGAAATAGTGTGATGCCTGCGCAGGTGTGTGCGATGCCTCTGCACCTTACTGTACCACATGTGACTATCTGGTTCATACGATGCTTAAGCTACTTCATGTGAGACCTCTACAGCTTACTACACCGCATGCAATTGGTAAAAAAATAGTGTTTTTAAGTGTTTTTCATTCGGGTTTTTTTCTGTTCTACACAGTGGAATTAGGGGTTTTTCTCTGTTACTAATTTCTAGTTTACAACCTGTGGCATTGGAGGAAAACTTTGGTTAATATCACTAATCTATATTTACAGGGTTTTATTTCATTTCATGTGTGTGTGGTTTGATTAGGAACATTTCAAATTAGGTTTTAAAAAAAAAGAACACAAATCTGTTTTCTCTCACACTCATTTGGATTAAAATAAACCACACTCATTGGGCTAAAAAGAACCACAACCTTGCATATTCACATTTCATTGGTTAAAAAGAACAACAATCCTATATCTTTCACACATTCGGTTAAAAATAACAACAAATCTGCATATCACACTCATTTTGTTTAAAAAGAACTTGCATTTTTCACTTATTTGGGTAAAAAGAAAAATAAATTGCATCATTGTTTATCATTCTTGGTAATTTTTGTTTGTATTGTGGAGAAGTGTATGCTCTTCCCTCACACCCTTGGTGATCTTAGGAATCAAAATCTCTTCACCACACTTGCATAAATCACACCACACCTAAAAAAACTAAGGGTTAAATGAACACTCTCTAGTGTGGTCAAACACATATGTATGGTCTCTCCTCGCATCTTCATATGACCTTGGAGATCAAAAACATGTGTTTGTACTACTTTTGTGAAAACCTTTAGAGGGCCTACCTCCCAATTTGTGAGAGGGAACGACCCAAGTAGTACTTTTGTTTCGGTCTGCTATCCAAATAATCATGGTTGTGACAAAAGTTAGCAATCACCTGGTGCCGCTGTTCTATACCGATGGAAGTCTCCCTCAGTATCCAAGTGATGCATAAAAACCATTTCTAAGTGTTGGGAGGCCTCTTAAATGAGTGAACCACTACATGTATAGACACCAGTATATCCTAAAACACTGATTAAGAACCATTTGTGCTAGTGGTCAACAACCCTTTTTACTTGTTGGTGTAGGAGGTCGGACCTCCCAAGCCACCCCATGTGTATTATTAATTGTAGAGATAGGAATTCCCTCGGTCGCTAGGATCGAAGGGTAAGAGGTTTGGTGTGCCCATTCCATGTAAGGGGGAGCCAGTGTCACCAAATTCTCTAGTTGTCTGCCTTGTCTTAGTATTTGGAGAAATCTGAGTGGGGACTCAGTAGGTAGTATCCTTGACTAGCCTAAGATCATGCATGTTTTCAAGTGCTTTCAAACCTTATCAAAAAATGAAAAACATCAAGAGTCATAGCCAAAATGGAATGCTGAGTGTCTTTATGTGTGATCTGTGTTTCTGATTTTTCCAACAAACTGCCAAACAAACTTAGAAAATTGATTCTAGGCTCCTCATAAACTGTGAAACACATCTGTAGCTTAGTAAAATGCATAAGAAGCTTCCTGCAACACATAAGCAAATAGTGAAATGACTCTATCAATTTCTGAAATGCCTCTGTAGCCCTATGCAATGCATCCGCCTGCAAATAGAAAACTTTAGAGGACCCTCTAAAACATTATTCTTCCTATCAAATCTAATTGCAATCATGTCAAAAACATCTCAGAACTGCTAATTTTTGTTCATCCATTTCAAATTCATCGCTTTAGGATCCATTTGCACAATCATTTCACCTTCTTAGGATTAGGTTGCATACTTAAACCACATTCCTCTAGAGTTAGATTTCACTCCACTATTGTCTAAATCACTTAAGAAACCTTAGAACATTAAGAGTTCATCCCTAGACATCTATAGAGGATTCCCAAAAATAGTCTTCCTAAGGTTGAAACATAAGGAGAAACTATCGAAGATTGACTATATCACAAGTGCAAATCTGGACCAAGAGACCTTGATATCTTTTTCAAATCAATCACAACTTGGGCTTAATGCTCACAATGCTAGTTTAAGTCCATCCTTCCAGGTGAAGTCTGAAACCTTCCAGGTGAAGTCTGAAACTCACGAGTTCACTTTAATCAATCATTTCTTCCACACCTCAAGGTCTTGATAAATCAAATTTATAATTTGACAAGGTCATTAGTAGATAATAGTACCCTCTTGGAGCTAGACTTTTCGAAGACTAATATCCATTAGCCTCTATCATAGTTTGGTCCTCATCACCTTGCATTAACATCCCCATAGCATCTAAAAATTCACAAGTCTTATATGGTAGAGACATGGTTGCAAAAGAAGAGAAAGGGAGTAGATTCTCCTAGTCATCCCAATAGTGAACACATAAGCATACCATTCTAAAACATTCTTTACAACATATTCATATCCAATCAATTTCATCCTAATCATTTTCAATTCATCCTAATCACCTCACCCCTAATCATACCTTAATCACATCTAATCATATCCTAATCACATTATCCTAGTCATATCCTAATCACCTTTCCTAACCACATCATCCAATCATATCATCCCTAATCATATTCTATCTATCCTAATCCTCACACATCATCATCCTCTTTCTAATCCAATCAACATCATTATAATCATTCTCCTAATCATTTCCAAGTCATCCTAATCACAACCCTTACCATGCCCTAATAATCCCTAATCACCCATCTAATCATCCAATCAATCTCATACTCTATCACATTCCTAGTCATTCCACCTTATCATTACCCTAATCCTAGACAAGCACTTGTCAACATGGCCCTAATCCCACAAGATGACATACAACAATATGAAGACATGTGTCATTCCATGCCCATACTAGAGAATAAGGTTATAGTACCCCAAGCCTATTCATAAGAGTATCCAAGTCCACATTGGCAACAAGACAAAGTGCCTTTAAATTCTCATTCTATCTTTGACAAGGGGAACATAAGTCTACCTCATCCATCCTATAAGTACATTCTACCACCGAACTCCAATCCTTCCTCAACTCCACGTCATAAGTTCAAACATTACAAAAGAAAACCCAAATCCACTAATTCATCCAACCCCTTTGACCTTCCATCTAATAAAAGTCCAAATCCTAAACCTACAACACCATCCATCCCTCTTATCCCTCCACCATGGGAACTTTCTACTCCACCTAATGCTAATCACAAGTCCACATCATCTACCCTCATTGTCCATCCACTATATTGTCCTTACACACATGCACTTGCAAAGGATGTGATCCAATGGCTACTAGATAGGAACAACCTATCCTCATATCAAACACCTATCTTGGCACCTATCAAAGAACCTTTTAATTCCATGCCTATTCCTCCAACTCCATCATGTGGTCCACAACCTATTGATCTTATATGTCTAAGTCTAAGTCCATCATGTCCTCGTGTTGTTGATCACAAAGAACATATCAAGCCTCTTCTAGAGCCTTCCACTTCCATTTCCACTCAAAATCAAGATCTATGTCAAAAGTACAATCCTAAGCATGAGGAAACATTACCCCCTCATCCAAATAGAGATCAAACCCCTTCCATTTCACCCATCCATAATACACTTGATCCCATCAATGATCAAGATCCCCTCTATGACCAAGAAAGCCATGATGATCCTCTAAGTCAACTTTATGCATTCTATGGTCAAGAGATTCCCACCTCACCCATCCATGATCCACCATCCTCCACTTGTCATGATGAGACATGTGTCTCCCAAGCACACATAGAAGATCAAACCAATTTCTTAGTTCTAAATAAACATAATTAAGATCCTAATGATCCTTCATCAGCATCCACTTTCACTCCTACTTCAAGTCCACAATCATATCCTATTGGTCTATCCACCTTCATCCATGAATGTTCATCCTTAGAACAACAACAACCTTTGTCCACCACCTCGCCTTCTTCATGCAATAATGAACACAAGTCTAGTGTCCAAAACACACCTAGTCCCACTGTCAATCGCATCCTCCAAAAAATGAACTATCATGGCAAAGGCTTAGGCCTTCATGAAAAGGAATTTTGGAGCCCATACATGTCAAAGTCCCTCTACACTCATATGGCCTTGTATATACACCCCAAGGACAACAATCTAAAGATGTTGGTACTTCCTCCATGCATCCTAACTCCACTCCTTTCCATCACACATCCTATCATGTACCCAAAATGTATGTCACCCACCTCCATCATCCTACAAATGTCAAAAGCATGTGACCATACACCTCCCACCATCCACTTTACCTCCATTACTTCCAACTCCTAATATCCCTCCATCCACTCTACCACCACTTCTCCCAACACCAAATCCACCCATTTACACATTTCCTCAAATCCCTAATCATGACCAATCAATGCACACATTGTCTAAACATGAAGCTTCCACACACCACATGGGATTCAAAAATAAACATTTGGATGCCTCCTTTCATAAAGCTAGACATCTTAAGGATCCTCACACCTTAGGACATCAATGTAAAAAGTCAAGGCAAAGTCCATTCCAAAACCTACCTAAGCCCATACCTACAAAACAAAAGTCAAAAACTAAAATGGTTTGGGTCCCTAAGCAAAAATCAAGCAAGTCAAATGAGGCATCCACATCTCAAAAATCCCAATCATCCCCTTCCATCCAAAAATCACATTCCATTCAAAAATATCAAATTCCCCCATCCCACATGAAAAGAAAAAATCATAAAAATACTAAGTCTATGTGGGAACCTAAATTCCTATGCTAGCCATCCCCTAAGAAAACATCTCCATTGCTTCCTACACCCCCTCTACATCAAAAGCTTCAACATTTATCATAGTGTGTGCAACCGTTGGTCATGGTTCCCTTCCATTCCATGAAATTTCCACATACCTCCATCACCCCATCATTAAACTATTATCCTACATATTTCACCCATCACCTTCCTATGGTCCATGCTTTTGCATAAACCTTTCATCCATCATTGCATAAGTCCTGTATAATCCACATCAAAATCCACTATCTTTCCCTACATAATCCACATCATAATCCGCTATCTACCTACTCCATCTCACTTTCATGCAATCTCCCTTACCAACATTTATGAGCATATTGACTTGACATGGTCCTTGTGATGACATCTTTCTCCAATGGAACTATCACCTTTCATGGAACTAGACAGTTGAGTCCCTCCTATCCATATTCCCCTTCTCCCATCTTCAAAAGTTAAAAAAGTCAAAAAAAAGAAACAAAATATCCCTTCATCCAATGGTGAAAACCACCCTTGGTGGTGCCTTGGATAAGTACCATGATGAAAACCTGGTAAACAAGCATCATGTGTAGGTTGATCTTCTATATCACTTACACTTGGGGGTATATTGTCTCATCCATTCCAAACTATCTATCATACCATTTCCATACCATACTTATCCATTACACCTACATATACCTATCATATTGTATCCATTCATCCTCTTTTCCTCCTTTTGATCTTGATAAAGATTGGGGGCACAATGTTGACAAATGTTTTGGATATCTCTTGACATACCTCATCCCTTTCAAACCAATCCTATCATCATCATTTGTCATAGGCTTTCTCATGTCAAATCCAAAGCCTTACACCTAGAATGGGGCAAGTTATTCCTATGCAACATAGTCCTTGTAGATCACATACTTTCTCTCCTACACGTACATCCATTCCATCCACTTATCATGAGCTTTTGCCCACCCTTTTATCCATTCATCCAATCCCACCTACCTCCTTGCACCTAGACTTAGGTTTTCCCTCATCATTGGTATCTAGCACAAAGACTACCAAAATTGTCATCCAATGCCAGCCCAAAAACATTTCAAAAACACAAAAAAATCAAAACATTTCAAAAACACAAAAAAATCAAAACACTTCAAAAACACAAAAAAATCAAAACACTTCAAAAATAAAAAAAATCAAAACATTCAAAATGCAAAAAAAAATAATCACAACATTCAAAAACACAAAAAAAAAATCAAATAATCAACCAAAAATCCAAGCAATAAAATCACATCAATCATCAACTCAATTCTTAAAATTAATTCTTTCAATTAATTCATCAATCCAATCACTCAGATCAAACCAATCAACAATTCTTCCAAATCCATTCAAACCAATCATTTCAATCAATTCAAATTCTTCAAATCGATCATGCATCAAAAAACATCAATCAAATCCATTCTTCCAATCAATCAACTCAAATCAATTCAATTCACTTCATCAAATAAATTCATCAAGTCAATCCAAACAATGATCCAAATGCAAGTCAATCCCTCATCCATACCAATCAAGTCAATCAATCAAGTCAAATTATCTAATTACATCAATGGTCTTGATCCTAATCTTGACATAAACCAAATCAACTAATCAATTGATCATCAATCAAACCCTAGTGTTGCTCACATGGCCAACAACACTAGTGTCAATCACTCAATCAATTGTCTTATAAATGATGTTGCATTGTCAAAACTAGACCAGGTGTCTTATACGACATGTTTCATTTCCTGAAACCAGACACAATCATTATTAGTCATCAATCATCAATCACTTAATCATTGGTTTAAATCTTGACACGGACAATACCTGGAGTACTTGGTAACACTGAGAGGGGGGTGAATCAATATTATAGAAAATAGAACAAAATTGACAAATTTATACACCATAATTGTAGGTTTAGAAAATAGATATGCATGGTGACTTAAATGCTTATTAGTACATGTGTCAGAGCATTACATAGACAAGTAAATGAATTCCATGTGCATATGTAACAAATGACAAATAGCATCATAAGACAGATGAAAAATAAAATAAATGATAGATGGCACCATAACACATATATTTTTAGGAGTGGAAACCCTCTGGGGTAGAAAACCACTCAGTAAAAGTGTCTCACTGGCTTATGTAATAAACTTGCCTCACTGGCTACAATCATTGCCTCACTGGCTTATTATTATTTCTGTCTCACTAGCTTGATATCATTTCTACCTCACTAGCTTATTATCATTTATGCCTCATTGGTTTATTATCATTTTTGCCTCACCGACTTATCTCAATCAATACAACAAATGGAGTAAATCAATTATAGAGGGACACTTTGTTTCACTAAAGTCCAATCCTTGATTATCTCATTGATTGAGATTCAAGTATTGATACAACTCTGATTTAACATCAATGATAATACAATAAAAATGTTTTTCTTCAACATTACATCAGGTCACTTCAACATATTTTATTCCTGTTCAAAGTCTCTCTTTTGCTCATCATATAGTTTTTGAAATAACTGTGCCCATGAAACTGTTTCAAGTAGTTTTCAACTGTCAAGGTAGTTATGGTCGAATAGACCTCATGTATCTCAATAATATGCCTTTTAAATATCATAGAAAAAGAGTTTACATCAAACTGTATGGTGAGTTAAACAGAGCTTTCATCAAAACCCTAACCAGGATTACAAACCCTTTACAAAAATTGTCTCATAAGTCAAAGATGCCATGCAACATTGTCATCCGAAAGGTTTCAAAATAATAGTTATAACTCATCATAATAGAGTGTTAAAAATCCACATGATGACTTTGAAACCCCTTTGTCATACCACAATTGATGGGCTGCAGAATTAGTCTCTTTTAAGCTACTTTTTATACTTTAAAGACTTCTTTCATAGCATCCTTTAAGACATTCATCCATGTTTGCACTATGATATGTTGACCTTCTTTATACTTCTAAGACCTGAACTTATAATATTAATATGGAACGTGGTGATCATATTATCTAATGCATGAATTAGATATAGATATGTATAAAAGTTTAAATGAGATGTTTTTATGGTTAGTCATGGAGAATGCTTGTGGTATATGCTTTTGGGAACTAATTCTATGTGCAGAATTGGACATGTCACGACGAGATCAAGCATTAGCAGGCTGCAGACAAAGGAGTTAATAGAAGTACATGTTTCAATGCTAAGAATGTAGAGACTACTGAAGAAAATTATGGAACATCATGGATAGTAATAAATTGAGTGGATTTGTTTCAAATATGATTGTGGATGTTGTTCATGCATCAGCCTTCTAATTTGATTTGAATTCTTCTTCTTATAGTCAGTTAGAATAAGAATGTGATCTTGACTCCATGACCTAGTAGCTAGGTGTGGTGAATGATCAGAGTCAGTTAATTAATAAATGAGGATCTCTCTCCACTTTGTATAGTAAGGGGAAGATGAGATATATAAGGTAGCAGAGTCAAGTTGTTAAGAGTTCAGTTTGATTTAGTTATCATTTCCTTTTCTATGTGCAAAGACTCAAGCATGTTACATTTATGGAATACAATCTGGATATGACAGAAAACATTTCGTTGTTGAACAGGTGATATGAGTTGATTCTGTGTATGGAATAAGTTAAAAATTGGTATGTGTTACAAAGATACGTAGAATCTGGATTAGATTTGGTTTCAGTTAAGGAAGATAGTCTCTTGAGCTGGCCACTCAAGGTACTGATTCTCTCTATGTTTACTTCATTTCAATTAATGTTGGTTTCTTAGTTTTCTATTAATCATAATTTGAATCCAAGTTAGTATTATGTTTTGATCAACTAGATATAATTCATGCACAATTGCATATTAGTGGTTTTTCCAAATCCTCCAGAGATCAGCAGTCAGTCAATTCATTCTTATCAATTCAATTAAGTTAATTCTATAGTTTCCCTGTTGTAATAGTTATCTACAGACCCTACTGTACGTACCCGTAGCAACTAGGATTTATAGTTGTTTTCATTGTTTTGTAATTCTATCAATTCTAGCAAGATAGATTTGTTTGTATATGAGTTAAGATAGAATAGTTTGGGAACCATATGAGCCCTGAAGGCATATACTTTGCAAGTACCATCATAAGCTTGCACTCCTCGGTCGATAATTTAATGTAGGAATGCATAGTGAATTTAATGTAGGAATGCATAGTGATAGAGTGGATTGTTTAGATAGGTTTTCCCCTAAATTAGTTAAGTCTACAACACATTAGTTTTCCTCTACAACAATTAACAAATATTACAAGCTCTACCATAAACACCTGTAAAACCCTTAACCAGGAAATAACCTTCAAAACAAAATATTAAATATACCTTTGTTCCACATTTCATATAAGATTTTGCAAGAAGAATGATCCAAGAAAGGAATAGTACCACCTAATAGGCCGACCAATAACAACCACGTTTTCTAAAGAATGAGTCAAAATCTTTTACCAAAAACTAGCTTACAGTCCAGCTTTGTCCCATCTCATAGATTCTCAAAAAAAATTCAAAGATACATGCTGGTCTCTCCACATTTTTTCATGATTGTAACTGATAAATGAAATGAAATGAAACCCTAGTTCAAACCAATGTTTCACTTTACAAAATGATTCATTCTCTAATCTTTTTGACCGATGATAAAATGGCAACTTGTGATCCTGGTGAAAGATAATAAAACTTAAAATCTTTTTACCTATTGCATGTGCCAAAACCTGTTGGGCCGGTTGCAAATTTAGTGGCCCCTGAAACACCCTTTTTAATATGACTTTGTTTACATATAGGCTCAAGGGAAACAATTAAGCACCTTTGTCAACGTTAAACTTTAGATGAAACAATTTGTATT
The DNA here is from genome assembly GCA_027924645.1 of Cunninghamia lanceolata. Lineage (NCBI taxonomy): Eukaryota > Viridiplantae > Streptophyta > Pinopsida > Cupressales > Cupressaceae > Cunninghamia > Cunninghamia lanceolata. The sequence continues at coordinate 2,103,698 of BSBN01000201.1, read as the reverse complement.
TGTATCCCCTTTAAAGGTGATCATACCTTTGTAGTAACACAGTACTAGCATAGTAACTAAAGATACCATGATCAATTATCAAACTAAAGATACCATATGATACCAATGTGCTATCACCATAAGATATCAATGTGTTTACAATGTGTTCATGTCACCATGATGAACTTACCATGGATGTCCATACCAAAAAACTGAGGATGCCATTGTCAGTACTTACAATGCATATCTATACCAAGATACCCTGAGAGTTATGTCACCATATCACCATGATAAGTGGTATGTGTCCATAGAAATGTGTCCATAGCAATTCTATATCCATATTACCATTGATACAATGTTGTCAGTACCATGTCAACTATCATGATTCCATGTGAATGTAATATCAAAATGAAACAATATAGCACTTAAATACCTTGAGACCAAACTGTCTCATAATGCCAATCATAACACCAAAAGATCTCATTGTTATTGCAAACTAAGAATATCACAATGATATCATAATCAACAAGCACCTGTAAAATATTCAACATGAGATTATGAACATATTAATTGTCACCGAGCATGTATGAGCATATCAACTTCAACTTAGCCAACAATGAATATCAACTGAGAGCATGTTGTGAGAATGATACCATACCAAGAATGTGCCAACATCAAAATACCATGCCAACAACTGAGGGGCAACAAACTCCCCCTTTGTCCATGATGGCAAAACACAACTCTCTCTCCCCCTTTTTGGCATCAAGACAAAGGGAAAAAGAAAGTATGCGAATACCTCCAGAGATAATATAGATCAGGGATCAGCATATGCCTAAAATGATAAACAAAATCAGAAAATATAAAGCATACCAAGATTGTCCCATGAAGGAGAAATATCTAGAGCATCCTGAAACACAACTACACTGTCAGTACTATAAATGAGCATAAAGGAGCATGTATAAGGACAACAACTAAATGTTCCCAAAAATTAGAGATATGTGACCAGCTAATGCAAAGAAGGCATTGTTAAACAACAGAGAAAGCTCTTGTGCATTTGTTAAACTATCACCATACAGAGAACACTCACAAACTACTCTTCCATACAATTCATACCAGTTACAAAAGACAAACTACACCTCAGTCCATAAAAAAAACATTGTCTCCTTTTGTCAACTCTGAAATGACTGCACTAATATGATCATGCTCTGGCAACTAATATAGCATAGGCTATAGGAACCCTTCAAGGAAGCATTGTCCTAAGATTGAAGCCCCCCTGACTAAAAGTAGGTTTAGTAGAACATAGAATTGTCAAGGTTGTCAAGATCCCTGTCATTGTGAACTATCAATGCCATGTTATCATCTGCATAAGCTATGACAGATTTTACCCTCCCTGCAAGAAGCATGAACCAACCATTTACCATAGACATAAATACATTACCCTTAAGATAATCTCATTGAGATGAGATGCCATTGCTCTGAAAACAAGTTTTGTTGCTATCATGACCTCTATTTTTAAAACACTGTATCAACATTGCCATCAAGAAAAAATACTGTCAAGAATAGGTAATAAGCACAATAGACACAATCTCTTTCCTCAGTTTCATAAACACATTGACCAAGCACTATCACTTGAATGATGCCAAAGAATATACTGAAATGATTGTACTAACACTATCACCACTATCTTCACTATCACTGAAATATGCTGAGTTGTTATACTTCATGATATCTGAACCTAATGTCCAATTTCTGATCATATCATCAATGACTTACCAAAGACTTATAAGGATTGTTCATCAACATTACCTGCACATTAACTACTCTGATTATGTTATGCCAAACATAATTACTGCATATACCAACACTGTCAAAGATCATAATCACAAGAAGACTGAAAACTGTCACCACTTCTCTTTGAGACACTTTGTCTATTCTTCTACATTTTTATGACTGTCAGGACACTTTCCACTACAACATCTTGTAAAATAGTCCATAACTATCACTACACATTACCACTATACTATCTTGATTTTTCTTTCCTGCCTGCCTAGAGGTACTATCTAAATGATGAGTGAACACAAACACCTTGCATAAAAAAACAAACAATCATAAAAATTCAAATGAGTGTGAACACTATTTGTCTTGCTTCATTGTCAAACCTTTGTAATATCACTGTTGCATCTTATAACAATCTTTACTAACCAAGTTAGAGCACCTACCTTGCAACATCCAACATATACATACCTTGGTATCAATGACTTGTGAGATAGGAGCAACAAACAAGAAGATAATCAGCACCATCAAATCACAAACTACTCTCAAGGAGATCAACTACTAAGGAGAGCTACTGAGGACCACTTTCAACTGTAATCACTGATTGAAAGTACTACATTGTCATCACCTCTATCAGAACATCAACTACTTCAACACCATGACAGTTATTACAATTCTTGGATATTTCCTTGATGGTCTTATACTGCCCTAAAGGAAACTTCTCACAATTGACACAACATCAAACACTGACAATAAATATAGGATGAACCTAATGTCATTAGATTACTCTTCTTTCCTGACCTACCCATATCTTGTTTTAAAGTTCTTTTTGATGGACAGAACTAGAGAGATATATGCATTTTGACAACTATCCTTTTATTTCAAGGCTTCCAATATAGTAAGAGTTTCATGAAGATATTGCAATGATTGTGAACACTAACAAAAAAAAGTATGAAACATACTGTCATGACAATCAATTACATAGGATACACTCACTTCACTACACCTACTATCATAAAACAATATATCATCAATTCATCAGCATATCATGAAATACACTGTCGTACTCTTGCTGTCTGATTGCATATCTATCAATGGTTAAATACTGAAATCTCTGAGACCTTGTTTCTGTAAAGCATTTTGTCAAGAGTTTGTGTACCTTATCTGTCGATCAGGGCAATTGCAAAAATAACATTTGAAAATGTTGTACCCTGTATCAAGGATTACAATGTTGATATAGACTACAATAAAACTAACACCATACTGACCATATTGACCACTATACTAGACCAACACTATACTAAACCTTCAAATGCCACTGCTCAAACACACATTATGACATTGCACTATATTTTTTTAGAGACATGCACTTTAAATATCTCTACCAATCTTTCTTTGTCTTTTAGGGGATTACATTATAAAAACTATAATCATCTCCCCTAAAATTATGGATCTCTTTAAGCACTAGGAGATGTCTTTTTTGCAATCTGTTGCACTTTAAATATCTCTACCAATCTTTCTTTGTCTTTTAGGGCATTACATTATAAAAACTATAATCATCTCCCCTAAACTTATGGATCTCTTTAAGCACTAGGAGATGTCTTTTTTGCAATTTGTACATGACTAGGGTTTTCTTTTCTTTGGTCTTGTTTTCTTCTCCAAACCTTAATAGGCTCTTTCTTTTTCTTTCTCATGACATCTACTCTTTTGATTCTAGATGATTTCTTCAACTTTCTTCTACAATGTTGTGCCTTATGCCCAATGTTATAACACTTAAAAAAAGTGATATTATCAACTAGAGGAGTAGAGGAAACATGTCTTCTTGAAAAACTAGAAACACAATTTCTTGCTTGCATCCAACAATCAATTGCTCTATGACCAAAATTATGACAAATATAGCAATAACCATGAAATTGAGAATAGTTGTACCTCATTGAACAATATTGCCTACTTGATCTTCTTCTTCCAACACCAGCAATAATTTATTTTGGTTTCTTCTTGTCTTCATTAGGAGTAGCAGAGTAATAATTCAAATCTATCTTCTTTCTAGGAGTATTCCTGACCTTAAAACTTTGTCCTTTCCCATTTGCAAATACAAAAACTATTTCAATTTTTTATTATGTTCCACTTGAAGATGCTTGTCCTACCCCATACCCTAATCTAGTAAGATCACTAGAATATTTTTGTCTACATAGTATATCATCCAGTGCATTAATACTTTTCTCAAACTTCTTATATTTCTCTAACTAAATCTTATGATCTTCAAGATTTTTCTTTACAACAACAAACTCTTCTTCAAGTTTATGGCACTCAAAGGTCTTGGCACCCAAGGTATATTTAGTGACTTCTATTGTTCTCTTATTCTCTTCAATCTATGTCTTCATATTTAAGATCATGTTATTTGAATCAACTTTTAATAGAGAATTTTGTTTTACACTATTTTTTCAAAGGATCGAGTTCATCCTCTAACTTTTTACACATTTCTTCTTTTTCTTTCAACTTGACTTCCCTTTCCTTTTCAATTATTTCTCTTTCTTCAATTTGTATCTTGAGTTTCTAATTTTCTCTTTCAAGATCCCTAATCACATTTAGAGCAGAAACAAGCTCTCCTTCAAAATCAACAATTCCTTCAGGGTCACTAACACACTCTTCTATATATGATTCATTCATATTTACCATGAATTCATCTAGTTCTATATTACACATCTTTTCTTCTAGAGGATTGTTCTTATTATCACTTATTGGATCAACTGACAAGAATTTTTCTTGAGACAAGAATTCATTAGACTTGACAAGAATTGTTTGATTATTCTTTTGCTTGACACTAGTGTTTTTCTTTTGTCATTTGTTTCTTTTGCACTTAGCCATGACAAGTACTCTTACTAGGAAAACCTAAGGTTGATTAGACCTATTGGACAAGGGTCTGGATCTAATACCACTTGTTGGAGTACTTGGTAACACTTGGGGGGGTGAATCAATGTTACAGAAAACATAGCAAAATTGACAAATTTACACACCATAATTGCAGGTTTAGAAAATAGATATGCATGGTGACTTAAATACTTATTAGTACATGTGTCAGAGCATTACAGAGACAAGTAAACAAATTCCATGTGCATATGTAACAAATGACAAATAGCATCATAAGTTAGATGGAAAATAAAACAAATGACAGATGGCACCATAACACATATTTTTAGGAGTGGAAACCCTCTAGGGTAGAAAACCACTCAGTAAAAGTGCCTCACTAGCTTATGTAATAAACTTGCCTCACCGGCTACAATCATTGCCTCACCGGCTTATTATTACTATTTCTACCTCACTAGCTTGATATCATTTCTGCCTCACTGGCTTATTATCATTTTTGCTTCACTGGCTTATTATCATTTCTATCTCACTGGATTATCTCAATTAATACAACAAATGGAGTAAATCAATTACAGAGGGACACTCTATTTCACTAAAGTCCAATCCTTGATTATCTCATTGATTGAGATTCAAGTATTGATACAACTCTGATTTAACATCAATGATAATACAATAAAAACATTTTTCTTCAACATTACATTAGGTCACTTCAACGTATTATATTCATGTTCAAAGTCTCTCCTTTGCTCATCATACAATTTTTGAAATAATTGTGCCCATGAAACTATTTCAAGTAGTTTTCAACTGTCAAGATAGTTATGGTCGAATAGACCTCATGTATCTCAATAATATGCCTTTAAAATATCATAGAAAAAGAGTTTACATCAAACTGTATGGTGAGTTAAATAGAGCTTTTGTTAAAACCCTAACTAGGGTTACAAACCCTTTACAAAAACTATCTCATAAGTCAAAGATGCCATGCAATATTGCCACCCGAAAGGTTTCAAAAAAATAGTTATAACTGATCATAATAGAGTGTTAAAAATCCATAGGATGACTTTGAAACCCCTTTATCATACCACAGTTAACAAATATTACAAGCTCTACCATAAACACTTGTAAAACCATTAACCAACAAATAACCTTCAAAACAAAATATTAAATATACCTTTGTTCTACATTGCATATGATGTGTTGTCATTGATGTCAACATATCTCTTTGTCAGAGACAATGAAGATAGTGCAATTCAATAAAGTAGATTGCTCTGCATTTCCAGTGAGACGAAGATCAGAGTCTACGAACTAAAGGGTTATGTAAAAGATTGTCTGAAGTTGCTCCAGTTAAGATTTGAGAGGTCCACATGGAGGATTGGTGAAGTTATGGCCACCTAAGTAAAACTGGGTTTTGCAATTGTTCAGAGGTAACAGAGTCACAAGAACTTGGTTCGGATTGCTCCGCATTAGAATATTATACTTGTGGATCTAGAGGTATGTTTGGGATGTTAGTGTGTGTCCTCAACTCAAGTGGTTTGTGGTTTGGAGGTCAGCAAGCAATCCTTCTAGTCTAACAGTCATGATAGTTAGTGTTCTTAAGTTCCTGGATGAAGATGCAAGTGTTTCTGGTGATTTGAGGTGGGGCGGTTGTTCTTGTTGATTTCATTGTGCTTGTGGTGATCTCTGGATTGTTTGCCTATTGTATTCATGGTCCGCATTAAGGATTGAGCCCATGGTTGAAGATTTCTCCTTGGGTGTTGTTCTTTCCAGTCTTGGCCAACTGGATGCTTGGTGCGTATTGTGGATGATCTAAGTGAAGTTCTATGGAGAGTGGCATGTTGTTTGAGGAAGATTCTAGTCCCATCTATACTTGGCTGACAATATAATGATTCACATGTAGAATTTTAAGTCTTGTGATTGTAATTGCTTGTAATGCCTATCTTGGAGAATGTTCCAGATAGATGATTGTAAGGCCGACTTTGATGTTCATTCCAAAGTTGATGTCATGTATAAATAAGTGTAAAGAAGTCATGTAAATGTGTGGATGAGAGAGAAGATGTAGATGTAGCAAGGAAGTGAGTGGGGGCAGAGCAGAGGTGTTGTGCGCTTCAATGGAACTGAACCTTGGCATGAAGAAGATGTTTCTCAGTTCAACCTTTCAGTGTTAATCATGTGAATGTTTCTATAGGTAGTGAGCCTCCTTTGAATAGTGAGCTCTGGGCAGTATGCCCGAAGGCAAGTGCCTTCCCATTTTTCTATTCTTTTAACAGAGAATAAATCTTGTGGGTTAACCCCCACCATGGTTTTTCCCTTACTTGGGTTTCCATGTAAAAATCCTAGTGTTATGTGTGTTGACTATGTTTCTGCTCTTGTGTTGTTGATTCATGCTTTCATGGTTATATCATCAATCTATTTACAAGTGGTAAAGAAGATTAAATGCAGAAAAAGATAAAGATTTGTGACAACTGATTCACCCCCCCTCTCAGTTGTGTGCCCTAATTTCAACAATTGGTATCAGAGTTGGTTCCTCTAAAAGAAGCTTGACCACTTGAGGAGATCTAGGAAGACGACATACAAGAAGGACAGTCTGATATTTGATGGAACAAATTACTCTGTTTAGAAGAATCACATGGAGTGTCATTTGCAATGCATGGGTGATCCTTATTGGTCGATAACTAAGAATGAGTATACTCCTCCAGAGAATGGTCCTACAACTCCAGATCAAATCAAAGAAGTTGAATACAACATTTGGGCTAAGGAAGCATTGTTGCGTGCCCTGACTGATAAAGAAATGACAAATGTCTTGGAATTGAAAACTGCTCATGGAATCTGGAAGAAGTTGGAAACTCTCTATGAAGGTGATGCATATGTCAAATGTGCTAAGCTACAGAGCGTAAAGGGTAGATACAAAAGTTTAAGGATGAGATAAAATGAAAACATCACTTCCTACATGTAGAAGGTGAATGAACTATCAAGGGTGCTGGTGGAAAACTGGAAGAATAAGAGATTATTGGCAAAGTGCTCAGATCCTTACCTGCTTCATACAAGCACAGAGTTGTTGCTATTAAGGAGATCAGGACTGTGACAGATGTTACAAGGGATCAGTTGGGTGGAAAGCTTTTAGCATTTGAAATGAGTGAGTTTGGTGATTCTCTTCCTAAATCAAAATCTGCATTTAAAACAAGTGTTTTCAGAAAGCAAAGATTTGATCTAGGTAAAAGTTCTTCAAGAAGACTAACCAGATATGAGAAGTCAAGGAAGGAACTTGAAGAAGATGAATATGAGCTTGAAGAATTTGAAGCCCTTATTGCTAAAAGATTACCAAGAGGATCTAGTAAGTATGAAGGATAGTTGCCTTTCAAATGTTTTGCTTGCAATAAGATTGGTCATTTTGCTTCAAGATGTCTGGAGAGGGTTTCAAAGACAAACCCTAACAGACCTAGGGTTCAGAAGAAATACTACTATGTTCAAGAAGCTTCTGATGAAGGAATCACAGATGATGAATCTGATATGGCAAGTACCTCTAGAAATTAATGGGTGTTCATTGCTATAAAAGAAGAAGATCTGGTGCCTATTGAATCTGCTAGTTGTGTGAATGTGGAAAGTGCCTTGGCTGCTCAGATTGAAGAGAAGGATGAATGGGTGATTGATAGTGGATGTTCTCATCATATGACTGGTGATAAAAGTAAGTTTGTAAGTCTGGAAAGATATGAAGGTGGAATTGTAAAGTTTGGAGACAATTCAACTGGTAGAATCCATGGTAGAGGATCCATCTATTTTGATGGTAAGAATAACACTAATGATGTTTTGTATGTGGAAGGGTTGAAGCATAATTTTCTTAGTGTTGGACAGTTGGTTGACAAAGGATATGATCTCTGATTCAAGAATGGAAAATGCAAAATTTTGGAAAGCTCCAGAACTGAGATTGCATTTGGTACACAGACTAGAGGTAATATCTTTCATTTAAGTGGTACTGGTAAAAGTTGTTTGATTTCTCAGATTGATCAAATTTGGTTATGGCATAGGATAATGTGTCATGTAAACTTTGATAATATTTTCAAGATAAGTACTACTCAGGATGTGAGAGCTCTTCCAAAGCTTGTGAAACTTGCTAATAGCATGTGTAAGGAATGTCAGTTGGGAAAATAGAGCAAAACTACATTCAAAAGTAAAGAACAATTTTCAAGTGGATTGTTGGAACTTGTGCACACTGATTTGTGTGGTCCTGCCAGAGTTAGGAGTTTGCAAGGAGACATATACTTTATGTTGCTAATTGATGATTACTCCTAGATGATGGGTCACCTTCTTGAGAGAGAAATCAGAGGCTCTTGATAGATTCAAGGTGTTCAAGGCTAGGGTACAGAATGAGATTGGTGTGAAGATAAAGTGTCTGAGATCTGATAGAGGTGGAGCGTTTACCTTTGGTGAGTTTAATGCATTTTCTGAAAAGCATGGAATAAGAAGATAGTTATTTGCTCCTAGGACTCCTCAGCAGAATGGAGTTGTGGAAAGGAAGAACCGGACCATTCAAGAGGTTGCTCGAACCATGATGATGGAGGCAAATGTGCCACATGTTTATTAGAGAGAGGTTGTGAGTACTGCTATCTACACTCTTAACTGGGTGCAAATTAAAGGTAATACTGGTAAAATACCATATGAACTGTGGTTTGGTCATACTCCTACTGTGAAATACTTCAAAAATTTTGGTAGTAAATGCTATATCAAGAGAGATGAAGATCTAAGCAAGTTTGATGAAAGATGTGATGAAGGAATATTTCTTGGTTACTCTAACCAAAGCAAGGCATACCGGTGCTTTAACAAGAGATTGAAAAGGATTGTTGAAAGTGCTAATGTCAAGGTTGATGAAAGCAAGGAGAGGCCTACCAAGTCCTGTGGATATGAATTAGATGATCAAAATGAAAGTCCAAATGAAGGAAAGATTCTGATTGCTCCAGAAAATCCAGTGACTCAAGAAGCTAGTGCAAATGTTGAGGAACAAGTTCAAGAAAATCCCAAAACTCCCAGGTATGTAAGGTTAAATCATTCTAAAGATCAGATCATAGGAGATAAAAATAAAGGTGTTCAAACTAGAAGAAGAATTTCTGAAGAACAAGTGGAATATTGTTTGATTTCAAAGATTGAACCAAAATCAATGAATGGAAGAATTAATGCAAATTGAAAAGAACCATACTTGGGATCTTGTTCCTAGACCTAAAAATAAAAATGTAATTGGAACTAAATGGGTCTTCTAGAATAAATTGAATGAAGATGGTGAAGTTGTGAGAAACAAAGCAAGATTGGTGTGCAAAGGATATTCTGAGGTAGAGGGAATTGATTTTGAAGAAAGTTTTGCTCCGGTGGAAAGAATTGAAGCAGTCAGATTATTTATTGCCTTTTTTGCTTATGAAGATTTCAAAGTTTATCAGATGGATGTCAAGTCAGCATTCTTGAATGGAGATTTGGAAGAAGAATTCTACATTGAACAACTAGAAGGTTTCCAGTTGACTGATCAAGGAGATAAGGTCTTTAGATTGAAAAAAGCATTGTATGGACTTAAACAAACTCCAAGAGCCTGGTATGCAAGATTAGATAAGTATCTGCTAAAGTTAGGTTTTAGCCAAGGCACAACTGAAAATATTATTTATTTCAAAATTGATCATGAACACATATTGATTGTTGAGCTATTTGTTGATGATATCATCTTTGGTGGGAATGAGAGCATGTGTAAAAAAAATGCTAATTAGATGCAAAGTGAATTTGAGATGTCCATGCTTGGTGAAATGAATTTCTTCTTGGGTCTGTAAATCATTCAGTCAGATAAGGGCATCTTCATATCTCAGTCTAAGTATGTAAAAGAGTTGTTGAATTTTTTTGGAATGGAGGATTCAAAACTAGTGAGTACTCCTATGATAACTGGATACAAGTTGAGTAAAGATGATGATTCCCCTAAGGTAGACCAGAAAAGGTATAGATCAATGATTGGAGGAATGCTTTATCTGACTCATACCAGACCTGATATTATGAATGCAGTTGACCTTGTTGCTAGATTTCAAGTTGATCCTAGAGAATCTCATGTTGTAGCAGTCAAAAGAATTTTTAGATATTTGAATGGGACATTTGATTATGGCTTATGGTATTCTAAGGATGATGATTTCACTCTTCATACTTGTTGCTAGATTTCAAGTTGATCCTAGAGAATCTCATGTTGTAGCAGTCAAAAGAATTTTTAGATATTTGAAGGGGACATTTGATTATGGCTTATGGTATTCTAATGATGATGATTTCACTCTTCATGCATATACAGATGCTGATTGGGCAGTAGATGTGGATGATAGGAAGAGTACTAGTGGTGGTGCATTTTTGTTGGGAAAGAGATTTGTTTCTTGGTTGAGCAAAAAGTAGGAGGCAATATCACTATCTACTGCAAAGGTGGAGTATATAGTAGCAGCAAGTAATTATACTCAAGTTTTGTGTATGAAGCAAATGTTGAAGGATATCCAAATTGTGTTTGAAGAGCCTATTACAATCTTCTGTGATAATTCAAGTGCAATAAACATATCAAAGAATCTAGTGTTACATTCAAAGACAAAGCACATATGCATCAAGTTTCACTTTTTGAGAGAGAAGGTAAATGAGAATGAAGTCAGATTGGAGTTTGTTCCTTCAAAGGATCAGATTGCGGATATCTTCACTAAGCCTCTACCTAAGGAACTTTTGAGTTTCTCAGAGGGAAGCTAGGGGTTATTACCCCTCCTGTTTAGAACTAAGGTGCACTAGTGTGCATCAGTCCGATGGAACTCACATTCATATCTTGTGATCCGGATTGGTGTTAAGGGGATTCTACTCAGGGGGAGTAGTCAGTATGTTCTGAGTTCAGTTTCGTCTTGTCTAAGAAATAAAAGGGGTGAGAAATGATTGCAAATATGTGCCCTTTTCCATTGATGTCAAAGGGGGAGAGAAGTCATGTGAAAAACTTGGAAGTAAGTAGTTGTTGGTGAAAGGGGGAGCAGTGAAGAAAGTGGTTACAGGTGTGATAAGAGAAAGGGGGAGAAGTCCTTATCTTGATGGTTGAATTAGTTTTTCACATCATATGTTGCCATCAATGACAAAGGGGGAGATTGTTGCAAATATGTGCATATGATGTGTTGTCATTGATGTCAACATATGATGTCGACAAATAATCATTGTCATTTTTTATTTGTTTTGAAATGTTTTGATAATCGAATAGTGCTATGAACAATTCTCATCAACAACCACATGGAGCATAGTCAAAACTAGGCTTTACACCTTAGACAGCATGTTTCATATTTCAAACATCATCAAATCCTTGCACGCCAATCATCTCACAACTTGTGGCATTTTCAATACTAGACTACATGTCTTAGATGAAATGTCACAATCCTATCACATGCCTTAGATAGGTAGGAGCATTATCAAAACCAGATCAGGCATCTTATATGACATACCTTGAACCATCCTAAAACTAGGCATCATTCAATCTATCATAACCAATCAAAACAAAGACATGCACACACTCAACAAACAATCTACATGGCTATTGACTCTGGGTCTTGTCTATCTTATTTTACTGGATTATTTTTCAATCTCATTCTTATGCTTCTCAAGGTAGTCCCTAAGTGATAAAGAGAAGCGAGGATAGAGTGGGACCTTTTTCTTTTATTATTGTTTGTGGTTTGTCTTAGCAAAATGACTGGGGCAACTTGGTTTCTTGTGTGTGATCAAGATCCCATTGGGTATGAATCAAATACATCCTAGGCATTGGAAAGAATACATGCTTTCTTGCATCAGGATTTGCATATCCCACATTTATCTCATCGCATATTCTGACAAGGTACCACAATTACTAGTCTGAGTCAGGTATTCCTTATCTATCATGTGCCTATTTCACAAGGGACCACACTTTACACTTTGGCTTATGACTTACCACTGTGTTTGTCATCCCTTGACATAATAAGTTAGATATAATGATAAGCATAAACTGCAAGTGAGAAGCTCACAAATATATCAAATCAAGATCTCATTCCTATTCTTCTAACCAATCTTTCATTCCTCCACCATCTCTCTCTCACATCTTCATTCCTCCACTTTCATTGCAGCTTAATGTATCATTCATTTTTCTATCCATTCCCCTATCTTTCTTCCTTGACCAATCCTTTTTCATTTCGAGAGCCTACCTGTGTTTGTCCAACCTGTGTATCCTCTCGACAGGGCATCATCATCCTATCTTTCCATCATCATCCTTTTCCTCTATCCATTTCCTTATCTTCTTTGAAATGATATTACTCAACATAAATCTCATTATCTAGAACATCATCTCAAAGAGGGGCAAAATATAGACACCTAAAAGTGTCCTCAGATTGCAAAACACCAATCTCTTCCACATTCTACTATTTTTCCCTAATTTTCCTCTATGGTTAAATAATTAATTTTAATGATTAATTATTTAATTATTCTCTATCCCCTTTCCCCCTTTAATTTAAATAAATGAACATTTATTTAAATTATAAGCCTTGTTCTAATTAAATAGGTCTCACCTATTTAATTTAATCACATCAGATTATTCCCCTTCTCAAATAAATTCAATAAATGCACACCATTTATTTAATTTAAAAATCACATTACACCTCAACATTTCTCCCAATTTTAAATTATCCCTTGTCCTTTAGTGGAAGGGAACCCTAATCAATCACAGCCCTTCATTTCATCCAAAATTCAACATTGAATCTGAGTTCTCCATTCAAACAGGCTCTTCTATAAAACACCTTCTCCAACTCATTTTCAACTCTCTTAGTTTTTGATCTCTTAATCTCTTAGTTCATTTTTCATCTCTTAGATCACTTAATCCTCTAATATGTTGAATACTTTCTCTGAGATCTTGCTATTCATGCACATGAGCTTCTCTAGGTTATTGCAAAAACATGCAAAATTTGAGAACATAATTCAAAGTTAAGGAGGACAATGGAGATAGTTCAAATGTTAGCTTAGATTCTTAGATTATTTCATGTTTATTTGATTGTTTTATAGGCTAGTTTGCACTCCATTAGGAGCTAGGGTTAGCTGTGATTTCATTTCTACATGTTTGATAGCTTTTCCCTTGACTTTAGCAATTTATGATTGCATTGTCTGTTTCCAATTCAATTTCATTTGGGATTTCTACCCCTAGGTTTATAGAAAGCAGGACGTGGGCGTCCATATAAAACAAGGTGTTTTTTAGTTTCTTCAACCCTAATCACTCTTCCATAATGTAAGAGGAGCTGAGGGAGAACCACCCATAAAACTAATGGTACATTTTTAATATCGACCCATTTGGGATAAGATAGGGCCAACACTTCCTCATTAATAATATTCGGCAACTAGGGAATAGCCCTAAACATTGCATTGCCCACTGACTAGAATTCTTTGTTCGTGGCCTTTTTTTTGCATTTCACTATCTCTAAAAAATATCAAAAATAACCCTTTTTGAATTAGCCTACAGAAAGAATGTTGGATCCCTAATTTTTTACTCCACACATTTAGAAGTCAATCATCTAAAAAAATTTGTGAGGGAATCTTATTACAATTTAATGCAGCAAAGAACACAATAGTATTTTTAAGCCTTCTTTCTTCATTATCTAACACCTTCGCCATATCCTCATTTGGGATAAAGCAATCATTCCTAGGGTTCGAGGAAGAGATCTTACCTCCTCTAACATCTGCAACTTGGATTTGTTCTGCTCTTTCATCACCGACCACAATGAAGCATGCCGTCACCGGGACTTTACTTCCCTCATTGTCTGTGACAATATCCTTGAAGGACTTAACACCATTGTTAATTATTTTCATAGAACCACCATTTAAATCACATTACAAATCATCCGAGGGTTTGTCGGGAACTGGCCCACTCACTTCCATCAATGGTGTTAGATTACTTCACGCCAGTGGAAGCGAGTGAGAGGATCTTTAGAATTATTACCCCGACGGGTCGAGACCAGACTAGGGTTTTGCCAAGATACCGCAAACACCACTCAATTCAATAATAACTAGAAAATACTACACACTTTAATAGATCTTACTATGGGAGAGAGTACTTCCTTGTTGGCTTAAAGCCAAGTCGATGACATTCTTCTGTACTCAGAAGCCCTCCTTTATCCACTCATTTGAAAGACCAAATTTACAAGTTTCAATCCAAAGTTTGTCATTAATAATTAATTAATAAATATAATAATCACTCTTTTAAAAGGGTTTTTTATGAATATTCTTGATTAATAACCAAAAGGCCATTTTAACCAAAAGGTCATAATAACCTTTTGTTTTTCTATCTCCTTTTCTAAATAAAGGGTTAAATAACCTTTATTCCCTTATACTTTTTTAAAGGGTTACTCATATAATAACTTTCTTTTCTATTTTGGGGAAAAGTCTCATAAAATTTTTAGTTAATAAAAAGTAAAATAGGACTTATTCATAAAAAAAAAATGTAATAACAAAATGCCTTATTACAAAGCTCTAAATCTAGTGAAGGTAATATTCATTTTTTTTTTTTTTTTGAAACTTATAAAGATATATACCTAACAAAAGTCAGCATAAGCTTAAGATAATTTTTGATAAAACCAATAAAGTACTAATTAAACTAACTTATAAATTCCTATCACTCCTATTCTTAAACATCATTTGGTTCAAAAGTCAAAAGTAAATTCTAACCAATAACACTAGGACAACTATTTTCCATTTTTTTTCCAATAAAATACTAATTAAACTAACTTATAAATTCCTCACTCCTATTCTTAAACATCATTTGGTTCAAAAGTGAAAAGTAAATTCTAACCAATAAAACTAGTACAACTATTTTTAGATGAGATATAAAATTACTATTACCTATTTAACTATTGAACTAAATGATATTTATGTAAAAATATCAAAGTATTCATATTATATTTCATGATTTGGCTACAAGATCACTCTCTACTCAACCTTTGAAAATAAAAGAATCAATCCTCAAATATAAAAACTTGTGGAAACAAAATCTTTATCCTATAGGCGAAAATCAAATCCTCATAAGCCAAAAACAGTCTTGTCAATGCCTACCTTCCTATTTTGGACTATTTAACCAAGGCAAATAAATTGATATGAACAACCGTCTTTTCCCATGATAGCTCAAGTTTATGCGTGGGGATTTACATAAGACAAGCCGCCTGAGCCGCCATTAAAGGTGTCCCCATTTCTACGCCAGAATGCCAGATGTATAAGGTGGGTCAAACATATTATTTTATATCATAATGAAGTGTCTGCTTATGCGCAGCAAGACAATTTTCCAGCAAACTTTTCAATTTCTGAATAACTTCATCTGAGCAACGTGTGATTTAAAAATAAAAGAAATGTTCTCTTTTTCAATGACGTGCGGCTTTAAAACTCAGCTGTTTATATGTCAATGGCTGGCCGTATAGTTTTGGTGTTGTGGGCTCCCATAAATTTATGTAAATATATGGCGAGGGTCAACTCCAGGGTCGGACAAAGACAGCCTTCAGTTTTTGCAGGGCATTTCCTTCCTTCAATTCTTCAAACATACCGTGTGTTAGACGTGTGTTAGAAGAGATATAGGTCATTAAAACTAACCTAAAAACAAACCCTAATTTCAATGACGATATTGAGTATGATCCGAAACTGGAAGCAAAAACATACACAATTGAATCGGGAAGCAAAGTCAATTTCAACGGCTTAGCGGTAGGTTGTATGAAGTATAGAATATTTTGATTTTTGAATGATGTTTGAAACCAGATATTTTTCTGGGTTGGTTCGTCTACTGTAATAGGGATACCTTGGGACTGTTTTATTTCACAACTGGGGCAAATGGGTGTGATGATCTACCTTTTTTGACTTCGAAATTTCCTTTAAACTATGGTACAGTACAACTGGAAACATTTGGAACGTTTAGAGCATCTGAGGAAACGAACTCGTCAAATGTAAACATATGTCAAAGGTGTCATAGATTTGGTCAAAAGGCTTTTTGCATGTCCGTAAAAGTAAACAAACAACTGTCTTGCTTTTCAACTTTAAAGTTGCGTATTCAATTTTTCAACATGTCTTTTGGCTTTCTACCCACGCTCCTCTCCTTTGGGTCGTGCTCTCTTCTTCCATCCCTTCTTTATGGATTTGGAAAATTGGAAGTCTCTTTTGCTTGGCCATTTTTAGTAATGTTGTCAATATTCTTGTTGATAATTGTTTATAATTGCTTAAATTTGTGTCTTCAATTTTTCAACATGTCTTTTGGCTTTCTACTCATGTTTTCTTTTTAGGTCATGCTCTCTTTTTCCATCCCTTTTTTATGTATTTGGACGTCTCTTTTGCTTGGCCATCTTTAGTAATGTTGTCAATATTCTTGTAGTTTTGTTATGTTTGTGAAATCCATTTTCGATTTATGGTGGAATTAAGTAGTAAATTTGTTGGGTCTTGTCAAGGAAAACACAACTCTCAAATATCTCATTGTACAAATCACTAGCATTAGAACTTTGTTACATGATTTTGAATTTAAACAAGATATTCATGATAGGAAGTTGGTGACCCTTGCTAACAATATCGACATCCTCTCCACTCTTTCGCAAGACCCTCCACAATGAGGTCTGACTAAATTATTGCAATCACCACTACATCAAGAAACTAGAAGCCACTGTCAAGAAGTTGGTTGGTCACAAGGGCCTTTCCATTGAGTGATTGATAGTGATGCAGGAGAATTCCTAGGGATTCAAGTTGGCATAGACCAAAGGTATGGAATCAGACATTTAAAGGTGACTATGCACTTGCAGTCACTGTAGGTTTTCACTTGTAGCTACTAGTGAAGGTGTCACCATAATGTAAAGGACACTTGTAGTAAAGGGAGGTGGCCACTTGTAGCCACGGGTTGAGGACTCATAGAAAAGAGAGAGTGAGTGTTGACTCACTTGTAGCAATAAGGAGTTGTGATAAAGGTGACAATTACTCATAACAAAAAGAGGTTTTGGAATGATTGGGCAATTGCAACAAACAAAGGAGTCTGTATTGAAGTAAGTGCATTGTTAGCAACAAGAAGGTTGCTAAGGTTTGATGATAGCATCGAGGTGATGATGTGAGTGACAAGGGAGTCATGAAGAGAAGTGATAGTGCTACAGTTGCATGTACAACAAATGAGCACAATGGGAGTGCTTGTGTGGAGAGTTGAGAGGCTACAAGATCGATAAGAGGGTTAGTACTGTAATGTAGAAAAGAGAGATCTAGCCTTAGTAGTCAAACTAGGTCAAAACCCTCTTCTACAAAACATTAAGACATAAACTGAGCTTAGCTTCTACCCTTGAGGGAGAACTTAAGCTATAGGGGTTCTACCTCTTTGTGGTATAGATGAGTGACAAACCAAATCCAACCAATCTAGCTAGGGCATAAGATCCAAAGCCTCAAATTAAGCCAAATCAAGCTACAGATGACTGTCAGAAATAAAATCGGTGCAGAAAATGGAATAGTAGAGAAAAACAAAATTGTTCAGAACTTGGACCAGGTGATAGAAAGTGACAAGACCAGGACGGTAAGGTGCCCTGGGCCTCTCCTAGGGTTTCCAGAAACTACTTTTGTTGGGTTTGTACATGCAAATTCTTCAGTCTTCTGGCCTAGCACCTTCTGAAACTTGTTCACCAGATTTGCACACAAGAAAGAAGAGGAAAAGTGTTGTGGCTATATAGGAGCTTTCCTTAGTCAAGCCCCCATTTCAGTATTCCTCCCTCACGGATAGCCAATATTAAATCTAGATGAACTATGTGCTTAGAAATCCTAAGTGTAAGTAGTAACATGCAAGATCTAACCAAACAATATCAAACCCTGGCCATATATGACTCAAGCAAATAGAGAGGGATGATGATGTAAAGATGATGATGCACTCAAAGGAACTAACAACTTCACCTCAAGGACCAAGATCCATGGAAGGTCTATAGAATAAGAAGGTGATACAACCATACCCCTAGAGGGTACTCAAGCCAAACTCAAGTCGGTGGTTTCAACCCTTCTCCCAATCATGCAAAGTGTTCCAACCTAGGAGCTCATGAGATGGACTCAAGATCTCATGTCCTAGCCTTCATTTAAATATTTCCAAGGGTGACGTAGATCTCCACTTGATCAAAAACCTGTAATAAATAATAGCATAGAGAGAAACAACAATAGAGAACTTGTTCACATCAAGAGCGCTTCCAAAAACCTCCTTTCCAAATGATTCAACTCACTTACCTTTATACAAGGCTTATAGAAAGAGGGTAATTCAAATCAAAATGCTGACATAACACACTCAAAATCAAATTTGGATTTAGGGTCGGCCTAAGCAACATTAAGGCAAACTTGTAACTTAAAATTATCCCTCGAAGCATGGAAGGGACCAAGGCGCTCGGGCACCCTAGACTTGAGGTCATTTCAAGGTCCAAGTTTGCTCTAAATGTGAGGCTAACTCTGAATCTTCATTTATCTTTCGAGGTCATGATAAAACTTTAATCAAGATTATGACTTATTTTATAAACGAGGTTAAAAAAGGCTTTAAGGGTGGACCTAAAAAAGGACTAGGCTTGAAACCACTAAAAGGGAGGAGCTAAACTTAGTGAAATTGTGCCTACACATAGGTGTACATAATTTATGACGTTACATTTAGCCCCCACTTCAGCGGCCATATGACACTATGTGCATATGAAAGCTAAAGGACAGGTAAGTAAAAACATTTTTGCAATAAGGATATCAAAAAGGATATTGTAGATGATGTAGATCATCGTCAAACAAGAGGTTGAAACCCCCAGTCTGTGATCCTGCAAACCATAGCATTAGATAAGATAAACCTGCAACCAACAGATGTTCATGTTAGTGTGAAAAATTCTAAAGGGTAAAGGTGATGAGAGCAAAATTCACTAGTAGATATATGTCCCCATGCTTCTGCTTACTACTTTAAGATGTAGAAACATGGTGGCAATCTTTCCACTTCAACTCTCTAGAGGGAGTAGGTTGTTGAATATCCTTCGATAGGGTCATTCTAACAATTAAAGCTGAGATACAAAGCATAAGGTGGTAAAGACAATGAAACCAAGATTCCAACGCAAGAAACAACGTTCAAATCCGAGCTCACTAGCCCAAGATATCAATGTTTAGATGAAGAGATGTCTAGAGAAAAGTGAACTTTCGACCCTAGATAGTAATTAGGAGTTCTACATTTTACTATTACTAGTAAAACTAGTTCTCACACATTACCATGTCATTGTCATTGTCATTTTTTGAGGAGAAGGAGCAAGGCGGAGAGCCAACATGCCGAGTCGAAGGCCATATCAACCATCGAGGCTGGAGGTGCTACGGAGTCGAGTGGCGTAGGGAAATGATGACCACAAGGTAGGCTGTTTTCCCTCTTGCAAATGATTAGTTTAATTTTTTTATTGAATTTCAAGGTAGGAATGGGCCTAGGTACACTTTTTAGTGTGTCCCAGGGTGCCATTGTCCTCTTGTGGCATCGTAGACTGTGCTAGGTATCCAGGTCCTTGCTGAACACCCTAGACCCTTCCGAGTGCCCAAGTCCTCACTAAGCACCTCATACCAGTCTCGTCGCCTAGGTCTCAGGACTAGGCTAATTTTATTTTTTTAACTTGTTGATGAAGTAAATATCCTCAAGGTTTGATGTATATTCTTCTTTTTCTGCTATAGGATCTCCTAGGTATGCGAGAGCATGCCGACAGTCATCTATTCACATTGCTACATAGCCAATCGAGCACACTTTCAGATGTAGAGATGGGACATTTAGAGATGTTGGACCGTGGTGGGTGTACACTATGCCCATAATGCCATACCACCATTCTATGCTAATGGAACTCATGGAGGAGTGGAACATAGATACATCCACATTTCATCTACCAACAGGAGAGATGACAGTTACTTTGGAGGATGTGTATAGGATACTACGATTACTTGTGCATGGCGAGATAGTTAGGGCCATAGAGAAAAGGTCCAAGGACTAGGCTTTCATGAGCCAGCTATACTATCTTGGACATACAGTACCATTGGGCTCGCGAGGACACATCGATATCAGATACTTAGAGCAAGGTGCAGTTGTTATACCGACCGTCCGTCGCATCATGATCACTACTATCACACTTGTTGTTATATAGGATGGGCAAGGCACAGACCTACACGGGGGCCTAGCTCATACCATTAGAGTGATGGAGGAGCAGAGGACAATATACTCCTTGGGAAGGAGTATGCTTGTTCACTTATACTATGATTTGGGTTGCTATGGACATCAGGAGACACATAGCTTGATGATATGCATGCTCCTACAAGTGTGGACATTCAACCACATTTCATGTACAAGGCTAGTGGGTTATTCGATAGATACCATTGTGACCAACCCACAAGCACACGCGTATGAGATGGGAGGACCATGGAGACATGGTTATTTACTATTCTGAAGGATTGTATTTGATAGGCTACAGCTAGAGGCCATCACGTGGAGATGATACAGGTGATGTAGGTTGTGGATGGTTCAGAGGAGGCAACTAGCGAGGATGTAGAGGGATCAGCTGTTGACCGGTCATTGAGATCGCATCATAGTAACCTTCTACTATGACATGGTGATGAGGAAGTTTGGACAAAGGTCAGGTGTTCCCACCACACAGCCATTCTACATGAGGTCATCACACTGCAGTGTACAGCCTCAGGATAGGGCATGACTCACCATCATAGACATGGCGTTGAGTGATCCTGATGATGATACAGATGATGATGGTCATGTCTCTGAGGCTGACGATGTAGGAGTGACTCCAGCATATACAACATGGTGGGAGATAGCACACCCGGCTCCTATCTTCCCTGACGACTATCCTCCTAGCGATCCCAGACCCTAGGTTGAGTGAGGAGAGGATTCAAAGGAGGGAGAGGGAGAGAGTGACTGTGATGATGAGGAGGAGGAGGATACCTCTGAGCCAATGAGGAGAGGTAGATGATAACTGCTAGCAGGTGGTGTAGATGTCGATGAGGAGGGACATGAGGCCTTAGCTCATAGTCTATGACCATGATGCAGAGCCAAAGTAGCACAGTTTCACTTTGAGCATGGGGAGTCAAGTGGTGGTGCCACTATGATGCCCCCAGCAGCTAGGATGACTGTGGATACTAGCACAGTCATTGTATCACATGATCCGTCATGGCAATAAGGTGATCCAAGTGATGATTATATTTTGTTATTATAGTTTAAGATGCATAATGTTGATTTAATTAAGGTGTTGACATGATGATTACTTATACACTCTATAGCCAGTTCTAGTGCATGGTGTGACTTTGTGAGTCAGGTCATAACATCGATGATACCCACTAAGTTGATACAGCATCTAGTGTAGGCCTATTATAGGCCACCACACGAGGTGGGTCGGCATATAGAGTTATTTGATCCTAACGCATAGCTTAGAGAAACATACGAGGCAGGATGGGTTGAGGGAGATCAGTTAGTACTTGAGAGGGATCAGCTAGAGACTGTGAGAGATTAGCTAGTAGTTGAGTGAGATCAGATGGTTCACAGAATAGATGTTCTCCAAACCTAGCTAGATCAACATAGAGTCATGGCAAAATTAGATACTAAGCGTAGTCTATTGAGTTATGTATAGGTTGAGGTGGACGAAGTACGAGCTGAGAGAGATCAACTCTAGCGAGAATACAGAGAGGCCAGGGAGGAGGTGGGGGAGCTCAGAGGTGCACTTAGGAGCTTACAAGAGTGGAGCATCTCTAGGAATCACTTACAGTCTACAGCTTCACATAGGCACCTCCAGGTCCCAAGGCATTTGGGTATCATGGTCCAGCACAGTGACGATATTTATTATGATTGGATTCACCACATTTTGATGTAGTGGTGAACTTATGTACTTAAACTCTTGTGATTTATGTATATAGTTTTGATTTATGATTTAGCATGTTTACTCTAGATGTCATTTGTTATCTACATGTAAAGTAAATGCAACAAAGATCTAGATTTATTTTATACATGTATGTCAATTTAAATGCTAAAAATGATTTGTGTAAACAACTATGTATAATTGTTTAACAAATGCAACAATGATTTAAATGATACATGCTCTAATAAAACACACATGTACATGCTTAATTAGGTTTTAACAAGATCTACACACATGACGAAATAATTCAATTGTGATCTAATGAAACAATGTTGTAACATTGTTAGATTGGATTCGACAACAATTATTGAACATGATGTACATCTATCAATTTGTATGTTAATATCTAAGTAATTCTTTAAACTAAGAAAACTACTCTAAAGAAATCAAGGCAAACTACATATTTTGTCGAGACTAAAGTAAATAATGAAATAGGAAATTTAAATTTACTATCTACCAAACATTTGCTTATGAATAAGATGATAGCATACAAATGAAAAGCTAAATTTAAGCATAATATCTATGCAAATGATTAGGATTGATAGGATCTTTAAGAGGCATACCTTGTTCATCAGCTAGTCTATGTACACCCGATCTGATGGATTTGATGATGATGTAAGGTCCTAGGCAATTTAGGCTAAACTTCCCTTTTTCGCTAGGAGGTGCATTAACATTGCAATGATTTTTGTAGAGTATCAAATCTCCAACTTTGAATGTAGGTTAATAACGTGTGAGTTGTATGAGCATTGCATGGATTTTTGATGAGCTTGAAGATGTTCGAGAGAGTATATACATTGTTCATCGAGCATTTCAAGTTGTTGATACCATAATTCCCTTTGAATATTTTCATCGAGGATGCCCTTGATAGAAATTTGCAATGAAGGGATTTCTAACTCCAAAGGCATAATCACGTTGATGCCATATACAAGGTTATATGGGGTAGTACCCATAGGTGTATGAACACTAGTTCGGTAAACCCACAATGCATAATATAATTGAGTGTGCCAATCTTTTTTATGTTTGTTAACAATTTTTCCAAGAATTTTTCCAATTACTTTGTTAGAGGCTTCTGCTTGTCCATTAGATTGAGGATAATACAACATAGAGAAGCGATGTTGAATATGATATCTTTCAAAAAATAATTTCACATCTTTGTTCTTAAATGAGGCACCATTATTAGAAACCAAAGTGGAAGGAATACCAAATCGAGAGATTATGTTGTCTTGAACAAAACAATAAATTACTTCAGCAATCATGGATTGGAGAGGAATCACTATGACCCACTTCATAAAATAATTTGTAGCCGTAATGATAAAAGTATGTCCCTGAGAAGGAGGAGAAATCTTTCCAATAATATCCAAGCCCCACATGGAAAATGGCCAAGGTGAAACCTAAGCACAAAGTTCCTGGGTAGGAGCTCAAATGAGATTATTGTGTTGTTGGCATTGCGGGCACTTTTTGACAAAGGCAAAGGAATCTCATTCCACATCTTGTCAATAGTAACCCATACAAAGCAATTTTTAAACAAGAGATCTTCCACCAAAATCTCCTCTACATGCACCTGAATGTACCTCCTCCAGGGCAATCAAGATCTCAGAGTTATTAAGGCAACGAAGGAGGGGAACTTCGTAACTTCGTCGATATAAAATGTTTGATAAGATGATGTAACACATGACAAGTTTGTGTATGCGAACTCGAGCACTTCTGGATGTTGGATTAGGAAAGGTACCATCATGCAAATATTAGAATATATGGGAGTACCATTCTCTTCATTCTACATTATCACAAAAGGCAATCTTAGGCATTATTTTAGATATTGAAGGTGTTTCAAGATTATAGATGATAAATTGATAGTTCCTTGAGGACATAAGGGAAGCAACACTTACCATTGCATCTGCATGTTGATTGTCTTTTCATGGAATTGTGTCGATTGTGTAAGATGAGAAATTCTTTAATAAAGATAAGGCCAAGTCTCGATACTGAGATAACTTATCTTGCTTTGCTTTATAAGATCCAGTGACTTGTCTTATGATCAATTGAGAATCACCAAGTATTGAAATATGTTTGGTGTGTAGGGACAAAGTGACACACAAGCCTACAATAAGGGCTTCATACTCTACGATGTTGTTGGTACATAGAAAATTGAGATGGTAAGATAGAGGAATCAGCTTACCTGAAGGAGGTACTAGTATAACACCACCACTAGAGCCAGTTTGACATCTAGAACCATCGAAGAATAATTTCCATTTAGGTGCAACATCCACTGAAAGGATTTGATTATTGGGAAAAGATCCTTGATTCGGGAAAGTGAATGGTGAAGGAGCTTCCGCTAAGTGGTCAGTCAACACTTGTCCTTTAATTGCCTTTTGGGAGACAAATTTAAGGTCAAACTCTGTTAATAACATAACCCACTTTGCTAAGCATTCTAAAAGATCTATTTTGGATAATAGATGCTTTAAAGGATCAAATTTTATAATTACGTTAATTTCAACATTCAGGAGATAATGTCTTAGTTTTTGTGTTGCAAAAACAAGAGCTAGGAATTGCTTTTCTATCACAGTGTATCATGTTTCATAATCAAGAAAAGTTTGGCTAATGTAATACACAACACGTTCTTTTCCATCGTCATCATGTTATGCTAACAAAGCTATGAGAGCGTTAGGAGATGTTGATGTGTAAAGAATGAATGGTCATCCAGAGATGACCAATTGTAAAATAGGCAGATTAGCATGGTATCTTTTGAAATCATCAAAATCTTTCTGACAATCACTTCCCATTTAAAGGTAGATTCTTTCTTAATAATTGTGTGAAAGGAAGAGTCTGATCCATGAGTTGTGAAACAAATCGACGAATAGCCTAAATCTTTCCTTGTAAACTACAAAGGTGTGAAACATTCTTAGGAGATAGCATATTAACAATAGCGTGAATATTTTTCATGTCTACTTCAATACCATGATGCGAAACAATGAATGCTAATAGCTTACCACTATTAACGCTAAAGATGCATTTATGAGGATTAAAGTGCATGTTGTATTTTTCGTATGCATTTAAAGATTTGATGGAGAATTTTGATGTGATCCTAGAGCAAAATGGATTTGGATAGAATATCATTGACATAATCCTATAAGATATTATGCATGAAATCATGAAAGACAAGTGTCATAGCACATTAATAAGTCACACCAGCGTTCTTTAATCCAAACAACATGACAACCCAAAAAAATGTTCCCCAAGGAGTTATAAAACTTGTTTTATATTGATCTTGAGGATTGATGAATATTTGAATATAACCAAAGAAACCATCCATAAAAAAAGTAACATGTGACCAGCAATAGAATCGACAATCATATCAATATTAGGAAGAGGAAATTCATCCTTCAAAGATGCTTTATTCAAATCTTGAAATCATTACACATTCAAATATGGTTATTGGATTTAGCAATAGCCACAATATTCAAGATCCAAGGTGAGTAGTCAATAGGGAAGATAAAGCATGTTTATAAATCCTTCTCTATCTTAGCTTTCACTAACAATGCAACCTTAGGATTCATCTTACATATCTTTTATTTAACCAATTTAACATCATGATGAATGACTATATTATGTGTTACCACCTGAGGATCGATGTCGAGCATATCAGAGTATGTCCAAGCAAAGAGATCAGGATATTCATGTAAAAGAGATGTGATTTCTTATTTTTCTTCCGTGTCTAAACAATTTCCAATAGGGATGACTTTTTCAAGGTCATCCTTATCCATCAAGACATCAATAGTTTTCCCATTAATGAGAGTACTACAGTCTTGAATTTTAGGAGGATGAAGGGATTCTATAGGTGACTCATGAGATGTCAAGGTATCATTAGATAAATAAGTGTCTTTCCCAAGGTATGCTTTTGTATTTAAACAATAGGGAAGACCATGATCATGATGATAATGAGGCAACTGATCATAAGTGCCTAAGAATTCAGCCAAAGCTTCATCTATTGAAAAAGTATCCAAGGGGATATCTTGAGATTAGAATCTGTATCAATCAATTCTGTTTATACCCACTTAAGTGAAGATGATGAGTTTGTGTTGACATTTAGATTAGGATGACGAGTGGCTTTTGTGGGCCCTAAAGGACAATATCCAAGTCCAAATGAAGACTAATGTGCATTAGCCTCCAAAAGGACTTTAATACCTTGCTCCTTTATACCACAACCATTACCGTTGTATCCACATCAAGAGAGGATAAATTGAAACTCTTGACCATAGATAGATGCCATTTCCAAGGAGGAAGGAGGCAACCCATAGGTCTCATATTTAATAGTATAAGAATAAGTGTTATCATCATTACTTATTAAAGGAATTTTAGGTGATATTGGAGTAGAGATCGAAGCCACCTTAGGAATTTTTAGCTTTTATGGTGAGACTTTATACTCCCCCACAAAGGTAGGTGTAAAGTCTAATGAACCCCAATCATTTCCAAAGAGTGAAGGTGAATTAGATTCTTCTACTATAACCTCCTCAGTAGAGGGAGAAGAATTAACCTTAGAAAAAGGAGAAAAGGATTTGAAATGTTAATTAGTTTTAGCTTCAGTTTGTAAACAACTATCCGGAGTTGGGTCAACTTCAATTGTATAGAGCTGATCATTGTGAAATAACTTTATTGATCGATGAAGGGTAGACATGAGTTCCCCCATGGCATGAATCCAATGTCTACCAAGAAGAAGATTATATGAAAGAGAATTAGGCATGACATGGATAAGGGTAGGCAAAGTCACATGACTAACCCTAAGACGTAAGGTGATGGTACCCAATGATTTTCTACCAATATTATCAAAGCCACAAATGTTGAGTTTATCTGGGCATTGATTTTATGTAACAAGTCTATGCCACAAACATTAAGACCTGATCCACCATCAATCATGGTACGTCTACCTTTCTTTTATGAATGAAGACAAATATTATAAGAGGGTCATTTTGGTTTTGAACTTCAATGGGAGGTAATTCATGTGGTTGAAATATAATGTCTGATTTAGTCACATGCATACAATCTAATAGAGCTACTACATCATTCAGCTGAACAACAGGTGGGACAATCATCTTTTGTAAAGCTTCTTGGAGCATTTTGTGGTATGTAGGTGATGTTTGTATCAACTCCCATAGAGAGATATTTACTAGAGTAGCTCAAAGCTGATCAACAAGATCATAATCTCCATTATGAGTAGGAAGATGAGGTGCTTGATGAAGAATAGGTTGAGAACATGGAAGAGAAGCAAGAACAAATTGGATTTGTTTCTTTTGTTTGTTATTTCTAGTGTTGTATGCGTGAGCAACTTCTTGATGAATAGGTTATTGCAACACATTTTAATTAAGAGGACTTCTAGTAATTTGTTTTGCATAATTTAAAATGTAACCAGGAGGTCCAGGTTTTTTCAGAGAACCTCCTATTATAATAGGTGATTTAGGAGCATCTTGTCGAAGACACACAACAATTTTAGGCTTCTCAGGTTCCTTTAGAGAACCGGAAACATAAATTGAATTGATGATTCTTTAAAATAGAGACTGTTTAGGATCCGTAGAGGAGGATTTTGTAGAGATAAATTCATCCAAGGCTTCATCTAACATATCAAAATCATCACTACTTAATGACTCATCAAATGCATTAAAATCTTGAATAAAGTAATCCAACATGATTGAATCTCCTTGTTTTCAAACTCTATAGTAACAAAATCAAAGAACAAGGGATGAAAAGAAGTATACTTATGCTCAATATTAAATATATCAATTATGAACTATAATGTCTTAATTATGTTATCCAATAGATAGCTACAACATGCTTAATTTTTATCAATTTCCAAGCTAAAGTTGTCATAAAATAAAACCCTAACAAATATGTAAGAGTAAATGCACAATAATAAGCTAACCTTTGTAACAACAAATAAACTTTTTTAGTAATAAAGAATGAAGAAAAATGTGTAGGAGATGTTGGGTTCACAAAAATGTAATGTAGAAAAGAGAGATCTAGCCTTAGGAGTCAAACTAGGTCAAAACCCTCTTCTACAAAAGATTGAGACACAAACTGAGCTTAGCTTCTACCCTTGAGGGAGAGCTTAAGATACAAGGTCTCTACCTCTTTGTCGTATAGATGAGTGTGGAACCAAATCCAACCAATCTAGCTAGGGCATAAGATACAAAGCCTCAAATTAAGCCAAATCAAGCTATAGACGACTGTCGGAAATAAAATCAAAGTAGAAAATGGAACAACCGATGTGATTGATAATTTGGAAACAACTGTAAAAACCTATTAAGCTACCACAATACTCTAAATTTCTACTCAAACCAAAATCATCAATGAAACTAATAGAAAAATGTAGAATTTGAAACAAACATGATTTATACCTTCGAACTCAGATTGCTCTTTCATGTCCCATTGTGTCATATCTTCTTAAGATCTTGATTTTGTGATGATTGTAATTATGCTCTCTGAATGCACTTCTTTGTTCAAATATGACTTTAAGATGAATGGACTTGTCATGGATTTTATGTAAAGTGAATGATTCTACAATGTTCAACTATGATAATGATTGGATGAAGCTAAAAATATGCAACTATGGAGATGAAATAATGCTAAATGATATACTAATGGAGATTGCTAATGATAATTCTATGAAAATGGAAGCTAAAGGAACACTTTTGATACTTGATATGATTTATGCAGCATGAATGTACTATCTCTCCTGTGTTGTACAAAATGAGGATGAGAGGCTTCCTTTTATAGGCAAAGGATGGCTTAGATGCAAGTGGCAAATGATCAATGGTTGAGGAATTGGCCTTGTGACATGTAGGGTCAAGATTGAATTGGTTGGATGAGGGGAGATATAGAAGGAGGATGTTCCTACTACATTGACAAGATGGAGGGATATGTGGGACAAGGAGCCACATGGTGAGATGCTCACAAAGACCATGAGAGAAAGATGGAAGGAGTCTATGTTTGTTGGGATGTTGGAGGGATTCATGAGACAAGTGTCTTATGGTCAAATTTGACCATGATGATGTGGAGAGACCAACTTCTACAAAGTAGGGATGGTTGAGAGGAAATAAGACATGTGTTGAGGATAAATATTTAATTAAATATTATTAATATTTAATTATGGTGCAACATGGAGGTGAGGTGTCAAATGATGTGTAGGGTGATGTGGAGGAATGATGTGGATTTTAGGAATATGACTTTGTCTTAGAAGAATAATTAAATAATTGGGATTATTTAATTA
The DNA here is from genome assembly GCA_027924645.1 of Cunninghamia lanceolata. NCBI lineage: Eukaryota > Viridiplantae > Streptophyta > Pinopsida > Cupressales > Cupressaceae > Cunninghamia > Cunninghamia lanceolata. The sequence goes on along the minus strand of BSBN01000201.1, from coordinate 2,073,914 downwards.
GAGATAACTTTAGAAGAATTAAGATTTTTAATTAAATAAATTAATTTTATTTAATTATTGGAAGAATATGATAAATGTGAATCAAATAAATAAATTAGTATATTTATTTATTGATAGAGGAAATAAGAATTAAATAAATATTAAAATATTTATTTAATTTACCTCGAGCCATTTTTAGGTGTATACATTTTGCCCCTCTTTGAGACAATGTGTTTTATCATGTTCTTTCAAAGAATAAAAATTTTAGGAGTATGATACATGCCCCAGTTTGCCCCTGATATAGGTTTTGTGTTGGTAGTATGCCCCTTCAAGAGATCAATTGGGATAAAATTTGTGGAAAAAGAATGGACGATCTCACGATTAAGAAGAATGAATCGTAGGATCATCATGTGAAAAATGTAGGTGATGAGAAATGAGAAATGGATGAATAGCAAAGCATGCTCATGTCAACAATAGGCAAAGTGAAAACATCTCCAATTAGGGTTGATTAGGCTATAAATAGGGTTGAGGGGGGCCATTCTAAGTCATTTGCACACTTGGCATTAGAAGAGTGATTATAGAGAGCCCCAGAGCATAGCAGAGTAGAGTAGTCTGAGTGAAAATACAGATTCCAGTAGCTAGCCACCGGTTCGAGCAGATCCATCGATTTGGGTGCCCAGAAGATTATAGTCCCCTAGTACGTATATATTTATTTTAACATCAAGTGTATTTATTAGGATCAAAATGTAGGGTCAAAGTAGGTGGTTTCATATGAGCTTGGGTTAAATGTTCCTGCGCATATGTGCAGTCTTGTTGCACATATGCTCTGAATCTATGCATATGAGTCCTGCAACTGCGCATATGCCCAAATTTTGCATATGATATTTATTTCTGCGCATATATCCTAAAATTGTGTATATGATGAAAATCTACACATTTGTCTCCTGAAGTTGTACATATGATAACATTATGCATATGAGTGGTCTTTCTGCCCATATGTGCTAAAGTTGTGCATGTGATTACTAAAGTTGTGCATATGATTAAGATAGGTCATTTACTTAGCTGATTGATTGAGTCGGCATCGTGGTTGATTTTGGCCAATGTTGGGAATTAAGGTGTCTCAACCTTGGTAATTCCTTACATTATTAATGTTTGTATTTATTATTTAATTGCCTATGTTGTAAATATTTGTAAATTCCATATTGTCATATTGTGGGATGTGGCACGGTGATGTGTCAATCCTACATGAAATATGACAACTTGTAATTTTGTCCTCACATGAGGAGATAGGCGTCCCACTTTGTGGTAGGAGCATTTTGCCATGTGTCAGCATCTTCCATGTTGTGTAAGGGAATATTGACCGAAACGGTTATGACGGATTCCTACAACAGAATCTATGACATGTAAGAGTCAGAAATGTAAGTTTGTAAGATAGGTGAGGACATGTGTCATGAATCATCTTTGAAAAAGGCATATTTGGGCACCCCAAGGTGGACTATGACATGTTGTAAGAGAATATGCTATTTATAGCATGTGTATGATAGATTCTCTTACAGCTGTAAGTTGTAACTGCTATGACAGATTCTATGACGGTCATAAGTATCGTAAGAGCATCTGTCATAGCCCATTTAGGAAATATGTGACCTCTTTGGGATGGGAGCTGTGGACAAGTGTTAGGCACATTCTACAATTTTGACTAAGTGTCCCTAAGCATGGGTTTTGGGCCATGAGGCCAAGTTGGATGCCCATCCCAAGATAGGACCTATTTTGCCTTGTATTTTCTATATAAACAGGTACTTGGAGATGGAGTTTGTATTATAGATTTATAGGTATTGTTATGCTATCGGATTGACTCTAGATACGAGTGTTGAAGACCATTGAAGTTTGTATTGCAAGTGTATTGTAAACATTCTTTCAGATTTGTTAATACATTGTGTAGGTTTCTGAGTGTGGGGTTTTTCACATGATAAGAGTTTTCCCCACCGTATATATTTGTCTCTCTTCTTCTATCTTCTTTCTAGTTCATGTGTATTGCTGCAATATCTCATTTATATGCTCTATGTTGTTGTATTTGTAAGGAATAATTTGAATTTGCATAGCCCTCTCCTCATTAGATTAGTGTAGGAAGTGATTTTTGCACACCTAGCTTCCTTTCAGTTGGTATCAGAGCTTGATCACCTTTGGTCCTAGTTGTTGGGTAGGGGATTTTTGAGCTGATCTTAAGTTGAGTAGGAGTCTATACAGAGTATTTTGTTTTCTATTATAGCAAGGAGATGGCAAGTACATCCAGAAGAATGGAAATGGAGAAGTTCAATGGAACTAATTTCGAGCTGTGGAAGCTCAAGATGGAAAACATGCTTGTTGACCGAGACCTTTGGGAAACCGTTACTAGAACTAAACCAACTACAATGCAACAAGCTAATTGGGATCTCAAGGATCAGAAGGCTAAGGGTCTCATAAGATTTAGTCTTGCTGATTCTGTGTTGTTAAATGTCCATGAGGAGAAGACTGCAACCTTGCTTTGGAAGAAGTTGGGAGATGTGTATCAAGCCAAATCCCTGGTTAATAAACTTTTTTTGAGAAAGAAGTTGTATTCTCTTCGAATGGAGGATGGAGGCTCTATTGCCAAATATATGAATGCTTTTAACATGCTGGTTGCATAGTTGACATCTATAGGTGTAAATATGGGGGAGGAGGATTGGTGTATGACCTTTATTTTTTCTTTGCTGGACTCATGGGATCACCTTGTCATGGCTATTGGAAGCACCACATCCACATTCAAGATGGAAGATGTGATATGTACGTTGTTATCTAAAGAGATGTGCAGGAAGTCTTCTGATGCAGCCAAAGAGGCTCTTATAGTTCGTGGAAGACCCAAGCAGAAAGGGAAAAAGAAGTACAAGAAAGCTGAGAAAGGTAGATCCAAATCCTGTGGGAGATCCAAATCTCCTAGAAAGTCTAAGGCTATCTATTGGAACTGTGGTAAATCTAAGCATTTCCAAAAGGAATGCAAAGAGGAGAAGAAGAAGAAGAAGAAAGATCTTGATTCTGATTCTGACAAATCACAAGATGATGGTCATGCTTTCATCGCAGCCTTGGCAACCCATGTATCTGATGATGTGTGGCTAATTGACTCTGGTGCATCATTCCACATGACCTTGCATCGAGACTAGTTCACTAAGTATGAGGAGTTTGATGGTGGAAAGGTGTACTTGGGTGATGACTCTCATTTGAAGATTGTTGGTCATGGAAGAGTCTCTATCTGATTCCCTGATGGTCAAGTGAAGGGGATCTCTAGGGTTATGCATATCCCAGGCTTAGCATGGAACTTTCTTTCTGTAAGTAGTTTGAATGATGGAGGTGTGCAGGTTGTCTTTTCAAAAGAAGGATGCAAGATGACTAGAGGAGCTATGGTGCTTGCTAAGGGTACTAAGAGAGGTACTTTATTTCAACTAGAGGCATGCATTTCACAATGCAATAGTTCATCCCCACCATCTGAATGAGCAGTCACTTCATCCCCACCATCTGAACGAGCAGTCAAGAGATCTGTTGTTTCTAGTTCTGATGTTTGTAATCACGCCTTGGAAGTTAAACTTCCTACTGAAAAGACAATATTATGGCATAAGAGATTTGGCCACATTGGTGAGAAGAGTCTGCGTACCCTGAAAAATAAAAACCTCATTGAGGGGTTAGATGATTGTAATCTTGAGTTTGACTTTTGTAAACATTGCATTTATGGAAAGCAAAACCATATTTAGTTTTATTTGAGTTCTCACAAGTCTTCTAGTGTGTTGGACCTTGTTTATTTTGATGTATTTGGTCCTGTTAATGTTCTTTCATTATCAAAATCTATATATTTTGTATCTTTTATAGATGACTACAGTAGAAGGACATGGATTTATTTTCTTAGAAGAAAATCTGAAGTCTATAGTAAATTTAAGGAGTTTAAGGCCTTTGCTGAAAATCAGACTGGTAAGAAGATTAAGTGTTTGAGAACTGACAACAGTGGTGAGTTCTGTTCTACATAATTCAATAAATATTGCAAGGAACTTGGTATTGAAAGACATAAGCCAACTCCATACGCTCTGCAGAAAAATGGAGTTACAGAAAGGGTGAACAGGACATTGATGGAGAAGGCCACGAGTATGTTTAGTGGAGCTAGCCTAGAACAAAAGTTTTGGCCTAAAGCTGTTACCACTACTTTCTATCTTGTTAATAGATCTCCTACATTAGCTCTTGTTGGAAAGACACCCATGGAGGTGTGGTCTGGTAGAAAGCCTTCAATAAGGCATCTTTGTGTTTTTGGTTGTGAGACATATGCACATGTGCCTAGGGAGAAGCAGTCAAAATTGGAGAACAAGGTTGTTAAGTGTATCTTCATTGGCTATGGTGTTGGTGTGAAAGGATACAAGCTTTGGGACCCTATGGCTAAAAAAGTGTTGTATAGAAGAAGTGTCATCTTCAGAGAGCTTACACCTTCTTCCATTATTTTATAGCTAGAAGAAAAAGGAAAGAAAGAGGATGTTGTTCAGTTTCCTCTCACCCCTAAGAAGACTGAATAGAAAGATAATGTTGGACCTGATGATGAGGAGAGCTCTAGTAGCTCAGAAAGCTCAGATGAAGAAGATGAACCTCAACCTCAGCTCTTGAGGAGGTCTACATGAATAAGAAAGCAACCTGAAAGGTTTGGTTTTGCATTGCTTGATTCTAGTTGTGCTTTTGCTTTGCTTACTAACAGTGATGAACCTAGAACTGTATTAGAGGCTATGGACATGAAAGATATAGATTCCTAGAAGGAGGCCATGGAGGATGAAATGGCTTCTTTGGAAAAGGATCAAACTTGGGACTTGGTGCCTTTGCCTCCTGGATGGAAACTTGTTGAATGCAAATGGGTGTTCAAGAAGAAATTTGGTGTAGATCACAGTGTTGAGAAGTATAAGGCTAGATTGGTTGCGAAGGGGTATTCACAAGTGGAGGGTATAGATTATGGTGAGATATTCTCTCCCATTGCAAAGTTGACATCCATTCAATTCCTGTTATATCCTGTAGCAGCTTATGACTTGGAGGTAGAACAGATGGATGTGAAGACAACTTTCCTTCATGGTGATTTGGAGGAAGAAATCTACATGTCATAGCCAAAGCATTACATGGTGAAAGGTAAAGAAAATTTGGTTTGTAAACTTAAGAAGTCTTTGTATGGTTTGAAGCAATCCCTTAGGAGATGGTGCTTGAAGTTTGATGCCTTTGTGCTGTCAATTGGATTTGTGAGATCAAAATCAGATCACTGTGTGTATTATAAGTTTGATGGTGATCGTATTCTCATTGTTGCACTATATGTTGATGATATGTTGCTCATTGGGAAGGGTAAGAATATGATTTCTGATTTTAAATCTCAGTTGTCAGCATAGTTTGAAATGAAAGATTTAGGGGCAACCAGGTACATTCTAGGAATGGAAATCAGAAGAGACAGAACAAACAGAAAACTTTGGTTAAGCCAGAGTAAGTATGTGAAGACCGTGTTGGACAGGTTCAACATGGTAGATTGTAGACCATTGTGTGTTCCCATTTCTTTGGGGACAAAGTTGTCTGTTGAGGATTGTCCAAAATCTCCTAGTGAGGTGGAGGACATGAGCAGTGTACCTTATGCTAGTGTTGTTGGTAGCTTGATGTATGCTATGGTTTGCACAAGACCAGAAATTGCCCCAGCAGTGGGAGTCCTTAGTCGATTTATGGCTAATCTTGGACGAGTTCATTGGTATGCAGTTAAGCGAGTGTTCAGATATTTGAGGGGTACTTCTGAGTATTCCATTTTCTATCATGGTAATGTTTCAAGACCTTCACATTCTATTGATATTCATGGATTTGTGGATTCAGATTGGGTAGGTGACATTGACAGTAGGAGATCCACCAGTGCTTATGTGTTTACACTATTTGGTGGTGCTATTAGTTGGATGAGTAAGTGACAACCTATTGTTGCTTTGTCCAAGACAGAAGCTAAGTATATGGCAGCAACTCATTCTTGTAAGGAAGCCATTTGGCTTAAGAGATTGTGTTCTGATATTGGTGTTGATGCAGGTCAGATCACGATCAGTTGTGATAGTCAGAGTGCAATTTGCCTTGCGAAGAATCCAACTTTCCATGCTAGAACAAAGCACATTGATGTTTAGTTTCACTTCGTGCGAGACATGGTTGAGGAGGAAAGGTAAATTTGGAGAAGGTAGATACTTTGAAGAATGTTGCAGATGCATTGACGAAGCCAGTGGGCATAGAGAAGTTCAGATGGTGTTCGGAGTCTATGGGCCTCTTAGCCTATAGCAGTTAAATCCTATTTTTCTATTGGCTCTTACAAGGTGTTCGACAAGTGGGAGAATGTTGAGAATTAAGGTGTCTCAACTTTGGTAATTCCTTACATTATTAATGTTTGTATTTATTATTTAATTGCCTATGTTGTAAATATTTGTAAATTCCATATTGTCATATTGTGGGATGTGGCACGGTGATGTGTCAATCCTACATGGAATATGACAACTTGTAATTTTGTCCTCACATGAGGAGATAGGCATCCCACTTTGTGGTAGGAGCATTTTTCCATGTGTCAGCATCTTCCATGTTGTGTAAGGGAATATTGACCAAAATGATTATGACATATTCCTATGACAGAATCTATGACATGTAAGAGTCAGAAATATAAGTTTGTAAGACCAGTGAGGACATGTGTCATGAAGCATCTTTGAAAAAGGCATATTTGGACACCCTAAGGTGGACTATGACATGTTGTAAGAGAATATGCTATTTACAGCATGTGTATGTCAGATTCTCTTACATATGTAAGTTGTAATTGCTATGACAAATTCTATGATGCTTGTAAGTGTCATAAGATCATCTGTCATAGCCCATTTAGGAAATAGGTGACCTCTTTGGGATGGGAGCTGTGGAAAAATGTCAGGCACATTCTACAATTTTGACCAAGTGTCCCTAGGCGTGGGTTTTGGGCTATGAGGCCAAGTTGAACGCCCATCCCAAGATAGGACCTATTTTGCCTTGTATTTTCTATATAAACAGGTGCTTGGAGATGGAGTTTGTATTACAGGTTTACGGGCACTATTATGCTATCAGATTGACTCCAGATATGAGTGTCTAAGACCATTGAAGCTTATATTACAAGTGTATTGTAAACATTCTTTCAGATTTGTTAATACATTGTGTAGGTTTCAGAGTGTGGGGTTTTTCACCTAATAAGGGTTTTCCCCACCATATATCTTTGTCTCTCTTCTTTTGTCTTCTTTCTAGTTCATGTGTATTGCTGCAATATCTTGTTTAGATGTTCTATGTTGCTATAGTTGTAAGGAATAATTTGAATTTGCATAGCCCTCTCCTCATTAGATTAGTGTAGGAATCGATTTCTATACACCTAGCTTCCTTTCAACTGATAGGTGTCCTTTGAGATTGATAGAATCTCAGAAGAGATGATAGGATAGATTTTGATAGGATGGCTAAGTAACTGATTAGATAGATTTGATAGATATGCAACTTAGTTGGTTGTTGATTAACGTGCTTGTGTGATTGATTGCAGGAGGTGTTAGATGTCATGATGTCTTGAGAGATATTTCCACCTATGCAATTGTTAAGGCCATACCTGACAGAGATTGATCATTTTGTTCTAGGATCGATAGGATTGTGGTATGTCACCTTTATGCCTGAGATTCAAGCCAATCTGGGCATGTTGACTGCTTTGGCAGAGAGATGGCATAGTGAGCACTGTACTTTTCACTTGCCCATTGGAGAGATGACAGTGACCTTGGAGGATGTATACAAGATTCAAGCCAATCTGGGCATGTTGACTGCTTTGGCAGAGAGATGGCATAGTGAGCACTGTACTTTTCACTTGCCCATTGGAGAGATGACAGTGACCTTGGAGGATGTATACAAGATTCTAAGGATTCTGATTTATGGTGAGCTAGTGACCTATGAGCCACATGCAGGAGATGGTTTAGATGAGTGTCGTCGAGTATTTGATGATGAGCATATAAACAGGGCAGAGATCAGTTGGACTAATATGGTAGATTATTATAAGCCACTACTTTCTATATTGGCAGGATTGATTGGAGGCGTGACCTACCTAGATAGGAGATCACATGGATTAGCAGTTGGATGGGGCATACCTTAGAATGGATGGTTTTTGAGGGGACACATTTTACTTGGGGTGTCTACTTACTGGCCCACTTATATCATGATTTGCATCAGTTTGTTTATGATGGGACTACAATTTTGTCTATTGGGGTCTCATTGCTATAGATATGGGCATGAGGACACATAACAATGACATGACCAATATGAATGGGAGTTAGAGGTGAGGGATGACCATATGGTTATGCTTATGAGGGCATGATTTCCCAGCCCGAGCTAGGAAATATGGAGTACTGGAGGCATGTGTTGGATAATTTAGATGCAGTGGATTGGTGGCCTTATTTAGATTGTGAGCCATGGGAGGATGATGCAGAAGAGTTGCCATTTTTCTTTTAGACATGATGGTTGATAGGGAGGACCTCATACATTATTTATCGACAAATTGTTTCTTGTGTGTTCTGACAGTTTGGCAAGATTCAGGGGATGTCCCAGGGTACTGTTATATTTGCCCATATGCACAAGGAGCATTCAGTGTGGGGTCCAATAGCATCTCTTGAGTAAGCATAGGTAGACTTTCTCTAGATTCCATATCAGGCATGGGATATGAGGAGTTATATTGTTGATACAAGTATGAAAAAGGATTATTCAACACACATTGCAGCTCATCCATTCCCCAAATACTTAGGACTTGGAGAGTTAGCTCTGAGATTAGAGGATGAGGATGATGAGGAGGAGGATCCACCGAGGAGGAGACAACAATGAGGTGGCTAAGGTGGGAGAGGTGGAGATGGAGAGGATGGCGGAGGTAGAGGGGATGGAGATGATGGAGATGATTGGGATAGAGGGAGGAGAGTCTAGAGGGCTCCACAGGTATAGCCTCAGGCACAGGTGCAGCCACAGGCACAGGCACAGGCTCAGGGATAGGGTGATGGAGAGGTGGCAGCATTACAAGCCTAGGTGGCTCAACTATAGGGATGGGTTTCTCAGTAGCAAGGGTAGGTTGTGCAATTGTAGGGGGATGTGAGGGTAGTGATAGTAGAGTAGGACACTGCCATCTAGAGATATACTAGGGCAGAGGCTTTACTACAGTAGGTACAGCAAACTGTAGTCTAGGGTCCCAGTGGTCAGACCATTACAAATATGGTTCATGCTGGATGGGAGATCTTTTATTGGAGATCTCTATATGAGCAGGAGGTGCCCCCTGATCACGGAGAGTAGGTATCTTCCCTCAGAGTTCATATGGTAGATCTAGACAAGCGCAGACATAGAGTGGAGGGGTTATGGGACCTCCACCTCCTTGAGGACCACCAGGGACAAGGCCTTTAAGTTCTCAACATCAGCATCCAACACCTTCTGGAGGCAATGCCTCATAGAGATTGAGACATATATCATTTTGTACACCAATTATTTTGATAGCTCGAGTTTACGATTCATGATATCATTGTATACTTGGACATTTATATTTTTTTATGATGATATATATATGAGTTTGAAAGACTATATGCATGTTGTCTATGGATATATAATCTTATGATGAGGATTATATTATGATGGTTCTATCATATTGATCCTATGATGCATATGGTATTTATGATATGATGATTCTATGACTCTTATGATAACATGTTTATATGAGTAACATTTATGGAAATGACTTTATATGCTTATAGTTTATGACGATTTAATGCATATTCTAATGACTTCTAAATGCAATACATAATGTTTTAAGTTTCTATGTATGATGATATAATATGCAAATGCTATGACAATGTTATCTTTGTTTTTGATTTTTTTTTTTATGATAATGTTATGTATGAGACCTATGTTGATATGTGACATCACTATATGAATTATTTTGAAATCATCATCTAAATTTTTTTAGATAATGTACTTAAATGATATGAGCTTATGAAATTTGTAATACCTATGATATGCACAATGATAATGATTTGTTTTTGTTATGCCAAGTATACTCAATCATGCATAAAAGATCACTTGGAAGAATTAGAAAATGACTTAGATAGATTGATAACTTGGAAAAAGAACATGGATCTTAAGCCATTTTGAAAATGATAACTATGAAATACAAACTTAATATGCATGAATGAGACCTAGTCATCTTGTATACATGTTTGAAGTGTTTTTTCATCATTGATCTTTTAAAAATGTTGTAAGAGAATACAAGCATCCAGGTATAATTAAACCAAGATGACCTAAGTAGCACTTACATGGATTTTGATTTAGCAAGTTAATACAAGCATCTAGGTATAATTGAATCGAGATGACCTAAGTATTTCTTGCATGTATCGATAGACAAGGATTATACTCTTTCATGCTTAGACCCATAACATCCTCAATGATCATTTACTAATCATGTCGTTAGACAAGTAATCACATTACTAAAGATTAACCCACAAACAACAAACAAATGAAATAATCATGCCCCATCATAACTCCTCTAGTCTTGGACATCCTTGAGTAGCATAGGAAACATGATAATGAAAATCAAGGCATAAGACTTACACTTATAACAACCTTTAAATCTTCTTGCCATAGATACGGTTTCTTGTCATAACAAATATAATCATCCTAATAGTTTAGGCAAGTTGTTGTTTGGTATAGGTTAATGTCTTATGTCAAGATTCTATTTAAAAGCTTATTGTTATGTTGTTTTTTGTTTGAAGATAATATCACGATCTGGATTGTTATCCTCTAGATTGTGGCTTTAAGAATCCAATTCTACAACTAGGATCGAGGATTTTTCCCCCAGTCAAGTAAAGGACCTACTTATTATGGATGAAAATATATGGATGGATTGATGAAAAACTTGATGCGATGGGCCCCAAGGTACTGGCCTAACTATGCCTCAGGGGCTCATCAATGATGGCCTTGCCTATGTGAAGTCGCAGAGGCAACGTAGTTCAACCATTTACGGAGTGTAATAGATTATGGTAAGATGAGAGATATGGATGGAAGCTTCGATATGACAGGCCCTAAGGGACTGACCTAGTGCCTCAGGGGCTCATTGATGATGGCCTTGTTGATAACTGAGAGGGGGGGGGTGAATCAGTTATCCTAATTATTTCCCTTATTGAACTTTCCTCTTAATTGAAGCAGCATAAAATCAAACACAAAACATTAACCATGAAGTAAGAAACACATGACACAGTATTTTTGACGTGGAAACCCTGTTAAGGGAGAAAACCACGGGGTGATTAACCCAAGAATTATTCTCTGTTAGAAGAATAGGAAATTACAAAAATGGCACTTGCCAATTAGGGCTCACTGCCCGAGCACACTGCTCACAAGAGGCCCACTGCCTACAAGAAGACACACTGTCTACAAAGTGATGATAATCATAGTCTTGAACTGATTGGAAGCATCTTCATATGCTGGAGTTCAGTTCCGGTTAGGCTCAGTACACTGATCTGCTGCACTTCATCTTTCCTCTGTTCTTTGTTCTGCTATCTTTCACATACCGGATCCTTTTTGCTACCTCTGCTCTTTCTCTGGACTTATTCGCATATCTCTCCACATCCACACACCTTTCACAACTAAATCCATCCTCTATATATATCCGCACTAGTAATTTCATCACCTTTCTAGTCGGCATCCGGAACAGTCTAGTTTCTTACAAACTCTCATTCTGTCAGCTGAATCCTTCCTCACCAAGCAATGCGGATCAAGCATATACTTGTAGATATCATTAATCATGTCGGCCAAACATGATTCATGCCTTCACAACCTCTGTCATCAACAGTAACCCATCCGGAAAGTAGTCTGATACTCTGCCAGTCAGTTCTTCCTCTGTTTTCACTGTCTCTCAGGAATCCGGTACTCAACCATTCATATCTTTTTCCTTGTCCATCACCGGAGGCTAAATCCTTGGAATATACCACTCAAGGTAGTCCTCTTGACTTTCCCAAATCCGCACTGCACCAAGACACTTCCTCTGAGAGGTCCGGACCAATCTGTCGGACCTTGCCACATGCTCTGTTCTTCTTTACCGGACCACAACTTTCTTTATTCTGACTTCCGGTAGAGACACATCATGACTTGCGGATGTGTGGGATGACCTTTGTTGCCATCAATGACAACAACCATGAATCCATATAGTGTCTCTTGCCAACAATCTCCCCCTTTGGCATTGATGGCAACACTTAGTGAAAAATGACTAAGTGTTTTCACTATGCTCCCCCTTTGCTGATGCTCTGTCTTTATATACAATTTCCGGAACTCCCCCTTTGTTGGATCCCTCATTTTTCACTGCTCCTCACTCCCCCTTTGACATCAATGGCAAAGGGTAGGGTCCGCATATCAAAATTTTCAAAAATTTCTTATACTTAGCCGCATATTTACATACTCACATATATTGAAGAATGTCTGCAAAGGATGTCTGTAATTGAATCATTTCGGTAGCCCAACTTTGCTTCATTCTGTCCAAAATTGAAATGTGACCACTTAACAAAAATGCAAACGCTTCTGCCCACTTGAGATCTGTCGGATCTTTTGTTTGGGCGGTGGTCCTAGCATCACTGATGGCCTCATGCATGGTTTCCAACTTAGGGATTATAATCCTTCTAAGTTCTCCCATCCGGTTGGTGATGTTCTTCCTTTCCTTCTCAAGATTCTTTATTTCGTTCAAGACTGCAATAGTCTGACATTCTTGATTTATTATAGAGGAAGAGAGAGGATCAAAACTTTGAGATAAGCTTTGTAGCTTATCCTGTTCCTCTTTTATTTTCTTGTCAAATGCTGCTGTTGCCTTTGACCAGGATATACAAAATTTATAGATATCACCGCCATCCTTAAGAGCATTCTCTAAGCTCCTTATTCCAATGCTTACAATCTTCCTATCCTTAGAGATTAATTCTAATATCTCTGAAAATCTCTTATCCAAAAATTCCTTCCGGACCTTTTCTTCAGCTGATTTTTCTAAAGAATCAAAATGTGTATCAACACTGCTGACTAAGGTTTTTAGATTACCGGAAGTGGAGGCTGTCGGATCTATCTGGATTGATGGCATGATCTTTACAAGTATTCCGGAAGCAGCCTCTATCAACTCACAGTCTTCCATATGAGACTTCAGGAGCTTTTCATTTGCCTTGGCATTTGCAAATGAAGCTATCTTCATTGTTTGTACCGGAGAGAGAGAGTCAAAATCAAATGGACCTTTGAGAAGCTCCGGTTCATCAATCTCTAGAGTTTCTTTACTCAAAAATTGTTGAATAGTTTGTGCAGTGTCTCTTGCCGGAGACAGATGTTTCTTTTCTTCTGCAGTCTTAGAACTGTCAACCTCTTTGTCTTTCACCACTGCTTCCTTCTCCTGTAGTTGCTCTTCTTCTTTGGATCCGGAGACTGTAGGGGAAACCGGAGGAGAGATGCTAACTTGTTCATGGGCCACTCCTTCTTGAGCAGAGGGTCCCAAGTCCTCACTTGTCTGTTCAGGGCTCACTTCTTCCGGAACAGAAGATTCCAAATCAGCAGCTGTTTCTGCACCTAAGTCCTCTACAACAGGAAGATTGAACCTTTTGAAGGCCTTCCGGAGGATCTCTTCTGTTTCTTGGGCCACTTTGTTAGTCTCACCAAGCATGAGTTGATTCATCCTGGCTTTGCTTCTGAACTCATCTTTACAGTCCTTGAAGATAATGTTCATTGTCTTGGGATCAATTTGAGGATATAGCTGAATAGCTATCTGCTCCCGGATCTCAAGATCTTTAGCATGAGCATTATTTTTCCTCACTTCCATTTCCTTTTCTAGGCTTTTAGGAATGAGAGATATGATCTCAATGAAAGCCTTATTGTATATGTTCAGATATTTAACTGTGGCTTCCTGCAGAGTCTTTTGGTCTGCCTCACTGAAGTCATCATAGGATTCAGTCATTGGTTGAAGGTTTCCATCCACCGTGACCGACTTGATTATGCTCTCTAGTGACAGAGTGGGCTTTTCAACTGTTACCTCTGCCATTTCCTCCTTGTCTTGGCCTGTGGAGGGCTTACCGGATCCTTTCTTTTTCTGTTTCTTTACTTCTCTTACTCCCTCATCTGATTCTGTTTCCTCTTCATCCTTTTGGCTTCCATAAGCCCTTGTGGCTTTTGCCTTTGATCTCTTACCGGATGCCTGGACTTCCGGTTTTGAACTTTTGGTTGAGGGAGGTGCAGATCTCTTTGTTGATCTGGTCCGGGTGGGAGCTCCAACCGGAGCACTTTCTTTGCTTTTCTCTTCTTCCTCGGCCTTCCTCCTCTTTTCCCGGCTGGCATCAAGTGCCTCCTTTGAGATTCCAAGACCTTGAGCAATGTGCTCTACTTCTTTTCTCACTTTTCTTTTGATCTCAGGTTCCCTGAGTTCTACATGTAACTTTATACTCAGCTCCTCAAAGGTTCCAAACCTTTCTGCCTTAGGATCTTTGGGCTGACTTAGCATGTGTTGAACATGCAGCTCCACTATCTGTTCATCAACTTCATACCCCATGGGCATGATCCAGACAGTCCTTGGCTCCACTGCCTCCATCAGGCACTGATCAGTGTCAACCATAAAGCACACTGAGTCCTTGTATTTCTCAATGAGAGACTGGGGAATTCTCTCTCTTGCTTGCATCATGCTCTGAAAGTTTTTGAAGTATCCCCATAGAGCTGAATTTCTTGCTTTTGCATCCCCAAGTCCATGCAAGTAGTCTCTTATCTGGACTGCAACAGGTTTGTCATTCTGCCATACCCATCCACTTGTTCCGGGTAGCTCATTCATGAAGTAGAAGAATAGACATACAATCAGAGTACCATACTTAAAGGAATTCTTCTTATCCTTCTTGATTTTCTGTATGTTTTCCATTAATTGGCTTAGTAGTAGTTCGCAGAGATCATATTCTGCATTCTTTCTTAACATTTCATAAGCAGTGTATATTGTAGTTCCGGATACAGAATTCTCCCTGCTGGAGTGATAGATCTTGTATCCTATTATCATTGATGCATATTTGATATCCGGATCGGAGATGTCTTCAATGGTCATTGCCCTTTTGTCAAATTTTGATCCGGTGGCCTCAGTTACAATGTTGTTCTTGACAGATTTGAGGATAGGTACTCCTCCGGAAGAGTATAGGCCAGTTACTGCTCTAATTGCCTCTTTTGTGATCTTGCAGGGTCTATCTAGCCATAAAAAGTTGTCATGCATCCTGCTCAGTACATACCGGACCCATTCATCCTCTTCAAAACAGGGGAAATGAATAAATTGCTCAAATTGTTTCTTCTGAATATCCTTATACTCTGGTTTAAGCTCAAAGGCATTGTCAATCAGCTGCTTGTGATAGAGGTCTCTTAATTTGAAATCCCCAAATTCCTCAATGTTTGCATGTATGTAAACCCTAATGTCTTCGGTGTGTAAAACTCCGTGAGGAACACTAGAGAAGGCTCCTAGTGGGTCAACCTCCAATGATTTGTAGGGATGTTTCTTGAATGAGGGGCGAGGTCTATCGGAGATCTTAACTATGTTTGGAGTAGCCATTTTTCAAAGATTTGCAGTGAGGTAATGAAAAACGGAGAATACCTTATGCGCCTTCGGTTTGCACGGAGTGGTTGGATTGATTTCTTTATCCGATAGCTTCGGCAGGAGATCCTTGGTGTGCTTGAAGAACCTTGTTGCCGAGCTCCACTTTTCGCTTCTTCTCGAGTGCAGAATGAGCAAATGACCTTTGAGAAATCCCTTAAATTGCTCCGCGAACCCTAATACCTGTCTGCAATAAATGCTTCACCTACATCATTCCGGTTTGCCTTGTCTGGATAGCTTGGAGTATCCGGATTAGTCCTGATCTGTGGATATCATCCGGATCTTTCAATCAAGAGTAAATCGAGGAGGCATATTACAAGATCATCTCAAACACTCTGTCCAATCCGCAGAACAAGATAGTGCATTTCCGGATCTTTCCGGACCTTTTTGTAATCCTTTATCATACCGGAGCATTTCCCTGAACAGGTCTTATTTGATCGATCACAGCTTCTTCATAACTTCATGCGGACCTCTGAAAACTTGACTGAAGTATCTCAAGATTCACATCTACAAACCCTTTGATCCGCATCTTGTGCCACATCCGGCACCACTTGTTTGTCTGGGGGAATAAGATTTTCTTTGAGTCTCCCCCTGAGCCAGAGCTCATTTTTAATTTCCGAAAGAAATATCAGCACCAGAGTCTGGTGCGGATCCAACCTCTATATTCTCTGAACTTTTCTTCACCCATATCTTGCTCATCTGATTCCTAACCTCTTCCGCATTCATCTTTTGTTTACCCTTGTCTTGATTCTGATTATACACCGGACCTCTTTTGTCCTGATTCTTGTTTCTGCAAACTTTAGCATTATGACCGGACCTATTGCAGATTTGGCAAATAACATTTCTTTGCATATTTGACTGATATCCTCTTGATCTGCATTGATTAGCCATATGACCTACTCTATTGCATGTGAAGCATCTACCTTTGAATGATTTGTTTACTTGCATACTTCTGCATTCATGGGATTTGTGTCCATACCTTTTGCAGTTGAAGCATTGTCCGGAGAAGGATGAATTAATCTGATTCATTCTTATCCTGCACTGATTAGCTTTGTGACCAAAGTGGTTGCAGCTGTGGCAGTATCCATTGAAGGATGGATATCTTTGAGCATTTGGCTGTCTTACCGGAGGTCTTCTAGGCCTGCTCCTTGGATTTTCTGATCCAAGATTCTTCTGACCGGATCCGGAGCTTTCTCCTTTCTCATATCCCAAGCCATACTTGTCATCTGTCCTCTTTTGACTTCCAAGAAGAACTTCAAGTTGAGCAGAACTTATCTTGAATTTCTCTTTATATTCATTTGCTGTTTGAAGGTCTCTTTTGAGAGAGGCAATTTGATCCTCAAGTTTTCCTTCATTATCTTTGGCATCTTCAAGATCAGATTCAAGGTGTCTGATAATCCTGTCCATCTGGTGGCATTCTTCTGATTTTTCTTTAAGAGATTGTCTTAGATTGTCTTCAGCCTTTCTTTTTTCTTCAATCTCTTGAGTAAACTTTATAGTTCCTGATTCCATTTCATGTCTTAACATAATGACTTCTTTTGATAACTTTTCACATAACTTGGTTTGCTCAGTCAATTCCTCATTTGTATTGCTTTCTTCACTTTGTCTTGCCAACTGTTGAAGCAGCTCCTTTCTCTTTTTCATAGAGAGACTTAATTTGTCTTTTAATTCTCTTATGAATTCATCAGCCTGTTTGAGTCTTTCCTTTAATTCACTGACTTCAGAATTTGACTGTTCAAGATCCTCAAGGGCAGTCTTGAGTTGCTCCCTTAAACCATATGCATCCATTTGAAATCCCAGATCTTCCTCAAGCTGTTAGGCTCTATTAGGAGGAACTTAGCTCTGATACCAATTGTTGATAACTGAGAGGGGGGGGTGAATCAGTTATCCTAATTATTTCCCTTATTGAACTTTCCTCTTAATTGAAGCAGCATAAAATCAAACACAAAACATTAACCATGAAGTAAGAAACACATGACACAGTATTTTTGACGTGGAAACCCTGTTAAGGGAGAAAACCACGGGGTGATTAACCCAAGAATTATTCTCTGTTAGAAGAATAGGAAATTACAAAAATGGCACTTGCCAATTAGGGCTCACTGCCCGAGCACACTGCTCACAAGAGGCCCACTGCCTACAAGAAGACACACTGTCTACAAAGTGATGATAATCACAGTCTTGAACTGATTGGAAGCATCTTCATATGCTGGAGTTCAGTTCCGGTTAGGCTCAGTACACTGATCTGCTGCACTTCATCTTTCCTCTGTTCTTTGTTCTGCTATCTTTCACATACCGGATCCTTTTTGCTACCTCTGCTCTTTCTCTGGACTTATTCGCATATCTCTCCACATCCACACACCTTTCACAACTAAATCCATCCTCTATATATATCCGCACTAGTAATTTCATCACCTTTCTAGTCGGCATCCGGAACAGTCTAGTTTCTTACAAACTCTCATTCTGTCGGCTGAATCCTTCCTCACCAAGCAATGCGGATCAAGCATATACTTGTAGATATCATTAATCATGTCGGCCAAACATGATTCATGCCTTCACAACCTCTGTCATCAACAGTAACCCATCCGGAAAGTAGTCTGATACTCTGCCAGTCAGCTCTTCCTCTGTTTTCACTGTCTCTCAGGAATCCGGTACTCAACCATTCATATCTTTTTCCTTGTCCATCACCGGAGGCTAAATCCTTGGAATATACCACTCAAGGTAGTCCTCTTGACTTCCCCAAATCCGCACTGCACCAAGACACTTCCTCTGAGAGGTCCGGACCAATCTGTCGGACCTTGCCACATGCTCTGTTCTTCTTTACCGGACCACAACTTTCTTTATTCTGACTTCCGGTAGAGACACATCATGACTTGCGGATGTGTGGGATGACCTTTGTTGCCATCAATGACAACAACCATGAATCCATATAGTGTCTCTTGCCAACAGGCCTTGCCTACATGAAGTTGCAGAGGCAACATAGTTCGATGATCTAGACTTTGTGTGACCTAAGACCTAGGGGGTGGGAAGCCTCAGGGGCTCATCAAAGATGGCCTTGCCTACATGAAATCTTAGAGGTGACATAGTTCAATTTTGTAGACTAACACTGACGATGGATAAACAGATGGATGAAGGACCGGATGGATAACTTTATTAGCGGATATGACAGATATAGATTTTTTTGGTAAAGTGATAAAAGTGAGCGAGCAGCAGGCCATGATAAGTATCTCTATGTGTATTATGGATGCGGGAGAAAAGATCTTTAAGGATGAAAACTAAAATCCTAAGCGATGGAAGAGACCCAGTTTGTCACAAATAGTGTCTGTTTCCAGGTTTTCACCATTTGCTTTTATTGCACCATTTTTTTATATATTCCCTTGCATTAGGGTTTGGCTAAGTGCAAAACTTTTGAAGATGCATACTGTTGATGGGATCATCCAACAATTCACCTTCTGATGTTGCCAACTAGTATGCTCCTAATCCATAAGGAGTAATGATTACATAAGGACCAAGCCAATTTGGTTCAAAATTACCCTTCTTTTCTCTATCCTGTTGATTTTTGGGGTTTTCCTTCAGAACTAAGTCACCAATTTGAAAAACTCTAGGCTTCACTCTATGATTGTAGCTTCTTGACATATGTTGTTGATAGGCCTTGAGGTGATTAAAAGCATTTTCTCATCTTTCCTCCACCAACTCTAACTCTTGAAGTCTGAAAACTTGATACTCCTCATCAGTTATTAAGCCCTTCAATGATACTTGTAGAGAAGCTAACTCGACCTTGATACACAAGATTAATTTTGAGCCATAGACAAGGGAATAGGGTGTTGCACCGGTAGGTGTGTGGATACTGGTATGGTAGGCCCGAGTTAGTGCAAGAAGTTGGGTCCACTTTTTGGCCAAAAAGTGGAAGTGTTTTCCCTGATTTTTAGAATTTGTCACATTTGACCTAAAAATTTGAAGCACTTAAATATTGAATCTTAAAAAAAGTTAGTAATATGAAATGTAGTGCTCAGAGTCTAGTTTCCAAATATGTAATTTATTTTAATACCCAGATGATACAAATTGATTTTTAATAGGCATGACTAAAAATCACTATTTAAAAGTCATTTTTTTTACCATACCATGCAAGTGTATGACCAACATAATTTGACCTAAATAAATGTATTTTTCTAAATCTTTTTGGGGAAAGATGTGTAGTGTAGTGAAGTTTGATGAGGATATTTTTATATAATTTTTTTCCAAATATTTTTTTAATTAATTTATTTTTAGCCCTAATTGTTGTTTTTGAAAACCCCTCATGTATGACCAACATAATTCTAGCAAAACTAATCATAAAATGATTTTTTTTTCATTGTGTAAAGAATGATGTGTATATTGATGACATATAATTTTTGTTTTAAAAAATGTAAAAATTAAAAGTTATTAAAAAAATGCAAACACCTGTCATTTCACGTTTTTGGACCAATTTGCTCATAAATTAATTAATAAATAGAAAAACAAGTTGAATCAAGAAAAAATTACATATTTTAAAACTACACATCGTCATCTGTAATGGGTTTCAATTTCATTAAAAAATTTAGAAAAAAACATCGTTAGCCATATTGGTGAAGTTGGTCTTTTCTCTTGCTCTGAACATGGACTTGTACTTGCAGGTCCAAGGCAAGGGGTTGGCTTACCATGCTTTTCCCAAGCCTAAGCCTTTAGGAATGGATACCCATTCTAAAATGAGTACCCGTTCTAAATGGGTATCTATTTTAAAATAGACCCATTCCTTTTGTGTGGGAAAAAAAAGCACATAGGTTGTTTTTTTTTAATTCAAACACCTATTTATAAAAGGGTACCCATTCCTAAATGGGTACCCATTTAGGATCGAACACCCATTCCTAAGATGGTACTCATTTAGGCTCGAGCACTCATTCCTAAATGGGTACTCGTTTCATTTAAAATGGGTACCCGTTTCTTTTAAAATGGGTATCCGTTTCTTTTAAAATGGGTACCTGTTTCTGTTAGGATTTTTTCTTTGCCTATGACTTCCCCATATGTGGACCCAACTTCTTGTGGGAACTTGCCCATAAAGTGGGATTTAGTTGTACATGCCAATCATGGCCAACATCATTGACTGTCTTCTTTAAGATTTTCAAGATTGTTTTATTAGACGCCTCTACCTGACCATTTCCTTGAGGATAGTATGCTATGGAGAAATGGTGTTGGATATGGAACTTGTCATAGAGCTCTTTGACATCCTAATTTTTAAATGGTCTTCCATTATCAATAATAATGGATAGAGGAATTTTCCATAATGACAAATGATGGTTCAATCCATTAATGAGGGAATTTGCTTGCCTATGACATTGGTTAAAGGTGCGGCTTCAATCCACTTAGTGAAATACTTAGTTGCAGTTATTATGAATTTGTGGCCATTGGATGAAGGGGGATGAATCTTGCCCACAAGGTCGAGTCCCCATTGGTAACAAGGCCAAGGAGTCGTTAAGGGTTGTAGTTCTTGTGCTGGTGCATGTATGAGATTTCCATGGATCTGACATTTCTTGCACTTTTTGACAAAATGATAAGAATTTGTTTCCATACTTGGCCAGTAATATCCCATATGCATAAGTTTCTTTGCCAAGGTGGGACCACTAGAGTGCGTTTCATAAATACCTTCATGAACTTCCCTTAAGGCGGTTTGATATTCCTCACACTCTAGACACCTAAGGAGAGTACCATCAAGACCTTGTCAATAAAGGATATTGGCAATTATGGTATAACAAGCGGCTTGACGGATAAAGGTTCTACATTGATTATTTGATAGGCTAGGTGGCAATTTGTTTTCTTTTAGGTAGGTATAAATGTTTCCATACAAAGGGGAATCAGATCCTACTATTTGACATATAATTCATGTTTTAGGGTTATCATACACAGGATTAGACAATGGCTCCACTAAGAACTCATAATGTGACTAATTTTTAGGTATATTCAGGAGTGAGGCAATAGTTACCATGACATCTGTAGGTTTATTCTCCAATCTAGACCTATCTATTCAAAAGAGATCATGACAAAGTACTCTTTGAAGTCATCTACCATGCACTTGTAAGGTATTAACTTATCATCCTTGGTCTGATAATCATCATTTACCTGATTGATGACTAGTTGTGAATCTCCATAAACATATAACTCTTGAACTTTCTACTCTATAGCCATGCTGAGACTAATGACCAATGATTCATATTCCACCACATTGTTGGTGCAAGGAAATAATATTCTATATGATTTTGGTATGGTATCTCCCTGTGGTGTCACCAACAAAATCCTACTCCTAACCCATGCTATGTGTAAGATCCATCAAAATAAATCTTCCATGTTTGAGTTGTTATATTGAAAATGGATTCATCTAGAAACTCAAAACTTAATGGATTTTCATCATTCAGTGGTGCATCTACTAGTTGATCCGCAATTACCTATCCTTTTATTACCGTTCTATCCACATATTCAATGTCAAATTCACTTAGGATCATAACCCACTTGGCCAACCTGCCTGTTAGAGATGCCTTACTTAGAAGTAAATATTTCAATGGATCTATTTTAGATAACAAATTGATTGAATGAGTTAACATATATTGTCTTAGCTTTTGAGATGCAAATACTACACCAAGACATGCTTGCTCAATAGGTGTATACTATAAATCATAGCCTACTACTATCTGACTGATATAATAGATAGCTCATTCTTTTTCTTCAGAATCCTATTGTGCCAGTAGAGCTCCTAGAGAGGTTGTCCTAGCTAAAATATAAAGCAACAATGGTTTTCCTTGCATTGGTGGCATCAATATTGGTGGATTCATCAAATATTCTTTGAAGAGTGTAAAATCTTTTTCACACATCTCATCCCATCTGAAAGGAACATTCTTGTGAAGTAGATGAGTGAAGGGATGACTTTTGTTGGCTAACTGTGAGATAAACCGGCAGATAGATTGCAACTTGCCTTGTAATGATCTCAATTGACTGATATTTTTAGTAGGTGGCATTTCCATTATAGCTTTCACCTCTGCAGGGCCCACCTCAATTCCTTTTGCTGACACTATGTATGCTAAAAGCTTGCTGGATGTGACTTTGAACACACACTTCTTTGGATTCAAATGAACATTAAATTGCTCCAGTTGCTGAAAGATCTTGTCTAATACATGCAGATGTTCTTCCTGTGTGAATGATTTTCCTAGAACATCATCCACATAATCTTCCATAATAATGTGCATCATATCATGGAAAATGGTGGTCATTGCTCTCTGGTAAGTAGTTCCTGCATTTTTCAACCCAAACAACATCACATTCTAGAAATATGTACCCCATGGACATGTAAAGGTAGTTTTGTGTTGGTCTTCTGGTGCAATTTTGATCTGATTATAGCCAGAAAACCTATCCATTAGAGCTAACATAGTATGTCCTATTGTCAGATCTACAATGATGCCTATATTGGGTAAAGGAAAATCATCCTTGGGGCATGCTTTATTCAAATCTCTAAAATCTATGCAAAGTCTGAGTCTCTTGTCTAGTTTAGAAATAGGAACAGTGTTGGAAATCCATTCGGGATAATATATTGATCTGATGAAACCTACATCCAACAACTTCTTCAACTCTTCTTTGACTAAAAGTGCTATATGTGAATGCATTTTTCTTAACTTTTGTTTCACTGGTTTAACTCCTGGAGCTACTAATAAATGATGCATGAAGAGATCTGGATCAAGGCCTGGCATATCTGCATAGGACCAAGCAAAATTAATATGTCTCTCTTTAAATCTAATTTGATGAATTCTTTCTTTTCTTGCTCTGATAGAGATTCTACTAGATGAATTATCTTTGGGCTATCCTCTGTACCAATATTCACTGGTTCTACTAGTTCTATTAAGAGTGAAGACCTCTCCTAATGTGTAGGGTTGGGGAGAGCATCAATCCTTTCATCCTTTTTCCCCTCAGAGAGGTTTTCACCATCTGATACATCCTTTATTTTATTTTTTTCGTGATCTAATACTGCCGCAAAGCAGTTTTCACCATTAGATCCATTTTTTATTGTTATTATTTTGCGACTAAAAGGCTTGGCACCCTCTCCAAAATAAGCCATGTTATTAAGTTCTGTAGTGAAGCCTGCCTTATGATCTCCTGGAGGTAGATGATCCCTAAGACCTAGATAGTCGACAATAGCATCATCATTATGAAAGGTATCTAGTTCAGGGGCATTTTGTTGTTCCCAATATATAAGTTCAGGATGTATTAGTGGAAGAGGATCATCTGGTTGATTTGGCTCAAGGACAATAATGGTTAGGATGGAAAAGTTTTCTAGGTTTATGGGTGTATCTCCAAGGTCTAATTCAATACTCTCCTCAGGATTATCTATCACATGGGATATCTGACCTTCCTTGTGGGACTCACTCTCGATATTCTACGAATCTAACTCCATTGGTCTAGACCTTGAACTTTGTCCCTCATGGTATGTATTGGTGGATCTATATGATTGAACCACATCAATGGGCTTATCTTCATAAGATAAATCAAAAAGACTTTCCCATTCCCATTCATTAGATTTTGTTTCACTTCCCTCTTGGAATTTATGGATTTGCTCCACTAGATTTTTAGTAGCCTTTTCTATGACATCTCCTTTATAACCTAGTCCTTTAGTGTCTTGAGCAGATAATGAAGAAGGTTGTATGGGTTCAATAATTCCTTCTTTTCATAAGCCTATGGGAATATGACCATCATATCCCATTCTTTGCATAATAGTGAAACCCATGCCATATTGTTTAGTCGGTAATTGTGGTTTTTGTTATTGTGACTTGAGATCACTTTCTTCTTCCTTGTATAACCATTGGAGGATATCTTTCTCTTCACTTTCTTCTGATAGATTGCCCCATTTGATAAAAGGACCTTTAAGATGCTTCAATGACAGTTGTTTGGACATAGATGGTTTTCCATAGGATTTGGGTGAAAGGGGTAATTGTGTGGTACAAAAGGATTGTTCAATGGAATACTCTCCAACACCTTTGTCCTTGAGTTTAACTTTCATTTTAGCAGACTTGGATGTAGAGGCTAATGAGCTTGTATCAACATGGGATGTAGATGATGAGGCTACATGGTTAGTGGCTATAATGACTTCAGGTTTAGGTTTGATGGTATTGCAATATTGGAAGGGATCGGGATCACCTTGGATTGTAATCTCTTGACTATTGTATGGAAATTTTATGCATTGATGATAAGTAGATGGTACAACTTTCATTACATGAATCCAAGGGCAACCAAGGAGAATATTATAGGCTAAATCCATGTCAAGGACTTGACAAACCACATCTTTTTCAATTGGTCCAACTCTTATGGCTAAGACAACAGTTCCTTGAGAAGATCTTTCATCCTCATCACATCCTTTGATAGTGATTTTCTTCTTTAAATCTATAGCATTTTCAGAAAACCTCAATGCAAGGATTAATTTTAAGGTACATATATTTAAACCATCTCCTCGATCTATAAGGACTCATTTGATTCCATGCTTGTGAATAAGTACTTCAATGTGGAGAGATGCATTATGAGATTGGTGAATGGCCATATCATCATTTTTAGTGAAATATAGGAAATGAGGCATGGTGAGATGTCCCATCATGGCTTGAAACTACTCTTGGTCCAGATTTGTGGGTATGGTAGTTTCAAGTAGAGCCTTTTCTAGGATAGCTTTGTGAGATGGTGAAAGATGCAAAAGCTCGAATATGGATATGTGTGTGGGTGTCTTTTTGAGTTGGTCTAAGACATTGTATTGATTTGATATGGAAGAGGGCTTGGGTGGAGCCCCTTGAAGAGTAATCTTTCCCCAATAGGTAGTAACATTACAATTAGGCTTGTTGTTAATGGTAATCACATTGACATGTGAGTCACATTCAGATATATGATTAACGGTGTACTCATAAGATACTTTCATGTAGTTAGCATTGTTACCACCGTTATTGTTTGTTTTTGAGGCACTTGCCTTCTCATAGTTAGGAAGTGGATTCTTAAATGCCACATGTTCTTCATGGGATGTATTCCCATCAATTGATATATCTCCTATATCTATTAAGTCTTGAATTATGTTTTTCAATCTTTGACAATCATTTGTTTTGTGACCTTTGCTTCTAAGAAATTCACAATAATCAGAATCTTTCCACCATGAGGGTTTAAATTTGGGTTCATATTCTCTTGCTATAAGAAGTGTTATGAGATTATTTGCAATAATTTTCCTTAAGGCAGATTCAATGGATTCTCCCAATGGTCTAAATCTTCTACGGGGATGATTGAAGTTTGTTGGTCTAGGTTCATTATTGGTTAGTTTGTTTGGAGAAGCATTGTTTTGTGGACTTGACAAATTTAAGATGGGTTGTGTTGATTTAACATGTTTGACATCTACAACCCCATCATTCACAATGTTATTATTCTTGGTCCAAAACATGGATTTGTTAGTGTTGTTTGAACTAGTAACATCCTTATAGATCTTAATTTGTCCTTTGGCTATCAATGTTTTTTCTATGAGTAATCACATCTCAATAACCTTACTAAAAGAAGTGGGAGATTAGATTTGAAGTTGACAGCTTAAATCCATGTTTAAATTGTGGACAAACATTTCTATCATTTGTTTTTTGGGGATGTGATATGGACATTTGCTTGCAAGTTGTCTCCATCTTTGCAAGAAAGTAGTGAAGGATTCTCCACCCTTTTATTTATTGTTGCAAAGATCTAAAATTGATATATCATGTTCAATGTTATAGGAGAAGTAAGCTACACATTTGTCTACTAGTTCGTTAAATGTACGGATTCCAGGAGGTAGACATGAGATCCATTCCATGGCTTGACTTCCTAAGCTAGGTGGAAAGAGTCACATTAGATATGTATCATTGTGAGCAACTTCTAAACATGCAACACTAAATTCCCTAATATGATCACGTAGATCACCTTTTCCCCTATATTTGTCAAATTTGGGTACTTCAAAATTGGAGACAAAAGGTATCATAACCAAGCTTTTATCAAAAGGATAGGAAAATATGTCCTCTAGTGAATATCATTTTGTTGTGGATCTAGTTTGTAGATCTACAAATTGTTGTTGCAAAGCTTGGATTTGTTGAGTGAGTGCATCTAATGGATTTGTCCCATCCTTAGTTTCCTTGTTCTTAGGAGCTTCAATTTCCTTTGTTTGAATTGTTTCTCTCAAATTTTCAATATCAAAATCATATAATTTTTCTCCTTGTTGTCCAAGCATAAGGAAATATTTGTGTGGATCTGTTGCTATGACTTTGTCCATTAATTTTTTAAACTTTGGGTCTTGTAGAGCACTAACAATTTATTCTTGGGGGGTTTCTTCTTCTTCTTCATCACTAGAATGACCTTGGCTACCATTTAATGAACTCATTTCTTATTGTCTTTTCTTTTGAGCCCTAGTGTCAACCATACAAAGTTTATATGAATGATGTTGAACATGTAAGATGTGTAGATATAAGTGATGGCTTTGATGAAGTGTAGGTTGGGTGAAAGATGATATGACTAGATTGAAGTATTGATGGTAAGATTTCTAAAGTGTTGTTTTGATCTTGTTTAAACAATAATCTTGAGATATGATAAATATCTATCAAAGGGTGATCCAAAGTAAGTCAAATAGGGATGATGGATATCACTATGATGGAGACTTTGTCAAGATTTTTAGTATAGCTCCTAGATAAAGGATGATAAATATTGATAGAGGGAAACTAACTAAATTGTTTGTTGAAATGATAAGATCTCAAAAGCACTTTTTGAAAATCTTGTTTTTTTTTTGGGAAGCTAAGTGTGAGATGTAAGTGTGAATGTTTAAAATGGATGCAAGATGTCTATGTATAGTTTGTATGACTCCAAAAATGAAATCTAGGAGGAAAAGGATATCCAAATCTATTTTATTTGTTTGTTTGAGACCTCAGGAAATAGTCTCTATTGTGGATGTGCATATTCAAATGTGTAGGAACAATGTGTATATGCACAGAAACAGAGGATATATGTGTAGTTTCAAGTAGAAACAGTGATTATAGGTGCAAAAACAAACGGTATATGTGCAGAAAGATCAAATTCACAAGAATAGTGATTGAATGCATAGAAACAAAGGTTATATGTGTATCTCTATGTCAGTGACTGTGTTTGATCAATTTTGGTTGGTTTTTGGTTCATTTTCCTAGGTAAAGTACTATTTTTGGGATGATTTTTTTCTAATTTTGACAAAAAGACACAATAGATAGTAAAACACAATGGTTATTTGTAACAATCAGTGTATGTTCAAGGCTCATAAAAATCCCAAGTTTCCACAGGTATAACACAATTTGAAGACAAATCAAGCACTTCTTATTCCTAAGGATACGGCTTCACTGCGATACATCAGACAACACTTGGAATCTCCATCGACTCAAATGTCATCACACCTAATATGGATGTGTACAGTTTTTTGTCTTTATGAAGGAGGACGGATAGGGACCTTGAGGACTAGAAGGATAACCCAATCACCCTTTCCCCAGAAAGCTACAAGTAGCTTATGCTAAGTTGGGGATTTCTATCTCATCTCAAGGGAGCCTTATGTTGAGTAATATTGGGGGCGAAGTACCCTTGCACTAAAAATTATTGCAATGTTTGGAGGTAGATAAGGTAGTCTCTAACTATGAGGTTTCTAGTTGCTTTTTTGGGGACCAACGCCTTGTGAGCATCTAGCAAGCCACTAAAATATTTAACCAACTTTACTAAGAGTGTAATATACCTTACACAAATGTGAATTTCTTCACAAAAGTGTTAGTATGCCTCCTTTCAAATTGGCACCATATGGCAAAAGCTAATGTTGGTTAGGACTTGGCTTTCACCTTGACCAATTTGTACAGTGGTCCAAATGAAAAATCCACTTAGGGTCATTCCCTCTTGGATGAAACACACTCTAAAAGATAGGCCCTTCTAAAAAAACCAAAAGATCATATCCATAATTCACAAAGTGAAGAAAGGATATTTTCTAGTGATTTTGTTGGTGATAAATAGAAAATAAAAAGAGATGGGTCTGGTTTTTGATCACCCAAGTTTTGCACAAGGGGAGAGAATATACCTATCACCTCACAAACATGGAATACACTTGTTCATTTAACCTCTTAGATTAAACTATGTGCAACTAAACTAATCACATGAGATGCAATATTTGTATGATCAATGAAAAGAAAGGAATGTCAATTAACCCCCTAGATTAAACTATGTTTTGATTGTATGAAAAATGGATGTGTAAGATTACTTTCCCCTACTTAATCTAGATGCTACTAAATTATCAATGCAAGAGTAAGTGTAACAATGATGTCTTAACAAAAGCAATAAACTTGCAAAATAATTGTTAGTAGTTTTAACATACAATCTTTGACATTCGACAATAGCTGCACCACAAATTAGTCCAAAAACATAAAACCACAGTGCCAGATGTAAATGCACAGAAACAGAGAGCAAATGTGTAGGAACATAGATGCATAGTAAGATTGATTATATGCGCAAAAATAATGGTTGAATGCACAGAAATATCATATGCAAAGAAAGATGGCTCAAATGCGCAAAAAAAATGTTAAATGCTTAGAAAGATAGTTTTCTCTTATAGGTATAGATGTGCAAGACTGGAACACAAATGCATAGGAACGCTCTATTACGACTGTAAGCACATAAAAACTCAAATTTTTTATGTTAAATTCGGTGCAAGGCCTGATGGTGGGTGCCAAAATGTGATTGATAATTTGGAAACAATTTTAAAAACCTATTAAGCTACCACAATACTCTAAATTTCTACTCAAACCAAAATCACCAATGAAACTAATAGAAAAATGCAAAATTTGAAACAAACATGATTTATACCTTCAAACTCAGATTTCTCCTTCGTGTCCCATTGTGTCCTATCTTCTTGAGATCTTGATTTTGTGATGATTGTAATTATGCTCTCAAAATGCACTTCTTTGTTTCAAGATGACTCTAAGATGAATGTACTTGTGGTGGATTTTATGCAAAGTGAATGACTCTACAATGCTCAATTATGATAATGATTTGATGAAGCTAATAATGTGCAACTATGGAGATGAGATAATGCTAAATGATATGCTAATGGAGATTACTAATGATAATGCTATGCAAATGGAAGCCAAGGAGACACTTTTGATACTTGATATGACTTCTGCAACATGAATGTACTATCTCTCTTGTGTTTTGCAAAATGAGGATGAGAAGCTTCCTTTTATAGGCAAATGATGGCTTAGATCCAAGTGGCAAAAGATCAATGGTTGAGGAATTGGTCTTGTGACATGTAGGGTCAAGATTAAATTGTTTCGATGAGGGGAGATATAGAAGCAGGATGTTCCTACTACATTGACAAGATGGAGGGATATGTGGGAAAAGGAGCCACATGGCGAGATGCTCACAAAGACCATGAGAGAAAGATGGAAGAAGAAATCTATGATTGTTGGGATGTTGGAGGGAATATAGGATTCATAAGACAAGTGTCTTATGGTCAACTTTGACCATAATGATGTGGAGAGACCAACTTCTACAAAGTAGGGATTGTTGAGAGGAAATAGGACATGTGTTGAGGATAAATGTTTAATTAAATATTATTAATATTTAATTTATGGTGGAACATGGAGGTGAGGTGTCAAATGATGTGTAGGGTGATGTGGAGGAATGATGTGGATTTTAGGAATATGACTTTATCTTAGAAGAATAATTAAATAATTAGGATTATTTAATTAGGGATAACTTTAGAAGAATTAAGATTTTTAATTAAATAAATTAATATTTTTTAATTATTGGAATAGTATGATAAATGTGAATCAAATAAATAAATTGGTATATTTATTTATTGATAGAGGAAATAAGAATTAAATAAATATTAGAATATTTATTTAATTTACCTTGAGCCATTTTTAGGTGTATACAATAGAGGTAAGAAAAATGTTCAGAACCTGGACCAGGTGATAGAAAGTCATAGGGCTAGGGATCTTGGGAACACTGGGCCTCTCCTAGGATTTCTAGAAACTGCTACTTTTTTCATGTTTGTACCTGCAAGTTCTTCAGTCTTCCAGCTTGGCACCTTCTAAAACCTGTTCATCAGATCTGCACACAAGAAAGAAGAGGAAAAGTGTTGTGGCTATATAGGAGCTTGCCTTAGCCAAGCCCCCATTTCAGTATTCCTACCTAATGGATAGGAAAGATTAAATACCGATGTTGTGTGTGCTCAGAAATCCTATGTGTGAGCAATAACATGCAAGATCTAACCAAACAACCTTAAGGACCAAGATCCATGGAAGGTCTAGAGAATAAGAAGGTGATGCAACCATACCCCTAGAGGGTACTCAAGCCAAACTCAAGTTGGTGGTTCCAACCCTTCTCCCAATCATGCAAAGTGTTCCAACCTAGGAGCTCATGAGATAGATTCAAGATTTCATGTCCTAGCCTTCATTCAAATCTTTCCAAGGGTGAAGTAGATCTCTACTTGATCAAAAACCTACAAATAACCAATAGCATAGAGAGCAACAACAATAGAGAACTTGTTCACATCAAGAGCGCTTCTAAAAACCTCCTTTTTAAAATGATTCAACTCACTTACCTTTATACAAGGCTTATAGAAAGGGTAATTCAAATCAAAGTGCCGACCTGACTTAACGCGCTCAAAATCAAATTTAGATTTAGGGTCAGCCTAAGAAACATTAAGGAAAACGTGTAACTTAAAATTATCCCTCGAAGCATGGAAGGGACCAGGGCACTCGAGTGCCCTGAGCCTAGGGTCATTTCAAGGCCCAAGTTCACTCTAAATGTGAGGCTAACTCTGAATCTTCATTTATCTTTTGAGGCCATGATAAAACTTTAATCGAGATTACAACTTATTCAATAAAAGGGGTTAAAAAAGGGCTTTAAGGGTGGATCTAAAAGGGACTATGCTTGAGACCACTAAAAGGGAGGAGCTAAACATAGTGAAATTGTGCCTACACACATGTGTACACAATTTATGATGTTACAAGTGCCATATTGGTGGAATGTGTTGTAGTTGTTAGCATAATAGAAGAGAGCTGACCAAATGTGTTGGGGGTTGTGAAGATGGAAATTTGGTGATAAAGTTCAATTGTTGCTAATGTGGATAGAGTCTGTGGGTGGTGTAGGACAATTTGTTGGATGTAAGGACATGTGAGTAGAGGGTATAGAGCTAGTTGCAAGTTATGGGGTTTATGATGGGCCTGAGGAAGAAACCAAGAGGCAATAGGAAGGTGATTGAGTAGCAAAAAGGTGGTAGAAGAAGGAGTCGTGATGGTGAAATAATTCCACAAGTAGCACAAGTGGTGATGAGAATATTTGTAGGGTCAAAGAGATGGCCACATTTAGGCAACGAACTGGCCATGAGAATAGTTTGGGAGGTGAAGGAAGCAATGATGATACAAAGAGATGGTTACTAGAGGCATAGATGATGGTAGCAAAGATCTATTGGGAAAATTTGCTTGCAAAATAAGTAATCACATAGGATGAAAGAATTAACATTTAGTTCCTAGATCAAAGGATATGTGGCAAGAACACATAAGAACTTGTGGAACATGTGCATTAATTGTGAAGAGGATAGTGTGCAAGCATCAAATGAGATAGAAGGAGCCAAAGAGAGGTCATTTGTACCTTGTCTACATTTATGAGAATCCTAGTGCATTTAGGAGATGATCATGTGTGATCCAAGGGAGATTCGATCAAAGATGGGTGTGCATAACATTAATGGTAGACTATTTTGGTGCTCACATCAGGACAATAGGATTGGTGAATTCAAACATCTAGATATTTAGGTAGGATCCAAGGAGAGAAAAGGCATGTGCATAGTGATTCAAATGGCAACAAAGGATAGTCAAGATGCATAGAATGAAGAGGAGGGCACATGCAGATTTTGTGAAGTTTATTCATGCCAATGAGAGAGTGTGGGAGTTTAGGAGATAGCAACTGAGATGGTTGAAAGAATAGTCAAACTAGGAGAAGAGAGAGAAGTAGAGGTAGGCTATGAGGAGAAAGAAAGGTCCAAGCATGTAGACGGTTGAGAAGAAAAGTTAATTGAGGGTAGAGAAAGAGCTTGAGGAGAGGAAGCATAGGCTAGCACATGAATATATGCTAGGGATTGAGAAGGAGCTATGAGAGTTCAATGACAAGAGATCTTTAGTGTGTAGGTTTATGAGAGGTCAACTAGAGAATTAGGCAAAAGGAAAATGCCCAAGGAGTTGAGCAAAGGTGTCAACAAGGTAGATACCATGAGTAGGATAGAGAGAGGGACAAGAACACACATGAGACTTTATTGGAAGATGTTGCATGTGTGTAGAAAGAAAATAAGTTTTGTGTGTGCATAAAGAGAACAAGTGGCAGTATTTTAGTAGCAAGGTCATGTCAGTGAGGAGAAGATTGAGAGTGTAGTCAAAGAGTAGAGAGTAGTCGAAGAGCTAATTGTAAGTGTGTGTGAATGAATAGGTGAAGCATGAGTCCCTACATGTAAAAGAAGAAATTTATTTATGTAATATAATGTGTCATTTTTGTTGTTGTTAAAGTGGTGTCCTATGTTGTGTGTGTGGGTCCATGTAGGGTTGGGTCTAGACATTCCTAAGTGCGAGTACTTGCGTGGTAGTAGGGTTGTTGGGAGTAGTTGTTGCTAGTGGGCGGTAGTCCATAGGGATTAATATGTGAGTGTTGTGGGTTAAACTACAACAAAAGGGAACCCCTTTAGGCTTTCATATTACTATGTGTAGTCCTAGGCACTACAAATAGGGTGTTACCATCTATTAGGCATCAAAGCATCCCCTACTAGTTGTAGTTGCCATCAATTTAGTATTAAAATGGGCTATAGCTCTGGGAGTGAGTTGGAGTGAGTGTGTGAGTCCTCCAAAAGTGTGAGTGGTTTGTAAGGAAAGCTCAAGTATGTGTGTGTAGGTAGTCAAGATGCCCCAAAGAGAGTAGCAAAAGTTTCACTACCAGACCTTGTGGAGAAGGTTGAGGTACTATTGAAGGCCTTGATAGGGACCAAGGTAGAGATAGAAGGTCTAGATAATATCCAAGTGAGAGGTTATAAGCATGCATCAGTTATCTCAAGGAAGGGTATAAGGAGGAGGAAAAAATAATAGAAGAGTCGAGAGAAGATTACCTTGGGAGGAATTGAGAAAATAGAGGAGCCATGTGAGTATCCCAGATTTAAAATAAAATGGGTTTTGTAAAACTCATGAAAGACCTCACATGGATAACATGGTAAAGGAGAGAAGAGTCATCATGGATCAGGACAAGGAGGACAATGTAACTTGTAGATTATAAATAACTAGGAGGATAATTATGCATGAGTATGGAGAAGATGTATTTGTGAAGGAGATGTTGCAAGTTGTTCATCCAAATTAAGGGAGCTTACCACTTGAGGAGAAAGAAAAGTAAGGGTGCCATGAAGAAGGCATGATGGATGAGTACAAGAAAAAGGTTTCATGTGGGAATAAGCTCGGATTCCCAAGGTGTTGTAAGGGAGTGTGGTAAAGGAGCCAAAGAGTTAGGGTGTGATGGTGATAGAGGAGGTCACCATGGAGCTACAAGTAGATGCAACAAAAGAGTGTAGGGAGGATGTTGCATGTAGGTGTAGTAGAGGAAGGATGCAAGCATGAAGCTACAATTGCAAGTTGGAGCAACTGAAAATAGTAGAGAGATGCTACAAGT
This sequence comes from Cunninghamia lanceolata, assembly GCA_027924645.1. Classification (NCBI taxonomy): domain Eukaryota; kingdom Viridiplantae; phylum Streptophyta; class Pinopsida; order Cupressales; family Cupressaceae; genus Cunninghamia; species Cunninghamia lanceolata. Next base: position 2,039,542 of record BSBN01000201.1, on the reverse strand, counting down.
ATGAGCAACAACGGTGTTATAGATTGTTGTAGCTAAGGAGAATGAGTAGGGTGTTGTAGGTGAGATGTTGTAGGTAAGTGTAACAAGTAGAAATGATAAGTGAAGAGGCAAAGGACATGAGGATGCACAATGCAACATGCAAAGTGCTACAAGTAATAGTAGCCAAGAAGGATGAAGAAGAGGAAGAGATGGTTAGGCTATTTGAGTCCATCATGAGTATGGATTTGAGCCTAGAAGAAGAAAAGATCACACTTGAGGAAGAGAAGCTGTTGTGTAGGATATTAAGTGGAGATGTCGATGAAGAAGGATACATGGATGAAGAAAAGAGATGCAAGTGGAGGTGTATGGGAAAAGCCCAAAAGTAGAATAGGAAAGAAAAGAAGAAGGAGAAGCACTTGGAGGAGGAGATTGGGTTACAATAGGTGCAATCCCATGAGAGTGCAATAGGTAGAGGGTGAAAGGTGCCAATGGAGGAAACTGGTTCTAGTGAGGTGTTGGAAGAGGAAAAAGGAAAAGTAGACACTTCCATATAGTCCTACCATGTGAGTAGGGGCTCACATATTTTTGTATTGAGCAAGTATGATTAGGAACATCCTTAGGCATTTGAGTTAGCATGGACTAGAGACATGGAATTGATCATTTGGAGTTGATCATGTACATGTAGCCACTACAATTTTTCACTTGTAGCCACTATGTAAGTTTCCACTTGTAGCCACTAGTGAAGTAATTACCATAGTGTAGAGGGCAATTATAGCAAAGTGAGGTGGCCACTTGTAGCCATAGTTTGAGGACTCACAAAAGAGAGAGTGAGTGTTGATTCACTTGCAAAAACATAGATCCATGATAGAAGAGAGATTTACTCATATTAATAAAAGGTTTTCCTATGGAATGATTGGGCACTTACAACAAAGGAAGGATGAACTATTGAAGTAAGCACATTGTCAACAATGAGGTTATTAAGGTTTGAGGACAATACTGAGTTCATGTTGCAAGTGACAAGGGAGTCAAAAAGAAGAGAAATAGTGTTGCAATTACAAATGCAACAAAGGACAATAGTGGGGTTTCTCATGTGTAAAGACTAATAGGAGGGTCAGTGTCTTACCAATGGATTGTATGGTATTTGTTGGTATAGTAAAAGACTGGTAACTAAATGAACTAAAGGGAAAGAAAATGAAAAGGTGGTAATAGAGTTTTGTTGTTTCTACTATAGAGTTTATGGGTGGTGTAGGAGAGTTTCCTGGTTCCATGGACATTTGAGCAAAGGGTATCAAGCTATCTGCAAGTTATGGAGTGCATGATGTGGTTGAGAAAGATCTTGAGAGGCCATAGGAAGGTAATTGAGTAGTAGAAAGGCGGTAGAAGAAGGATCCATGGTGGTGCAATAAAATTGTGAGTAGCATGAGTGGTAGTTGTGGAAGAAGAAATGTTACAAATGGAGAACAAACATGAAAGTACAATGAAGAGAAAGGAATGAACTAATCAAGTATTAGAGTATTTGTTTGAAGTAAATTTACCATTCCAAGAAGAAAAATAATCAGAAGAATACACAAAATTATCAACAATAGGGACCAAGATTTGAAGGGGGAAAACAAAGAAAAAACCCCAATATATATGAAGATGGAAAGAAGCCTTGAAATAATTACAAAGAGAGAATGTTCATGTGAATGTGAAAAATGAGAGATTGCAGATAATAGAACAAGAGAGAAAACACCTCATAAATAAAGGTGAGAAGAGGAGTTGCTTGTAATTCTCATATTCCATCTATCACTTTGGTGTGTGCAAAGTGTCAACCTCTTAAGGAGGTGGCCAAACTCAAATATGCCTCTAAGAGGGATGTGTACATGAGTCATCCTCACACATGTTTGAGGATACTCACATGAGACAAAATACTTTGTATTATAAATACAAGTATTTAAAAGATAAAAAATAAAAAATAATCTTTACCTTTACCAAGTAAAGATTAATATTCTAACACCCCCCTTAAGCTTTACTTGGGGAGATTACATCAAATCCATTAATAGGATGTAAGCCTAGAGTTTTACAATGATAAAGAATTTTTTCTTTACAAAGAGGTTTAGTGATCTAATATCAACAACTTGATCTTCACCCTTGCAATACAAAAGAGAAATTTGTTTGTCTTCAATTTGCTCTCTAATGAAGTGATGTTGAAGAGCAATATGCTTGGTCCTTGCATGAAAAACTAGATTCTTTGCTAAGGCAATAGCACTTTGATTATCACAATACAAAGGAGAAGGATCCTTTTGAGGTAAACCAAATTCTTCAAGCAATCTTCTTAACCATAACACTTCTTTAGATGCATTAGTACAATCTTATATTCAGCTTCGATGGAGCCAGGAGAAGTGGATTGTTTCTTCAAGTACTAGTCCAAGATATGGCACTTGATCCAACAAAGAAACAATAACCACAAGTGGATCTCCCATCATTTGGATCACCTCCTAAATCTAAATTAGTATAACCATATAGAGAAAGTTACAATTTGCGTCATAAAAGAGACCAACATTAATGGAACCTTTAATATATCTTAAAATTATTTTTGCAACTTTGAAGTGTGTTTGTTGAGGTTTAGACATAAATCTAGAAACTAAACCAACACTAAAGGAAATATTAGGTCTAGTTAGAGTTAAGTAATTTAATCTTCCAACTAGTTGCCTATATAAAGTAGAATAAACAAAAGGAGTTTCCATATCAACCATTAATTTTGTTCCTAATTAACAAGGAGTAGAAACAAGATTAGCATCATTCATTTTAAATCTATCTAAGAGATCTTGAGAATATTTTTGTTGAGAAAGGAAAATACCATTAGTTGTTTGCCAAATCTCCATACCCAAAAAATTATGTAGTAAGCCTAAATCAATCATTTGAAATTGATGATTTAGTTGAGACTTAATATCACAAATCAAATTGTTGGAACTACCAGTAAGTATTAAATCATCAACATATAAAATAACAATCACAATATCATTTTCATTATGTTTAATATATAGATTAGGATCACTTTGACTTCTAGTAAATCCTTGAGAACTAAAGAAAGCATTAATTTTAGCGTACCATTCTCTAGGAGATTGTTTTAAACCATAAATTGATTTCTTCAATTTGCAAAAAAGGTGTTCCTCACCCTTTTTAACAAGACCAAAAGGTTGAGACATATAAATTTCTTCATGCAAATCACCTTTTAAAAATGCACTTTTAACATCCATTTGATGAATAGGCCAATGCATATGAGAAGCTAAATCTAGAACTAATTTAATAGTTGGCATTTTGGCCACAGGTGCAAAAGTTTTACTACAATCTAATCCTTCCACTTGAGAGAAACCTCTAGCTACTAATCTAGCTTTAAATTTATTAATCTCATTGTTTGCATTGAACTTAGTTTTATAGAACCATTTGCATGAAATAAGATTCTTACCTTGAGGTAAAGGAACAAGCTCCCAAGTTTGATTTGCAATCAACATTTTATATTCATCTTGCATAACCTTTTCTTAATGAGGTTGATGTTTAGCTTGCTCATAACTTTGTGGATCATTAAAGTATCCATAATTTTAGACATCAAAGCATAATTTCAATAGTTTACTTTTCTAGCCTTATATCTATCCATTCTAGTTAAGATATCATCACTTTCTTGAACTAAATTTTAAACCATTTAGGCATATGTTTAGATGTAGGAGTAGCATCACTAGAGAAGGAATCATCATGAGAATGTTCATCACGTTCACTATCACTTTAACTAAGAGAAGTATTAGAAGGATTCAAAGAAGTATGCAAATAAGGAGGATTATCCTCAATAACAAGAACATTATTTTAAGAAAAATCATTGTTAACAACTTTAAAGAATAATCATGAACACCATTTTCAGCAATGCAAACATCTCTAGCAACTTTAACTTTATTAGTAATAGGATTATAAACTCTATAAGCTTTAGATTGTTCATCATACCCAACAAAAATTTGAGAAGAAGATTTAGAATCTAATTTTTTCCTTTTTTGTTTAAGTTTATGAACAAAAGAAATTGAACCAAATATTCTTAAATGCTTAAGATTAGGCTTCCTACCTAACCAAGCCTCTTCAGGAGTGATATCATGTAAGGCTTTGGTTGGATTTTTATTAATAATATAAGTAGAACAAAACATAGCTTCAACCCAAAATTTATAAGACATGTTTTTAGCATGTAACATACATTTAGCCATTTCAACAATAGTTCTATGCTTCCTTTCCACTACACCATTTTGTTGAGGTGTATAGGGAATGGTTAGCTCATGTTTAATACCAAAGGACTTCAAATAACCATTAAAAGCATTATTCACATATTTAGTACCATTATTAGTCCTAAGTATTTTGAATTTAAAACCAAATTGCCTTTCAACAAATTTATGAAAATCAACAAAAGTATCAAGAACTTGATCCTTGTTTTTAAGAAAATAGATCCAAGTTCTTAGTGAATAATCATCAACAAAAGTAAGTGCATACCTTGATCCTTGGATGGATTCATTTTCCATGGGTGCCAAAAGGTCACTATGAATGACATGCAACTTATGATTTTCCCTCCATGCTTGACCTTTAGGAAAGGACTCCCTATGCATCTTACCACTCATGCATCATGTGCATACAATATTAGAAGGAACAATACTAGGCAATCCTTCTACCATATTAGATTTTTACTTTAAAGTAAAATTGTTAGTATTAATATGATCAAGTCTTTCATGCCACACATTAACATCAATTGTAGATAATAAGGAGTATTTAGAAGTAGCATACTCATAGAACTTGAACAAATTATCATTGTCTAATTTAGCATTAGCACTGACTTTATCATTTTGATTTGGATCAATCACATGGCACATATCTTTATAAAATTCTAACTTGTAATCTTGACAAAGCTTATCTACAGAAAGAAAATTTGTTGTCAACTCAGGAACATACAAAACATCATGTAACTTACCATTAGGAACATTCACATCTCCAATTTCTTCTACTTTACAACTATGATTATTTGCAAGTTGAAGAGGAACATTAGTGTGATCAGGTTGCATTAATTCAAATACCTTTTTATGAGAAGTAACATGTTGAGAGACACCTAAATCAATAATCCATTCAAGACATTTATTAACATTTAAAGCACAAGTAAAATCATGCCTTGATTGATTGGCATTATTATTATGAGGCTTATGATTTTGTTGATAATTTTGCCTCATAGGTTGTTTATTGTTATTAGCATTTTGCTTCTTGAAACAGGTATTAGGCCAATGACCATCTTTATCACTTTAGTTACAATGAGGCCCTTTAGAAGAATTATTCTTTCTATTATCATAACTATTATTGTTATTATTTCTATAAGTATTATTATTATTATGAAATTTGGGATTATAATTTTGTTTATTATGAGGTTTAAAATTTGGTTTATTATTTCTAGACATAAAAGCATGCTCACTATTCTTAAGATTAACAAATTGAATCAATTCAGCTTCTTCTTGCCTTAACAAATTGCAAAAAATATCATAAGATAATTGAGTAGCTAAAGTAGCAATAGCTAATTCAGCATAACTATTTGTAATAAATTGTTGAAATTGTCTAGGCAAACATTTTCTAAGAACAATATGAATCGATCTAAGATCTTCAAGCTTAACTCCTAAATCAGTTAATTGACCATTAAGAGCATCAAATTTGAGAATAAATTCATCCATGGTTTTGAAATCCGTGTACCTGAGATCTTCGAGTTGATCTTGAAGTTGAATCTTTCTAGATTCATTCGAACTATCATAATTTTTCCATAGAATTTCCCATGTGTTATAGGCTTTCATGCATGCCCCAATGTGAACATAGAGTTTAGGTGACATTGAAATGCCTATTAGGCGAAGGGTTTTGTCATTCAACTTGTCCCATTTGTCTTGCTCATCCTGGCTTGTCATAGCACTAGGCTCCAATTTTGGATTAGTCGCTACATCCAAAAGATGTTTAAATTGAAAAATAAAACTAATAGGCATTTTCCATGAATGATAGTTAAATGAATTTGATTCGATTTCAGGAATCAAAGTAGACATTTTTGTAAAATAAATAAAATGTAATTTAAAAAAAAAAAATTGCCTACGTAAATAAACAAAAGGCAATTTTTAAAAAAATGCCTAATTACATACAAATTTTTTTAAAACAATGCCTAATTATATAAACTCAAGGCAATTTTTTTGTTTTTTGAAAAAACACTTAAAAAAATTTGCATTGATATTTAAAAAAAACTTGAGTAAAAAAATTAGAATAAAGTAAAAAAAAAACTTATATACAAAAAATCATTAAAAGAAAATTGAATTATTAATATTTATTAATAAAACAAAATTAAAACTTAAAAAAATTAATTAAAGAAATATTTAAAAAACATAAAAAGAAACTTAAAAAAAACTATTATAAGAGGTATTAGGGCACAGGAAAAGTTTTTCTTAAAGAAGGTTAGAGCACATGCATTGGTCACAGGGGACATAATGAAGGGGAGAAGGGGCAAGTGGCAGACAACAAGGGTTTCAGAGGGAGTAGGTAGTCTGTGGGAGCCATAGCAAGGGCACCACATGGGTAGAGAAGATCAAAGGAGCAGGTGGCAAAAATCAAAGGAGTGAGTGGAGGAAATCAAAGGAGCGAGTAGAGAAAGTAACGATGGAAGCTAGTGGAGGTCGACTGAGAGCTGACAGGAACTGATAGGGGCTGGACGGGGCCAGGCGGGGTCGGCAGTAGGGGGCTTTAAGCCTCCCTGTGAGCCCTAATGTTTGGTGCTCCAAAGGCTTTGGCCTTGAGCCTACAAAGGGGCTGAGGCCGCCTTAAGGCTAGTGAAGCCCCTTAAAGATTTTTTTTTAATTTTTTAATTTAAAAAAAATGTTTTAATTAAAAATTTTAAAATAGCTTTGATTTCAATATTTAAAATTAGAGAAATTTCTTTAAAAAGATTTAGACTAAAAAAATTAAATAAAAATAAGCTTACAGAAAGGGCACAAGCCCAAAATTGTTTTTAAAAAAATTAATAAATAGTTTTTTTTTAAAACCTAGATTAAAATTTTTAAAATGAAAATGAAAAGAATTGATTTAATTTTTACAGAAAAGAATAGAGTTTTTTTTGTAGAGATTTGAATTTTTTTTGCACAAATTAAACAAATAAAACAGATTTGAAATGAAATACAATAAAGGGTTAAAACCCTTATTCCTACATAGGGAAAAACAAATTTCTTGTTCTTGTTGAAATTAGGGCCAACAACTGAGAGGGGAGGTGAATCAGTTGTCACAAATTTTTTATCTCCTGCTGCATTTAATCTTCTTTACCACTTATTAATAGATTAAAGATATAACCATGAAAGCATGAATCAACAACACAAGAGCAAAAACATAATCAAAACACATAACACCGGGATTTTTTGTGGAAACCCGGTTAAGGGAAAAACAACGGTGGGGGTTAACCCACAAGATTTATTCTCTATTAAAAGAATAGAAAATGGGAAGGCACTTTCCTTCGGGTGCACTACCTAGAGCTCACTACTCAAAAGAGGCCCACTGCCTACAGAAACATTTATAAGTTTATCACAGAAAGATTGAACTAGAAAACATCTTCTTCATGCCAAGGTCAGTTCCATTTAAGCACATAATACTTTTGTTCTACCCTCAAACACTTCTTTGTTATCTCCTCATCCTTTAATGCTCTTCCTCTTCTCTGCTCTACCTTTCTTCCTTTCTTAGGATCTTTTCATTTTCACACAAGGATAATTTTCCACAACTCAACCACACATATTTATATGCTTCATCAACCTTGGAATAAACATCAAGGTCGGCACTACAAACATATGACTTAATTTGAATAACTATATTGTCGGCCAAATATAGCTGGGACTTAAATCTTCCTCAAACAACATGCCACACTTCATAAAACCTCTCTTAGATCATCCACAACATGCACAAAGCATCCAGTCGGCCATGACTAGAAAGAACAACAACACCCAAGGACAAATCTTCAACCATGAGATCAATCCTTAATGCGGACCCCCAACACAGTAGGCACATGATCTAGAGACCACCACAAGCACAATGAAATCAACAAGAACAACCACACCACCTCACTTCACCAGAAACACTTGCATCTTCATCTGGGAACTGAAGAACTCTCATTGTCATGATTGTCATACTAGAATGATTGCTTGCGGACCTCCAAACCATGAACCTCTTGAGTTGAGGACATACACCAATATACCAAACACACCTTAGATCCATAGATCATAATATTCCAATGTGGATCAATCCAGACTAGATTTCTGTCACTCTGTCACCTCTGAACAACTACAAAACCTGGTTCTACTTAGATGGCCATAACTTCACCAATTCTCCATGTGGACCTCTCATATCTTGACTAGAGCAACTTCATATCATACTCTATAAACCCTTTAATCTAAAAACTCTGATCTTCATCTTATTAGGAATGCGGAGCAATCTACTTCACTGAACTGCACTGTCTTCACTATCTCTAGTAGAGAGATAAGTAACTCCTTTCTTTCTTCTAGAGAGGATAATTTTCTCAATATCCTCAACATACAAGTCTTCTAAATAAGATACATTTGACACTAATGACAACAAGGATATGTTGACATCAATGACAACACTGATTAGGCACATATTTGCAACAATCTCCCCCTTTGTCATTGTTGGCAACATATGATGTGAAAAACTTTTTCAACCATCAAGACAAAAACTTCTCCCCCTTTCTCTTATCACACTTGCAACCATTTTACTACTCCCCCTTTCACCATCAATTGCTTACTTCCAATTTTTTCACATGACTTCTCCCCCCCTTTGACATCAATGGCAAAGGGCATATATTTGCAATCATCTCTTCCTCTTTTTGTTTCTTAATCTAGAATCAGCATACTAACTACTTCCTGTGAGTAGAAACTCCTTAACACCAATCTAGATCACAAGATATGACTATGAATTCCACTAGATTGATGCACATTAGTGCACCTTAGTTCTTAACAGGAGGGGTAATAACCCCTAGCATCACTCTGAGATACTCAAAAGTATCCTTAGGTAAAGGCATAGTGAAGATATTAGCAATCTGATCGTTTCAAGAGACAAACTCCAATCTGACTTCATTCTCATTTACCTTCTCTCTCAAAAAGTGAAACTTGCTAGATATGTGCTTTTTCTTTGAATGCAAAACCAAATTCTTTGAAATGTTTATTGAAGTTGAATTATCACAGAAGATTGTAATAGGTTCTTCAAACACAACTCTGATATCCTTCAACATTTACTTCATCCACAAAACTTGAGTACAATTGCTTGTTGTTGCTATATATTCTACATCTGCATAGACAGAGATATTGCCTCATGCTTTTTGCTCAACCAAGAAACTGATCTCTTTCCCAAGAAAAATGTACCTCCACTAGTACTCTTCATGTCGTCCACACTTCCTGCCCAATCGACATTTGTATATGCATGAAGAGTGAAATCATCACCCTTAGGATACCATAAGCCATAATCAGATGTTCACTTCAGATATCAAAAAATCCTTTTGACTGCTACAACATGATATTATCTAGGATCAACTTGAAATCTAGCAACAAGGCCAACTGCATTCATAATATCAGGTCTGGTATGAGTCAGATAAAGCAGTCCTCTAATCATTGATCTATACCCTTTCTGATTTGCCTTAGGGGAATCATCATCTTTACTCAACTTGTATCTAGTTAGCATAGGAGTACTTACTGGTTTTGAATCCTCCATTCCAAACTTTTCCAACAACTCTTTCATATACTTAGACTGAGATATGAAGATGCCTTTTCTAACTGAATGATTTACAGACCTAAGAAGAAATTCATTTCACCAAGCATGGACATCTCAAATTCACTTTCCATTTGATCAGCAAAATTTTACACATACTCTCATTTCCACCAAAGATGATGTCATCAACAAATACCTCAACAATCAAGATGTGTTCATGATCAATTTTGAAATAAAGATTACTGTCAGTAGTTCCTTTGCTAAAACCTAACTTTAGTAGATATTTATCCAACCTTGCATACCAGGCTCTTAGGGCTTGTTTAAGTTCATACAATGCTTTCTTCAATCTGTACACCATATCTCCTTGATCAGACAATTGGAACCCTTCCGGTTGCTCAATGTAGACTTCTTCCAACTCTCCATTTAGGAATGTTGACTTGACATCCATCTGGTAAACTTTGAAATCTTTGCCAGTACCAAAGGCAAGAAATAATCTGAATGCTTCAATTCTTGCCATCGGAGAAAAAGTTTCCTCAAAATCAATTCCCTCTACTTGAGAATATCCTTTGCACACTAATCTTGCTTTGTTTCTCACAACTTCACCATCTTCATTCAATTTATTCCAGAAGACCCATTTAGTTCCAATTACATTTTTGTCTTCAGGTCTAGGAACAAGATCCCAAGTGTGATTCTTTTCAATTTGCATTAATTCTTCTTCCATTGTTTTTGTCCAACTTTCATCATTACATGCTTCATTCATTGATTTTGGTTCAATCTTTGAAATTAAACAATACTCCACTTGTTCTTCAGTAATTTTTCTTCTAGTTTGAATGCCTTTACTTCTATCTCCTATGATCTGATCTTTAGAATAATTCAACCTTACATACGTGGGAGTTTTGGGGTTTTCTTGAGTTTCTAATTCTTGAACTTGTTCCTCAGCATTTTCACTAGCTTCTTGAGTCACTGGATTTTCTGGAGCAATTTGAATTTGAGACTGAGCTTGAACTTGCTTCTCATTTTCATCATCTGATTCATAACCACAAAACTTGGAAGGTATCTCCATGCTTTCATATACCTTGACATTAGCACTTTCAACAATCCTTTTCAATCTCTCGTTAAAGCACCAGTATGCCTTGCTTTGGTTAGAGTAAGACAAAAATATTCCTTCATCACTCCTTGCATCAAACTTGCCTAGATCTTCATCTCTTTTGATATAGCATTTACTACCAAAAACTCTGAAGTATTTCATAGTAGGAGAATTACCAAACCAAAGTTCATAAGGTGTTTTACCAATATTACCTTTGATCTGTGCCTGGGTAAGAGTGTAGACAACAGTACTCATAGCCTCTCTCTAATATACATGTGGAACATTTGCCTCCATCATCATGGTTCTAGCTATCTCTTGAATAGTTTGGTTCTTCCTTTCCACAATTTCATTCTACCGAGGAGTCCTAGGAGCAGACAACTATCTTCTTATTCCATGCTTTTTATAAAATGCATTAAACTCACCAGAGGTAAACTCTCCACCTCTGTCAGATCTCAGACATTTTACCTTCACACCAATCTCATTCTCCACCCTAGCCTTAAACACCTTGAATTTGTCAAGAGCCTTTGATTTCTCTTTCAAGAAAGTGACCCACATTGTCTGAGAGTAATCATCAATCAGAAACATAAAGTATCTATCTCCTTGCAAACTCCTAACTTTGGCAGGACCACACAAATTAGTGTGCACAAGTTCCAACAATTTGCTTGATGATTGTTCTTTACTTTTGAATGTTGTTATGCTCTGTTTGCCCAACTGACACTCCTTACACATGCTATTAGCAGGTTTTACAAGCTTTGGAAGATCTCTCATAGCCTGAGTAGTACTTATCTTGACAATGTTATCAAAGTTTACATGACACATTCTTCTATTCCATAACCAACTCTGATCAATTTTAGCAATCAAACAACTTTTTCCAGTACTACTTAAATGAAAGATATTACCCCTAGTTTGTGTACCAGATGCAATTTCAGTTCTGGAGCTTTCCAAAATTTTGCATTTACCATCCTTGAATCAGAGGTCATACCCTTTGTCAACTAACTGTCCAACACTAAAAAGATTATGCTTCAAGCCTTCTACATACAAGACATCATTAGTGTTATGCTTACCATCAAAAGAGATGGATCCTCTGCCATAGATTCTGCTAGCTGAATTGTCTCCAAACTTCACAATTCCACCTTCATATCTTTCCATATTCACAAACTTACTTTTATCACCTATTATATGATGAGAACATCCGCTGTCAATCACCCATTCATCCTTTTCTTCAATCTGAGCAGCCAAGGCACTTTCCACATTCGCATAGCTAGCAGATTCAGTAGGCACCAAATTTTCTTCTTTGATAGCAATGAACACCCATTCATTTCCAGATGTACTTCCCTTATCAGATTCATCATCAGTAACTCCTTCATCAACAGCTTCTTGGAGATAGTAGCATTTCTTCTGAAACCTAGGTCTATTAGGGTTTGGCTTTGAAACCCTCTCCAGACATCTTGAGGCAAAATGACCAATCTTATTGCAAGCAAAGCATTTGAAAGGCAACTTTCCTTCATACTTACTGGATCCTCTTGGTAATCTTTTGGCAATAATGGCTTCAATTTCTTCAAGCTCTATTTTATCTTCTTCAAGTTCCTTCTTTCATTTCTCATATCTGGTTAATCTTCTTGAAGAGCTTTCACCTAGATCAAATCTTTTCTTTCCAAAAACACTGGCCTTAAATGCAGATTTAGATTTAGGAAGAGAATCACCAAACTCACTCATTTCAAATGCTGAGAGCTTACCAACCAGTTGATCCCTTGTAACAGTCGTCACAGTCCTGATTTCCTCAATAGCAGAAACTCTATGCTTGTATAAAGTAGGTAAGGATGTGAACACTTTGCCAACAATCTCTGATTTTTCTAGTGTTCTCCCAACACACCTAATACTGCACACAAGTTCATTCACCTTTTGCATGTAGGAAGTGATGTTTTCATCTTCACTCATCCTCAAATTTTTGTATCTAGCCTTCAAGCTCTGCAACTTAGCACATTTGACATATTGATCACCTTCATATAGAGTTTCTAGCTTCTTCCAGATTTCATGAGCAGTTTTCAATTCCAGGACATTTGTCATTTATGTATCATTTAGGGCACTCAGCAAGCTTCTTTAGTTTGAATGTTGTTTTTAGCATCTTTGAATTCATGTGGAGTTGAAGGACATTTCTCTAGAGGATTATACTCATCCTTTGTTATTAACTAATAAGAATCACCCATACATTGCAAATACCATTCCATGCGACTCTTCCAAAGAGAGTAATTTGTTCCATCAAATCTCAGACTATCCTTCTCGTAAGTTGACATCCTGGATCTCCTCAAGTAGTCAAGCTTCTTTTCGAGGAACCGACTTTGATACCAATTGTTGAAATTAGAGCAGACAACTGAGAGGAGGGGTGAATCAGTTGTCACAAAACTTTTATCTCCTACTGCATTTAATCTTCTTTACCATTTATTAATAGATTAAAGATATAACCATGAAAGCATGAATCAACAACACAAGAGCAGAAACATAATCAACACACATAACACTAGGATTTTTACGTGGAAACCCAGTTAAGGGAAAAACCACTATGGGGGTTAACCCACAAGATTTATTCTCTGTTAAAAGAATAGAAAATAGGAAGGCACTTGCCTTCAGGTACACTGGCCAGAGTTCACTGCTCAAAAGAGGCTCACTACCTATAGAAACATTTATGAGTTTATCATAGAAAGATTAAACTAGAAAACAACATCTTCTTCATACCAAGGTCAGTTCCATTTAAGTGCACAATACTTCTGCTCTACCCCCAAACACTTCTTTGTTATCTCCTCATCCTTTACTACTCTTCCTCTTCTACTCTTCCTCTTCTCTTCTCCGGCTTTCTTCCTTTCTTAGGATCTTTTCATTTTCACACAAGGATAATTTTCCACAACTCAACCACACATATTTATATGCTTCATCAACCTTGGAATAAATATCAAGGTCAACACTACAAACATCCGACTTAATGCAAATCACTATACGGTTGGCCAAACATAGCTGGGACTTAAATCTTCCTCAAACAACACACCACATTTCATAGAACCTCTCTTAGATCATATGTAACATGCACAAAGCATCTAGTCGGCCAAGACTAGATAGGACAGCAACACCCAAGGACAAATCTTCAACCATGATCTCAATCCTTAGTGCGGACCACCAACATAGTAGGTACATGATCCAGAGACCACCAGAAGCACAATGAAATCAACAAGAACAACCGCACCACCTCACTTCACCAGAAACACTTGCATCTTCATCTGAGAACTTAAGAACTCTTAATGTCATGACTGTCATACTAGAAAGATTGCTTGCGGACCTCCAAACCATGAACCTCTTGAGTTGAAGACACACACCAACATCTTAAACACACCTCCAGATCTGTAGATTATAATATTCCAATGCGGATCAATCCAAACCAGATTTATGTCACTCTGTCACCTCTAAACAATTGCAAAACATGGTTCTACTCAAATGGCCATAACTTCACCAATTCTCCATGTGGAGCTCTCAAGTCTTGATTGGAGTAACTTCAGATCATACTCTACAAACCCTTTAATCTGCAAACTCTAATCTTCATCTTACTGGGAATGCGTAGCAATCTACTTCACTGAACTGCACTGTCTTCGCTGTCTCTAACAGAGAGATAAGTAACTCATTTGTTTCTTTTGGAGAGGCTAATTTTCTCAATATCCTCAACATACAAGTCTTCTAAACAAGAGACATTTGACACTAATGACAATAATGATATGTTGACATCAATGACAACACCGATTAGGTACATATTTGCAACAGTTCTTCTCTCAATCTGAAATGAGTCTCTGAGAGTGAATGCTTCAAAATATGATGGCTGCTTCAACAATTCAACTCACACTTGTATTAGTAAAACCTGCTCTGTTACCATGAAAGGAAAATTTAGAGAAAGGAAATAACTAATCAAGTATTAGAGTAATTATTTGATGTAAATTTACCTTTCCAAGTAGATCACAAATCAGAAGCATACAAAAATTATCAACGATAGAGACCAAGATTTGAAGGGGGGAAAACAAAGAAAAAATACTCAATGTATATGAAGATGGCAAGAAGCCTTGAAAGAATTACAAAGAGAGAATATTCATGTGAATGTGAAAAATGAGAGATTGAAAATAATAGAATGAGAGAGAAAACAACTCATAAATAGAGGTGAGAAGAGGAGTTGTATGTAACTCCCATATGCCATCTATTACTTTGGTGTGTGTAAAGTGTCAACCTCTTAAAGAGGTGGCTAAACTCAAATATTCCTTCAAGAGGAATGTGTATGTGAGTCATCCTCACACATGTGTGAGGATACTCAAATGACACAAAATACTTTGTATTATAAATAAAAGTATTTAAAAGATGAAAAATAAATAATAATCTTTACCTTTACCTAGGAAAGATTAATATTCTAACAAAAGAAGGATAACAACAATAAACATAATCACCTTCCTCCAATTGCAAATCAACCTCACTGATAGAGTGGAAAAGGACTTGCAGCCAAACTCCTTTGGATTTGTTCTCTTTGATTCAATGTGGATTGCACAATTCACTTTAGTATAACCTTGGTATGTGATAATCCAATGTGTCCACTAGGAAAAGTAAATTGTAAAGGTTGGGAAGGGGAACAAACCCATATTGGTGAAGGGGGTTTTACATCATTCTAGAAGAAAAAAGGTTTGCTCGATCATGATGTACAATACTAGTGATTGTATGCAAGGATGTGTATGTATGGGCACTAGGAATAGGCATTCAAATAAAAAGTTGGTGACCTGTGATGTTGGAATGTGAGTCTTGACTACCCTCACAATAAGTTACTAATGATAGAACATCACTATGTAAGATGTGAAAAGTACCACACAAGAAGTCAAGACCATTAGTATGGTTTATTAATATGGCATGAAAGGCATCAACAATAGGGGAAATGACAATGGACATGCTCTTGCTAGTTAGGAAGGCATGATAATCCACTAGATGTTGATCTAAGTCATGCACTCGAGGTTGAGAATCACTATTCAATGCGGCCTCATTGTTAAAAGCCACATCTATGTCATAGAAAGTTGTGATACGAAAACTTAAAAAAGTTGGAAGAGAAGGAAGTGTTGTTATAGTATGTTCATAAGAAAAGTTTGTAAAATTAGGTGTTGATCTGATTGGAGTAGAAGTGCGAGAGTGAGATATTTTAAGATTTTGATAACTTCTATGCACAACATTGTCTAAGTAAAGAGATTGGGTCATGAATATCATAAATTGAATTATGCCTCACAACACACAATCTAGAATGATGAGAAGAATTGTAGTTTTTGTAAAGAATGTGTTTAAATTTTGAAGAGCATTGGGTTCACCAAAATGTAGGGTCAACCACAGTAGAAAAATATGTAACTTAAATGTGAAAGAGTGACATATTCATCAAAATATAGGGTGAACCATAGAAAAAGAAGGCTTTTAAGTTTTTAAGAGTGTTGACAT
Organism: Cunninghamia lanceolata; assembly: GCA_027924645.1. NCBI lineage: Eukaryota > Viridiplantae > Streptophyta > Pinopsida > Cupressales > Cupressaceae > Cunninghamia > Cunninghamia lanceolata. The sequence goes on along the minus strand of BSBN01000201.1, from coordinate 2,023,206 downwards.
CACCAAAATGTAAGGTGAACCACAACAAAAAAGATGTTTAAATGTGAAATAGTGACAAGTTCACCAAAATGTAGGGTGAACCATAAAAAAGAAGGTTTTTAAATTTTTACTGAGTGCCAAGTTTACCAAAATCTAGGGTGAACCACAATAGAAAAATATGCTTAAATGTGAAAGAGTAGTGGGTTCCCCAAAATGTAGTGTATGAAATTTGATTTGACAAAGAAAAGTCTAGTTCTCTTTGCCAAATTATTTTAGTGGGACCACACTAGGAACAATTAGCTCATATAAGGATGAATCTAATCTACTATTGCTCTTAGAATAAAAGGAGAAAATTAAACTAGTTAGACTTAATGTATTTTACCCTTAAGAAAATAAAGTTTTCTAACAAGTTAAAACATAACGCAAACTCAAACTACTAGTTTACAAATTTATCACATATAGATCTTTTAACAATCAAATACATAATTAAAAATACATAGGAAAGAAGAACCTAGACTTGACTATATAGGATGACAATGCATCACATGGATGTCTATTCATCACATTTTAGTTTGTGTGGCATGTACTATAGAGATTCAAAATCTTTCCTCAAGAACTATGCCTAATCTACACCAAACCAAAAGAAAAGCAACTAAGAAGACCTCTAGGTGATAAAAAGGAAATTAAATAACAAGATTTAATTTATCTATTCAAAAGAATGATAAAATGACAATGGAGAGGGAAGATATTAGCAAACCCTCATGTGGCTAAATACCTTCACCAAGAGAAACCTATAGTAGCAAGAAAATAAAAATGATTAGGGCTAGATATGGGAATTTGTCAAGAATTATCAAATTCTTAATTTAGTCTTTTGACCTCCACAATAGACAAATGATAAAGAGAAGAAAAGTGTGTGTGCTCTTTTCTTACATTCATCTAGGAAATAAGAACAACAATAAGTTCATATGTTATGAATGCTAGCACTATGGTCTACATAGGATAACAAAACTAGTGTGTGTACAGTAATTGGAAGGAGATGAAAACCCACAAAGTGCATACAACACAAATTAATTTTACACTAAAATAATAATATTAAGATAGAGTAAGAGGATCTCTATCACCTCTAATAGAAGAGATGGGAGCTACGCAACTAGTGAGCAAGGCACAAGTCAAAGGCTCAATCAAATATAGTGGTCCCAATCCTCATAAAGATGTCAAAAGATTGAAAAACTATTCACATAAAGATAAAGGATCACAATAATAATATTGAATGTTGAATAATACCAAAGAGAGATGTAGAGAATGTTGAACATTGACAAAAAAATTTATAACTAGGGCTCAAAGCATGAGAGAACACCAAAGTTTTGAAATATTAGATATATAGGTTCAAAATGCAAGGTTGGAGGGAAAAGAAGGAAATCTAGTGTCAAAAGTGTAATTTCAAGCATTGTAGAGGCATTAAAAAAACTCACATATGCAAGGGAAGGTGGTAGAAAATACTTAGAAATGGTCATTGGGTGATAGACAATCACATGACACTAGCACATCATATATATGTTTGTGCATCATGCTCACACTCTAATGATTTCAGTTCCTAAAGTTTCCAAACACCTTAGGATAGTAAAGACAAGAAAACATTTGAAATAAACACAAGCGAGAGAACACAGACACAAACTAGGCACCATTGGTGGGAAAAAGGCTAGGACAAAGGATAAAATGAGCGTAAAACATACTATAAGAATGGACACCAAAGTGAGCACAAAACATAGCATGAAATTGGAAGGGTATGTAATTTTTGATGTTACAACTTGTATCACTTTGTTTGTAGAATGGTTGATGAATACAAAATCATAATACATAAGGTTGACACCTTGAATAATGTTGTAAATTCTCTCACCAAGCCAATGAGCATGGATAAGTATGTTAGTGTAGACAGGTTTTGGTTCCTTCACTCTCATAATTAATTTATTTTGTGTTTCCTATTATGTCTTTGCAATGTAAATATCATGTGGGAGAATATTAGGATTTAATGTGATATTCACATTGCAATCCTATGTATATTGTATGTGTTCTCCTAGATTTTTGGAATAGGGTACTTGGATGCCCATGATGAGTTGAGAGATATTATTTTATCATTCTCCTTAGAACTTGGAATATTTATTGTAAGTGGTCATTGAATAGAAAGGTTATAGAAATGGGTCAATAGTGGGAGTTACAATCATCATAATTAGAGTAATTGATCATGTCCCACATGGAGTTCTTTAGAGTCACTTTTGTGAGAGTGGAGCATCTTGTCATTATGTGGGCCCCTCAAAGTGTTATAATATTCATAATGGCATTCTAAGGGGTTGTTATGCTACCTACCAAAGTAATGAGGTCAAAGGTGATTATAACTATCAATTATCTATCTTGAGTGTGTTAGTGTAGGTTTTTTATTCCTTATCATAAGGTTTTTCCTACATATTTATTTAAGCTTGCTTATGTTAATAAAGTAGGTTAATTAGGTGAGTAGATTATGAGGTGTCACACTACTACAAGGGAACAACCATTAGCTATCTTGGGAAGATACTTTGTTATCTTTAGACTGATAGGTGGTTGCTTCCTATTGGTCTGTGTTGCCACCTCCACCCTCTCTCCTTTCTATATAAACTCACTACCTAGATTTTAATTTCATTCGATATTGGAGATAGTTATCCGATGAGCTATTTTTCCATTCGAACATTTCACATCATTCTCTTGGTATCATTATTATGTTGTTTCAATTGCTTTTGCATTTACAATATTTGTTTCTAACTCTTTCAATTGATTCTAGGTCATAATCTGATTTACAGATTCTAACATGGTATCAGAGAAAGTTTTGTAAGGTTAGATACTTTGTAAAGATCTTGAAAAATCTTATATGCTCTTCTCTTGCATTTTTAAATGATCTAGAAAATCAGAAAGGATATATGAAGATCCAGTAATCTTGTTTTTGTATGTATGTTTCTATGAGATCTGGGTGATTGCAACATCTTTGAGTAGTCTGGTAGCATTTCTGACTATTTTGTTGCATCTGGGAGGCTTTTGAAACTCATTTTTGGCTTTCATTTCACTCATTTTGAAGATTGTTGGCCTACATGCAAACAAGGGTTTTAAAGATTAGATCTGGGAGTGAGCTTTCAAACAGTACATTTTTAGGCTGAAAGGTCCCCACCATTGCATATAGGAGGCCTAAAAACCCTAAGAACAGTTGTTCAAACGCTGAAATCAGAGCTTAAATTTTTTTTTTTGTATTTTTTTCAAGGTACATCCTTTTGTCCAGCAGTCCGAAGGGTGCTTCCATAGGGTTTGGCCTTTTATCCAATGGTCCAAAGGATGCTTTATAGTTCAGCCTTTGCCCAATGGTTCGAAAGGTGCTTCCGCAGGGTTCATCCTTTTGTCCAGCAGTCTGAAGGGTGCTTCCATAAGGTTCGGCCTTTTATCTAGTGGTCTAAAGGGTGCTTTGCATTTTAGCCTTTGCCCAATAGTTCAAATAGTGCTTCTACAAGATTTGACCTTTTATTTAGTGGTTCGAAGGGTGCTTCCACAAGGTTTGGCCTTTTATCCAGTAGTCTGAAGGGTGCTCTATGGGTTCGACCTTTTATCCAGCAATATAAAGGGTGCTCCATGGGATCGACCTTTTGTCCAGTGGTCTAAAGCATGATCTGTAGGGTTTAGCCTTTTATCTAATCGTTAAAAGTAAACCCGCATCCAACCTCCTTCTCTCTTTTGCTTAATTTTCTTCTCTAGGCCTTAAATGAGTAGTTTTATGGAAACAACCATAACTCTTTGCTACGGAGTCAAAATTTTGAGCAAAAATAGGCATTGGAAAGGTATTGAAGAGCACTTCATAGCCATATAGTTATTTTTCTCAGATTTTGTAACAGATCATTTTTGGATCAAAAGTCATTTTTTGGCCATTTGAGGGCCTAGTGACTATTGTAATCTGGTAAAAGCACCATAAACACACTGAACTATAAAGTGCCAAAATTGTAATCTCTTGGGGGGTTGATTTCTGGATTAGTGAAAAAGGGGTTCTATTTTGCATCTTTTCTTTCCTCCACAACAACAACAACAACAATCTATTTCTAGATTAAGATGGATCATAGAATGGTGCATGTTCTAACACCCTACAACTACTATGAGTGGAAGTCCAAGATGACTATCCAACTTAAGAAGTTAGGACTATTTAGAGTAACTATAGGTTTAGAAACTAAACTAACTTTTATTGTAGAAAGGCCCAAATTTCATAACCGACTAGATGAAGCTTTTGGAACTCTATACATGTTTATATCTCCTAATCTTCTTTTTCATGTTGAATCTACTACAACACCAATTGGTGTATCGACTACGGTCATCTTTTCTAACTAGAGTGCTATTCAAATCTCTCACAATCTGGTCTATCATCAGTGGACCAAACACATTGAGATTCACATGCACTACTTTCGGGAGCTGATTCATGAGAAAGTCCTTGATCTTCTATACTATACGACATCAGATTAGACTATAGACATCTTCACCAAACCCTTCAATGAGAGCAAGTTCATTTATTTGTTATATTTTCTCAGGGTGTGGAAGGTGTCCTCCTTTGAGGGGGCTTCTTAGCTCCTTCTTTCCTTCTCTCTCTATTCTGAGGGGCATACTCTCTTTTGTGGGGGGGCTACTTATCTTTTAGGGGGATTTCCATGTACATGGTTACCTCATCAGGGTTCATTTTCTAGGACCCTTCTCTTTACCCACCTAAGATATGCTTAAGTGGGGTGTTAGTGTAGGTTTTTTATTCCTTATCATAAGGTTTTTCCAACACATTTATTTAAGCTTGCTTAGGTTAATAAAGTGGGTTAATTATGTGAGTGGATTATGAGGTGTCACAATACTACAAGGGAGCAACCATTAGCTATCTTGGGAAGATGGTTTGCTATCTTTAGACTGATAGATGGTTTCTTCCTATTGGTCCATGTTTCCACCTCCACCCTCTCTCCTTTTTATATAAACTCACTACCTACCTTGTAATTTCATTCGATATTGGAGATAGTTATATGATGTTATTTTATCATTTGGGCATTTCACATCAGTCTTCAATTAATTCTGGGTTATCTAATTTTTACAGATTCTAACAGAGTGTCTATTCCATACATCATGGGGCTTTGGTTTTCTCTAGTGAAGGTATTAATGCCTAGTTACTACTTGTGTTTTCTTTATATATATATATGGAGATGTGATATAGATGTTTCATAGTGTTATGTATTTGTATTATCATGTTTCCAAAATATTGTTGGAGTAAAAAAATTAAGTGGATTATAATCAAGTACTCTTGTTATTGAGATTAATACAATCTTAGTATATCTTTATTGATGTAAATCTAGTGTTTATTATAGTTTTCTAATTACTATATGCTTTCCAATGTTCCATTTCATTGTTTATCACATGTAGCTTAATTGGTTTCATTAGATTTGAAGACTGCTAGTTTTTGTTTTCTGTGCATTTTTTCTATAATAGTCTTATTATTTCACATGGTATGGATATGTATGGCCTTGGTATGACCTTCATGTGGTATGGTTGGAAAGATATTTTATTTACCTTTCTAATTCTTTTGTTTTGGTTGATTTTTGTCATGTTTTGTGAAAGTTATGATCAAATTAGTGATTGTCATTACAAGATTTTTACTATTTTTCAGCAAGAAACTTGTTTGGCATGGATTTGTATGACCTTGGATGAAAAAGGGAATGCATGTGGATGATATATATACGAAATACAAAACTTTTCTTTTTCATTTGAAGTCATTTCATTAAGTTTTGCAAAAGTTAGAGCATTTTTGGTGATAACAGTCCTAAATCCTACCTAGGGTTCCTAGTTTGTAACAACCTTGTTTCGTCCTATTCCGTACAAAACAACCCTAGCCCATTTTTGGATATGTTAAATAATGGCCAAATGGGTATCTAGAACTGTGTTTACATTTTTTTTATCATGTATGCACCGAAAGTTATGACAAAAAAACCTAATTTGCTGCCCCCATGTTTTAGGCTTTAAGGATTAAAGGCTTGTGAGGAAAAACCCACCAAATGATGCTTTATAGTTTCAAAGATTGGTTGATTGAGGTTGTTTTAGAGTTGTCCACACCTTCTCTACATCAAATTGGTATCAGAGCTTAAAGATCTGGGTAAGATAAGTTTGGAGTTTGTGTTTTGTATTTTCAGGTTGAAGGAAGAAACTGGATGCCAAAAGACTAGGCTAAGGGAAAAGAAAGGGGCCTAATGTGAGGTATCACAAAGAAAATAAGTAGTGAAGAACAAGAAAGGTGAAAGAGACTTTCTTAATAAAGAAGAATAGAAATGTTGAGAAGATTAGTCCTTGGAGACTTGTAGAGTAAGGAGGTACCAAGGAGGAAACAAGAGAAAAGAAGAGAGGAAAGGGAGATAAAGAAGAAGGATGAGAAGGTAAAATAAATTAGTTTTGAGAAAGAGATAGCAGAGGTGAGACAAGTCTTGGAACAAATAGAAAAAGTTCAAGAAAGAAGGAAACTTGAGATACAACAGTTGCTTGAGAGAGCAAAACAGGAAAATGGTTGGCATTGGCCAATAAGGAAGAAGGTTAAGTGGCCTATCAAGAATATCATTCCGAAGAGAAGAATGCAAGAGAGGGTAGCATAACCAGACATTAGAGAGTCTTTGTTGATGATGGAAGATCAAAAGAAATCTGAGAAAGAGGAAAAATGTAAAGAAAATGGGTCCATTGAGACTCAAGATTTTATTTCTAACAAAATTTGTGAGTATGTGTTCATAGGTGCAGTAGCTGAAAATGAAGATGGAAAAGAGTCTAAAGAAGGAGGAGAAATGCATATAGTGTATGAAGATTGTTATACAAATATAGCACACTATGGTGAAGAAGATGTTGCCAAAACAACCGAGGTAATGGTTACATTTTCTGATTTTATAGATGATGAATGTGCTGACATATTGTATTCTAATGATGAAGATGAAGACATAGATAGTGGTACTGAGGCATATGAACGAGAACTCAAGTTTTGGTACCTTGAAGCTAAGAAGATGCTAAGTAAGAGGTAGTACAAGAAGAAGAAAAAAGATCCAAGGAAAGTTACATAAATAAAGGACAAGTTGCAAAAGAATTAGAAGACTAGGAAGAAAAAGAAGACCTGCACTCAAGTGGACTTGAGTTTTTCTTTCCCTTGGGAGTATGGTGCAGGAGCACCTCATGCAAGAAAATAATTAATCTTTGGGTTTTGTATTTTTTGGGTTATTTCATGTGAATAAGGTCATTGTGGACCATTTATGATCATTTTAGAAGTCTTTTGTGAAGTTTTGGGATTAATTGTTTTAAAGATGCAAAAATTGTCAAGATATTGTAAAAGTTGCATTTTGTTGTGAAATTGAAGTTTGGTTGAAATATGAACAGTTGTAAGTTGAAATGTTGGTTGAGAAGCATTGTAAAATGGTTTTTAGTGTTTAAAATACCTTGTATGGTCGACACAAAGGAAGGGGGCTTGATAAAGGATGAGAAAATATTGGGTATTTGAAGTTTTGATAATAAAACCTTATTTTCTGTGCATTTTTCTGTAACAGTCTTATTCTTTCACATGATATGGATTTGTATGACCTTAGTAAAACCTACATGTGGTATGGTTGGAAATATATTTGAGTTACCTTTTTAATTCTTTTGGTTTGGTTGATTTTTGTCGTGTTTTGTGAAAGTTATGATCAAATTATTGATTGTCATTTCTAGATTTTTACTATTTTTCAGCAAGAAACTTGTTTGGCATAGATTTGTATGACCTTAGATGGAAACCAGAAGGCATGTGGATGATAGATATATGAAATACAAAGCTTTTAGTTTTCATTTGAAGTCATTTCATCAAGGTTTGCAAAAGTTAGAACATTTTTTGTGATAACAGTCCTAAATCCTGCCTAGGGTTCCTAATTTGGAATAGCCTTGTTTTTCCCTATTCTATCCTAAACAACCCTAGCCCATTTTGGGATATGTTAAATAATAGCCAAATGGGTATCTAGAACTATGTTTACATTTTTGATATCATGTATGCACCGAAAGTTATAACAAAAAAACTCAATTTGCTGCCCTCATGTTTTAGGCTTTAAGGATTGAAGGCTTGTGAGGAAAAACCCAGTAAATGATGCTTTAAGGTTTCAAGGATTGGTTGATTGAGGTTGTTTTAGAGTTTTCCACCCCTTCTCTACATCAAGGGCTCTACCTTTTGACCTTGTCTTGGGGGCGCTACCCCCAAACCCTCGCAAGGGGTGTTGCCCCTTGACCCTGTTAAACAATTTGGGGGGAAACTGCACCGATAAAAGTGGGGTCAATTTAACCTCTGAGTCTGATTAGGCTTCATATAACAACAATCTCCCACTTGGATACTGATCAAACTCCATACCATATCATCTCCCACTTGGAGACTGGTCATAACACCATCGACCCTTAGCTCCCATTAGAAATAAGCACCCTAGACTCTATTGTTCTGGTTTTTTGTTTTCAGTATTGAAGACCAACTGAAGTTGAAGATGAGCTCAGCTTCTCCCTTGTCACTGCCTTCATAAACATATCCACTAGATTTTCATCTATATATGTATCTTTTCCAGCCTTAACTATCCATCATCTAACACCGACCGGATGAAGTGATACCTGAGCTGTATGTGTTTGGTCTTTGAATGCAAGGCATAATTCTTTGGAAGATGTATGGCACTCTGACTGTCTGTATACAAAGAACTGTTAGCCTGTTGTTTGCCCAATTCTTCCATCAAAGATTGTAGCCATATCATATCCTTGCTTGCTTCTGTTGCAGCTACATACTATGTCTCCGTGGTGGATAAAGCAACCACATTTTGCAACCTGAAGATCTAATTCATCGATGTTCCACTTATAGTAAAGACATAACCTGTAGTACTCCACTTGGTATCAATATCCCCTACCAAATCTATGTCTACATAACCTGCTAAATTAGTATGAGAGCCTCTAAAACATAAGTGTTTACTAGATGTACCTCTCAATATCCAAGAATCTATTTTACCGCATTCCAATACTCCAATCCAGGATGACTCATATACCTTCGTACGAATCCTAAAACATATGCAATATCTGGTGTCATGCATACCGTGGCATACATTAAACTTCCTACAATTGAAGCATATGGTGTTGATAACTGAGAGGAGGGGGGTGAATCAGTTATCCTAATTATTTCCCTTATTAAACTTTCTTATTAATTGATGCAGCATTGAATCAAACACTTAAACATTAACATGAAATAAGAAACACATAACACAGTATTTTTGACGTGGAAACCCTGTTAAGGGAGAAAACCACGGGGTGATTAACCCAAAATTATTCTCTGTTAGAAGAATAGGAGATTACAAAAAATGGCACTTGCCAATTAGGGCTCACTGCCCGAGCACACTGCTCACAAGAGGCCCACTGCCTACAAGAAGACACACTATCTACAAGGTGATAAGAATCACAATCTTGAACTGATTGGAAGCATCTACATATGCTAGAGTTCAGTTCCGGTTAGGCTCAGTACACTGATCTGCTGCACTTCATCTTTCCTCTGTTCTTTATTCTGCTATCTTTCACATACCGGATCCTTTTTACTACTTCTGCTCTGTTCTGGACTTATTCGCATATATCTTCACACCATCACATCCTTCACAACTAAATCCATCCTCTATATATATCCGCACAAGTAATTTCATCACCTTTTTAGTCGGCATCCGGAATAGTCTAGTTTCTTACAAACTTTTGTTCTGTCGGCTGAATCCTTCCTTACCAAGCAATGCGGATCAAGCATATACTTGTAGATATCATTAATCATGTCGGCCAAACATGATTCATGCCTTCACAACTTCTATCATCAACAGTAACACATCCGGAAAGTAGTCTGATACTCTGTCAGTCAGTTCTTCCTCTGTTTTCACTGTCTCTCAGGAATCCGGTACTCAACTATTCATATCTTTTTCCTTGTTCATCACCGGAGGCTAAATCCTTGGAATATACCACTCAAGGTAGTCCTCTTGACTTCCCCAAATCCGCACTGCCCCAAGACACTTCCTCTGAGAGATCCGGACCAATCTGTCGGACCTTGCCACATGCTCTGTTCTTGTTCACCGGACCACAACATTCTTTATTCTGACTTCCGGTAGAGATACATCATGACTTGCGGATATGTGGGATGACCTTTGTTGCCATCAATGACAACAACCATGAATCCATATAGTGTCTCTTGCCAACAATCTCCCCCTTTGGCATTGATGGCAACACTTAGTGAAAAATGACTAAGTGTTTACACTATGCTCCCCCTTTGCTGATGCTCTGTCTTTATATACAATTTCTGGAACTCCCCCTTAATTGGATTCCTCATTTTTCACTGCTCCTCACTCCCCCTTTGACATCAATGGCAAAGGATAGGGTCCGCATATCAAAATTTTCAAAAATTTTCTATACATAGCCGCATATTTACATACTCACATATACTGAAGAATGTCTGCAAAGGATGTCTGCAATTGGATCATTTCTGTAGCCCAACTTTGCTTCATTCTATCCAAAATTGAAATGTGACCACTCAACAAAAATGCAAAAGCTTCTGCCCGCTTGAGATCTGTCGGATCTTTTGTTTGGGCGGTGGTCTGAGCATCACTGATGGCCTCATGCATAGTTTCCAACTTAGGGATTATAATCCGTCTAAGTTCTCCCATCCGGTTAGTGATGTTCTTCCTTTCCTTCTCAAGATTCTTTATTTCATTCAAGACTGCAATAGTCTGACATTCTTGATTTATTATGGAGGAAGAGAGAGGATCAAAACTTTGAGATAAGCTTTGTAGCTTGTCCTGTTCCTCTTTTATTTTCTTATCAATTGCTGCTGTTGCCTTTGGCCAGGATATACAAAATTTGTAGATGTCACTGCCATCCTTGAGAGCATTCTCTAAGCTCTTTATTCCAATGCTCACAATCTTCCTATCTTTAGAGATTAATTCTAATATTTCTGAAAATCTTTTATCTAAAAATTCCTTCCGGACCTTTTCTTCAGCTGATTTTTCTAGAGAATCAAAATGTGTATCAACACTGCTGACTAAGGTTTTTAGATTACCGGAAGAGGAGGCTGTCGGATCTATCTGGATTGATGGCATAATCTTTACAAGTACTCCGGAAGCAGCCTCTATCAACTCATAGTCTTCCATATGAGACTTCAGGAGTTTTTCATTTGCCTTGGCATTTGCAAATGAAGCTATCTTCATTGTTTGTACCGGAGAGAGAGAGTCAAAGTCGAATGGGCCTTTTAGAAGCTCCGGTTCATCAATCTCTAAAGTTTCTTTGCTCAAAAATTGTTGAACAGTTTGTGCAGTGTCTCTTGCCGGAGACAAATGTTTCTTTTCTTCTGCAGTCTTGGAACTGTCAACCTCTTTGTCTTTCACCACTGCTTCCTTCTCCTTTAATTGCTCTTCTTCTTTGGATCCGGAGACTGTAGGGGAAACCGGAGGAGAGATGCTTGTATGTTCAGGGCCCACTTCTTCCGGAACAGATGATTCCAAATCCGTAGCTGTTTCTGCACCTAAGTCCTCTACAACAGGAAGATTGAACCTTTTGAAGGCCTTCCGAAGGATCTCTTCTGTTTCTTGGGCCACTTTGTCAGTCTCACCAAGCATGAGTTGATTCATCCTGGCTTTACTTCTGAACTCATCTTTGCAGTCCTTGAAGATTATGTTCATTGTCTTGGGATCAATTTGAGGATATAGCTGAATAGCTATCTGCTCCCGGATCTCAAGATCTTTTGCATGAGCATTGTTCTTTCTTACTTCCAATTCCTTTTCTAGGCTTTTAGGAATAAGAGATATGATCTCAATGAAAGCCTTATTATATATGTTAAGATATTTGACTGTGGCTTCCTGCAGAGTCTTTTGGTCAGCCTCACTGAAGTCATCATAAGATTCAGTCATTGGTTGAAGGTTGCCATCCACCGTGACCGACTTGATTACATTCTCTAGAGACAGAGTGGGCTTTTCAACAGATACCTCCGCCATTTCATCCTTGTCTTGGCCTGTGGAGGGTTTACCGGATCCTTTCTTCTTCTGTTTCTTTATTTCTTTTACTCCCTCATCTGACTCTGTTTCCTCTTCATCCTTTTGGCTTCCATAAGCCCTTGTGGCTTTTGTCTTGGATCTCTTACCGGATGCCTGGACTTCCGGTTTTGAACTTTTGGTTGTGGGAGGTGCAGATCTCTTTGATGATCTGGTCCGGGTGGGAGCTTCAACCGGAGCACTTTCTTTACTTTTCTCTTCTTCCTCAGCCTTCCTCCTCTTTTCCCGGCTGGCATCAAGTGCCTCTTTTGAGATGCCTAGGCCTTGAGCAATGTGCTCTACTTCTTTTCTCACCTTTCTTTTAATCTCAGGTTCCCTGAGTTCTACATGTATTTTTACACTCAGCTCCTCAAAGGTTCCAAACCTTTCTGCCTTAGGATCTTTGGGCTGACTTAGCATGTGTTGAACATGCAGCTCCACTATCTGTTCATCCACTTCATACCCCATGGGCATGATCCAGACAGTCCTTGGCTCCACTGCCTCCATTAGGCACTGATCAATGTCAACCATAAAGCACACTGAGTCTTTGTATTTTTCAACAAGAGACTGGGCAATTCTCTCTCTTGCTTGCATCATGCTCTGAAAGTTTTTGAAGTATCCCCATAGAGCTGTATTTCTCACTTTTGCATCCCCAAGTCCATGCAAATAGTCTCTTATCTGGACTGCAACAGGTTTGTCATTCTGCCATACCCATCCACTTGATCCGGGTAGCTCATTCATGAAGTAGAAGAATAGACATACAATAAGAGTACCATACTTAAAGGAATTCTTCTTATCCTTCTTGATTTTCTATATATTTTCCATTAATTAGCTTAGCAGTAGTTCACAGAGATCATATTCTGCATTCTTTCTTAGCATTTCATAGGCAGTGTATACTGCAGTTCCGGATACAGAATTCTCCCTGCTGGAGTGATAGATCTTGTATCCTATTATCATTGATGCATATTTGATATCCGGATCTGAAATATCTTCAATGGTCATTGCCCTCTTATCAAATTTTGATTCGGTGGCCTCAGTTACAATGTTGTTCTTGACAGATTTGAGGATAGGTATCCCTCCGGAAGAGTATAGACCAGTTACTGCTCTAATTGCCTCTTTTGTGATCTTGCAGGGTCTATCCAGCCATAGAAAGTTGTCATGCATCCTGCTCAGTACATACCGGACCCATTCATCTTCTTCAAAGCAGGGGAAATGAATAAATTGCTCAAATTGTTTCTTCTGGATATCCTTATACTCTGGTTTAAGCTCAAAAGCATTGTCTATCAGTTGCTTGTGATAGAGGTCTCTTAATTTGAATTCCCCAAATTCCTCAATGCTTGCATGTATGTAAACCCTAATGTCTTCAGTATGTAAAACTCCGTGAGGAACACTAGAGAAGGCTCCTAGTGGATCTACCTCCAATGATTTGTAGGGATGTTTCTTGAATGAGGGGCGAGGTCTATCAGAGATCTTAACTATGTTTGGAGTAGCCATTCTTCAAAGATTTGCAGTGAGGTAATGAAAAACGGAGAATACCTTATGCGCCTTCGACTTGCACGGAGTGATTGGATTAATTTCTTTATGCAATGACTTCGGCAGGAGATCCTTGGTGTGCTTGATGAATCTTGTTGCAGAGCTCCACTATTCGCTTCTTCTTGAGTGCAGAATGAGCAAATGACTTTTGAGAAATCCCTTATATTGCTCCGCGAACCCTAATATCTGTCTGCAATAAATGCTTCACCTACATTATTCCGGTTCGCCTTGTCTGGATAGCTTGGAGTATCTTGGATTAGTCCTGATCTGTGAATATCATCTGGATCTTTCAATCATGAATAAATAGAGGTAACATATTACAAGAACATCCCAAACATTCTGTCCAATCCGCAGAACAAGATAGTGCACTTCCAGATCTCTCCGGACCTTTTTGTAATCCTTTGTCATACCGGAGCATCTCCCTGAACAGGTCTTATTTGATCGATCACAGCTTCTCCATAACTCCATGCGGACCTCTGAAAACTTGACTGAAGCATCTCAAGATTCATATCTGCAAACCCTTTAATCCGCATCTTGTGCCACATCCGGCATCACTTGTTTGGCTGGGGGAACAGGATTTTCTTTGAGTCTCCCCCTGAGCCTGAGCTCACTTTTTAATTTCCGGAAGAAATATCAGCACCAGAGTCTGGTGCGGATCCAACCTCTACATTTTCTAAACTTTTCTTCACCCAAATCTTGCTCATCTGATTCCTAACTTCATTCGTATTCATCTTTTGTTTACCCTTGTCTTGATTCTGATTATACACCGGACCTCTTTTGTCCTGATACTTGTTTCTGCAGATTTTAGCATTATGACCGGACCTATTGCAGATTTGGCAAATAACATTTCTTTGCATATTTGACTGATATCCTCTTGATCTGCATTGATTAGCCATATGACCTACTCTATTGCATGTGAAGCATCTACCTTTGAATGATTTGTTTACTTGCATAATTCTGCATTCATGGGATTTGTGTCCATACCTTTTGCAGCTGAAGCACTGTCCGGAGAAGGATGAATTAATCTGATTCATTCTCATTCTGCACTGATTAGCTTTGTGACCAAAGTGGTTGCAGCTGTGGCAGTATCCATTGAAGGATGGATATCTTTGAGCATTTGGCTATCTTACCGGAGGTCTTCTAGGCCTGCTCCTTGGATTTTCTGATCCAAGATTCTTCTGACCAGATCCGGAGCTTTCTCCTTTCTCATATCCCAAACCATACTTGTCATCTGTCCTCTTTTGACTTCCAAGAAGAACTTCAAGTTGAGCAGAACTTATCTTGAATTTCTCTTTATATTCATTTGCTGTTTGAAGGTCTCTTTTGAGAGAGGCAATTTGATCCTCAAGTTTTTCTTCATTATCTTTGGCATCTTCAAGATCAGATTCAAGATGTTTGATAATCCTGTCCATCTGGTGGCATTCTTCTGATTTTTCTTTAAGAGATTGTCTTAGATTGTCTTCAGCCTTTCTTTTTTCTTCAATCTCTTGAGTAAACTTTATAGTTCCTGATTCCATTTCATGTCTTAACATAATGACTTCTTTTGATAACTTTTCACATAACTTGGTTTGCTCAGTCAATTCTTCATTTGTATTGCTTTCTTCACTTTGTCTTGCCAACTGTTGGAGCAGCTCCTTTCTCTTTTTCATAGAGAGACTTAATTTGTCTTTTAATTCTCTCATGAATTCATCAGCCTGTTTGAGTCTTTCCTTTAATTCACTGACTTAAGAATTTGACTGTTCAAGATCCTCAAGAGCAGTCTTGAGTTGCTCCCTTAAACCATATGCATCCATTTGAAATCCCAGATCTTCCTCAAGCTGTTAGGCTCTATTAGGAGGAACTTAGCTCTGATACCAATTGTTGATAACTGAGAGGGGGGGGTGAATCAGTTATCCTAATTATTTCCCTTATTAAACTTTCTTATTAATTGATGCAGCATTGAATCAAACACTTAAACATTAACATGAAATAAGAAACACATAACACAGTATTTTTGACGTGGAAACCCTGTTAAGGGAGAAAACCACGGGGTGATTAACCCAAAATTATTCTCTGTTAGAAGAATAGGAGATTACAAAAAATGGCACTTGCCAATTAGGGCTCACTGCCCGAGCACACTGCTCACAAGAGGCCCACTGCCTACAAGAAGACACACTGCCTACAAGGTGATAAGAATCACAGTCTTGAACTGATTGGAAGCATCTACATATGCTAGAGTTCAGTTCCGGTTAGGCTCAGTACACTGATCTGTTGCACTTCATCTTTCCTCTGTTCTTTATTCTGCTATCTTTCACATACCGGATCCTTTT
This sequence comes from Cunninghamia lanceolata, assembly GCA_027924645.1. NCBI lineage: Eukaryota > Viridiplantae > Streptophyta > Pinopsida > Cupressales > Cupressaceae > Cunninghamia > Cunninghamia lanceolata. The sequence continues at coordinate 2,007,293 of BSBN01000201.1, read as the reverse complement.
TGCTACTTCTGCTCTGTTCTGGACTTATTCGCATATATCTTCACACCATCACATCCTTCACAACTAAATCCATCCTCTATATATATCCGCACAAGTAATTTCATCACCTTTTTAGTTGGCATCCGGAACAGTCTAGTTTCTTACAAACTTTTGTTCTGTCGGCTGAATCCTTCCTTACCAAGCAATGCGGATCAAGCATATACTTGTAGATATCATTAATTATGTCAGCCAAACATGATTCATGCCTTCACAACTTCTATTATCAACAGTAACACATCCGGAAAGTAGTCTGATACTCTGTCAGTCAGTTCTTCCTCTGTTTTCACTGTCTCTCAGGAATCCGGTACTCAACTATTCATATCTTTTTCCTTGTTCATCACCGGAGGCTAAATCCTTGGAATATACCACTCAAGGTAGTCCTCTTGACTTCCCCAAATCCGCACTGCCCCAAGACACTTCCTCTGAGAGATCCGGACCAATCTGTCGGACCTTGCCACATGCTCTGTTCTTGTTCACTGGACCACAACATTCTTTATTCTGACTTCCGGTAGAGATACATCATGACTTGCGGATATGTGGGATGACCTTTGTTGCCATCAATGACAACAACCATGAATCCATATAGTGTCTCTTGCCAACATATGGTACCTTGGATATTTTGTCTTCGTCCTCTTGTGTCTTTATACACATCTCTTTAGTCAATTTCAAATGACTAGGCAATGGTGTGCTGACAGCTTTTGCATTCTCCATATGGAATCTCTACAACACTTTTTCAACATAATCAGGTTGAGATAGAGTCAATTTTTTGTGCTTCCTATCTCTGCAAATTTTCATACCAAGGATTTGCTTTGCTACCCCAAATCCTTTGTAGCAAATGATTGCGCTAACAGTTTTTTTAACTCTCTTATGTGATCCATGTTAGATCCTGCTACAAGCATGTCATCAACATATAAACATAAAATAATGTAGCTGTCATTATCCAACCTCTTAAAATAAACACAATGGTCAGAATTACACTGGCTGTAGCCTTGCTCAGCCATAAAACTATCAAATTTTAAATACCATTGTCGAGGTGCTTGTTTCAAATCATACAAACTCTTTTTCAATCTACACACCAGTTTCTCCTTATCTTTAACTTCAAATCCTTGGGGTTGTTCCATATATATCTCATCTTCAAAATCACCATGGAGAAAGACAGTTTTCACATCTAGTTGTTCCAAATGCAAATCTTCAATAGCCACAATACTTAAAACAGTATGAATAGAAGTCATCTTAACAACCGGAGAAAAAATCTCATCAAAATCAATACCTTTTTTTGTGCAAATCCTTTTACATCTCTTTAGTCAATTTTAAACGACTAGGCAATGGTGTGCTGACAACTTTTACATTCTCCATATGAAATCTCTGCAACACCTTTTCAACATAATTAGCTTGAGATAGAGTCAATTTTCTATTCTTCCTATCTCTGTAAATTTTCATATCAAGGATTTGTTTTGTTGTCCCCAAATCTTTCATAGCAAATGATTGTACTAAATGTTGTTTTAACTCTCTTATGTGATCCATGTTAGATCCTGCTACAAGCATGGCATCAACATATAAACATAAAATAATGTAGTTGTCATTATCCAAACTCTTAAAATAAACACAATGGTCAGAATTACACTAGTTGTAGCCTTGCTTAGCCATAAAATTATCAAATTTTAAATACCATTGTCGAGGTGCATGTTTCAAACCATACAAACTCTTCTTCAATCTGCACACCAGTTTCTCCTTGTCTTTGACTTCAAATCCTTGGGGTTGTTTCATAAATATCTCATCTTTGAAATCACCATGAAGAAAGACAGTTTTCACATCTAGTTGTTCCAAATGCAAATCTTCAGTAGCCACAATACTTAAAACAGTATGAATAGAAGTCATCTTAACAATCAGAGAAAAAATCTCATCGAAATCAATACCTTTTTTTGTGCAAATCTTTTTACAACTAACATAGCTTTAATCTTTTCTTACCTCCATCTTCTTCTTTCAGCCTATAAACCCATTTGTTTGGTAAAGCCTTTTTTCTTGCAAGCAACTTATATAATTTCCAAGTCTGATTTTTCAGCAAGGAGTCCATTTCTTCTTTCATTGCAAGCTCCTATTGAACCTTTGTATCCACCTGCATAACTTCATCATACCCTTTTGGTTCACTAGCATCTGTTAACAAAATAGAATACAAAGAGGAAGAAAACTTTTCAAGAGGTCTACTTAGCCTTGTTGACCATCTAACTTTCACTGGAGTTTGTGGTATTTCTTGTTATTGTTGTAGAGCATGAGGAACCACTAGAACATCATTATCTGGAGTATCATCCAACACCACATGATCCTTTTCTTTCTTCTCATGCTGCTGCAACTGATCTTTGCACAACACCTTCTCATTGAATACAACATTCCTGCTTCTCACAATTTTATGATTTTTAAAATCCCAAAGCCTATAACCAAATTCATCAATGCTATATCCAACGAAGGTACACTTTTTTAATTTTACATCCATCTTGGTTCTATTTTCAGAATCTACATTTACAAATAATTCACATCTAAAGGTTTTGAGAGAATAATAACTCACCTTCTTACATGTCTATGCTTCCTCTGGAATACCACAGCCCAAAAGAAAAGGACCTCTATTAATTAAATATACAACAGTATTGACAACCTCTGCCCACATGTTTAAAAGCAAACCAACATGCAATCTCATGGTCCTTGCATGCTCGATTATTGTCCTATTCATGCATTCAACCACTCCACTCTCCTATGGAGTCCTTGGAACTGTTAAATCTACCTACAAATTCCATTAAAGAAACAATAATCCTTAAATTCTTTGCTGCAATACTCACCACCATTATCAGATTTGAGACATTTTAATCTTTGACCCATCTCATTCTCAACTAAGATTCTCCATTTCTTAAATGTTTCAAATACATCAGATTTATGCATAAGGAAATAAATCTAAACCTTCCTAGTTGCATCATCTATGAATGTAACATAATATTAAGAGCCACCGAGAGAAGATGCCTGAGTTAGTCCCCATACATTTGTATACACAAGTTCCAACTTTTCATCTTTCTTTCACTTCCCATCCTTGAGAAAACTGACTCTCTTTTGTTTGCCATACACATAACTTTCACATAAATCCATATTAATATATTTCAGACCTTGTAAAAACTTTCTTAGAATGAAGTACCTTTATACCTTTTACAATTCATATGCCCAAGTCTGTTATGCCACAGTGTTGTCTCAGAACCTACAACAACAATTTCAGTCTCTTCCTGTGAACCTACAACAACCGTTCCTAAACTTGATTGTTTTTTCTTCTGCAATAGCTAAAGTAGAAAGAACAATATGACCTGTACAAAGATATAAGGTGCCTACTTTCACACCTTTAGCTACTATTAAGGCACCTCTTGGAACCTTACAATTTTTATTAGTAAATGTAACAATGCAACCTTCATCAGCTAGCTGCCCTACTGAAATTAAATTCCTACTTAGCCTTGGAACATGCCTTACCTCTTGTAGTAGCCAATTTGATTCCTATTCTACAACTTAATCTTGATTCTTGCCTTTCCAATCTGACAGGGTTTGTTAGCTCCCAAATAAACTAGCCCAAAATCTCCTTAGACATAATCAAGAAAATATATTCTATGGGGCGTAGTATGAAATGAGGCCCCTGAATCTAAAACCCATGAATCATTAGCATTATCTAGGGAAAGAATCAAAGCATCATCTTCAAATTTATTACTTACCACATTTGCATCCTTATTGCCTTCTTGTTTGTCTCCTTCTTTATTCTTCCGAGACCAGCAATCTTTCTTTAGATGACCTGGTTTCCCATAGTACCATCAATCCTTCTGTCCTTTGGATTGAGACCTCTTATCCTTTGATTTTCCTCATGACTTCCCATGACCTCAGAACCTTTTCCTCTCTCCTTTGATTTGACCCTACTTTCTACATTCAAAACACTACCTGATGTGGACCCTCCTAAGATTTTTCGTTGCATTTCCTCATTAAGGATAACACCAACATCATCAAATTTCAAAGTATTTCAACCAGAGACAGAGTTACTTACAACCATTACCAACTATTCCAGCATTTTGGTAAAGAACATAAAACCAAGAGAGCCCTCACCTCTTCATCAAATTTCACTTTTAAGGAATTAATTAATTGGTAATCGTATTAAACTCATTTAAATGATTTGTCATAGATCCACCTTCAATCATTTTTAGATTAAACAAACGCTTCATAAGAAATACCTTTTTTGAGGCTAAGGTTTTTTCATACAATTTAGCCAAAGATTTCATCAGTTCATCTGTTGTCTTCGCTTCTGTTATATTCAATGCCATAGATGGTGCTAGGCACAACCAAATGGTTCCCAGTGCCTTTCTATCTAGAAGATTTCAATCCTCATCAGTCATTATTGCCAGTTTCTTGGCTATTCCTTCCAACAACCTCCATAAATCCTTTTGATAGAGATAATCCTTTATCTGCATCTTCCATAACTAATAGTTTTTCCCATTGAATTTATCTACCTTCAATTTACCCTCGTCCACCATTGCTCCCACTCAACTATGAGACTCCCACTCAACCGTGAGACCTTCTTGTAGACGATAATCGAACACAACCCACTCTAATAACACTTGTTAGGGTTAGCCGAAAGAAGATATCAATTAAATGCAAATAAATATTAAATAGAGGAATACAAATACACAGAAATAATAACAGCGAGAGACTAATTTTAACGTGGTTCATCCAAACTCAGGCTACATCCACCAACAAAGAGTCCAATATTGTTATCTAGTAAATCAAACCAATTACAACCAGCAATCTTTGAAACTCAATACCATTGCAAAATGCTACAATACATCAATGGAAACTCAATACCACTGCCCCTTGACCCTATCTTGGGGGCACTACCCCACAACCCCCGCAAGGGGTGCTGCCCCTTGACCCCATTAAATAATTTGGGGGGAAACCGCACCGATAAAAGTGGGGTAAGTTTAACCTCTAAATCTGATTAGGCTCCATATAACGACAATAGGTTCTGGCAAGAGAGTTGAATGTACACCTTACTCAGTGGTTATCAATGATCTATACAATGGGTCTATAGTTTCTATAGGAGAAGTTGATAACCGTTCACGAATCTATCACTTGTCTCATTTTGTTTCTGATTCTCCTTCACTTGCATTTCTCTCTCACTTAGATGAGGTGAGCTAGTTGTGGCATCAACAGTTTGGGCACTTGAACTATCGCTACTTGCAGTAGCTCAGTCAACATGACATGGTTATAGGGTTGCCTTCTATTCAATGTTCTGATGGAGTTTGTCAAGGTTGCAATCTTGGATAGCATCTTGAAGAAAAAATGATAAAGGCAAAGCATGGAGAGCCACACAACTCTTGGAGTTAGTACATAGTGATTTGGCTGGTCCATTTTAGCATCCTTCATTCAGTAGAGCTAGATATGCATTGACCTACATTGATGATCTTTCCCAATACACCTTTGTATACTTTCTCAAACAAAAGTCTGTAGTCTTTGAGCCTTTTTAGGACTTCAAAGCTTTTATAAAGAAACAATCTAGGAAAGTTGTCGAGATTCTGCTCACTGATAATGGCAGGGAATATATCAACCAAAGGTTTGAGAAGTTTGGTACCTTAGAGGGTATTGATCTTTAGCACATAGTTCCCTATAGTCCACAACAAAATGGAGTTGTAGAATGAAAGAATCGATCATTACAAGAAATGGCCAATTGTATGATTCACTCCCAATCATTGGCACCTCAGTATTGGCTAGAGGCCATCAACTATGTGTGTTATATCCAAAACTAGGTTCCTCACCAAGTTGTGAAGGGGGTAACTCCTTTTCAAGCTTGGACTAGTCAGAAACCCACAGTCAAGCAATTATGAGTGTTTGGGTCTCTTGCATGCACCCACATTCCAGTAAAGAAACACAAGGCTATGGATCCACAGAGCATGCGTTGCATATTTGTTGGGTATCTGGATGGTGTCAAAGGCTATAGGCTACTCCACGCTACCACACATGAGCTCTTCATTGAGAGGAGTGCTTGCTTTGAGGAGGATACTTCTTCTACCACTTCTCCATCCTTCATTCCCATGGAGACACTGTGAGTTCATGAAGATAGTTCTTCTGAGGATCTTAATCCTCTTGATCCTGATGAGGAGTCTTCTTCGTCCACATCAGATGGCAATGATGAGGATTCATCTTTCTCCCCTCTTAGTTATCATTTAGATGATGTTGATTCTCCTCCAAATTCTCCTGATTCTCTTGCCACTAGGCCTCTTTGGGCTCATCAGACTTTGGAGTCAACAGGTGATTGGGTTGGTGATCCTTCAGATGCGAGAAGAACAAGGTCATAGTTTGAGTAGGCTTCTCATCTCTTCTTTGCTTCAATTTATGATCCATAGTCCTTTAGGGAAGTTTCTGGTGTCCTCGAATGGAATGTTGCTATGCAAGAAGAGTTCAGTTCCTTGGAGAGGAACCACACTTAGGATTTAGTCCCACTTACTAAGGGAAGAAAACTTGTTCGATGTAAGTGGATCTATCAGGAAAAATTTCATGTAGATGGGTCATTCAATAAATAGAAGGCTTGTCTAGTCATAAAAGGATTCTCCCACATTCTTGGGATTGACTACTCTAAGACTTTTGCACTAGTTTCCAAGTTGAATTCAATCTAACTTGTACTTGTCATTACTACAACCCATCGTTGGGAAGTTCATCAGATGGATGTGAAGAGTTCTTTTCCTCATGGTGACCTTCAGGAGGAGATATATATGGAGCAACCATAGGGGTTCATCTAGGATCCTTCACTTTCTGCTGACTTCAGAAGTCTCTCTATGGCCTTAAACAAGCCCCTCAAGCCTTGTAGGACTCCTTCCTTCTATCAATTGGGTTCATTTGGTGCCATTCTAATCCAAACATCTATATTTTGCAATAGGATGATACTCCCACTTTCCTTGTTCTCTATGTTGATGACTTGTTGATCTCGGGGAGTCACTCATCTCACATCAAGGCAGTCAAAACTTCCCTTCATGATCATTTTATAATGTCAGACATAGGCCTACTGTACTACTTCTTAGGGGTTGAGTTCACTCAGTCAGCTTCTAGTATCTTCATTGCACAGCCTAAGTATGCACTTGATATACTCTCCCAATTTCGCATGGCTAACTGTAAGCCTACACTGACTCCATTTTTGTCAGGGATCAAACTTGAGGCTTCTTGTTCTTCACCTTTGGTGGATGCTACCTTGTATCACCAATTGGTTGGGAGTCTCAAATACTTGACTCACACAAGGCCTAATATTTCATATGTCGTGGGCCTAGTTTCCAAGTTCATGCAAGAGCCACATGAGCTACACTGGAAAGAAGCTAAGCAGATTCTTCACTATGTACAGGGCACTCACAACTATGGGATTCATTATGCAGCAGGCGTGGATATTGACTTGGTGGGATACACAGATTCAGATTGGGCGGGTGAGTCTCAAGATCACAAGTCTACTTTAGGGTATTGCTTCTCTCTTAGTTCTAGTCAGATTTCTTGGTCGAGAAAGAAGCAGTCTACATTTTCTCTTTCATCTATAAAGGCTAAGTATCGAGGAGTATTTAATGCTGCTACTAAGGCCATTTAGCTTCAACATATTCTCACTGAGTTTGGCATTTCCTTTAGGAAGCCTATGGTCATCTTTTTTGACAACCAGAGTGTTGTTCAAATTTCTCGTAATTCAGTCCATCATCAGTGGACCAAACATGTTGAGATTCACATGCACTACTTTCAGGAGCTGATTCATGAGCAAGTCCTTAATCTTTAGTACTATATGACATCAAATTAGACTATAGACATCTTCACCAAACCCTTCACTGAGACCAAGTTCATTCATTTGCGAGCTTTTCTCAGGGTGTGGAAGGTGTCCTCCTTTGAGGTGGCTGTATATCAAAAAATTTGGATTTGTAAATGGAAATGATCAAACAATTGAAATGCATAACCTAAACCCAAATAATTCAATACCTCGAAGATGTAAGATGAGCTCGATTGATCAATTTGTTGTGTTGGTTGCTCGATTCTGCAGCATAACATTAAGATGAAGGTGCTAGAATGAATGATAGATGAAGGATGCAAAGGCTCTAATGGTATTTCAACAGCATAATGTTACTTGAAGCTCAATGCATCATAGAAAATTTGGCAGAATAATATTACTTAAAGCTCAATGCATGCTAATGGCTTGTGAAGGGTTTGATTTATAGGAAAGGCTTGGTTCAAATGAATGGTTGAGATTAAAAAGCTAATTGATTGATGTGGATGGCTAGGATTGATTAGGTTATCCCACTTTTCAAGGGAGTTGTAGTCATTTGACAAGTGTCAAGGAGAATAGGGCTCATGTGTGCTTGTGTACATAAAAAGTACTACATATAAAAGATATTAAATAAGAGGCTGTAGTACCACTTATCTTTTTTAAATAAAAGAGGCACACATGTCGGCTAAATGATAAGATAAATTAATTAAATAAATAAAATTTATTTAATTAATTAGAAAGTCGGCTTATGATGAGAACTTAATTCAAATAAAATATTTGAATTAGTTGGGATATGAGTTGGATATTAATTAAATAAATAAAATTTATTTAATTAATTGGCTAAGTGGGATTAGGATATGATGTGGAAATTAATTAAATAAATAAAATTTATTTAATTAATTAGCTAATGGATAAATGGGATTAAGAGTGGGATTTAGGACAAAATGCTACATGATGTTTAAGTGATGTTTTTATCAAGGTGTTGCTAGACATGGACAAAGTTGGGACAAATTTGGGTGTCTACATTTTGCCCCTCTTTGAGATGATGTTCGAGATGATAAGCTTTATGTTGAGTAACATCATTTCAAAGAAGTTAAAGTATGGATAGAGGAAAAGGATAGTGATGATGAAAAGATATGATGATGATGATGGAAAGATAGGTTGGTGATGCCCCCTCGAGAGGATAGGTGGGTTGGACAAACACGAGTAGGCTCTCGAAAAGAAATGGATTGGCTAAGAAAGAAAGATAAAGGAATGGATAGAAGAAATGGAGATGTGTTATGCTGCAGTGAATGTGAGCAACCATGATGTTTGATATAGCACTAGACATTATGCACCAAGGTATAAGGACCAGGGTGACGATGTGTCTCATGCCCCAGCATAATACAACCTTGTCTGGATACAAGATATGAATATTAGCTAGAATGATATCGATGTGATGCAAATGCAAGATAAAATAATAACACACACAAGCAAGCAAGCAAGCATGCACAAATGATTCAAAAACAAACAAGGTATTGCCCCTGTCAAGCTGTAAACCAATGATTAATTGTTTATTTTGATGATGATAGTTGAGAGTGTTGTCATTGTGGGGAAAGCTATATCCCTAGATCAACACAAGGTTGTTTGCTAAGTTGATTGGCTAGTTGATTGATTGATTTGGCTTACAACAAGGCTGGGATCAAGACCATGGATTGCGTTTGGATAACTTGGCTTGATTGATAACTTGATTGGTATAGATTAAGGATTGACTTGCATTTTGAGATCATTGCTTTGAATGGTTGGAAGATGATGAAATGATGAATGAAGATTGATTGGATGAAGGATGGATGATTTGTGGTGGATTGAGATGCTTTTGATTTGCTTGAAGTTATTGGATTTGTTTTGATGGCTAGCTTGATGTGCTTTGGTGTTGATGTTTGCTATTGCTGGGTTGATTGTTTTGAGTGATGATAGTGATGGTGTGATGATTAGAGTGTCCACTCAATCTAAGCATAAGCAAGTGTTCTTAATGTGCTCAAAGGATGTAAAACAAACAAGGTATTGCCCTTGTCAAGTCATAAACCAATGGTTGATTGTTTGTTTGTTTTGATAGATAGTGTTGTCATTGCGGGGAAAGCTATATCCCTAGATCAACACAAGGATGTGGGAACGCTATATCCCATTGATGATGATTGATGATTATTGATTGGGCTCATGACAAGATTAGGATCAAAACTTGTTGATTGGATTGGATAATGTTCCTTGATTGATTGGCTTGCTTGATATGGATTATTGTGACTTAGATTTAAAAGCATTGCTTAGATTGATTTGATTGATATGATTGGAAGAAGTGATTGGTTGAAATGGATGAATGAATGTTATTGATAGGAAGAATGGATGATGATGATGATTTGATTTTGATGGAATGTTGATGGAGTAGATTGTTTCGGATGATGGGATTGAATCGATCATATTGCTTGGATTTTTCGTTGGATATTTGATTTTTTGGATTTTTGAGAATATTTTGATTTTTTTGTGTTTTTGAACGTTTTGGGATGTCAATGGATTTACAATTTGGGTAGCCTTGAGCTTGATACCAATGACAAGGGAGAAAACCAAGTCTAGGTGCAAAGATGGATGAATGGGATTGGATGGATAAAATGATGGGCTCATAGTAAATGTGATGGAAAGATCATGAGAGTTGGATGGGATGGAAGGTTCATGAGAGTTGGATGGATAGAAGAGAGGATAGGCCATATAAGGGCTGGATGCTTGCCTCATGATAAATAGATAGGTAGGCTATAGTGGAAAGCTCATGCTAGACATATGGGGATAAGCTATAAGATGGAAAGCTAGTGATAAGGATATGCCATAGTGAATGGAGCATAAGGGAGCTAGGATGTGATCTTCAAAGGCTATGTCACATAGGAAGAACTTGCCCCCATTCAAGGTGGTAATGCTTAGGATTTTACATTAAAAAGTTCATGACCAAGGGATGACATGATGGATTGGATTTGGATGGGATGGATAAATGGTCAATGGATACGACTTGGTTTGGAAAGGAGGTATGTCAAGAAATATCCAAACATGTTTCAACATTTTTGCCCCTATGTCTTCATCAAGATCAAAAGGCGGAAGGATGGGTAAATGGGATAGGCATGTTTATGTAATGGCTAAGGATGGTAGGATGACAAGATAGGATAAGATAGGATAGAAAATGATATAATGGGATGGATAGTTTGGAAATGGATAGGTTGGATGAAACAATGTGCCCCCAAGTGTAAGTGACATAGAAGATCAACCTACACATGATGCCTGTTTGCCAGGTTTTCATCATGGTACTTATCCAAGGCGCCTGTTTACCAGGTTTTCACTGTTGGACGAAGGGATTTCTCTTTACTTTTTTGATTTTTTGATTTTTGATTTTTTTTCTTTTTTGCTTTTTAGATGGGTTGACAATTACACATGGCGCCTGTTTGCCAGGTTTTCACCATGGTAATGGATAGGAGGGACTCAATTGTTTAGTGCTATGAGAGGTGATATTGTCCCATTAGAGATGGATGATGTCTTCGCATGGACCATGTCATTATGCTCATAGATGTTGATAAGGGATTGTGTGAAAGCAAGATGGATGAGGTAGACAATGGATTAGGATGTGGAATTAGGGTAGGGTAGGCTAGTAGCTTATGGTGTGGATCTATATAGGCTTATGGAATGAATATGGATGAAAAGGTTTATGCCAAAGCATGGACCATAGGGATAGCATGGGGGAGATATGTAGGATAATGGATAGAAGATGGGGAGATGTAGGCATGTGTGAATGTTTTGGAATGGAAGGGAATCATGACCAACGGCTGCACACACCGTGATAAACATTGAAGCTTTTGATGGGATGGTGGTGTAGGAAGCAATGGAAATGTTTGCTTAGGGGATGGTTGATGAAGTGATTTAGGAACCCACATAGATTTAGTATTTTTAGTGCTTTTGCTTTTCTTGTGGGAGTTTTGAATGTTTTGGATAGGCTCTTGGATGGATATAGGCTTTTGGATGGAGGTAGGTGATTGGGATTCTTGAGATGTGGAGGAGGATGCCTCATTTGTTTTGCTGGCTATTTGCTTAGGAACTCAAACCATTTTGCTTTTAGGATTTGCTTTTGGAGGTATGGGCTTGGATAGCTTTGTGAATGTACTTTGCTTAGAAGATGGATGATTTGGAGACTTGTCACATTGATACCCTAAGGCATGAGGGTCCTTAGGAGTTTTAGTTAGATTTTTGGCTTTATAGGTAGAGGCATCAAAATTTTTTCTTTTGTATCCCATGGGGTGGGTGGAGTGGATGGAATGATTGAAAGCTTTATGCTTAAATGATGTGTGCTTTTGTTGGCCATGATTAGGGATGTAAGGATACTTATGAATGATATGTATGTTAGGTGTTGGGAGCAACAGTGGCAAGGTGGATGGAGGGATATTTGGAGTTGGTAAAAGTGGAGGCAAAGTGGATGGCAGAAGGTGTATGGTCACATGCTTTTGGAGTTTGTAAGTTGATGGAGGTGGATTGGCTACATATGTTTTGGGTAGATGATGTGGTTTGTAATGGAAAGTGGGCTTAGGATGGATGGAGGAATTACCAACATCTTTAGCTTGTTTAGCTTGGGGTGTGTATCCAAGGCCATATGAGCATGAAGAAACTTTGACATGGTTTGGCTCCACAATACCTTGTTCATAAAGGCCTAGACCTTTACCTTGGTAGTTCATGTTTTGGAGGATGCGATTGACTATGGGACTAGATGTGTTTTGGGAACTAGACTTGAGTTCTTTATTGGATGGAGAAGATGAAATGGAGGACAATGGTTGTTGTTGTCCTAAGGAAGAACATTCATGGAGGAAGGTCGTAAGACCACTAGGACATGATGGTGGACTTGAAATGGGATCGATGGTAGATATGGAGGGAGGATCATTAGCATTGTGTTCACTAAGATCCAAGTTATTTGTTTGATCTTCTATGCTTGTGTGTTCTTGAGAGGCACATGTCTCATTATGACAAGTGGATGCTTGCTCATTATGGATAGGGCTAGATGGCGGATGACTAGGAGCAATTTGGATATCTCACTCATGGATGGTTATAGGATTATAGATAGGATCAAGGTACTTTTTAATAGGTTCTTCATCACAGATATCATCTTGATCATGAGATAGATAAAGTTTTACCAAATGGATCATCATGGTTTTCATGATTTTAGCTAGAACCTTGATCATAACTATGAGCAAAAGTAGGATTAAGTGGGCTATAAAAGGGATAAATTTGCTCATGAATGAGGTCATGGTGATGGCTAATAGCTTGAGGACAACCCATAAGTAGGTCATGGATAGGTGGAACTTAGAGGTGCTTTGATCTCGATTAAGACTAGGGTTCGATATTTCCACATGTTTAAGATTATGCTCTTGACATACCTCTTGACTTTGGATGGAAGTGGAAGGTTCTTGAGTGGACTTGATAGGCTCTTGATAGTTATCAACATGAAGGCATGATGGCTCTTGACTTAGGCTTGTGGTTGGAGACTCTTGAATAGACTTGTTGGCTTGTAGGTCACATGATGGGCTCAAAGGGCTAGGCATGTTAATGGAAGGCTCTTGAAGAGGCTCAAGGATATGTGAACCACATGATGAGATTATAGGATTGGACATGACCTTTGGAAGTTCATTGGTAGGCTCATGAATTGGTGTTGGACATGGGGGTTGTTTATTCCTATCTAGTAGCCAATGGATCACATCCTTTGCAAGTGTATGGGTGGATGGGAAATATAATGGATGGATGATAATGGTAGATGGTGTTGGATTAGGATTAGGACGAGGATTAGGTTGAGAGCTAATTAGATTGGATGGATTAGGATTTGGACTAGATGGGGGTGACACATAGGATGGGGATGATGTGGCACGATTTCCCATTATAGGTGGGTACACCTTGTAAACAATTGAGATAAATATTGGGCATTGATTTGTATTATGGCCTTTGGTCCTATGGTATGCACAATAATCATGTTCATCATATGGACTTTCTTCACATGGTTTGACTTTAGGAAGTTCAATGAGTTTTGCTTCAAGCATCCTTTGTAAAACTCTCTCAGCTGCATCCTTTGGTGAACGATTAGAATGACATGGCGAGGAAGGTAATGAAGGGCTTGGTGATTTGGAGGGTTGATGGACCAATGGACTAGGAATAGGATCACATGGTGGTGTTGGGATAGGATTAGTTGGCTCATGTGTTGGCATGTGATTAGATGGTGGAGGCCACTCTAGATTGGTATCTCCCTTGTCAAAGGTAATTGGATCTTGCATAGGATAGATTGGACTTGTTTGATTTATGTACAAGGGGCCATTGGGATTTGCATGTGTTTCTTGTTGCAGATGTGGACTTAGGTCAATCAATGGTACTTGATGGTCTTGTTGAAAATGTGTACTTGGACGTGCTTGATTTATGTACAAAGAGCCATTTGGACTTGAATGTTGTTCTTGTGATATCACTTGATTGCCTTGTGGATGGGCTTGATAATGCATTGGAATGGTGGTATGAGGGATTGGATAAGCTTGAGGTGGATGTTCATAGGTTGATGTGGTATTGACTTGGTGGATAGGTAGATTGGGTTGATAGGAAGTGGATGGATATGACATGTGGCTATGAGGTGGATTAGGTTGGTATGGAGTGGCTAAGGATTGTTGTACTTGTCGAGCTTGACTAGTGGCTAAAAGGTGTTGGACTTGGGCTATGGAGTGTTGTAGTTGAGGTGATTGGCTTGCATGGGGTTGAGCTCTTTGGATGAAGAATTGTAATGTTTTAATGGTATCTTGGTTTAGGGGTTGTAATCCTTGATAAATATTTTGGAGGAATCTTTGGAATTTGATTGTTGGGTCTTCTAGCGTAGACATGTTGTCACCAAGTGTTTGTCTTAAGTCCTTTTAGCAAGTGCTTGTTTAGGGATTTGGATGATGATGTGGATTGTTTGGATGACTTGTTTAGATTGATTTGTTTATGTGTTTGGGTGTTTAGAGCTTGATATGGCAATATTCAAACAAATGATTATGCATATACACACATGAATCACTCACGCAAGACACATAAGCAAGTTGTTGACTTTGAAAATGAAATGTGATGATTATGCAAGCACACATGGAAGACACATCAACAAGCCTAGTTAAGGCAACGCCACTATCACAAGGAGGTTCTAGTGAAAATCCGGGGGACCGGCACCCCACGAGCATCCAGCAAGCCACTTAAGACTTTAACTAACCCTACTAGGAGTTTTAATATACACAAAGGTACACCTCCTTTCGAGTTAGCACTGTATGGTGAGCGCTAATACCGGTTAGACTTGGCTTTCGCCTTATCCTCTGATTTTTATAGCGGACCGGATGAAAGTACCGCTTGAGGTCGTTCCCTTGGGGTGGATACCAAGGCAGGCCTCTCTAAGGCTAAACAAAAGCAACACAAGTAAATGTTTTTGATCTCCAAGTTCGTGTTGGGACGCGAGGAGAGAGCATACACATTTACTTGGTCACACTCGCATGGGGTTCATTAACCTTAGAAATTCAATGTGTGATCAAACAGTTCAAGCACTTGTTCATTTTAAATCCAAAGCCAAATGTGATGAAAGACAATGGTTCGTTTTAGCCCAATGTTTTGATGTGAATTTGCAAACAATTGTTCGTTTTATGCCCAAAATCCAAATGTGTTTGCAAACAATGATTTAGAAGATAAAAGAGATGAAAGATTAGAATGAGTGCACCTGATACAATCACTTTCCAATTTTCTGTAGATGTTGATGCCAATGCTGCTCCAGCTCCTTAGATACCCTTACAAGTCACCAATTCCAAAAAGAAACAAGTAAACTTGCAAAGAAGATGATTACATGAAAAAGATGAAATCTGAAAATTCTGATGAAAATGATCTGATATAGAAAAATAGATTACATAAACAGAAAGTTCAGGAGATTCTAAGCAATTTGAAAAAAAGTTTTGCTGAAAAACGATCAAAATTGCTCAAGTTATGCTCAAATGAAGTTTGCAATGAACCTAAACTTTAACTGATAAAAAAGCCTGAAAAACAATACAGTCACCTAATAAAAGTGGTACAGTTGTGAAGTTTGTCCTCCCAGCTTTCCAACGAGTCCTTGTTTGTGTGATTTGGCCTTTGTATGTGAAAGTTATGCAAGTTTGAAAAAAATAGCCTCCTTTGGCATGCAGAAGGTACAGGTGAACCTTGGCGGTTAAGACAAGTGCAGAGGCGATTTACTGTTAATCATAAGCGATCTCCTTTTAGCAACATGCGAGCCCCTACAGCTTAAATGCGATCTGGAAAAGCACTAGATGCGAGCAGTGTAGGCTTGTAAGCGATGCGAAAGATGCAGAGGCGATCACTGCGTGTCCAGAAGCGATCTCATATTTTAACACAGACGAACCCTTGAAGATCAAATGCGATCGAAAGAACACCAGATGCGAACTCTGTACACTTATAAGCGATGCAAAAAATCTGAAAGCGACCAATTTTAGCCTACAAGCGACCTGTATCTGCAAAAAGAAAGATGCAACAGAAACCCTAGTTCTGCAGAAGGCGATTACTGTCAGACCAAAAGCGATTAGGTTAAAGACAAAAGCGATTACTATTTAGATAAAAGCGATCAAAATATGAGCAAAAGCGATTAGTATCTGACTAAAAGCGATCAACATATGTAAAAAAGCGATTACTGTTAGCCCAAAAGCGATCTGGAAAGTTGCCGGAGACGGAATGCAAATGTTAACCATAAGCGACCAAGTTTACCATATGCTATCAGTTTTTGTTCAAAAGCGAGCACTGTTTGTTCAAAAGCGAACCAAATTTGACCATAAGCGACTGCTGTTTGCCCAAAGGCGAGCTGATTTAGCCCAGGCGAATGCTGTTTGATCATAAGCGACCTGAATTACCAGAAGCACATTGTTGCAGTCCGGTTGTTGTTTTTTTCACCAAACGCTCCATTTTTCATCAAATTTAGGCAAATTTGTACTCAAAGTTTATGGAAACGGCCTCCCGGACGCAATGGTGAGGTTAGATTTGGGCTAAGAGATCATCTACATACATTTTTAGCCAAATCTTTGCAAACTAGGGTTAGAAAAATGTAAATTTTTGCTACAAAAGCTTACAAAAATGAAAGATTGGCGCTCCAAGAGATCTAAACTTCATAAAAACAACTCAAACAAGAGAGGTTAATCAAGGACGTGAGTCCCACCGGGCGTGCCAAAATGTATATCGAAAAATTTGGATTTGTAAATGGAAATGATTCAAACAATGACATGCATAACCTAAACCCAAATAATTCAATACCTCGAAGATGTAAGATGAGCTCGATTGATCAATTTGTTGTGTTGGTTGCTCGATTCTGCAGCATAACATTAAGATGAAGGTGCTAGAATGAATGATAGATGAAGGATGCAAAGGCTCTAATGGTATTTCAACAGCATAATGTTACTTGAAGCTCAATGCATCATAGAAAATTTGGCAGAATAATATTACTTAAAGCTCAATGCATGCTAATGGCTTGCGAAGGGTTTGATTTATAGGAAAGGCTTGGTTCAAATGAATGGTTGAGATTAAAAAGCTAATTGATTGATGTGGATGGCTAGGATTGATTAGGTTATCCCACTCTTCAAGGGAGTTGTAGTCATTTGACAAGTGTCAAGGAGAATAGGGCTCATGTGTGCTTGTGTACATAAAAAGTACTACATATAAAAGATATTAAATAAAAGGCTGTAGTACCACTTATCTTTTTTAAATAAAAGAGGCACACATGTCGGCTAAATGATAAGATAAATTAATTAAATAAATAAAATTTATTTAATTAATTAGAAAGTCGGCTTATGATGAGAACTTAATTCAAATAAAATATTTGAATTAGTTGGGATATGAGTTGGATATTAATTAAATAAATAAAATTTATTTAATTAATTGGCTAAGTGGGATTAGGATATGATGTGGAAATTAATTAAATAAATAAAATTTATTTAATTAATTAGCTAATGGATAAATGGGATTAAGAGTGGGATTTAGGACAAAATGCTACATGATGTTTAAGTGATGTTTTTATCAAGGTGTTGCTAGATATGGACAAAGTTGGGACAAATTTGGGTGTCTACAGTGGCTTCTTTGCTCCTTGTTTCCTTCTCTCTATTCTGGGGGGCATACTCTCTTTTGTGGGGGGATACTTCTCTTTTGAGGGGATTTCCATCTACATGGTTACCTCATCAGGATTCATTTTTTGGGACCCATCTCTTTACCAACATAAGCTATGCTTAAGGGGGGTGTTAGCGTATGTTTTTTATTCCTTATCATAAGGTTTTTCCTACACATTTATTTAAGCTTGCTTAGGTTAATAAAGTGGGTTAATTATGTGAGTGGATTATGAGGTGTCACAATACTACAAGAGAGCAACCATTAGCTATCTTGGGAAGATGCTTTTCTATCTTTAGACTAATAGATGGTTGTTTCCTATTGGTCCCTGTTGCCACCTCCACCCTCTCTCCTTTCTATATAAACTCACTACATAGCTTGTATTTTCATTCGATATTGGAGATAGTTATCTGATGTTATTTTGTCATTTGGGCATTTCACATCAGTCTCTTGGTATCATTGTTATGCTATTTCAATTTCTTTTGCATTTACAATATTTGTTTCTAACTCTTTCAATTGATTTTGGGTTATAATCTGATTTTTATAGATTCTAACAGAGTGTTATTCCATACATCATGGGACTTTGGTTTTCTGTAGTGGAGGTATTGGTGCCTAGTTTTGGGACCATGGTTTTAAGTTCTCTAGTTTTGATACTACTTGTGTTTTCTTTATATATGAAGATGTGAGATAGATGTTTCATAGTGTTATGTATTTGTATTATCCTGTTGCCAAAATATTGTTGGAGTAAAAAAATTAAGTGGATTATATTCAAGTACTCTTGTTATTGAGATTAATACAATCTTAGTATGTCTTTATTGATGTAAATATAGTGTTTATTATGGTTTGTTGATTAATATATGCTTTCCAATGTTCCATTTCATGGTTTATCATATGTAACTTAATTGGTTTCATTAGATTTGAAGACTGCTAGTTTTTGTTTTCTATGCATTTTTTCTGTAACAGTCTTTTCTTTCACATGTTATGGATATGTATGGCCTTGGTATGACCTTAATTTGGTATGGTTGGAAATATATTTTATTTAACTTTCTAACTATTTTGGTTTGGTTGATTTTTGTCATGTTTTGTGAAAGTTATGATCAAATTAGTGATTTTCATTTCAAGATTTTTACTATTTTTCAGTAAAAAACTTATTTGGAACTGATTTGTATGACATTATATGGAAAAGGGAAGGCATGTGGATGATAGATATATGAAATACAAAACTTTTTTTTTTTCATTTGAAGTCATTTCATTGAGTTTTTCAAAAGTTAGAGCATTTTTTGTGATAACAGTCCTAAATCTTGCCTAGGGTTCCTAGTTTGGAACAACCTTGTTTTTCCCTATTCTGTACAAAACAACCCTAGCCCATTTTAAGATATGTTAAATAATGGCCAAATGGGTATCTAGAACTATGTTTACATTTTTGATATCATGTATGCACCAAAAGTTATGACAAAAAAACCCAATCTATTGCCCCCATGTTTGAGGCTTTAAGGATTGAAAGCTTGTGAGGAAAAACCCACCAAATGATGCTTTTGGGTTTCAAAGATTGGTTGATTAAGGTTGTTTTAGAGTTGTCCACCCCTGCTCTACATCAAATTGGTATCAGAGCCTGAAGATCTGTGTAAGATAAGTTTGGAGTTTCTGTTTTATCTTTTTGCAGGTTGAAGGAAGAACTTGGATGCCAAAAGACTAGGCCAAGGGAAAAGAAAGGGGCCTAAGGTGAGGTATCACAAAGAAAAAAAGTAGTGAAAAAGAAGAAAGGTGAAAAAGACTTGCTTAAGAAAGAAGAATGGAAATGTTGAAAAGATTAGTTCGTGGAGACTTGCAAAGTAAGGAGGTACCAAGCAGGAAACAAGAGAAAATAAGAGAGGAAAGGGAGATAAAGAAGAAGGATGAGAAGGTAAAACAAATTAATTTTGAGCAAGAGATAGTAGAGCTAAGACAAGCCTTGGAACAAATGGAAAAAGTTCAAGAAAGAGGGGAACTTGAGATACATCAGTTGCTTGAGAGAGCAAAACAAGAAAATGGTTGGCATTGGCCAATAAGGAAGAAGGTTAACTGGCCTATCAAGAAGATCATTCCGAAGAGAATAATGTAAGAGAGGGCAACAAAACCAGACATTGGAGAGTCTTTGTTGATGATGGAAGAGCAAAAGCCATCTAGGAAAGAGGAAAAATGTAAAGAAAATGGGTCCATTGAGACTCAAGATTTTATTTCTAACAAAATTTGTGAGTATGTGTTCACAGGTGCAGAAGCTAAAAATGAAGATGGAAAAGAGTCTAAAGAAGAAGGAGAAGTGCATATAGTGTATGAAGATTGTTATATAAATATAGCACACTATGGTGAAAAATATGTTGCCAAAACAACTGAGGTAATGGTTGCATTTTCTAATTTTATGGATGATGAACGTGCTGACATATTGTATTCCAATGATGAAGATGAAGACATAGACGGTGGTACCGAGGCATATGAACGAGAACTCAAGATTTGGTACCTTGAGGCTAAGAAGATGCTAAGTAAGAGGAAGTACAAGAAGAAGAAGAAAAAAGATCCAAGGAAAGTTATAGAAATAAAGGACAAGTTGCAGAAGAATTGGAAGGCTAGGAAGAAAAATAAGACTTGCACTCAAGTGGACTTGAGTTTTTCTTTCCCTTGGAAGTATGGTGCAGGAGCACCTCATGCAAGAAAATAATTAATCTTTGAGTTTTGTCCTTTTTGGGTTGTTTCATGTGAATAAGGTTATTGTGGAAAATTTATGATCATTTTGGAAGTCTTTTGTGAATTTTTGGGATTAATTATTTTAAAGATGCAAAAATTGTCAAGATATTGTAAAAGTTACATTTTGTTGTTAGATTAAAGTTTGGTTGAAATATGAACGGTTCTAAGTTGAAACATTGGTTGAGAAGAATTGGAAAATGGTTTTAAGTGTTTAAAAAGCCTTGTATGGTTGACACAAAGGAAGGGGGAATGATAAAGGATGAGAAAATATTGAGTACTTGAAGTTTTGATAAATAAAACCTTATTTTCTATGCATTTTTTTTTGTAACAGTCTTATTCTTTCAAATGATATTAATTTGTATGTCCTTGGTATGACCTACATATGGTATGGTTGAAAATATATTTGAGTTACCTTTCTAATGCTTTTAGTTTGGTTGATTTTCCTCATGTTTTGTGAAAAATATGATCAAATTAGTGATTGTCATTTCCATATTTTTACTATTTTTCAACAAGAAACTTGTTTGACAAAGATTTGTATGACCTTGGACAGAAAATAGAAGACATGTGGATGATAGATATATGAAATACAAAACTTTTCTTTTTCATTTGAAGTCATTTCAATGAGTTTTTCAAAGGTTAGAACATTTTTTGTGATAACAGTCCTAAATCCTGCCTAGGGTTCCTAGTTTGGAACAACCTTGTTTTTCCCTATTCTATACAAAACAACCCTAGCCCATTTTGGGATATGTTAAATAATTGCCAAATGGGTATCTAGAACTATGTTTACATTTTTTATATCATGTATGCACCAAAAGTTATGACAAAAAACCTAATTTACTGCCCCATGTTTTAGGATTTAAGGATTGAAGGCTTGTGAGGAAAAACCCACCAAATGATGCTTTAGGATTTCAAAGATTGGTTGATTGAGGTTATTTTAGAGTTTTCCACCCCTTCTCTACATTAGGGGCACTGACCGTTGACCCCGTCTTGGGGGCACTGCCCTCAAACCCACGCAAGGGGCGCTGCCCCTTGACCCTATTAAATAATGTAGGGGGAAATTGTGCCAATAAAAGTGGAGTAAATTTAACCTCTGAGTCTGATTAGGCTCCATATAACAACAATCACCCACTTGGAGACTAATCAGACTCCATACCATATCATCTCCCACTTGGAGACTGATCATAACACCGTTGACCCTGTAGCTCCCACTGGTAATAAGCACCCTAGACTATGTTGTTCTGATATTTTATTTTCAGTTTTGAAGACCAACTAAATATGAAGAGGAGCTTAGATTTTCCTTTGTCACTGCCTTTGTAAACATATCCACTAGATTTTCATCTGTATGTATCTTTTCCAGCCTTAACTATCCATTATCTAACACCGACCGGATGAAGTGATACTTGAGCTATATGTGTTTGGTCTTTGAATGCAAGGTATAATTCTTTGTAAGATGTATGGCACTTTGACTGTCTATATACAAAGAACTATTAGCCTGTTGTTTTACCAATTCTTCCATGAAATATTGCAGCCATATCATATCCTTGCTTGCTTCTGTTGTAGCTACATACTCTGCCTCCATGGTGGATAAAGCAACCACATTTTGCAACCTGAAGATCCAACTCATCGATGTTCCACCTACAATAAAGACATAACCTGTAGTACTCCACTTGGTATCAATATCCCCTACCAAATCTATGTCTACATAACCTGCTAAATTAGTATGAGATCCCCCAAAACATAAGTGTTTACTAGATGTACCTCTCAAATATCCAAGAATCTATTAACCACATTCCAATGCTCCAATCCAGGATGACTCATAGACCTTCGTACGAATCCTACGACATATGCAATATCTGGTGTCATGCATACCGTGGCGTACATTAAAATTCCTACAACTGAAGCATATGGTACCTTGGACATTTTGTCTTCCTCCTCTTATGTCTTTAGACACATCTCTTTAGTCAATTTCAAATGACTAGGCAATGGTGTGCTGACAGCTTTTGCATTCTCCATATGGAATCTCTACAACACTTTTTCAACATAATCAGCTTGAGATAGAGTCAATTTTTTGTGCTTCCTATCTCTGCAAATTTTTATACCAAGGATTTGTTTTGCTACCCCAAATCCTTTGTAGCAAATGATTGTGCTAACAATTGTTTTAACTCTCTTATGTGATCCATGTTAGATCCTGCTACAAGCATGTCATCAACATATAAACATAAAATAATGTAGCTGTCATTATCCAACCTCTTAAAATAAAAACAATGGTCAGGATTACACTGGTTGTAGGCTTGCTTAGCCATAAAACTATCAAATTTTAAATACCATTGTCGAGGTGCTTGTTTCAAGCCATACAAACTCTTCTTTAATCTGCACACCAATTTCTCCTTATCTTTGACCTCAAATCCTTGGGGTTGTTCCATATATATCTCCTCTTCTAAATCACCATGGAGAAAAGGTAGTTTTCACATCTATATATTCCAAATGCAAATCTTCAACAACCACAATACTTAAAACAGTACGAATAGAAGTCATCTTAACAACCGGAGAAAAAATCTCATCAAAATCAATATCTTTTTTATGTGCAAATCCTTTTACAACTAACTTTTCTTTAAATCTTTTCTTACCTCCATCTTCTTCTTTCATCCTATAAACCCATTTATTTGGTAAAGCCTTTTTTCTTTCAAGTAACTTACATAATTCCCAAGTCTGATTTTTCAGCAAGGAGTCCATTTCTTCTTTCATTGCAAGATCCCACTGAACCTTTGTATCCACCTACATATCTTCATCATACCCTTCCAGTTCACCAGCATCTGTTAACAAAATAGAATACAAAGAGGGAGAAAACCTTTCAAGAGGTCTACTTAGCCTTGTTGACCATGTTAGTAATAATTTATGTTTGGTGTATCATGCAGGCACCTTCCCTAAAAATTCAAAAAATATTCTAAGTCTCTGGGCATCCTCAGAATTTTTCAATTGCAGGATCATATTTTCTTCGAGGAGGAGGTCATCATCATCATGTTTCCAGTCATCACCCTATTGTTTCTCATGGGGGTCATCATCATATTTTCTGTTAGCCTGATCTTTCATTGGGGTGATATTTTAACATCGAGTGATCTTGGTTAAGATCATCCTGATGATGTTGCTACAAAGTCCTAAGTATGACTCGATCTTCTGTGGAGTCATCATAGTTGAACATCGGGTGATCTTGGTTAAGATCATCCTGATAATGTTGCTGCAAGGTTCTAAGTATGACCCATTTTTCATCGGGGTCATCATATTTAAACATCAGGTGATCTTTGTTAAGATCATCCCGATGTTATTATATCACTTCATGTTTGTTGTTTTCTCACCCTGATGATGCTGATGTCATTCTTATGTCAGGGTGATATCTGCTTTTCTATCTGTCTGCATCATGATATTTTTGAAGGGAGATATCTGCCTGTCAGCTTCATCATATTCCAAAGGAGGGGGTGATATTTCCAAATATCAGTCATATTCATACATCACCCCGATGTTACAATGGAGCTATAGTGCACCCTGATATTTCTGCGAGGGGTGATATTCTGAAATATTGGGTGATCTTACGAATATCACCCCGGCGCCAATATGGTGGTGATGTCATCAAGATCTGAGGGGGCTCATATTTTTAACATCAGTCATCTTATGGAGATCCCCCGATGTTGCGAATATGACAATGACGTCATTCAGATATGAGGAGATGCACGATATGCAAATATGCTGATGACGTCATTAGGATATGAAGGTGATGTCATCAGGATGTTCATTAGCTAGACATTTGGTTTCGGCAAGGCAGGAGGATCTTTCTCCGATGCATCAGGTTGTGCCGATGAAGGTGAATATCAGGTTGATATCTCACGCGAAGGTAAGGTTGGTCATCAGGATGATATTCAAACATAAGGGTGATATTTTTTATCAGGTGATAAGGTCTGGATATGCTTTCCCACAGGGTGATATTTTTTGCGGGGTGATTTTTCACATCGTGGTGATGTGAATTATCAGGGTGAACTCATGCAAATGGTGATGCTGATGTCAAGATGATATTTCGAGAAACAGGATATCATGCTGGAGGATGATGATGATGAAGGTCTTATACTAGTGTCATCGGGAGCAAAATCACCGATGTCATATATGCTCACGACCTAGTATATAAGGTGATGAGGAGGTTGCCGCGGGGTGCATGTGGGATATTTTGTTCCTGCATGATTCAAAATATCAGGGTGATAAATCTTGGCAGGAAATGGTTGTGATGCACAGTATTCTACATTTCCCAAGGTCGCGGGTTGGTGCGCCATTAATGGCAGTTGTTGCAGAGGTATGGGCAATGGCGTGGATGGATTTGTTACCTAACTGAAGATGTACATCCATGGGCGGTGGTGCAAGGCTCGAGATCTCTCCCTGTCTCCTCTCCCACCTGCTGCATTGAATGTTTGAGCGCCATTATCTCAATGTACTGTATCTGGTGAATTTTGAGGTTGCCTGGTGGTTGAGGCTGAGCACCTCCATGTTGTATAAGTAGGGCTGTGTTGCTCTTGAAGGTTGTTGAAGACCTGGGGCATTTTTTGTGTAAATAATGAAGAATAGGGCATGATCTTGGTTGTTTTATCCCATTTTGGAGTTTATGTGTTGCAACATGAATGTATTTTGCACATATTTTTAGTTTCAATGTTAATGTTATATGAAAAATACTTATTGCATGTGTCTATCTACTTGTCTCCATTTGCTGCATGTTATTCTCCTTCTTCTGAATCTGGTTGCTAAGGGTTTCTCAGGTTCTAGGGTATAGATATCTATGCTGCATGCTTGATCTGTAACTTCCATTCAAGGAGTGGATTAAACTATTTTAGGTTAATGTATGGAGAAGGTTGCATGTCAGCAGGGATATCTATAAGTAGAGGTAGTCAGATACCCATTCTTGGGTGATGTTTGTAAGGCAAGCATCAATCCAGCCCCCTGAAACTTGAGTGAAAGTTGCAAACCATCTATTGTATACGTCTAGTTGACTCCTTGCCCAATGGATAGGCACCAGTCTGCTCCTGGGTCAGTAGTTATGAGCCAAAACCCCTTATCTTGCATCCAGGACATTATGTCCACCCATTTCATCACCTCCATCTGTTAGCTGTAGTAGTAGGATTAGGACCTCTGCATACTCTCATACCCAACTAGACACATGTCTAAGAATGTTGCCAACCTTGTGATCTGTCATGTAGATCTTGGTCCATACATGAGAGTATTCTGCCTATTGTTGTCAAGATAAATATTTATGTCTTTGAACTAGTCAAGGTTACATCTTGAGTTATAGGGATACTCCCCTTGGTGCGGTAGAACCAGAAGTGAAGAGGAGGCAGCTCACACAACCTCTTGTATTAGTTGGCTGAATTTGCCTGTGCATTAGAACTGGCAAACCCTAATGCTGATTCAGAAGAAAAACCAACAGAAATGGTGACTATACTAGGGAGCGTTGTAGTAAAAGAGTCAATTAACCTGAAGGCTGGAAAATCTAGTTTCTAGTGAAGTTGTTGCAACATAACCAAAGAAGGAACCATGTGGTGCTCTGCTGGCATGGTGAATCTAGAAAATACATGTGCCTTGTTGATATTCTATCCTCTTTGTGAGAGGTGGCGACTCTGTTGATTGAACCTATTAGTGCAGCAACATATTTCTAGGTATTCCATCTTTTCAAGAAATAATGAGTTTAGAACAACAAACTTGGTTGTGCTCTCAGAGAAGACCATGTTTTATTGAAAGATATAAAGCCCTAAATTTCACAGGGATATATGGCTACCCAAATATTATTCCCAATAAAATTAGGAGATGTTTGCCAAAATATAGTGGATCAGATTCTGAATCGGCAAACAAGCATCTACAAAGATTTTGTAATTTAATAGAAGATTATGAGGTAGAGGATGAAGATGTAGTAATGAGACTCTTTGTTCAGTCATTAGAAGATGATGCTAGGGTTTGGTTTTCAGACCTCCCTGAATGTTCTGTTTCTTCATGGATAGATTTAGAAGTTTCATTCCTAGGGTAGTTTGGTGAAAGGTTTGATGTGGCCTCATTGATCATACATTTTATGAATATCCAAAGGGGAGATGAGGAGCTAGTTCCATCCTTTAATCTTAGGTTTATTAAGTTGCTCAGGCAAATTCCTGAATATATGAGACCCAATAATGCACTATGCTTGACAATTTATTTGGCTACATTTGATGAAGAAATGAGTTATCTGTTCAGAGATAAAGAACTAGTCACACTTCACCAAGCTTTCGAATTTGCTATGGACATAGAAAACAATGAGAAATATGGAATGCCAGTAGGTTTCATGGCTGCAAGTTGTAAAAATAGTTATCAAAGTCAATATGTTTCAGCTCTCCCAGTATGTGCATTAAAAGATGATTGTGTAGAGGGAAATATATTTCAGAATAATGTGTGTAGCCATGATGTGATACATGAAGAAAATGTTGTAGAAAATGTAGGCACATCCTATAATGATGTGGACAAAGATTGTTGTCTGCCTCTAGGAGAGAAGCCTGCAGTTGCAAAATGCTCTTCAAATGATGAAATGAAAGATATACATGAAGTTGCATCCTGCAGTGATAGGCATATCCCAGTTATTCCTGATTATTTATATGAGGTGGATATGCAGAGCTTCACTCTGAATATAGAAAATATTGATTCAAGGGATGGCAGTGAATATGCTAGTGATTGTCAGCATTCAGATGCATGTATGAGCCTTTCAGATGATGAAATATATTTAGATGCTGAATATGAGTGTTTCCTTGAAGATTCTGACCACCTTCACAGTGTAGAGGTTGAAAAATTTGCTTTTGATTATCAATGTAGTGGTGAAGAGGAATAGGGTCACTATTCAGAGGTGGATAGACAAGTTGCAGATGTATGTGCTCATACAGTCGGGGATAGTGCTAGTTGTGGGGGTGACTATGAATCTTTTAGTGTAGGGCTGCATTCTAAGTTATTTGTGCCTTCTCTTGAGACATTTCAGGTGGACCTTAGTGACAAAACTGCTGAGCATGATGATGATGGATATATGTATGTTCATCAAGATAAATTTGATTATGAGATGTTGCTTGTGCCTAAATATTGCATGTTTGATACAGAGGAGCTCTTATGTTTTGAGGAAGGGCAAAATTCTAATGTGGATTCATTTGTTTCATGTGAGTCTATTATTTTTTCAAGCAACATCAGTGACTCATATGATGATGACATTCTACAACTGGTAATAATGTATGCTGATGAAGCTAGTTGTAGATTTGTTGAAGAAAAAGAAATAAGCAGCAGCACAAATAATTGCCAAGGGGCTTGCTGCAAATAGTTAAAAGCTTTTAGGCTTCATTTGATGAAATCAAAAGAAAATCAGGTGTTTGACAAAGGAAAATTCTAGTTTTTCCTTTTTGGTGGCCCTGGGCCACCATGTTTATTTTTTTTAAAAAAATGTATTTGGTGATGCAGATTGGTGTAGCTTCATGACTCTGTGCCCAATGGATAGGGGACTGGTCTGCATCCCAGAGATCTGAGGTTCTCGCCATGCCTACAAGAGGCATGCGTCCCCAGACGGAGCCTATGTTAGTAATAATTTATGTTTGGGGTATCATGCAAGCACCTTCCTGAAAAATTAAAAAAATATTCTAAGTCTCTGGGCCTCCTCAACATTTTTCAATTGTAGCATCATATTTTCTTCAAGGAGGAGGTCATCATCATCATGTTTCTAGTCATCACCCTATTGTTTCTCGCGGGGGTCATCATCATATTTTCTGTCAGCCTAATCTTTCACTAGGGTGATATTTTAACATCGGGTGATCTTGGTTAAGATCATCCTGATGATGTTGCTGCAAAGTCCTAAGTATGACCCGATCTTCCATGGGGTCATCATATTTGAACATTGGGTGATCTTGGTTAAGATCATCCTGATGATGTTGCTGCAAGGTTCTAAGTATGACCCGTTTTTCATCGGGGTCATCATATTTAAACATTGGGTGATCTTTGTTAACATCATCATGATGTTATTATATCACTTCATGTTCATTGTTTTATCACCCTGATGATGCTGACGTCATTCTTATGTTAGGGTGATATTCACTTTTTTGCCTGTCTGCATCATGATATTTCCGAAGGGAGATATCCGCCTGTCGGCTTCATCATATTCCGAAGGAGGGGGTGATATTTCCAAATATCAGTCATATTCATACATCACCCTGATGTTACAATGGAGCTATAGTGCACCCTGATATTTCTACGGGGGGTGATATTCCAAAATATCGGGTGATCTTACGAATATCACCCCGGCACCAATATGGTGGTGACGTCATCAGGATCTGAGGGGGGTCATATTTTTAACATCAGTCATCTTATGGAGATCCCCCGATGTTGCAAATATGATGATGACGTCATCCAGATATGAGGAGATGCACGGTATGCAGATATACTGATGACATTAGCAAGATATGACGGTGATGTCATCAGGATGTTCATCAGCTAGACATTTGGTATTGGCAAGGCAGGAGGATCTTTCTCTGATGCATTAGGTTGTGCCGATGAAGGTGAATATCAGGTTGATATCTCACACGAAGGTAAGGTTGGTCATCAGGCTGATATTCAGACATCAGGGTGATATTTTTTATCAGGTGATAAGGTCCAAATATGCTTTCCCACAGGGTGATGCTTTCTGTGGGGTGATTTTTCACATCGGGGTGATGTGAATTATCAGGGTGAACTCATACAGATGGTGATGCTGACGTCAGGGTGATATTTTGAGCAACAGGATATCATGCTGGAGGATGATGATGATGAAGGTCTTATACTAGTGTTGTCGAGAGCAAAATCACTGACATCATATATGCTCATGACCTAGTATATAAGGTGATGAGGAGGTTGCCGCGGGCTACATGTGGGATATTTTGTTCCTACATGATTTAAAATATCAAGGTGATAAATCTTGGTGGGAAATGGTTGCGATGCATAGTATTCTGCATTTCCCAAGGCCACGGGTTGGTGCGCCATTAATGGCGGTTGTTGTAGAGGTATGGGCAATGGCATGGATGGATCTGGTACCTGACTAAAGATGTACATCCATGGGCGGTGGCGCAAGGCTCGAGATCTCTCCCTGTCTCCTCTCCCACCTACTGCATTGAATGTTTGAGCACCATTATCTCAATGTACTGTATCTGGCAAATTTTAAGGTTGCCTGGTGGTTGAGGTTGAGCACCTCCTTGTTGTATAAGTAGGGTTGTGTTGCTCATTTGAAGGTTGTTGAAGACATGGGGCATTTTTGTGTAAATAATGAAGAACAGGGCATGATCTTGGCTGTTTTATCCCATTTTAGAGTTTATGTGTTGCAACATGAATGTATTTTGCACATATTTTCAGTTTCAGTGTTAATGTTATATGAAAAATGCTTATTGCGTGTCTATCTGCTTGTCTCCATTTGCTGCATGTTATTCTCCTTCTTCTGAATCTGGTTGCTAAGGGTTTCTCAGGTTCTAGGGTATAGATATCTATACTGCATGCTTGATCTATAACTTCCATTCAAGGAGTCGATTAAACTGTTTTAGATTAATGTATAGAGAAGGTTGCATGTCAGCAGGGATATCTGTAAGTAGAGGCAGTCAGATACCCATTCTTGGGTGATGTTTGTAAGGCAAGCATCAATCCAGCCCCCTGAAACTTGAGTGAAAGTTGCAAACCATCTGTTGTATATGTCTAGTTGACTCCTTGCCCAATGGATAGGCACTAGTCTGCTCCTGGGTCAGTAGTTATGAGACAAAACCCCTTGTCTTGCATCCAGGACATTATGTCCACCCATTTCATCACCTCCATCTGTTAGCTATAATAGTAGGATTAGGACCTCTGCATACTCTCATACCCAACCAGACACATATTTCCAAGAATGTTGCCAGCAGAACCAGAAGTGAAGGGGAGGCAGCTCACGCAACCTCCTATATTAGTTGGCTAAATCTACTCGTGCATTAGAACTGGCAAACTCTAATACTGATTCAGAAGAAAAACCAACAGACCGTCTAACATTCACTAGAGTTTGTGGTATTTCTTGTTACTATTGCTGAGCATGAGGAACCACTAGAACATCATTATCTAGAGTATCATCCAACACCACATAATCCTTTTCTTTCTTCTCATGCTGCTGCAACTGATCTTTGTACAACACCTTCTCATTGAATACAACATCCCTGCTTCTCACAATTTTCTGATTTTCAAAATCCCAAAGCCTATAACCAAATTCATCAATGTCATATTCAATGAAGGTACTCTTTTTTTGATTTTGCATCCAACTTGGTTGTATTTTCAGAATCTACATGTGCAAATGCTTCACATCCAAAGGTTTTGAGAAAAAAATAACTCACCTTCTTACATGTCCATGCTTCCTCTAGAATACCACAACCCAAAGGAACTGAAGGACCTCTATTAATTAAATATACAACGATATTGATAGCCTCTGCCCACATGTTTAAAGGTAGCCCAACATACAATCTCATGGTCCTTGCATGCTCCATTGTTGTCCTATTCATGCGTTCAACCACTCCATTCTACTGTGGATTCTTTGGAACTATTAAATCTGCCTATAAATTTCATTAAAAGAATAATAATCCTCAAATTCTTTGTTACAATACTCACCATCATTATCAGATCTGAGACATTTTAATCTTTTACCATTCTTATTCTCAACCAAGCTTCTCCATTTCTTAAATGTTCTAAATACATTAGATTTCTGCCTAAGAAAATAAATTTAAAGCTTCCTAGTTGCATCATCTATGAATGTAACATAATATTGAGAGCCACTGAGAGAAGATACCTGAGTTGGTCCCCATACATCTGTATGCACAAGCTCCAACTTTTTATCTTTCTTTTGCTTCCCATCCTTGAGAATTTTGACTCTCTTTTGTTTGCCATACACACAACTTTCACATAAATCCATATTAATACATTTCAGACCTGGTAAAACTTTCTTTGAATGAAGTACCTTCATACCTTTTTCACTCATATGTCCAAGTCTGTTATGCCACAGTGTTGTCTTAGAACTTGCAGTAATAGTTACAGTCTCTTCCTACAAAATTGTAGCAACTGTTCCTGAACCTGTTTATTTTTTCTCTGCAATAGCGAAAGTAAAAGGAATAGTATGACCTGTACAAAGATATAAGGTGCCTACTTTCACACCTTTTGCTACTATTAAGGCACCTCTTGAAACATTCCAATTTTTATCAGTAAATGTAACAATGCAACTTCATCAGCTACCCACCCTACTGAAATTAAATTCCTAATCAGCCTTGGAACGTGCCTTACCTCTTGTAGTAGCCAATGATTCCCATTCTGCAACTTAATCTTGATTCTTCCCTTTCCAATCTGACAGGGTTTGTTATCTCCCAAATAAACTAGCCCAACATCCCCTTGGACATAATCAAGAAAATAACTTCTATGGGGTGTAGCATGAAATGAGGTACCTGAAACTAAAACCCATGAATCATCAACATTATCTAGGGAAAGAATCAAAGCATCATCTTAAGATTTATTACTTACCACATTTGCCTCCTTATTTCCTTCTTGTTTGTCTCCCTCTTTATTCTTCTGAGACCAGTAATATTTCTTCAGATGACCTGGTTTCCCACAATACCAGCAATCCTTCCGTCCTCTAGATTGGGACCTCTTGTCCTTTGATTTTCCTCATGACTTCCCATGACCTCCATAACCTTTTGCTCTCTCCTTTGATCTGTCCCTACTTTCTGCATTCAAAATACTACCTGATGTGGACCCTCCTAAGCTTTTCCGTCGCACTTCCTTGCTAAGGATAACACCAACAACATCATCAAATTTCAAAGTATTTCAAATAGAGACAGAGTTATTTATAGCCATTACCAAGATATTCCAGCGTTCTGGCAAAGAACATAAAACCAAGAGAGCCCTCACCTCTTCATCAAATTTCACTTTTACAGAAGTTAACTAACTGGTAATCATATTAAACTCATTTAAATAATCTGTCACAGATCCACCTTCTTGCAAACGACAATTGAACACAACCCGCTCTAATACCACTTGTTAGGGTTAGCTAGAAGAAGATATCAATTAAATGCAAATAAAGATTAAACAGAGGAATGGAAATACACAAAAATAATAACAACGAGAGACAAGTTTTAATGTGGTTCACCAAAATTCAGGCTACATCCACTAACAAAGAGTCCAATATTATTATCCAGTAAATCAAACCAATTACAATCAGCAATCCTTGCAACTCAATATAGCTGCAAAATGCTACAATACATTAACGAAAACTCAATACCACTCTCCCTTGACCCCATCTTGGGGGCGCTACCCCCAAACCCCCTCAAGGGGCGCTACCCCTTGACCTCGTTAAATAATTTGGGGGAAAACTATGTCGATAAAAGTGGGGTAAATTTAACCTTTGAGTCTGATTAGGCTCCATATAACGACAATAGGTTCTAGCAAGAGAGTTGAATGTACACTTGACTCAATGGTTATTAGTGATCTGTATAGTGGGTCTATCGTTTCTATAGGAGAAGTTGATAACCATTCACAGATCTATCACTTGTCTCATTTTGTTTCTGATTCTCCTTCACTTGCATTTCTCACTCACTCAGATGAGGTGAGCTAGTTGTGGCATCAACGGTTTGGCCACTTCAACTATCTCTACTTGCAATAGCTTAGTCAACATGACATGGTTATAGGGTTGCCTTCTATTCAATTTTTTGATGGAGTTTGTCAAGGTTACATTCTTGGCAAGCATCTTGAAGAAAAAAATGATAAAGGCAAAGCATGGAGAGCCACACAACTCTTGGAGTTAGTACATAGTGATTTGGCTGGTCCATTTTAGCATCCTTCATTCAACAGAGCTAGATATGTATTGACCTTCATTGATGATCTTTCTTGATACACCTTTGTATACATTCTCAAACAAAACTCTAAAGTCTTTGAGTCTTTTTAGGACTTCAAAACTTTTATAGAGAAATAATCTGGGAAGGTTGTCAAGATTTTGCTCACTGATAATGGCAGGGAATATGTCAACCAAAGGTTTGAGTAGTTTTGTGCTTCAGACGACATTGATCTTCAGCACATAGTTCCCTATAGTCCACAAAAAAATGGAGTTGTAGAATGAAAGAATCGATCATTAAAGGACATGGCCAATTGTATGACTCACTCTTGATCATTGGCACCTCGATATTGGGTAGAGGCCATCAACTGTGTGTGATATCCAAAATCAGGTTCCTCACCAAGTTGTGAAGGGGGTAACTCCTTTTCAAGCTTGGACCAGTCAGAAACCCATAGTCAAGCAATTATGAGTGTTTAGGTCTCTTGCATGGCCCCACATTCCGGCAAAGAAACACAAGGCTATGGATCTGCAGAGCATGCCTTGCATATTGTTGGGTATCTAGATGGTGTCAAAGGCTATAGATTACTCCACCCTACCACACATGAGCTCTTCATTGAGAGGAGTGTTCGTTTTGAGGAGGATACTTCTTCTACCACTTCTCCATCCTTCATTGCCATGGAGACACTATGATTTCATGATGATAGTTCTTCCGAGGATCTTAATCCTCTTGATCCTGATGAGGAGTCTTCTTCGTGCACTTCAAATGGCAATGATGAGGATTCATCTTGCTCCTCTCTTAGTCATCATTCAGACGATGTTGATTCTCCTCCAGATTCTCCTGATTCTCTTGCCACTAGGCCTCTTTGGGCTCATCAGACTTTGGAGTCAATAGGTGATTGGGTTGGTGATCCTTTAGATGCGAGAAGAACAAGGTTATAGTTTGAGTAGGATCCTCATCTCTTCTTTGCTTCACCTTATGATCCATCATCCTTCAGGGAAGCTTTTGGTGTACTTGAGTGGAATGTTACTATGTAGGAAGAGTTCAGTTCCTTGGAGGGGAACCACACTTAGGATTTAGTCCCACTTACTAAGGGAAGAAAACTTGTTCAATGCAAGTGGATCTATTAGGAAAAATTTGATGTAGATGGGTCGTTCGATAAATAGAAGGCTCGTCTAGTCACAAAAGGATTCTCCCACATTCCTAGGATTCACTACTCTAAGACTTTTGCACCAGTTTCCAAGATGAATTAAATCTAACTTGTCTTTGTCATTACTGCAACCCATTGTTGGGAAGTTCATCAGATGAATGTGAAGATTTTTTTTCCTCACGGTGACCTTCAGGAGGAGATATATATGGAGTAGCCATAGGGTTTCATCTAGGATCGTTCACTTTCTACCAACTTCAGAAGTCTCTCTATGGCCTTAAACAAGCCCCTCAAGCCTTATAGGACTCCTTCGTTCTATCAATTGGGTTCACTTGGTGCCATTCTAATCCAAACATCTATATTTTGCAGCAGGATGATACTCTCACTTTCCTTATTCTCTATGTTGATGACTTGTTGATTACATGGAGTCACTCATCTCACATCAAGGCAGTGAAAACTTCCCTTCATGATCATTTTATAATGTTAGACTTAGGCCTACTATACTACTTCTTAGGGCTTGAGTTCACTCAGTCAGCTTCTGGTATCTTCATTGTACAACCTAAGTATGCACTTGATATCCTCTCCCGATTTCGCATGGCTAACTATAAGCCTGCACCGACTCCATTTTTGTCAGGGGTCAAACTTGAGGCTTCTTGTTCTTCACCTTTGGTGGATGCTACCTTGTATCACCAATTGGTTGAGAGTCTCAAATACTTGACTCACATGAGGCCTGATATTTCATATGTTGTGGGCCTAGTTTCCAAGTTCATGCAAGAGCCACATGAGTTGCACTAGAAAGCGGATTCTTCACTATGTACAGGGCACTCACAACTATGGGATTCAATATGCAGTGGGTGTGGATATTGGCTTGGTTGGATACATAGATTCAGATTGGGTGGGTGATTCTCAAGATCACAAGTCTACTTCAGGGTATTGCTTCTCTCTTGGATTTTGTTTGATTTCTTGGTCAAGAAAGAAGCAGTCTACATTTTCTCTTTCATCTACAGAGGCTAAGTATCAAGGAACAATTAATGTTTCTACTAAGGCTATTTGGCTTCAACACATTCTCACTGAGTTTGGCATTTCCTTTAGGAAGCCTACGGTCATCTTTTCTAACAACCAGAGTGCTATTCAAATTTCTCACAATCTGGTCCATCAACAGCGGACCAAACACATTGAGATTCAAATGCACTAGTTTCGGGAGCTGGTTCATGAGCAAGTCCTTGATCTTCAGTACTATACAACATTAGATTAGACTATAGACATCTTCACCAAACCCTTCATTGAGACCAAGTTCATTCATTTGCGATCTTTTATCATGGTGTGGAAGGTATCCTCCTTTCAGGGGGCTTCTTAGCTTCTTCTTTCCTTCTCTCTCTATTCCGGGGGGGCATACTCTCTTTTGTGGGGGGGCTACTTCTCTTTTAGGGGGATACTTCTTGGTTTTTGAATGGCTTCCCATTATTAGTGACAATGGAATGGGGGATACCATAGCAGCAGATGATGTAGTGGAGAATGAACTTGGAGATTTGGATGCCTGTGGTAAAGGTGAGTGGTATTGCTTCCACCCACTTTGTGAAGTATTCGGTAGCAGTGATTATGAATTTATGGCTGTTGGAAGATGGAGGATGGATTTTCCCTACGAGGTCGAATCCCCACTGTGAGAAAGGCCATGGTGTTGTGATTGGTTGCAGCTCCTGTGCTGGGGCGTGGATGAGATCGCCATGCTGTTGACATGGGAGGCATTTTCTAATAAACTGATGTGCATCTCTATCCATGGTGGGCCAATAATAGCTAGTCCTCAGGATCTTTTTAGAAAGAGTTGGTCCACTTGAATGTGCCCCGCAAATACCTACATGTACCTCTTCCAGAGCTACCTCGGCTTCCCTAGAGTCTAAACATTGTAGAAGCGTGCCATTAAGACTCATTTTGTAGAGGGTGTCACCTACAAGGATGAAATGGGAGGCTCGACGGATGAAGGATTTTTTTTGTGATGGGGATAGGTTATTGGGGAGGATGTTATCATGAAGGTAGAGGTAAGTTTCCTGATACTAGGGGGATAAAGGACCAACGATTTCACACAATAATTCAGATTGGGGAATGTCATATGCTAGGATGGGGAGCTCTTAGATCAGGAATTCACATTTCTTGCTGCCTTGCTTCATGTCAACCAGAGATCCGATGGTGGCCATGGCATCTGCCACTTTGTTGTTTAATCTTGGGATTTGCTCAAAGTGGATGTCACCGAAATAATCTTTAAAGTCATCTACCATCTTCTTATAGGGAAGGAGCTTATCGTCCTTGGTTTTGTATTCATTATTGACTTGTTTGATGACCAGTTGAGAGTCGCCATACACAGTTAGTTTTTCTATTTTCCATTGGATGGCCATTCGGAGACCTGTGATGAGGGCCTCATATTCTACTACATTATTGGTGCATGGAAATGTGATTTTGAATGATTTAGGGATTATGTCACCTTGAGGGGTAACAAATAGGACGCCTGCCCCCGAGCCTCTGTGGGTGTAGGATCCGTCAAAATACATCTTCCATGTTTCTGCGGCTGGTGTGATTGTCAAGATGGCTTCGTCAGGAAATTATGCTATTGTAGGATGTTCTGCCTGAATAGGTGCCTCAGCCAGCTGATCTGCTATGACTTGTCCTTTGATTGCCTTTCTCTCTGTGTATTCTATGTCAAATTCGGTGAGAATCATGACCCATTTTGCCATTCTTCCAGTGAGAGCTACTCTGTTTAGCAAATATTTGAGTGGGTCGATCTTAGCAATGAGCTTAGTCTTGTGATTGAGCATATAATGTCTTAACTTTTGTGATGTGAAGACCAGGGCAAGACATGCTCGTTCAATTTGTGTGTAGTTAAGCTCATAGGAAATTAAGGTGCGGCTGATGTAGTAGATGGCTCTTTCCTTCCCCTGCTCATCATATTGTGCTAACAAAGCCCCAATTGTTGTGTCTGTCATGGAGATATATAAGAGGAGGGGCTCTTCTTGTCTTGGTGGAGATAGAATAGGGGGATTAGCCAGATATGCTTTTAGTTGGTCGAAGGCATCCTGACACTGAGTAGTCCAGGCGAAAGCCGTATCTTTCCTGAGGAGATGCTGGAATGGTTGGCATTTGTCAGTAAGTTGAGCAATGAATTGGCGAATAGACTGTAATTTACCCTGTAGGCTTCTCAGTTGTTTCAAGGTTTTAGGAGGTGGCATTTCAGTAATAGCTTTGACTTTTGTCGGATCCACCTCGATTCCTCGTCTGGAGACTATGTATCCCAACAATTTACCTGAAGTGATGCCAAAGACACACTTTTTTGGATTTAGATGAACATTATATTGCTCTAGCCTGTCAAAGATCTTGGATAGCACATTTAAGTGTTCTTCTTTGGTCTTTGATTTGCCGAGTAAGTCATCAACGTAGTCCTCCATGATGTAGTGAAAGAGGTCGTGGAAGATGACAGTCATTGCTCGTTGATAAGTAGATCCTGCATTCTTTAGGCCGAATGGCATTACTACCCAACAGTATGTCCCCCATGGGCATATAAAAGATGTCTTGTGCTAATCTTCTTTGGCAATTTTGATTTGATTGTATCCTGAAAAGCCATCCATGAGAGATAGCATCTCATGCCCTATGGTAAGATCCATGATCATGTCAATGTTGGGAAGTGGGAAGTCATCTTTTGGGCAGGCCTTGTTGAGGTCTCTGAAGTCATTGCAACAGCGGATTCTGCCATCTAGTTTAGCAACGGGTACCAGATTCAAAACCCATTCAGGATAATTGATTGGACGTATGAACCCCACATCTAGTAACTTTTTGAGCTCTGCTTTGACAAGAAGGGCCACCTGAGGATTCATCTTTTGGAGCTTCTGTTTGACTAGTTTGGCATCAGGACACACTGCAAGATGATGAACAACCAAGGCAGGATCTAGCCCTAGCATGTCTGTGTAGGTCCACGCAAAGTTGCGATTTTTGTGTGTGAAGAATGCCAAGAAGTCTTCCTGTTCGAACAGGCTGAGAGATTCTACTCTGTATGTGATTTTCGGCTCTTTCTCTGTCCCTAGATTCATTTCCTGAGCTGGTTCAACCAAGATGGGTGATCTGTCAGGATATACTTTATTTATTTCAGGGAGGCCCATGCTTCCATCCCCTGGCGCCTCATGGAGGTTTTCACCAGGAGATACATCCTTTATTTTTACTTTTTTAGGATCTGATACTACCATGGAACAGTTTTCACCATCAGATCCATTTTTTGTTTTTGTATTTTTGCGACTAGAAGCAAGGGTTGTCTCCCCAAAATAGGCAGCCGGATTGAGTTCCATGATGTATCCAGCTCTGTGATCTCCCAAGGGGAAGTTGTCTCTTACTCCCATCATTTCAACAATGGCTTCATAATTAGGTGTGATGTCAAAAATAGGAGGTCCTCATTGGTCCCAGTCGATGAGGTCAAGGTATACTAATGGTAGGTCATTGGATGATGAGGCGAGAGTAGTGACGGAGTAGATGGTGCAAATGGAGGAGGCGAAGAAATTGGCAAAGTCGCTAAAGGAGTCTTGTAGGTCCGTTTCATTAATATTGTCGACGTCTAGAAAAACTGGAGCAAACTCGGCTAAGATACATTCGCCGGTATTAAGGATGCCTTGTGGTTGACCATACCCTAACCCTTGAGTATAGGGGTTCCTTGTTGCGTGTAGTGGTTCCACAATCCCCTATTCATGAAGGCCAATGCCGCCTTGTCCTTTGTAACCCATGCTTTTGACTATCTCAGAACCTTTGCTGTAACTGTTTGTTGGGATGGTTGGGATGTCTTGTTCTGTTTCCTCATCCTTGTAAAGCCAGGATGAAATATCTTCAAGTATGTCCTGATCCAGAAGATGTTTTTTCTCAAAGATGGGTGAGGGTTTGCATTTGATGATGACTATGTCAACTGCCTCTATGTTCGGAGTGCCAAATGTCTTAGGAGTGGGTAATAAGCCCACGCAAAAGGTACCGTGAAGGTTGTATTCCCCACAACCTTGGTCGTTGAGCTTGATCTTGACCTCAGGTGGTGAGGGTGTTTGGGACGAAGTGGTGGCGATGTTGGCGGGGTCCATGTATGAGGTGGAAGCTATTGGGGTGATTTGGGTGGTGGCTTTATTATATGGACAGAAGGTTTGGTTGTGTCCTTCCAGAAAACTATAGTATTGGAAGGGACGGGGATCAGCATAAATAGTGACTTCGGTGCTGTTGTGGGGGAATTTGAGACATTGATGGAAAGTGGAGGGGATGGCTTGCATGGCATGGATCCATGGGCGACTGAGAAGAATGTTATAGGGGAGGTCAAGATCCAGAACCTGACATTTGGTTTTGAGGATTTTCTATCCCACTTGAATAGGGAGCTTTATGGTGCCCTCGGATAGTCTCTCGGTGTCATCATATCCTTTGATTGTTATGCACTCGTTAGCATCCACAACCACATCTAAGTACCCCAAGTGTTTTAACAATTTTAGAGTGCATATATTTAGGTCGGAACCACCATCTATTAGGACCCTTTTAATGGTGTGTTTGTGAATGCGGACCTCGATGTGTAGTGCATCATTATGTAGGTGTTCGGAAGCAGGGAGATCTTTTTCAGAAAATGTGATATGGTGTGGTGTAGCGATATGGCCGACCATGGCTTGAAATTGATTGACATCCAAGTTTACAGGGACTTGTGTTTCCAAAAGGGCCTTGTCGAGAATGTCCTTGTGGCGGGGTGATGTGCAAAGCAGCTCAAGGATGGATATTTGTGCGGGTGTCTTTCCTAGATGGTCTAGGAGGTTATATCGAGTGGTGGGTGGTGGACGGGCATTTGGATGAGGGGGGAGGGGATCGGATGTGGATGGGGGTGTTGGTCCAGTGGGAGGGGCAGTGCAGATTGAGACACAGCCTCGATGGGTTATTACGGTGCAATCGGGTGCTTGTGCCCGAATGGTGATTGTGTTGACATAGTGGGATGAGGGTTCGATGCGGCTGACAATGGAGTCGTAGTGTGCAGGTGGTGGAGTGACATTGTACTCTTGGTTGGATGATGAATCCTTGCTATGGTTGGGCAAAGGATCCTTGTAAGCTCCAAGGTTAGCGTTTGGTGATGGCTGTGCACTGTGCTCAAGGTTGACGAGATTTTGATCTATTAGGTCTTGGATACAATGTTTTAATTGCATGCAGTCAGCTGTTTTATGGCCTGCCACGCGGTGGTATTCGCAATAGTCATCTTCATTATACCATGCTGCCTTGAGGTCATTATCTTGGCGTGGTCTAATAGGTGGGAGTGTGATTTCTCCTTGCTTGAGACATCTATCGAGGATGTCCTCAATAGGTTCTGCTAACTGCGTGAAATTTCAGTGAGGTTTGCAGGGTTTATTTGGTCCTCTTTGGTTATTTGCATTTGCTGCATATGTGTGTGCCGGTGTGTGGTTTTGGATGTGTTGGACAACCTTCACATCGGTGACGCCGTCGTTCAGATTATTCTTGTTCTTCCCCCAATAACGTGATTTAGCATTAGGTTGCGTGTTGGTATTGTTATTGGTATTGGGGGTGTTGTGATTGGATTTGTGGTTGTTGTTATTGTTGTTGTTGTTAGATTTGGGATCGTAAAGTTTGATGGAACCCTTGGCAATGAGGGCTCATTCAATAGTGGTGCCTTTGTTGATAACCTCTTCAAAGGTAGATGTGCAAAGAATCTGTAAGTGGAACCCTAATTCCTGATTGAGATTGGCCACAAACATGGTGACAAGTTGTTTTTTAGGAATAGGCCATGGGAGCTTGCTTGCTAGGCCCCTCCACCTTTGTAAGAAAGAAGCGAACGCTTCACCGTTCTTTTGTTTGGTGTTACAAAGGTCAGTCATAGATACCTTATGTTCAAAGTTGTAGGAGAAGTGGTTGACAAACTTCTCCACAAGCTCGGGAAATGTTTGAATTCCAGGTGGAAGATGGGCAAACCATTCAGCGGCTTGGCCTCCAAGACTTCTTGGGAAGAGTCTCATAAGATATGTGTCATTGTGAGAGACTTCGAGGCAAGCAATGTAGAATTCCCTTAGGTGGTCCCTAGGGTCTCCCTTTCCCTTGTATTTGTCAAATTTTGGCATTTCAAAGTTTTTAGGGAAAGGAGGCATGTATAAGGTGCGGTCAAATGGGTAGGGGCAAATATCCTCGAAAGAATAGTATTTGCGTTTGCCCCCAGTTTGTAGGTCATCCACCTTTTGGATTAAGCTTTGTAGGACGATGTTGAAATCCTATGGTTGTTGTGGTTGAAACATGTAGGGTTGTTGGTTGGTGAGATATTGGAGATGGGGTGGGAGTTGATGTTGGGGATTAGTTTGGTTGAGATGTTGGTGTTGCAGTTTGGGGTTTGGATTGATTAGTGCCTGCTATTGTTGGTGCGCATAGAGTTGTTGGAGAATATGTGGGGGTATTTGGGAATTGGGATTATGTTGACTTATGGGATTGACGTTGGGTATGTGTATGTTGGATTGGTTAGATGTGTTGTGGGATTGTTGTGAGAATAGTTGTCGTAGGTATGCAAGGGTTTGCGGGTTTGGTGGGGGCACACTTGTGGAGGTACTTGCTTGTGTGATGTTGCCTTATATGCCCATTGTGATGTGTGAACTGGAAGGATTGACAGTTGTTGTGGTAATAAAAGTGATGACGGGTTGGGAGATGTTAGGCATAGCAGTGGATGTGGAAATTGTAGATGTGGTAGCGGTAGAGGTTGTGGAGGCAGTATATACGTTAGGTGTTGACATTTGAGAGATGGTGGGTTGGGTATGTGATGTAGATGCTTGGGTATTTGATGTGGTAGGGACAATTGTAGAAGTGGATGGTTGTGATGATGTTGTGATGGGGAGAAGTTGAGCACCAAGCTTGAGAAGATGGTCAAGATATCTCTTTGGGTCCGATCTTAGGACTTTATCAAGTAGGTCCATATTATCGGCATCTTGTGTGAAGCTCAAGACATCTAGGTCATCTTGGGA
Organism: Cunninghamia lanceolata; assembly: GCA_027924645.1. NCBI lineage: Eukaryota > Viridiplantae > Streptophyta > Pinopsida > Cupressales > Cupressaceae > Cunninghamia > Cunninghamia lanceolata. Next base: position 1,964,555 of record BSBN01000201.1, on the reverse strand, counting down.
TATAGTGGGGACATTTTGTTGTGGTGGTGGTGGTAATGTTGGTGCTTGTGGTAAGAAGTGAAAAGGGTCGTTGGCACCAAATGGGGGGATGAAGGAATATGTAGGTGGATTGTATGTTTGATAAATGGGTATGTTGCTACTGTCGGTGTTAGGCATGCCAAAGGGCCATCGTTCCGCCATTTCTTGATTCTTTTTGTGTTGTGATCTCGTGGTGGGCATACACGTATGGATTTGATTTTCTAGACATGGGATGAGATGGAGACCTTAGAGAATCGAATTGATTTTGTTGGACCCAAAGATGGATGTGATAGTGAGATGGAGTAGAAGGGTATGGTGAAGATCGATATGTTTTTCCAAAGGTTTTATCCTAAGGGTGATATGAATAGGTGATACTGATATTTTTGCACAAATTTTGGACCAAAGATGGATGATAATAAAGGGATTTGGAATTGTGATGTTTTTGATTTTTTGATTGATTTAGGATGGTGAGGATGATGTTGTTGATATTTTTTGAATTGAGCTTTTGGATAAGATCTAGATTTTGATTTGGCACAAAAAGGACGATGATTTTCTTTGTTTGGGGTAGACTAATGACCTTACGCAAAGGGAGGTAATTTGTTTCTCTTGAAATGTAGACTAATGACTTTTCAAGGAAAATGTGATGTTAATGATAAGATCTAGATCTAACTTTGGCTCAAAAGGATGACAAGCTTTGGTTGATGATTTGTTGATGGGTTTTTGATTTGGGTGTGGACTTTTTGAAATGATTTGTCTTGGTCCAAGGAGATATGCAAAGATATTGAAAGGGGATGGATAGATATGTATTTGGGCTGATATTAATGTATCAAAGGGGTCCAACAATGGTGGTGATTGATTCTCTAAGGTCAAAAGGAAGGTGTAATTTTGGAAAATTTTTGAAGAAAATGGCTAGACTGTTGACGGATTTCTACAAGATGGATATGGATTATGACGGAGCAGAGGGTGTAGATCACAACTAAATATGTCTCTATCTCAAGCATGTCAATCTAAGAATAGCGCCAATCCATGGATAAAAAGTTGCCACAATTAGACAGATATGGCGCTGAAATAGGGTAAACAGATTTCTGTAGGCAAAATTTTGGATCTGTTTATTTGGAATAGGACAAACTGATTTGTTCTGTCTCAGGCACGTCAATCTAAAAACAACGCCAATCCACAGATGAAAAGGCGCTATAATTAGACAGATATGGCGCTGAAACATGTTAAACTGATTTCGGATGGCAAATTTTTGGATCTGGTTATTTTGGAATGTGACTGACTGGTTTACTTCGTTTTAGGCAAGTTAATCTCAAAATAGCACCAATCCACGGATGAAAAGGTGCTACAATAAGACTAATATGGCCTTGAAACAGGATAGATAGATTTCTGATGGCACAATGTTAGATTTGTTTGTTTGGAATGTGACCAACTAATTTGTTTTGTCTCTTGGCAAGTCGTTTGTGAAAAATCAAAGCACTTTAACACACATTTGAACGCAAAACAAGCAATGATTTTTGTTTGTGAAATGACATGACTTTGTTTAGAACAAGCACATTTTTACAACCTAAGGCGAGAATGTGACAATATTTGTTGAATCCCCTAGCTGCGCCTATTCAAAGCAGGTAGCTCCAGGATCTTGGTAGCACCGGCTTCTCCTTACAATTGCACACACTTCTTACGCATACCAAGATCCAGGTTTCTTATAAGGCTTGTCCCTCACCAAACCTTTAGATTGTCCCTGCTACCTCGGCTAAGAACTGCATGAATCGGGGGTGCTTCAAGGGTTTTGCCCTCTGCGTCAACAAATAGAAGGATTTTGGCTTGCTAAAATAATGGCTCTTAGTAAGGGCATCTGTTCAGGTGGTTATACGTGCAGCAGCGCTACTCTCCATTATGGAGTCTCCCAGCCTCCAAGGGTTGCGCCTTGGAGGGTTTATGGGGAGGTTGGTTGTCGGTATAACAAAACAACACCTGTCGCTTGAGACTTTCATCCCAAACGCCTTATTTTATATAGCGGCTTGGAAGAGCTTGGCTTTAGCTTGATGCTGCTTGGGTCGTTCCCACCTTTCGAAGCGGGGTAGCAGGCCCTCTAGAGATTACAAAAGCAATACAATCACAAAAAATACTTTTGATCCCCAAGTTCATACAAAGATGCGAGGGGAGAGCATACGTGTTCTCTATGATTATATCACACTCAACATGGTTCAATTTTAGATCTTTGGATTAGATGGGGGGTGATTAATGCAAAGTGTTGTGAGAAGTTTTTGATCCCCAAGATCACCAAAGGGTGTGAGGGAAGAGCATACACTTCTCACTCTACTTGACACAATCACGAAGACACTTCACACAAGTATTAGATTGTCTTGATTAGATGCGTGGAAATACAAGTTTGTTGTTCTTTTTATCCAATGAAGTATGCAATTTGTGGTTCTTTTTATAGCCCAAATTGAAGTGTTTGATTGTTTGTTTATTGGCATACAAAAGAAGTATATTTTAGAGCACCAAAATAAATGTTGTAGTCTCACACACTTCACACAAGGAGTTTGTTGGGATTAATTTTTAAAACACCAAATTGAAATGTTGTTTAAGACCTAACATGCAAAAGAGGGTTTATTTTAGTCTCCAAAACCAATGTGTTATCTAACTAATATCAAACCACCCTGCAAAAAGAGTTGTGTTAGTATCTGCAGTACCTGCAACAGACAGAAAAGGAAATTACCGAAATAGCGCTAAAATAGACCTGTACAGGCGCCACTGCGGGCAGAACAACCCGACTTATGAAAGAAGGCACTAAAATATTTTATGGCGCTAATTAAACTCTACGATGGCGCTAATTAAAATAATGGCATTGATACAGTATTTAGCGCTAATAAATCCTAAGTTAGGCGTTAATACAAAGGATAGTGATGATCAGTAGTAGTGAAGGTGCCACTACATGGTGTTTCTGAATCCAGGGAAAACACAGATGGCGCTAATCTGAAGGATGGTGTCAAAACGGGGAACTGATGCTGCTTTGTCGTTTCTTTCAAAAATTTGCCATAACCTCCCCCTGTAATTCCTGGTTTTCCTGCAAAATAGAGAACAGATAACACAAAAAACAATAGGAAAAGCAAAAAACATGACACATGAGTATGGTTAGTATGTAAAAGAAAATCGCACAGAGATAGCGCTAAAAGAGGAATAGCGCTGAAATATGGTAGTGATGGTGCCGCTGCGATGGTTGAATAGCGCTGAACCTGTAAAAAGTTGGATACTAACACAAAAACTAACAAACAAGGATTAGATTGGACCTTGTGGGTCCCACCGGGCGTGCCAATGTAGATTAGGTAAATGCAATGAAGGCAAAATACTAAATCAAATGCAAATGAAACACAAGATTATACCTCATAAAACACAACCTAATCCCATCAAGGGAAGAAGGAGCCTTTGCACCCAAAAGAAGCTCCCAAGACCAAGATTATCCCTAGACTATGGATTCAAATGTGAAATGCCTCTCAATTGTACAACTCACTATCTACTCAAAGGTGATTTTGGCATGGTAACTTTGCATGGGATTGGATGATGAAAATGACTTGTGAGAGGTTGTATTTATAGACTTTTTGAAGAGATTTTGATCCAAGGGTGGAGATTGAATGGAGAGATCAATGGTGGAGGATGAAAGTGATGTCGAGGGCCTAGATTTGATCTTGGAAGATGGAGGGCTAGGAATAAAAGTAAATCTTTTATTCATTTTTGGGAAAGGGGTGAATAAATAAGGTTGGGTGAGATGGATTATTTGTGAATTAAAAATTCACATGGGGAAGGGTAAAATGAATTAAAAATTTATTTGGGGAAGAGTGGATACTTATTAGTTATGACGTGTAAGGGATGTGTAAGAGAAGTAAATGTGATGTGTGATTTATTTGAATTTTAAATTTGGGGGATGTGAAGAGAAGTGCTAATGAGGGTTTGACTCACTTAATTAGGGTGATTAGCCTAATTAATGTGGCTGAAATAAATTAGTAGAGGGATTAGAGGGGGGATAAGGTTAATTAATTAGTGATTTAATTAATTAATCCTAAGGTTAGGATGAGGTAGGCTAGAGTAGGCAATTAAATAATAGCTATTTAATTGTCTAGGGTAGGGATAGGCTAATTAGTAGGCTAATTAATTAGTTAACATGGTTTTTTAACTAATTAATGGGATTTAGAGAAAATGGGGGAATTGATTAATAAATTTTGCATATTTATTAAATCAATTGGCTAAGGTTTGGACTATTGAATTAACAGAATTAATTCAATTTTGGGGATGAAATGGTGTGGATTTATGAAATGAAAGGGGTAATTAATTAAATACAAATTTAATTAATTGGTTGGAAAGGAAATTGGTATGTTTAGGGATGTTGGGAGTCAGTTTAGTGGTCGAGACATTTTTAGGTGTCTACAATAGGCAAAATGCGCATATATATAAAAGAAAGTCGCTTCTGGGCTAAAAGTAGGCACATATATAGGTTTAGCTCACTTGTAAAGAAAAGATGCTTGCTTAAAAGTATACGCATATAGAAATATAGCTCGCACTTGATTAATAAGCAATCACATAGGGACATTAGGTCACATACAGGTGAGAAATAAGTGCATGTAGGAAAATAGGTCGCATGCAATCAGCAGATAAGCGCATATAGAAAAAGGAGTCGCTTGCAGTAGATATAAGCAGGTATAGCAGGAAATGGTCCATTTTTATAGCATTTGTATGTAGCGCAAGGGACTGACATGATGACTGAAATAATGTAGGATATCCTACCACCTTTGTTGTCACAAGAGCCACATCCTAGGGATTTGCGGCTGGTGAGATTGTTGGATGTAGAGGAGCGGATAGTGTTAGATATCCTCAGATTAGAGCATGTGTCTAGATTGGAGCCGGTGCAAGCACATCAAGGATTGATGATGGCGATGGTGGAGCGATGGATGAGAGAGCATAGTTCTTTCTTGTTGCCAACAGGGGAGGCTACGATCACACTAGAGGATGTGTTCCAGATTCTGTGTGTTCCTATTGATGGGGACCGAGTAGATTATGATCCTAATATGGGTCCAGCTGCATTCAGGAGATTGTTCAGGACACTAGACATTGGAGCAGAGGGCTCAAAGATTCCTATGGCAAGGATGGAGGAGCTATGTGATAGATTGAAGTGAGTGGTAGTAGCTATTATCAAATGGCTAGTTGGAGACAGACAAGCGAGAGGGTTCCCAGTAGGATGGGGGACAGTGATGGAGGGGATGTTCTCCTATGGGATGAGATATGCATGGTCAGAGTGTGTGCTTGGACAACTCTATCATTTACTGCATGATTGCGCATATATGTTTAGGGCTAGTATGTCTACAGGAGTTACAGTTTTGCATGTATGGGCCTATAAGCATATTCCAGTGATGAGACTAGATGGATGGGTGGCTAGAGCAACAGGAGAGCCTTATGTTAGGATGTATAGAGGAGATTTGACATACCAACAGCGTAGAGGACTAGTGTACTGGTAGAGGATGTTGGATGAGGTAGATAGATTTATATGGAGGCCATGGCTAGGATGTGAGAGATGGGATGAGGAGGATACTGAGCTTGTCTATGCTAGGTAGGCGAGATATATTTTTGGACATGGGATATACATTATAGAGCACTATTTGCCCAAGGGGGTTTTGAGACAGTTCAGGTTACCACATGTAGTACTAGTTGGTGATGCCATTTTTGGGAGGACTAGACAGGAGGTGTTTGATTGGGGGCTAGAGGTAGTGGTTGACACGGCTTTGGCAGAGAGAGAGGGGCTACAACCAGTTGTATGGTAGTGGGGACAAGGTCCTGTAGATCCAGGTGCACTACTAGATTATGATGCATATTGGGTGATAGCAAGACTGACGCGGCTGACGTGAGTTGGAGAGATAGGAGAGATAGGGATGGAGAGACCAGTCAAGAGGAGGCAACGACAGGTTCCACTAGCACAAGCTATTGTGTCAGTAGCTCTAGGGATACAGATATAGGGATAGGTGTAGGGACAACCTCAGATACTTGCACAGCCTCAGGGACAGATATTAGGAGGTGATGATGTTGGGATTCAGTAGCTGCAGAGGAGGATTAAAGAGGAGAGGAGATGGAGGCAGTGGGCTCAGATGAGGTTGAGGAGAGTCAAGTTGGATAGACACCAGGCAGTGATTGGTTTACTGCATGCTAGGGCTCAAGCTCAGACATACTAGGCTCAATTACAGGTTAGAGTGTAGGATGGGGATGGGTAGGATGATAGTGCACTTGCTAGGGTGACAGGAGAGAGAGATGCAGCTAGGAAGAGCGAGAAGATGATGAGGGTGGAGAGAGACACTACCATACAATAGATTCAGGTGATGAGGGCTGAGAGAGATAGTTTATAGACAAAGAGGGATACAGCTGTACAGCAGCTACAGGGGATGACTAGTGAGCAGGATAGAGCAGTAGATGCATTGGGTATGGATGGGGCTATGATGTATTTGCCCACACAGTTGACACAGGTATAGGCAAAGCTGCGGAGAGTATAGGGTGAGGCGAAGTATTATAGGGGGTTGTACTATGGGGTTGTGCCAGCAAAGCAGAGGTAGCCTAGCTTCAGGAGCAGATCAGGAGCTTCAGGTTCACAGAGGATAGGTGGATCTCGATCTGTAGTATCAATGACGAAGCCATAGAGAGATAGGGGGACAGGTATAGGACCCAGTAGTGGTGGTCAGGACGAGGGAGCTGCCAGTAGTCACTAGGGCTACCGTGTTTATGTATATTATGTTGTATCATGATGAGGCCTAGAGCCACTTGTACATACATTCTTTATGGCTCAACTTGTATATGTAGACACATGTATATATCTATATATCTATATATATATGATAGCATGTTGGTTATCTACATGACGTTGTAATGGATGCACTGTTGGTATTATGATGGTTATGCATGTTATATTTGTATATTTTCAGGGATTATGTATGGAAGTTTATGCAAATGATATGAATGGAAATGTATGATAATGCAAATATGTAAATGGTAAGGATATGATATGTAATGGACCTATGTATGTCTAACACACTTGTTTTAAAGGATAAGAGATGTGGAAGAAGGATGATGGAAATGATTGATCTTCATTGAGGACTACATAAGATTATGATGGAATGGAGAAATGATATGACAACGTTTTAAAGTAATTGCTCAAAAAATAAAGAAATGCAATCCTTATGTTTGATATAGCATGTGGATGTTATGCACTAGGGTATAGAAGACCAAGGTGTCGAGATATCCAATACAAAACTAGCATGCTACAATCTTGTCTAAACGTATGAGGTCAAGATGTTGAGCCAACATACACAAGATATGAATAGAAGCTAGTGTTCTAAGATGGACTTTGATGCTACAAGCAATGGTTTGAGCTTATCTCCACTACACATAGTGACACCTTGCTGGTTATATGTATGGAGCTAGTCTTAACATAGGATAGTCTCATGTGCATAAGAGACTGTTTAGCTTCTCAGATGCTAGAGATATTGATATGTAAGATGCTAATCCCAACACGTAAAAGATACCAATACGCTTAGGAGAAGAATAAGATCATCCTGCAGACATGACATACGAAAGCAATATGACCATGCCCCATTCCTTACTTCATCACAACATACCAAGATATAGATAAATCAAAGCGGTCTTGATTAGGCATAGAAAAGGGACAAAAGATAAATCAAAAGATAAAAACAAAAGATACTGTCATCACGTTCTCTTGCCAAATTTAGGTGCTCTTAGATGGATTTAAGCTGGGGCCTTGTTAAGAGGAGAGATTCATCCTGTTGAAGGCTAAAAGATGTTGACAAAATGTTGTAGCAAATGTTGACTTAAGGCATGCGAACAAATAGCTTCTGGTTTATTCTTGATTGGTTAAAGTGCTTGAGCTTTCAGTATACACATAGTCTGCTTCCTACTTGAGCTAATCAAAGAGAAGAAGATGGAAGATGAAAGAAGATGAAGAAGATGGGGTGGATCATTTGTGCTTGAGTATTGGAAACTTCCTTCATATTCCAGACGGCCTACATACCCTATGTCCATGGGATGAAAGCACATTGACAATGATAGTGGGACATGATGAATATGTAGTTCTGGGTTTATTGATGATGTGAGTGATGAAAGATTAGAGGATGATCAGAAGAAAGATGAAAGATGGATGGGGAAAAGAGAGGCTATCATCTTTGCCTAAATCAAAGTGCTTCCTTCACATCTTAGATTGCCTACATACCCTGTATCCATGGGATCAAGGCTTTAACGATAGAGCTGGGATGTAGTTCTTGCTTATTACGCTGGTGGGTGATGTTGAAAGAATCAACTTTATTGCTTGGATGTTTATGTTGGAAATGTTTTTGATGTTTTTGGATGTTGGTTGAGCTTGAATTGATTGTGAAGATACGAATCCTAGTTGTAAATGTTTGCCATGTTTGATGTTGGATGAATGCTATGGTTGAAGTTGAAAGTTTATTGTGTTGTGAGCTAAGGTATTCACTGTGTTATGAGCTAGAGCTGGTGGTATCCACTTCCAAATAAGGCTCTATAAGTGCCCCCAGTGCGGGATGAGGTTTATTGTGGAGAAGCGACAATGGATAGTGTGTGTGGACAAGATGCTAAGGTGCCAAAAAGATATATTTATCACAACAATGTCCAAAATATGATAGCTAGCATTGACAGAGGTGAAGATGGTAAAGATGTTTATTACAATGAAATGCGGATTATGATATGGATTATGTAGGATAAGATGGTGAAGTATGCTAGGAAGAGTGGTAATCAAACAAACTAAGCAGATAATGGAAGCTGGTCACTACACATAGTGCCTGTTTGCCAAGTTTTCACTATGGTACTTATCCAAGGCACCTATTTACCAAGTTTTCACCAGAGGACAGATTATTTATCTTATACTATTATTTTTTTTGTTATCCAAATTGCCACAAAGTGGTTTTCACTATTGGATGGATTTTTTTTAGGATAGCTGAGATTCATGGATAAAACTTCTTGAGATGGATGCTGTTGACTAGTTCACCCAATGGAATACATTTAGGTGTTGAGAGAGTGTATGCACCTGATCCATAAACTTCTGTGATGATAAAAGGACCAAGACAATCTGGTTCAAACTTGCCCTATTTCTCATGATGTTGCTGATTCCTTTGATTCTCTTTAAGGACAAGATCTCCAACTTGAAATCTATATTCTCTAATTTTTTTTGTTGTAGCTGTAGTGTAGACAGTTTTGATAGACTTGGAGATGGTTGAGTGCTATAAGATGATGTTCATCTAGTAGCTCAAGATCATGGAGTCTGGATACTTGATATTCTTCCTCTGAGATTGTATGCTATAGAGATACTCGCAGTGAGGGGATCTCAACCTTAATAGGTAAAATAGCTCTAGTGTCATACACAAGAGCATAAGGTGTAGCCCCAGTGGGAAAAAGATACTTGTTATATATGCCCATAATGCAGGATGAAGTTGTAAATGCCAATCACAACTAGCTTCATTGACTGTCCTTTTGAGAATCTTGATAATTGTTTTATTAGAAGCCTCAGCTTGGCCATTGCTCTAAGGATAGTAAGGGGTAGAGAATTGATGTTCGATATGGAACTTGTTTCAAAGACCTCTAACCTCTTGGTTCTTGAAGGGATGACCATTATCAGTGACAATAGCTTGAGGAACTCCATAGCGGCAAATGATATAGTGTAGGATGAACTTGGATATTTGCTTGCTGGTGATATAGGTCATTGGTATGGCTTCCACCCACTTTGTGAAATATTCAATGGCAATGATAATGAACTTATGACCATTTGATGAAGTAGGATGAATTTTACGTACGAGATCAAGTCCCCACTGCGAGAAGGGCCATGGAGTAGTGATAGGCTGAAGCTCATGTGCTGGTGCATGTATTAAATCTCCATGTTTCTGACATTGTAGACATCTCTTTGTGAAGTCTTGTGCATCCTTTTCCATGGTTGGCCAATAGTATCCTGCTCATAGAAGTTTCTTAACAAGGCCAGGGCTAGCGGAATGTGAGCCACAGACACCTTCATGTACATCACATTAGGCCATTTTTTCTTCCTTAGAATCAAGACATCTAAGAAGGATACCATCAAGACTCTGGCAATAAAGGGTGTCTCCCAAGATAGTGTAACGAGAGGCTCGATGGATAAATGTTTTGCGTTGGGTGTTAGATAGTTGAAATGGAAATGTTTGATTATGGAGATACCCATATAAGTCCTCGTACCACGATGAATTGGGACCAACAATTTCACATATAAGCTCAGACTGTGGTACTTCAAATGGTGGAATCAAAAGTTGTTCAACCAGAAACTCACATTTATGTGTATTAGATGGCATGTCTAGAAGAGACCCAATCATAGCCATGGCGTCTACTGCTCTGTTCTGTAGCCTTGGGATTTGTTCAAAGGTGATATTGTCAAAGTACTTTTTAAAATCATCAACCATTACCTTGTATGGAAGAAGCTTCTCATCTTTTGTTTGATAACCAGTTGAGAATCATCAAAGACTTGTAACTATTTGATAGCCCATTATACTGCCGTGCGTAATCCTATGATTAAAGCTTCATACTCTGCTATGTTATTGGTACACAGAAATGCAATTCTATATGATTTGGGTATACAATCTCCTCGAGGGGTAACAAATAATATCCCTGCTCCTAATCCATGTTGTGTGTAAGACCCATCAAAATATAGTTGCCACCATGTTGGGGAAGTTAAATTGAACAACCCTTCGTAAGGGAATTCTAGATGTATTGGATGAATATATGTGATAGGTGTTGCAGCTAATTGATCAGCAATGACTTGTCCTTTTATGGATTTTTGATCCACATATTGTATGTCAAGTTCACTTAAGATCATAACCCATTTTGCTAATCTTCCCATGAGGATTGCTTTAGAGAGAAGATATTTGAGTGGATCAACATTAGAGATTAGCTTTGTTGTTTGGTTCAACATATAATGTCGCAACTTTTGGAAAGCAAACACTAATGCTAAACATGCTTTTTCCATAGATGAATAATTAAGTTCATATCCCACAAGAGTTTTGCTGATGTAGTAGATGGCTTGTTCTTTCCCTAAATCATCATGTTGAGATAGGGCAACCAATGAAGCTGTTGTTGATGATATGTAGAGCAATAATGGGCGATCAAGCATGGGAGGTACTAACATAGGAGGTGTTGCCAGATATTCCTTTATTTTGTCAAAGGCCTATTGACATTTTTCATCCCAAATGCTCACCATTATGAAGAAGATGTTGGAAAGGATGACATTTATCTACTAGTTGTGATATAAATTTGTAGATGGACTGTAACCTTCCTTGTAGACTATGCAGCTGCTTGAGATTTGCTGGCGGAGGCATTTCCATGATAGCTTTTACTTTAGCTAGGTCCACTTCTATCCCTCATTGAGACATAATGTATCCCAATAGTTTTCTAGATGTTATGCCAAATACACATTTCTTTGGGTTTAATCTAACTTGATACTTCTCTAATCGATCAAAGATTTGTGTTAATACCTGTAGATGTCCTTCTCTTGTCTTAGATTTTCCTAGGATAGTCTTCCATGATAGTGTGAAAAAGGTCATGAAAAATAACTGTCATGGCTTGTTGATAAGTAGCTCCAGCGTTCTTGAGACCAAAAGGCATTACAACCCAGTAGTATGTGCCCCGTGGACAAATAAATGATGTTTTATCTTGATCTTCCTCTACTATTATGATTTGGTTATATCCTAAAAATCCATCCATCAAAGATAGCATTTCATGTCCAGCTGTGAGATCTACAATGTTGTCTATGCTTGGTAATAGAAAGTTATCCTTAGGACATGCTTTATTAAGATCTCTAAAGTTTGTGCAACAGAGAACTCATCCATCAGGTTTTGCTATAGGTACTAAGTTTGAAACCCATTCTGGATATTCAATAGGCTTTATGAACTTTGCTTCTAATAGCTTCTGAATCTCTGCTTTGACCAACAAAGCTACTTGCAGATGCATTTTGTGCAAATTTGTTTTAACAGGTTTTACATTAGGAGATACTGCTAGATGATGTACCACAAGTGATGGATCTAGACCTAGCATGTCAGCATAAGTCCATGCAAAATTTATAGCTCTTTTTATAAAAAATGTTGTGAAGTCTCTTCTTTCTTGCTCTGATAGTGATGCTACCAAAAAAGTGATCTTTGGATTATGCTCTGTACCCAAGTTCATGTGTTGTGATTGTTCAACTAGCACTATTGATTTCTCACGATAGTCAGTGGTAGCAGGAAGATCAAATCCCCCATCCTCAGGCACCTCAGAGAGGTTTTCACTTTTGGATACATCCTTTATTTTTACTTTTTCACAGTCAAAAGGTGCCTTTTGGTTTTCACCTAGTGACCTATTTTGTTTGATTTTGTTTATTTCACTTTTGCAACTGAAGGATTTGATACTTCCGCCAAAATATACTAGTTTAGGTAGATCCATCATGAAACCTGCTTTGTGATCACCCAATGGAATGCCTTGTCATAAGCCCATGAATTCTACAATAGTTTCATCATTCTCAAATGTATCTAATATTGGTGCCCCTTGTTGGTCCCAATCGACGAGGTCAGGATATATGAGTGAAAGGGCAACAGAGGAATGGTTATGGCTAGAAGAGGTTGTGGAAATCATGAAGATGAAGTTTTCTTGAAAAAGGTCAGTAATATGAAGGGAGGAGTCATAGATGGTGTCCGAACTAGAAGTCTCTCCTGCCGAGGAAGGTCCAGCGTCCATATCAGAAATACACTTAATGTCTTTGGAACACAGTACCTCCAGCTAATAGCCAAGGCATTGCTTATTAAAATTCGTAGACATGATAATGGGTTCAATAGGTCCTTGTTCATGTGATCCCAATCCACCATGTCCTTTGTAGCCCATGTTCCTTATGATACAAAACCCATTGTTATATCTCTCCACTTCAAGTTGGACTTGGTCATTTTCATCAAAGAATATCTAAGAGTCGATATCATCAATGTCTTCATCATCTAGGAATCTACCTTTAATGAATATTGTGGGTGGGGCTTTGATGATAGCTGGGGATGAAGGTGGCTTAGATGTAGAAGGTTTACCATGAGATTTGGGAGACAAGGGAAGGGTGCCAACGCAACAAGATTCTTGCAATGTGTATTCACCAGGACCATGTTTGGTTTATTTGATACGGATATTGGAAGCGGCTTTGCTAGATGATGGCTTGAGGAGGTCAGATGGATCTACATATGATGAAGATGGATATGCCTCGGTGTTGATAGGAGTGTGGTTTGGACTCTAGTATTTAGCTTGAAACACATGACAAAATTCAAATGGATTGGGATCAGCATAGATAGTAATCTCAACATTGTTATGTGGAAATTTAAGACATTGATGGTATGTAGAAGGAACTACCTTGAGGGCATGTATCCATGGATGACCAAGGAAGATGTTATAAGGAAGCTCAATATCAAGAACTTGACAATGGGTTTTAGTAGTGATTGGCCCAACTTGGATAGGCGAGTAAATAATCCTTTCAGTACTCTCTCGGCATCATCATATGCTCTGATAGCAATGACCTTGGAGGTGTCAACATCTTTCTTAGAATATCCCAATTGTTTTATTAATTTCAAGGAACATATATTTAGACCAGCTCCACCATCCACCAAGATTCGTTTGATATGGCGTTGTTTAACAAACACTTCAATAAGAAGGGCTTCGTTGTGTGAAGGATGAATGGAGGGTTGAAGATCTTTGTCAGAAAAGGTTAAATGACAAGGGGCTGTAATGCTAGCGACCATAGATTGGAATTGTGTGATATCAATATCATTAGACACCGAAGATTCTTGTAAGGCTTTGTCAAGGATAGCTTTGTGCGTAGGGGATATGCAAAGCAACTCAAGAATGGAAATATGCGCAGGAGTTTTGCCAAGGTGATTAAGGATATTATAGTTAGAGGATGGTCAAGAAGGATGGATAGGTGCTCCTTGAATGGTAATGCGACCTCTTTGAGTAGTTACAACGCAGTCAGATGCTTTGCCTTGGATAGTAATGGTAGAAATGCAAGCATGGTCAATGCGGCCAATAGTAGATGATTCATAGTTGTATTGAATGGCATTCCTAGCATGAGGGTTACTTGGTTTGTCATGAGATGGAAGTGGATTCTTGAAATCATCTAGATCATAGTTTGATGTTGGTTGCTGTGCAGGTTGAGTGGTTGAAGGTGTAATTTTGATTAAACCTTGATTGATGCAATCTTAGATAACATGTTTTAAGCACATACAACCATTTGTTTTGTGTCCTTTAACTCTATGGTAATCGCAATACTCATTTTCTTTATACCAAGGAGCTTTGAAGAGTGGTTCACCATTGGGTGGCACATCTGGCAACATAATATCACCCACTTGGAGAAGCTTTCAAAAGACAATTTCCATAGGTTTCGCCAATGGTGTAAATTATTGGCGAGGATTTGAAGTTTGTTGTTGTCAAGTTCATTGAAACGGTTGTGTTGTTGTAGAAGAAGCTTGAATGTTAATGGAAGCTTTCATAGTTTGTATGTTCTTTGTGTCCACAACACCATCATTAACAACATTCTTGTTTTTGTTCCAAAATCTAGACTTATCGTTGGAATTTTGAGGATAGTCTTTGTTATCGCAAAAAATCTTGATAGTGCCTTTAGTAATTAAAGCTCATTCAATGATGGTTCCTTTGGAAACAAGTTCATTAAAGGTGTTAACCCTTTGCAATTGTAATTAGAATGATAGCTCGAGATGGAGATTTTGAACAAAGATATCGAGCTGTTGTTTTTTAGGTATTTCCTATGATAGTTTGCTAGCCATATTACGCCATTGTTGAGTAACTGAAGAAAAGGCTTCACCATTGCGTTGTTTATTGTTGACAAGGTCATTCATGTTTACCTCATGTTCAATGTTAAAAGCAAAGTGTGATCGAAACTTATTTGCTAATTCTGCAAAAGACTTAATTCCTAGAGGTAAATGAGAGAACCATTCAAGAGCTTGTCCTGCTAAGCTTCTAAGAAATAGTCTCAAAAGATATGTATCATCATGAGCAACATCAAGACATGCCACAAAGAATGCTCTAAGATGGTCTTCCAGATTTCCTTTTCCTTTGTACTTGTCAAATTGTGGAATTTCAAAGTGGGGTGAAAAAGGTGTCATATGAAGTGACTTGTCAAACGGATAAGCACATATGTTTTCTAAGGAAAATGTCTTCTTGCTTTGTCCTACCACTTGGTTAACCATTTGTTGAACATCCGCTGGAGATAATTGCTATTGTTGCAAAGGGGGTGAAACATGGTATGATGTACATTGAGGTTGCTATTGTGGGATATATGAAGCCATGATAGTTTGTTGAGGTTGCGTACTCACAATGTATGTCAAAGGATTGGTATGCGACACATATGTGGTTGAATATTGATGTCCTTGAGACACAAGAGGTGGTTGGGTATATTGTGACGAATTAGCACCAAGATTTTGCATTACATGGGAAGTGGAAGATGGATTGGCATTAGTTAATGGTTGTGAATTTGGAGTTGGATTTGTGACATGGTAAGTGATGGAAGGATTGGTGGATGTGAAAGAAGGATGGATACTTGGATTTGTATTTTGTACAACATGAGGATTGGTATATGTCATGTGTTGGGTGACAATATGAAAACCTTGGGTAGTACAAGATGGATTGATGGTTTGTGAAGGATTATAAGAAGACAGTAGAATGGATGTAAGTTGATCAACATAAGTGACTATAGTACTAGGATTAGTTTGAGAAACAATAGGCGGGTCGCTCATGTCAATAAGACTAACATTGGGATTGTATGATGTATTGGATGGATTAGTGGAGATAGTGGAGATCATATTAGTAGCGGTAGGAATATGAGATGTCGTGTCCACAGGTGATGTAGTAGATTGCGATGGTTGTGAAACTTGGACCATTGGTGTTGTTTGGATAGCTTGAGAAGCTTGCGGAATATGGGATATGGGGATAGCTTGTGATGTTTAAGGAGTTTGTACTTGGGCCACATGGATAGCTTGTGTTACTTGAGGCATGGAAACGGTCATGGTGGGAGAAGGAGTATGTTGGGGAACATGGAAAGGTGGAATGTTCAGATTTTGTGAAATGAAAGGGAGTACATTGGTTGGAGTTATCAAAGGTTCTAAAGTGTACTCTGAGCGTGGTGGATCAAATGAAGTAATAATAGGCAATGAAAGAGATGGGTTGGAAGATGGAGTTTGCAATATGGTATGGGATGGTGTGACTATAGTGGGTGGTCCCTTTGCAACAATAGCGGGAGTGTTTGGATCGTACTCTCTAATAGCAGATATGTCAAAATATCTTGGTAATTTAGCTCCCATGCGGGCAAGTTGCAAGAAGTAGCGATTAGGATCAGATAAAACAAATCTCTCAAATTGATTCCATACATGTGTATCTCAAAATTCTGATAAGTCTTCTTGGGATTGTTCTTCATAAGTCTCTGAAAATGTTTGAGGTTGCACTTGTTGTGAAGATGACTCTCCAATGGTGTACCCATGGGGCACAAACATATGAGGAGGCATACCAGTCATAAATTGAGTTGCGTCCCTAAGAGGTGTTGATCTAGATTGTTGCATCTTAGCTTCCATCTCAGCTTGCAATTTGGCTTCCATTTCAACTCTATATTGACTCTAGGCATGATGAATGATGTTGAAAATTAGATTTTACCTTGTCAAGGTTTTTGAGACCTAAAAAAGATGACAGTTTGCTGGTTGTTTGGTTGTTGGTTTGTTATTTGCTTTATTGTTGGGTTGCTTGGTTTCTTTGTTGTTGGTTGGACTTCCCTAGAGAATAGATCACACACTCAAGGGAAAATTTGTTTGGTAAGGTTGCTATTTTGCTTATGTTGCTAAAGCTAAAGCCAAAAGATGATGTTTTGTTGATTGATCAGGTTGATTGATTTGATGATTGGTTTGCTAGTTTTGGATCTCAAAAAGATGAAAAGCTCACAAAGTTTAATTGGTTGGTAAACTCAAAGTAGGAGACAAAGTCCAGGTATCTGCTAATGATCAGAGACATGTCTGAAAGCTAATGCTAAAGCTAAGCAAGCTGGAAGTGTAGCTGATTCGGCTGAGTCACTAAGATTTGCTAGTAATTGACCACAGGCGATGGGTAATAGCCTATATATGACTCAGAAAAGGCCAAAAGTGACTGGTGATAGCTTAAATGTGATTTGGTTGTAGTTTGGATAACAGGCTATAGTGTTAACCAGAGGTGAGCCAATTTGCTACAGGTGATCAGTATTGACTCAGATGCAATTTTTAGTTGATCAAAGGTGACATAGTTTAGACTAGAAGCAGCTGACTATTGTTTAAAAGTGATCCAGTTTAAGCAAAAGGTGACTAACTGTTATTTAAAAGTGATCTAGTTTAGATAAAAAGTGACTGACTGTTGTTTAAAAGCAATCCAAGTGTGCTAAAAGTGGCAGGTTTTGGCTCAGAAGCGATGCATATATTCAGATAGGGACTGGTTTTTGCTCAAAAGTGACTGGAACTTGTCGTAAGCGCTCAAAAAATTTGATCTTCACAAAAACAACTTCAAATAGAAAAGTTAATCAAGGACGTGAGTCCCACTGGGTGTGCCAAAATGTGATAGGTAAAAAATTAGGTTAATAAGATCAAGTATAGCTATGAAAACCTAACCCTACCATCATCAAAGAATCAAATCCAAATGAAATCAAAAACATGCGATTTAAGAACAATATCACCTAGATTGTATGATTCCTTGTTTATAATGTGGATTGCTTCTTCAACAATGAACAATTATGAAGATAAAAGCTACCATTATGGATGGATGATAATGCTAATATGCTAGATGGATGCTAAGGTGCTCAATATGCTCAGGATGATAATGTAGATGCTATATGAATGCTGGATAGATGTAGTATGGAATGAGATGGTGTTTATATAGAACTCAACCAAAATCAATCAACAGTAGAGATTTGGTGGCTATCTGAATGGCTAAGATTAAAGGATGGACATAGATGAATGTGTAGATGACAAGTGGAAGGAAGATAAGGCTTATGTGTGACCATGTACATAAAAATTATTACATGTGAAAGATATTAAATAAAAGATGTAGTACTACTTATCTTTTTTAAATAAAAGAGGCACACATGTCAGCTCATGAAGATAAATGATAAGATAAATTAATTAAATAAATAAATTTTATTTAATTAATTGGAAAGTGGGCTTGTGAAGGGAATTTTAATTAAATAAATAAGATTTATTTAATTAAAATAGATAGAAAGAAGATAATTAAATAATTAAAGATTGTTTAATTATAGCTTAGAGGAAATAGCTAATGAATTAATTAAATAAATATAAATTTATTTAATTAATAGAAGAAATAGATGTGTTAGGGATATTGCTCAAGTGTGTTAGACAAATGCAGATGATGGATAATGCAATATTTGAATGCTAGTGATAATTAGGTCAATTTTGGGTGTCTACACCTAGTTTTGGGACCATGGTTTGAAGTTCTCTAGTTTTGATACTACTTGTGTTTTCTTTATATATATATGGAGACATGAGATAGATGTTTCATAGTGTTATGTATTTGTATTATCATGTTGCCAAAATATTGTTGGAGTAAAAAAATTAAGTGGATTATGTTCAAGTATTCTTGTTATTGAGATTAATACAATCTTAGTATATCTTTATTGATGTAAATCTAGTGTTTATTATGGTTTGTTGATTACTATATGCTTTCCAATGTTCCATTTCATGGTTTATCACATGTAGCTTAATTGGTTTCATTAGATTTGAAGACTGCTAGTTTTTGTTTTCATTATATCTATTTACCCTATTGTCAACATTATCTTTTTGTATTATGAACTAGCATGAGAAAATAGTTGAAATAATGTAATTGTTTTAAACTTAAGTAGTAGTAGATATATGTTGTAGCTAGACTAAAACATTTTTGTAAGACATGTATTTATTCCAATCTTTTAAATAATGTAAATACCAAATATTACAATTAAAAATATTGCAATATATGTTCATATGTCAAAATGAACATGTCATCCACTCTAAATACCTGACTTTTAAGTGTAAGGTGACTTCAATTTAGATCAAAACAATGTCATCTTACACATTAACTAATCTAAAAACTCATTCAATTAGCAACATTGACTAGTTGTGTACATTAGGGAAAATACACCTTTCTAGAAGCTGGTGCAAAATTTCTATAGCAAGTTTCATAGCCTTTAAAGGGAAAAGTCTAACATTATGTCATTATATTAAACTCAATTATTAGCCTTCTTATGGTGAGCCAAACATAATTTATTTGAGTCTTCATTAGATGGTAGTGTGAACATTGTAGTACACCATAAGCTATTAACTTACACTATTTCTCTTTTGCTTATCTAGAACTTGACCTTTCTTGAATAATACAAATAATTGTTGACTTTCTTTATTGTATTCTTTTTGGATTAGGGACTTTGATGTTATTGTTGACATAATTTATTGGGTAGCAAACTTTGATGAGTAATGCTATTGACAAAGTTTATTGACAATTAAAAATTTTATATTGTCTATTTTATAATTGAATTTTGAATCTTTTAATCTTTTATTACTAATAATGTACGTGTGTAGATGTGTACAATTACATGTATGCATCAATTTTTAAATATCTTTCCAAGCCCAATGAAACTCTTTGCACAAGTGGACTTGACCTTAGTATGCGTGCTCATTTAAGACATATATTTATTCCAACCATATATAACATTATAGAGTATCAAATATTGAAAAAAATGTTGTAATCTATGTTCATATGTGAAAAAGGATTGCACCAAACACTCCCAAATATGTGATTCTCCAATGCAAGGTGACTTCACTCTATATCTTAATAAAAAATAATCATGTAAATGAATCTAATTTTATTCTCACTAATCAATCAAATGCATCGATTTCTCCACCCAATGTCATCATCTTTTCTTTGAATATAAACACACAAATTTTTAGTCAAAAAGTATTATAAAATTAATAAAATCAGTTACTAAAGATTTAATTAATTTAAATTATCATTTCAAAAATTCAAAAAACTAGTAAAATGAACAATCAATATTTGCTAATTCTTTTAACTATTTATTATGGTCTCAATTTTCAAATAGTAGGAACTAATCACTACATAACCTAAAAATATAAAATATAACATTCTTGAAAACAACCAAACACAGAGCAAACAGAGTAAGAAAGATGCTCAAAGTGACGACTGCAGATTTTGAAGTCACCAAATACTTTCTAGAGCTTCTATGAGGTGGGGTCTAAGGTGGGTAAGAACTCAAAGTATTTCTAGCTTAATATACGACTTTTAACAGTTTGAGTGGTTATGAAATACGTAAGTTATTTTCTTATACACTAGAGTATTGCAAGACTAGCATTTATCTGAACTTAAACTTTAAAGAAAATTGCAAAGGAGCCGTTGAA
The DNA here is from genome assembly GCA_027924645.1 of Cunninghamia lanceolata. Classification (NCBI taxonomy): domain Eukaryota; kingdom Viridiplantae; phylum Streptophyta; class Pinopsida; order Cupressales; family Cupressaceae; genus Cunninghamia; species Cunninghamia lanceolata. The sequence goes on along the minus strand of BSBN01000201.1, from coordinate 1,944,042 downwards.
ATATGGTAACACCAAGGAAAACGTGGGCAAGATTGGAACATGAATTCCCATTATATAAATTCAGTCGTCTGAGTTGACGATTAACACTTATCTTTTGCAATTCTGTTGAACAACTACGTAAAAGCTTAGTTAATTTCGAAATACACGTGAAGTAACGAATTCGTCAAAGCCGTGGTCGATGAGATGTTCAGATGTAAGAAAGTTGAAAAAATAAATTGTCTTGTTGTATCCAGTAGGTGGTTTGTCATTCATATGGATCGGGACAAAGAAAAAATCTCTGGTTGAATCTGTAAATCATATGCTTTCCTCTTTTGGCAGATTTGAAGATTTGTTTTATGTGGATTCTCCATTGTTTTTATGCGGATCCTCCGCTGCTTTCATGGCTGTCGTGATGACTTATTTGGATGGTTGAATATTCAGACAAATCACAGAGATGAACGTGTGTTCTGCCGCTTACCTTTGTATTCTAGTTGGCCACTGGGGATATAAATGCTAATTAGGTTTGCAAGTGGATGGTTTGTTTGGATGTTAATCGTGGTTTAAGAGTTAAAATATAGACCCTATAAGTAGGCTTAAATTTGATGGTCAATTTTGTCTCTGGAGTAAATTTTAGGTTTAAATTTGATGGTCAATCTTGTTCGTCCAAAAAAAATTTTATGATTGACGTTTATTTGAAGTTGTCTTTTAAATATTAAGGTTTATTTTATTTTGAAAAAGATCTATATGGATTAAACATATATAGAAATTTTGATGTTTGTCACCAATCATTTTGATAATATAGTATTTTTAAAATTATAATTGTATTTTATAGTTAAAATAACTAATCATGGTTTGAGAGGTAAAATATAGACCCTAGAAGTAGGGCCTAAATTTTGCCCTCGTTATTTTTTAAATATTAAGGGCTACTTTATTTTTTTTTAAAATTATATAGACTAAATATATACAGGAATAATTATATAGAAATTCTGACATTTACTTGCAATTTTCAATATAGTCTTCTTAAAATTGTAATTATATTTTAGTTAAAATAATTAAATATAGTCATACAACCATCAAATTTAGACTTTGAGTAGAAGACAAACAAAGAGATTTTCTTTTGGTAGAAGTAAACTAAAATTTAAATGAGTTGAAATCAAGTTAACTAGAATATTCCAAATAAAAGAGTTATGTACATTATCATTCATATAATTAATTTTGTATAGTTTTATCATCTATAAGAGTGTGTAATTGCAAATCATTTGTTGTGTATATTAGTCTTTGTCAACCTTATATAAAATATGTATGCTAGTATTTATTTTGTCCTAAGTTAATACTTTTGTTTCTAGTAGACTTTATAACTATTATTTTAATTATAATTTTAACATTACTCAATAAAAATAACAATAATTTACAATAAAAAATTAATTAAAGAATTAAAGTATATTATAATTATATATTCTTCTTACTATATCATTGTCTTTAGTTTTATCTTTAAAACAACTTTTATTCACATATATTTTTTATTTTATTAACTTAAAAAAATATTTTTGATAATATTTTAAATATTATTAATTCTTAGTGTTTTATTATCATTATTCAAATGAAAAAATAGTTAATTTTTTTTTATATAATTATTATAAACATGAAATCCTCTAGAGTATATTATTTGTATATTTATATTTTTATGAGTTTTTTATTAAACTATTATGATATTCAATTAATAGTTATCATAATATTCTTTTAATAATTAACCATAACTGAATAATATTAAACATATATTTTGATAATAATCATTCAAAAAGGATTTATTATTGATTTATTATTATAACTGAAAGAAAACATTTTAAAAATATTTATTAGTATGAATTGATAAATTTGCAATTGGTAAATTTATAATCCATGCATTTTGTATTTTTCACTTTATTCTCTTTCCCCACTTCTAAACATTTTTTAAATGTGAGGACAAGTCTTAAAACTCTTCCCAAAATAGTCTTCTTTGAAAGGAACTCTCGTTTATACTAGGTGTGTAAAAGACAATAAACATCAATATCTAAAATACATTCTATAAAGTTATGTGTATTCTTTGAAACTTGACAATAAAATAATGTGTCAGTGTGATCTCATCACATTCAAATTATAATCATATTATTAATTATTGTTACATTTTATGTTACTGAAATAAAAATCAATTTTTTATATATTTTTATATTTTTAGAAGTTTAGAATGAAAATATCTTTTTTGTTGAATAAGGATCTATTCAAATTAGATGATGGAAAAGAGATCAAATTTGTATAAGATACAAATTTTGTTAGTATGTAGGAGATAAGATATTATAAGTTCTCCTCTTGGATACTGTTGAATTTAAGTGAAAATGTGATTCTACATGCTAGTGAGTCAAATATAGCAAAGAAAGCTTGGGTTCAATTGACTCGTGCACTAATTGAAAGATGTCAATACTAGACTGTATCATTGAAATATGTTTTTTCAGTTTAAAATGCAACAATCACAATGTATTGTAGACCACATAAATCAATTTAAGTCTCGTAAAAATTAGTTGATAGTATGCGGGTTAGTGATTTAGAAGAAGTTTAAATGATGAGGCTTCTTTGGAGCTTGGAAAAAGCTTATTTAGGATTGGCGATAGATTTTACCATTCAATCCAATTTAAACATGTCTAATGTAATAGCATCATTACTCAAGGAAGAAGTAAGAAGGAAGGTTGTTGGAATGAATTTTTGAGACTTCTACAACACTATTTTCAATAGGATATAAGGACAAGATGAAGAAGAAGATGGAAAATAAGTCTCAAAGTGCCTCCAAGCATAGTCAAGGCACAAAGTAGGAGAAAAAATGTAGGAGTTGATAGTGAAATCCATAGAAGCCAAGGATCACCTACACCAAAACAACCTTCCACATAAGAGAGAAGCAATAAAAATGATATATTTCTAGAGAATGATTATGATGCATATAGGATGATACAGTAGGATAATAATACAACAAGAGAAGCATTTCTTATATAGGCAAGGTGAGAGATATGACATTATATGATTATGACAAGTGTCATAATCATATGACATGAGACACAAAAAATAAATAACATTAATGTTCTCTGAGTAAACTTAACTAACTAGGTGTTAAAAGGACCTAAGAGGGAAATTGATTAGAGAATAATCTCATTCACACCAACACCCCCTTTAAGTGCAACTTAGGGAGGAACACACAAATGCAACTTGATGTGAAGATGGGTCTTGACAACAAGGCTAGATAAGATACCCATGTATAAAAATATCTCCAAATGGAGTAAAGGAGAAAATATTGTAGAAAAAAACCCTCTCCAAAAGAGAGAAATAATGCAAACAAATATGTACAAGTGATGGAAGCAGAACTTATGTAGGAGCATCCGGGCGAATGAGTTATCCCACATTGAACAAAAATATTTTTAGTTGTTTCTTTCAGTTTTCATTTGCTTGCATCTATATTGGCATCTCATAGCATTGGGGACATGTGGTATGATAAGATTTGGCGGAATTGATTTTTCACCGTTTTTTGACTTCAACACATAACAGGGGACTGTTGCAAAAACAATTGTTCAATGAGATTGGTGAGGTTTGATGTCAAACCCTCTTACAAGAATATTATTAGATGCATTCCTTGATGCAAAAGATTTCACAGTAAAATTCCACACGGTTTGGGAGAATTTAATATTCTCTGTTCATTGTTGGCAATTTACAGAAAAATTAAAATCTTAGGTTTTATGAAGGCTAGAGAAAAATGGATTTGTGGGAAGAATAGTAATATCATTCCACACTTTTTGGAAAATTTTTAGGTGAGTATGAGCTTCCGGTTAAAAGTTATGGAAAAAGTTGATTTTCAGAGCTTGTAGAAGTTACGTAGTGGCAAATTCTTTCCAATTTTTTTTATATATTCTCCAATTCTACCTGTGTAGAAATAAATTAATCATCTAGGTTAAGTTTCTTATCATTTATGGGACCTAAAGAACATAGAAAGTGACTTTTTATGCCAAAGATAAAGCTGTCAAATTTCAAGCATGCCAAATTTAAAATGCCATTCACGCATTGTTATGAAGAGACACATAAAGAGTTAAAGCTAGCACCCATTTTGGGCTTGCATTTGTTTTTAAAAATTTGTTGTTTTAAAGTCAAAGGAAGAAAATGCCTCTTAGAAGCTTCTAAACATAGAAAATTAAAATAGAAATCTAAATAAGAGTAATCACCTTCATTAATTCTTGGTTCTTATTTCTCTTAGAGGGAAAAGAAATGGATGACAACAACAATAAAAGGAGAAGCTAATCATTGAGCCATTTCTGGCAGCCCTAGCATGGTGGAAGAATAAAATTTCCAATGCCTTAGTATAGAAGACTTACCGTGGAAACAACCTGCCTTTTGATTTAAAATAAAAAAAGAATGTAGAAATCTAAAGCGGTGGGAGGTGCCAATGTGAAGGAGAAGAGCCAGCGTGGAAGAAGGTAGCACCTCTTGATCTGAAAAAAATGAAATGTCAAAGGAGAAGAGGAATGGACATTTCCTTCTGAGGGCTTTTATGAATTGGTTTTGTTACAGAACTAGACAACGCCTGAGAAGGAAAAACCAAGGTGCCATAGGGAGGTGGAAGTCTGATTTTCTTAGAGGAGAGTTTGGAAAGAGAGAGCTCAACCTGTGAAGGGCTTGGGTAATCAAGAGCCATGAGAGTGTGAAGGAAGAGATAGAAATTCCCTATGTATCTAAGAAGGCCTTTGAAGACCCTAATTGTACATAGATTGTTGCAGATTTTGAATTAAATAAACTTGAAATAAATTTATTGTTGTAATCTATAAGTAAAATATTGTGTTTTGAAATCAGAATGTGATTTGGTAATTTGTGCAAGTGTTGTGAGTTTGTGTGTGAGTGATTGTGGTGCAGTCATGGCTAGAGGGCTCATAGAATGAACTATTGATTCTACTTGGTGCAGTCATGGCTGGAGGGTTCACAGAATGAACTATCTAAACCATGCAACTAGAGTAAACACAATGGAAACAACTCAATTGTAGAATGCAATGGAAGATTCATATATTTAGAATATCAAAGAATTACAATGCTCATATGTCAGCAACATGTGAGCTACAATCAAAGGGCTCACAAGCCTGCTTTCCAGGTTACAACAAATATGCAAGATATGACATTGAAGTGCCTTCTGGAAAGAACATAACTATCAATCTTATGAAATAAACTAACTTTGAAAACTACTTACTTCGTAATGCATCTAAGAGATCTATATATATCATCTTCAAGCTCCTAGAATTCTCCACATTGGCCAAGAGGTTACAATCCCTAATGAAAGGTGTAACATGTATAAACAAGTAGGTCGACCTACAACATCTGGTATTACTCTGCAAATGCATGAAACTTGGTGGGGACCTCAAAGAAGGTCTATCTTATCCATATGTGTCATGTGTGATACTTCATTAGGCTCCACAAGTCACATAAGTGCTCCACAAACCTTCTTCTTCAACTAACTATTTGGATGCTCTGTTCTGTGAAAATTGGTGATCTTCTGATATAAATAACTTTTAGCAAACAAATCCAAATGCCCTAAAACTTGAATATGATGTATAAGACACAGTGTAGATGCTAAGTCCTGCTCTGTGATCTTTGATATGAAGATGCAGTGAAATGCGGTACAAAATGATAAAACTGTAAATGAATGAACTGAGCTAAAAATGTAAGAAAAGAAAGAATGCAAATATTTTTGGTTGATGCAAGATTGCTCTACAACCTGGAATGCTTCTGCATTAGACACCCAGGTTTGTTGAAAAAGTGAGTCCCTCACTTTGCTAGGGCTAGAGGAAAACCAAGGTGGTCTACCTCAGCTTGAGAAATCCATGTTGAGTCCTCTCCTGGTCTGCCTTTCCACTTTACCAAATATTCTTTATACTGCTTGCCTTTGGTACTGTGTCCAACTTTGCTATCCAAGATGTCCTCTATTTGATCAAGTGGTTGCTATGGTAATTGATTCTTCAATTCACCTTCAATGTTGTCACTTGACTCTCCTTCATGGTACTGATATAAGTCTGCAATGTTGAATATAGGTGATATACCAAATGTCTCTGGTAACTCCACTTCATATGCATTCCCTGAATCAAACTTCCTAAGAATCTTACATAGTCCCAACTTATTCATCTTTAGCTTGTTATATGTCCCCATTGGAAATCTCTCCTTTCTTAGATACACCATTACTTCATCTCCCACTAAAAATTCTTTGTGTCTCCTCTTCTCATCTGCTTGCTCCTTATAGTTACTATTCATCTCCTCCAAATGCTTCCTAACTTGATTATGTAGTGTCTCCATGTATCCTGGAAATTCTTCTGCCTCTGCACTTCTCTTATCCTCCATACTAATGTCTCTCAACTCTGCTACTCCTCTAAGTTTTACAACAATCACAATCTCAAATGGTGTCTTTCCTGTACTCCTATTCACTAAATTATTGTATGCAAACTCTGCTCGCGGTAGAATTAGATCAGAATTTCTTGCCTTGTTTCCTACTAAACATCTCAACAAGTTTCCTAAACTCCTATTTACCACTTTTGTTTGTCCGTCAATCTATGGATGAAATGTTGAACTAAACTTTAGGTCTGTCTTCATCTTCTTCCACAATGTCCTCCAAAAGTATCCAATGAATCTTGTATCCCTGTCTGAAACTATAGTCTTACATAATCCATGCAATCTCACAATCTCTTTGAAAAATAGGTCAGCAACATGCACTGCATCATTAGTCTTCTTACAAGGTATGAAATGCGACATCTTTGAAAATATTTCCACTACTACAAATATAGAATCATATCCCTTCTATGTTCTTGGCAAACCTAATATGAAATCCATGCTTATATCTACCCAAGGTCTCTCCGGTACTATTAAAGATTTATACAAACTAGTATTCTGACTACTCCCTTTTGTAACTTGACAATCTCTATAGCTCAACACAAAATTCCTTACATCCTTATATATGAGGCCAAAAGTAATATTCACTTACTAAAGGCATTGTCTTATCAATCCCAAAAATGTCCTTCCAATCCACCACTATGTTTCTCCTTTATCAAATTGTCTCTCATTGAACTCCTAGGTATACACAACTAATTTCCTTTGAACAACATATCCTCCTAAATCAAATAATATAACCACTTAATTCTATCTATCACAATAGGTTCCTTACATGTTTTCCATGGTTCTGCAAAATCAAGATCTTCTTCATACATATGTTTCAGTTCCTCAAATCCTAATACTTCTATGCTCATCTCTGTCAACAAATTCCTTCTTCTACTCAATGCATCTGCAACTTTGTTTGACTTCCCACTCCTATTCTTCAATACAAATGTGTAACTCTCCATAAACTCTACCCATCTCATATGTCTCTGATTCAACTTTCCTTGACTATTCAAATATTGTAAAGCTTGATGATCAGTGTACAATACAAATTCCTTAGGTAAGAAATAATGTCTCCACTTCTTCAAATCTTGAATTATGGCATAGAGATCCTGATCATAAAATGAATATCTTTGCCTAGCATCATTCAACTTCTTACTAAAATATGCTACTCATCTCCTTTCTTGACTTAACACCACTCCTATTGCATTTCCACTGGCATCACAAAATACTTGAAATACTTTGTTGAAATCTGGTAATGCTAACACTGGTTGCTCTATCACTTTTTGCTTCAATAACTCAAAGCTCTTATTTGCTCTTGATGTCCACTTAAAGCATTTTCTGTCACCTCTCATTGTCTCTGTCATTGGTGTGCATATTGAACTGAAATTTCTAATGAACTTCCGGTAGAAACTTGCTAATCCATGAAATGATCTGACCCCTCCAATGTTCTTAGGTGTTGGCCACTCAACAATTGCTCTAACTTTCTTAGGGTCCATCTTCAATCCTTCCGTAGAAATCACAAATCCCAAATATACCAACTCTTCCTTCATGAAACTACACTTCTTGATGTTTATTAGCAATTTCTCTTCTCTCAACCTCTGCAATACTTGTCTAATATGCCACAAATGTTCTTCTTTTGTCTTATTCAGAATCAGAATACCATCCAAGTATACAATAATAAATTTACCCAAGAATTTCTTCAAAACCTCATTCATCAACCTCATGAAAGTACTCAGTGCATTAGTCAATCCAAAGGGCATCACTAACCATTCATACAATCCCTCATTTGTCTTAAATGCAGTCTTCCATTCATCTCCTTCTCTAATCCAGATCTGATGGTATCCACTCTTCAAGTCTATCTTTGTGAAATACTTTGCTCCACTCAAACAATCTATGATGTCATCCATCGTTGGTAATGGAAATCTATACTTAACTGTGATCTTATTGATTACTCTAGACTCTATACACATCCTCTATTCTCCATCCTTCTTTGGTGCTAGTATTGTAGGTACCGCACATGGGATTAAACTTTCTTTGATCAATCCTTTCCTCAACAGCTCTTATATCTGTCTATTTAGCTCCACATTCTCTGCTAGTGTCATCCGGTGTGCTGCTTTGTTAGGAAAACTAGCTCTAGGCATAAGGTCCATATGATGACTAATACTTTGGATTGGTGGAAATCCTTCAGGTACATTATCTGATATGATATCTTCATATTCTGTCAACAATTTAGTTATCTCCTCTAGCGATGGTTCTTCTTCTTTTCCGGTAATAGTCTCTACACTTAGGGTTCTATACTTCTTAGGAATCAAAGAAAAACACATATTCTCATGTCTTAATCTATCCAAAAATTTCATTCCATCAACCAAATAGATTCTAGCATTCCCACATACTTCACTCTTAGGCTCATCTTCCAAAGGTATGAGGATATGTTTCTTCCCATTTGATATTATAGTATAAGTATTCTTTCTCCCATCATGTATAACCTTTCTATCATATTGCCATGGTCTACCCAACAATATATGACATACATCCGTCGGCATAATATCACATAATACTTCATCATTATAAGATCCTATATGAAATTTCACCAAACACCAAGTTCACTCACCAGTACCTCGTGTTCATCTTGAATCCATGCTATCTTGTAGGGCTTAGGGTGTTTTAATCACTCCAGGTTCAGCTTAGTCACCATCACCTTTGAAACCAAATTATCAGTATTATCACTATCAATGATCACTTTACAACATTTACCTCCTAATTTTCATCTGGTCCGAAACAAACTTTTCCTTTGCGGTGGTTCCTTAGTTGTCTCTTCTTGAAGTAATGCTCTCTGCATGACTAATGATTCTCATTTCTATGGTTTTCCCACTGAACCAGGCAATCCACTAGGTTCTTCTTCTGCATAAGCTGCTCTTGCACTATTCTGTGTCCTCTAACTTGTACTTCCTTGATGAAATTCAAATGCTCTATGTCATTCACCTCCACACTTAAAACAAGTTCCTCTGAATGATCTCTTGTCAAACCCTCTTTCATCTCTCTAATATCCTTCATTGCAGTAAGGATTATGATTCCCTCTGCTGTTGTGGTAGAATTTTCTATCATCCCTTCCTCTGTAGTATGAATCATTGTCCTTCTCTTTCTTCTGGTATGGACTATTTTCTTTGTTCTGCTCCACATATGATCTTTCTCCTCTAAAATATGTTCTACCTCTTTGAATTTTGCCTCCTCTACCTCTCTATCTTTGCTCATGCTTCTTATTCAACTTGTCTTCAACTTTCAGGGAAAATTGATATGCTTCTTCTATTATTGTCATCCTTACCAAGATTAGTTCTTCTTGAATGTTCATCCTCAATCCATTCATCTATCTTGCCACTTTCTCCTTGCTTGCTTCACTATGTCTAGTCCTTATGATCATCTTATGAAATTCTTCAACATAGTCCTTCATAGATTTCTCCTTTTGTCTCAAGTTTTGCAATCTCTTCAACAATTCCAACTCATAGTCAGTAGGTATGAACTGGGTCTTCAATTTTGTCACCATCCTATCCCATTTTATGATCTTCTCTTTTCATCTCCTATTTCTATCCAGTTGAACTTCTTTCCACCAAATAGTAGCATGTCCTTTCAACTTAGTTTTCACAAATCTTACTCTCTCCGGATTTTCAATTTCCTCATATTCAAAGTAGTCTTCCAAATCATTTATCCAGTCAATCAATTCCTCCATATTCAAATTTCCAGTATAGTTTGATACTTCCACTCTAGGTCTCTTACCAATCTTGGAAATAACTTTCAACATCTTCGTGTGATATGATTCTTCTTCTTCTAGGGCTTCTTCATTTTGATGAGTAGATTGAAATTCTTCATCATCAATTTTAGCATCATATCTAGGGTTTAGTCCTCTTCTTGTATCTTCTTCTATAGCATCCAATCAAACTTTCATTGTCCTCATCATGTCTATCATTTCTTTCATTCTTCCAACAACATTGGCCATAACAGGCATCCTCCTCGACGGCATATCTTCCTAGGATCCGGTGCAACTTCCTCAATTCGGTGATCTGAATACAAGGTAGAAACTGCCTCACAATCGGTGCTTTGTTGACAAACACAAGTAGATGCATTAAGGTCAGTGATCTATTCACCACAAGATCTTATAGAATGACTTCACTTCCCAAAGGATTCAAAACTTCACTCTAATACCACTTGGTACTGTCATGGCCGGAGGGTTCACAAAATGAACTATTTAAATCATGTAGCTAGAGTAAACACAATGGAAACAACTCAATTGTAGAATGCAATGGAAGATTCATATATTCATAATATCAAAGAATTAGACTGCTCATATGTCAGCAACATGCGGGCTACAATCAAAGGGCTCATAGGCCTGCTTTCCAAGTTATAACAGATATGCAAGATATGGCATTGAAGTGCCTTCCGAAAAGAACTTAACTATCAATCTTATGAAATTAACTAAATCTGAAAATTATTGACTTCCTAATGCATCTAAGAGATCTATATATATCATCTTCAAGCTCATAGAATTCACCATGTCATCCAAGAAGTTACAATCCCCAATGAAAGATGTAATGTGTAGAAACAAGTAGTTCAGCCTACAACATTTGGTATTGCTCTGCAAATGCATGAAACTTGGTACAAATTTCAAGGAAGGTCTATATGATCCATATGTGCTATGTGTGATGCTTCATTAGGCTTTGCAAGTCATGGAAGTTCTCCACAAACCTTCTCCTTCGACTGACTATCTAGATGCTTTGTTCTGTGAAAACGGATGATCTTCTGATAGCGATAACTTTTAGCAGACAAATCCAAATGACTTGAAATTTGAATATGATGTAGATGACACTGTGCAGATACTAAGTCTTGCTCCACGAGCTCTACTATCAAGATGTGGTGAAATGTAATATAAAATGCTAGAACTGCAAATGACTGAAATGAATTGAAAATGCAATAAAAGAAAGAATGCAAATATTTTTGGTTGATGCAAGATTGCTCTACACTTGTGATGCTCCTGCATTAGATTGTGGGCAGATGAGGACTTTTTTGTACCAAATGGTATCAAAGCTAGAGGTTTTGAGTGTGTATGCGTAGCGCAAACATGAGGCAGCCTATACCATGACCTACGGGTAGAGAAGAGAGAGAAGGCAGTTGTGGGGAGCTTGTGTGAGGATTGTTGCAGGTAGAGAGAAGACCTGAGCAATCAAGAGCTAGGGTGCCATGAATAGAAGTGTGATTGCAAAGCATGAGGTGAGAGTTATGAAAGATTGCAGCAGATGAGGTGGGCATATTATTGAGAAAAAAGCCTATGATACGGGATGGATGGAGGTATTATCAAAAGAGGAAGATCCTTGAGATGATGGCATATATTAATGTGAGATTGGATAGGATTGAAGTGGTGTAGTGAGAAGAATTGGTCAAGCATGATGGAGACAAGTATGAGCCTACAGTGAAGGCAAGCCATGGAAAAGGAATGAGAGAAAAGAATGAAGATGAGGAATTGGTTGTAGCAATAGAGCATGAGGATGTGGTTGCAGCAAATGGCAAAGATGATAATTTTTTGGCACAAATTTTGGTGATAGAAGAGGAGTGGCTTGAGAAGATCACCGATGAAGATGAGAAGATATACATTGCAGTGAAAGAAGAGGAAACACAAGTTGCAGCAATGAAAAATGAAGAGGTAGAGTGTAATATTTCTAAATTTTGTGATGACAAATTTGTTATAAATTCACATGTTATTGAGGCGAATAAGAAGCTAATGCATGTAGAAAGAAAAAGAGATTATGTAGTTTCAAATTGGTGTGTGGATAGCGCATATTTTCTTGTAGAGGTTGTAGAAAATGTTGCAAGTGAAAATTGGTGGAGGTGGTTGGTATGTGGTGGGTCAAAATCCATGAAAGAGGAGAAGCATGACGAGATTCTTTGGTGGAGGATAGTGTTGCAAGTATGAGGTGAACTAGTGTTGTCGTTGATGTCAACTTACTCATATTGCATTAGTAAGAAGGTTTGGATGAGTTGTGTGCTGTTGTTATTAAGGAAATCAGTCTCCATCCGGAATAGTGAAGAACAGTGAAGAACAGTGTGAGAAGAAGGCAAATGTACTGTATAGGTTGAGAACCAGAGGATGCAGATCAAAGGGTTTGTAGATATGAGTCTTGAGATGCTTCAGCTAAGATTTTAGAGGTCCGCATAAAGATCTGAAGAAGTTGTGGCTGTCTGTGTGGAACCGGTTCCGGCAAGTGTTCAGAGGTAATAGAGGATCACAGAAAGGTCTGGTGAGGTCCGGAATTGTATTATCCTAATCTACAGATTGGAAGGAGTGTTTGGGATGTCCTTGTGATGTGTCATCTCAAGTTGTGTATGATTTTGAGGTCCGGAAGTACCTTTTGCATTATGACAGTGGCGACAGACTGTGTTCTTGAAGTACCGGATGATGAAGAGAAGAATTCCAGTAAGCTGATGAAGTGCAGATGTTTTTTATGATTCAAGGAAGGTTATGATGATCATTGGATCATATCTAGTTCGTGTTGGTGGTCCGCATTGAAGCTAGAGTTGGATTTGATGTTATGGCTACCAGTTGTTGGTGTTCTTCTTGTAACAGGCTGACCGAATGTTCTACACGCCTTGCGAATGTTATTGTGATGTTTGCCGACTTAGATGATTGTTCCTAAGTCGATGTCTTGTATAAATAAGTGCTTGAGAATTCATTTTGAGGTGCACATTGTGGAGATGAGTGTGGTATAGCGAAGAGAAGTGCGAAAGGTAGAGCAAGGGTTTTTGGGCTTAAATGGAACTGATCCGGACATGGTAGAGATGTCATTCTCTAGTTCAAAGATTGTGATTCTTATCACTTTGTAGACAGTGTGTCTCCTTGTAGGCAGTGTGCCTCTTTGTGAGCAGTGTGCTCAGGTAGTGAGCCCTAATTGGCATGTGCCATTCATTTTTCTTATTCTTCTAACAGAGAATAATCCTTGGGTTAATCACCCCGTGGTTTTTCCCTTAACCGGGTTTGCCATGTCAAAATATTGGTGTTCAATGTGTTGATGTTTATCTGCTCTTGTGTTTATGCATTATGCTTTCATGGATGGTTAATTGATATGCTGTTAACTAACAAAGAAGAATCAAGTGTTAGAAGTAAGAGCAAATTTTTATACAACTGATTCACCCCCCCTCTCAGTTGTATGCCCTAGATCCAACAATTGGTATCAGAGCTAAGTTCCTCTGAAAGAAGCTTAACCGCTTGAGGAGATCCAGGATGTCATCATACAAGAAGGAGAGTCCGAAGTTCGATGGAACCAACTTCACTGTCTGGAAAGGTCGCATGAAATGTTACTTGGAGTGTATGGGAAAAGCATACTTGGCCATGGTCTCAAAACCATATGTTCCTCCACAGGGTGGTCCGACAACTCTGAATGAAATCACAGATGCTGAAAACAATCTGCAAACCAAGGAAGCTCTTCTAAGCGCATTGAATGACTCAGATCTCTCAAATGTTATCGACCTACCAACTGCATATGAGATCTTGACTAAACTGGAACTTCTGTATGAAGGAGATGAGTTTGTCAAAAGTGCAAGGTTGCAAAGTCTGAAAGGGAAATTTGAAAGATTGAAGATGAGAGAAGATGAAAACATTACTAACTTTATGCCAAGAGTGAATGAGCTGGTATGTGGAATTAGAAATGCTGGTGGAACTCTAGATGAAAATGAGATTGTTTGCAAAATTCTTAGATCCCTTCCTGCTGCCTACAAAATCAAGGTTGCTGCCATTGATGAATTTAGAGCCCACACAACTGTCACAAGAGAACAATTGGATAGCAAACTAGCTGCATTTGAAATGACTGAGTTTGGAGATGATCCACCCAAGATTGAATCTGCTTTCAAAGCCAGTACCTATGTGAAAGGCAAACAAAGATTTGATCCGAGAGAAAACTCTTCAAGGAAGATGTCATGGTATGATCAAGCAAGAAGAGACATGGAAGAAGAGGAAGCAGAAACAGCTCAACTTGAAGCCGTCATTGCAAAGAGACTGCCAAGAGGATCCGGTAAGTATGAAGGAAAACTACCCTTTAAGTGTTTCAACTGCAATAAGATTAGTCATTTTGCTTCAAGATGTCCAGAAAGATCTATAAGGTCTAATACTGACAGACAAAGGTTTCAAAAGAACTGCTATTATGTTCATGAAGAAGATAACAATGAAGGAGTAATAGATGATGAATCAGAACTAGGAAGCAAATCCGGAAATGAATGGGTGTTTATTGCCATCAAGGAAGAAGATTCAATATCCTCTGAATCTGTCAATCACAAGGTTGTGGAAAGAGATTTGGCTGCTCAAGTAGAAGAAAACGATGATTGGGTTATTGACAGTGGATGCTCTCACCATATGACTGGAGATAAGAATAAGTTTTTAGATTTGGAAAGGTATGAAGGAGGAATGGTAAAGTTTGGTGACAATTCTGCTGGCAGAATCAGAGGTAGGGGAACTATTTCCTTTGATGGAAAGAGCAAAATAGGTAATGTACTATATGTTGAAGGATTAAAACACAATCTTCTTAGTGTTGGTTAGTTAGTGGACAAAGGCTATGATCTCCAGTTCAAGAATGGTAAATGCAGAATCTTTACAAGCTCCAGAACTGAAATTGCATCCGGTGCGCAAACAAAAGGTAATATCTTTCATCTGGTTGGTTCAAATAAAAGTTGTTTGTTTGTTCAAGTTGATCAGAGTTGGTTATGGCATAGAAGAATGTGTCATGTAAATTTTGATAACATCATCAAGATAAGCAATATTCAGGCTGTAAGAGATCTTCCAAAATTGGTGAAACCTACAAATAATTTGTGCAAAGAATGTCAGCTAGGTAAACAGAGCAGAGTCTCTTTCAAAAGCAAAGATCAGTCCTCTACCAGTTTGTTGGAATTAGAAAATACTGATCTCTGTGGTCCGACAAGAATCAAGAGTCTGCAAGGTGATAGATATTTCATGTTGCTAATTGATGACCATTCCCGGATGATGTGGGTTACCTTCCTAAAAGAGAAATTAGAAGCCATTGAGAAGTTCAAAATCTTCAAAGCTATGGTAGAGAATCAAACCGGATTAAAACTGAAGTGTCTAAGGTCTGATAGAGGTGGTGAATTTACATCTGGTGAGTTCATTGACTTTTGTGAGAAGCAGGGTATAAAGAGACAGTTGTCTGCTCCTAGGACTCCATAGCAGAATGGAGTAGTTGAGAGAAAAAACTAGACCATCCAGGAAGCTGCCAGGACAATGATGTTGGAAGCAAATGTTCCTCAGATGTTTTGGAAAGAAGCTATCAGCACTGCAGTCTACACTCTCAATCGAGTTCAAATCAGAAACAATACCGGTAAGACCCCCTATGAACTTTGGTTTGGCATCACTCCAACTGTGAGATATTTCAGAGTATTTGGTAGCAAGTGTTATATTAAAAGAGATGAAGATCTAGGAAAGTTTGATGCTAGAAGTGATGAAGGAATTTTCTTGGGTTACTCCACTCAAATCAAATCATACCGGTGTTACAGTAAGAGACTGAGGAAGATGATAGAAAGTGCTAATGTGAAAGTTGATGAAGGAATTGAGAAGCCCTCAAGGTTCTATGAATGTGATGAAGATGATCAGAATGATCCTCTGGTGCAAGGAGCTCCTTCCTCCACTGAAATTTAGATCCAGACTGATCCAGTAAATCAGGAAGAAGAAGTTTGTCTGAATGAGCCTGATCAAGAATTAGTAGTGCAAGAAACTCCCAAAGTTCCAAGGTATGTAACTCTAAATCACTCTGAAGATCAGATCATAGGTGACAAAAGTAAAGGGGTACAAACAAGAAGAAGAATTGCTCAAGATTCAAATGAATACTGTCTAATTTCAAAGATTGAACCTAAGACAGTAAATGAAGCTTGCAATGATGAAAATTGGACCAAAGCAATGGAGGAAGAACTGATGCAAATTGAGAAAAATCGTACTTGGGATCTTGTTCCCAGACCTAGAGATAGGAATGTGATTAGAACCAAATGGGTCTTTCGAAACAAACTGAATGAAGCTGGTGAAGTAATCAGAAACAAAGCTAGATTGGTCTGCAAAGGCTACTCTCAAATAGAAGGAATTGATTTTGAAGAGACCTTTGCTCCTATGGCAAGAATTGAAGCAGTCAGATTATTTCTTGCATTTGCTGCCTTCAAAGACTTCAAGGTATATTAGATGGATGTCAAGTCTGCCTTCCTAAATGGTGATCTAGAAGAAGAAGTTTACATTGAACAACCGAATGGATTTCAATTGTCTAATAATGATGATATGGTCTGCAAGTTGAAGAAAGCTTTGTATGGACTGAAGCAAGCACCAAGAGCATGGTATGAAAGGTTGGATAAGCATCTTGTGCAGATTGGATTCAACAAAGGTACTACTAACAGTAACTTATATTTCAAAATTGATCATGAAAACATTTTGATTGTTGAAGTGTTTGTGGATGATATCATTTTTGGAGGAAGAGATAGTATGTGCAAAACTTTTGCAAATCAGATGAAAAGTGAGTTTGAAATGTCTATGCTTGGTGAAATGAATTTCTTCTTGGGTCTGCAAATTACTCAAACAAAGAAAGGAATCTTCATTTCTCAGACCAAATATGTGAAAGAATTGTTGAGGAAATTTGGTATGGAAGATTCAAAGCCAATGAACACTCCTATGGCAACCGAATGTAAGTTGAGCAAAGATGATGACTCTCCAAAGGCAGATCAGATAAAGTATAGATCAATGATTGGTGGATTGTTGTATCTCACTCAGACTAGACCAGATATAATGCAGGCTATTGGTCTTGTGGCAAGATTCCAGGCTGATCCTAGAGAATCTCATGTTATGGCAATCAAAAGAATTTTTAGGTACTTGAAAGGAACAGTTGAGTATGGTCTATGGTACCCTAGAGATCTAGATTTCTCTCTTCATGCTTACACAGATGCAGATTGGGCAGGAGATGTGGATGACCGGAAGAGCACCAGTGGTGGAGCATTCTTTTTGGGGAAGAGATTGGTTTCTTGGCTAAGTAAGAAACAAGATGCAATATCTATGTCTACAACTGAAGTAGAATACATTGCAGCAGCAGGTAGTTGCACTCAAATCTTATGGATGAAGCAGATGCTAAGAGACATTAAAGTTGAATATGAGGAGCCTATCACAATTTTCTGTGATAATTCAAGTGCAATTAATATTTCTAAGAATCCGGTATTGCATTCTAAGACTAAGCACATATCTATCAAGTTTCACTTTTTGAGAGAACAAGTGAACAAGGAAGAAGTCAGATTGGAGTATGTTCCCTCCAAGGATCAGATTGCAGATATCTTTACTAAACCTCTTCCCAAGGACTCTTTCAAATATCTGTGAGAGAAGTTAGGGGTCATGGCCCCTCTGGTGATGAACTAGGATGCACTGATGTGCATCAGTCCGGTGGATGTCACGGTCATATCTTGTGATCCAGATTGATGATGGGGAGCTGCTACTAAGGGGGAGCAGCTGGTATGACTCTGATGTATTAGAATTGCAAGTATGAGCCCTTTTCCATTGATGTCAAAGGGGGAGAGAAGACATGTGAAAAACAAGTGGTTGATAATCAAAGGGGGAGCAGTAAAGGAAGAGAAGACATGTGAAAAGTTGTTGTTCATAGGGGGAGCTGTGACAGAAAGAAGAAGTTCTTGTCTTGATGGTTTTTCACATCATATGTTGCCATCAATGACAAAGGGGGAGATTGTTGCAAGTATGAGGTTAACCAGTGTTGTCATTGATGTCAACTTACTCATATTGCATTAGTAAGAAGGTTTGGATGAGTTGTGTGCTGTTGTTATTAAGGAAATCAGTCTCCATCTAGAACAATGAAGAATAGTGTGAGAAGAAGGCAAATGTACTGTATAGGTTGAGAACCAGAGGATGCAGATCAAAGGGTTTGTAGATATGAGTCTTGAGATGCTTCAGCTAAGATTTTAGAGGTTCGCATGAAGATCTAAAGAAGTTGTGGCTATCTGTGTGGAACCGGTTCCTGCAAGTGTTCAGAGGTAACATAGGATCACAGAAAGGTCTGGTGAGGTCTGGAATTGTATTATCCTAATCTACGGATTGGAAGGAGTGTTTGGGATGTCCTTGTGATGTGTCATCTCAAGTTGTGTATGATTTTGAGGTCCGGAAGTACCTTTTGCATTATGACAGTGGCGACAAACTGTGTTCTTGAAGTACCAGATGATGAAGAGAAGAATTCCAGTAAGCTGATGAAATGCGGATGTTTTTGATGATTCAGGGAAGGTTATGATGATCATTGGATCATATCTAGTTCATGTTGGCGGTCTGCATTGAAGTTAGAGTTGGATTTGATGTTATGGCTACCAGTTGTTGGTGTTCTTCTTGTAACAGGCTGACCGGATGTCAACCAGATGTTCTACACACCTTACGAATGTTATTGTGATGTTTGCCGACTTAGATGATTGTTCCTAAGTCGATGTCTTGTATAAATAAGTGTTTGAGAATTCATTTTGAGGTACACATTGTGGAGATGAGTGTGGTATAGCGAAGAGAAGTGCAAAAGGTAGAGCAAGGGTTTTTGGGCTTAAATGGAACTGATCTGGACATGGTAGAGATGTCATTCTCCAGTTCAAAGATTGTGATTCTTATCACTTTGTAGATAGTGTGTCTCCTTGTAGGCAGTGTGCCTCTTTGTGAGCAGTGTGCTCAAGCAGTGAGCCCTAATTGGCATGTGCCATTCATTTTTCTTATTCTTCTAATAGAGAATAATCCTTAGGTTAATCACCCCGTGGTTTTTCCCTTAACCGGGTTTTCCACGTCAAAATCTTGGTGTTCAATGTGTTGATGTTTATCTGCTCTTGTGTTTATGCATTATTCTTTCATGGATGGTTAATTGATATGCTATTAACTAACAAAGAAGAATCAAGTGTTAGAAGTAAGAGCAAATTTTTATACAACTGATTCACCCCCCCTCTCAGTTGTATGCCCTAGATCCAACAAATAGTACATCATGGGTGTAAATCCACAAGAGGAAAGAGGAAGAGGGTGCAGATTTATTGGAGGAAGATGGTGAATGTTCTAGCCAGATTCTAGAAGAGGAGGAAAAATAATTGAACTTGTGCACTTATCCTATAGTGATGGAATTCATAGTGGATTGCTTGCAA
Organism: Cunninghamia lanceolata; assembly: GCA_027924645.1. Lineage (NCBI taxonomy): Eukaryota > Viridiplantae > Streptophyta > Pinopsida > Cupressales > Cupressaceae > Cunninghamia > Cunninghamia lanceolata. The sequence goes on along the minus strand of BSBN01000201.1, from coordinate 1,924,467 downwards.
TCTGAAAGGGTGATTCTATCACTCAACTCCACCTTTGTGATCCTATGCTCACAAACTTTCTACTCAGCATGTCTGATGCAGGAGCATCTGGATGAATGAGCTATCCCGCATCGACCAAAAAGATTTTTAGTTGTTTCTTTTAATTTTTGTTTGCTTGGGTCTTTTTTGGCATCTCTTAGCCTTGGGGTACATGTGGAGTGATCATATTTGATAGAGTTGAGTTTTTACTGTACTTTGGCTTCAATGCACAACAAGCAGTCTTTGAAACAATTGTTTCATGAAAATGGTGAGGTTTTTTGACAAACCCTCTTACAGGCATATTTTTAATTCCATCTTGGATTTGATGATGATGGTTCTATAGTCATACACCTTACAGTTTTTGATAACTAATAGTTTCATGACTCTTACCGACAGTTTGGCGAAGTTTTAAAAAATTTAAATTCAGTGAGGTTTGAGATAAAATGGCCTGGTGGGCAGATTGGTGATGTTAACGTGCATATCTCGGCAAGTTTTTGGAATAATTTGAGCTCCTAGATAAAAGTTACATCAAAAGTTCATTTCCACTTTATGACCAACATGTCGTAGCTGTGTAAGTGAGTTTCTTCAATGTTTGAGTAGAGTTCCAAGGAAGAAGAACAGGGTATGGAGGTTGATACTCCCTCAACTACAAATCAAGTTGTTTCATCTAAGCATGACATTCTTTTGGAGAGGTATGTTTTGTATTAGTTCATGTTTGCAATACTACTTCATGGATAGTGACAATTTCATTCTACCTTTGTATTTTTCAATGCTAAAAGCCATTAAAGGTTGTCCATGATATTGAGAGGATATAGTTGTATGGAGAATTACCTTGGTGTATATCCTTATCAGATATCATAATGTATTTGGAACACCACTTCGCATTCATGTTAGATGTTTGTTTAGCTATGGAAAGGGAATTGTTTATTATATGTCTCATTTATTACAATTACTATTGAGGCCACTAATAGAGGGACATTGGGTGAGAATACCACATCTTTAAGATATATTAACCTTCTTTATATGGTGGAACAGTCCAAAAGGAATGTTGTGAGGACTGTGTGGAAGTAAAATACCTAACATAATGTTAATAATAAGACAGCGAGCATGGAGAAGCATCCAAGTCTTCAATCTGACTTAAACATCTTCAAATAGAATTATCTTAACAAGGAAATATGAGGCGCCACTATTAAAAAAAGGTAGAAGAAAATAATTCTTGAGAAAGTACCTCAAACTTGGCATGAAAGGAGAAGTTGAAATGCCTCATGGAGGCAAGAAAAACACAATAGCTTAAACAATACGAAAGAATTCAACACCAAACACTACTAGGAACAGGTAAAGAGGAAAAGAAAGTTGGGATCGCTACCAAAGGGAACTACATTGGCTTGATGTTGGTTGTGCATTGCCTTAGAGTGAAGGCAAAGAGAATAGGTGTACAGAAGAGGAGTCGACTAAGAAGGAAAATAGAGAGAATATGCCAAATGGCTTGTGCATTGCCAATGTGAAGAATTAACTAGAGAAAGACTAGTGGGTTGGAGCATTTGCTACCTAGGATTGAAGATTGAGTTATGGAAATGGTTTTGCTGCCATAGAAGGAAGATATAGAGTGTCTAGACTACTAAGAAAGGATAGGAGACACCAAAGAAGAAAATAGAAGGCTTATGTGCATATGAGAGGCCATGGAGGGCCAATAATGTAAATTTTTGATAGCTGATGTATGTATCTATGTTTTGAATAAAAATGTCACATAAAATTATGAGTAAAACTATGTTATGATGCAATTTGAGTTTGTTTGGGGAAGAATGTTGCCTGAGTAATTTGTGTAATTGAGAATTGTAAAATTATGTGTTTGTGAGGCAAGAGAGGTCTCTTGTGTCAAGAACTCAACATGACCCCCTAAAGACACCATCCATAAAAAATATACAATCAATAACCCCATACAAGAGAGAAAGAGAGAGACTATGTATCCCCCCACAAATAAGAATTTCCCATGCTAATGGTGAATGCATGAAGATGAATGATAAAGATGATCCAAAAGGAGTGAATAATATTACTCCCCTTGGGAAGAAACAAATCCAATGGTGTATGTAGAAGAAAATCCCACTCCAAGAAGGGAGATGAAGGAAGAAGTCCCATGATGTGTGCCTCTAAAAACTTCTCAAGTGACCACATGTCAGAATTAAAGGATGTCACATTGCAATGAGGTGAAACAACTCCAAAAAAAAGTGAAGATGCATGAACAAAAATCTCCAAAGATAAAGATGATGTAATAATAGGTGTGTTATAACTATCATCAAAGATAAAAGTATATCCTCAAGTGTGTCTATAAAATTTGTAAGATGGGACTCAAAAATCAAATTGGCAATACATATCAAAAACTCATCCCATAAAGTTGAATATGAAAGACAAGAAACATCCTACTTAACTGAAGAATTATGAACCATAACAACACTAAACTCTAAAGAAGTAGGAGGTGAAGGAGATGGAAGCTCAACACAAGGCTCAAGAACTAGAGCGGATCAAAGAACACTAAGGTTCTAGTGACCAAAAATATCCTTAAGAATACAAGCCATATTGGATGCATGAGTGTGAATATCAATTAAAGGAATTACAATATCATTAGGGTCAAATTGTGAAAAGGTGTACAAGAAAGATGCATGATCCACCATCCCAACAACAATGATCTCTCTACTCTCCAAGTCTCTAATAGTCATTGAAAGAGGTGTGAACTCAACATTTTGCCCTACTCCACTATGTGTAATCTAATATAGTTGGAAAGGAGATTGGTTTACAAGGATGGAACACAAAGTACATCATTGAAAGTGCCTTCTCCCATGTCAATATATCCTTTCCCAAAAACACACATATATTTTTTTCTCCCCTTCAAGATGTGTGGTAATGTACAAGGCTCAAATCAAAAGAACATACCATGTAATGAAGCCATTTGATTTGAAGCTCCAAAATCAAGAAGCCATCAACTTGACTCAAGACTCGTGGATGCAAAAAGTACCTTTACCTTCATCTTTTCTATCCCACTAGCCAAACTAGTTGTCCCTGATTGTGTAGATTATGATGGTTTAGAAGAAGAATATGCACCATATAACATCGTCAAAGGTAATTTTATATTGTTCTTGTGAAGAAGGTGCTGTTGAAATTAGGGTAGACAACTGAGAGGGGGGGTGAATCAGTTGTCTCAAAAAATTTATCTCTTTCTGTGTTAAATCTTCTTTACAACTTATTAACAGATAAATGATGTAACCATGAAAGCGTGAATTAACAACACATGAATAGAAATATAGTTAACACAAATGACACCAAGATTTTTACATGGAAACCTAGTTAATGGAAAAACCATGGTGGGGATTAACCCACAAGATTTTATACTCTGTTAAAAGTATTACAAATGGGAAGGTACATGCCTTCGGGCACACTGCCCAGAGCTCACTACTCAAAGGAGACTCACTGCTCAAAGGAGACTCACTGCCAACGAAATTGATTACAAGAGTTTACTAAAATGTTTGAACTGAAGAACAACATCTAACTATGCAAAGTAATAATTCCGGTTAAGCTCAGTACACTGACTTAACACACTTCATCTTCCTCTGCCCTGCTTTACTATTCTGTCATGATCCGTAGCTTAGATCTCCTTGCTTCACACTTGATACTACTATACTTTGTACCTCTCATCTCATATTCACACAACCATATATCAAAATGCTCGCATCCATCGAATATATATATCCACAACATGAAATTGCATCAACTACAGTTAGCCTTAAGAAACTAAGAGACTTTTTCAAGATCACTGTTCTATCGGATGAATCCTTGCACAAAAATCAATGCGGACCAAAACTTATGTATCCAAGTCACCTCACATGTCAGAAAATACCATTGGATCTCCTAAATTACTCAACCAACAACTTTTCTTCATCCGCACAAGGATCAAACACTTAGTCAGCTTGTTCTTCACCAAACTGAACTATCTAACCAAAACCCGATACTCAGATGCTTGTAACTTACAATCCCTTCATAACCAGAGGCTAAAATCTTGGATTTAGGTAGCCCTAACATACCTTATCATTCCCTCACATCTGTAGCATAATATGATTGCCTATGGAGAAATGTGGACTAAGATGCTAAACCCTGTCAAATGCTATGTTCCTATCTATCCGGACTTAGATAAATCTGCACTTTGACTTCTGGTATGATCCACTGATACAATGCGGATGTGTAAGATAGATTTAGTTTCCATCAATGACAACACCTGACATGCCTAGCAGTGTCTCTTGCCAACAATCTCCCCCTTTGGCATTGATGGCAACACTTAGTGAAAAATGACTAAGTGTTAGAACAACTCCCCCTTACTATGTACACTTGTGATTTCCAATGCTCCCCCTTAGATGAATTCTTCATTTTTCATTACTTTTTCTCTCCCCCTTTGATATCAATGGCAAAGGCTAGAATCTGTACATCAAAATTCATGAAAAAATTTTATGTACATGAGTCAAAACTTTACATACTTCTGCATATGAACATACAGTTATTAAGCCTTGTTCATCAGCAAAAAGATATCACCAAAAATGTTTCTCAACCATGTCAATTCATTGTCCCAGTTCTTAATGCTGTCCAAAATAGATAAATGCCTACTAAACAAAAATGCTTGTGATTCTATCCTTTGAAGGTCAGTAGGATCACTAGTAGCAGCAACAGCTTGGGATTCTGCCAATAGATCATACATAGTTTCTAACTTGTGGGAAATCACTACCTGGAGCTCATCTAATCTGCCCAAAACTTTAACCTTTTCCTTTTCCAAATCACTCAACTCAATCTACAAACTCACTACCTGGCATTCTTTGGTAGTTACAGACGTAGTTAAAGGACTATATGACTAAGAAATGTTAGACAATTTGAGCTCTAAGTCCTTAATCTTCTTCCCAATATCTTCAACAACTTTAGATTGATTTAAGTAAAACTTATAAATCTCTGCACCTTCAGAGAGGGCATTTTGAATATTCTTTACACTAGTATCAATCCCTGATCTATCATAACTAATTATTTTCTTTATTTTAGCAAACCTTTTCTCATTAAATTCATTTCTGACTTTAACTTTTGTTAACTTCTCTAATGCTTCAAAATGAGTACTTACAGAGTTTATCAGACTCTTCAACTGACCAGAGGTAGATGCTGATGAGTCTTTTTGAAAAGTAGGCATGATTTTCTCCAAAATCCTAGATGCAAGGCCAAGCAACTCGCTATCTTCTATATGGGACTTCAAAATTTCCTCTCTAGCCTTAGCTTGTGTAATAGAGGCCAACTTTATCTTCTGTACCGGTGATAATGTGTCAAAATTGATCAGTCCTTGTATTATATCCTGATCTTCTGCAATTTGTTTCTCTCTCTCCAAAATTTCTTTCACTGCTTCTACAGTGTCTCTTGCCCAAAATTATGTTTTAGATTTATGCTCTTCAGGGCCTTCATCTTCTCCCTTTTCGGAGTCAACCACAATGTTCTTCTCATCATTTTCATTCTTTTTCTCTGTTTTAGCCTTCTCTGCATCATCATCAAAGGCATCTTTGCTTTTATCTATCTTAGAAATGTCTTCTGTATTCTTTTTGGAGGATTTTGTGTATCCTCAGTAGTAGGAATGGAGGAATCAATTCCATCATTAGTTTCGTTTTCTTGATCTTCCTTCATTATTTCTTCATCTCCTTTACTCAATATTTCTTCTTCTGGAATAGAGACATCATCTACTTCATTTTGTTGCTCATTTTTCTACAACTCTTCATCATTCAGAATTGATGTGCAGTATTAATAGGTTCTTCTGTAACCACATAAAACTTGTTCTTGTCCAGTGCTTTCTTTAGAATTTGTTCTATTTCTTTAACAACTTCATCAATGTCTCCTACCATTAGCTTATTCATCCTTTTCTTTCTTTTGAATTCATTCTTGACTTCGTTGAAAATTTTGTCTGCTTCTTTTCTACAGATCACCAAACAAAAACTGGACAATACATGTTCCCTTAGCTCCAAATCTTTTGCTTTAGCAACTTCTTTTCTTATTTCCAGAATGTCTCTTAAACCTTTAGGGATTTCTACCAAAATTTCCACTAGAGCTCTATTGAATACATTCAAGTACTTCACAGTAGCATCCTCCAAAACTCTCTTGTCAGCATCACTGTAATGATCATAAAATTTAGTTATTGGCTTTAGGTTTCCATCTACAATGATTGACTTAATGATGACTTCCACAGAAGGAGTAGGCTTTTCAACATAAGCCTCTAACTTATGCCTTTTACTTGACTTTTTGCTTTTGGAGGGCTTCTCCTTAGACACTTTAGTAGCCTTAGTGCCTAAGGCCTTCAATTCTTTAACCTCATTATCTAAATCAATCTTTTCTTCATCCTCCTTCTCCATACTGAAATATGACCTTTTGGCCATTACTTTTGTTCTTTTTCTTTCCTTACCAGTAGGTTTTTCTTTAAATTTCTCTACAATAGGAGAAGGTGATGCACCGGAGGTTATACATGTACTCCTATTAGGCCTTGGCTTAGAAGAGGATTCTGTCAGAACACTTCCTTGTCGCTTGTCTTGCTTCTTCTTCTCAACTTTCTCTATTCTTTCCATGTTTAGTCTCACAGCTTCTTTTGTTATGTCAATACTTTCTGCATACATTTCAACTTACCTTTGAATCTTTCTCTTAGATTCAGGTTTCCAGAGCTCAACATGTAGTTTCACATTGAGTTCATCTTATATCACAAATCTTTCAACTATGGTGTCCTTTGGTTTACTCAGAAGGTGTTGAGCATACATATCCAATACTTGCTCATCAACTTCATACCCCATGGGCATGATCCACATAGTTCTTGGTTCAACTGCTTCTATTAAACATTGATCTATATCCACCATAAAACATGCTATATCCTTATATTTTTCAACCACAGATTTAGGGATTCTTTCCCCTGAGTGCATTATATTCTGAAAGTTCTTGAAATATCTCCAGATGATAGTCCTTTGGGCTTTAGAATTACCAATACTGTGCAAGTGGTCTCTTATTTGGATGGCAACTAGTTTGTCATTTGTCCAATACAAACTCTTCATCCCTGGTAGCTCATTCATGAAATAGAAGAACAAACATAGGACTAGTGTACCATATTTGAAAGTGTTCTTATCCTTCTTAACTTTATTCAAATTTTCCATTAGCTAGTTTTGCAACAACTCACACAAGTCATAGTCGTCGTTCTCTCTCAACATTTGATAAGCTACATAGATAGCTATACTGGATATAGAATTCTCCCTATTGGAATTATATATCTTGTATCCAATCACCATTCATGCAAATTTGACATCTAGATCAGTGATGCCATTTATTGTCATTGCCCTTTTGTCAAACCTTGAACCGATAGCATCAGTTACAGTTTGATTCTTTACTGACTTCAACATTAGCAGTCCACAGGATGAGTTCAATCATGTCATGGACTTGATGGCATCCTTGGTGATCTTGAAGGGTTTCATTTACCACATAAACTCATCATGCATCTGACTCAGCACATATCGAACCCACTCATCTTCATCGAAGGATGGAAACCCTATGATCTAAATGAAATGTTTATCTTGTAATGCCTTATACTTAGTTTTAAGACCATGAATTTCATCCCTCAGATGATTCTTAAACAAATATACTAACTTAGAATCCCCAAACTCATCTATGTTAGCATGAATATAAGCCCTAATATCTTCAATGTACAACACACCATGCGGAACATTTGAAAAGGCACCTAACAGATCAACCTCTACAAATTTCTGTGGATGCTTTTTGAATTTATGTCAGGGCCTTTTGGTGATGTCAACAACCAACGGAGTAGCCATATCAGAGATTGCAAATTCAGAAAGTTTCACAGAGAATACCTTGTTTTGCCAATTAGGGTTAGTTGTTGAATTCACTTTTCGCACTTTAAATCTTTGAGATCTCAAATCAAGTGCTCTTCTTCTTGTTCTCTTCAAATGTAAGGTGATTCAAATGTTGATTAAATGACCTTTTATGCTTTGCAAAACCTAATTTTCTATTTTAATAAATGATTTGCCCTAATACATCCAGTTACACTATTTCTGCATACAGTCAATCTTCAATTGCTTCGCAATCAATTGCATTAGCTTCTTTTCTTCTAGAATTTGATTCAACAGATCTACAATAGGCTTCTTTATCTTTATTCATTATGCTAGATTTAGGCACCCACTTATTGGCAGGGGGAAATAGATTTTTAATCCAGTTCCCCCTGAGTCAGAGCTCCTATTTCAATTCTCAGAGGAATTATCAGCACCGGATTCCGGTGCGGACCCATCACCATTATTCATTTCACCTTTCTTCACCCATGTTTTGTTCATTTCATTCTAGATCTCACTCATATTCACTTTGCCCTTGCCCTTTTTAATCTTCTGCTTTGTTCTTCCTTTACCTACCTATGAGTTCTTTTTACTTCTACAAAATTTGGCATTGTGTCTGGATTTGTTGCAGTTGAAGTACACAATCTTATTCCTCTGACAATTACATGTTGGAGTAGGTTTAGATCTGCATTACATTGTAATATGGCAAAACTTGTTGCAAGTAAAACATATTCCATTGAAAAATTATTTGTTCTTAGAAGGATTCCTTGATCCACTTCTGCAATCCTTAGCCTTATGACCTATATTTTTGCAATTAAAGCATTGACCAGAAAAAGATGATGCATTTTGATTCTCTTTACTTCTGCATTAATTAGCTCTATGACCATACTTATTGTATTTGAAACAATTTCCATTGAAAGATGGATACCTTGAGCATTAGGTTGTCTTACCGAAGGTCTTCTAGGATTCCTTCTTTGATTTCTTTCTTCAAGATTTTTTGACCGGATCCAGAGTTTTGACCTTTCTCAAATCCAAGACCATGCTTATCATCTTCCTTCTTCTGAATATCAAGTAGTACCTCAAGTTTATCTGAGCTTATCTTGAATTTCTCTTTATATTCATTTGCAACATCTAGGTCACGTTTGAGAATGACAATTTGTCTTTCAAGTTGTTCCTCATTATCCCTAGTTTCTTGTAGATTAGATTCTAGATGGCTAATTATTTTGTCCAATCTGCAGCATTCTTCTATTCTTTCTTTCAGAGATTAATTCATTTTTTCCTCAGTTTTCTTCATTTCCTCAATTTCCTTGGTTAGCCTCATCACCCCGGATTCCGTCTCATGTTTTAGGACAACAACTTCTTTTTCCATCTTCTCACATTCCTTTGTCTTCTCCTCCAGAGCCTCATCCATGCTATTGTCTTCATTTTGATTTGCTAACTGCTAAAGTAGCTTCCTCCTCTTTTCATTAGATTTGCTTAGTTGTCCTTTTAAAGTTTAAATGAAATCATCAGCATCCTTAAGGTTCTCTTTTAGTTCTTTGACTTCTTATATTGATCAAGATCTTCTAAAGCAACTTGAAGTTGTTCAATGATGCCATCAAAATACCTAGATGAACCCATTGTAACACCTTCCCAGATCTTCCTCAAGCTATTAAACTTCTTCCAAGGAACTTTTCTCTAATACCAATTGTTGAAATTAGGGCAGACAACTGAGAGGGGGGGGGGGTGAATCAGTTGTCTCAAAAACTTTATCTCTTTCTGTGATAAATCTTCTTTACAACTTATTAACAGATAAATGGTGTAACCATGAAAAAATGAATTAACAATACATGAACAGAAACATAGTCAACACACATGACACAAGGATTTTTACATGGAAAGCCAGTTAAGGGAAAAACCATGGTGGGGGCTAACCCACAAGATTTTGTACTCTATTAGAAGTATTACAAATGGGAAGGCACAAGCCTTCGGGCACACTGCACAGAGCTCACTGCTCAAAGGAGGCTCACTGCCTACAAAATTGATTACAAGAGTTTACTAAAATGTTTGAACTAAAGAATAGCATCTAACTATGCAAAGTAATGGTTTCGGTTAAGCTCAGTACACTGACTTTACACACTTCATCTTCCTCTGCCATGTTTTACTATTCTGTCATGATCCAGAGCTTAGATCTCCTTGCTTCACACTTGATACTGCTATACTTCAAACCTCTCATCTCATATTCACACAACTATATATCAAAATGCTCGCATCCATCAAATATATATATCCACAACATGAAATTGCATCAACTGCAGTCAGCCTTAAGAAACTAAGAGACTTTTTCACGATCACTATTTTGTCGGCTGAATCCTTGCACAAACATCAACATAGACCAAAACTTGTGTATCCAAGTCACCTAAAATGTCAGCCAATACCACTGGATCTCCTAAATTACTTGACCAACCACTTTTCTTCATCCGCAAAAGGATCAAACACTTAGTCAGCTTGTTCTTCACAAGACTGAACTGTCTAACCAAAACCTGATACTCATATGCTTGTAACTTACAATCCCTTCATAACCGAAGGCTAAAATCTTGGATTTAGGTAGCCATGACATCCCTTATCATTCCCTCAGATCCGTAGCATAATATGATTGCCTATGGAGAAATGTGGACTAAGATGCTGAATCCTGTCAAATGCTCTGTTCCTATCTATTAAGACTTAGATAAATCTGCACTCTGACTTCCGGTATGATCCATTGATACAATGCGGATGTGTAAAATAGATTTAATTGCCATGAATGACAACACCTGACATGCCTAGCAGTGTCTCTTGCTAACAGGTGTTTCAACTCATCAATCTATTTTTGTAACAATTATGTTTATCATGCCAATTTTCTTACAATAACAACATGTGGGTTTCTCCTTCTTAGGTGTATCCTTTTTAGAAGAGGTGGGAGGCTCATTGAATGAATTTTATTCTGTCTTAGGTTTTGGTTTCTTCTTACCTCTACCTTTGGGTGATTGGGATACCAATGCCTAATTCTTGGGAAGCTCATATAACTAGATAAGATTAGCTTGCTCTCTAGTCAAATGGTCACAAGAATAACTCAAAAGAAGGCATAGTAAATGCATCACCATGAGCATCCATAGTCAAATAAAAGGTAAAATAAAAGACTAAAAATGGTCCTTTTAACATAGACAAAATCTAAAATATAGATTCCTTATCAGATATATCTTTCCCACAACTAGCCAATTGAGATCTCAAAGATTTTAACTTAACCAAATAATCATCAATGGAAGTAAATGCATCAAGAGAAAGAGAAGTCAATGCTACCTCTATTTGCAAAGCATAGAATTCACTAACTATACTAAATAGATCTTTGAATTTATCCCATACCTACTTAGGTGTTGTACAATCCTCAATATGGAATAAGAACCTTGATTTTAAAATAAAATAAATAAATCAAAATAAGTAAAAAATTATTAAATCTTGATTTATGGTATTTAATATTTTTTATTTATTTTGTATTATATTATTTATTTATTTGATGTTTATATATGTTATATAGAATTTTTTAATCTATATATTATCTTTGTTTACTCTTTTTTATTATGAAGGTTACTCAGGTTTTTAGCCTAGTCTAAGCCTAGAAAGGCCCTTACGAGGGATATCTTCCCATGAATTTATCATCAAGATCACTATTGGGGGGTCTCAGTCCCCAAGGAATTATGACCAAGTTCAAACCCATGAGTTCATTGGCCCAGTGAAGGCACACAGCTTATGAGTAGGACAGCCTAGCGAATGCACATATCTTGCGAGCATGATAGCCTAGCAAAGGCACAAGGCTTATGAGCTCTTTGGCCTAGTGGGGATTTGAACCTTGGTGGCTGCCACAACAACCTTGTGACTTGACCACTAGACCATGCGCTTATTGACATCTTTGTTCACTCTTTTTATTTATTTTATTATTTTATATAACTTTATCATTATTTGTTTCTTACTTCTATTATTTGATTGCTCTTATATTTAATTTATGATAATTCTCTCCTATTAGATATAATTATATATTTTGCATAACTATATTATTTTCTTCCTTTCTAGATTATTTTATTGTTAAATATTCTATATTTGTATAAACCATATTTTTACCTTTCTTTTGTTTTTATATATTTTTCTTGATTTATTTTATATGCATTTATTTTTTTATATTTTCATCATCCCTTTTCCCCTAATCCCCTCTCCTTTTTTTTTCTCATTGTTACATCAGAAAATGTCCCCTTGGGGGCTTTTCCCTCTTAAGGTTTAGCTCTCGGGTCCTGTATATCCATTTAGAGTAGTTTTCATATTAATATGGCATCCCAATGAGAAAACCTTGAAGTTTCATTGAAAATGGGACCTAGGGGGTACACATAACATGATCCCTGCTTGAAATAGGGAGGAAGGACTTGGGTGCCCGCGCCCTAGTCCTTCCCTATTTTAGGTTAGGCCTAATTTCAAAGTGTCAGTTTATGACTATTATTTAGGTCCTATGCTGACACGCTAAGTTTCAATTACAAAATTCTTAGCAGGAATGTTTGTAGTTACATATATAAGCATGTTTAGGCATTCATTTGAAAACTAGATGGAAATTTTGATTTATGATCTTTTGTAGAAGTGATTCAAGGCATTCATTATGTGTTGCAGAGCAAAATTTGTGTTTTTATTGTGTTTGTATTTACAGATTTGGCATCCATCTCCTCATGGCATGAAGAGCATCTTCCTTCCATGAGATCTTCACTACAAGGTGATATCAATTATGTTTTCAATCATTTATTTTTTCGATTTTGCCTCTATCCCATAGGGATAAGCACTCTTTATCTAACAATGGTGTTCAAAAGACTTGAATGTCTCTCTCGAGCTTGACTAAGGTAAGCCTCTAAACACCACAACCCCCAACCCATTTTTCAGTGATTGTAGGTTACATGTTGCAAAAGCAGAAAAAGTGGAGTTGCAGTAGAGTAGTGCAGACTGTAAAAATTATAGATTAGAGAAGAAAATAAGGACCTAGACTCGAGCACCTACTCATTAGTCCTCCAGATCCCACAACTGAAGAATCTCTGGAACAACAGGAATTGGTTGCAGATAAGGTTTCTAGATCCCAACAAAAAGTATGGCATTGGAATAGGGCACCCGCTCATTAGTATCCAAATGTTCCTCTTTCCAAACTTTGAAATCTGGTATGCATTTGATTATCATTTAATATCTCTATGTGTGAGTATTTTCCATGATTTTCTATTTGCTTTCGAATTTGCATAATTAGGGTTTTTAGCATAATTGGGCTTAATTGAACAACTAAATCATACAATTTGAATTTTCCTTACATTCAAACTGATCAAAAGCCTGATAGTAGACTTCCTACTCGGGTGAAGTTCTTGAATGTTTGAGGTGAAAGGAGGTTCATACAAACTAGCAAAATCAACCCTAAACATAAACAAATCCTCTTGCATCAATTTTTCACCTTAAACATTTTGGTGAACCCATGTTTTGAATGAATTTTTCACCTTTTTGAATTTTGTGCTTCAGATTTACATTCATTTCATTCATTCATATCATTATTCATCTTATTGCATTTCAAAAATTACAAAAAAATTGAAGAATTTGGAAAATTTGGAAAATTTTGAAAAAATTGGCATTTTTAGCTTGCATTTAATTTCAATAAATTTTTGTCATTATCATCAGATCTGATTTAAAATACAGAAAATTTTCATTTATCATTCATTTAGATTGCATTTTCATGCTTAAATTGATAAAAATTACTTGAAATTGTGCATTTTTTCTTATAACCTAGTTTTGCATTAGCTAGGGTTTGTAGTCAAAATCTTGTTTCAGATTTTAATACCCTTTTAAAACACTCATTAGGATTTATTTCTAAATGTAGTTTTGCATCATAGTGGTTTTCTTACAAAATTTCATGCCTAGGGTTTGAAAACCTTGATTTTTCACTAGATTTGGCCTTATCGTCTCTCTAGATTTGCATCCCAGGCATGTTGTAAAGGATTTTTCTGCAATAATTGGCTGTTATCATGGTTATTATCTTATTTTTCTCCTAAAATTCTTTACAACACCTTTTTATTGGCCTCTTATAGTGGAAATTTGGTGAAAAATTGCATATTTTAGCTATATTTTCCCTAGGGTTTGACCTTGAGTTGCACTATAAGCGTGTTGTGATGGATTTTTTGGAATTAGGTGGTTTTTATTACTTTTATAATTTTATTTCCATCATCATTTTCCTCACAACACCCTTTTTCATACTCTTTTGCATTGAAATTTGGTGAAACATTGCATATTTTGGCTATATTTGCCCAAGGGTTTGACCTAGATTTGTATTCCAAGCATGTAAAAGATTTTATGGATTTAGGTGATTGATATTACTTCTATAATCTTCTTCACCTCTGAAAATTCTTTCCAACACCCTATCTATTGAGTCTTTGCATTGAAAATTTGTGAGAAATTACATATTTTAGTGTATTTTCACTAGGTTTTCATCAAAAGTGTGTTGTGAAGGATTTTATGGCTCTATTGGACTGATATAAGACATATTGTTTTCTACCCCTGATCAATTTCCTTACAACACCCTTTCTTTGCATTAAAAAAGTTGGAAAAATCAAGCATTTTAGGTCATTTTCATACAAAGTGTTGCACTTGTCTTTTGCATAAATTTTGAAAAGATTTTAAAACATGATATTGCATTGACTTGAAAAATTAAATACATGGCTTCTAATCACAACAATAACAATAGGTTCCCTCCTAGGCCTTACATGAAAAGAAAGGTCCCCAAACCTGAACTTGTGTTTACACCTCATGATAGAACAATTGGAGACACTAAAGGACCTCTTTATATCATTGTGAAGATAATGGGAAATCCTATGGGTGGAAGGTCCTTATTGATCCTAATTGCATGACTAATGTAGCCATGGAAGATTTCCTCTATTCACATCAATTAATGCAAGGCTCTTATGACCCTTCGGATATGATGATTAAGACACATAAGGGAACCTTTGTAAACACTTCTGGGAAGATATCTTTATTGGTCACCATATTTGAGAAACATGTAGAACAATGGTTTGATGTTATCCATGTTTTTGACCTCTTTCTCATAAAACTCAGGCATCCATGTTTAAAGGCTATGAAAGTTTTCCTTTCAACAATTTATAACTGTGTAAAATTTCCCTTGAATGGACAAGTGCATACTATTCATCGCAATAGGTATAAACCTTTGATTACAAGACAACATTTTACACTAGATTATTTTTGGGAAAAATTTGAGGTGGAACTAGAGCCATGAATAGAGTTTAACTTCTTGGGCTATAGAAACTATAAAACAAATCTATTACATTAATTGGTCAGCCCCTCTAGAGATGAACAACTTGAATTTGAAGAGAATCCTAGACCGAAAGGAAATGGACCCTATGCTAAGGTTCCTCCCCTGCCATCCTTACAAGGATCAAGAGGTAGTCGTCGACAAGAAAATATTCCATCTAGACAAATGAGATTTGATTTTGGTGCTTCCTCCTCTAAAACACAAAAGCTTATGAAAGAGAAAAACACTATCTTACAAGAGATAAGTGGTAGGACAAAAAGAAATAGACAAGCAAAAGAAAGGAGGAGGAGATGACAAGATTTTGCCCAATGACTTGCATCTCAACAAGAAAACATCCCACCTAACATTTAATCAAACAAAGAAGATCTTAAGAATAGACAACCTTAAAACAAGAACAAGAGTTAGGCTATGGTACCTTATGTCCCACTTTCCTCTAACATTTGGGATTAGGAAGATGACGATGATTTTCTTGATGACAACACTTAGTTCGATGGCACTACAAGGTAAGTATTTCTAACCCTTTATCTCTTGTGATGTGTTATGTGTTGTTTAGGCCTCCTAGGATGACATTTGATTCTCTTGCAAGGTCCAAGATACTAGGAAACTGCCTCTATTGTGAACCTTCTTCTATTTGTATCATCATTCTTCTATACTGCTTCTCCTCTATTTTCACTATTGTGTGTTGTGTCTTATAGACATAGTATTGCGATTGGTGACTTGGGGGTACCCTCCTATGTGAATGTCCCTAAGGCACTCATTTTTCCTCTCTTGATTTATTGTTTCCCTTCCTCTAGTGTTTCTATCTAGTGGGCGGATGACGAAAAACATTTTATACTGGTGTGGACCTAGTGTCCCTTTAGTGAGAAATCAAAAATTGGACTTAGTTCCTATATGATGATGGGGTTGAAATATATTAGCTGATGCTTGGCTAGTAGAATCACTCTGTGCACTTTGTCATGTGATCTTGATGGTGTCCTATCACACTTACAAAAACATAACAATACTTCTGCTCCATGCACTTTGTCTATCTTGAATCATGCATTACACATTGTTATTTATCATGATTATATGGACACTAGCACTTTTCTTGCAGGAATGTGTTTGTGGGAACATTTGTGATCATACAGTACATGTCACCTCTGGGGGCATGGGTTTTGCAAGAGCTTGTGTTCCCTTGTGTGTTTTCTTCCTACCTTAATGTGTTTGATATTGGTACTTGATATCAACCACCTTAAGGTGGGGGCATATAAGGTAAGCTATCTGTTGTAGATGTTAGCAATGTGCTTTCTCTCAGGTGTAGTCTTAAAGATTGGTGGTGATGAGTCCCTCCTGCACTCTGAGATTTGTTTGAAATATATTACAATCATTTAAACCCTCTACGGAGGTGGGGATATCGCATCCCTTTTCTATCTTAAGCCCTCTGTAGACGCAGGGATGGTGTATTTCTTGTGGAGAGTGCACATCCTATCATTTCCAAAAGTCCTCATCATGAGGTAGGGAGCAGTTTTGTGACTAACTCAACCCTTAAGCATGTCTTCAGCAATTGTTGTGGTGAAGCGCAATCATTGGTGTGTGCCTATAATGTGCCTAAGATGGTGTTGAAACTAGAAATAGGAACACTCCATTGCTTGTTTGTTGTGTTTTCTCCGTGTCTTCCAAGTGTGTGTGTATTGCGTGTTTGTTCCCAAGCAGAGTCTTAAAGACCGGTGACGATGAGTCCCTCCTATGCTTTGGGATTTGTATGGCGTACTTGATTTGTTTGGCATGTTTGTTGCCCCGTATGAACTGTTAAAGACTGGTGGCAATGAGTCCCTCCTACATTATGGGTGGTGTGTTTACTATCCTATACTTGCATCTGCATTTCATATATGAAAATGAGAAAGAAAAGAAAATCATCACTATATTCACTGTGTTTTGTGTGTCTTCAATGTTGTATTCTTCATGTCTTGCATGACTATAACTGTCTTCTCCATGCTTTTGCATGACTGTTACTGTCTTCTCTATGATTGTGTGTCTTCTCCGTGCTTGGTGTGTTTGTTGTGTTTTTTGACCGTACTTTAATGCATGTATTCGCCTTGCGTTTATACATACATTAAAGTGGGGGCTAAATGTTACATTGGAAAATGTCCCCTTGGGGACTTTTCCCTCTTAAGGTTTAGCTCATAGGTCCTGTTTATGCATTTAGAGCATTTTTAATGTTAATCTAACACCTTGATGAGAAAACCCTGAAGTTTCATGGCAAATGGGACCTAGGGGGTGCACTTGACATGATCCCTACTTGAAATAGGGGGGAGGACTTGGGCACCTGCGCCCTAGTCCTACCCTATTTTAGGTCAGGCCTAATGTTAAAGTGTCAGTTTATGACCATTATTTAGGTCCTATGTGTTGGAGTACAGGACCACTAAGAGGGGGGTGAATCATTGGTCTATAAAATTTTAAAACTTTTTGCACCTTTTAACTTACAAGAGAGAGAATGAGAGAGACTTCAATGATCTATCAAATACATATATACAATTATGATGATGAATAGTATGAATCAGGACCTTAAGAACAAAGCATTAGTCACACATATAAAGATAGACAATATGAACCATAACACATTTTTGATGAGTGGAAAACCCTCATAGGGATAAAAAACCACTCTGAAAATGCCTCACTAGCTTAATCAAAACCATGCCTCACTAGCTACACAAAATGTGCCTCACTGGTAAATACAAATGCCTCACTAGCAATCAAAACCATGAACACTAGAAAGAAAAGGTAATTCAGGGGGTTTCCCTGATTCACTGCATTACACCAAATGAATTAACCCTCTCTGCCAAACAACAAAATCACTCATCATTGATCACATAACAAAAAGCATAATACAAATTATCTTTTGCATAACATGTTAAACTTCTTTACTCCTTATATCTCCTTTTGTCTACATTCTTTAAATATAATCTTTTCAACCACGTATATACTGACACATAACATTACTTCTATATCTCCCTACAGAACATGTTAGTCTATTCTGAAAGAAACTTCAAAACCTTATGCCTTGGATACATCATTCAAACATAGCTTTTTAATCATCAAAAACATACTACTTGCATCTTGCCTCTGCAATACACAAACAAATCCAAACAAAGAACCTTCTCAGTCATTCTCTATAGACTACTATGTTAGAGATTCAACTCTTTCAATAAAGAATCTTACTTGCATCTCATATCACATAGAAAATAGTATGAACTTGTGATAGATCACCAACTCTTTTCTCTGTCGTATTTTAAGTTCATTGTCTCCCAAAGGACACTGGTTTTCATCAACATCAAACTCCTCAATATGCCTTCATATCTTCTCAATGTTTCACCAATTACATATATGCATGTAGGTATCTCTCTATAAATTACAATGAACCTTGTCTCACCCTTTTATATTTCAAAATACGTGAGTTATCAAATTTACTGGCCTTCTCTATCAGTTTCTAAAGCAGTTTGCAGGTAGTTGAACTGCCATCTCAAAATGAACCATCAAACTTAACTAAAACAAAAAAACCTATTGTAATTTGAATCTAGTTTAAATGCAGACCGTTGATTTCTATCTCCTACCTTCGAAATCAAAGACTGTGATTAAACTTTGCATTTGTTTAAAAGAGAAACTTTCCACTACCAATTCTCTAGGTCAGGGGGACCAATCACTCCATGTCTTAAGGCCCCCTTAGACAGCCACTTTAAGTGACTCAACTTTTAATAAGAGGTCAATGTTAAAGTAAAACATAAAGTATGATAGTTTATGGACACAAGGTGCTCCTTAGATGTTTTGCAAAGGGTTGATTTCTCAAACCAATGTAACCCTAGTCAATGACTTGAATGCCTTTACAAATTACCTTAAAAGTTTGTAAGTTACCTTTAAGAAACACTACATATTATAGAGGCTTCTGAGTAGTTAGAGAAACAATCAAATGCAAGACCTCTGATCACTTATGAATGCAATGTGAAAACCATTCAACAAAGGTGTTTTGCACATCTATACCACTAAGTAAGCAACAACATCACCTATACCACTAAGTAAACTACATGGCATCAACACCTGAATAAACAAGCACTAACCAAAAATGATATGAAGCAAGAAGTTAACATTGTACCACCAACACCATCAACCTACATCATATAGTGGATTGAAACCATACTATAAATCTATGAGCACATTATGTAACCAATACACTCAACCAATAACCTTATGTCCTGATCTCTCTACTAGTAATACTGCACCATGACTTGAATGAGTGATTCTTCATGACGACTTATGAAAAATCAAATGAACTCCACAATGAAACATCAACTCAAACACAACCCATGGTCAACATCAACCAATATGAACACCAAGAGAATGAGTATCCATCCTAATCAATAGGAACATATCTTACCACATTTACATATCTTACTACATTGAGCCCTTTTACATCAATGACAAAACACAACAATATTCCCCTTTTTCATTGATGGAAAAACCAAATTGCTTTCTACCCCTTTGACATAAATGACAAAGGGCTCTTGGAGCATCACTCATCTTGCAGATAAGTACTTAAAACACTAAGGTAACACTAGTAATGCTTTCAACATTTGATAACATGACACATGTGTGTATCACATAAGTTCTACTACTTATCATATATACTAGCATGTATCAAAACACTATCTACAAAAACACTACCAGCACTATAATGAAGCATACTATCATGTCATTGTTAGGAAGCATGAAACACAACCATGATAATATTGAATTCTATCATGAAACTTAAGAAGAAGAAACCCTTCATTTGCAATACTAAGATTATCTCTGCAACTCATTATGACTAAAATGAACCACATGCTCCCCCTGAAACATAGCTCTTGCATTAGTAGAGACACATGGTCATGTATAACAATACACTGTCCTATCAAAAGGAATATTTGCAAACTCCATAGAGTAGTTAGAGTAAACATGAGTTGATCCTTATGCATAGCAAGAACATCAAAAGCATCCACTCCTAATTAAAATCCTATCACCTTAATCACATCAACATGAGACTAAGACAAGATATCAATCAACTCCACATATTAAGAGTCTATCAAACTGAAGCATTGATACTATTATACATTGATATGAGATAAAATACATTGTCATAGATTGTTACCAATATTTCAATGTGCAATGTCCACTATCATAGCCTTCAAGGACTGTCAATATTACCTTCAAGAGGACTGTTAACATATAGTTACTATCAACAACTACATCTCTCTGTAACAAATTAGAATAGAGTCTAAATACTCAACCTTCACACGATCCACATGATTCAAGACTCTATATAGATCACATAAAGCAAACACCAACATAAATCAATGTCTAGTTAGCATTAACCATGAAACTACACTCTATCATAGAAAATCTATGTACATTATGACAGGTCACCAAGTCACTTATCAAAGAAAAAACCCTATCACAGGTAGAATGCTCTGTAAACTCAAAGGTCTTGCACCAAATAAAATCACACATAAACTGCTATACCATCAAGATGCTAAATACACCAACCAATTCTACTCCATCATGATGCTACACCATACAACACTGTAACAAACATCAGAGGTCTACAACATTGTAACACTGCAAATGAGAATCATGTTAACACTAAACTACAATCAACTCACTACACCAAACCAATCATTGCTCTGCATCAAGTGATGAACCAAAATTCAAACATCCCATGCTATAGTTTTACATCTAGAACCAATTCCCAAATCATTACACCAAGCCACTGATTTTCAAGACTGCCCTACTAAGTTTCTATTCTGTAACTACACTCTCTGCAAGAAACAAACAAAGGCCTGCAATCACAAGGAAAGTATGCATATTCTTTACTACTATAGACAACAAGACCACTGCAATATAGTTTGTAAAACTATGATCATTTGAGGTCTGCCTGATGCACAAAAATCATCAATGTCCTACAACACATCAAGATGAGGACTGCAACAGCATACACATCAAAAGTTTGCTACCTCTTCTTTCATAAAAAATATGCTACCTCTGCTATCATCATTGCATGACACAAAAGGTCTATCTACAAGATATAAAACATCTGTTGTTTCCTATACAACAAGAAGACTGCTATGCTGTCTCTTATATAGTAGAAAGACTTCTACACATGGAACCACAACAAGGTCAAGAATAGGTAACCACAGATGACACATTAAGCAATATCAACAAACATCAACTCCATCTACAAGAAAATAGACAAATGAGCAGCATAATTACTCCTGAGATCACCTCTGCCACTATGAGAGCTTGGACAATGAAACCCTGAAAGATGCATACACATCCTGTGACCTCCATTGCATGACATCAAACTTCCAAGCTCATGATCATGATACTTTTGACAATAGTTGAAGTGCCATACATAAGATCAACATTATGACTGTACTCCTCAAACACATTCAAACCTCTTGTCTTCTCTTCTTGCAACCAGTGCATTGTATCCTTTACTTGAATCACTTACTTAGTAGCACAAGGATATTACTGAGTCACACAAATATACAACTGTCATACTTTGTGCAATCTTCAATATTTGCAAATTCATAGAATTGCATCTGCTCTACTTGACATCTGATAAACATCTCTCTATAAGGAGTAACAATAGTCACAAATGATTCTACATTGATAATGACATATATATAAGAAAACTTGCACTGTATACAATTACTTGATCTTCTTTTTGCTTGTAAACACTGTCAATCATTCACTTCAAAAAAAGCTTTCAAAGACTTCTATAGTCTTTGTCATCTCCAAGGGGATAAAATGATAAGACAATAAGTCACTCCCCTTGAGTTCATGCTATTCCTTATGCACTTAGAGATGTCTCTTGTGCAATATGCACAAGATTAGATTTTTGTTCTCCTTTCTCTTGCTTTCTTCTCCATACCTAAATAGATTTCTTGTTTTCTTTTCTCAAGGTGTCTGCTTTGTTTTGTTTGATTACATAGTCTCTAGATGGTTTCATCAAACTTTTCTTACACCATTGTGCTTTATGTCCAAACTCATTACACCTATAACATATAATATTTTTGTCTAGACCAAAGAAAGAATAATTTCTTCTAGGCATGTTGTAAGAACTCTTAGTGACATTCTTGACATAATCATGTCTCTCATACATCCTACAATTTCTTGCATAATCTCTTGCTTTATGGCCATAAACATGACAAAAATAGCAATAACCATGAAATTGAGAATAGTTTTACCTCATTGATTCCCTGATTGTCCTCCTTCATCTTTAGGAGTAGCAGCATGATAACTTAAGTCTATCTTCTTCCTAGGTGTATTTCTTGGTTTGGAACACTCTCCTTCTTCATAACCTAGACTAGTAGTGTCCTTGTAATGCTTTTGTTTGACCAACATGTCATTCAACTTGTTTGTGCTTTCTTCAAGCTCATGATATTTCTTGGATAGAACCTTGAGCCCTTCATAATCTTTTCTTAGATTGGCAATTTCAGTTTCAGACATTCAATTCTTTTCACCTCAAGGTTAGATTTTGATACATCTATTATTCTTTTGGCTTCCTTAATTTTAGTCTTTAGATTAATAATCAATTTTTCAGATTCATCAACTTGACTCTTTAAGTCTACAATCTAATTTCTTGCCTCTTCAAACTCTAATGAAACTTTTGCAAAATCTAAACATACCTTGTCTTTGGAATCTTATTCTTGTTGTAGCTGGTCTTCTAATCTTTGATTCTCCTTTCTAAGTTGCTTGATCTGATCTAAGGCACACAAAAGTTCACCTTCTAAATCAACCTCATAATTATCTTCTTCAAACCCCTGTCCATTTTCATTCACAAAGAGGTCTCCTTTTGTGTCATTGATCTCAATAGAAAAATCATCTTTTCTTTCATCACACTTTATATCAACATTTAGGAGAGACTCATGTAACAACTCATCACATGACTTGACCGGGGTTTGTTGTACAACCTTTTCCTTGGCATATTTCTTTTCTCCATTTCTTCTACACTTTCCCATGGTACTCCACTATCAGGACCTACCCAAGCCTGTTAGAGTTCTATAGGGAACCTATGCTCTAATACCACTTGTTGGAGTATAAGACCACTGAGAGGGGGGTGAATCAGTGGTCTATAAACTTTTAAAACTTTTTGCACCTTTTAACTTACAAGATAGATAATGAGAGAGACTTCAATGATCTATCAAACACATATATACAAGTATGATGATGAATAGTATGAATCAAGACCTTAAGAATAAAGAATTAGTGCACATATACAAAGATAGACAATATGGACCATAACACATAATTTTGATGAGTGGAAAACCCTCATAGGGATAAAAAACCACTCTAAAAATGCCTCACTGGCTACACAAAATGAGCCTCACTGCTAAATACAAATGCATCACTGGCTAATTGTGCCTCATTGGCTGCATGTGCCTCACTAGTTGGATGTTCCTCATTGGCAATCAAAACCATGAACACTAGAAAGAAAAGGTAATTCAGAGGGTTTCCCTGATTCACTGCATTTCACCAAATGAATTAACCCTCTCTGCCAAACAACAAAATCACTCATCATTGATTACATAACAAAAAGCATAATACATTATCTCTTGCATAACATGTTAAACTTCTTTACTCCTTATATCTCCTTTTGTCTACATTCTTTAAATATAATCTTTTCAACCACATATATACTGACACATAACATTACTTCTATATCTCCCTACAGAACATGTTAGTCTTTTCTAAAAGCAACTTCAAAACCTTATGCCTTGGATACATCATTCAAACATAGTTTTTCAATCATCAAAAACATACTGCTTGCATCCTGCCTCTACAATACACAAATAAATCCTAACAAAGAACATTCTCAATCATTCTCTATAGATTACTATGTTATAGATTCAACTCTTTCAATAAAGAATCTTACCTGCATCTCATATCACATAGAAAATAGTATGCACTTGTGATAGACCACCAACTCTTTTCTCTACCACCTTTTAAGTTCATTGTCTCCCAAAGGACACTGGTTCTCATCAACTTCAAACTCCTCAATATGCCTTCATATCTAGTCAATGTTTCACCAATTACATATCTGCATGTAGGTATCTCTCTGCAAATTACAATGAAACTTGTCTCATCCTTTTATCTTTTAAAAAAGGTGAGTTATCAAATTTACTAGCCTTCTTTGTCAGTTTCTAAAGTAGTTTATAGGTAGTTGAACTACCATCTGAAAATGAACCATCAAACTTAACTAAAACAAAAAACCTGTTGTAATTTGAATCCAGTTTAAATGTAGACTGTTGATTTCTATCTCCTGCCTTCGAAATCAAAGACTATGATTAAACTTTGCATTCATTTAAAAGAGAAACCTACTACTACCAGTTCCCTAGGTTGGGGGGACCAGTCACTCCATGTCTTAAGGCCCCTTTAGACAGTCACTTTAAGTGACTCAACCTTTAATAAGAGGTCAATGTTAAAGTAAAACATAAAGTACGATAGTTTGTGGACACAAGGTGCTCCTTAGATGTTTTGCAAAGGGTTTGATTTCTCAAACCAATGTAACCCTAGTCAATGACTTGTATGCCTTTACAAATTACCTTAAAACTTTGTAAGTTACCTTTAAGAAACACTGCAGATTATAGAGGCTTCTAAGTAGTCAGAGAAACAATCAAATGCAAGACCTCTGATCACCTATGAATGGAATGTGACAACCATTCAACCAAGGTGTTTTGTACATCTATACCACTAAGTAAGCAACTTCATCACCTATACCATTGAGTAAACTACATGGCATCAACACCTAAATAAACAAGCACCAACCAACAATGATATGAAGCAAGAAGTTAACATTGTACCACCAACACCATCAACCTACATCATATAGTGGAGCCAAACCATAGTATAAATCTATGAGCACATTATTTAACCAATACACTCAACCAATGACCTTATGTCCTGATCTCTTTGCTAGTAATACTACACCATGACTTGAATAAGTGATTCTTCATGACCACTTATGAAACATCAAATGAACTCCACATTGAAGACATCAACTCAAACACAACCCATGATCAACATCCACCAATATGAACACCAAGAGCATGAGTATCCATCCTAATCAATAGGAGCATATCTAGAAGCATATCTTACCACATTTACATATCTTACCACACTGAGCCCTTTGACATCAATGACAGAACACAACACTATGTCGACATGGTAAGTTTCAATTATGAAATTCTTAGCGGGATTATTTGTAATTGCATATATAAGCATGTTTAGGCATTCATTTGAAAACTAGATGGCAATTTTGATGGAAGTGATTCAAGGCATTCATTGTGTGTTGCAGAGTAGAATTTGTGTTGTTATTGTGTTTGTATTTCCAGATTTGTTATCTATCTCCTCATGGCATGAAGAGCATCTTCCTTCCATGAGATCTTCACTACAAGGTGATATCAATTATGTTTTCAATCATTTATCATTTGGATTTTGCCACTATCCCGCAGGGATACACACTCTTTATCTGACAACGGTGTTTGGAAGAGTTGAATGTCTCTCTGGGGCTTGACTGAGGCAAGCCTCTAAATACCACAGCCCCCAACCCATTTTTTTGTGATTGTAGGTTACAGGTTGTGAAAGTAGAAAAAGTGGAGTTGCAGGAGAGTAATGTAGACTGTCAGAATTGCAGATCAGAGAAGAAAATAGGGCCCTAGACTCGAGCACCTGCTCATTAGTCCTCCAAATCTCGCAACTGAAGAATCTCTAGAATAGGTTGCTGGCAAGGTTTCTAGATCCTGACAAAAAGTATGCCACTAGACTAGGGTTCCCCCTCATTAGTCCTTGACTGTTCTGCTTTCTGAATTTCAAAATCTGGTACGCATTTGATTGTCATATATCTTTGTGTGCAAGAATTTTTTGTGATTTCTCTGTTTGCTTCTGAATTTGCATAATTAGGGTTTTGAGCATAATTGGGCTTAATTAAACAACTAAATCATACAATTCCATTTTTTCCTACATTCCAAGTGACCGAAAGCCTGATAGTAGACTTCCTACTTGGCTGAAGTCCTTGAATATTTGAGGTGAAAGGAGGATTCATACAAATTAACCCTAAACACAAACAAATCCTCATGCATCAATTTTCACCTTAAACACTCATCCATTCTCTAATTATACTAATCTTCCCTACAATTTTTAATTGTGTTCTTCTCAATTGTTCTTCTCATCCTGAAGATGGATCATGTAGTATGATCTAAAACATCAATGCAACAAAAAATACAACACAATTGAATCTAGAAATAGCTTTATAATGCCTATATGAATGTAAAAAAATGATACAATGGATAAAATTTTTGGCTTCTAGAAAAAAAAACTCCCTTAAGAAGAAAAATTGACCCCTAATCCTATTTTAGTGGTGGGACTGTAGACACCTGAAAATGGTCACAACCATCTTCTATTATAACCAACATAATAAACTGATCCAAATCAAATAAATTCCACCATTTAATACAATGCATAAGTTAATTAAATAATTAGTAATTATTTAATTTATATGTCCTCATCTCCTCTCATCACAAAAAAATCATTTTCTTCTACTATAGTCCAAAAATAAAAAAATCATTTAAAAGACTATAGTTCATATTCACCTCCCAAAATTAAATAAATATGCCTATTTATTTAATTACCTATTATGTCCAATTTTTTATTACTTTTGTAATCAATCACTAAAATCTTCCTATGTGTGTGCACATGGGTTAATTAAATTAATCCTAGATTACCCCTTTCCACCATTCTTCTAGGTGGACACCTATCATCTCATGTACATGCATGTACATTACAAGTAGTGCCTTGGGAGTATGGGCAAATCTTCCTTTTATCATACTTGTCCTTCTTTCCACTATTCTTCTAATTTTAAATTACATGTGTGTTACATCCCCAACTTACAACTAGAATTAATCATTAACATAGTGTGATAATCAGGAGGATTAGACATGGTTAATTAATTTGATATTGTGCAAATATTTTCTTTAACTCTTGATTATGAAATAGTTATTGATGATAATTTGTTTTATAAATTGATTAAATTATGTTATGAGACATGATAATGATACACTCATCATGATCTTGTGGACTTGAGTGTGAACACGAAAATGAATGTCCTTCGAAGAAAGAAGGAGAGTATCATCCTAGAGGAATGGTTAGACATTGTGAAAGAAAATGGTTGAATAGCCATCTGAGTATAGACTTTTATGTCCTTCTTCTAAACTCTGTCCATAAGTTGACACATGTCATGCTTCTTTTCTAAGTTTTCATGTCCTCTATAGGTTGTTATGTCCTTGATGCAATTTAGACTAGTCGTGAAGACCAGTCGATGTTATTGAAGCATCATCCCAAGTCAAGGGACAATCTTGTAGAGAGACAAGGAAGTCTCTCATAATCTTTTATTCTCAAGGATAATGTTCCTTAGTCTCTTGACTAAGGATGATAGTCAAATTCGGAGGAGAATCTCTTGACCTCACATTCAAAGATCTAGATGTGTTCTTTTGTGCTTCCTATTATTCTATTTTAATCCTTTAGTAAGGATTGAAACCCTAATATAGGTTAAATTGCTATAATAATAATATTGTTATTATCTCTTTTATCATATTATCCAATTTCAATTGAATGCTATTTAATTGTTGTTGGTTAGCTTTGTGAAGGTATGGAGAGCCTTAACCTCATCCATCTTCTAGCATGATGCTAGAATTTAGCCACCTTTGTGGGAACCAACCAAGTGGGGAAAGGTAGTTACCATTCATTATGGCATGTGAGGGGTCGAGATGGGTTATGGATCTAGAGGTGAAGGAATTCAGGGAATGGAGTTTTGGTTTTTGTTTTTGGTTGGGGAATTAGTAGACTAGGTTGGTGGTGAGGAAAAAGGTAGCAATAAGCTATAGGAAAGAGAAAACACCAGTGGTTTTAGAGCCATGTGCAGTTTGAAGGAGACTCAAACTAGAACGACCTGTTCATTGAATCTTTACCCAGATAATATGAAGGATGTAATCCTCTTTATTATATATATAGTGAACTGTGATCATCAGTAATCTTTTTTAAGATGAAGTTATTGTCATAACTCAGAGGCACGAGGTCAGTAAGACCGTGCCATATATATATATAGTGAACTTTGATCATGAGTAATCTTTTCTAAGATTAATTTATTTTCATAACTCAGAGGCATGAGGTTAGTAAGGTCATACCATTACTTGTGAAAATCT
Source organism: Cunninghamia lanceolata (assembly GCA_027924645.1). NCBI lineage: Eukaryota > Viridiplantae > Streptophyta > Pinopsida > Cupressales > Cupressaceae > Cunninghamia > Cunninghamia lanceolata. The sequence goes on along the minus strand of BSBN01000201.1, from coordinate 1,895,956 downwards.
TCATTTTGTTGTGGCTCGAAGCTGTTAAACCTGAGCTTTTATGGTTTCTAAGTGTTATCTTTTATAGTGGCTCCAGGCCTTAAGGCCGAGCATACCAAGATTATCTTTATGATAAGAATAAACTCGTAGCCTTAATGGTTGAGCTAGCATTACCAGTTAAACGTCGACTATTGAGACAAGTTTTAAACTTAAAGGAATCTTTTTATACTATTGTAGGCCGTAAGGTTGATTGTTTAAACATTGAAAACTTTTTGGAGACTACACTATAGGCCATATGGCCGAGGTAGCAAAATGTTACAATGTTATTGGTGGGTAGGCTTAAGGCTTTGAAGTCGAGCATCAACTACCCATGTGAAGACTGTATTTCTTTCTCAAGGCTGCAAGGCCAAGTCTTTTGTGATGACTGTGTTTCTTTCTCAAGGCCACAAGCTGAGTCTTTTGAGATAAAAATTATTTCTGTGTCTGAGCTAGTGTCTCACAACCTGACTATAATGCTTTATACATCTTTCACTTTGCAAAGATTAACCAGTTCCTGAAGCCATATTGGCTAGGCTTGTTATTAAAGAATGATAAACTCAAGTCAATTAATGGTGTGGTTAGAGTTTATGAACTCTTGAATGGGCAGGAAATAATCCATAATGATTATTATCATACGTGATTAATATAGTCATATGACTATGGTCTTAGCCGCGAAGGCATTATCATTCATAATATAGTCATCTGACTATTATGAAAGTTGGGGAGGCATTCAAAAAATAGTATGCTTACAACGCCAAAACTGATACCCAATTGAGCTTATATGAAAAGTCAATTATGAAACATTTTTAGGGTTACTTAAACTAGTAAGATTATTTACTTATATCCTCGAGTATGGAGGTGGTGAGACCATTGTGAACATGGTCTCATCATGAAACCATTGAAATGTATTTACAAAAGAATACTAATTTATTTGTTATGAGTTTGAATTTAAGACTTATTGTTAAATGTTATGAATATTATACTTCTACTCTATTAAGGCAAGGTATGCCTTGAGTACATGTATACAATTTCATCATATGAGATCACTTGTTTCCAAAATTGCAAACCATATGTGACCTAGGTGTCAAATGGTTGAACTTGATATGAAATTAAAATGAACCTGGTGACAAGGAGTCACTAGATTCTTTTTATGAAAATAACATATTCCAGTTGTAAGCAACCTATGAAGGGATTCGAATGTCCAAGTCTGGATAGTGATTTGAATTGATCCCACTCCCACAAGACCTAAACAATTGGGTTGTTAAGAACTTACTGTAGGACATGACAACTTATAAGTTGAGTTAGGGTGGTGGACATACGAGGGCGTTCATTGTGTAATGTGTATGTATGAAAAACTTTGGCCAAAGTAATGCATATATCTCTGCATGCATTGTCGATCAATAGTGTTCTAGATGGCCTAGTGTCTCCAGTAGTGTCATACAAGTTAGAGTTGATCTATAGTGTGTGAACTTGAGACATTAGGAAGGACACAACACTAGATACTTAGATGTCTATCCAATTGGTTTCTAATGTCTAACATTTCCATGAAGGGTAGGGCCTCTTCTAGTTAGGAAGATGAGTGGAGAACTGCAGGTCCATGGTTGGAGGAAAAGCACAGGATGATGCTCTCCTTTCGAAGCATGAGACAAGCCGAGGCTTATGGAGATAGATGTCATTGGTTCCAAATACAGTATTCACATTTTATGACCAGTTGGTCAATTGTAATGTAAAAACTTGATTAAGGTGCCTAGATCATATATATTGTATTTGATTAGTGATGGTTACTCACTAGAGATTGTAATGGTTATTGGATTGTAAGTTTTGTTATATCTTTATTTGATTAACATGCTTAATTGTTGGAAAAGAATATGTTTCTTTTGGTTTAAATTTTTATTATCTCTATCAATTCTTAATTAATGACTTGATTAAGTTACATGTTTAAGTTAAATCTTGAGTAATATAGAAAGTGATGTTACAGGTGCCACAAAATGTTTTATTTCTCCCAAAATTGTAAATAAGATACTTAGAAAAGTAGGATACATGGCAAATACTTGGTTTTGTAGAGTATACAAATTGCACCAAGGCTCAGGTAGAGCAATGGCTATTTGAAGCTCAGGTTGAACTTCCAAACTTTTCCACAGAAGTAAATCTATATGTAGCCCCACTTGGCTCATATGATGTTATCCTAGGGATAAATTGGCTATGGAGACATCAAGCCAATGTAGACTATTATGCCAAGAGAGTAGAATTTTTGGATGATCTAGGAAACCAAGTCCTTCTCCAAGGGAAACCTAGGGAAATTAAACTAAGGTAAATTTCTGCTTTACAAATGAAAAGGGCACAGAGAAAAGGATGCCAACTTTTTGTGGTCAAGATGGACAAAATAGAGGAACCAAAGGAAACTTACTTCTAAGATGACTTGATGTTTTATGAATCCCAAAAACTTAATGAAGTAGGGATGAAGGAGTCCATTGGTCAAGAAAGATCAGATATGGACAAGCATCCCCTCCTAAGAGATTTTGAGGATGTATTTCTAGATGAACTACCAGGGACCCCCTAAGAGAGCTTTTGATTTTTCCATTGATATTATACCTGAGTTAGAATCTATTTCTAAAGCCCCCTATAGGATGACCACAACACAACTAATGGAGTTAAAGGATCAACTGCAAGAGCTACTGGTTAAAGGGTTGATTAGACCCAGTGTGTCACCATGGGGAGTGCCTATCATTTTTGTGAAAATGAAAAATGGCATTTTGGGGTTCTGTATAGATTACCACATGTTAAACAAAGAAACCATTAAGAATAAGTATCGTCTACCCTGCATCGATGATCTTTTTGATCAGATGAGGGATGCAGCAATATTTTCTAAGATTGATCTTCAATCAAGATATCACCAATTAAGGTTGAAGGATGAAGACATCCATAAGATAGCCTTTAGAACCAGATATGGACACTATGAATTTACTATCCTACCTTTTGGGTTGACAATTGTGCCAGCAACATTTATGAATATTGTGTTTAGAGACTGTCTAGACAAGTTTGTCTTAGTATTTCTTGATGACATTTTGATCTATTCTAAGAACAAAAAGGAACATATGTAGCATTTGAGAATTGTTCTTCAAAGATTAAGAGAGTATAAGCTATATGGAAAGCTCTCTAAGTGTACCTTCTTTCAGAAAGAAGTACAATATTTGGGTCATATAATTTTAGCTAAGGGAATAGCTGTGGACCCAGCTAAGATTAAGGCTATTTTTGAATGGCTCAAACCAAGAAATGTTCATGAGGTCCGAAGTTTTATGGGCCTTGCTGGTTATTATAGGAAGTTTGTGAAAAAATTCTCTAAAATTGCACATCCTATAACTTCTTTGCAAAGAAAGGGAAAGAAGTTTGAATGGTCAGAAAAGTGTCAGGAGGCCTTTGACTTGCTGAAGGAAAAATTGACTTTAGCCCTGGTATTGAAAGTGCTTGACCCAGAAGGTCAATTTGAAGTCATTACTGATGCCTCTAGGGAAGGCTTAGGTAGTGTACTAGTCCAAGATGGACATGTCATTGCGTATGAATCATGTAAACTAAAAAACTACGAACATAACTATGCCCCACATGATTTAGAACTAGCAACAGTCATTCACGCACTTCAAATGTGGAGACACTATTTGCTTGGAAAACCATTTGAGTTGAAAATAGATCACCAGGGACTTAAATATCTATTCACTCAAGCCCATCTTAATGCTCATCAAAGAAGATGATTAGAATTTATCTCATATTATGATTTCAAGATTAAATATATTCAAGGAAAAGAAAATCTAGTGGTAGATGCTTTGAGTAGGAGAAGGCACATCTCCACTATGATCTCTATGTTGCAAGGTGTGACCCTTGGTCTCCTTGTTCAATGCTACGTAGCAGTGGTTTGCAACAAGGGCTTAACCACCTCCCATGCTTGTTAAGTCAAGTGGTTGTATCAGGCATTAACAGGTCGATCTTTTGGTGCAATGACAGCTAACAATTGGTATTAGAGCCGATGTCACGGGTTCAAACCCTGTGCTTGCGCTGGGGGGGATTGTTGCAAGGTGTGACACTTGGTCTCCTTGTTCAGTGCTGCACTGCAGTGGTTTGCGACAAGGGCTTAACCGCCTCCCATGCTTGTTAAGTCAAGTGGTTGTATCGGGCATTAGCAGGTTGATCTTTTGGTGCAACGACACCTAACACTCTATACATTTTGATTTTAGAAATCTGGTGTTACAAAAATCCAAGGGAGATGAGTTTTACGAGCTGGTAAAACAAGCCCTTGAGAAAGATCCATAGAATCTGAAATATGAAGGATGCAACCTTGCACCAGATGGGTTATTAAGGTTCAAAGGAAGGATGTATGTACCTAACTCAGTAGAGTTAAGGAATATGGTTTGGAAAGAAGTTCATTTTGCACCATATTCTAGACATCTTGGAGTAACCAAGTTACTCACTGATGTGAAACCTTTATATTTTTGGAAAGGAATGAAGAGGGATGCTACAAATTTTGTAGCTACTTGTATTGAATGCCAAAGGGTGAAGGTGAAACACCAACACCTAGCGGGATTATTATACCCTCGTGAAATTCTTGAGAGGAAATAGCAGATTATAAGCATGGACTTTGTGCAAGGACTCCCTATGTCAAGGAACAAGCACAATGCTATCTTGTTTGTGGTGGACAGACTCACCAAAGTAGCCCATTTTATACCTAGAAACTTGACATATGGAGCACCAGTCATTGTTCAAAAATTTGTTCAAGAGATTTTCAAACTGCATGGCATTCCAAAAAAGATTATTTTGGATAGGGATGCATAGATGACATTGAGGTTTTGACAAACCTTGTTCTCTTCACTTGGTACATAGTTGAAGATAAGCTCTGCTTATCATCCTGAAACAAATGGTCAAACTGAAAGGGTGAACCAAGTTTTGGAGGATTTATTAAGGATGTATTGCATGGATCAACAATACAAGTGGGAGGATTACCTTCCTCTAGTGGAATTTGCCTATAATAACTCTTATCACTCAGCTATTAAGATGGCACCATTTGAAGCATTATATGGATGAAAGTGTTGAAACCCTATTAGATGGGATAAGCTAGAAGATAGGGTTAGCCTTGGTCCAAAAGTGCTATCAGAGATGGAAGAACAAGTCCATCCGATTAAGAGAAGGCTAGCAGAAGCCAATGATAGACAAAAGAGTTATACTGATGCAAAGCATACTGAAAGGCATTTCATTGTGGGAGATAAAATTATCCTAAGGGTAAAACCCCAGAAAAGCTCCATCAAATGTCCAAACTGGCACCAAGATATGTGGGCCCATTTGAAGTTCTAGAAGAAGTCAACCCAATGGCATACAAAATTGCTCTACCACTAGCACTTTCCATGATGCATAATGTGTTTCATGTTTCTTATTTGAAAAAGTTTAATTCTACTGATAATCAAATTCCTATGCTTGATTGGAATATGCTACAGGTGAAAGACCTAGGAGTGGTGGTGAACAAGCCCATCAAGGTGCTGGAAACATGTAATCTACGCTCATGTAATAAGGAAATAACACAGTACAAGGTCCAGTGGGACCAATATTCGATGGAAAACACCACCTAGAAAAATTATGATGACTTCCATGCTAGATTCCCTTATCTTTTCTAAGACATTTGATAGTATGCTATTGAAAATATTTTTATATTATGTTGGCTTATCTTAAGACAATTAATCATCAGGGACGATGATTCTTATGGGGGGAGATATGTTACATCCCCAACTTACAACTAGACTTAATCTTTAACTTAGTATGATAATCAAGAGGATTAGACATAGTTAATTGATTTGATATTGTGAAAATATCTATTTTAACTCTTGATTATGAAATAGTTATTGATGATAATTTGTTTTATAAATTGACTAAATTATGTTATGAGACATGATAATGATACACTGATCATGATCTTGTGGACCTGAGTGTGAAAAGGAAAATGAATGTCCTTCAAAGAAGGAAGGAGAGTATCATCCTAAAGAAATGGTTAGACATTGTGAAAGAAAAGGGTTGAATAGCTATCTGAGTATCGACTTTTATATCCTTCTAAACTTCTTTCGTAAGTTGACATGTGTCATGCCTCTTTTCTTAGTTTTCATGTCCTATGTAAGTTGTTATGTCCTTGATGCCATTTAGACTAGTCACAAATACTAGTTGATGTTCTTGAAGCATCATGATGTAGGAGCATCCACAGTCAATGGCAATCTTACATCACCAAAAATATTGCTATTTTAATTTGGTTTGTTTTCAATAAGATTTGTGGGCTTTGGGAAATACTATTTTTAATTTGTAACAAATATAATTTTCTTTGGGTGCAATTGTAATTTGGTGGGATTTGACTGATTTTGTCATAAGTGGGGCTGCCAAGAATCTTGGAATTAATGGCATCTATTATTGTAACCATCATAGTTGTAAGGAATATGTAAGTTGTCATAACAACCCAAAATTGATTGGGTGAATTCTAGGTGTCCATTGCACAAGATTTTATCTTTATTATATTCAAATTGTAACCTCTAAGAATGGTGTGGATTTTCAAGAGGTGGTTCCATATGGGCCACAAAGATTTGCATGTTGTTGCATGTCTGGGTCATTATTATGAAACCCAGTCTTGGTAAAATGGGCATAACTTTCTCATTTTAGATAAAAATTGAAAAATTTAAAATGTTCTAGAAATATGAGAAGGAGATGCATAGAACCCAAAAACGTTTCTAGAAAATTTAGAAAAGTACAGGAACAGTGATAGGAAGAAGTGAAGGGATTTCTTAGAGCAGATTTTGAAGAGAGAAAATTTTTAGATACCCATATGCTGCTGGAAGGAATCAAGAATGTGGAGAACTTATTTGTTTCAGGTGTTGAATGTGTAATTTTAGAAAGCTCATAAGCTTCATTTTGATGTAATGAAATTTTAGATTGAAATAAATTCAGTGTTGTAGATTTCTCTTCCATTTTCTGTTGTTTCACTTCATTTGTAGCCTTCTTGCATAGGCTTTTGTTAGGATTTTGTGTTGGTATTTGTTGAAGATTTGAAAGGGAGAGTATCCCTATGCATCACATTATCTCAAGTCGAGGGACAATCTTGTAGAGAGATAAGGAAGTCTCTCTTTTCTTCTCAAGGATAATGTTCCTTAGTCTCTCCACTAAGGATGATAGTCGAATTCAGAGGAGAATCTTTCGACTTGACATTCGACGATCTAGATGTGTTGTTTTGTGCTTCCTATTATTCTATTTTAATCATTTAGTAAGGATTGAAACCCTAATCTAGGTTAAATTGCCATAATAATAATATTGTTATTATCTCTTTTATCATATTATTCGATTTCAATCGAGTGCTATTTAATTGTTGTTGGTTAGCTTTTTGAAGTTATGGAGAGCCTTAAGCTCATCCATCTTCTAGTATGATGCCAGAATGTAGCCACCTTTGTGCAAACTAACCAAGTGGGGAAAGGTAGTTACCTTTCATTATGGTATATGAGGGGTCGAGGTGGGTTACGGAGCTAGAGGTGAACACATTCAGGGAATGCAGTTTTGGTTTTGGTTTTTAGTTGGGGAATTAGTAGACTAGGTTGGTGGTGAGGAAAAAGGTAGCAATAAGTTAAAGGAAAGAGAAAACACCAGTGGCTTTAGAGCCATGTGTAGTTTGAAGGATAATCAAACTAGAATGACCTCTTCATTGAATCTTTAACCTAGTAATACAAAGGATGTAATCCTATTTATTATCAATATAAATACTGAACTGTGATCATGAGTAATATTTTTTAAGATGAAGTTATTGTCAGAACTTAGAGGCATGAGGTCAGTAAGGCCATGCCATTACTTGTGAAAATCTTCATTTTGTTGTGGCTTGAGGTTGTTATAGATGAGCTTTTATGGTTTATAAGTGTTATGTTTTATAGTGGCTCCAAGCCTTAAGGCCGAGCATACCAAGATTATCTTTATGATAAGAATAAGCTTGTAGCCTTAATGGTTGAGCTAGCATTACCATTTAAACATCAACTATTGAGTTGAGTTTTGAACTTAAAGGAATCTTTTTATACTATTGTAGGCTGTAAGACTGATTGTTTAAACATTGAAAATTTTTTGGAGACTACACTCTAGGCCGTATGGCTGAGGCAGCGAAATGTTATAATGTTATTGGTGGGTAGGCTTAAGGCTTTGAAGCCAAGCATCGACTGCCCATGTGAAGACTATGTTTCTTGCTCAAGGCCACAAGGATGAATCTTTTGTGATGACTGTGTTTCCTTCTCAAGGTCGTAAGGCTGAGTCTTTTGAAATGAAAATCCTTTCTGTGTCTAAGATGGGGTCTCACGACCCCACTATAATGTTTTATACATCTTTATCTTTGCAAAGATTGGCTAGTGCTTGAAGCCGTATTGGTTGGGCTTGTTATTAAAGAATGATAAACTCACATCAATTAATGATGTGGTTAGAGTTTATGAACTCTCGAATGGAGAAGGAAATACTCCATAATGATTGTTATCATAAGTGATTAATGCAGTCATATGACTGTGGTCTCAGCCGCGAAGGCATTATCATTCATAATATGTCACCCGACTATGATGACAGTCGGGGAGGCATTCAAAAAATAGTGTGTTTACAACACCAAAACTGATACCCAATCAAGCTTGTATGAAAAGCCAATTATGAAACATTTCTAAGGTTACTTAAACTAGTAAGATTATTTACTTATATCCTCAAGTATGGAGGTGTTGAGACCATTGTGAACATGGTCTCATCATGAAACCATTGAAATGTATTTACAAAAGAATACTAATTTATTTGTTATGAGTCTAAATTTAAGACTTATTGTTAAATGTTATGAGTTATGAATATTATACTTCTACTCTATTAAGGCAAGGTATGCCTTGAGTACATGTATACAATTTCATCATATGAGATGACTTGTTTCTAAAATTGCAAACCATATGTGTCCCAAGTGTCAAATGGTTGAACTTGATATGAAATGAAAATGAACCTGGTGATGAGGAGTCACTAGATTCTTGTTATCAAAATAACATATTCTAGTTGTAACCAACCTATGAATGGATTTGAATGTCCAAGTCTGGATAGTGATTCAAATTGATCCCACTCACACAAGACCTAAAGAATTGGGTCGTTAAGAACTTACTGTAGGACAAGACAACTTATAAGTTGAGTTAGGGTGGTGGACATATGATGACATTCATTGTGTAATGTGTATGTATGAAAAACTTTGGCCAAAGTAATGCATTTGTTTCTATGTGCATTCTTGGTCCACAATGTTCCGATGGCCTAGTGTCTCCAATAGTGTCATACGAGTTAGAGTGGATCTATAGTGTGTGACCATGAGACATTAGGAAGGACACAACACAAGATACTCAGATGGCTATCCAATTGGTTTCTAATGTCTAACATTTCCATGAAGGGTAGGGCTTCTTCTAGTTAGGAACATGAGTGGGGAACCACAAGTCTATGGTTAGATGAAAAGCACCAGGATGATGCTCTCCTTTCCAAGCATGAGACAAGCCGAGGCTTATGAAGATAGATGTCATTGGTTCCAGATACAGTGTTCACATTTTATAAACAGTTGATCAATTGTAATGTAAAAACCTTATTAAGATGCCTAGAGCATATATATTGTATTTGATTAGTGATGGTTACTCACTAAAGATTGTAATGGTTACTAGATTGTAAGTTTTTTTATATCTTGATTTGATTAACATGCTTAATTGTTAGTAAAGAATATGTTTCTTTTGGTTTAATTTTTTATTATCTCTATCAATTCTTAATTAATGACTTTATTAAGTTACATGTTTAAGTTAAATCTTGAGCAATATGGAAAGTGATGTTAGAATGTGGCACTATTGCATGGAATTTAAAATTACACTTGTTCTCTCCTTGAAATTTTAAATTCTTCACAAAATCCAAACCATAACTTTTCATAAATGAGTCCTTACATGTCATACACCTACCTAATCCTAGCCATCCATCCATTAAACCACTCAATTTCATCCCTTGATCTCCCTTTAAATCTTTGAGCATCTCCCTCATCCAATCTCTTTGTGCAATTTGTCCAATTCTCCTTGTTTCACAATCCTCAAGGAATATGAGCCCTTGATCCTCACAATTAATCTTAGCCCTCCATCCTCACCTCCAAAATTCTATAAATTGAGCCCTTCCCCTCCATTTCCAACAAGCAATTTGAATGCAAAGAATTTTTGCCTCTATGAGCACTTAACATCCTTTAGAAACTAGCATAAATCATATCAATTAGGACATATCAAGAGCTTTGCATAATAAATTAGGGTGCAATTAGGATAGTTTATTTGCATTGTTCTTTAGTCTAATCTTGATGTTGCAATTGGTTGTGAATTGAATAGGTTGAAGTTATTTAGCTTATTTATGATGGTTCACTCTCAATAGCATACATTTTGGCATGCCCGGTGGGACCACCACCTCCTAACCTAGTCTTTTACATGAAATTGTGTTACAATCTCATTGTGTAGGTCAGAACATTGCTCAGATTTTAGGGATTAGTACTTACACATCATCTTTCAGCGCCCACGCCTCTCTATTCAATACTTGGGCCCTGCTATCCACTGGGTCACTTTGCCACCTGTTAGTGCCTGTTTTTTAAGGAGTAGTGCTTATACATCTGGGATTAGTGTTTGCAATTCATGCATTAGCACCCAAACTCAGGGGAGTGTCATTTCAAAATTACATACGAAACTAACGTGCAATTCACATGCATTTGTATTAGTATCTTTTCTAGGTTATTTAACACTTTCTTTGTAGGTGATAGCCCTCTCTTTTGTAGGCACTAGTTTACAAACATCCACTCTTGCCAGGATGGTTCAGTTCTTAGCCAACCAACTTCAGAACCCACATAGTAGGGAGTAGCACTCAGGATCCACAATTTGGCACCCAGTTTGAATCCTTCTTGCATTGTTTTACATTATTCTTACATCAAGAGGTCAAATTGTGTTGTTTGTGCATCTAATTGATCTAAAAGGTTATCTTGCAGGATTGAAACTCTATGTTTTTGTAGGTTTTATCAAGTTGGCAAATCATCACTCTTGCCAGGACAAATCAATGCCTAGGTAGACTATATCAACACTTGTTGGGTCAAGTATATTTTTTCTATTTTAGTGCCTAGCTTTTCTGTTTCAGTGTCTATAGTACTAGGATTAGTTTCTGCACCTATTTTAGTGCTTGCATCTATCAGTGCTGAAACAAATTCTTGTAGTGCATGTTTCTGTTTAGCTTTGATTTGCTAAATTTTTGTGATTTTGTGAGACTAATCCTTGTCTTTGTAGCATATCTCACTCGTCCAAGACAATATTATCAAACTACTAATGATTGCTTGCAGCCCTACAATTCAAAGCATCATTTTTTTATCACTAGTTTAGGGACTAAATCAATGTAGAGGTAAATTAACTTGTTTTCTTTGTCTTAGGGTGTTAGAAGGTGTATTCTCTTCCATCATACCATTGGGTGAACTTGGGGATCAAAAACATTCTCTCAATCTCTTTGTTTTATTGTTAATCCCAAGGTCTTTAGTGTGTATGCTCTCCCCTTATGCTTTGTGCAATCTTGGGTGATTAAAAAAACCTTAGATTTCATCACCAATGGGATGACCTCAACTACATGTTTAGGCACGGTATATAAGTGTTGTGAGAATCGAAAGACTCACTTCAAAGGAAGGGCCCCATCTAGTCTAAGCAAAAACACTAAGACTATCGATATGTCGAGACTTGGTTTGGTTGGCACTCTTGGTTGGATGCTTGGGACACCCCCATTCATACATTCATCCCCCATACCTAGTGTATATTGGGACATCCCCTAGTAACTTGTATATCCTAGGTAAAACCTTTTATCCCGATAAGATTGTGATGCACCAGATACCAATTACACATGGGAAGTTACTCACTGCACAAGCCACATTGATTCAATCACCAAGTGAAAATTCCCTCTAGAAATAGGTGTACATGTCGTGTATGCTCTCCCCTTATGCCTTAAAGCAATCTTGGGTGATCAAAAGTGGTTAGTTTCCTCCTCATGGGACTTGCATGTTACACCTAGATAAAGGCAGTGAGGTGGGTTTACAATCTTATACAATCCTATCTTACTAAATCTAGGTTGTTAATGTGCTTGACATGTCTTCTCGTGCAAAACCCATAAGAGTCATATTATTTTTACTGACAAAAGGTTCTCAAATCAGCCATGATGCATGTTTTTTGATGTCTCTTGCCAAATTAACCTAGAAAACACCTTGAAAGTTCAAACATAATCAATCAATGCCTATACATGTCTCTTAGCACCTAAAACTTACATATTAGCACTTATCCCACACACATTAGCACTTGGATTAAATATTGATTCATACTATCCTTTAGCGCTTGACTGGAATCTTTTAGCACCTGGCTCCATACATTAGCACCCATCTTCCTTCCATTAGTGTCTAGACTCTCTATCTCAATTCCTATTTGTCCTCTGGCAATGCCTAGACTTATTGTTTAGTGCCTGTCTACCACCATTTAGCACTGAGACTTTCTGTCCTAGCGCTTCTTCATCCTCTATCAATGCTAAGGCCTTCTGTCTCATTGCATGTCTAGCAACTATTAGCACCTAGACCTCTTGTCTTAGCACCCATCCATCACTTGTTTATGCCTAGACTGTCTATCTTAGCACAACTTTCATAAGACTTCCCAATCCAAGCCTGATTAATCTTGTAAACATAATTTCAAATACACCACTCCTTCAATCATCCCATGTATACTTTCAACCACATAATCATCCATATTTCACATACAAACTATCCATTTGAAGCTTATCTTGTGACTCATCTTCAAATTCCTCGTTTATCATCAAATCATCTAATCTACCTATCCTAGAATCATCCAAGTCCAAAAAAATAAAAGACACCTCATCCAAAAAATTAAACCAAACCCATTCTAAGGTTATAATCTAGATCTTTTTATCCTTCTCTAGTTTGTATAGGATTAAGAATTTATCTATCTTAAGTTTAGTATAAATTAGATATCATCTCCCTTGGATAAACTAGCCTAGGACCTTTGACTACTCCTAAGTTGGTGGACTTCAAGAATCTCATTTTTCTTGGTGCATCTTGTCTACCCCAAGTAAGACAATATTGCTATCCTTTTTGCTTAGGCTCTTTGTCCATCCTAAGTAAGATAGGATAAAATCCCATCATAGCTCATCAAAGGATCTAGATTTGAACTTAGAATACCATCATCCCCCAACTATCATCAATCCTAAGAAACATCAACCAAGCATCCATTAGACGTTCATTGTTTTATGCCTCCTATCACATGGTCACAAGCTAGAAGAAAGATGAATTCTCACTATCAACCCCTCTCTCCACATGGATCCACTATATGCAACATGGAGGGATATTGTTGCAACTATGTGCCTAATCAGTGTTGTCATTGATGTCAACATATTTTTGTTGCCATTGGTGTCAACTGTATCCTATTTTGTTGCCTGACTAGAAGAATGGAATGTTGAGGATATTGAGAAAATTAATAGATATGGACCATACGGAAGTATAGAGGATTGTTTGAAGTAGCTCTAGTTAAGATTTGAGAGGTCCACATGAAGATTTGAAGAAGCTATGGCCATCTAAGTAGAATCAGGTTTTGCTATGATCAGAAGAGACAGAGTGACAGTAAATTAGTTTGGATTGCTCTACATTGAAATATTATGATCTGTGGATCTAGAGGCATCATTTGGAAGTCAGTGTGTATCATCAACTCCTATGGTTCATGGTTTGAAGATCTGCAAGCAATCTTTCTAGTCTGACAGTATGGAAGACAGTATTCTTGAGGTCCTGGATGAAGATGCGAGTGATTCTAATAAATTGGAGGAGTGCAGATGTTTTTGTTGAATTCAATGTACTTGTGGAGGTCTCTGAATTTTATAACTATAGTGTTGGAGGTCCGCATTGGAGATTGAGCTCGTTGTTGAAGTTGTTGTTCTTCCTAGTCTTGGTCGACTAGATGATTCAAGCATGTTGTGGATGATCAAAGAGCAATTCTATGAAGCATGGCATGTTGATCAAGGAAGATTTGAGTCTCAATTATGTTTGGCTAACAACATAGTGATTCACATTAAGTTAGATGTTTGTAATACCGACTTTGATGTTTATTCCAAGGTTGATGAAGGATATAGGCATGCAGATGAGTTGTGAAAAAGCATCCTTGTGTGAAATAATCAAATCCAAAGAAAGGATCAGAGGTAGAGTAGAGAAGAGGAGGAGCAGAGGAACAAGAACAATAAAGGATGAAGTAATAGTGAAGAAGTATTTGGGAGAAGAATAGAAGTTTTGTGAGCATTCAATGAGATTGAACTAGGCATGAACAAGATGCTATTTCTCAGTTAATCCTTTCTATATCAAATATAAATCTCTATAGGTAGTGAGCCTCCTATAGGCAGTGAGCCTCTCTAAACAGTGAGCCCTAAGGCAAGTGCCTTTTCATTTTATTTAAGTACTTTTAATAGGGTACAAATCTTGTGGGTTAACCCCCATCGTGGTTTTCCCTTAATTGGGTTTCCACGTAAAAATCCTAGTGTTATGTGTGTTCAATTTATTTCTGCTCATGTATTGTTGATTCATGCCTTAATTCTTACATTATTAATCTGATTGCAAGTTGATAAACAAGGTTGAAAGAAGAAAAAGTTAAATTGTGAGACAACTAATTAACCCCCCCTCTTAGTTGTCTGGACTAATTCTAATAATTGGTATCAGAGTGAGGTTCCTCTGAAAGAAGCTTGACTACTTGAGGAGATCAAGAATGTTGACTTACAAGAAGGATAGTCTGAGATTTGATGGAACAAATTACACTTTGTGGAAGATGCGCATGTAGTGTCATTTGCAATGTATGGGTGATGCCTACTAGTCAATAACTGAGAATGAGTATAAGGTTCTAGAAAAAGGTCCTACAACTCCAGATGAAATCAAAGAAGCTGAAAACAACATCTGAGCTAAAGAAGCCTTGTTGAGTGCCTTGTTTGATATAGAAATGACAAATCTACTGGAATTGAAGACTGCATATGAAATCTGGGAGAAGTTGAAAACCCTACATGAGGGTGATGAATATGTCAAATGTTCCAAGCTACAAAGCCTGAAGGGCATATATGAAAGCTTAAGGATGAGTGAAGATGAAAATATTACCTCATACATGCTAAAAGTGAATGAAATTGTGAGTGGTATAAGTTGTGTTGGTGGAGTATTGGATGAATTAGAGATTGTTACCAAAGTGCTCAGATCCTTACCTCCGGCCTACAAACATAAAGCTGTTGCCATTAAAGAAATCAGGATTGTGACAACTGTTACAAGGGATCAGTTGGTTGGTAAACTTTCAACATTTGAAATGAGTGAGTTTGGTGATTCTCTTGCTAAGTCTGAATCTGCATTTAAGGCCAGTATGTATGGAAAACAAAGATATGATCCAGGTGAAAGTTCTTCAGGAAGATCAAACAGATTTGTGAAGGCAAGGAAGGATCTTAAAGATGATGAAATTGAGACTGTAGATCTTGAAGCTCTTATTGCCAAAAGAATGCCAAGAGGATCCAGTAAGTATGAAGGAAAGTTGCCATTCAAATGTTTTACTTGTAATAAGATTGGTCATTTTGCCTCAAGATGTCCGGAGAGGTTTTCAAAACCAAACCCTAATAGATATAAAGATCAGAAGAAATGTCACTATGTCCAAGAAACTGGAGAAGAAGGAGTCACAAATGATGAATCTGATCATGGAGGTTCCACTGAAGGTGATTGGGTGTTCATTGCTATCGAAGAAGAAGGTCTGGTGTCTACTAAATCTACTAGTTGTACAAATGTGGAAAGTGCCTTGGCTACTCAGGTTGTTGAAAAGGATGAATGGGTGATCGATAGTGGATGTTCTCATCATATGACTGGTGACAAAAGTAAGTGTGTAAGCTTTGAAAATTATGAAGGTGGGTTTGTGAAATTTGGAGACAACTCAGCTGGTAGAATCTGTGGTAGAGGATCCATCTCTTTTGATGGTAAGAATAACACAAATGATGTTCTGTATGTGGAAGGATTGAAGCATAATCTTCTCAGTGTTGGACAGTTGGTTGGCAAGGGTTATGATCTTTGATTCAAGGATGGAAAATGTAGAATCTTGGAAAGCTTCCGAACTGAAATTGCATCTAGTACTCAAACTAGAGGTAACATCTTTCATTTAAGTAGTTCTAGAAAAAGTTGTTTGATTGCTTAGACAAATCAAAGTTAGCTATGGCATAGGAGAATGTGTCATGTGAATTTTGATAACATTGTCAAATTAAGTTCTACTTAGGCTGTAAGAGATTTGCCAAAACTTGTGAAACCTGATAGCATGTGTAGAGAAAATTAATTGGGTAAACAGAATAAAATTTCATTCAAAATTAAGGAACAATTTTCAAGTGGACTGTTGGAACTTTTGTATACTAATCTATGTGGTCCTACTAGAATTAGGAGTGTGCAAGGAGACATATATTTTATGTTGTTGATTGATGATTACTCCCATATGATGTAGGTAACCTCCTAAAAGAAAAATCACAAGCTCTTGACAAATTCAAGGTGTTCAAGGTTATGGTGGTGAATGAGATTGGTGTGAAGATAAAGTGTCTGAGATCTGACAGAGGTAGAGAGTTTACCTTCGGTGAGTTTGATTCATTCTATGAAAAGCATGGAATAAAAAGATAGTTATCTACTCCTAGGACTCCTCAGCAAAATGGAGTTGTGGAAAGAAAAAACTGGACCATTCAAGAAGCTGCTAGGACCATGATGATGGAAACAAATGTTCCTCAAGTCTATTGGAGAGAAACTGTGAGTACTGATGTCTACACTCTTAACCAGGTGTAGATCAAAGGCATTTCTTGTAAGACTCCTTATGAACTATGGTTTGGTCATCCCCCTACTATGAGATATTTTAGAGTTTTTGGTAGCAAATGCTGTATCAAAAGAGATGAGGATCTAGGAAAGTTTGAATCAAGAAGTGATGAAGGGATATTTCTGGGTTACTCTACTCAAAGCAAGGCATACCAGTGCTTTAACAAAAGATTGAAAAAGATTGTTGAAAGTGCAAATGTTAGAGTTGATGAGAGCAAAGAAGTGTATTCAGGTCTTACAGATATGATTCAGAAGATCAAGATGAAAGTCAAAGTCAAGGAAGGCAAGTTCAGACCCAGACTCAGATCCAGATTGATCCAAAAAATCTAGTAACTCAAGAGGATAGTGCAGAAGTTGAGGAACAAGCTCAAGAAACTGAAGTCCAAGCAAATCCCAAAACTCCCAGGTATGTAAGGATGAATCATCCTGAAGCTCAAATCATAGGAGATAGAAATAAAGGTGTTTGAACTAGGAGAAGAATTGTTGAAGATCAAGAAGAGATTTGTCTAATTTCAAAGATTGAACCAAAATCAGTAAGTGAAGCCTACAAAGATGAAAACTGGTTAAAAGCAATGGAAGAAGAATTAGTGTAAATTGAAAAGAATCACACTTGGGATCTTGTTTCTAGACTTGAGGACAAAAATGTGATAGGAACTAAATGGGTCTTCCAAAATAAACTAAATGAAGATGGTGAAGTTGTAAGAAACAAATCAAGGTTGGTATGCAAAGGATATTCTCAAGTCGAAGGAAATGATTTTGAAGAAACTTTTTCTCTGGTGGTAAGAATAGGGGCAGTCAGACTATTTCTTGCATTTGTTGCTTATAAAGATTTCAAGGTCTATTAGATGGATGTCAAGTTAGCATTCCTAAATGGAGAATTAGAATAAGAAGTCTACATTGAGCAACCAGAAGGATTTCAATTGTCTGATTAGAGAGATATCATCTGCAGGTTGAGGAAAGCATTGTATGGACTCAAACAAGCCCCAAGAGCCTGGTATGTAAGATTAGATAAGTATCTGCTAAAGCTAAGATACAACAAAGGCACTGCTGATAGTAATCTTTACTTCAAGATAGATCATGAACACATTTTGATTGTTGAGGTATTTTTTGATGATATCATTTTTGGTGGAAATGAGAGTATGTGCAAAACATTTGCTGATCAGATGTAGAGTGAATTTGAGATGTCCATGTTTGGTGAAATGAATTTCTTCTTGGGTCTACAAATCACTCAGTCAAATAAAGGTATCTTCATAACTCAATCTAAGTATGTGAGAGAATTGTTGAAAAAGTTTGGAATGGAGGATTCAAAACCAGTAAGTACTCCTATGGTAACCGGATACAAGTTGAGTAAAGATGATGATTCACCTAAGCTAGATTAGAAAAGGTATAGATCAATGATTGGAGGACTGCTTTATCTGACTCAGACCAGACCTGATATCATGAACATAGTTGGACTTGTTTCTAAATTTCAAGTTGATCCTAGAGAATCCCATGTGCCAGTCAAGAGAATTTCTAGATATCTCAAAGGGACACTTGATTATGGCTTAGGTATCCAAAGGATAATGACTTCACTCTTCATGCATATACAGATGCTAATTGGGCAAGAGATGTGAATGATAGAAAAAGCACTAGTGGTGGTGCATTCTTCTTGAGAAGGAGATTGGTTTCTTGGCTGAGCAAAAAGCAAGAGGCAATATCTCTATCCACAGTAGAGGCAGAATATATAGCAATAGCAAACAACTATACTCAAGTTTTGTGGATGAAGCAAATGCTGAAGGATATCAGAACTGTGTTTGAGGAGCCTGTGCATGAAGATTTGAAGAAGCTATGGCCATCTGAGTAGAATCAGGTTTTGTTGTGATCAAAAGAGACAAAGTGATAGTAAATTGGTCCAGATTTCTCTGCATTGAAATATTATGATCTGTAGCAGTGCGGATCTAGAGGCATCATTGGAAAGTCAGTGTGTATCATCAACTCCTATGGTTTGTGGTTTGGAGGTCCGCAAGCAATCTTTCTAGTGTGATAGTCATGGAAGACAGTGTTCTTGAGGTTCCGGATGAAGATGCAAGTGATTCTAATAATGTGGAGGAGTGCAGATGTTTTTGTTGAATTCAATGTGCTTGTGGAGGTCTCTGAATTGTATGACTATAGTGTTGGAGGTTTGCATTGGAGATTGAGCTCATTGTTGAAGTTGTTCTTCCTCGTCTTGGTCGATCAGATGATTCAAGCATGTTGTGGATGATCCAAGAGCAATTCTATGAAGCGTGGCATGTTGATTAAGGAAGATTTGAGTCCTAGTTATGTTTGGCTGACAACATAGTGATTCGTATTAACTCAGATGTTTGTAATGCTGACCTTGATGTTTATTCCAAGGTTGATGAAGGATATAAAGGCATGCAAATGAGTTGCGAAAAATCATCCTTATGCGAAATAATCAAATCCAAAGAAAGGATCAGAGGTAGAGCAAAGAAGAGGAGGAGCAAAGGAATAAGAATAGTAAAGGATGAAGTAATAGTGAAGAAGTTTTTGGGAGAAGAACAGAAGTTTTGTGAGCAATCAATGAGACTGAACCAGGCATGAACAAGATGTTATTTCTCAGTTAATTCTTTCTATATAAAACATAAATCTTTATAGGTAGCGAGCCTCCTATAGGCAGTGAGCCTCTATGAGAAGTGAGCTCTGGGTAGTGATCCCTAAGGCAAGTGCCTTTTCATTTCATTTAAGTACTTTTAACAAGGTACAAATCTTGTGGGTTAACCCCCACCATGGTTTTCCACATAAAAATCCTGGTGTTATGTGTGTTCAATTTGTTTCTGCTCATGTATTGTTGATTCATGCTTTAATGTTTACATCATTAATCTAATTGCAAGTTGATAAATAAGGTTGAAAGAAGAAAAAGTTAAATTTGTCAGACAACTGATTCACCCCCCTCTCAATTGTCTAGACTAATTCCAATAGATATGTCAACCAACCTGAAATGGGTGAAACATCCATAACTCCCCCACCTTAGTCGATTTCCTTAACGAAAGAGGACTACATTACAAATTTGAATAATTCCTTGACAATCATAAGGATGAATTCCTTGAATGCCTCATTGAACATGGAGCATGTCTCCCACATTCATTTGACCAAGACAAACTCAAAACAATCATGCATGATAAACTACCATCCCCCATTCACGATCAACCATGGGGACGTATCCCTAATCCCAATAATCTCATCTATCATAATCCATGGGATAACTTCACTATGACTACTAACTCCATTCACAACATTGATAAACACATAGGGGTAACACCACTTCACAACCACAAGTATCATAGCCCCTTATGGTCTACCATTCCATATGATACCGTATAAGTTTCCAACTTCCACCATACCTACTAGTTTAAGTAACCTTGTTGCACCACCCCCATCCAACATTCCCCAAAACACTTCCAATACCATTACCATTCCAAAAACACTTCCTCCTTTAGCCATCCCACAAAGGACGACTATCACCCAAACTATGTTACCTCCTACCATACCTTCACAAATACCTCTCCAATCACAATTCGCATCTCAAGCACCCCATCAATCCCAAAATCCCTTAACAAGTTATATGCATCCCACACACACATACCATTCCACCACTCATCAAAAACCCCCTAACATCACTTCTATGCAACATCAACACATCGCCCAACAACAACAACAACCACCACCTTTAAAATCACATCACACATATCATTCATCTACTCACACCCAACCACAACATCAAACATACGAACCCCCTATCTACTCACAAGCCATGGGTCAACCACCACATTCCCTGATGGACCCCCTAAATTTTCCTGCCCTCTGGTCTTTAAACCCTAAAATGGTTAAGTATGTGCCTAAAATCCTTAAACCCTAAAACTTTAGCCTTTCATTCTAAGTCTATGTTATATTTTTGCATTGACCTATTATATCAATTTTTAATTCATAACCTTAAGTACTTTGTCTCATCCAAAACTAGCCCTTTAGGCCTAGTGACCGACTCCACTAGCATCCTAAATATTACTTAAGTCTTAAAGCTATATCTTTAAGACAAATTGAATTCTATTGTGCCATTAAAGGCTCTATATCTATTAAATCTATCAGAGTTGTGCTCATACGCTGGTCGTAGATCTCTGACTAGTGGGTTTGAGGTCTCATCAGTCGGGAACACCAAGGCGATCACAGGAGTGCATTGCTGAAGGATACCAGAGAACATTCTCTACATTGTTACAACAAGGTAACACATGGAAGTTGGGTCCCAGTCTAGTCTGAATAAGCTAAGCTTAAGGCTTAGCACATTAGTGTGAACATTATGGTGTGGGTCCCTCCTAGGCCTATGCTACTCCAGTGAAGAGGCAGGTGGATATTTTGATCATCAACGTGGAAAGTCTTTTATGAGTTTGCAGATTATCATTGGATAGCACTATTCCAAATCATATAATCTAGTTTCAAGGATGTTAATTTCAAATCTTGGCCATTCTTTCTCCTGTGACAAGCTTCATCAATGTTCATCATTCAAAAGCAAAGAATTTCATGATTTTCAACATAGAGTGTACTATAAAAGAGGAACTCTAACGAATTGTATCAATCTCAATTCATTTCAATGGACCTATTGATTGTAAAAATGTGTTACTAGGAAGCTCCAATCAAATAACATATGCAAATTTCCAATGGTGCAAAGAATTAAATGTAAAAACAAAACTTGTAACTGACTATTAGTAGTTTGACATTACTCTATTTTCCTTTATATAGAGTTGGCAGTATTGTAATAGGGGAATCTTAGAGGATTCTCATTATGGGATTTAGATACAAGATATCCACACTTTTGGGGAGTAGTATTATGTTGCAGAGTAGGTTCATCTTGTCAAGTTTGTAGAGAAAAACATTGCCTGTAGGTGAATAAAGTTCTATATGACATTTTCAATTCAAATTGAATTATATGAATAACAATGAATGTGTGTGTTTCTTACAATTGTCTCCTTGAATGTATGCATCTCTTATGTGATTGAAGAATCAAGGATTTTGGATTTCATTTATGCACACTTATTGTATTGAATGTCTTATTTACAACTTCTATTCAAGTAACAAATAAAACATGCTTTGAATAAGTCATAGGGAGTGGTGTATTACATTAGGGATTGTTGAAGAAGAGTTTTAGGAAATACTCTTTCTTGGGTGTGTCACTATAAGGCAATAATACTAATATGCCCTCTGAGTTTGAATTTTTGATGTCAAAAGGAAACATATGTAATGTAGTATTTTGACTCTGTTGCCTTGATAAAGCACCGATCTAAGGAATTATTTGCCCAAAGGTCTAGAAAGAACATTGAATTTAATGATAAAATCATTCAAACCATGTTATTTTGTTTTGCATTAGTTTAGGTAGGTTTACTGCATGTTCTCAAAGCCAACAATGTAAAAATCTCCAAGAACTTTGCCAAATTTTGGGATAATCTTACATATCTTGGTGCAAATCTATGAGAACATTTCTACCTAATATTGTGAAAGAAAAATATGTTGGCTGTAAAATAAGGGATACCTCCTAGGTTTGGCAGAACTTGAAGTGCAAGGGAAATAGGTGCAAACAATCTCCCAATCTATTGGCCAAGTCTCCCATTGAACTTGATCATAAGAATTGGCAAATCTTTAAAGTTTGATGTGTGCAGATTTGGGAACCAACAGAATTGGTGACTCTATTGGGGAAAGGCTTAGTTATCCATTTGAAAAGAGTCAAGCCATTATCATGATCTGATTAGTAGGGTTAGATAGTGAAGTTCTTCATACCTGGAGAAAGAAATTATTGTAGCATATTTAAATACTTTTAAAATGTGCTCTGCTGGTGAAGTGAATCCAGAATGAATTTCATTAGATAGGGGCTTTTGGCTACTTGATATTTTGTCCTCTTTAGAGAGGTGGGGACTCTATTGTTGAACCTATTTGAAGCTGCAATATATTCTCAGGTACTTCATCTCTTTCATTCAATATGATTAGTTTAGAATATCATTCTTGATCATGTTCTTAGAAGAAGTTGTTTTCTATTGAAAGATACAAATCTCTGAATTTTAATAGTATTCATTGTCATCCAAATATTGTTCCTAGTGAAGTTAGAAAATGTTTGCCAAAATATAGTGGAAAGAATTCTGAATCAACAAACAAGAATATGCAAGTTTTATGTGATAGGAGATTATGAGATTAAGGCTGAGGATGTTTTTATGAATCTTTTTGTTCAATCATTGAAGGATGATGCTAGGGATTGTTTTTCAGAT
Organism: Cunninghamia lanceolata; assembly: GCA_027924645.1. Lineage (NCBI taxonomy): Eukaryota > Viridiplantae > Streptophyta > Pinopsida > Cupressales > Cupressaceae > Cunninghamia > Cunninghamia lanceolata. The sequence continues at coordinate 1,872,727 of BSBN01000201.1, read as the reverse complement.
TTACCTTTGTGTTCTATTTCTTCATGGCTAGATCTTGAGATTGCATTTCTAGAACAATTTGGTGAAAGGACCGATGTGATTTAATTAATTACACAATTCATGAACATCCAAAAGGAAAAGGATGAGTTGGTTCTAGCTTTCAATGTACGATTTTCAAAATTGCTCAAACATATTCCAAAATATATGAGGCCAAATGATGCATTATGTTTGACAATCTATCTCGATGCATTAAATGAGGAAATGAGTTATATCTTGAGAGAAAAAGGAACTTGCTACACTTCATCAAGCTTATGAAATTACAATGGGTATTGAGAATAATTAGAAATATGGGATACCAATAGGATACATGTCTACAAGTTTTGGTTATTGTAAAGCATATTATGCAAATGAGCAATGCAAATTGGAAAATGAGAATAGTTTTCAAAGTGAATGTAATTCTTCTCTTCTAGTTTGTTCACCATTGCTTCATGAGAATCACAGAGAGTTCCAAGGAAGTTGTGAATAGATGCCAAGTACTATTGATCCCATGTTTTTTGTTCAATAATTACTTGATTTGAAGAAATAAGGAGAATCACCCTATGCTTTGTATACACTATTCATGACTGCTTTGTTGGAAATCCTAGAGTATTGTAGTCCTAAGGACTCTATGTGTGTTGGTTTGTTCTATGAAATTTATGGATCGGGTCTGAGCACTTTGTCAAAGAGACTGAAGCCTCAAAATCTTGATAAGATATTTGATTGGATTGGGATTACGAAAAGAGCTAAAGGTGATTATGCATGAATATTGAGTTATGTCTTAGAATACTAATAGTAGTTATGTTATCAAGTAAATTCATGGCATAATGCATAAAGATGAAGAAATTGTGGTAGAAAATGAAGGCATATCCTGTAATGATAAAGATGAAGGTTGTGATCAACCCATAGGAGAAAGATATGTAGATGCAGGTTGTATACCTAATGAAATAAAGGATATACATGTTGTTGAAGAATCAAAGGAATACACAAATACCAAGTATGATGGATCATCTTGTGAGTTAAATACTGAGAATGATGCATTTTTAAGTCAGTATTTTCTAGCTATTCATGATAGTGTATATGAAGAAGAGATGCAGGTTTCTATTTTCCATGAACAAGATATTCATACGGATACAACCAAGATAGTAGCTACTTCATATGAGGAGAATGAGGTGGAATACTCTCCCAAGGTTGGCACTCATGTTAAAGATTCAAGCCACAACAACCTTGATTTTGTACATCATACCATGGAGGATGTCAAGAAGACACAAGATATGTGTGATGGATGGTTACAAAGAGCTAGGAAGGAAAATTGTTGGCTTCCCAAGAAAGACAACATTTATAGGAGGTCAAGGAACGTTGCAATTAACTAGATCATGCAAGGTAACAAAGGGAGTTATACCTTAGATCTCTATTTCTTCCAAGGGAATAATTCATTGAGGTAAGCAAGAAAGAATATACAAATTTAGTTAAACAAGAAAATAGGTATGATTCAAAAAAATTTGTTTGTATACCCAATTTGTATCATGAGGGTCATGATTGACCTCTAATTAAGAGCCCCTTGGAGACTCAAATCATAGATGAGGATAGAATATCTGAGCATTCACTTAGTGGATCAGCCACTAGTATTATATCTACACATGAAGAAGGAGACATAAGTGGTTCATATTTGGGTGACCCTTTGATCATTCATGGAGAGATTGAGGAGTTAATTTGTGACAAGGTATACATCTATCTAGAGAGTGCTTTATTTCAGGGATTTGGGTTAGGTACATCTTTTGGGTCAGTAAATAAGAGTAAGTATCAAGCTATGGAAGAACTTGAACATGAAGCCTGTGATGATAACATATCCTTGAATAGTTATTCACTCTCTAATAATTCCAATGGTTTACTTTGGGACAACATGTTTGCACTAATACATAGCTATGATTCATAGATTTTAAGTATGCAAAGAGATAGTATCTATGTGGGATTTTCATTTTTTGTCAACGTGCTTCCACAAAAGCATGATAAAGGTGGCACTGTTAAAAATAGGATGATATGCTTTCATGATACTATCAGTTAAATAGTGATTCTACTTTGGATTTGAAATTGTCTACTAAAAATAGGATATTTGATAGAGGCAAATATTGGTTCTTCATCTTTGGTGTCTTAGGGCCACCAAATGAAAATTGATAGTATGTGTTTTGATGAAGGATGGAGTAGTTATAAAGCATCCCAATGGATTTGGCACCTGGTCTACATCCAAGAGAATTTATGTGGTCCTTGCCATGATTGGGTCAGCCATACATCCCTAACCATAGCCACTGGTGGACCCTCCCCCCTAAATTTTCTTGCCCTCTAGTCTTTAAACCCTAAAATGGTTAAGTATGTTTCTAAAAGGCTTAAACCCTAAAACTTTAGCCTTTCATTCTAAGTCTATGTTATATTTTTGCCTTGACCTGTTATAAGCAGTCATTAGTTTTTTATGTTAAATATAGTCTAGACAACTGAGAGGGGGGGTGAATCAGTTGTCCCTAAACTTTAACCTTTTCTAAACCTTTTAAATCTTCTTTATAATTAGATTAATGATGAAAACATTTAAGCATAAATCAACATATGAGCAGAAACAACATGAACACAACACTCGAATTTTGACGTGGAAAACTTGGTTAAGGGAAAAACCACGGTGGGGATTAACCCACAAAAATGTGTACCCTGTTAAAAGTACTTAAGAAAATAGAAGGTACATGCCTTCAGGCACACTGCCCAGAGCTCACTATTCAAGAAGAGGCTCACTGCCTATAAGAAATTATGATTTATACAAAACTAATGAACTGAGAAATAGAATCTACATTCATGCTTGAATCAGTCCCTTTGAAGGCTTAGAACTTCTACTCTTATCTTCAGATTCTTCTCCACTGACTCTTCACTCTATACTCCCTTTACTCTTCCGCTCTGCTTTTGATCCATTCTTCAGATTTAATTCATTGTGTACAAGGATGGTTTTCAACAACTCTTCAATAAGTATTTATATGCTTCATCAACCTTGGAATGATCAATAAGGTCGGCTAAACTTGACATGGATCATCACACTGTCAGCCAAACACAACTGAGACTTGAGTCTTTTTCTACAATCATGCCATGCCTCATAAAAATGCTCTTAGATCATCTACAACATGCTAGGAACATCTAGTCAGCCAAGACTGGGAAGAACATCAACCTCAAAGAAGAAATCTTCAATCAACTAGCTCAAAGTTTAGTGTGGACCTCCAACATAGTAGCCACATGATCCATAGACCTCCACAAGCACATTAAAATTACCAATAACATTCACTTTAAACCAAATTACCAAAATCATTTTTATATTCCTCTGAAACCTCAAGAACACTATCTGCCATGACTATCAAACTAGAAAGATAGCTTGTAGACCTCCAAACCATGAACCACTAGAGTTGATGATACAGACTGATTTCCCAGACATGCCTCTAGATCTGTAGATCATCGTTTTACATTATCAGAGCAATCTGGACCTCTTTCCTATCACTTTGTCTCTCCTGAATAATGTAGGAACGATTTTACTCAGATGGCTATAACTTCTCCAAATCTTAATGTGAACCTCTCAAATCTTAACTGAAGCTTCTTCAAACAAACCTCTACATATCCATATGGTCTGCATATATTGATCTCCATTAATTTTCTCAATATCTTCAATAGTTTGGTCTTCTATACAGACAACAAAATAGGATACAATTGACACCAATGGCAACAAGGATATGTTGACATTAATGACAACACCACTTAGGCACATATTTATAGCAATCTTCCCCTTTGTCATTGATGGAAACATATGATGTGAAAAACTAAATTTAACCATCAAGACAAGAACTTCTCCCCCTTTTTCTTCTCACTTATGCAACTACTTTCTTTACTGCTCCCCCTTACATCAACAACTAGTTTTTCACATGACTTCTCTCCCCCTTTGACATCAATGGCAAAGGGCACATATTTGCTATCTTTTCTCTCTTTTTGCTTCATACTAATCTCAAAATTTGCATACTGACTACTCCCTTTGACTAGTACCACCTTAGCATCAGTCCAGATCACAAGATATGAATGTGAATTCCACCGGACTGATGCACCTTAGTGCATCTTAGTTCTGATTAGGAGGGGTGATAACCCCTAACTTTTCTCTGAGATACTTAAAAGTATCTTTGGGAAGAGACTTAGTGAAGATATCCACAATCTGATCTTTGGAAGACACAAACTCCAACTTGACTTCATTCTCATTAACTTTCTTTCTCAAGAAGTGAAACTTGATAGATATATGCTTTGTCTTTGAGTGTAATACCAAATTCTTGGGAATGCTTATAGCACTTGAATTATCACAGAAAATTTTGACTAGCTCCTCAAACACAATTCTAATGTCCTTCAGCATTTTCTTCATCCACAAAACTTGAGAACAATTATTTGCTGCTACTATATACCCTACCTCTGCAGCAGATAGAGAAATTGCCTCTTGCTTTTTGCTCATCCAAGGAACTAATCTTCTTCCCAAGAAGAATGTGTCACCACTAGTACTTTTTATGTCATCCACGTCTCCTACCCAATTAGCATCTATATATGCATGAAGAGTGAAATCATTGTCCTTTGGATACCACAGTCCATAATCAATTGTGCCCTTGAGATATCTAAAAATTCTTTTAACTGCCACAACATGGGATTCTTTTGGATCAGTTTGAAATCTAGCAACAAGTCCAACTGCATTCATGATGTCAGGTCTGGTCTGAGTCAGATAGAGCAATCCTCCAATCATTGATCTATACCTTTTCTGATTTGCCTTTAGGGATTCATCATCTTTTCTTAGCTTGCATCTAGTTACCATAGGAGTACCTACTGGCTTTGAATCTTCCATTCCAAACTTCTTCAACAATTCTTTCACATACTTGGATTGAGATATAAAGATACCTTTATCTGACTAAACAATTTGTAGACCTAGGAAGAAGTTCATCTCACCAAACATTGACATCTCAAACTCACTTTTCATCTGATCAGCAAATGCTTTACACATACTTTCATTTCCACCAAAAATGATATCATCAACAAAGACCTCAACAATTATAATGTCCTCATGGTTTATCTTGAAGTATAGATTACTATCAGCAGTACCTTTACAAAATCCTAGCTTAAGCAAATGCTTATCTAGTCTGCATACCAGGCTCTTGGAGCTTGCTTGAGTCCATACAAGGGTTTTCTTTGTCTACAAACCATATCACCCTGATCAAACAACTGAAATCCTTCCGGTTGTTCAATGTAGACTTCTTCCTCCAAATCTCCATTTAGAAATGTTGATTTGACATCCATCTAATAAACTTTAAAGTCTTTGAAAGTAGCAAAGGCAAGAAATAATCTAACTGCCTCTATCCTTGCCACTGAAGCAAAAGTTTCTTCAAAGTCAATTCCTTCCACTTAAGAATAACCTTTACATACCAACCTTGCCTTGTTTCTTACAATTTCACCATCTTCATTTAGTTTATTCTAGAAGACCCATTTGGTTCCAATCACATTTTTGTCCTCAGGTCTAGGAACAAGATCCCAAGTGTGATTCTTTTCAATTTGCACCAATTCTTCTTCCATTGCCTTAACCCAGTTTTCATCATTGCAAGCTTCATTTACTGATTTAGGTTCAATCTTTGAAATCAAACAAATCTCTTCTTAATCTTTAGCAACTCTTCTCCTAGTTTGAACACCTCTATTTTTATCTCCTATGATTTGATATTTAGGATGATTCATTCTTACATAGCTAGGGGTTTTGGGAATTATTAGAACTTTTGTTTCTTGAACTGGTTCCTCATCTTCTACACTAATCTCTTGAGTTACTGGAGTTACTGGATCAGTCTGGATCTAAGTCTGAATTTGGTCTTGCCTTCCTTGACTTTGACTTTCATCTTGATCATCTGAATCATATCTACAATACTTGGAATGACCTTCTTTGCTTTCATCAACTTTAACATTAGCACTTTCAACAATCTTTTTCAACCTCTTGTTGAAGCACTAGTAAGCCTTACTTTGAGTAGAGTATCCCAAGAATATTCCATCATCACTTCTTGCATCAAACTTGCCTAAATCCTCATCTCTTTTGATATAGCACTTACTACCAAAAACTCTAAAATATCTTACAGTAGGAGGATGACCAAACCATAGTTCATAAGGAGTTTTACTAGAATTTCCTTCAACCTGTACCCAGTTAAGAGTGTAGACAATAGTATTCATAGCTTCCCTCCAATAAATTTGAGGAACATTTATTTCCATCATCATGGTCCTGGAAGCTTCTTGAATGGTCTAGTTCTTCCTTTCCACAACTCCATTTTTCTGAGAAGTCCTAGGAGCAGATAATTGTCTTTTTATCCCATGCTTTTCACAAAAAGCATCAAACTCACCGAAAGTGAATTCTCCACCCCTATCAAATCTCAAACATTTCAATTTCCCACCAATCTCATTTTCAACCATCATCTTGAACACCTTAAACTTATCAAGAGCTTCTAATTTTTCTTTTAGGAAGGTTACCCACATCATTCAGGAGTAGTCATCAATTAGCAGCATGAAATATTTCTCTCCTTGCACACTCCTAATTCTAGCAGGACCACAGAGATCAGTATGCACCAAATCCAATCTCCCACTTGAACCTTGTTTCTTACTTTTGAATGAAATTTTGTTCTGTTTCCCCAATTGACATTCTCTACATATACTACCAGGTTTCACAAGTCTTGGAAGATCTCTTACAGCTTGAGTGGAACTTATTTTGACAATGTTATCAAAATTTACATGACACATCCTCCTATGCCATAACCAACTTTGATCTGTTTGAGAAATCAAACAACTTTTTCCTGAACTACTTAAGTGAAAGATGTTACCTTTAGTCTAAGTACTAAATGAAATTTTAGTTCTGGAGCTTTCTAAGATTCTGCATTTTCTATCCTTGAAATGAAGACCATAACCCTTGCCAGCGAACTGTCCAACACTAAGAAGATTATGCTTTAGTCCTTCCACATATATAACATTATTGGTCTTGTTCTTACCATCAAAAGAGATGGATCCTCTGCCATGGATTCTACCAGCTGAGTTGTCTCCAAATTCCACAAGTCCTCCTTCATAATTTTCAAAACTCAAAAACTTACTCTTGTCTCTAGTCATATGATGAGAACTTCCACTATCAATCACCCATTCATCCTTTTCAACAAAATGAGCAGCCAAGGTACTTTCTATATTTACATAGGTAGCAGATTCAGTAGACATTGGATCTTCTTCTTTAATAGCAATGAACACCCAATCACCTTCTCCATGATCAGATTCATCATCTGTGACTCCTTCTCTAGCTTCTTCGACATAGTAACAATTCTTCTGACCCTTGTACCTATTAGGGTTTGGTTTTGAAAACCTCTCCGAACACCTTGAGGCAAAATGACCAATCTTATTACAAGCAAAACATTTGAGTGGCAACTTTCCTTCATACTTATCGGATCCTCTTGGCATCTGTTTGGCAATGAGAGCTTCAAGATCTGTAGTTTCTATTTCAATATCTTCAAGATCCTTTCTTGTCTTCACAAATCTATTTGATCTTCTAGAAGAGCTTTCACCCAGATCATATCTTTCTTTCCATACACACTGGCCTTGAATGCAGATTCAAACTTAGGAAGAGAATCACCAAACTCACTCATTTCAAATGTTGAAAGCTTGCCAACTAACTAATCTCTTGTGACTATTGTTACTATCCTAATTTCTTAAATGGCTGTAGCCTTGTGCTTGTAAGCTGTAGATAAGGATCTAAGCACCTTGGTAACAATTTTTGATTCATCTAATACTCCAACTACATTTCTGATACCGGTCATAAGTTCATTTACTTTCTGCATGTAGGAATTAATGTTTTCATCTTCACTCATTACCAATCTTTCATATTTACCCTTCAAGCTTTGTAGCTTGGCACATTTAACATATTTGTCACCTTCATACATATTTTCCAATTTACTCTAGATCTCATGAGAGGTTTGAAAATCTAGGACATTTGCCAATTCGGTATCAGACAGGGCACTCAATAAAGCTTCTTTGGCTCAACTGTTGCATTCAACATCTCTAAGTTCATCTATATTTGAAGGTCCATTCTTCAGAATCTTATACACATTCTTGTTTATTGTCCAAAAGCCATCACCCATACATTCTAGATGACACTACATGCATACCTTCTAGAGGGAGTAATTTGTTCCATCAAATCTTAGACTTTCCTTCTTGTAGATCGACATCTTGGATTTCCTCAAGCGGTCGAGCTTCTTTTAGAGGAACTTGGCTCTGATACCAATTGTTGGAAATAGTTTGGACAATTGAGAGGGGGGTGAATCATTTGTCCCTAAACTTTAACCTTTTCTAAACCTTTTAAATCTTCTTTATAATCAGATTAATGATGAAAACATTTAAGCATAAATCAACATATGAGTAGAAACAACATGAACACACAACACTAGAATTTTGATGTGGAAAACTCGGTTAAGGGAAAAACCACGGTGGGGATTAACCCACAAAAATGCATACCTTGTTAAAAGTACTTAAGAATATAGAAGGTACATGCCTTCAGGTGCACTACCCAGAGCTCACTGCTCAAGAAGAGGCTCACTGCCTATAAGAAATTATGATTTATACAGAAACAACGAACTGAGAAATAACATCTACATTCATGCCTGAATTAGTCCCTTTGAAGGCTCAGAACTTCTGCTCTTATCTTTAGATTCTTCTCCACTGACACTTCACTCTATACTCCCTTCGCTCTTCTGCTCTACTTTTGATCCCTTCTTTAGATTTAATTCATTGTGTACAAGGATGATTTTCAGCAACTCTTTAATTAGTATTTATATGCTTCATCAACCTTGGAATGATCAACAAGGTCAGCTAAACTTGATGCGGATCATCACACTGTCGACCAAACACAACTAAGACTTGAGTCTTTTTCTACAATCATGCCACGCTTCATAAAAATGCTCTTAGATCATCTGTATCATGCTAGGAACATCCAGTCAGCCAAGGCTGGGAAGAACATCAACCTCAAAGAAGAAATCTTCAATCAACTAGCTCAAAGTTTAGTGTGGACCTCCAACATAGTAGCCACATGATCCAAAGACCTCCACAAGCACATTGAAATTACCAATAACATCCACTTTAAACCAAATTACCAGTATCATTTGTATCTTCCTCTGAAACCTCAAGAACACTATCTGCCATGACTGTCAAACTAAAAAGATAGCTTACGGACCTCCAAACCACAAACCACTGGAGTTGATGATACATATTGATTTCCCAGACATGCTTGTAGATTCGCAGATCATCATTTTACATTACTAGAGCAATCCAGACCTCTTTCCTATCACTCTGTCTCTCCTAAATAATGCAAGAATGATTTTACTCAGATGGCTATAACTTCTTTAGTTCTTAATGCGAACCTCTCAAATCTTAACTAAAGCTTCTTCAGATAAACCTCTGCATAGCCATATGGTCTACATATATTGATCTCCTTTAATTTTCTCACTATCCTCAACAGTTCGGTCTTCTATATAGACAACAAAATATAATATAGTTGACACCAATGGCAACAAGGATATGTTGACATCAATGACAACACCACTTAGGAACTTATTTGCAACATTTTAGTCATAACCTTATGTCTTTTTTCTCATCCAAAATTGACTCTTTAGGCCTAATGACCGACTACATCAGCATCCTAAATATTTCTTAAGTCTAAAAACTATATCTTTAAGATAGATCAATGGCTATTGTAGCATAATGGGCTCCAGATCTATTAGATCTGTCAGATCAGCATTGATGTGTTGGTCATAGATCTTTGGCTAGTGGGTACGAGGTCTCATTGATCAGGAGTGCCAAGGTGATTGTAGGAGCGCACTACCAAAGGATACTAGAGAATATTATTCATGTTGTTGCAATAAGGAAACACGTGGAAGGTTGGTCCTAGTCTAGTCTGAAAAAGCTAAGCTTAAGGCTTATCAAATCAGTACAAGCATTGTGGTGTGGGTCCCTCCTAGGCCTATGATGCTGTGATGAAGAGATAGGTGGATATTTTAACCATTAACATGGAAAGTCTTTGTTGAGTTTGTAGATTCTCATTGGCTAGTGCTATTCGAAAGCATATAATCTAGTTTCAAGGATGCTAATTTCAAATCTTGGTTGTTCTTTCTCCCGCAACAAGCTTCATCAATGACACACATTCAAAAGCAAAGAATTTCATGATTTTCAACACAAAGCACACTATAAAAGAGGAATTGTAACAAATTTGATCAATCTCAGTTCATTTCAACAGACCTGATTGATTTAAAAAATGTGTTACCAGAAAGATCCAATTAAATAATGTAGATGCAAATTTTCAAGGGTGCAAAGAATTATATGTAAAAACATAACTTGTAATTGACTGTTAGTAGTCTGACATTACTCTATTTTACTTTATATAGAGATGGTAGCATTGTAATAGGGGGATCTTAGAGTATTTTGATTCTAGGCTATGGATATAAGATATCCACACTTTTGGGGAGTAGTATTCTATTACAAAGTAGGTTCATCTTGTCAGGTTTGTAGAGTAGAATGTTGCCTATAAGTGAATAAAGTTATGTATGACATTTTCAATTCAGATTGAAGTATATGAATAACACTAAATGCGTGTGTTTCTTGTAATTGTCTCCTTGAATGTATGCATCTCTTTTGTGAATGAAGGAATGAAGGATTTTAGAGTTCATCTATGCACACTTGTTGTATTGAATGTCTTATTTACTGCTTCTGTTCAAGTAATAGATTAAACATACATTAAGTAAGCCATAGGGAGTGATGTATTACATTAAGGATTGTTCAAGAAGAGTTGTAGGAAATACTCTTTCTTGGCTGTCACTATAAGGAAATGATACCAATATACCCTCTGAGTTTGAAGTTTTGATCTTAAAAGGAAACATCTGCAGTGTAGTATTTTGACTCTATTGCATTGATAAAGCACTAATCTGAGGAACTATTTTCCCAAAGGTCTAGAAAGAACATTGAATTTAAAGATAAAATCATCCAAACCATGTTATTTTGTGTTATGTCAGAAAATATCCCCTTGGGGGCTTTTCCCTCTTACGGTTTAGCTCATGGGTCCTTTAGAATGTAGTTAGGTCATCTTGCATGTTAATGGTGACTCTCGATGAGAAAACCCTGAAGTTTCATGGAAAATGGGACCTAGGGGGTGTGCTTAGCGTGAATCCTTCCTAAAATAGGGGTGAGGACTTAGGTGTCCGCACCCTAGTCCTACCCCATTTTAGGTCAGGACCTATTTTTGGGTTTCAGTTTTATGACTGTTATTAAGTCCTATGCCGACATCTCAAGTTTAAATTATGAAATTCTTAGCGGGAATGTTTGTAGTTGCATATATAAGCATGGTTAGTAATTAATTTGTAAGCTAGATGGCATTTTTGATATACAAGCTTACGTGAAAGTGAATCAAGGCATTCATCATGTTGCAAAGCAGTATTTTGTGTTGTTATTGTGTTTGTGATTACAAATTTGACATCCATCTCTTCATGGCATGAAGAGCATCTTCCTTCCATGAGATCTACACTACAAGGTGATATCAATTGTGTTTTCTATCATTTATCATTTGGATTTTGCCTCTATCCCATAGGGATATGCACTCTTTATCTAACAACAATGTTAAGAAGAATTGAATATCTCTCTGAGGCTTGACTGAGGCAAGCCTCTAAACACCACAACCCCTAACCCACTTTTCTGTGATTACAGGTTATAGGTTTTGGAAGTGAGAGAAGTGGAGTTGCAGGAGAGTAGTGTAGATTGTAAGAATTGTAGATCTGAGAAGAAAACTAGGGCTTGGACTTGGGTGCCTGCTCATTAGTCCTTTGGATTCTAAAGCAGGGAAATCTCTATGACAGCAGGAACATGTTGCAAACATTCTTTAGAGATCCTGACAAAAGTAGGGACACTGGACTAGGGTGCCCGCTCATTAGTTCCCAACTTTTCCATACACTAAACTTTGAAATCTGGTATGTAATTGGTTGTCATTTGATATCTTTATGTGTGATCATTTTCCATACTTTGTTTGTTTGTTTACGATTTCACGAAATTAGGGCTTTAAGCATAATTGGACTTAATTAAACAACAAATTTACACAGTTTCAGACTTCCCCTATGCTCCAAGTGGCAGGAGATCTATAGTAGAGTTCTCTACTCAGTTGAATGTCCTTAAATGTTTAATGATGAAAGGAGGATCAACACAAACCCTTAAAACAACCATTAGTACAACAACCCTATTGTTATGTTTGTCATTGATGTCAAAAGGCAAATGGAAGTTGAATTGAAGTGTTTATGATGCCATGAGATATGACATGAGTATTAGGAGTTTAGTTTTATGCTAGGAGCTTATATGATATTATACACTTGCATGAGTTGGCATTGAAGTCAACTTGGGGATCTTGGTTGGAAGGTTGATGTTGCTCCATGTTATTATCTTCACCTTTGGATCAAGAGTTCAATGCTTTAATGATTGACTTGTTGTTTGTGTTCCATATGCTTCACATATGATGACAGGAGGAGATGCCTTGTTTTTGCCAAGCAAAGGGAGGTCTAATGTTATTGATGCTATGTCTTAGTGGTAGAGATGTGAAGTTCATTGACAGAGAAGTTTAGAGTGTTAATGGTTGCTTGATGAGGTTTCTTGTAATGTCATAGAATGTTTTGATCATTTTTTATGTATAATCAAGCTTAAAGTTCACAGTTTGTTCTAGGGTTTCCTTTTATTGTATTCAATAGGATCACCTCCAAATTATGATCCTATCATTTTGAAACCTTAGAAGTTCTATCTCCATTGGCTTAGAACTTGATGACAAGGGTTTGCTTCATATGATATTATCTTGACTCGTGTTCAGTGAATCTAGAATCATCTTATGATAAGTTGGTATGGGATGCTAATATAGTGTTTGGTCAGTGTTTAATGATAGTGAGATTAATCAAGGTCTTGAAGGTCTTCTTTGTTGCAAGTATGAGGTGAGCCAGTGTTGTCATTAATGTCAACATACTCATATTGCATTGACAAGAAGGATTGGATGAGCTGTGTGCTGAGGATATTGAGAAAATTAGCCTCAGTCAGGAACAGTGAAGAACTGTGATGGGAAGAAGGCAAATGTATTGTATAGGTTGAGAACCAGAGGATGCGGATTAAAGGGTTTGTAGATATGAGTCTTGAGATGCTTTAGTTAAGATTTCAGAGGTCCACATGAAGATCTGAAGGAGTTGTGGCTGTCGGTGTAGAACCGGTTCCGGCAAGTATTCAGAGGTGACAGAGGATCACAAAAAGGTCCGGTGAGGTCCGGAACTGTATAATCCTAATCTGCAGATTGGAAGGAGTCTTTGGGATGTCCTTGTGATGTGCCATCTCAAGTTGTGTATGATTTGGAGGTCCAGAATTACCTCTTGCATTATGACAGTGGCGACAGACAGTGTTCTTGAAGTTCCGGATAAGGAAGAGAAGAGATTCCAGTAAGTAAAGAAAGTGTGGATGTACCTGGTCATTCAGGCAGGCTTGTGAAGGTTCTTGGATCATGATGAGGTTGTGTTGTTGGTCCGCATTGATAGTAGAGCCTGGAATTGAAGTTATTCTTCCGGATGAAGTTCTTGCTCTGTTTAGCCGACCGGATGAGTTGTTCATCCTGCGAATGTTCTTGTGGTGGCCGACTGGATGTGTTATTTATCTTGCGGATACTCTTATGGTTGTTTGCCGACTTAGATGTTTGTTCCTAAGTCGATGTCTTGTATAAATAACGGTTTGTGAGTTCATTTCGAAGTGTGGATTGTGTGGATGAGTGTGGCATAGCGAAGAGAAGTGCGAAAGGCAGAGCAGAGGTTTTTGGGCTTAAATGGAACTGATCCGGACATGGTAGAGATGTCATTCTGCAATTCAAGATTGTGATTCTTATCACTTTGTAGATAGTGTGTCTCCTTGTAGGCAGTGGGCCTCTTTGTGAGCAGTGTGCTCGGGCAGTGAGCCCTAATTGGCAAGTGCCATTCTTTTTCTTATTCTTCTAATAGAGAATAATCCTTGGGTTAATCACCCCGTGGTTTTTCCCTTAACCGGGTTTTCCACGTCAAAATCTTGGTGTTCAATGTGTTGATGTTTATCTGCTCTTGTGTTTATGTATTATGCTTTCATGGATGATTAATTGATATGCTGTTAACTAACAACGAAGAATCAAGTGTTTGAAAGAACAAGAAGTTTTATACAACTGATTCACCCCCCCTCTCAGTTGTATGCCTTAAATCCAACAATTGGTATCAGAGCCAAGTTCCTCTGAAAGGAGCTTAACTGCTTGAGGAGATCCAGGATGTCGTCATACAAGAAGGATAGTCTGAAGTTCGATGGAACCAACTTCACTCTCTGGAAAGGTCGCATGAAGTGTCACTTGGAATGTATGGGAAAAGCATACTTGGCTATGGTCTCAAAACCATATGTACCTCCACAAGGTGGTCCGACAACTCTGAATGAAATCACAGATGCTGAAAATAATCTGCGGACCAAGGAAGCCCTACTAAGCGCATTGAATGATTCAGATCTCTCAAATGTTATTGACCTACCAACTGCATATGAGATTCTGACTAAACTAGAACTTCTGTATGAAGGAGATGAGTTTGTCAAAAGTGCAAGGTTGCAAAGTCTGAAAGGGAAATTTGAAAGATTGAAGATGAGAGATGATGAAAACATCACTACCTTTATGCCAAGAGTGAATGAGCTGGTATGTGGAATTAGAAATGCTGGTGGAACTCTAGATGAAAATGAGATTGTCTGCAAAATCCTAAGATCCCTTCCTGCTGCCTACAAAATCAAGGTTGCTACCATTGATGAATTTAGAGCCCACATAACTGTCACAAGAGAACAACTGGCTGGCAAACTAGCTGCATTTGAAATGACCGAGTTTGGAGATGATCCTCCCAAAATTGAATCTGCTTTCAAAGCCAGTGCCTATGTGAAAGGCAAACAGAGATTTGATCCGGGAGAAAACTCATCAAGGAAGATGTCATGGTATGATCAAGCAAGAAGAGACATGGAAGAAGAAGAAGCAGAAATAGCTCAACTTGAAGCCCTCATTGCAAAGAGACTGCCAAGAGGATCCGGTAAGTATGAAGGAAAACTACCCTTTAAGTGTTTCAACTGCAATAAGATTGGTCATTTTGCTTCAAGATGTCCGGAAAGATCTGCAAGGTCTAATACTAACAGACAAAGGTTTCAAAAGAACTGCTATTATGTTCATGAAGAAGATGACAATGAAGGAGTAACAGATGATGAATCAGAACTAGAAAGCAAATCCGGAAATGAATGGGTGTTTATTGCCATCAAGGAAGAAGATTCAATATCCTCTGAATCTGTCAATCACAAGGTTGTGGAAAGAGCTTTGGCTGCTCAAGTGGAAGAAAAGGATGATTGGGTTATTGATAGTGGATGTTCTCACCATATGACTGGTGACAAGAATAAGTTCTTAGATTTGGAAAGGTATGAAGGAGGAATGGTAAAGTTTGGTGACAATTCTGCTGGTAGAATCAGAGGTAGGGGAACTATTTCCTTTGATGGAAAGAGCAAAACAGGTAATGTACTATATGTTGAAGGATTGAAGCACAATCTTCTTAGTGTTGGTCAGTTAGTGGACAAAGGCTATGATCTCGGGATCAAGAATGGAAAATGCAGAATCTTTACAAGCTCCAGAACTGAAATTGCATCCGGTGCTCAAACAAAAGGTAATATCTTTCATCTGGTTGGTTCAAACAAAAGTTGTCTGTTTGCTCAAGTTGATCAGAGTTGGTTATGGCATAGAAGAATGTGTCATGTGAATTTTGATAACATCATCAAGATAAGCAATATTCAGGCTGTAAGAGACCTTCCAAAATTGGTGAAACCTACAAATAGTTTGTGCAAAGAATGTCAGCTAGGTAAACAGAGCAGAGTCTCTTTCAAAAGCAAAGATCAGTCTTCTACCGGATTGTTGGAATTAGTACATACTGATCTCTGTGGTCCGACAAGAATCAAGAGTCTGCAAGGTGATAGATATTTCATGTTGTTAATTGATGATCATTCTCGGATGATGTGGGTTACCTTTCTAAAAGAAAAATCAGAAGCATTTGAGAAGTTCAAAATCTTCAAAGCTATGGTAGAGAATCAAACCGGATTGAAACTAAAGTGTCTAAGGTCTGATAGAGGTGGTGAATTTACATCTGGTGAGTTCATTGACTTTTGTGAGAAGCAGGGTATAAGGAGACAATTGTCTGTTCCTAGGACTCCACAGCAGAATGGAGTAGTTGAAAGAAAGAACCAGACCATCCAGGAAGCTGCCAGGACAATGATGTTGGAAGAAAATGTTCCTCAGATGTTTTGGAAAGAAGCTATCAGCACTGCAGTCTACACTCTCAATCGAGTTCAAATCAGAAACAACACCGGTAAGACCCCCTATGAACTCTGGTTTGGCATCACTCCTACTGTGAAATATTTCAGAGTATTTGGTAGCAAGTGTTATATTAAAAGAGATGAAGATCTAGGAAAGTTTGATGCTAGAAGTGATGAAGGAATTTTCTTGGGCTACTCCACTCAAAGCAAAGCATACCGGTGTTACAATAAGAGATTGAGGAAGATGATAGAAAGCACCAATGTGAAAGTTGATGAAGGAATTGAGAAGCCTTCAAGATTTTATGAGTTTGATGAAGATGATCAAGATGGTGTTCAGGTTCAAGGGACTCAATCCCCTCCGGTAAGTCAGAATCAACTTGATCCAGTAAATCAGGAAGAAGAAATAGGTCAGAATGAACCTGATCAAGGAGCAACAGTGCAGGATATTCCCAAAATTCCAAGGTATGTAAGACTAAACCACTCTGAAGATTAGATCATATGTGACAGAAACAAAGGTGTGCAAACTAGAAGGAATGTTGCTCAAAATCAAGATGAATGTTGTCTGATTTCAAAGATTGAACCTAAAATAGTAAATGAAGCCTGCAATGATGAAAACTGGACTAAAGCAATGAAAGATGAATTAATGCAAATTGAGAAAAATCATACTTGGGATCTTGTTCCCAGACCTAGAGACAGGAATGTGATTGGAATCAAATGGGTCTTCTGGAACAAACTGAATGAAACTGGTGAAGTTATCAGAAACAAAGCTAGATTGGTTTGCAAAGGCTACTCTCAAATAGAAGGAATTGACTTTGAAGAGACCTTTGCTCCGGTGGCAAGAATTGAAGCAGTCAGATTATTTCTTGCATTTGCTGCCTTCAAAGACTTCAAGGTATATCAGATGGATGTCAAGTCTACTTTTCTAAATGGTGATCTGGAAGAAGAAGTTTACATTAAACAACCAGATGGATTTCAATTGTCTGATAATGATGATATGGTCTGCAAGTTGAAGAAAGCATTGTATGGACTAAAGCAAGCCCCAAGAGCATGGTATGAAAGGTTGGATAAGCATCTTGTGCAAATTGGATTCAACAAAGGTACTGCTGACAGTAACTTATATTTCAAAATTGTTCATGAAAACATTTTGATTGTTGAAGTGTTTGTGGATGATATCATTTTTGGAGGAAGAGATAGTATGTGCAAAACTTTTGCAAATCAGATGAAAAGTGAGTTTGAAATGTCTATGCTTGGTGAAATGAATTTCTTCTTGGGTCTGCAAATTACTCAAACAAAGAAAGGAATCTTCATTTCTCAGACCAAATATGTGAAAGAATTGTTAAGGAAATATGGTATGGAAGATTCAAAACCAATGAACACTCCCATGGCAACCAGATGTAAGTTGAGCAAAGATGATGACTCCCCAAAGGCAGATCAGACAAAGTATAGATCAATGATTGGTGGATTGTTGTATCTCACTCAGACTAGACCAGATATAATGCAGGCTGTTGGTCTTGTGGCAAGATTCTAGGCTGATCCTAGAGAATCTCATGTTATGGCAATCAAAAGAATTTTTAGGTACCTGAAAGGAATAGTTGAGTATGGTCTATGGTACCCTAGAGATCCGGATTTCTCTCTTCATGCTTACACAGATGCAGATTGGGCAGGAGATGTGGATGACCGGAAGAGCACTAGTGGTGGAGCATTCTTTTTGGGGAAGAGATTGGTTTCTTGGCTAAGCAAGAAACAAGATGCAATATCTCTGTCTACAACTGAAGCAGAATACATTACAGCAGCAGGTAGTTGCACTCAAATCTTATGGATGAAGCAGATGCTAAGAGACATTAAAGTAGAATATGAGGAGCCTATCACAATTTTCTGTGATAATTCAAGTGCAATTAATATTTCTAAGAATCCGGTATTGCATTCTAAGACTAAGCACATATCTATCAAGTTTCACTTTTTGAGAGAACAAGTGAACAAGGAAGAAGTCAGATTGGAGTATGTTCCCTCAAAGGATCAGATTGCAGATATCTTTACTAAACCTCTTCCCAAGGACTCTTTTGAATATCTCCGGGAGAAGTTAGGGGTCATGGCCCCTCCGGTGATGAACTAGGATGCACTGATGTGCATCAGTCCGGTGGATATCACAGTCATATCTTGTGATCCGGATTGATGATGGGGAGCTGCAACTAAGGGGGAACAGCTGGTATGATTCTGATATATGAGAATTGCAAGTATGAGCCCTTTGCCATTGATGTCAAAGGGGGAGAGAAGACATGTGAAAAACAAGTGGTTGATGATCAAAGGGGGAGCAGTAAAGGAAGAGAAGACATGTGAAAAGTTGTTGTTGATAGGGGGAGCTGTGACAGAAAGGAGAAGTTCTTGTCCTGATGGTTTTTCACATCATATGTTGCCATAAATGACAAAGGGGGAGATTGTTGCAAGTATGAGGTGAGCCAGTGTTGTCATTGATGTCAGCATACTCATATTGCATTGACAAGAAGGATTGGATGAGCTGTGTGCTGAGGATATTGAGAAAATTAGCCTCAGTCAGGAACAGTGAAGAACCGTGATGGGAAGAAGGCAAATGTATTGTATAGGTTGAGAACCGGAGGATGCAGATTAAAGGGTTTGTAGATATGAGTCTTGAGATGCTTCAGTTAAGATTTCAGAGGTCCGCATGAAGATCTGAAGGAGTTGTGGCTGTCAGTGTAGAACCGGTTCCGGCAAGTATTCAGAGGTGACAGAGGATCACAAAAAGGTCCGGTGAGGTCCGGAACTGTATAATCCTAATTTGCAGATTGGAAGGAGTCTTTGGGATGTCCTTGTGATGTGTCATCTCAAGTTGTGTATGATTTGGAGGTCCGGAAGTACCTCTTGCATTATGACAGTGGCGACAGACAGTGTTCTTGAAGTTCCGGATAAGGAAGAGAAGAGATTCCAGTAAGTAAAGAAAGTGCGGATGTACCTGGTCATTCAGGCAGGCTTGTGAAGGTTCTTGGATCATGATGAGGTTGTGTTGTTGGTCCGCATTGATAGTAGAGCCCGGAATTGAAGTTATTCTTCCGGATGAAGTTCTTGCTCTGTTTAGCCGACCGGATGAGTTGTTCATCCTGCGAATGTTCTTGTGGTGGCCGACTGGATGTGTTATTTATCTTGCGGATACTCTTATGGTTGTTTGCCGACTTAGATGTTTGTTCCTAAGTCGATGTCTTGTATAAATAACGGTTTGTGAGTTCATTTCGAAGTGTGGATTGTGTGGATGAGTGTGGCATAGCGAAGAGAAGTGCGAAAGGCAAAGCAGAGGTTTTTGGGCTTAAATGGAATTGATCCAGACATGGTAGAGATGTCATTCTGCAGTTCAAGATTGTGATTCTTATCACTTTGTAGACAGTGTGTCTCCTTGTAGGCAGTGGGCCTCTTTGTGAGCAATGTGCTCAGGCAGTGAGCCCTAATTGGCAAGTGCCATTCTTTTTCTTATTCTTCTAACAGAGAATAATCCTTGGGTTAATCACCCTGTGGTTTTTCCCTTAACTGGGTTTTCCACGTCAAAATCTTGGTGTTCAATGTGTTGATGTTTATCTGCTCTTGTGTTTATGTATTATGCTTTCATGGATGATTAATTGATATGCTGTTAACTAACAACGAAGAATCAAGTGTTTGAAAGAACAAGAAGTTTTATACAACTGATTCACCCCCCCCTCTCAGTTGTATGCCTTAAATCCAACATTCTTGATGCTAGTGTGATCAACTTTACTTCATGTGATCTTCTCCTGACTGATGTATATGGAACAGCTGTTCAAGATTACAATTATGACAAGTATGGTTCAACTTATGGTATATAAATTGTTTGCTAAATATCTTAGCATAAACAAGATCATCATTGTTTCATATGTAGTTGAAAATCACTATCCAAATTACAAGGAAATTGCAGAGATGGTTGGGGTTAAATTGTATGCAATTTTTGAAGTTAGCTTTCTTGTCAAACCCTAAGGGTTTCTACCTTAACCCTAAGCAAAAAGTGTGAATAAATCATATAGCTTACTTGGAGGATGGGTGATGTTTTTCTCTTAATTTTGCATTGACCTACAATGGCAAGTCATTGGTAACTTAAGTTACCACTTAAGGGGTGTTATAACATTTAGCTACGAGCCCCTCCACCCTAGGGAACTAGTGCCTCCAGTTACATTTTAAAGCATCAACTGCCATCGAAGAATCTATGGTGATAATTAAAAGTCTTATGCCTGCGAATCACATAATTAATGATACATATTTAAATTTGTTTCAAATTTGAATGAATGCTATTTACCATTGAATTTGATGGTTGGTTTTCTCCAACTATTCCCTAACTAATTTATTTGATTTTTGTAACAACCCTGAGGGCCAAAAAATTTGAGTATGGGTGATGTATGATGATTTAAATAGATAGGATTGGTGATTTGGGAAGGTGAGAGAAATACCTACATGATAGTGTATATAATGTTACTATTTCTAATAGATTTGAATCTATAAAACAAAGTTGTGTAAAGAGTAGGTATGATGCATTTTTGAGGGATAAGTGTGTATGGGGCCATGTATTTCTAGCAAAGAAGGTTATGTATTTTGGAAGGCATGATAGTTGCAGAGGAATGTTGAAGAGGTGTGATAGAAGGGGATTTATATGCAGAAGGATCAAAGATGAGGACATATAGAAGTTAAAGGACCTATTGCAGACATATGAATCAAATCATTGTTGGAGAGTGGAATTGTTTTAGGTTTGATCAATTCTTGTATTTAGGAGTTTGTGTATTGTGTTATGGTATCAAAGAACTTAGATGTATGCAAGGAGGATAATGTTTGTATAAATGATAATGTTTTGAGAGAGCGGATATTTGGTGAGGATAAAAAAAAAGACTTGTAGATATTGATGCAAGACAGTGAAACAAATTATCCCTCTATATATTTTTTTATTTTCATTCAAATTTGTGATGTATGCCTATATGCTAGTGAGGTAGTTGTACATGCCAGTGAGGCAACTATATTTGTTAGTGAGGCTATGTCAGGGAGTGGGTACTCCTATTGATATTGGAGTTGGTGCTCTGTAAGGATTTGGCGCTCCATAAGGAGTTGGTACTCCATAATACATTTTGCAGCCACTGAGGCTTTGTAATCAGTTGGATTTTGTTAAGCTAGTGAGGTAATTTACTTGAGTGGTTTTTTATCCCTATGAGGATTTTCCACTCATCAAAACATGTGTTGTGGTTCATTATTATTGTCTCTATGTATGTGTGCCCTAATGTTTTGTTTTTAAGGTCTTGTTTATACTATTCATGTCATTGTTCATACTATCCATCATCATACTTGTGCATATTTGTTTGATAGACCATTGAAGTCTCTCTCATTCTCTATCTTGTAAGTTAAAAGGTGCTAAAGATTTTAAGAGTTTATAGACCACTGATTCACCCCCCCCTCTTAGTGGTCCTGTACTCCAACAAGTGGTATCACAACCTTGGGTTCCTTGTTCAAAGTTTAATCAACTTGGGTGGGTCGTGTTAGTGGAGTACCATGGGAAAGTGTAAAAGAAATAGAGAAAAGAAAAATGCCAAGCCACATACTTATCAAAAGGTACCATCTATACCAAACTTAAATGGTGATCTAAAATCGGTTGATAGAAATGTATCACAAGTTGAGTCAGGTATAAAATTAGAGGAAGAGATTTTTGGGGTTCCTTTCTTTGATGGTTCAGATTTCTCTATTTGGTATATTAGAATGCAAGTTTATCTATATTCTTTAGGGTATGGTGTGTGGATGTCAGTTGAGAATGGGTATTTTATTTCCTCTCAATCACCTAATACTACAAGTAATAAAGAAGCTTATGAATGTAATCATATAGCAAAGAAGGCTATTATGTTTGGATTATTTAATGAAGTTTCTTGTGAAGTTATACACTATGAAACAACTCCAGATGTGTGGAAAGAGTTTATTATAATCTATCAAAGTGATGCACTTGAAGGAGAGGAAAGCTTGGTGTCTGAAAAAAGTGACAATGTAAGGAGACATTCACATGAAGGAGATCTCTTTGTAGGTGAAGATGACTATGAACAAGAATGTGATGAATAGGATTGTGAGGTTCATATAGAAGGTGAATTTTGTGTGCTCTGGATACAATCAAGCAACTTAGAAAATAAAATCAGAAATTAAAAGACCAACTTCAACAAGAAAAATATTTCAAGGACAAGGTATGTTCAGATTTTGAAAAAGTTTCTTTAGAACTTGAAGAGTCAAATAAGCTAATTATCAGTCTAAAGATAGAAATAGAAGAAGCAAAAATGATAGTTGATTTTACAAAATCTGATCTTGAAGTCAAAACTAATGAATGCCTAAGATTAGAGTTAGACATAGTTTCTTTAAGAAAGGAATTGGAAGAAGCATCTTCTAAGTTGCACAATAATCTATTGTTTGAAAAGAGTATTGAATGTTTGAATGACATGTTGAGCAAGCAAAAGCATCATAAGGACACTATAGGTCTAGGTTATGAAGAAGGACAATGTTCTAAATCTAGAAATTCTCTTAGAAAGAAGATAGACTTGAATTATCACTCTGTTGCTCCTAAGATTGAAGCCAAGAAGAAAGAAAAAGAGAATGTTGGTGATGGATTCTTGAAGGACATCAATGAAAGAAGAAGAACCAATAGGTACAACTATTCTCAATTTCATGGTTATTGCTATTGTTGTCTTTCTTATGGTCATAGAGCTAGAAATTATAGAACTCAAGCAAGATATGTTTTAGAGTGGAATAAGAATAAGGGTTCTAGGATGCCTTCAAATCAGAATTACAATAATTTTTGCCACAAATGTAACAAAACTAGTCACAAAGAAAGAGAATGTATGCGACTAGTAAGATATGACTATGCAAGGTACAAAAACATAATTCCTTATTGGTTTTCAAGAAGAAACTACAATTCTTTTTCTCTAGAATATAATGTCATTTGTTATTGGTGCAATAAGTTTGGACATACAACACAATACTATAGAAGTGGTTTAATGAAATCATCTAAACATAACAAAAGGACTAATACTCTGACCAATCAGAAGAAAGGCTTTATAAAAGTTTGGAAGTTAAAACAAAAGCAAGAGAAAGAAGAATAAAAATCTAATCTTGTGCATATTTCACAAGAGAGATCTCTAAGTGCATAAGGAATAGCATGACCTTAGGGGGAGTGACTTATTGCCTTCTCATTTTATCCCCTTGGAGATGACAAAGACTATAGAAGTGTTTGAAGGTTTTTGAAGTGAATGATTGACAGTGTTTACAAGCAAAAAGAAGACCAAGTAATTGTATATAGTGCAAGTTTACTAGTACAGATGTCATTATCAGTGCATAGTCATTTGTGACTATTATTACTCCTTATAGCAAGATGCTTATCAGATGTTAAGGAGAGCAGATGCAATTCATTTATATTGATCATACTCACTATGAATTTGCAAATATTGAAGATTGTACAAAGTATGATAATTGTATATTTGTTTTATTCTTGACAGATGTATGACTCAATAATATCCTTGTGCTACTAGGTAAATGATTCAAGTCAAGGTTACAGTGCACCGAGTGCAGGACAGTCAGTTGTTTGATGATTATGGTGGTCTTTTGAAAGAAATAGTGGATTCTTAATGCTCATAAGCTCCTTTGAGATGATTCTTGTGATAGTGTAGTACCAGTGTCATGACTGACTTGACAACATTGCTAATACCATGCTTTCAATTGCAGAGAAGTTAGTGATAGTTTATGTTTGGTCTTTGTGATATTAGTCTTGAAATTGATATGATGCTTACATGTGAAGATGATAGTTTGAAATTATTTTGTGTCAATGAACATAGTTAATTTTGGGTAGTCCATTCATGTCACAGTAGTATTGGTATGCACAATGGTGTTTGGCATGGTGATAGTTTGGCTTCTTATGCAAGGTCAGTAGATTGGAATTCAAATAATGTTTGGCATCTCATGAAAAAACCATGTCTTCCTATATTAGATTGAAAGAGTTCTTTCTCTTTAATGGTAACTTCTTGAAAGTGGTTTGCATTTGGTCTGTAGTGGCAATGTTTTCAAAATCAAATACTGGTGTTTCTAATGTTCATTTTCTCTACTCAAGTAGTGTTTGACTGTAGTTGTGTGTATGGTGATAAGTTTCATTGACAATGATAAAATCTTGCATGGTACAATATCTTGGTAGCATTCAATGTCCAGATGCTACAAGATAATAGTGTGAAGACAAAGGACTAATATAGTATTATGTGCATCTTAGATAGTGAAATATGACCTTGAATAATTATATGAAGAATAAGGTTTCTTGATGATGTACAGGTAGTTATTAATGAAGGAGAGGGAGTATCCTATCGAAAGAAACAAAGATTGTGTCATTTGGCTAAGTATGGAGTGATATTTTCATGACATTCCTGTAACTAGAAGTTTGTGAGAAACCAATGGATCTAAATATGAATTCTTATTTCAAGGTTAAAATTGTGTTTGATTACAGGGATATAGTTTTATTGATTACAAGATCTCTTAGCAATAAGAAAGAGATTTGTTATATTATCAAGTTTTTCAAGAAATGTTATCACAAATCTTATGTGCAATCTGTCTACCAGTAAGGTTTGAAAAAGGCTTCAAAGTTCAAAAGAAAACCTTGAAGGGATTCTTGTAAGGGAACATATCCAAACTCTAGATATTCATTTAGAAAGATAATCTAGGGTTCACAAGACAACATGTTTGTCTATTCAGTTTTTACCTGCATAAGTTTATTTTATGAAGTAGAACTTTGTACATATTGAAGACATATTCAGATATTGATATCACTGATTTGATTAAGGCTTGAAATGGTCCAAATGCAAGGTCATGCAGGTTGTGTGTGTACTGATTTGGTGGTATGAAAGTAAAGGTGTAATGCTACACATTTGGTTAGTAATTCTTCCTTGCTTATATAGTGCAAGTATACTCATAGCAAATGCAGTGATGTTGAGACAAGTATTAACAATTCCTTGTGGTAGTACTTGCTAGATGATACTAAATAGTGGTTTGATGCTCTTGATCTTTAATAGTCTTGATACTTAGATGTTTGGACATGAGACTCTGATAACAACTTTTATGACAATAGATGCTTTGATCATTGATATGACAGTGTAGAGGTGAAATGAGTTGAGTTATGCTCATTTCAATGCTCTTGTTTTGACCAGTAATGATTGGTTGAGTCAGATGACAAGAGGTATCAGATAGGGGGATTATATTGTCCTTTGTTAGTTGATGTCAAAGGGGGAGAGAGAGAAAATGGTTATATTTACCATTAGTGACAAAGGATTAGATTGTTGCTATGTTTGTCATTGATGTCAAAAGGCAAATGGAAATTGAGTTGATGTGTTTATGATGCCATGAGCTATGACATGAGTATCAGGAGTTTAGTTTCAATCTAGGAGCTTATATGATATTATGCACTTGCATGAGTTGGCATTGAGGTCAACTTGGGGATCTTGTTGGAAGGTTGATGTTGCTCCATGTTATTATCTTCACCTCTTGATTAGGAGTTTAGTTCTTTAATGATTGACTTGTTGTTTGTGTTTCATATGCTTCACATATGATTATAGGAGGAGATGCCTTGTTTTTGCCAAGCAAAGGGAAGTCTAATGTTATTGATGTTGTGTCTTAGTGGCAAAGATGTGAAGTTCATTGACAGAGTAGTTTAGAGTGTTAATGGTTTCTTGATGAGGTTTCTTGTAATGTCATAGAATGTGTTGATCATTATTTTTGTGCAATCAAGCTTAAAGTTCACAATTTGTTCTAAGGTTTCCTTTTATTGTATTCAATATGATCATCTCCACATTATGATCCTATCATTCTAAAAGCCTAGAGGTTCTATCTCCATTGGCTTAGAACTTCATGACAAGGGTTTGTTTCATATGATAGTATCTTGACTCATGTTCAGTGAACTTGGAATCATCTTATGATAAGTTTGTATGGGATGCTAATATAGGGTTTGGTCAATGTTTAATGATAGTGAGATTGAGCAGGATCTTGGAGGTCTTCTTGATGCTAGTGTGATCAACTTTACTTCATGTGATCTTCTCCTGACTAATGTATGTGGAAGAGTTGTTCAAGATTACAGTTATGACAAGTAAGGTTCAACTTATGGTGTATAAAGTGTTTGCTTTATCTTAGCATAAACAAGACCTTCATTGTTTCATATGCAGTTGAAAATCACTATCCAAATTACAAGGGAGTTGCAGAGATGATTAGGGTTAAATTATATGCAATTTTTGAAGTTAGCTTCCTTATCAAACCCTAAGGGTTTCTACCTTAACCCTAAGCAAAATGTGTGAATAAATCATATAACTTACTTGGAGGATGGGTGATGTTTTTGTTTTAATTTTGCATTGACCTATGATGGCAAGTCATTGGTAACTTAAGTTACCACTTAAGGGGTGTTATAACATTTAGCTATTGGCCCATCCACCCTAGGGAACTGGTGCCTCCAATTACATTTTAAAGCATTAGGCACAAACGAAGAATCTATAGTGACAATTAAAAGTCTTATGCCTTCAAATCACATAATCAATGATGTAGATTTAAATTCATTTCAAATTCCAATGAATGCTATTCACCATTGAATTTGATAGTTGGTTTTGTCCAACTATACGCTAACTACTTTATTTGATTTTTGCAATGACCTTGAGAGCCAATAAAAATTGAGTATGGGTGATGTATGATGCTTTAAATAGATAGGATTGGTGATTTGGGAAGGTGAGAGCAAGATCTGTTAGCAAGAGACATTATTTTGATGATTGAATGTTATCATTGATGGAAACAAAGGAAAGAGACTTCACTGGTTTGACAAAGAGACTTTACTCTGGAAGCAGACATGACTAAGTATGAATAGTATACATTATGCAGAGTAAGTAACAATGTTTGGGATGGTATACCTCTGTAGTAAAAGATTAGTATATGTGGATTAGGTATGTTGTTCATAACTATTTAATGATGATTTGTTCTAGTGCTCAAGTCTTCACTTCCTCTAGAAGTCACATGGTAGAATACCTAAGTCTGGGTGAACAGAGAAAAGATAGGAACAGTGCATAGTGCTAGAGAAAAGGGTTTGCATTCCTCCAAAGTTGTATATTTTGTTCTACATTTCTAAAGGTATGCTAAGATATCTAGAATGCTTATTGGTTATGCATCTGAGAGTCTTTTATGGTCCGCAGTGGTAATTATGTTGTGATAGATGAGCTGATCAAGTATACTCCTAAGGAATAAGCTAACAGACATGCTAGATTCTTATGTGGAGAAGTTATATTGTCTGAATAGTCAATCCAAGTGATGGTATGATTGAAGCCGATCTATATGAAGACTTTTTGTATGATTGTCTAAGTCTGCATTGCAAATTGTACATAGGTTCAAGCTGACAAGATGTAGTAATTATGTGCATAGTTTATGTTTTACTTGCTAACTTGATTATGAGATAAATCTTGTAGTGAATATATATAACTAGTGAAATTTGATGTTGGTGGTAGTGCAGATGTATGATGTGTTATGCAAATTCAAAGTGTGAATGATTATGAGTAGAGTGCAGAGCAGAAAAAGTTGAACAAGGATAGAAAACATAGTATATGTAGTTAAGTTGAGAAGTAGGGTAGAACAAATGAAGAACCTTGAATATGTATATTGAACCTTCAATGGAACTGTGATCCAACATGTGGTAAATGCATTTACAATAGTTAATCTTTTGGTAGTGAGCCAATCCTTCTTCTTTCTTCCTTTCTCTTGGCAGTGAGCACTTGTTCATAGGGTCGTGAGCCCTAAGGTGAGCCTTCTTGTAATTTGGTATTGAGCTATCATAATATATTGTGAGCTAAAACTCATCATGGTTTTTCCCTTTTTGGGTTTTCCATGTAAAAATCTGGTGTCTACTATGTTAGATGTGTGATTGTGATTAAGTTTATGGTTTCATGCTTTCATGGTTAGATCTAATTATAAGTAATTAAGTTGTTGATGGTTTGATATTCATATGAAGCTAAGTTTTTGTGACAACTGATTCACCCCTCTCTCAGTTGTTCAGTGTATTTCAACAATTTGTATTAGAGCAAGGTTCCTTGGAAGAAGTCTAACATCTTGAGGAAGATCTAGGAGAGTTCACTCATTGCAGCCAAGAGATTTGGAAACTTCTCAAACAATGTTGAATTGGAAGCAACTCTTACTAATCTTGAAAAATCTAAAGCAGAAATCAGGGATATGAAGAATAAGATTCAAGAAACTGATGAGTGCATTTTAAAGCTGAAAGAACAAGTCAAGAAATTCAAAGAAAAATACAGAGATGTTAGTGAACAATTGATATCAGAAAATGAGAACCTGGATGATTTGAAAGTTGAAGTTATTAAAAGAGATAAAGCACAAGGAGATATAAATTTGATGGTAAACAACAAGATAGAAGAATGTGTCAAATTGGAAGAAGTTGTGAGCCTAAAAATAGACTTGGAAAAAGCCAAGAGCTATGAAGAAAAATTCAAGATAAGTTCTGCAAAACTTGATAAGATGATTGCTAGTCAAAAGAATTTAGATGATAAGCAAGGCTTAGGATTTGAGAAAGGAGAAAGTTCAAAATTAGGTTAAGGAAACTTTCAGTTGAAGTAAAACAAAGGCAACCAATTCAAGATTCAAAGAAGAAGACCTAGAAGACCTCCAGTCAAACAACCAAATGCTCAAAGGTACCCATCTTTCAATGGCCAGTGTTTTAATTGTAAAAGGTTTGGTCATAAAGACACTTAGTGTAGGAGTAGAACAAATTAGAATGTTCCATCATTCTCTTGTCAATGTTTCAATTGTAAGAAAATTGGTCATAGATCAAATGAATGTAGAAGTCTGGTAAGAAATGGCTTTCACAATTCAAGGAATACTCAATCATTCAATGGAAGATGTTTTCCTTGCAATAGATTTGGACACATGGCTAATCAATGCAGATCAAGGATGAATTCATTTAGAGGAAGGAATCAAGGACAAGGAAACATTGTGTGCTACAATTGCAACAAGTTTGGACATGTTGCAAGATTTTGTAGAAGAAAGAATGTGAAAAGAAACTACTATGCTAAAGAAAGGAAAACCAAGCAGAGGAATGATAAGGGAAAAGAAAAAGATGATCCAGTTGAAACTAAAAAAGAAATGGACAAGATCTAGATCAAGAAAGAAGTAACTAAAGTCAAGGATGGATCTACACCAGCATCTGGTGCAAATACTTCCTCCGGGAAGTAAATTGGGAGTTCTGGCTCAGGGGGAGCTATGTTGAAAATCCAAAACCCCCAGCTAGAAAGGTAGTGTTGAAATCTGCCACTAAGGTATGCTATGAAGAACTCTATGACAAAGTCTCTAAAAGAAATTTTGGTAGAGAAAGATCTAATGCAGAGCATTATGGAGCAATTTGGATTGACTATGGTTGATAGAGAAGTGTTTGATAGCTTTTTGGAAGACCACATTTATGATGAATAAGTTAAGACTTCAAGGGATTTAAAGGCTTGGATTCGTAAAAGATTAATCACTTTACATTCAATCTCTCAAGTGTTTAAGGTGATCTGAAACAAAATTCCAAGCGACTCAATGATTTCCAAAGCAAATTAAGACAAGACCAAAGAAAACCCTAAATCAACAAAAAGAGGTATTTATCAAATTTGAAACCACACTGTGAATCTATTTGAACTTAAATACAAAATGGCTACACCACATGTGATTGATATAACTGAAAGACTAAGGCCAAAATTCAAGAAGCATCCATTCAAATCAATAGAGGTCAATCTAAATGGTGCATTTTTAGAGATTTCGTTCGGTGTGATGCATGAAGAAGATGTTAGAGCCTATATACATGTTGCCTTAGAAGAACATGGAGATAGTCAGTTCTCAGATCTATATATAAAACATTTAAGTGGAGATGGATTTGATTTGAAAGAAGAATATGAGGTATTGGAAAGAAAGAAATTTATTCAATATAGAGATTTTCCAGTCTTTGTAGAAGATGAATGGGTCCAATATGTCTTAAGCCAAATTCATGATGAGTTTATATGGCTCCACTCTACATTCAAGATTACTAAAGATGCCATAAGGGTTGTCACAAGACTAAACTCTACCAATATAGTACCTATATTGAAGGCTATGAGAAATGATACAGTAATGAAAGCCACTAGAGTAAAATTTGATAAAAGGGCATTGACTATCAGTGATATTGAAGACCATGTAGTCAGATTTGCATCCATGGTGATTGGCTATGAG
Organism: Cunninghamia lanceolata; assembly: GCA_027924645.1. Taxonomy (NCBI): domain Eukaryota; kingdom Viridiplantae; phylum Streptophyta; class Pinopsida; order Cupressales; family Cupressaceae; genus Cunninghamia; species Cunninghamia lanceolata. The sequence continues at coordinate 1,842,001 of BSBN01000201.1, read as the reverse complement.
GTCTACTTCATAAACTGGGAAAATTCTATCTCCACTACAACCATTTATACTGCCTATCAAATGATTAAGGAAAATGTAGAATATGAGATGTGTGAACTACTCTAATAGCAGTTAATGGAGAACCTAAAGAAGATAAAAGAAGCCAAATATCCCTTCAAGTTTGGTGCGTTGATTTTTTGCTTATTCTTCTACTTCACACAAGAGTTACCAGACATGAAGAATCTATTTTGGACTAGAGATAAACCTATTGTAGTATAGATTAGAAACCATTTGAGCAACATAGGAAATATTGAGGCACAAAACTCAACCCTATGGGGCTATTTCAAAAATTTCTAGAAGTTAATGCAATCCAGGGAAAGGATCCCTAGATCAGTTGTTGAAAATACAAGGACACTTTCTACTTTATTGTGACAAATAATCAATGCTTGATGGAGGTTGTTGAGCCTAGAACAACATGGGTTATGCCAGTGTGGTATGAGGTAGATGAAGGAATACTAGAAAATTATGCACAACATATGCTAAGCAAGCCTAGGGACCCCAAAGAGGAAAGATTTGGAACATATGAAGAACTGTTTGCTAAAATTCATGTTGAAGTAAGAAAACCTAAAATCTCCAAGAAAATGCAGAGAGTGGTAGAGGATTTCACCCTAAGACAAGGCTTCACAAAAGAACAAGTGAAAGAGGCAAGGGAAAAAGCACAAGTTGAAAAGGTAACAAAAGAAAAGAGATAAAGTGAATTAGTTGAAGCTCTAGAAGAACCCAAGATAAAACCTGAAAAACTAGAGATGATAAGAAGGAGAACTAGAGGATCTACCTTTGCAGAAGCTGTATCTATTCACTCTAATCCCACACCATCTGCAAGTGTGGAAATTCCTTTCACCAGTCACAAAAGGAAGAAAACAAAGGCTAAAAGAATGCATGTAAGCATTGTAGTTGATGAGGAAGAGACAGAAACATATGAAGAAGTGAAGAAAATGAAAATTGAGGTCACCAAAGCCTTCAAAAGCAGCAAGAAGAAACCCTCTAGTAAGGGTAAAGCTAGAAGAAGGCTAGGGAAAGATGAGTTAGGAGAAGCCACTATAAATCTCAAGGATGTCCTAAAAGCTATATCTATGGAAACTTAAAGCCCATAGCCCAATTATTTGATGAGTACAATGATCCAGATAAAAGAATTATTAAAACTGTTGTCATCAGATATTTGGACATTGACAACAAAGCTCTTATTGAGATAATTACTGATCTTCCAGACAACTTGGGTAGTATAATGTCTGTAAGAAAAGAGGTAGCTATGGCTAAGGACATTGAACTCAGAGAATATACATTGATAAAATTATGTCTAGAGATCTCATCTGAAGATAAAGAAAAAATCTCTAAAGTGCTACATAAGAAATTCAGAAAAAAGAAAAGGACGAATACTCTCATGTCAAATGACATTGAGAAAGTAGCGAAGGATATAGAGGAAATGATCTTGAAAGTATTGAGGAATCATCATCTCCCAACAATATATGACAATGATGTAACAAATGCTAGAGATAATATATCTATTCCAGAAGTAAATTTGGACCAAGGGTTAGATGACAAAGTAGCTAAAGAGAAAGAAGCCCCTGCCATAGTTATTGAGAGTATCCCTCCGGAACAACAAATAGGTGACAAGACTAAAATGGAGAAGATAGATAAAGTTGATGATGAAGAAGAGAAACAAGACATGGAAATCCCTGCACCGAAACAAAAGGATGGTGAAAATAAAGCTATGGATTTAGATGCTTCGAAGGTAAACCAAGAAGAAGAAGTCTCTGGTATAGCAAGAGACACTATAGAATCGATTAAAGACTTTTTAGAGAAAGAGAAACATGTCTTGGATGAGCCATAATTTTTACAAGGACCAATAAACTCAGACTCAATGTCCCATGTATAGAAATTCAAACCAATATTAATTGTGCAGGCAAAGGCACAGGAAGAGATTTTGAAGTCTCACATATAGGATAGTGAACTGATTGGCGAGGCATCTAGCATTTTGGAGAAGTTGATGCCATCATATCAGGACACTTCTTTGTCATCAATAGATCAACTAAAAGGACTCATAAATTCTGTAAGTGAGCATTTTGAATCTTTTGAGAGATCTGCTGAGACAAAATTAAGACAAGAATTTGATGAGAAAAGATAAAATGAGTTAAAGACTATGATATCAAATGACAAAGCTCTCCTAGACATCAAAATGAAATGCATATAGAATGCTATTAGAGAAGCAAGTAACATATACAAATTTTGTCTCTATTGGCTAGTCGCCACAAAAGAGCTAGAAGAAAAGGTAAAGGATCTAAAACATCATCTAATAAATATTTCTAAATCATTTGATCTAGTAGCTGAGTCTATGAGCAGAAAAGAAATACAAGTAATTAATATTCATAATGAGTTAAGTGATATTGTAAATAAGAGGGATCCGATGAAAAATAAGATATTTTAGTTGAGAGGACTAATTAGTCCTAAGTTAGATCTAATGATTAGTATTGTAGTAGAAGCATGGGTAGCTTCACAAACTGACAAAAATTTTGATATACAAAAGGCAGAAGAATCAGTCTTTTTGATAAATAGTCACATCAAAATTTTGGAAAGAGAAAAGAATCGATGGGATGAAGAGAATACACAATTAAAGATTGTGTATAAGGATATCCTCTCACCTACAACTACTTGAGTTGAAGTTTGTATGTGTACATATGCAGCAGAGCATGAAGATTTTTGCAGTTTTAGTCCAATTTTGACTCTTGTACATACACCTTTTCCATTGATGTCCAACGGGGAGAAGAAGGCCAATTAAAAATGGGCAAACATCTTAGGGGGAGTAGACACAAGCATTTTTCACTAAGTGTTGCCATCAATTCCAAAGAGGGAGATTTTTGGCAAGAGACATTGTTCTGATGATTGAATGTTGTCATTGATGGCAACAAAGGAAAGAGACATCACCGGTTTGACAAAGAGAATTTACTCTGGAAGCAGAAATGACTAAGTATGAACAGTATACATTATGCAGAGTAAGTAACAATGTTTGGGATGGTATGCCTCCATAGTAAAAGATCAGTATATGCATGATATCAAGTATGTTGTTCATAACTATTTAGTGATGATTTGTTCCATTGTTCAAGTCTTGACTTCCTTCGGAAGTCACATGAGTCTGGGTGAACAGAGCAAAGACACCTAAACAATGCATAGTGCTAGAGAAAAGGTTCTGCATTCCTCCGCAATTGTATATTTTGTTCTGTAGTTCTGAAGGTATGCTAAGATATCCAGAATGATTGTTGGTTATGCATCTTAGAGTCTCATATGGCCTGCAGTGGGAATTATGTTGTGACAGATGAGTTGATCAAGTATACTCCTAAGGAACAAGCCAATAGACATGTTAGATTCTTATGCAGAGAAGTTATATTGTCTAAATAGTCAATCCAAGTGATGGTATGATTGAAGCCAACCTATATGAAGACTTTTGTATGATTGTCTAAGTCCACATTGCAGATTGTGCTCAAGTTCAATTGACAAGATGTAGTATTTATGTACACGGTTTATGTTTTGCTTACCGACCTGATTATGAAATAAATCTTGTAGTGAATATATATACCTAGTGAAATTTGATGTTCGTGGTAGTGCAGATGTATGATGTGTTATACAAATTCAAAATGTGAAGGATTATGAGTAGAGTGCATAGTAGAAAAAGTTGAACAAGGATAGAAAATAGAGTATATGTAGTTAAGTTAAGTAGGGCAGAACAAATGAAGACCTTTGAATCTATATATTGAACCTTCAATGGAACTGTGATCCAGCATGTGGTAGATGCATTTACAGTAGTTCATCTTTTGGTAGTGAGCCAATCCTTCTTCTTTCTTCTTTTCTCTTGGCAATGAGCACTTCTTCATAGGGCAGTGAGCCCTAAGGCAATGAGCCTTCTTGTAATCTGGTATTGAGCTATCATAATATATTGTGAGCTAACACTCCCCGTAGTTTTTCCCTCTTGGGTTTTCCATGTAAAAGTCCGGTGTCTACTGTGTTGGATGTGTGATTGTGATTAAGTTTATGGTTTCATGATTTCATGGTTAAATTTGATTATAAGTAATTAAGTTTTTGATGGTTTGATATTCATATGAAGGTAAGTTTTTGTGACAATTAATTCACCCCCCCTCTCAGTTGTTTAGTGTATTTCAACAATAGCTACATGATAGTGTATATAATGTTACTATTTTTAATAGCTTTTGTTTAGGGTAAAATTGGATTTTGTTAATCTTTTGTTGTTTAGATGTTAACACCCTCCTTTCCACTAAACATTGAAGGATCTAGGGTCAAGTGGCGAGCAATATCATACCCTAGGTCACTTACAAATGAAGGGAAACTTAGATTATGGAATTAATTATCAATTTTTCCTTCTCTTATTTCTAATTAACCATTAAAACCCTAATTATGCAAATATGACAACAAATTGACGAATAACAGAAAAAGCTCTTGCAGACAAGAGTAAAATAACAAATCACAAAATACCTATTTTCAGGGTTCTAAGGCGGAATAGTCAGGGACTAAGGTGCAGGCACCCAAGTCCAAGCTACCTACTTTTTGGGGGAATCTAGGCCTCCTTCCAACATTGATCAGCCATGTAACTTCTATTTCTTGAGATTTGTCTGCGAAGGACACTGTTGCGAGTGCCCTAGTCCTGGAAGTGCTCTTGTGTCTGACTTTTCTTCAGATCCTGAATCACTGATACCTTCCAAGCCTTCCTGTAACTCCACTTTTTCCAAATGTGACACCTGTAACCTACAATCACAAGACTTGGTTTGGGGGTTGTGGTGTTTAGAGGCTTTCCTTAGTCAAGCCTCAGAGGACACTTAAGTCTCTGAACACCATTGTCAAACAAAGAGTGCATGCCCTTGTGAGGCAGAGGCAAAAACCAAAGGAATCAATGATATAAACACAATATTATGTCACCTTGTAGTGAAGCTCTCATGGAGGAAGATGGTCTTCATGCCATGAGGAAATTGATGCTCATACCTACAAATATCAACACACAAAACATACAAGTCTGCTATTGCAACACAATAGAAAGCCTTGAATCACTTTAACAATTCCTAGAGTTCACAATGATCATCTAGTCTAAAAATTAATGCCTACACATGCTTATATATGCACCTATAAGCATTCCCACCAAGATTTTAAAAATGAAACTTTACCGTGTCAGCAAAAGAACCAACTAATGGTCATAAATTGACACCTAAAAATTGGGGCTACCCCAAAATAGGGCAGGACTAGGGCGCGGGCATCCAAGTCCTCCCCCTATTTTGGGCAGGGTACAACTCAAGGGGTCCACCTAGGTCCAATTTACCATAGAACTTAGGTCTCATTCCATCAAGATGCTAAAATATGAACTAAAATGCCCTAAATGTATACTAAAGACCCAGGAGCTAAACCTTATGAGGGAAAAGCCCCCAAGGGGACATTTTTCGATGTTACATTTAGCCCCCACTTTAATGTCTGTATAAACACAAGGCCAATACATGCGTTAAAGTAAGGTCACAAACACAAAAAACACACCAAGCATAGAGAAGACATGCCAATCACATAGAAGATAGTTACAGTCACACAGAACATGGAGAATATAGTCAATGCATAGAAGACACATTAATACATGGAAGACAGAAATGATATCTTTTCTTTTCTTTTTCTTATAATATGTATGAAATGCAAATGCAAGTAATGGAAAGTAAATAAACCTCCCATAATACAAGATGCACTACCCTAGGGTGCAAGTCTTTGTATATATGGGGTAACACACACGCAAGACACGCAAAACCTCCCAAAAATGTAGGAAGCACTACCTGAGGGTGTTGGTCTCTGCATATGGGGAAACAAACACACCATACAAAACAAGCACGCCAAAACACACACACTTGAAGACATGGAGAAAACATGGCAGACAAGCGATGGAGTGTACCTATTTCTAGGTCCAACACCATCTTAGGCACATTATAGGAACACATCAATGATTGGGCTTCGCCACAACAATCACCGAAGACATGCTTAAGGGTTGAGTTACTCACATAACTGCTCCTTGCCTCCACAAAGGACTTTTGAAAATGATAGGATGATGTAATCTGCTCTGAGAAATACACCATGCCCACCTCCACAAAGGGCTTAAGAAAAAGGATATGCTCAATATCCCACCTCTGTAGAGGGCTTACATGATTGATTGATTGATTGCAAACAAACTCAGGATGCATGATGCACTACCCTAGGGCTCAAGTCTTTGCATCTGAGGTCAAACACATTGCTAACATCTATAACAGACAGTTTACCTTATATATGCCCCCACATTAAGGTGGTTGATATCGGGTATCAATATCAAGCACATTAAGGTAGGAAGAAAACACACAAAGGAACACCAACTTTCATAAAGCCCATGCCCCCCAGAGAAGACACGTACTTTACGACTACCAAATGTTCCCACAAACACATCCCTGCAAGAAACATGTTAGTGTCTACAAGATTATGATAAACAACAACATCAATGCATATGATTAACCACACAAAGAGCTGAGGTTATACAATGAATCTAGAGTTCGAGGATAACTGTGAGGCTATATCATGAAGCTCTCTAAATTGAGTACCGCCAAGGCTAGATTCAAAGGCAAACAAAGGTGCACGAAATAGAAGTATTGTTAAGGTTTGTAAATGCGATAGAAACATCATGAAATTTACTACGTGGATAGCATGAGTGCTTCCACTAGTCAAGCGTCAAATAAGATATACAACCCCATCGTCATATTAGGAACTAAGTCCATTTTTTGATTGCTCTCGAAAGGGACACTAGGTCCTCATCAATATAAATGTTTGTCATCATCCATCCGCTAGGTGGAAACACTAGAGGAAGGGAAACAAGAAATAAGAGAGGAGAAACAAGTGTCTTAGGGAGTCACATAGAGGGTGCCCCCAAGTCACCAACCACAATGCTATGTCTGTAAGACACAACACACAACAATGAAATCAGAGAGAAAGGCAATATAGAAGAATGATGATACAAATAGAAGGTCACAACATAGGCAGTCTCCTAGTATCCCGAACCTTATGGGAGAATCTGAGCTCATCCCAAGAGGCTTAAACAACATATAACACATCACGGGGGAAGCACATCATGAGAGAGATAAAGGGTTAGAGATACTTACCTATAGGGTCTTCATATTATATCTTGGAGAGGTACTCGATTGTGTTTAAAGAAAAATGAGAGTGGTTTTTATGAAAATCTTGTTTGTTATCATATGATGCTTATTCATTAAATCCTTGTTTAAATGAGACTTTTTGTTCCTTATGAGGGGGACAACCACTATTATTTCTGACTATTGATTGTAGTCTTACTCTTTTCTGATTTTTAGCGAGTTTTCATTGTTGAATCTTTCTACAATAGTAATGGGAATCATCCTGTAACGTCTTACTCATCTGTGTCAGTTGTTGTTCTTTCTTTTCTGATGTATTTTGATTATCTCCCAATCCATATAGGGATAATGGAGGAGGAACTTCTGTAAAAACACCATTTCTTCATGGATGAGGTGGATTATCCACTTGTTTCTTATCAACTTTGATCATGCCCACGATACTTTCATAATCCAAGTAATCATCCTCATCTACTACTCCATTAAACCTTGTTCCACCATATTAGTTTTGGTATGCTTAGGAAAAGGATTAGTGGAGATTTGTAAATTCTAATTTGGTGGAGCAACTAACTTATTTCCATTATCATTCACACCCGATACCTGGATGACATTTGAAACAATAAGGTCCTATATCTCATGTTTAAGATGCATACATCATTCAGTGTCATGTCCTTGCATCTGATGATAATGATAAAAGGCATTAGCATCAATGTAAGGTCCTTGTTTACTAGGATCAACAGGCTTGATCGGGGGAAGCTTTAGAATATTGTTACTCATAGCTTGATTCATGATAAAATGATAGGACTTAGATATTGGAGTAAACTTTCTGGGTTGATACGATGCTTTCTTTAGATTATTTATAGCAGACACATTCGTATTTGGTCCATTGATCTTGATGAAACTCCTATTATTGTTCCTCTTAAAATTGTTTTCTGATGATCCACCTATGGATTGACCAACTTGAGCTGATGGGTTTTGGTTTTCATACTGACTAGACGAAAGTTGATAATCATGAAGGGTGATGCATAAATGTTGAAAGGAGTTATTTTTCATCAAGAGAATCTTATCACGAATATTAGGTTGTAGATTTGTAATAAATATCTTTTGAACATCCTCATCTTTCATTTGACACTGAATCTATGGAAAAAGTCCTTGATACCGACTAATGAATTCAGTCAACTTTTCTTTGGGACCTTGTTTGTATTGAACCAAGTCAATAAGAGTGACTTGGGGTCTGATGTTTGCTTGAAAATTTTGTAAAAATTGATCAATCAACTGCAAAAAGGAGTGTACTGAATTCGGAGGCAATGAGCAAAACCATTCGAAAGTAGTATCTTTGAGAGATCACGGAAAAAGTTTTGCCAACAAATCCTCTTCAAAATAAAAATCACTACACATAGTTGTGAATGCTGCCACATGAATATTAGGTTCACCTTTTCCACCATATTTTTCAAAGGAGGAGTTCTCAAAATTGCATACGATAACGGTTATGGGCATGATATGTTGGTAGACTAGGCTGCAAAAGAATTTGTCAAATTTGTTACCTTTTGTTGCAAAGCAGTCGTGCCCTGTAAAAGTTGATTTAGGATGGCATCATTGGGAGATGTGGTTTGTTGTGAGGAATTAGAACCAAGGTGAGGAGCTGATTGAGCTTGAGATACAATATGGGGAGGCTAAGAATATGTTAGTGGTGGTTGGCCATAATGATAGGTAGAATATGGTTGCGAGTATGTAATAGGTAGCTAGAAATGAGTGGAATAGATAGGTGGTTGAGAACAATTATTCATAGAGGAGGTCTCTTTAGGAACCAAATTCTAAGAATTAAATCTCACAACTTTGTAATTAGTGCCATTAGATACTCCAGTACCTGTGGTAGCATTATTACAAGCATTCACATTAGTTGTTAAGATCGTTGATGTAAAAGTGGATATTCCCGTAGTCGGTATAGGTGCCGAAACTTGAGTATGAGATGGTGAGAAAGTGTTATTTATCATTTGCACACATTCGGTTACTGGCATGATATTGGTTTGTACAATATGTGCTAGACCACGAATTTCATTAACACCATCTTGTCTTTCTTTTATCAATTCTCTTATATTATAAATTGTAGGAATGGCTTCTTGAACTATTCTCTCATTTTCCATAAATGTTTGAAATTCAGCTAGGTCTTTATCCAACTTTTCTATTTGCTCATCAGATACATATCCTATTGCCTCAATAGTGTTATCAACATCATGAAATTTTTTTTCTTCCATTGAGGTTGGAGGATGTATAGTATCTTGCACAATTTGAGTTTCTCCCTTTGTAAAGAAGGTGTCCAAAGTACCAACTTCTTCAAGAGCACTAGATCCCATTAATATTTTACTTCTTTTCAAAGGGATATTGTTTTTAGGATAGTGTGTCATAAATCTTAGACAAAAGAATACAATATACAATGCACAAACTAAGAGAACAAATCCTAGGAGAAGGATATGATTGAGGGCCAAAATGCTTGATTTTTTTTACTCTTTTCAATGCAAATGAATCAAACCAAGGATGTTGTAAGGATTTTGATTGAGGGAAGCAATTTATATGTCTGATATCAGTCCAAAACAACAATATAATCACTCTCAACACACTCTTGATGCAAATCCAAGATAATGCCAAGTCAAAATATAGCGAAATATGTCAAAATAGGCACTTTTTTCACCAAAATTCACTGCAAAAGAGCATAACATAGGGTGTTGTGAGGAAAATTATGATGGAAAGATAATAATATTAGTAATAACAGCCACTTGGTTCCAAAATACCCAGCACAACATGCTTTTAGCGCCACTTAAGGTCAAACCCTAGTGAAAATATAGCAAAAATAAGCTATTTTTTGTGATTTTTCAACTCCGAGACCTAGCAAAAGGGGTATTGTAAGTAATTTTAGGAGGTACAATAAATAATATCAATAATATTAGTCACCTCAATCCATAAAATTGATCACAACATGCTTGGAGTGCAAACTAGGTCAAACCCTAGGGCAAAAATGGTCAAAATGTGTAGTTTTTCGCCAAATTTTCACTACAAGAGCCCGTTAAATGGGTGTTGTGAAACTTTTTATGAGGGAAAAAAATTAATACCCTGATAAAATAAAATTAATGGAAAAAATATCCTTCACAACACACCTATAGTGCAAGTTTAGAGAGTCAATAAGGCTAATTTTAGTGAAAATTGTTGTTTTTGAAGCCCTAGGTTTGAGATCTTGGGATAAAATGCTATGTGAATGATTTGAAGTCTGATTTATGATTAAATTGACTTAATCTAAGATCTTAAAATGATTTTCAATCCTTAACATGCAAAATTCCCATGCAAATTTAATGAAAATGCATCAAAATTGCTAGTTTTTATTGAAATTTTCTATGCAAAAATACAAATATTTTAAATCTAAATGCAAATTCACACTAAAATGAAAGACTATATCCAAATACAAATTTTAATGATCCTCTAAAATCAGTATAAAAATCTAATAAAAGATTTTTCCGACAAACCCTAGATTTTGGAATTACTAGGTTATATAAAATTGTCAAAATTTCCACAAAACCCTAGCAATTAAATGATGAAAATGCAATGTAAATTTTTTATTTTTTGTATTTTTCTTTAGTTTATATCAGATCTGATGTAAAAATCATGAATTAGGAAAATTTAGAAAGAATTGATACAATTTAGTAAGCCAAACAATGCAATTTTTTTGTATTTTTCCAAATTTTCATTTTTTTTGAATTTTTCTCAATGCAATAAAATAAATGACCAAATGAATGAATTAAATCAATCCAAATATGAAGAAAAACACTTAGCAAGTTGCAATTTAAGTCCAAAAACATGGTTTCACCAAAATGTTTAGGGTAAAATTGGATTTTGTTAATCTTTTGTTGTTTAGATGTTAAAACCCTCCTTTCCACTAAACATTGAAGGATCTAGGGTTGAGTGGCAAGAACTATCATACCCTAGGTCACTTACAAATGAAGGAAAACTTTGATTAGCAAATTAATTATCAAATTTTCCTTCTCTTATGTCCAATTAACCATTAAAGCCCTAATTATGCAAATACGACAACAAATTGATGAATAACGGAAAAAGTTGTTGCAGACGGGAGTAAAATAACAAATCACAAAATAGCTATTTTCAAGGTTCTGAGGTGGAACAATCACGGACTAAGGTGTGAGTGCCCAAGTCCAAGGTACTTACTTTTTTATGGAATCTGGGCCTCCTTCTGACACTGATCAGCCCTATAAATTCTATTTCCTAAGATCTGTCTGTGAAGGACACTATTGCGAGCGCCCTAGTCCTAGAAGTGCTCCTGTGTCTGACTTCCTTTAGTTCCTAAATCACTAGTGCCTGCAAAGCCTTCCTGTAACTCCACTTTTTTTAGATATGACACCTGTAATCGGCAATCACAAGACTTGGTTTGGGGGTTGTGGTGTTTAGAGGCTTACCTCAGTCAAGCACCAGAGGACACTTAAGTCTCCAAACACTGTTGTCAGATAAAGAGTGCATGCCCTTGTGAGGTAGAGGCAAAAACCAAAGGAATCAATGATAAAAACACAATATTATGTCACCTTGTAGTGAAGCTCTCATGGAGGAAGATGCTCTTCATGCCATGAGGAAATTGATGTTCAAATCTGCAAATATCAACCCACAAAACATACAAGTCTACTCTTACAACACAATAGAAAGCCTTGAATCACCTTGAGAATACCTAGAGTTCACAATGATCATCTAGTCTACAAATGAATGCCTACACATGCTTATATATGTACCTACAAGCATTTTCGCCAAGATTTTAAAAATCAAACTTTACCGTGTCGGCAAAAGAACCAACTATCGGTCATAAACCGACACCTAGAAATTGGGGCTACCCCAAAATAGGGTAGGACTAGGGTGCGAGCGCCCAAGTGCTCCCCCCTATTTTGGATAGGGTACAACTCAAGGGGTCCACTTAGGTCTAATTTGTCATGGAACCTAGGTCTCATTCCATCAAGATGCTAAAATATGAACTAAAATGTCCTAAATGCATACTAAAGACTTGGGAGCTAAACCTTACAAGGGAAAAGCCTCCAAGGGGACATTTTCTAATGTTACAACTTTGAATCTGTAAAACAAAGTTGTGTAAAGAGTAGGTATGATGTAGTTTTGAGAGATAAGTGTGTATGGGGCCATGTATTTCTAGCAAAGAAGGTTATGTATTTTGGAAGGCATGACAGTTGTAGAGGAATGTTGTAGAGGTGTGATAGAAGGGGGTTTGTATGCAGAAGGATCAGAGATGAGGATATACAAAAGTTAAAGGACCTATTTCAAACATATGAATCAAATGATTCTTGCCGAGTGGAATTATTTTAGGTTTGATCAATTCTTGTATTTAGGAGTTTGTGTATTGTGTTATGGTATCAGAGCACTTATATGTATGCAAGGAGGATAATGTTTGTATAATGATAATGTTTTGAGAGAGTGGATGTTTGGTGAGGATAACAAAAAGACTTGTAGATATTGATGCAAGACAGTGAAATAGAGTATCCCTCTGTATCTTTTTTATTTTCATTCAGATTTGTGATGTATTCATGTATGCTAGTGAGGCCATTGTATATGCCAGTCAGGCAGCTGTATTTGCCAGTGAGGCTATGTCAGGGAGTGGGTGCTCCTATTGATATTGGAGTTGGTGCTCCATAAGGAGTTGGTGCTCGTAGATACATTTTGTAGCCAGTGAGGCTTTGTAATCAGTGGGATTTTGTTAAGCTAGTGAGATAATTTTCTAGAGTGGTTTTTTATTCCTATGAGGGTTTTCCACTCATCAAAACATGTGTTGTGGTTCTTGATTAATTATCTCTATGTATGTGTGCCCTAATGTTTTGTTTTTAAGGTCCTGTTTATACTATTCATCATTGTTCATACTATCCATCATCATACTTGTGTATATGTGTTCAATAGATCACTAAAGTCTCTCTCATTCTCTAACTTGTAAGTTAAAAGGTGCAAAAGATTTTAAGAGTTTATAGACCACTGATTCACCCCCCCTCTTAGTGGTCCAGTACTCCAAAAAACCCCTCTTTTCATACAAAACATTTTGGTGAATCCATGTTCTTTTGAATTTTGCACCTTGATGAGTGTTTTTATTCAGATTTACATTCATTTGATTCATTCATTTTATTTTTTGTCTTATTGCATTTGAAAAATTACAAAAAAATTGGAAAATTTGAAAAGTTTAAAAAAATTGGCATTTTTAGCTTGCATTTTCAAATAATTTGACTTAGTGACATTTAATTTCATAAAATTTCTATTATTATCATCATATCTAATTTAAAATACAGAAATTCTTCATTCACCATTCATTTACATTGCATTTTCATGCTTAAATTGATAAAAATTGCTTGAAATTGTGCATTTTTCCATATAACTTAGTTTTGCATTAGCTAGGGTTGTAGTCAAAATCATGTTTCAGATTTTACTACCCTTTTAAAATACTCATTAGGACTTATTTCTAACTATAGATTTTCATCATAGTGGTTCTCTTGCAAAATTTCATGTCCAGGGTTTGAAAACCTTGCATTTTCACTAGAATTTGGCCTTATCGTCTCTCTAGAATTACATCATAGGCATGTTGTGAAGGATTTTTCTGCATTAATTGGCTTTTATTAGGGTTTTAATCTTCTTCCCCTCCTAAAATTCTTTTCAACACCCTTTTTATTGGACATTTGCATTGAAAATTGGTGAAAAATTACATATTTTAGTGTATTTTCACTAGGTTTTGACTTGTCATCATTAAAGGATTGCATCAAAGGTGTGTTGTGAATGATATTATTAATTTATTGGACTGATATTGGATATATTATTTTATTACCCTGATCAATTTCCTTACAACACCTCTTCTTTCATTTATTATCATTGAAAAAAGTTGAAAAATCAACCATTTTAAGCCATTTTCACACATAGTTTTGCATTCATATACCATGGATTCTCCTCGTCATTCATCTTTGGAAGATTTATTTGAGTACATTATGAATTATGACAATTTTTGAAAATTCAATGATAAACATCCTCAAGTCTTGCATCAAATAGCGTACATCTATGGTATTCACGTCTGTAAGCACTACTTGTGATATCCTTCGAACAATAGCCTACTTTGAAAGTTTTCTCACTATCATGGGTGTTTTCCCTTCAATATTGGAAAATCTCACTAATTTCATTTCTAAAAATAACCATATGGAAATTAGTAGTGAAAACATCATTCCCTCTCTCCCTTCATTTCATGAAGATCTAATGGACATTCTTTCTGAAACCTATGAGAATGATATAGCAACGGGTGATTCATCGAACAAAGAGACTTGTCCCAACATAACCCTACCTAGTGAGGATATTTTGGCACAAGAAGAAGATATCATTGACACATTCCTTAACACTACTATGTCATCCCTTCCTACTCTCCCTGGCCAGGATGAAGCATTGGATAATGCAGATTCCCTTTGTGAGCATTTGCTTCAACCTTCTAAAACTAAAAATTTACCACTTGATGTTCAAGAACTTCTCAATTACATATTAAATAAAGAAATAGATCATGCACCTTTATCTAATCCTTCACATACCTTGGAAAACAACCAAAACTCACAAAACATTGAAGAACAAACTATCCCTCAAACCCAATGTATTCCAACACCCTATATATGGACTGAAATGGGCACTTTTTAGGTTCCTCAACAACCTAAATCAATTGGAAAGGGAATTATAAAAGCTCCTACATAGTCCCATTTAATTTACATAAAAAGTTGTAATATCCCCTCTCTACCATCATTATTAGACAACCTTCCTACAAGGATATCCTTACAAACTCATGAAAATGTGGAAGAGAGAAGAAGAGATAAAGCATTAACCATTAAAGTAAAGATCAAGATATGTGATTACTGCTAGCACAATTGTCCTTATAGGTAAGTATTTATAACCCTAGTGGTCACCTATATCATAGCATAATTGGCTCATTTATGTGACCTCCCCTCTCATGTTGTGTTTCCCTGTGATGTGTTATGTGTTGTTTAGGCCTCCTGGGATGACCCTTGATTCTCTTGTAAGGTCAAGGATACTGGGAGACCACCTCTGTTGTGACCCTTCTTCTATTTGTATCATCATTCTTCTATATTGCTTCTCCTCTATTTTCATTGTTGTGTGTTGTGTCTTATGGACACAACATTGCGGTTGGTGACTTGGGAGCACCCTCCTATGTGAACTCTAGAGTTATTGTTTCCCTTCCTCTAGTTGTTCTATCTAGCTGGTGAATGACAAAAAACTTAGTATACCGATACAGACCTAGTGTCCCTTCAGGAAGAAATCACAAAATGGACCTAGTCCATACATGACAATGGGGTTGATATATATTATTTGACACTTGGCTAGTAGAATCACTCCATGTCATCTTGATGTTGTCTTATCGCACTTAAAAAATAACAATACTACTGCTTCATGCACTTTTGTCTATCTTGGATCTTGGGTTCCTCGACTCTTTATGTGAATGATCATATGCATTGTTGTTTATCATGATTATATGGATGCTAAAACCTTTTCTTGCAGGAAATTATGTGTTTGTGCGAACATTTTAGTGCAGGTGCACCAAGTTCAAGCTATTAAGTTAGAGGGTCCATAGTTTGAGTTTTGTGAATTGAATCATTTCAATGTAATAAGGCCATGACAAGGCCATTTTAGTGTTTTAGGAGTCCTTTTGCGTGTTTAGATAGTTCATAATGCAATAAAGTGTTAAAGATGGAAAAGTTGACAAATTTGTAAGTTGTAAAATTTCAACAAATTTGAACTCCAACGGTTATGGGGAGTTTGCAAGTGGTTGAAGTTGGCTGAGTCAGTTTGTTCTTGATGAGAAATGCTTTAAAAGTAGGGAATCCATCAATGTAAAGGTAGATTTGGAAGATTTTGAAGGAAATAACAATAGTACATTGTTTTTGCTATCACAACGTTTTATTTTATGCTTTTCCTCTATTTCAGGATGTACCCTTGTTCTGTACGAAACAATCATGACTTGAAATTCATGAAATATGTTAGGAGCATGGATTAACTTTTATTTTAATCTAGTTTGAAAGTTTTTCATCAATTTTTGAGAGAGAACTCTATGGTTTTTTGTAATTGTCTGTTTAGACAAAGTTTTAAGGGTTTGAAGTTCATAGAATGATTTAAACCCTATTCCACCGACTATGATCTCTGTGACTAGGTGGAATGGGTCTAATAAGATAGAAATAGATGTTACTAGTGTTTGTATGAGTAAAAGTTAAGGTTTTATGAAGTATAGAGATCTATCCCAATGGGTTTGTAATGAAATATGCATGAAAATGGTGGTTTTTATTAGGGTTTGGTGAAATATTTGATGACAAAGATATCTCTTGATTATGTAAGTATATGCAAGCATAATGTAAGGTGGTGGAACTAGTGTCAAGGTCTGGTAGGGTCTAGAACATTGATTTCCAATAAACCCTCATGTAAAGTGCTAAAAACAAGGGTTTCTTGATTGGGTATCTTGGAAACCATGTCACAATGTAAAAGTTGTGAAATTTGAAGTTTAGTAACCTGTTGAATGCTGCTCCATTGAGTTTTGAGGTTGAGAAGAAGATTAAAGGTAGGTTCCTTTGTAAAGGAGGCCTAATTGGCCTAATTCCAAATAGGTTTGCCATATGTTTTGAAGCCTTTTGTCCAAAACAACCTATACCATCTTTAGATATGTTTTCAACCATGATAATGGATACTTGGAAATGTCCTTGTTGCAGTAAGAGCATGCCCATAGTGATAGTTGTGGTCTGATAGACCCTTAAGTAGGGCTACTAGGATTTGAAGGCTTGGGGCAGACTTGTCGTCAAGAAGGGATCATTGTGACTTGAGAGTGGTTTAGTTGTGTTGGGTTGGGGAACTTAATCTTGTTAGACGCCTCATTTATACCATGTTAAAGTTTGAAGTCTAGTTGCAAGTTGGAGACCTTGGAGACCTAATTATTTAAAGGGTCATTGTGAGAGTTTGAGATGCCAAACAAGAGCCCAAGTTTGTAAAACTTTGTACAAACCAAGTGTGTTGCCACCTTGTAGTACATCAAAGTGGTATCATAGCCAAGTTAGTAGATCCTTGACGGTAATTGGTTGATGTTTGGAGAGTGGAAGTTGAAAGGATAAAATGTATTTAGTAAATACCATGGAAAAAGAAGTCAGAGAATTCAGAGAAAGGTATGCTAAGTTGAAGGAGATGACACAAAGGAGGACATTATTTAGGACAAGATGCAAATGCAAAAACAAGGAATGTTATGTGGTAATAGATTCAGGTTCCATTGATAGCATTGCATCAGTTGAAATGGTAGACAAATTAAAGTTAGAAATAATTCCACATGAAAGACCATATAAAGCATTTTAGTTGAATAGTGATCAGTCAGTTGTGGTAAATGAACAAGCCATAGTGGAATTTTAGATTGGTACATATAAAGATAGAATTATGTGTGATGTTTTACCAATGAGTTATTTTCACTTGTTGCTTGGAAGATAGTGGCAGTTCGATAGATATGCCTTACATGATGGTAGGGACAATGTTTATGAAATTGAGAAAGATGGAATCAAGTATAGACTAACATCATTACAGGGAGATGAAAGAGCACAATGTAAGATGGAAAGGATAGTTATGGTAAGCAAGAAAGAATTCATAAGGTATGAGGAAGATAAAAGAAAAGATGGTGTAGCTCCTATAAGAGAAGAACCTGCTGAGATAGCAAGTGTAAATAATGATGCAAAGTTGGAGTAAAGAGGATGATGATTTGGTGATGAAGACTGAAATAGTGAAGGTCAAGGATGAATTGACCTTGAAGGCTCAAGATAAGCCTAACAAGAATGATGAAGCCATGATAAGGACAAAGTTTTGTATGTTGAAGGCAAGAGGAGTTACAGGGTAGTCATATACTATCAACACAGTGGTGGATCAGTTTGATGACACAAGGATTGTTGAGGCAAACACTCTAATGACATGGATGATAGGTAAGGAGGAAGTGAATAAAAATGCAGTGACTGTGGGAAGCCAAGATAAACCTATGAAGAATAAAGAGATCATGGTAGGGGTAGTGTTGTGTCCCTTAAAGGCAAAAGAAGAGAAAACAAAGTGTTTGCAAAGGGTCTCAATGCTGGTAGAGACAAAAGATGTGAAGTTGACAATGATAGGCCAAGAGAAGGCCAAAGATAGTGTGTTTGTGAAGTTTCCAAATGAAGGGAAGAAGAGAGATAGTGTTGTGGTAAGGAAAGTGATTTGTCCTTTAGAAGAAAGAGAGGTTGGTAGGTAGTTGTATGCTTCCATGACAGAGGTTTCAAAAACTGATTTCATAAAGGTTCCAAGAGTAGGGGACCTGAGACTAAGTGGGAAGATGAAGGAAGGAATAAAGTTGGATGTGTGGCAAGGACAATGGGGTAAATTCAAATATGTAGAAAAGATCATGAGGAAGAGAGTCCAAGAAACAAGAGTAAATTGTTTGATTGCAAGTATGACATCAAGTTTTGATAGAGAATATGAGGCATGTCAGTTTGCAAAGAGGTAGCCATATCAAGTTGAAAGGCAAGCACTAGTGGGTGAGTTTGAGTTTGTTCCAAGGGTCAAGATGAAAGAGGAAAGACAAAATGTGGACTATTTTGCAATGAATGAACCTGAAGGACAAAGTGGAAGCAATTAGATGAAGCAGTTGATGACCAATCAAAGTATAAAGATGCAGATCCAAAAAGACAATGCAAGAGAAGGACTACTTTACATGGACAAGTTCAAGCCACAGGTAAAGATGAATTCAAGTTGGATCAGTTGTAAGAACAAGGAGGAGCATCAAAGAATTGAAGATCAAAGGATTATTATAGGTGAGAAAGTAGAAGACTTCCAAGGGACTTGGAAGAATTTCATGGTTGGGAGTATGGTGCAAGTGCACCAAGTTCAAGTTATTAAGTTGGAGGGTCCATAGTTTGAGTTTTGTGAAATTGAGTCATTTCAATGTAATAAGGCCATGACAGGGCCATTTTAGTGTTTTAGGAGTCCTTTTGTGTGTTTAGAGAGTTCATAATGCAATAAAGTGTTAAAGATGGAAAAGTTGACAAATTTGTAAGTTGTAAAATTTCAACAAATTTGAACTCCAACGGTTATAGGGAGTTTGCAAGTGGTTGAAGGTGGTTGAGTCAGTTTGTTCTTGATGGGAAATGCTTTAAGAGTAGGGAATCCATCTATGTAAAGGTAGATTTGGAAGATTTTGAAGGAGGAATAACAATAGTACCCTGTTTCTACTGTCACAATGTTTTATTTTCTTCTTTTCCTTTGTTTCAGGGCATACCCCTGTTCTGTATGGAACAGTCAAGACTTGAAATTCATGAAATATGTTAGGGGCATGGATTAAATTTTATTTTAATCTATTTTGAAAGTTTGTCATCAAGTTTTGAGAGATAACTCTCTGGTTTTTTGTAACTGCCTGTTTAGTCTGAGTTTTAAGGGTTTGAAGTTCATAGAATGATTTAAACCCCATTCCACCGACTGTGATCTCTGTGACTAGGTGGAATGGGTCAAATAAGATAGAAATAGATGTTACTAGTGTTTGTATGAGTAGGATTTGAGGTTTGATGAAGTATAGAGGGTTGTCCCAATGGGTTTGTAATGAAATATGCATGAAAATGGTGGTTTTTATTAGGGTTTGGTGAAATCTTTGATGATGGAGATATCTCTTGATTTTGTAAGAATATGCAAGCATAATGCAAGGTGTTGGAATTGGTGTTAAGGTCTGGTAGGGTCTAGAACATTGATTTCCAATAAATCCTCATGTAAAGTGCTAAAAACAAGGGTTTCTTGATTGGGAGTCTTGTAAACCATGTCATAAGGTAAAAGTTGTGAAATTTGAAGTTCAGTAACCTACTGAATGCTATCCCATTGAGTTTTGAGGTTGGGAAGAAGATTAAAGGTAGGTTCCTTTGTAAAGGAGGCCTAATTGGCCTAATTTGAAATAGGTCTGTCATAGGTTTTGAATCCTTTTGTCCAAAACAACCTATACCATCTTTAGATATGTTGTCAACCATGATAATGGGTACTTGGAAATGTCCTTGTTTCATTGAGATCATGCCCATAGTGATAGTTCTGGTCTGACAAACCCTTAAGTAGGGCTACTAGGATTTGAAGGCTTAGGGCAAACTTGTTGTCAATAAGGGATCATTGTGACTTGAGAGTGGTTTAGTTGTGTTGGGTTGGGGAACTTAATCTTGTTAGATGCCTCATCTAGCCCATGTTAAAGTCTGAAGTCTAGTTGCAAGTTGGAGACATTGGAGACCTAATTCATTAAAGGGTCATTGTGAGAGTCTAAGAAGCCAAACAAGAGCCCAAGTTTGTGAAACTTTGTACAAACCAAGTGTGTTTCCACCTTGTAGTACATCACATTTGGTGATCATAAATAATATGTCACCTCTGGGGGGCATGGGATTTGCAAGAGCTTGTGTTCCCTTGTGTATTTTTTTCTACCTTAATGTGCTTGATATCGTTACATGATATCAACCACCTTAAGGTGGGGCATATATAAGGTAAGTTGTCTAATTTAGATGCTAGCAAAGTGTGTTTGTAAAGCTTGAATCTACTATAATCACTTAATCCCTTTGTGGAGATGGGATATCATGCATATCCTTTTTATTTTAAGCACTTTGTGTGAGGCAAGGATGGTGTATTTCTTGAGGAGATTGCACAATCCTGTCATTTTCAAAAAGTTATCCTAACCCTTAAGAATGTCTTTGGTGATTGTTGTGGTGAAGCGTAATCATTTGTGTGTGCCTATAATGTGCCTGAGATGGCTATGAACCTAGCAATAGGTTTCTTCCATCACTTGTCTACCATGTTTTCTCTATGGCTTCCATGTGTGTGTGTATGGCATATTTGTTCCCAAGAATAGTCTAAAGACCAGTGGTGATGAGTCCCTCCTATGCTTTGGGATTTGTATGGCGTACATGATTTGTATGGTGTGTTTGTTCTCAAGTACAGTCTAAAGACCGATGGTGATGAGTCCCTCATACACTTTGAGGTTTGTATTACATGTTTGTTGCCCCATATGCAGTCTAAAGACTGGTGGCGATGAGTTCCTCCTGCATTTTGGGTTGTGTGTGTACTTTCCTTGCACTTGCATTTTCATTTCATATATATGAGAAAAAGAAAAATAAATAAATAATCACTGCATTCACTGTAATCACTATGTTTTGCATGTCTACAATGCTATCTTCTCTGTGTTTTGCATGACTGTAACTATCTTCTTCATGTTTTGCATGCATGTTACTATCTTCATTGTGATTGGTGTGTCTTCTCCATGCTTTTAATGTTTATTGTGCTTGTTGATCGTACTTAAATGAATGTATTGGACTTGCATTTATACATACATTAAAGTAGGGGCTAAATGTTACGTCAAAAAATGTCCCCTTGGGGGCTTTTCCCTCTTAAGGTTGAGCTCCCAAGTCCTTTAGAATGCAGTTAGGTCATATTGCATGTTAATGGTGACTCCTAATGAGAAAACCCTAAAGTTTCATGGCAAATGGGACCTAGGGAGTGCGCTTAGCATGAATCCTACCAGAAATAGGGGACTTGGGTGCCCACACCCTAGTCCTACACTATTTTAGGTCATGACCTATTTTTGGGTGTCAGTTTTATGACCATTATTAGATCCTATACCGACATCTCAAGTTTGAATTACAAAATTCTTAGCGAGAATGTTTGTAGTTCCATATATAAGCATGATTAGTGATTCATTGGTAAACTAGATGAAAATTTTGATATACAAGCTTATGTGAAAGTGATTCAAGGCATTTATCATGTTGCAAAGTAGTATTTTGTGTTGTTATTGTGTTTGTTATTGTAGATTTGACATCCATCTCCTGATGGCATGAAGAGCATCTTCCTTCCATGAGATCTACACTACAAGGTGATATCAATTGTGTTTTCTATCATTTATGATTTGGATTTTGCCTCTATCCCGTAGGGATACACACTCTTTATCTGACAATGGTGTTTGAAATACTTGAATTTCTCTTTGAGGCTTGACATAGGCAAGCCTCTAAACACCACAACCCCCAACCCACTTTTCTGTGATTATAGGTTACAAGTTTCAGAAGTGAAAGAAGTGGAGTTGTAGGAGAGTAGTGTAGACTGTCAGAATTGCAGATTTGAGAAGAAAACTAGGGCTTGGACTTTAGCACCCACTCATTAGTCATTCAAATTCTGAAGCAGTAAAATCTCTATGACAACAGGAACATGTTGCAAACATTCTTTAGAGATCCTGACAAAAGTAGGTATAATGGACTAGGGCACCTGCTCATTAGTCCCCAACTTTTTTGTACATTGAACTTCAAAATCTAGTATGTATTTGGTTGTCATTTGATATCTCTATGTGCGATCATTTTATGTAATTTGTCTGCTTTGTTTACGATTTCACGAAATTAGGATTTTAAGCATAATTGGACTTAATTAAACAACAAATTTACACAATTCCAATCTTCCCCTATGTTCCAAGTGATAGGAGATATGTAGTAGAGTTGTCTACATAGTTGAATGTCCTTGAATGTTTAGTGGTGAAAGGAGGATCAACACAAATCCTTAAAACAATCGTTACCACAACAACCCCCCTCTTTTTATACAAAACATTTTTTTTTGCATTAGTTTAGATAGGTTTAGTGCATGTTCTCAAAGTCAACATTGTAAAAATCCCCAAGAACTTTGCCAAATTTTGTGATACTGTTACATAACTTGGTACAAATATATGAAAACATTTTTGCCTAATATTTTGAAAGACAAATCTGTTGACTATAAAATAAGGGATACCCCCTAGGTTTGGTGAAACCTGAAGTGTAGGGGAGAGAGGTGAAAACAATCTCCCAATCTATTGGCCAAGTCTCTAATTAAACTTGGTCGTAAGAATTGGTAAATTTTTAGAGTTTGATGTATGCATATTTGGGAACTAGCATAACCCTCAACAATACACCATCCCACAACAACAATCGTCATTCCAACAATGAACACAACCTCTCCTTGCTAATCCTTTCAATCAAGAATGGCAATAAATGAAGAACTCTCTCAAAATTATTCAACTAGAGACTTAAAAGAAACATTGTAAATTTAAAGACTTATGTCCTTATCCCTTCGATTGAAACATGACAACTATACCTTTTCCTCAACATTTCGAGGTCCCTAAATTTGATAAATACAAAGTAAAAGGATACCCCCAAGACCACATCAAGGAGTTCTACATGGCATGCTAGGAAGTATGCTATGATGATCAATTCCTCCTTTGTCCTTTTCCATGAAGCTTGGGGGACAAGCCTAAGAATGGTTTATGCACAGTTTGCCTTATGGCACCATCTCCACCTTCACCGACTTGTCGAAAACTTTTTTTGCCCATTTATCATATAACATAGAACATGAGATCACCATGCTTAATCTTTGTAATACTAAACAACAAAATGATGAAAGTTTTACCACATACCTTCAATAGTGGAGGTCACTTCCTAGTAGGCTACCTTGGACTACACCTGAAAAACAACTCGTCCATATTTTCATCCAAAACCTGAATCAAGAAATGACCTTCCACTTGCAAGTACATTGTGCCTCAACCTTTGACAAGATCATAGAAAAGGGGATCACTATTGAAAAGGCCCTCAAAGAAAAGGGCCTAGTCAAAATCTACAACAAAAATGATAATGACAAACCATCAAATGATAAACCAAAGTTTTGGGCTAAAAACAAAAATGTTGTATGAGACGGTGCTACCAATTCTAAGTAAATTCAAGTAGCCACACCCAAACCAAAGGAAACACAAGTCATGAAAAATATCTCAAACAATGTATCAATACCATCACGACAACCAAAATGAAATCATCCCGACAATCCAAAACACAAATACACTTCTTTAGGTGAACCACTTGAAGTTGTGTTTCAAAAATTGGTGCAAGCCAATATGGTTGAATTTCCCATGACCAAATATTTTGATTAAAACCAACCTAAGAACACATGGTATAAAGACAATGAGTATTGTGACTATCATCATATCAAAGGACACTCCACTAGAAAGTGTATAAAATTTAAAAACTATAGCCAAGACCTTCTCAATCATGGTGATATCCAAGTGGAAGGAACCAACAATACCTCACCAAACGATGGCTTAAGAGTCTACCAAGATCCTCTTCCCAACCAAATAAACACTTCCACATCCAATCCATCATCTTCCAAAACCAATCCCAATAATCAAGCTAATAACATCAATTAAAACAATGTTCCACCTCCCTACAACAATATAGTGGGCCTGATTAACTTGACTCTACTCGTGTCACCACTATTAAATCAAAGGCAATACCCCCGAATGCATTGTTACTACATGGCATGGTCATGTCATGATCAAAGGACCCTCTTCATCCTCCACCACAACACCTATCAAATATAACCTCCTTGACCATCTTGGGAAGACTCCTGCCCAAATCTCTATCTTAAAGGTTCTCTAAACATCCCCCATCCACCGTGATATCCTTGAAAAAGCCCTCCAAGAGTCCCATGTCCCCACTGACATTCTACCTACACAATTCCAAAACTTGGTAGCCCAATTGTCTTCCCCCATCATTTCACTTTCAACCAATTTGACATGCCACCCATTGACCCTGCACATAACAAGGCCCTCCATATAGAAGTTCAAATCACCAATCACAAAATCAAGAGAGTCCTCATGGATAATGGATCTAGTTTGACAATATGTACATTAAAATTCATAAAACTCTTGGGGTATTCAGCAACTGATCTAGAGCCCTTGATCATCTCCATCAAAGAATATGACAACATAGAACGAGAGTCAGAAGGCACCATTTTCCTTCCTATCAAAGAAGATCCTTTGGTTGATCTTGACCTACCATACAATCTTCTCCTTAACTAACCATGGTTGTATGCCATGTGAGCCATCCCCTCCACTTACCATTAGTGTCTCAAGTTTCCTCATAATGGTGTCAAAGTCACTATCCCCACTGACCAACAACCCTTTGAATATTGTAAAGCCTTGGAAGTTGTATATGATCGGTAATTCCATTATCCAAACACTTATGGGGAAAACATCAGAGACACTCCATCCACTGAGTCTAATCCATCACACACATCCTACTCATCATCCACCCTAGTCCCTCAAGTCTCCCAGGTCAAGATCATAGACAAATGGTGTGGTGAATATGAGCTTCACAATGCCTTTTATGTGGGATAGTTTCCTTTGTCCCCCCACTCCCATGGTCATCAACTACAAAAGAGAAATCGATAACAAAAATGAAGGATAAATGACAAGATTCCCTTCATTCCAGCATAAGTCTCCCAAGAAGAAGAAGAGGTCAAAGAATTTTTGAATGATTGGTTATACCATAATGAGACCCCTATAGCAAAAGTAGACCTTGAATATTTCAATGAAAATTATCTTGTGCCCTATTAGATATGCACTAAAATGCCCTACCATGGAAAAGGACTTGGCATCAATGAGAAAAGCACCATAGAATCAATCTCGGTTGATCCCACATCTCCCAAACAATACACCAGGTACTTTGGCCTAGGATATGCTCCACCCACTATGGAAATCAAAGGTCCTACTAAAACTCTGATAGATGTAGTTGAACCTCCTTCTTATATTGAAAATGTTGCACCAAATGTCATTATATCTTCATGTAAAGACCTTGAGCTCTCATGTATCTTCCCTGGAAATGTCATCTTCCTCATCGACCTTCCCCTCATTCATCCTAATCTCATTGCTTGGGATTACAAAGGACCACCACCTCTCAATACATTCCAAAATGATGAGGGTCTCTCTGCATTCCTATAACTCCATGACACCTCACAATATGACATATTCTTGAATGTTGATGCCTACTTTGGGGAAGAGGAGATCCTTAATCAAAATAAAAAAATAGACAAATAAAAAATCTTCACCTAGTGAAAACCTCTCTGAGGCATTAGCGGACACAAAAGAGAAAAATAAAGATGCATCTCCTAGTCAAAACCTCTCTAAGGTGCTAGGAGATGAGGATCTCCATCTTCCCCCATACCCTCCTACTAGAAAGAACATTCAACCATCTTGATTGAAGGCACACAAGAAATCAACCTTGGCACCAAGGAATGCCCTTAGCTCATCCACATTGCAGAAAGTCTTTCTATCAAAGAAAAATCCAATCTTTCAATCATACTCCATGAGGCACCAGATGTCTTTCCTTGGTCTTATGTAGACATGTTAGGGTTAGATCCTTCCTTGGTTGTTCATCATCTTGTGGTAAATCTAGAAGCACCACCAGTTAAATAAAAACTTTGCAAGATGCATCCTCAAGTTGCCCTTCTCGTTAAAGAAGAATTGCAAAAATTATTAGAAGTAGGCTTCATTCACCCTATAAACTACCTTGAATGGGTCTCCAATATTGTTCTAGTTGGTAAGAAACATGGGGACATTTGAGATCTAAATAAAGCATGTCTAAAAGATGACTTCCCACTTCCTAATATTGACATCATTGTGGATTTGATAGCTGCACATGAAATGCTCTCCCTCATGGATGGATTCTCTAGGAATAATCAGATTAGGATTGTTCCTGAAGATCAACATGAAACAACCTTGACATGTCCTTTGGGTACTTACTGCTAACAAGTCATGCTCTTTGGCCTTAAAAATGTAGGAGCAATTTATCAACGTGCCATGACCACTATCTTCCATGACATGCTGCACAAAATCATGGAAGACTATGTGGATGACCTCCTTGGGAAATCAAGATCAAGGGAAGAACACGCTGAGATTTTTTGATAAACATTTGAGTGCCTAAGGGAATACAAACTATGCCTCAATCCCAAGAAATGTGTTTTTGGGGTCACATCAAGAAAGCTTTTGGGCTTCATTGTCTCCCACAGAGGAATTGAAGTAGATCCAACAAAGGTCACTGCCATCATCAAGAACCTTGAAACAACTTTAGATCCTCCAAGGTAAACTTCAAGCTATCCACAGATTCATAGCTCAACTTGTAGACAAATGTCAACCCTTCTCCCATCTATTGTGAAAAGATACATACTTCAAGTGAGACCAAAACTATCAGCAAGCCTTTGACCATATCAAGGAATATTTGATATCACCTCCAACTCTTATGGCACCTATTCCTAGAAACCCCCTACTATTGTATATATCAGAAACTTCAGTAGCACTAGGGGCACTTTTAGCACAACATGATCAAACTAGGCATGAAAGAGTTATCTATTACATCAGTGGGACATTAGTCAGCTATGAGCTTAATTATACACCTATGGAATGAGAATGTCAAGTTGTCATCCTCAGCTCTTAAAATCTAGGACACTACATGTTAAGTCAATCAATCTCATTTCAAACTTTGACCCTCTCATATATACCTACTCTCCAAAACTTCACTCATAGGATGTATGGTGAAATGGGTTATGTTGATCAGTGAGTTAGACATTGAGTATGTGGATTGTAAAGCTATCAAGGGTCAATTTGTGGAAAATCAATTAGCAAAAGCACCTCTCATTGACCATCAACTACTTTCTATTGACTTCCCAGATGAATCCATCTTGACTATAGAAGAATCAACAATCTGGAAACCATACTTTGATGGATCATTCACAAATCATGGCTTCGATGCTTGAATACTCTTGGTCACTCCCTAGGGCTACTATATCCCTAAAGAATATAGGCATGCTTTTCCCTACACAAATAATTTTTCTAAATATGAAGCTTTGATTATTGGCCTTAAAATGACAACTCAATGGAACATCCAATAGTTACAGGTTTATGTAGACTACCAATTGGTCATCAAACAAGTAAATGATGAACACCACACTAAGGATGACAAGTTGATTCCCTACAAGAAAATGGTGGATGAATACAAACTTCACTTCACCTACATACAATTTGGATAGGTACCTCACCTTCATAACAAAGTAGTTGATACCATGGCTACCATTGGATCCCTCTTGGATATGCCTCATGATAGCCATCAATGTGAATTTCTTGTGGAACAACCCCTCTTTCCAACCTATAGGGTCATTGAGTCAGAATTAATATATGAGATTGTTGTCCCTAACATCCCTTGGTATTATAATATATATGCCTATCTCCAACATCACACCATCCCACTCAAATTCTCTTGCAAAAAACAAAAATCCCTCATCCTTCAAGCCTCTCACTACACTATCCTTGCCAACACCTTTTATCATCAAAGCTATGATGATACTCTCCTGTGATGTATAAATGTAGAAGAAGCTTCACTCTCCTTACACGAAGTGCACACAGGAATTTGTAGTTCCCACACAAGTAGTATTGTTCTCACCAAAAATATCCTATGCATGGGATACTATTGGTCTACTATGGAACATAATGCATGTGAATATGTGAAGAGATACAAGCCTTGTCAAAAGCATAGAGACCTCATTCACACTCCCTCTCAAGCATTACAACCAATCATGACATCATGGCACTTCTCTTAATGGGGCCTAGATGTCATTGGAAAGATCATCCCTCCTTCCTATGATGGCCACACATTCATCATCATCACCATTGAATACTTTACAAAGTGGGTCAAAGGTATTCCCCTTGCTTTCACCACTAGCTCACAGATTGATAAATTCATCCTCTACCACATCATTTTCCAGTATGGCATCCCATCTGCCCTTGTCACAAATGGAAAGCCATTCAAAAACAATGATGTTAGTGTCATTTGTGAACAATTCCACATTCAACATTATTGGTCCACTCCATATTGCCCCCAAGGTAACAATCAAGTTGAGGCAACTAATAAAACCCTGCTCAAAATCCTCAAGAAAGTTGTCAATGAAACCGGTTATGACTAGCACCTCCACATCCATCCTGTCCTTTGGTCCTACCACACTAGCATCCATGCCCTAACTAGAGCCACACCATACTCACTCATTTTTGGAGATGAATCCATCTTATCGATTGAAATAAAACTCCACTTCTTGCACATCTCCTTCAGTAATATCATCACTGAAGAAGAATATTGTGTTGCATGCCTACAAGAATTAGAGTTATTGGATTAGCAGTACCTCAATGCATTAAATCATATTCAAGCATATCAAGACTGGTTCCAGGGATATTATAACAAGAAAATCTATGCCAGAGAATTTGTATTAGGTGACCTAGTCCTAAAAGAAAATCAAAGGAATCTTTCAAACATGACAAGAAAGACAAGTTTGAACCTAATTGGTTGGGCCCCTATGTAGTTGTCTCTAAATATGGTTCAGGAGCATACTAACTCACTGTTGCAAGTATGGGCCTAACCGGTGTTTTCATTGATGTCAACATACTCATGTTACATTGATGTCAAGGATTGGATGAGCTGTGTGCTGAGGATATTGAGAAAATTAGTTCTATCAGAAACAAAGAAGAACAGTGAAGTTCTATGAAGTGCAGATCCTAGATACATGACAATCAGAGAATGTGTATCAAGGGGTTTGTAGATATTTGTCTAAAGATGATCCAGTCAATATTTGATAGGTCCACATGAAGATTTGAAGAAGCTATGGCCATATGAGTAAAACTAGTTCTAGCAACTATTCAGAGGTGACAGGGTGACACAGATAGGTCCGGTGAGATCCGAAAATAAAATATCTTGTTCTGCGGATTTGATGGAATGTTTAGGAAGCTAATATGAATTGACAACTCAACTGGTTCATAGTCTAGAGGTTCACAAGAATTTATTCTAATGTGATAGTGATGACAAACGATGTTCTCGAGGTTCCGGATGAAGATGAGAATGATTTCAGTAAGCAGAAGTGGCGTGTGTTGGTGCCTGATTTCACTGTCAGTTTCTGAGCAATTTTCATGCAGGTACCTTCCCTAAAAATCCAAAAAATGTTCTAAGTGTCGGACCTCCTCAGCATTTTTTAGCTGCAGCATCATATTTTCTTCGAGGAGGAGGTCATCATCATCATCATATTTCTGGTCATCACCCTGATGTTGCTTACGAGGGTCATCATATTTTCTGTCAGCATGATCTTTCGCTGGGGTGATATTCTAACATTGGGTGATCTTGGTTAAGATCATCCTGATGATGTTGCTGCAAAGTCCTAAGTATGACCCGATCTTCATCGGGGTCATCATATTTGAACATCAGGTGATTTTAGTCAAGATCATCCTGATGTTGTTTTATCACTTCATGTTCGTTGTTTTATCACCCTGATGATGCTGACATCATTCTTATGTCAGGGTGATATCCGTTTTCCTACCTGTCTGCATCATGATATTTCTGAAGGGAGATATTCGCCTGTCGGCTTCATGCATTGTCCAATGGGGGTGATCATTTCAAATATCAGTCACATATTCATATATCACCCCGATCTTATAGTGGAGCTACAGTGTAGCATGATATGTGTGCATCAGGATGATATTTCCAAATATCTGGTTATTTTCCGAATATCATCCTGATGCCGATGTATGGTGACGTCATCAAGGTCCGGGGGGGTCATATTTCTAACACTGATCATCTTGTGGAGATCCCCTGATATTCGCAAACATGACGATGACGTCATCCGGATATGAGGAGGTGCGCGATAGGCAGATATGCTGATGACGTCAGCAGGATATGATGGTGACGTCATCAGGATGTTCATCGGCCAGACATTTGGTATCGGCTAAGCAGGAGGATCTTCCTCCGATGCATCAGGTTGTGCCGATGAAGGTGATTATCATGCAGGTGATATTGCGATGATGATGCTGATGTCAGGGTGATTTTTCAAGTAACAGGATATCATGCTATTGGAGGATGATGATGAAGGCTTATACTAGTGTCGTCGGGAGCAAAAGCACCGACATCATATATGCTCGCAACCTAGTATATAAAGTGTTGAAAAGGTCGCCGCGGGGTGCATGTGGGATAATTGATATCCTGCATATTTTGAAATATCACGATGAGGTATTTTGGTGGGAAACAGTTGCGATGCACTGTTTGATGTTTTCCCAAGGCCGCGGGTTGGTGTGCCATTAATGGCGATTGTTGCAGAGGTATGGACGGATCTGGTACCCGATTGAAGGTGTACATCAACAGACAGTGGCGCAGGGCTCGAGGTTTCTTCCTGTCTCCTCCCCTACCTACTGCATTCATGTTTGAGCGCCAATCTGGTAATGCGTTGAGCGCCATTTTTCTGATACTGTGTATCTGGCGGGATTTTTGGTCAACCATGTAATTAATTGTTGTGGTACACTTTCTGGCTGTTATAAGCAGACTGTGTTACCATTTTTTAGGTTGTTGAAAACTGGACATTTTGGCTCTGTAATAAGATACAACTAGTTTTGGTTGCTCTGTGCAGCAAAAATTGTGAGTTTATGTATCTCCTGTTGTACGTTTTGGCATGAATCCACTGATTTCATGGTTAATCTTATATGAATAATACTATGTTTGCATGTGTTATGCTGATTCTATCTCCAGTTTTGCATGTATCTTTCTTCCTGCAATAGGGATGCCATAAGTATCGACAGCTTAACACTCTGTATTGGGAGATATCTGTAAGGCAGGTATCATGTGTATCCCTCTGAAATCTAGTTTTAGCTATTCATGTTGATCATTCACAGGTGTATGTCTACCGACTCCAAGCCCTGGATAGGCACCAATCTAGCTCTGTGTTGAGGTTATACACCAGGTCCAGGTTTGCATCCAAACACCATTTCAAACCATCTCTCCCTTCCATCTGTTAGTTGTAGGATTAGGAGTAGGAAACCCTTGCATGCTCTCATCCCTAACCAGACATATATGTCCAAGAACGTTGCCCACCTTGTGATCTATCATACAGATCTTGGTCCATACATGAGAGTATTCTGCCTGTTGTTGTCAAGTTAGATCTTTCTATCTTTGAGCTAGTCAAGGTTACATCTTGAGTTAAAGGGATACCCCCCTTGGTGCGGCAGAACCAGAAGTGAAGGGGAGGAGCTCACGCAACCTCCTGTATTAGTTGGCTGAATCTA
Source organism: Cunninghamia lanceolata (assembly GCA_027924645.1). Taxonomy (NCBI): domain Eukaryota; kingdom Viridiplantae; phylum Streptophyta; class Pinopsida; order Cupressales; family Cupressaceae; genus Cunninghamia; species Cunninghamia lanceolata. The sequence goes on along the minus strand of BSBN01000201.1, from coordinate 1,809,823 downwards.
CCTGTGCATTAGAAGTGGCAAACCCTAATGCTGATTTAGAAGAAAAAACCAACAAATTGGTGACTCTGCTAGGGACAGAGAGAGTCAAGTAACCTGAGGGCTAGAAAATCTAGTTTCCAGTGAAGTTGTTGCAGCAAAAAGGAACCATGTGGTGCTCTGCTGGGGTGATGAATCTAGAAAACAAAAGTGCCTTGCTGACATTCTGTCCTCTCTCTGAGAGGTGGCAACTCTGTTGAAAGAACCAATCAGTGCTGCAACATATATCCAGGTATTCATCTTTGATTCAAAATGTTGAGTTTAGAACAGCAAGCCTGGTCGTGCTCTCAGAGAAGACCATTCTTTATTGAAAGATATAAGGCCCTAAATTTCACAGGGATATATGGTTACCCAAATATTATTCCCAGTAAAATTAGAAGATGTTTGCCAAAATATAGTGGATCAGATTCTGAATCGGCAAACAAACATCTGCAAAGATTTTGTAATTTAATAGAAGATTATGAGGTAGAGGATGAAGATGTAGTAATGAGACTCTTTGTTCAGTCATTAGAAGATGATGCTAGGATATGGTTTTTAGACCTGCCTGTTTGTTCAGTTTCTTCATGGATAGATTTAGAAGTTGCATTCCTAGGGCAGTTTGGTGAAAGGTTTGATGTGGCCTCATTGATCATACATTTTATGAATATCCAAAGGGAAGATGAGGAACTGGTTCTAGCCTTTAATCTTAGGTTTATTAAATTGCTCAGGCAGATCCCTAAATATATGAGACCTAATAATGCATTGTGCTTGACAATTTATTTGGCTGCATTTGATGAAGAAATGAGTTATCTGTTGAGAGATAAAGAACCAGTCACACTTCACCAGGCTTTCCAATTTGCTATGGACATAGAAAACAATGAGAAATATGGAATTCCAGTAGGTTTCATGGCATCAAGTTGTCAAAGCAGTTATCAAAGTGAATATATTTCAGCTCTCCCAGTATGTGCATTGAGAGATGATTGTATAGAGGTAAATATATTTCAGAATAATGTGTTCAGCCATGATGTGATGCATGAAGAAAATGTTGTAGAAAATGTAAGCACATCTTGTAATAATGAAAACAAAGATTGTTATTAGCCTTTAGAAGACAAGCCTGCAGACACAAGGTGCCCTCCAATTGATCAAATGAGAGACATACATGAAGTTGTGTCTTGCAGCAGTGTGCATATCTCAGTTATGCCTGATTATTTATATGAAGTGGATATGCAGAGCTTCACTCTGAATATAGAAAATATTGATTCAAGGGATGGCAGTGAATATGCTAGTGATTGCCAGCATTCAGATGCATATGTGAGCCTTTCAGATGATGAAATATATTTGGATGCTGATTATGAATGTTTCCTTGAAGATTTTGGCCACCTTCATAGTGCAAAGGTTGAAAACTTTGTTTTTGATTATCAGGGCACTGGTGAAGATAAAAAACAAGGTCACTATTCAGAGGTGGATGGGAAAATTGCAGATGTGTGTGCTCATACAGTTGGGAATAGTGTTGATTGCAGGGGTGACTATGAAGCTTTCAGTGTAGGGCTGCATTCTAATTTATTGCTGCCTTCTCTTGAGACATTTCAGGTGGACATTAATGACAAAACTACCGTGCATGATGATGATGGATATCTATATGTTCATCAAGATAAATTTGATTATGAGATGTTGCTTGTGCCTGAATATTGCATGTTTGATGCAGAGGAGCTCTTATTTTTTGAGGAAGGGTAGAATTCTGATGTGGGTTCATTTGTTTCATGTGAGTCTGTTATTTTTCCAAGCAACATTAGTGACTCATATGATGATGACATTCTACAACTGATAATGATATATGCTGATGAAGCTAGTTGTAGATTTGTTGAAGAAAAAGAAATGAGCAGCAGCACAAATAATTGCCAAGGGGCTTGCTGCAAACAGTTAAATGCTTTTAGGCTTCATTTGAAGAAATCAAAAGAAAATCAGGTGTTTGACAAAGGAAAAGTCTGGTTTTTCCTTTTTGGTGGCCCTGGGCCACCATGTTTATTTTAAAAATAATGTGTTTGGTGATGCAGATCATGGTAACTTCATGACTCTGTGCCCAATGGATAAGGGACTGGTCTGCATCCTAGAGATCTGGGGTTCTCGCTGCAGTCTTGCACCTACACATCCCCAGACAGAGCCACTGTTGGTGCCTAATTTCACTGTCAGTTTCTGAGCAATTTTCATGCAGGTACCTTCCCTAAAAATCCAAAAAATGTTCTAAGTGTTGGACCTCCTCAGCGTTTTTCAGCTGCAGCATCATATTTTCTTCGAGGAGGAGGTCATCATCATCATCATATTTCTGGTCATCACCCTGATGTTGCTTACAAGGGTCATCATATTTTCTGTCAGCATGATCTTTCGCTGGGGTGATATTCTAACATCGGGTGATCTTGGTTAAGATCATCCTGATGATGTTGCTGCAAAGTCCTAAGTATGACCCGATCTTCATCGGGGTCATCATATTTGAACATCGGGTGATCTTAGTCAAGATCATCCTGATGTTTTATCACTTCATGTTCGTTGTTTTATCACCGTGATGATGCTGACATCATTCTTATGTCAGGGTGATATCCATTTTTCTACCTGTCTACATCATGATATTTCTGAAGGGAGATATTCACCTGTTGGCTTCATGCATTGTCCAATGAGGGTGATCATTTCAAATATCAGTCACATATTCATATATCACCCCGATCTTATAGTGGAGCTACAGTGCAGCATGATATGTGTGCATCAGGATGATATTTCCAAATATCCGGTTATCTTCCGAATATCATCCTGATGCCGATGTATGGTGACGTCATCAAGGTCCGGGGGGGTCATATTTCTAACACTGATCATCTTATGGAGATCCCCCGATATTCGCAAACATGACGATGACGTCATCCGGATATGAGGAGGTGCGCGATAGGCAGATATGTTGATGACGTCAGCAGGATATGATGGTGACATCATCAGGATGTTCATCAGCCAGACATTTGGTATCAGCTAAGCAGGAGGATCTTCCTCCGATGCATCAGGTTGTGTTGATGAAGGCGATTATCATGCAGGTGATATTGCGATGATGATGCTGACGTCAGGGTGATTTTTCAAGTAACAAGATATCATGCTGTTGGAGGATGATGATGAAGGCTTATACTAGTGTCGTTGGGAGCAAAAGCACCGACATCATATATGCTCGTGACCTAGTATATAAAGTGTTGAAAAGGTCACCGCGGGGTGCATGTGGGATAATTGATATCCTGCATATTTTTAAATATCACGATGAGGTATTTTGGCAGGAAATGGTTGTGATGCACTGTTTGATGTTTTCCCAAGGCCACGGGTTGGTGCGCCATTAATGGCGATTGTTGCAGAGGTATGGACGGATCTGGTACCTAATTGAAGGTGTACATCAATGGACAGTGGCACAGGGCTTGAGGTTTCTTCCTGTCTCCTCCCCTACCTACTGCATTCATGTTTGAGCGCCAATCTGGTAATGCGTTGAGTGCCATTTTTATGATATTGTGTATCTGGCAGGATTTTTGGTCAACCATGTAATTAATTGTTGTGGTACACTTTCTGGCTGTTATAAGCAGACTGTGTTACCATTTTTTAGGTTGTTGAAAACTGGACATTTTGGCTCTGTAATAAGATACAACTAGTTTTGGTTGCTCTGTGCAGCAAAACTTGTGAGTTTATGTATCTCCTGTTGTACGTTTTGGCATGAATCCACTGATTTCATGGTTAATCTTATATGAATAATGCTATGTTTGCATGTGTTATGCTGATTCTGTCTCCAGTTTTACATGTATCTTTCTTCCTACAATAGGGATGCCATAAGTATCGACAGCTTAACACTCTGTATTGGGAGATATCTATAAGGCAGGTATCATGTGTATCCCCCTGAAATCCAGTTTTAGCTATTCATGCTGATCATTCACAGGTGTATGTCTACCGACTCTAAGCCCTGGATAGGCACCAATCTAGCTCTATGTTGAGGTTATACACCAGGTCCAGGTTTGCATCCAAACACCATTTCAAACCATCTCTCCCTTCCATCTGTTAGTTGTAGGATTAGGAGTAGGAAACCCTTGCATGCTCTCATCCCTAACCAGACATATATGTCCAAGAACGTTGCCCACCTTGTGATCTATCATACAGATCTTGGTCCATACATGAGAGTATTCTGCCTGTTGTTGTCAAGTTAGATCTTTCTATCTTTGAGCTAGTCAAGGTTACATCTTGAGTTATAGGGATACCCCCCTTGGTGCGGCAGAACCAGAAGTGAAGGGGAGGAGCTCACGCAACCTCCTGTATTAGTTGGCTGAAGCTGCCTGTGCATTAGAAGTGGCAAACCCTAATGCTGATTCAGAAGAAAAACCAACAGTGTGGATCATCTTGGTGATTCAGGCAAGTTTGTGGGAGTCTCAACACTGTATCCAGTTCATGTTGGTAGTCTGCATTGAAGATTGAGCTCATAATTGAATATTTACTCTTTGGTGATGGTATTCTCCCTAATCATGGCCGACCAGATGTTTTACACATCTTGTTGATGTTCCTGAAGATGTTCTGTGAAGCTTGGTGTGTTCCTCAAGGAAGATTGAAGTCCCAAATATGTGTGGCTGATAGTGTGATGATACGCATGAAGTTTTGTAATAAGTTAAGTTGTATTTGTGTAATTGCTCTATAATAAAATAAAGTATGTGTTGTGCCAACTTGGATGTTTATCCCAAAGTTGATGTCTTGTATAAATAAGATTTGTGAAGTCATTTCAAAATATCCGTGGAAAAGATGAGAGTGTGGTAGAAAGGAGGAGAATGAAAAGCAGAGCAGAAGTGTTGAGCTTAAATGGAACTACCTCAAGCATGGTGAAGATGCTAATTACCAGTTCAAGTATGTAGTATTTATATTATCATTTTGTAGACAGTGTGTCTCTTGTAGGCAGTGGGCCTCTTGTGAGAAGTGTGCTCAGGTAGTGAGCCCTAATTGGTGCAAGTGCCATTTTTTTCTTCTTATTCTTTTAACAAAGAATACAATCTTGGGGTAGTCACCCCATGGTTTTTCCCTTAACTAGGTTTTCCACATTAAAATCTTGGTGTCATATGTTTTAATGTGTTGCTGATCTTGAATTATTGTATTGTGCTTCCATGATTAAATTATTTTATGATGTTGAAACACAAGAAGGATATAAGTGTTAAAAGCAAAGACAGTTTTGTGACAACTAATTCACCCCCCCTCTCAGTTGTCTGTTGTAAATCCAACAATTGGTATTAGAGCCAAGTTCCTCTAAAAGGAGCTTAATCACTTGAGGAGATCCAAGATGTCTTCCTACAAGAAGGATAGTCCAAGGTTTGATGGAACTAATTACACTCTTTGGAAAATCCACATGGAATGTCACTTACAATGTATGGGAATGCAATATTGGACGATAACTTAAAAGAAGTATGTTCCTTCAAAGAATGGTCTGATAAATGTAGATGAAATCAGAGATGCTAAAGATAATATTTGAGCTAAGAAGCCTTACTAAGTGCCTTATCTGATTCAGAGCTGACAAATGTTATGGATTTGAAAACTTCCTATGAGATTTGGGCAAAGCTAGAACTTCTACATGAAGGAGACAAATACATTAAATGTGCCAAGCTACAGAGTTTGAAAGGAAAATTTGAAAACCTGAAGATGAATGAAGATGAGAATATCACTACATTTATGCCAAAAGTAAATGAGCTTGTTTGTCGCATTAGGTGTGCTGGTGGAACCTTGGATGAAGATGAGATTGTTGCTAAAGTTCTCAAATCCCTACCTCCTACTTACAAACACAAGGTTGCTGCTATTGAAGAATTCAGATCTTTATCAAATATCACAAGAGATCAATTGGTTGGAAAATTGGCTGCATTTGAATTGGATGAGTTTGGAGATGCACCCCCTAGGACTGAATCTACATTCAAAGCTAGTGCCTCTGTAAAAGGTAAACAAAGGTATGATCCAGTAGAGAACTCCTCAAAGAAACTATCATGGTATGAAAAAGAAAGAAAAGATCTAGAAGAAGATGAGGCAAAAGCTGCTCAACTTGAAGCCCTTATTGCAAAAAGACTGCCAAGAGGATCCAGTAAGTATGAAGGCAAATTGCCTTTCAAATGTTTCAACTGCAACAAGATTGGTCATTTTGCTTCAAGGTGTCCAGAAAGATTTTCAAGGACAAATTCAAATAAATCAAGATTCCAAAAGAAATGTTACTATGTTCATGAAGATGATGATGATGAAGGAGTAACAGATGATGAATCAGAGACAGGAAACAAATCTGGAAGTGACTGGGTGTTTATTGCCATCAAGGAAGAAGATCCATTGCCCACTGAATCTGTCAATCATAAATAGATAGAAAGAGCTCTGGCTACTCAAATTGAAGAGAAGAATGAATGGGTCATTGACATTGGATGCTCCCATCATATGACTGGTGACAAAAATAAGTTCATAGATCTAGAAAGATATGAAGGAGTTGTAAAATTTGGTGATAATTCTGTTGGCAGAATTAGAGGCAGAGGAACTATTTCTTTTGATGGAAAGAATAAAACTAGTGATGTACTATATGTTGAAGGAATCAAGCATAATCTTCTTAGTGTCAGGCAATTGGTGGACAAAGGCTATGATCTCTTATTCAAAAATAGAAAATGTAAAATCTTTGAAAGTTCTGGAACATAGATTGCATCTGGAACTCAAACAAAAGGTAACATCTTCCACTTGGTTGGTACTAGTAAAAGTTGTTTATTTGTTCAAAATGATCAGATTTGGTTGTGGCATAGGAGAATGTGTTGTGTAAATTTTGATAACATCATCAAGATAAGCAATACTCGGGTTGAAAGAGATCTTCCAAGATTGGTAAAACCTACTAACAGTTTGTGCAAAGAATGTCAATTGGGTAAACATAGCAGTCACATTCAAAAGTAAGGAACAATCTTCTACCAAATTGTTGGACTTAGTACGTATTGATCTATGTGGTCCCACAAGAATCGGGAGTTTGCAAGGTGATAGATATTTCATTTTACTAATTGATAACTATTCCCGAATGATGTGGGTGACTTTCTTGAAAGAAAAATATGAGGCTCTTGAGAAATTCAAAATATTCAAGGCTATGGTAGAGAATGAAACTAGGTTAAACATAAAATGTCTTAGGTTTGTTAGAGGTGGAGAATTCACATCCAGAGAGTTCATAGAATTCTGTGAGAATCATGGGATACAAAGACAGTTATCTGCTCCAAGGACTCCACAACAGAATGGAGTAGTGGAAAGAAAGAACTAGACCATCCAAGAAGCATCTAGAACCCTAATGATGGAGGGAAATGTTCCTCAGATCTACTAGAGAGAAGCTATAAGCACTACTATCTATACTCTTAATCGAGTACAAATCAGAAGCAATACTAGTAAGACCCTTATGAACTTTGGTTTGGTATCACTCCTACTGTGAAGTATTTTAGAGTCTTTGGTAGAAAATGTTACATTATAAGAGATGAAGACCTTGGAAAATTTGATGCTAGAAGTGATGAAGGAATATTCTTGGGTTATTCTACTCAAAGCAAAGCATACCAGTGTTATAACAAGAGATTGAGAAAGATTATAGAAAGTACAAATGTAAAAGTTGATGAAGGCGTTGAAAAACCCTCAAGGTTTTATGAATATGAAGAAGATGATCAGAATGATGTTTTGATTCAAAAAGTTCAAGCCCCTTCTGAAATTCAGACCCAAACTGATCCAGAGAATCCTGAAATACAGGAAGAAGAGATAAGTTTGAATGAACTTGTCCAAGAAATAGAAGTGCAAGAAATTCCCAAAACTCCTAGGTATGTAAGACTGAATCATTTTGAAGACTAGATCATAGGTGATAGAAGCAAAGCTATTCAAACAAGAAGAAAGATTGCTTAAGATTTAGAAAAGTATTGTCTAATTTCAAAGATTGAACCAAAAATAGTAAATGAAGCATGCAATGATGAAAGTTGGGCCAAAGTAATGGGGGAAGAATTGATGTAGATTGAGAAAAATCACACTTGGGATCTTGTTCCCAGACCTAGAAATAAAAATGTGATTGGAACCAAATGGGTCTTCCAGAACTAACTGAATGAAGATGGTGAAGTAGTCAAAAATAAAGCCAGATCAGTCTGCAAGGGTTATTCTCAAGTAGAAGGAGTTGATTTTGAAGAAACTTTTTCTTTGGTGGCAAGAATTGAAGCAGTCAAATTATTTCTTGCTTTTTCTACCTTCAAGGATTTCAAAGTATATCAGATGGATGTCAAGTCTACCTTTCTGAATGGTGACTTGGAAGAAGAAGTATACATTGAGCAACCAGATGGATTTCAGTTGTCTGGTCATGGTGATATGGTCTGTAAGTTAAAGAAAGCACTATATGGACTCAAAGAAGCCCCAAGAGCTTGGTATGAAAGACTAGATAAACATCTTTTAAAGATTGGGTTCAACAAATGTATTGCTGATAGTAACTTATACTTCAAGATTGAACATGAAAATATCTTGATTGTTGAAGTATTTGTTGATGAAATCATTTTTGGAGGAAGAGATAGTATGTGCAAGACTTTTACAAATCAAATAAAAAGTGAATTTGAGATGTCTATGTTTGGGGAAATGAATTTCTTCTTGGGTCTACAAATCACTCAAACAAAGAAAGGAATCTTCATATCTCAAGCCAAATATGTGAAAGAATTGTTGAAGAAATTTGGGATGGAAGATTCAAAACCAATGAATACTCCCATGGCAACCAGATGTAAACTAAGCAAAGATGATGAATCTCCTAAGGCTGATCAGAAAAAGTATAGGTCAATGATTGGAGGACTAATATATCTTACTCAAACTAGACCTGACATTATGAATGTTGTTGGTCTTCTTGGTAGATTCCAAGCTAATCCTAAAGAATCTCATGTCATGGCAATCAAGAGATTTCTCAGATATCTAAAGGGAACAATTGAGTATGGACTATGGTATCCTATGGATCATGATTTCTCTCTTCATGCATATATAGATGCGGATTGGGTAGGAGATGTGGATGACTGGAAGAGTACCGATGGTGGTGCATTCTTTTTGGGGAAAAGATTAGTTTCTTTGCTGAGCAAGAAACAAGAGGCAATATCTCTGTCCACTACAGAAGCAGAATATATTGCAGTAGTAGGTAATTGCACTCAAGTATTGTGGATGAAGCAAATGCTAAGAGACATCAGAGTGGAGTATGAGGAACCTATCACAATCTTCTGTGATAACTCAAGTGCAATAAATATATCAAAAAATTTGGTGTTGCATTCAAAGACAAAACATAGATCCATCAAATTTCACTTTTTGAGAGAGTAGGTGAACAAGAATGAAGTCAGATTGGAGTTTGTGCCCTCTAAGGATCAGATTGCAGACATTTTTACTAAACCTCTACCTAAGGACTCTTTTGAGTATCTCAGGGAGAAGTTAGGGGTTATTACCCCTTCAGTTCTGAATTAAGATGCACTAATGTGCATTAGTCCAGTGGATCTCACAGTCATATCTTGTGGTCTGGATTGATGATAGGAAGCTACTACTCAGGGGGAGCAGTTTGTATGATTCTGATTGATGCAAGTATGTGCCCTTTTCCATTGATGTCAAAGGGGGAGAGAAGACATGTGAAAAACAAAAGTGGTTGTTGATCAAAGGGGGAACAATTGTTGTTGATAGGGGAGCTATGTCAATTAGTGAGGAGAAGTTCTTGTCTTGATGGTTAAAATAGTTTTTCACATCATATGTTGCCATTAATGACAAAGGGGAAGATTGTTGCAAGGATGGGTCTAACCGGTGTTGTCATTGATGTCAACATACTCCTATTGCATTGATGTCAAGGATCGGATGAGCTGTGTGCTGAGGATATTGAGAAAATTAGTTCTATCAAAAACAGAGAAGAATAGTGAAGCTCTATGAAGTGAAGATCCCAGATAGATGACGATCAGAGAATGCGTATCAAAGGGTTTGTAGATATTTGTCTAAAGATGATCCAGTCAAGATTTGAGAGGTCCACATGAAGATTTGAAGAAGTTATGGTCATATGAGTACAATGGTTTTGGTAGCTGTCTAGAGGTGACAGGGTGACACAGATAGGTCTGGTGAGATCCGGAAATGAAATATCTTATTCTACAGATTTGGTGGGTTGTTTAGGAAGCTAATATGAATTGAGAACTTAACTAGTTTGTAGTCTGGAGGTTTGCAAGCATTTATTCTAATGTGATAGTGATGACAGACTGTGTTCTTGAGGTTTCGGATGAAGATGCAAATGGTTTCAGTAAGCAAGAGTGGTGTGGATCCTCTTGGTGATTCAGGCAAGTTTGTGGGAGTCTCGAGATTGTGTCTAGTTTGTGTTGGTGGTCCGCATTGAAGATTGAGCTCATAATTGAAGATTTACTCTCTGGTGATGGTATTCTCCCTAATCATGGCCGACTGAATGTTTTACATAGCTTGTAGATGTTCCTGAAGATGTTCTGCAAAGCTTGGTGTGTTCCTTAAGGAAGATTGAAGTCCCAGATATGTGTGGCCAATAGTGTGATGATATGAATGAAGTTTTATAATAAGTTAAGTTGTATTTATGTAATTTGATGCAGAGGTAAGGTAGAGATTATAGAAGTTCACTCAATGAACTTAAGTCACTCAACTTCCTTCTCAAAGGTTTACAAGAATGTTGGTGTTTACCAAGCCTACACAAGGCTATTTCTGAGATTTATTTAGCCTAGGACCACCATCTAGTGTCCTCCTCACAGGCTGTCCAACTCTCACCTTGGAGAGTTACTACTAAATTCCACAATCCACCTTGGTTTGACTCACAACTTCCTACCCACACCTCTACCAACAATACTCACATACATACTTGTCATGACTATCATGAGATCTCTGACTTGAAGACTAATTTTTGCATTCTCTAGACAAAGGACAATGGCAACAATAAGACTGTTTTAAACAGTGTTTGGAATAAGGTTTAACTCTTATAGAATTGGTTCAACCACCAATAACATCTCAAAACTTCAAAGGACCATCAATACTCCATGCATACTAAACACTAGATATGAAAGATTAACCATCTACTCAAATGTAGACCCACACTGTGATTAAAGGGGCAGAGGACAACAAATAACACTTGGCTATCCTATGATAGTACTAAGTTGATAGTTTATCCATTATAGCCTTTAAGAACAACAAATTGGCATTGTACTCCTATATCTATAGGACTCCGCTCATCAAACTCCACATGTATGCTCAGAGGATAGGAACAACTTGGTATTGTTAACAAAATGATTAAAACTCTGCTCTAAACAGGGCTGTGAACAACAATTTCCATTGACTGTCTCAAAACAATGTCAATAAGAAGATCATTCTCAATGATTAAACCTTCAATAACCTCCCAAAGGCTTCAAAAGACCATCAATGCATAATGCTTAACAAATACCCCAGGTGGAAAGAATCAATTTTCCCACATGCAAACCCACATCATACGGTATAGGATAGGAGACAGTGAATAACTAAAAGACTATCCTATGACAGTGTCAATGAAGTCTACCTTGTATTTCTTAAGGTTGATCCTCATAGAAACAAACTCTCTGACCTTCCAAAGGATTATCTAGACCTATTACCCATCAAACCATCCAATTTGGATTCCTCACCTGCAGCAAAAGTACAAGGCCATACTCTGTCAGCATGGATTAGTAAATAGACTATTTTTTCATAACAGCAAACTATTTTTTCTTCTAGAAATCATTCTAGTTTGAGGCTAAGAGAAGAATATGTTTCAAAACCCTTTGTCTAGATTAGTAGGGCTCCTTTATTGGTCTGCCTTCCTCCTAAAACACACAAAGATCACACCATTTAATCAAGCTAATGATTGTCTTCTTCTCCTCTTGCTGTCTTATGACTTTTCTTGACTAACTAGTCACTGTTTTGACTAGATAGCAACACACCAATCACCCTGGGGGAAGGAGAATAACCAGACAAACCTCAAAAACCTGAAAATTACTCTAATTTCCTCCATCTCATCAAAAGATGACTATTCACCTTCAGAGGATAGAGGAAAAGAACTTCATTTTACCTCAAAACCCTATGCAAAGAGGGTTTAAACCAGTCTGTACAAAATGAGATGAAACAAGCAATACAAAATGTTTCAAGAACTCAGACCATGTGCAAATGAGAGCTACTTCAAAAGATTAAAACATTTTCCAAACCTTCTTCACTTGGCAGTCCGTACTAGGCTGTACAGAATGTCTATCTTCACAAAAAAGGTAAAAAACACAGTTTTTCTTAATAAACTCCTTCCTTCCTTTCATATTTGGCATGTTTTACAAAACAACAATTTAAAGGAAACTTTCCCAAACATTTCCTCTTCTTCACAGTCCATACAACTACCCAAGAAAGGCAGTGAACCGATGGAAAAGGTAGTTTGTCATAAAAAACAAGTTTCTAAGATGAAAACCTCCTAGAAAATAGGTCTAAGTTAACTCCAAATTAGACTAGTCAACCAAATGACTAAGTCTTTATTACAAAACAAGAAATGGCTTTCAAAGCCTTAGGAAAAACCAAAATTAATAAGGTCACAAAATATTATATTTGAAAAAGAAATGTAAACTGAAGCTCCTGCACCATACTCCCCCTGTGGGAAAAACTCAAGTCCCTTGAGTTACCAATTGTTGAAGTGTCATGCCATGCTTCAAGATATCTGCTTCAGTCATCCAGGTGGCCTCTGAGTCAGGGAGATCCTTCCATTTCACCAAGTAGTCCTTATAGACACCTCTCTGAGTCTTCTTGATAACTTTGGAATCCAGAATGCACTCCAACTATAAAGGTTTGCTTGGAGGCAAATCCTTGATCCAATTAGCATCTTCAGCCACCACATCTAATCCACTTTCATTAGGCAATGGAGGTTTGAAAGGAAAAAGATCACAAACATTGAAAATTGGAGAGATACCCAGACCATCTGGTAGCTCAATCTCATATGCATTTGGACCGAATTTGTGCACTATCCTGCATGGCCCAATCTTCTTCATTAGGAGTTTAGTTGGCTGACCCTTTGGCAACCTCTCTTTCCTCAGATATGCCATGACTAAGTCACCAACTTTGAACTGTACTTCTCTTTTCTTCAAATCTGCCTTTTCTTTGTACTTTGTGACTGATTTTTCTAATTGCAACTTGACTTGATCATGAACTATTTTCATGGAGGCAGAAAACTCTTCACCAAGTGCACTCCTTCTATCCCAACCTTGGAGATCCTTTAGCTCAAGTGGCCCTCTTGGATGAAAGCCATAAACTATCTCAAAAGGACTTTTACCAGTGCTCCTATTCCTTGAATCATTGTAGACATATTCAGCCTGACTGATAACCAAGTCCCATGCCAAACCATGCTGCTTTGTAAGGCACCTTAGAAGGTTTCCAAGAGACCTATTAACCACCTTAGTCTGATCATCAGTTTGTGGATGGTAGGCTGATGAAAAAGACAACTGTGTGCCCAGCTTCTTCCACAAGGTCCTCCAGAAGTGACCTACAAACTTAGAATCTCTGTCAGTTACAATGGACAATGGTAAACCATGCATCCTTACTACCTCTCTGAAACATAGACCTACAACATGAGATGCATCTTTTGTGCATTTACATGGCACAAAATGAGCCATCTTGCTAAACCTATCAACAATGACAAACACACTATCCACCCCTCTGGCTATCCTGGGTAACCCAAGCACAAAATCCATGCTGATACTTTCCCAAGGTCTGTTGGGAATGGGAAGGGGCTAGTATAGACCTACATTTGAAGACACACCTTTGGCTCTTTGACAGATTGCACAGCTAGCTACATATTTTCTCACATCTGATTGCACCTTTGGCCAAAAATAGAACCTTGTGACTTGTTCTAGTGTCTTATCCAAGCCAAAATGTCCTCCTAAAGAACCATTATGCTTCTCCTTGATGATGTTGTCCCGCATAGAGCACTTAGGAACACACAGCAAATTGCCCTTAAACAAGAGGCCTTCCTGTAAAACAAAATCTGTATACTCTCCATGGAATGTGTTAGCCAAGTTCACACAAACATCATAAGCCTCTTTGAAATCAGAATCTTCTTTATACAACTCTTTTAAATAGTCAATACCCATGCTTTCTAACTAAATTTCCTGAACAAGATGCAACCTCCTACTCAATGCATCAGCCACCTTATTAGAGACACCTCTTTTGTGCTTAATCGTTAAAGTATAAACTTGTAGCTTCTCCATCCATTTAACATGTCTATGGTTCAATTTTTCTTGACTATTTAGAAAGCTTAAAGCATGATTGTCAGTAAATACAATAAATTCCTTGGGCAGCAAATAATGTTTCCATTTCTTAAGAGCTTGCACCATTGCATAGAGTTCTAAGTCATAGGTAGAATACCTTTGCTTGGCTTCATTCAACTTTTCTGAAAAGAATGCCACTAGATGTCCTTCTTGGCTGAGAATAGCACCAATAGCTTGCTGACTTGCATCACACTCAACAACAAACACCTTATCAAAATTAGGGAGTACTAAAGTAGGTAACTCAACCACCTTTGTTTTCAACAACTCAAAACTATCATCAGCTTCCTTTGTCTACTGGAATCTACATTTGACTCCACCCTTGATGGTGTTGAGGATGGGAGCACTAATGTGACTGAAACCTCTGATAAACTTCCTATAGAAAGTCACCAATCCTTGGAAACTTCTCACATCTCCCACTGTTTTTGGGGTAGGCCAACTGAGAATAGCCTCAACCTTAGAGGGATCCATCTTCAAACAACCATTAGAAATGACAAATCCCAAGTATACAAGTTTAGTTTTCATGAACTCACATTTGTCTAAGTTGATCATCAACTTGTGCTCATGCAGCTTCTCTAACACCTAACCAACATGCTTCACATGGTCTTCCCTTGTCCTGCTGAAGATTAGTATGTCATCAAGATAAACAATAACAAATTTACCAATGAATTCAACTAATACCTCATTCATCAGGCGCATAAATGTACTTGGTGCATTGCTAAGACCAAATGGCATAACAAGCCATTCATAAAGACCTTCATTGGTCTTGAAAGCAGTCTTCCATTCATCTCCTTGTCTGATCCAGATTTGATGATATCTAGATTTCAAATCAATCTTTGAGTAATAGCAAGATCCTCCTAGGTAATCCAAGAGATCTTTAATCCTTGGCATTGGAAATCTGTATCTTATGGTGATCTTGTTTATGGCCCTAGAATCTGTGCATAGTCTCCACTTTCCATCCTTCTTAGGAGCCAGTACACTTGGAACTGCACAGGGACTTAGACTCTTCCTAATTAGCCCTTTCTCTAGGAGATCTTGAATTTGCCTTGCCACCTCTTCATTTTGTTGTGGAGTCAGCTTGCATGTAGCCTTGTTAGGCAATGTAGCACCAGGTATTAAGTCAATTTGATGACTAATATCCCTCATGGGTGGTAAGGAGTTGGGAACTTCCTCTACCACAAGGTCTTGATACTTATCCAGAAGTTGTTGTACTTCCAATGGAATCTCTTTCTATTTTTGATCTTGCTGATCTGATCCACTCTTGGGCTTCATGACCAAGGCATACCCCTGGTTGTCATTCTCCTTCAAGATATTTAGGAACTCATTTCCATTCACCAACATGACACTGCTGTTATTTTCCTTTCCCCTGGGCTGCTCCAACAAAGGATCCATTTTGAATGGCCTTCCATTCTTGGTGATGACATAAGTGTTCTTCTCACCATCATGCTGAGCTTTAACATCATACTACCATGGACGACCAAGAAGCAGGTGACATGCATCCATAGGAATGATTTCACATAGTACTTTGTCCTTGTAGTCACCAATTGCAAATTCAACCCAAGCTTGTTCCTCCACCATGAAACTTTGGTTCTTGTTCAACCAAGAAATCTTGTGAGGACTGATATGAGGCAGCCTCTTCAACTTGCACTTCTCAACCATCTCAGTGGATACCACATTCTCAGTAGACCCTAAATCCACTATGATTTTGCAAAGTTTCCCATAGGCTAGGCCTTGGGTTCTGAAAAGATTCTTTCTCTGAGGAGGTTCTTGCTTCAATGGCATCTTCAACATGGACCTTTTTATCATCATACTCTCTCCATCTAGAATAGGTGCAACACTTCCCATTGGTGAATTTACACTTTCACAGTCATCACCTTTCACTAACTAATTTCTCTTCCCACTGTCATGAGAGCTGCTGGCTTTCCCTGGACATTTGTTCATTGTATGGCCAACTTGTTTGCAGCCATAACATCTTCCAGTGAAGAATCCTGGTCCTCTACCATCTCCACCATTTCTGCCTCTACCATTATGATTTCTACCACCTCTAAAACCTCCTCTATGCTCTGTTGCTGATTGTGTTTCTTGCTGACTATTATTTTCAGTTTTGTCGAATTGTCCACGGCCAAAATTGCCTCTACCTCTTTGGTTTCTGCCACCTCTACCTCTGGCACTTTGATCACCCTTCCTTCTTAGCTTTTCCTCAGCTCTGGAGGCCAACAGGAAACATTCATCCACTGTCTTTGGTAACACCAAACTTATCTCATCTTGCAAATTGTATTTCAGTCCATTCAGGTATCTAGCCACCATCCCTTGTTCATCTTCATTATGATTGGCCCTCATACTGAGTCTATGAAATTCTTTTGTGTAGGCAGCCACATCCATATCTTTTTATCTCAAATTCTAGAATCTCCTAATGATTTGAATCTCATAGTCAGGTGGCATGAACTTGCTTCTGAGCATAGCCACCATTCTGCTGCATTTAGTGATGGGACTCTTCCCAATCTTCTCCCTCTCACTTTGCATATGGTTCCACCATACAAGTGTAGAACCTCTTAGCCTTGTCTTGGTAAACTTGACCTTTTTGCTATCATCAAACTCCTTATAATCAAATAAGTTGCAAATAGCTTCTATCCAGTCGGTGAGAACATCTCCATCCAACTTGCCATGGAAGGTAGGCACTTCTATCTTGGGATCACCACTGTCTCCATGAGCACCCTTAAGTGCATTCAAGAAGGCTTTCTAATCTGCAGACATATCCTGCTCCTGAGGATCCTCTTCTACCTCTGTTTCTTCATTTGTGTCTGAAGAACTTCCTTCTTCTTTGGTCTTGCCTTTGGACTTCGTCTCTTCCTACAATTTTGCTTCTTGAAGTCTTGCTTCAACCATCTCTTCCACCAACTTCTTGATGGCATCTTGACTCATTGTCTTGGGAGGCATTGTACTAGCCTCTATTTCAATTTCCTCTTCTGACATACACTTTCTTCAATCAGAATATTAGCTCTGATACCAATATGATGCAGAGGTAAGGTAGAGATTATAGAAGTTCACTCAATGAACTTAGGTCACTCAACTTCCTTCTCAAAGGTTTACAAGAGTGTTGGTGTTTACCAAGCCTACACAAGGCTATTTCTGAGATTTATTTAGCCTAGGACCACCATCTAGTGTCCTCCTCATAGGCTGTCCAACTCTCATCTTGGAGAGTTACTACTCAATTCCACAATCCACCTTGGTTTGACTCACAACTTCCTACCCACACCTCTACCAACAATACTCACATACATACTTGTCATGACTATCATGAAATCTCTGACTTGAAGACTGATTTCTGCATTCTCTAGACAAAGGACAGTGGCAGCAATAAGACTATTTTAAACAGTGTTTGGAATAAGGTTTAACTCTTATAGAATTGGTTCAACCACCAATAACATCTCAAAACTACAAAGGACCATCAATACTCCATGCATACTAAACACTAGATATGAAAGATTAACCATCTACTCACATGTAGGCCCACACTGTGATTAAAGGGGCAGAGGACAACAAATAACACTTGGTTGTCCTATGACAGTACTAAGTTGAAAGTTTATCCATTATAGCCTTTAAGAACAACAAATTGGCATTGTAATCCTATATCTATAGGACTTTGCTCATCAAACTCCACATGTATGTTTAGAGGATAGGAACAACTTGGTATTGTTAACAAAATGATTAAAACTCTGCTCTAGACAGGCCTGTGAACAACAATTTCCATTGACTGTCTCAAAACAATGTCAATAAGAAGATCATTCTCAATGATTAAACCTTCAATAACCTCCCAAAGGCTTCAAAAGACCATCAATGCATAATGCTTAACAAATACCCCAGGTGGAAAGAATCAATTTTCCCACATGCAAACCCACATCATACGGTATAGGACAGGAGACAGTCAATAACTAAAAGACTATCCTATGATAGTGTCAATGAAGTCTACCTTGTATTTATTAAGGTTGATCCTCAAAGAAACAAACTCTCTAACCTTCCAAAGGATTATCCAGGCCTATTACCCATCAAACCATCCAATTTGGATTCCTCACCTACAGGAAACGTACAAGGCCGTACTCTGTCAGCATGGATTAGTAAATAGACTATTGTTTCATAACAGCAAACTATTTTTTCTTCTAGAAATCATTCTAGTTTGAGGCTAAGAGAAGAATATGTTTCAAAACCCTTTGTCTAGATTAGTAGGGCTCCTTTATTGGTCTGCCTTCCTCCTAAAACACACAAAGATCACACCATTTAATCAAGCCAATGACTGTCTTCTTCTCCTCTTGCTGTCTTATGACTTTTCTTGACTAACTAGTCACTGTTTTGACTAGATAGCAACACACCAATCACCCTGGGGGAAGGAGAATAACCAGACAAACCTTAAAAACCTAAAAATTACTCTAATTTCCTCCATCTCATCAAACGATGATTGTTCACCTTCAGAGGATAGAGGAAAAGAACTTCATTTTACCTCAAAACCCTATGCAAAGAGGGTTTAAACCAATCTGTACAAAATGAGATGAAACAAGCAATACAAAATGTTTCAAGAACTCAGACCATGTGCAAATGAGAGCTACTTCAAAAGATTAAAATATTTTCCAAACCTTCTTCCCTTGGCGGTCCGTACTAGGCCGTATAGAATGTCTATCTTCACAAAAAAAGGCAAAAAACACAGTTTTTCTTAATAAACTCCTTCCTTCCTTTCATATTTGGCATGTTTTACAAAACAACAATTTAAAGGAAACTTTCCCAAACGTTTCCTCTTCTTCACAGTCCATACAACTGCCCAAGAAAGGCAATGAACCGATGGAAAAGGCAGTTTGTCATAAAAAACAAGTTTCTAAGATGAAAACCTCCTAGAATATAGGTCTAAGTTAACTCCAAATTAGACTAGTCAACCAAATGACTAAGTCTTTATTACAAAACAAGAAATGGCTTTCAAAGCCTTAGGAAATACCAAAATTAATAAGGTCACAAAATATTATATTTGAAAAAGAAATGTAAACTGAAGCTCCTGCACCATAATTGCTCTGTAATAAAATAAAGTATGTGTTGTGCCAACTTGGATGTTTATCCCAAAGTTGATGTCTTGTATAAATAAGATTTGTGAAGTCATTTCAAAATATCATTGGAAAAGATGAGAGTGTGGTAGAAAGGAGAAGAATGAAAAGAAGAGTAGAAGTGTTGAGCTTAAATGGATCTATCTCAAGCATGGTGAAGATGCTAATTACCAGTTCAAGTATGTAATATTTATATTATCATTCTGTAGATAGTGTGTCTGTTTTAGGCAGTGGGCCTCTTGTGAGCAGTGTGCTCAGGCAGTGAGCCCTAATTGGCAAGTGTCATTTTGTTCTTCTTATTCTTTTAATAGAGAATACAATCTTAGGTTAGTCACCTCGTGGTTTTTCCCTTAACCGAGTTTTCCACATTAAAATCTTGGTGTCATATGTGTTAATGTGTTTCTTCTCTTGAATTATTGTATTGTGCTTCCATGATTAAATTATTTTATGCTGTTGAAACACAAGAAGGATTTAAGTGTTAAAAGAAAGAAAGTTTTGTGACAACTGATTCACCCCCCCTCTCAATTGTCTATCGTAAATCCAACACTCACCACTCTTGAAGGAGATGAACTTGAAGAACCCAGGAACATCATCCATTTCAAGAGGTTATATAGCTAGGTTGCTGAACACCCTATCAAAAATACAAAAATAATAAAAATGTCAAAAAAATCCAAAACAACAAAAACAAAATAGTAAAAGAAAAATCATTCATCCTATGGTGAAAACCACTTCTTGTAGCACCTTGGACACGTACCATGATGAAAACCTATTTATACCTGTCATGTGTAGTCTCAAACTAGATCCATTATTCATCCATCCTCCCAATATCACTCCATGCATCATTCCCACATGTTTCATCAACTTATCCCCCATAATTAGCTCTCCCTGCTGTCTGAGCTTCCACAGTCCCTCTACCTTCATCACTTTTTGAAGACAACATGAGTAACAGAAAAGTAGAAATCACACCCATGATGGATCCTCACCCCTGGATTCTCCCCCATCTTCCATCTAGCCTCATCCCCTGATCTCTTTCATGGTTTTCATAAACATCATGTCTTCGCACCTGCAACAAGTCCCTTAGCTAGTTACTCTATCCGCCTACCACCTTGTCCTAAGCTCCATTGATCCCTTGAATCCCCTAGTCTCGTTCATGGTTTTATAACATAATATCTTTGCACCACCAACACATCCCCTAGCTAGTTACTCTATTCCCCATCCTCCATCTAGCCTCTTCCCCCAATCTTGTTCATGGTTTTTATAAACATCACTTCTTTGCACCATCAACACATCCCATGGCTGGTTACTCTATCCCCCATCCTCCATCTAGCCTCATCCCCAGATCCCATTCATGGTTTTCATAAACATCACATCTTTGCACCACCAAAGTTACCCACTTGGTTACCATCAAAACCCTATCCCTCGACCATTCCCCATTCTCACATCCCCATCCTATTCTTCCTAACCATAATTTTATTACCATGGTACAATTTGAAAACTTACAAGTCCATCCTCTAAATCAATCTATATCAAACCCTAGCCATTTTCCCATTCATCAATTCACTAGAACTACATAGAATCATCAGTCGTACCCTTGTGTGCCTTGATCCCATGGATATAGGGTATGTAGGTAGTCTAGAATATGAAGGATGTATCCAATACTCAGACACACAAGATCACCTACCTTTTTGCTCATCCCTACTATCCAAGCTTGATTTCTCCACCGGTCACATTCTATCACTCATCTACAATCACTCCATAATAAACATGCACCATCCCCTCTCATCGCCATCTTAGACTTGACCTCCATACGATAAGCATCCTATGCATACCAACCCAAGCATCCTGCTTTTCCCAAGATCACATATGCCAAGGCTCTTATTGACCATAGCCCATTGCCTATGTATCTACTTGCTTGTCATTTTAAATTATCCAAATCATCATCAAACCTTGGCCTATGGATGCGTCCTTCCTACAATAGGTAGAATCCTAAATCTACACACCTCTTGGCAAGAGATATGATGGTTGTATGTTGGTCAGTTAGTCTTTTGTTTGTTGATTTTAGTTTTTCTCCCTTCCTTGATCACTTTAGAACCACCTTGATCTTTTTATAACTTAGCATGTGGTGAAATACTAGGAATGGGACATAGTCATTGCTTTTGTATGCCATTCTTGTTGGATGATTCTTATTACTCCAACTTAATATTTATATCTTGTGTGTGTTGGAATGGCTTCTTGCATTACCATCATTCTTGTTAGCAAGTAATGTAGAGGGATACCGGTCCAGAGATCTAGTCCTCAATCAAGTTTTTGTAGTCAATTTATACCCTAGTCAAGTAGCTAGATATTGATAGCAAAACATAAAGAATAACAAAATAGGTCATCACACATACATCATAATAAGATAACACACATAATTACCCAGTATTGGCAGACTTCCATCTATATATATTAGTAGAAATCAAATGTATATATCCATTGCTCATCCTCTGGCATCATTACATACATGACTTCTATGTCATGGCTTACATTAGAATATACTCCTATTCTCCTATCATGCTTACTTTCTTACATTGTACTACTCCTTTCTATATATACTATATCTATTCTATCAAGGGATGTGTCTTCTATCATCTTCTATCCTCCGCATATTGTATAATCTCCTCCAGTCGGCTCTGTTCTTTGTCAAGTAACTTGCTAACATCACCCCCCCACAAAATTATGTCTTGTCCTCAAGACATGCAAAGTCAGCTGTTAGGTAGGATAGGCTTGTAGATTTTATTGATCTGAGTCAAATTGGTATCCCACTACTTTTTGGTCATAGCCACCATGGCTATGTGTCCTAATTTCATGTATGTTTCCTCTACTTCCTCTATACTTGTTGGTATCTTTATAGTCTGTGTGTTTTGTTTGGCCTTTACAAAACTATCAGTTAGGTTAGCCAATCTTAGGTTTACTACCTCTCTCAGTTGTTTTATTTGACCCTTTATCTAATCTCTTTGTTCCTGGACCTACTGATGTTGAATATGTAATATCTCCACCTATGCTCTTATCACTCCATCCTTATCCACCAGAGGTTCTTACTATGCTGCCACATTTGTGATCTAAAGCTCTAAAGCATCAATTTGATCTTTTATTGCTTTTGTGGATTGTGGCAATTTTAGACAAAACTGGTATAGTATATTATCCTCTGCTATGATCTATTGAAGGTTCTTTATTTATTTCTCCAGATGAGTGTGTGCCTTGGCACACTTATTAGTCATTTCTACTAGTCTTTTCTTGTTCAGTTGTTCTTTTATCTTCTTCTCTAGTTGGCTAGAGTACTCCTTGAACCCTTGTGTTAATTGTTTCAACTGATCTGGTAGGGGTAAGGTAGTATCTCTTGGTGTCTTTGGCATCTCCTTTGCCAATGTGTCCATCACATCTTGTTAGAGTTCACTGCCTTTCACATGCTACTTCAAAATTTCTACTCTAGTAGAGGAGTGAAACACATCTCCCAGTTGTAGCTTCTTTATTGGGGATATTCCAGCAAGGTTTATTTGTCCTTCCACTACCGGCAGCTATAGTAATTGTGGTATAAAAATTGGCATTATTTGTTTTTTTGTTCCAAAAATTTGTTTGATGGACTCAATAGAAGATGAGGCCTCTAGAATATCAATTTTCTCCAGTTCCTTTTGTTCCTCTATATTCTCCTCTCTTCCTTCTTCCTTATCCTCTGGATTCTTTGTTTGCTACTTTGTGTTCTTCCCATCCATCCTTGTGTTCTCTAGAGGGAGTATCCCTTGTGTCAAAGCTTCTGGCAAACTATCCTCTATTCTATTCGTTTCATCTAATGGGGTCTTAGTATTATGTGGAGGTGAAGGTGTTAGCTATTATTGTTCTTGCTCAAGATTCACCATTAACTCTTCTCTGGTTACATGTGTGCTTCTTCTCTTGACTCCTACCTTTGCTGCTTCATTATTCTCTTAGAGCTCTGATTTCACCAAAGTATGAATGCAAAGTGAAATTCCTTTAGTGAGATTAGGGTTAAATACCTTTTTTTCCCTAATTTTTTCCACTTAGCTTTCTTTGTGTTTTTCTTCATTACTTTATTTCTTTTTTTCTTATGACTTAAGTTATGCTCCTCATTAGCAGCTAGATTCTAATACAGAGTGTTGTCATGACTGAATCTTTCCTTAATCACTTCCTTTCTTCTGAAGATGGATGATCTAGTGATTTGGTATCCTAAGTAACCTCTTCCCCATGTTTTCCTTGTATTCTTCCTCCCTTTTTTCATCTTCTAGACTTGTGATTGTCTTGCTTGTATGTTTGGTACTTTAGTCATCTATGTATTTTGATTTTTTTGGTTCTTTTGTTTCATTTTCTAACATTTCTAAGATATAGCCTCCTTATCCTTCTAAGATGTGTCTCAAGCTATCTGTGGTGGGTTTTGATGAAATGTAGAGGATTGTAGTATGTCTTTCTTGCCAGTCATGATCATGAATATGCTCTGGTAGCCCAACATTTTTCTTGTTTTTAGTTATGGTTCTTCTCTCATCCATGCTTCCAAAACCTCCTCACTATCTATATTATAGTGATCATCCTCTATCTCCACTTCACCCTTAGAATTAAGATCTTTTGTTGTCTCCTCTACATCCAACCTTGTAATTGTATAGAGATTCTTTCCATCCTTGTCACTATCTTCATCCTGGTTAATTTCTTCTATATATGATTTCTCCATTGATGATCCCAAAGGGATATTGACAACTTTGTTCTTACTGGCAAATGATAGCTCTTCTTTCTGGGAGTCTATGACACCATTTACATCTACAAACCACCTCAAGCCTAAAAGTTCATTGAAATCTTATCCTTGATCCTTCATGGCTACCACAATGAAATATAATACATGTTCGATCCCCATGAGGTTAACTTTGGCTTGCTTTCATGTTTCCATTGTCTGCATGTTAGATCCATTTGTCAATATTATATTGTAAGTGCTTTCTGAAACCTTAGGTTTTTGTAAATGCTCCCACAACTTCTTTGTGATCATGTGGCATCTACTCCCAGATCTATCATGGTATTCCAGATGTTTTTGTGATTGATGTGAACATCTACCATCAATGGTTTTGTCTTCCATTCTCTATCCATCCTTCCCATCCTTTGGAGTTCACCTTTTTGACCTTGTTCCTTGTTCTAATACTTAGATAATTGCTTCAGTTTTTCAATTAGTTTGTGTTGCTGTGTCAATTGGGCTAATTGCTTGAGAGAATCTACTTCTTTGGTGAAAAATTTCTTGTATTGCTTCTCCTTTTCTTGCTCCTTCATTATTGTTTGTTTAGCCTCCTTCACAACTTCTTCACATGTTTTTTCTTGGTTGGGATGAATTCTTCATCCTCCTCACTATCGTCCTCCTCTATTTCAATGATATAATATATTCTAATATTTGTTCATTGTCTTGTTACTACCGCATATTTCTCCTTCATTTTCCTTCTCTCCTTTTTGGTATGTTTTGGTGTGCTTCTCCGATAGTACTCTTCTTATTCTATGGATTTAGTTAAAGATATGTCTATCTCCTCTCTGTTGTTCTTTCGACATGTTCTTGCTCCTTGGTCTTTTGGTGTTCTTCTTATGATACTTGCTCCTTTTTTACTATTTAGATTTTGTAACTCACCACTCTTAGACTATGGTTATACATTCTAGAAGTATTGTTGTGCTCTCTCACAAGAAAATAGGTCATGCTCTATGTTGTTACAAAATGAACACCGTGTCTTCTTTTCAGCCCAACATTCATTAGCAAAATGTCCTAAATTACCGCAATCGAAGCATGTGGCATCCTTCCTCCTACTTTGATTTCTTTCATGGCCTTTGCCTCCTCTTTAGCCTCCAAACCATTCTCTATCATCATTATTGTAGCTATTTCCATATGATGGATCACTAGAATTTGAGTTTTGTATTGCATTAATATTCCTCTGATTTCTCTAGCTTGGCTACTTGTAGTCTTGATCATATGAATTTATTTCTTTTGTGTATGTCATATTACTACCCTCTGTAGAGTTTGTATTATTTCCACCATAACATTCTTCATCTTCTTCATAAGAAAAGTCTCTTTTCCTCTAGAAGTTCTATGAAGGGCAATCCGGTGTCTCATGGTCATCCCATTCTCTACATAATCCACAGTATACTAAATTAACTTTTTTAATTATTGCTTTGGTATCTTCTTTTATTGTGGAAACTTTTATTTCACCTTCCAGTCTAGGGAATTCATTTCTCAAGTGGCCCTCTCTTGTACAGTATGAACACCAAATATTAGGTCTTTCCTTCTATGTATTCCCCTCCTACTTAGATAATATCTCTTTCCTTAGCTTCAACTGCTCTAATTCCAACTCCAACTTCTCCGTTTCTAGGGTTTCCCTCATCTTATCTTGTCTGCACTAGGATTGAGACTCTATCCAGCAAGCCAATGTCACTACTTTTGCATATGTTTCAAAAATAAACCCTATTTCAGGGCTGACCTTATTTCAGGGCTTATTCTAAAAATAAACCATTCTATCTTCGACTTCTTAGTCAATGGTTCCTCCAATCTCCTAGTTTTCTCGTTGAATCTCTTATCAAAATTCTTTATTGATTCTTTCTCCAATTGAATCAAATCTCTCATCTTACTTACCCCTTCTATCAGAACATCTGGAACTCCAAAATTCTCTAAGAATAACTTCTTCATATCATCGCATTCCTTGTCACTGTTTTGGCATGTCTTCCTATACCACTTTAATGCTTCATTCCTCAAGGTGCCTATGAAGTCAAATAGCTTGATTTCATCTCTTGTTTCTCTCTTGTGGTCCCAAATAGACTCTAAGACAAAAATATGCTTGGCTGCTTCAGTAGTATCCTTCTCAAATATAGGTACCTTAACTTGTGTATTCATGATTGCTTTCCTCCAACTCTTCGGTACTTTGCGGTAGTTTTCCTCTAATTTGCTTCTCTGGTTCAGATGTCTTCTATCAACTTGCTATCCTTCACTTCCCTTGTCTCTCTATAATCAGATCTCAAAGTACTCTTCTCCTAAAACCTCTACAAAATTGCTCTAGATCTCTACTATTCTCTTTGCTTTGTTGTTTGCTTGAATATTTTCCTTCTCAACTGAATTCTCTTGACTTAGTATATGACATTCGTGGTGGCTCATGGTCCAGGGGTTATGTCTCTTCATAGTGACCTCGTCAAATTAGCGGATACTCTACCATATGTGAATGACATCATGTTGGCATCCAATGATGATTGAAATATTCTCCCAAAACCCTCAAAATTCCTCTCAATATTTACTGCATCTTCTTCTTATTCTCTTATCTTCTTTATACTTCAGAAAATTAACTCCTCTATAAATTCCTCATCTATCTTCAAAATCTCTGGTGTGAACTCATATGTTATGGTAGTCTATGGAGTAAACCCTAGTTAGCCTTTTTCTTCCCTTTCCCTTCTACATTCTCCTCTGGCAGCACTAACCATGGCACACTCAACAACATTCTTCATCATATTCTCTATCTATTCACCTTTTGACATCCTTTCTCTGGTAGTACCCTCCCTAGAATGCTCAGCAACATCCTTCATGATGCACTTTTTTTCCTTCCTTCTAAAAAACATCCACCGTGGCATGCTCTTCATATTCTTCTATCTTTTCTTCCACATCTTCTATCATCCTTTCTTCCTCCATCATTTGTTCCCTTTCCATTCTTCTGTGGTAATGTTCTTGTCTTTCATGAGTATGCTTTAATCTCTCTCTTTCACTTATCTCCATTTTGGTCCTAATTTCTTCTCCGATCTCTCTTTTCCTCCTCTTCTCCCCCTTCGCCATGGGTTTGTTGGGTTTAGTGTTCCATTAGTCCTCTTACATACCATGGAATTCTTATTTGAAGAGACACATTGTTTAAAAGGTCCTTGTGGGCGCTACCTCCTTCCCACTTGCTATCCCCTTAAGTGTCTACCCCCCTCTCACAGAGGTAGAAACCTAAGGAGATGTGAATTCCTCTGTAGTTTGAAAATTCTTCCTGCTGACCTCACCTTTTCTCCTTTCCAAAACTCTGCACTACTTCTTCAGGTGTTTTTCCCTTTCAATAATTAACTACCCTCTTCTAGGGTCTTGGAAATGAAACCACATGTTAGCAAGAAATGTAGAGGGATATCAATATGAAGATCTAGTCCTCAATCAAGTCTTTGTAGTCAGTTTATACCCTGGTTAGGTAGCTAGAGATTGACAACAAAACATAAAAAATAACAAAACAAATCATCACACATACATCACAATAAGATAACACAAATAATTACCTAGTACTGACAGATTTCCATCTAAATATTAGTAGCAATCAAATGTATACATCCATTGTTCATCCTCTTACATCATTAAATACATGACTTTTATGTCATGGCTCACATCAGAATATACTCCTATTCTCCTATCATACTAAGTTTATTACATTGTACTACTCCTATCTATATATATTATATCTACTCTATCATGGGATGTTTCCTCTATCAGCTTCCAGCCTCCTCATATTGTATAATCTCCTCTGGTCAGCTTTGTTATCTGTCAAGTAACATCCTAATAGTTATGTTGCATCTAAGGTCCCTTTATACCTTGTGTGCACTCAGGACTTATGCTCTAAGTTTTCTTCCTCATACATCTAGATAAGGTTGTATTATTTTGGGCATGTGTAAGATCATCCTTTGTTTATTGTGTCCAATCCTCTACATGGGATACAATGTCACCTGGGTTCCTCATACCCTGGTGCATAACATCTTATGCTATATCAATATAAGCATTCATAATCTATGCAGTATTTGTAATACATTCAATCTCCCCCATCCTTTAGCAATGCCTACATTTTCATTCCCACTTACCATCGTCCCCCTTTGTTCCAAGATTCATCAAGGAAATATTTCCATTTTTCCTTTACACTCATTCACCCACACAATCTCTACCCACATTGTGCTATGTGCACACATTCTTCTACTCACCTACACTATCCCCTATGACCATTTTCAGGACCTATGTACCGTGATCAACAAAATCAACACACAAACTACCCTGCTATTGTATATATGCATTCCCCATCAT
The DNA here is from genome assembly GCA_027924645.1 of Cunninghamia lanceolata. Taxonomy (NCBI): domain Eukaryota; kingdom Viridiplantae; phylum Streptophyta; class Pinopsida; order Cupressales; family Cupressaceae; genus Cunninghamia; species Cunninghamia lanceolata. Next base: position 1,781,330 of record BSBN01000201.1, on the reverse strand, counting down.
ATCAACCCCATTTAGGCCTCATAATCTACCTGCTATCCATATCATTACCACATCTTTCTTATCATTGTCATTATCATTTCTTACCATTATCTTTCTTATCATTTTAATCCATTATCATCATCCCTTATCATCTTATTACATTATTACATCCATTATCCCTTCTCATTATCCATTATCCATTATCATTATTGATGTAGAGTCACACAGTGGAAAACAACCAAAATGTTTATTTTTACCAATAAAGGCAAGAGATCCCCATGTCTCATTGAAACTATTCTTCTCTTTCCTTATCGGCCTAACCCACCTTATCGGCCTCACTACCTTTTGTCCTCCTGACGGTTTCCTTCACACCGAAACCTTTATGTTCATCAGCCAAATGTTACACCATCGGCTTCTTCTAGAGATATCACCCCGACATTCATTTTCTCCTCGAAATCCTCATCGGCAAGAAATGACCCTATCAGCAGCCGCTTGTAGATTCTGACCGATACACCGCTGTTACATTGATAAACTATCCATCGATGACACTTTTAGTTGCCACCCCGATCAGTAAGAACACTTACTATTGGCTCAACATAATTTTATCAACCTGATGCATCTTCTCACACCGATGTCTACAACTTCGCACATACATACATTGCTTTATGCAATTTGCGGGGCCCTCAACCCTCGGTCACTGATTGTATGTTTCAACACATACAAACCCAACATACATTGCTAACATGCATTCCTTTGCAGGATACACACAAAATAGATACTTGCATACAAATGTGATATACACATAAAATGTCCAAACATATAATTGACGTATATACATGAATTGTATCTTCAGTGAAACGCTAATAATCTCCTCTGCGTCACGCTTAAGCCATCCTTCTCGTGGTCTCAACCTTGCATTCAAATGGTGATCACCTCCCAATTTGCACTCCTCCTAAACTATTAGGGTTAGAAATCATATTGTACATGTCATCAAGGGCCTATTCCATGAGAATCAGGGTCTTACATTCATGGAAAGGTCCAAAAATGCATTTTCACTCTCAAAACAAAACAAGAACAGTATGCGGTTCTTTACACTAGTCGGAAGAAAAACTACCAAAATTGAAAAGAAAATGTTAGAAATAAATGAATGTCTTTCTTTATTACAGTCAAGTCATGCAACCCAGGTCTCCAATTACTCCATCCTATCCTCTCCTATCTCACAGGCCTGATTTAATACATCACTGTGTGGGTGGTAGTTGCATCGGTGGGAATGCCAACTGCTCTGCAACTGTCCACCACACAGTTACACTCAATCTCTTGCCAGTTACAACCTTCTTTGACTACTAGACATGACTAATTCAAACTCACACATGGCACTAAGGCCATACAATTGGTCACTTGGACCTTATGCAACACTAAAATATCAAAAAAAAACTACATAAATCAGAAATTATCTAAATAATCTAGGTGCCCCTGCTCCTAGAGGCACTATTGGCCCAAATTACATCATTTTTGGTCTTAGGGTCCTTGCCAAGACCCTCAGGACATTTGACCCTTACATTACCATATGCCATAACTAGTTTTAAGATGCTCCAATTGACTCGATTTACCTCATAGGATCCTCTCATGGTCATTGGTGTCTTCTTGTTCCAAAGTGTTTCTTTAGGTGGTCTTGTACCATACTCCCCAGCATGATGAAAACTCTTGTACCAAGAGTAATGTGATTTGCTCCAAACATCCTGTAGTCTTTTTGAAGGGTTCCTCTGATTTGTAATAGGGAACATGAACTCTCCAAGGGTTATCCTCTTCCTTCTCCAACCTGCATGACTCTTACCAAAAGTGTTAGTATCATAAAACATATTTTGATGTCCTTGCCTAGGACCTTGCTACTATAATGCTTCTACTCTCTCCATCTTAAGGTTCTGATTTGTTCCTCTCTGTAATTTTTGTTGTTTGTCTTCCTTTTCCTACCTCCTTGTAGGGCAATCAATGTCCCCAATCTTGATGCAATTTAAGTCCCAAACTTGTTGTTCTTTAGGACTATCTTCCACTTTCTTCTGCTATAACTGTTCATGTTGCTTCCAACCAGTATTTACCTGCACATTCCACTATACTTTCTCTCCAAAATAGACAATAACATGCTCCTTATCTTCACAAGGTAGAGGTATTAGTTTAAACTTTTTACCATCTTTGTGCACTAAATAACTATTAGTATAGCCATCATGAATTGTCCTTCTTAAATGCTGCCATGGTCTACCCAAAATTATATGCCCACATGTCATTGAAATGACATCACACAAAACATAATCATGATATGGACCAATTGAAAAATCAACATATGCCCTCTGACTAACCCTTACTTGCTGCTCTTGACTTACCCAAGTGACATTGTAAGGACTAGGATGATCAGATGTCTTCCATCCCAATTTATGTACCATATCCCAGGAAACTAAATTATCATGTGAACCTGAATCTATAATCAACTTACACATTTTTCCATGGCTTAAACAATTTGTTTTAAAAATGGATACCTGTGGTGCTTGCTGCACTTTGCCTTTTTCCACCAAGAGAAATTCTCCATCTATTTCTGGATGGGCTACTGATATTTCTTCATCTTCTTTCTTCTCCTCTTCTTGTACCAAGTGAACTATTCTTGTTGCAAGTCTGGGCCTAACTGGTGTTGTCATTGATGTCAACATACTCATATTGCATTCATGAGAAGGATTGGATGAGCAGAGAGGAGCAATGGAGGCAGTGAAGTGGAGATCCCAGCTAAGATGCAGATCAGAGGTTGCGGTTCAAAGGGTTTGTAGATATGAGTCTTGAGATGATCCAGTCAAGTTTTCAGAGCTCCGTATGAGGATCTGAAGAAGTTATGGCCACTGAAGTAGAACTGGGTCCGGTAGGTGTTCAGAGGTGATAAAGTGACACAGATAGGTCTGGTGAGATCCAGTAATGCATTATCCCATTCTACAGATTTGACGGAGTGTTGAGGACATCCGTGTGAAGTGTCAACTTGATTGGTTCATGGTTTGAAGGTCTAGAAGCACCTATTCCTGTGTGACAGTAATGACAGACTATGTTCTTAAAGCTCCAGATGAAGGAGAGAAGAATTCCAGCAAGAAAATGAAGTGTGGATGTTCTTAAGTGATTCAGGAAAGGTTGTGGTGATCTTTGGATCGTTTCTAGTTCATGATTGGTGGTCCACATTGAAGTTAGAGTGTGCATTTGAAGAATAACCACTGGATGATGGTGTTCTTCCTGAGACTAGCCTACCAGATGTATTACACGTCTTGCGGATGTTCTTGTAGATGTTTGCTAACTTAGATGATTATTCCTAAGTCGATGCCTTATATAAATAAGGGATTGTGAAGTCTTTCCAAAGTGTGTCTTGTGGTGATGAGTGCATGGTAGTGAGGAGGAGAGTGAAAGGCAGAGCAAAAGTATTGGGCTCAAATGGAACTGATTCAAGCATGGTGAAGATGCTATTCTCCAGTTCATGTATGTGATACTTATTTCTTTGTAGACAGTGTGTCTCTTGCAGGCAGTGAGCCTCTTGTGAGTAGTGTGCTCGAGCAGTGAGCCCTAATTGGCATGTAACATTTTGTTCTTTCTATTCTTCTAACAGAGAATACAATCTTGGGTTAATCACCCCGTGGTTTTTCCCTTAACCAGGTTTTCCATGTCAAAATCTTGGTGTCTTATGTGTTGATATGTTTTTTGCTCTTGACTTGAATGCATTATGGTTTATGATTAATATATAGCTAATCACCAAGAAGACTTAAGTGTTTAATTGGAGAAAGTTTTGAACAACTGATTCACCCCCCTCTCAGTTGTGTGCCCTAAATCTAACACTTCTATCCTTGCTCTTATCAGCATCATCCCACTTAGGACATTTCAAAGATAGGTGTCCAAATTCATTGCAATGATAACATCTACCTGGGAATACTCCTCTACCTGATCCAAACCTACCTCCACCTCTATATCCACCTCTCTGATCTGCATAAAACTCTTTGCCTTTCTCATTACTACTCTATCCTTCATTAGTAGGTCTGCCCCTACCTCTAGATCCTCTACCACCACCTCCTTGTCTTTCTTGCTTCCTCTTCACCCTCTCTTCAGCCCTTATGGCCAATTGAAAACATTCTCCAATTGATTTCAGTATGGACAAACCAATTTCATCTTGCAAATTATACCTAAGCCCATTAAGGTACCTTGCCACTTTCTCATCTTCATCTTCCAATCCACCTCTAATACTAAGCTTATGAAATTGCTCAGTATAGGACATAACATCCATGTCCTTTTGCTTCAAGTTCTACCTCATCCTCTTTGTTTGAATACCATTATCAGATGGAAGAAACTAATCCTTCATCATATCCTTCATCCTACCCCAAGAAGTGATTTTTGTTCCACCTCTAGCCACTCTTTCTACTTGTACACTACTCCACCATGTAAGTGTTGTCCCTCTCAACTTTGTTTTTACAAATTTAATCTTCTTCTCATCACTCATTTCCTCATACTCAAATTTTTTTTCAAGGGCATCTATCCACCCTAATACCTCTTCACTATCCATCTTCCCCTGATAGATAGGCAAGTCTATCTTTGTTCCACTACCTTGAACTGCCTTAAGCAATCTCAAAAGTCTCTTTTCTTTAGGATCCAACTCATCCTCAAGAGGGTTCTCATCTGCCCTCTCATGTCCTCCTTCATCTCCTTCTTGATCATCTTGTTCATCCCTTCTAGGATTCTTCTCCAATACTTCCAACCTTGCCAAGATTGATGCATTCTCTCTTCTCACTTGTCTTAACTCTCTTTCTCTTGCAGCATCATGTTCTCTTATCTCCCTCAACTCTTTTTCTCTAGCCTCTAAGGCTTCTCTCAATTCATTATTCTCCCTAGCCATCTGATCCTTAGGGGGCATCTTCACAACTATTACCAACCCTTAACTCTTTCACTAGATCCTACTACTTCCTCAAGGACCTACTCGCTGCTCTGATACCACTATGATACAGAGTCACACAGTGGAAAACAACCAAAATTAAAATTTATACCAATATCAGCAAGAGATCCCCATGTCTCACCGAAACTATTCTTCTCTTTCCTTATTGGCCTGACCCACCTTATCGGCCTTGCTACCTTTTGTCCTCCCAATGGTTTCCTTCACATCGAAACCTTTATGTTCATTGGCCAAATGTTACACCATCAACTTCTTCTAGAGATATCACCCTGACCTTCATTTTCTCCCTGAAATCCTCATCAGTAAGACATGACCCTATCAATAGCTGCTTGCAGATTCTGACCGATACACCACCATTACACCAATAAACTATCCATCGGTGACACTTTTAGTTGTCACCCCGATCGATAAGAACACTTACTGTCCGCTCAACACAATTTTATCAACCTGATGCATCTTCTCACACCGATGTCTACAACTTCACACATACATACATTGCTTTATGCAATTTGTGGGGCCCTCAACCCTCGGTCACCGATTGTATGTTTCAACACATACAAACCCAGCATACATTGCTAACATGCATTCCTTCGCCGAATATACACAAAACAAATACTTGCATACAAATGTGATATACACAAAAAATGTCCAGACATACAATTGACGTATATTCACGAATTATATCTTCAGTGAAATGCCAATAATCTCCTCTGCTTCACGCTTGAGCCATCCTTCTCGTGGTCTCAACCTTGCATTCTAATGGTGGTCACCTCCCAATTTGCACTCCTCCTGAACTATTAGGGTTAGAAATCATATTGTGCATGTCATCAAGGGCCTATTCCATGAGAATCAGGGTCTTACATTCATGTAAAGGTCCAAAAATGCATTTTCACTCTCAAAAGAAAACAAGAACAGTATGTGGTTCTTTACACCAGTCAGAAGAAAAACTACCAAAACTGAAAAGAAAATGTTAGAAATAAATGAATGTCTTTCTTTATTGTAGTCAAGACGTGCAACCTAGGTCTCCAATTACTCTATCCTATCCTCTCCTATCTCACAGGCCTAATTTAATACATCATTGTGTGGGTGGTAGTTGCACCGGTGGGAATGCCAATCGCTCTGCAACTGTCCACCACACGGTTACACTCAATCTCTTGCCAGTTACAACCTTCTTCGACTACTAGACATGACTAATTCAAACTCACACATGGCACTAAGGCCATACAATTGGTCACTTGGACCTTATGCAACACTAAAATATAAAAAAAAAACTACATAAACTAGAAATTATCTAAATTATCTAGGTGCTCCTACTCCTAGAGGCACTATTGGCCCAAATTACATCATTTTTGGTCCTAGGGTCCTTGCCAGGACCCTCAAGACAATTGACCCTTACATTACCATATGCCATAACTGGTTTTAAGATGCTCCAATTGACTCGTTTTACTTCATAGGATCCTCTCATGGTCATTGGTGTCTTCTTGTTCCAAAGTGTTTCTTTAGGTGCTCCTGCACCAATTATCCATTTCATTATCAATTTCATTATCATCCATTATTACATCAAAGTATCATTTACATTTTTATGGACATTTCATTGTCCTTTACATCTTGTTATCATCCATTTCACTATCAATTTCCTTATTATTTTACATCACATTATCATTTACATCATTATCCATTTCATTATAAATTTTTTTATCATTCATTATTACATGACAATATCATTTTCATCCCATTATCATCCATTTCCTTATCAATTTCATTATCATTTTACATCACCTTATCATTTACATCATTATCGATTTCATTATCATTTGCATCCATAATATATGTTTATTAATCTAAACATATCCATTTCATTTTCATTTACATCTATAATATAGGTTTATTAATCTAAACATATCCATTTCATTATCATTTGCATCCATAATATATGATTATTAATCTAAACATATCCACTTCATTATCATTTGCACCATAATATATGTTTATTAATCTAAACATATCCATTTCATTATTATTTGCATACATAATATATGTTTATTAATCTAAACATATTCATTATCATTATCATTTGCATCCATAATATATGATTATTAATCTAAACATATCCATTACATCCCATTACATACATCATTAAACATCAATAAACATCATCTACTCCTTATCATCATACATATCCACATCATAATCCATCTAATCAAATATAAATCATCAAATCAACATACATAATCATATACAACCATCATCATATCCTAATCCATACAACTAAACATATCATCATACATATAATCCACATCATAATCCATATAATCATACATAAATCACCATCACATACAACATGCCATCATAGATCAACATAAATAAACCATCACATCATAAAACATACATCAAAGACAATAGCTCACCACAAAAGTGCCATCTCATATACATCTCAAAAATGATCATGATACAGTATATACATGAGTAGAACCATCAAAGAATACAAAATCAGCCCATAGGCCTATATATCACAAAATGTCTATCATCTGCCCCTAGGCGAAACTGTCTCTCTACAACATCCCTAATTGGGATGGTCCTACTACTCATGGAGGTGGTGGCCCCATAGGTTAGTACACTACTGGCTGAATGGGAATCTATGGATGATGTTGTGATGGTAGCTATATTGACCTCTCAGACTGCCCAATCCTCTATGATGCAAAAGTGCCTAATTGGCTCTTGAAGCTCTCTCACTGTCCAACTAGTACTAGACGCTCAGAGAAACTATTGTAGTGTTGTGATGCAGAGCAAAGTAACCAATCAGCTTCAAACTAGCCTTTTGCATATGACAACATGACCAACACATGGTCTCTGACCCAACAACTTCATTCTACACCTTCAAGGATGCCTAACTCCATCTAACAATCCTTCAACTCTTCTTCACAGACCTACAGGACAGCATACTTCACTATGCTCTTCATAGGCTTTCATAATCTTACTGCTCCATTAGGGAGATAGTCACAACATCCTTCTAGGATGATCTTTCTTGGGACAAACCCAAGCTCATTCAATCAGCCAACACAACAACATGGCACTCACATCTAATGCCTTCATTGGCAACTCAAAAACATGATGAACAAAAACTATTACCTTCTTGTTGCTGTCCTTCTCTAGTCTGCTAACACAAGACTTCTGCAGAGTCCTTCACATGGAGTCCTCAATACCAACTATCCTCCTACCTCCAAGTTTAATGTCAAGATCCCAAATCCTCTTAAAATGGTAGACCATTCAATGTTCTAACTAATCAAAACATGAAAGAGTGAAAACTATGTTGTACCTTACTGTTGTACGGCCTGTAGCAGCACTCTTCTTTAAGAAAAATAGAAATTTCAGAAAACAGTCCCATATCAAATGACTACAACTTGATTCTAATTCACTATCATAAGCCCAAACTAATACCAAGTGGGATTTACTTCATCAAACTCTATTTTCAAACATTCTTAGTTTTATGACAGTGCCGTACACATATGGAAAACTGCAGAAAACAGCAATTCTAAAAAGGAGACAGTAATTTCTAAAAACTAGTTTATATAAAACTACTGATATCTTTCACCTAATTTATCATCAAGATCTCCAACCTTGTTCAGTACCAAGCTAACACTTCATCCTTCACTTCCAAACATTCAACCTCCCATGGTAATGTCGTACAATATAGTAGTACGGTCTCCAAATGCACAAGAATGTAGAAAAATATAGGAAAAGGCAGAAAAATAGTTCTTTTCTTCTAAATCTATTGAATGTCTCTTTTCCAATGAATCTTGGCAGGGATAAATCAAATCTTTACATAGCATGCATCGAGTGGGAGTCCAAGATAACTACTCCCATCATGCTTTTCATGATTTTCCTTCTTGATTTTTAACTGTCATAAATAGAAACTGTCTTCTTTAGACAATAATGACTATTTTTTCTAAACAATGTTTTGTTTTAACTTTAGATTAACCTTCTCCTAACCTTTGACAAGGTGTTAACACATCTACACCCTTTGACATGCCTTTAAAAGGCTTATAACCATAGACACTTAATGACTATCCTAAACAAATATTAAAATTAAAAACTGTCCTAAATGCCTCTACAAAGGCTTATATAAAAGACTATAGTAAACATGCAAAATAGACCCTAGCTAAATGGACATGGTCCTTTACAAATATGGCTTTCAAGCCTAATAACAACATGTAAATGGTCTCAAAGACCTTATTTGAACAAGACAACCTCAGTGAAAATCAGATAAAATCTCGATATCTTGGTGCCCTTGCACCATACTCCCCGGCATGATGAAAACTCTTGTCCCAAGAGTTGTGGGACCTACTCCAAATGTTCTTCCATCTTTGACTAGGAAACATGAACTCTCCCAGAGTTATCTTTCTCCTTCTCCAACCTGCATGGCTCCTGTAAATAGTGTTAGAAACATAAAACTTGTTGTGGTGTCCTTGCCTAGGACCTTGCTGCTGCAATGCTTCAGCTCTTTTCAACTGGAGGCTCTGATTCATTCCTCCCTGCACCTTCTGTTGTTTGCCTTCCTTCTTCTGGCTCCTTATAGGACACTCAATGTCCCCTACCTTAACATAACTCAAGTCCCAAGCCTGCTGCTCTCTAGGACTGTCATCCACCTTCTTGTGTTGCATCTGTGTCTGCTGTGTGCTATCATCCTGAACCTGCACATTCAACTTCAATTTCTTTCCAAAGCAAATTGTAACCTGTTCCTTCTTGTCCTCACAAGGCAAAGGAATCAATTTGAACTTCTTACCATCTTTGTGCACTACATAGGTATTAGTATACCCATCATGACTAGTCCTTCTCAAATACTGCCATGGTCTGCCCAAGATTACATGCCCACATGTCATAGGAATAACATCACATAAAACAGAGTCCTGATATGGACCAATTGTGAAGTCAACATAAGCCTTCTTAGTGACCATTACCTGCTGTCTTGACTCACCCAAGTGACATGGTAAGGGTTGGGATGATCAAAAGTCTTCAACCCCAACTTATTCACCATTTCCCAAGAAACTAAGTTATCATGAGAACCTGAATCTACAATCAACTTGCATATCTTGCCATGGCTCAAACAATTAGTTCTAAAAATAGATACCTATGGTGGTTGCTGCATCTTACCTCTTTCCACCATGACCATCTCTCCATCCAGCATAGGAGAGGCTGATGACATTTCTAGTTCTTCTACCTTCTCCTCCTCTTGTGCCAAGTGAACTCTTTTATCCTTGGTCTTGTCAACACCTTCCCTCTTAGGACAGTTGAAAGATGTGTGTCCCACCTCATTTCAGTGATAACAACTACATGTGAACACTCCTCTTCCTGATCCAAATCTACCTCCACCTCTATATCCACCTCTCTCTTCTGTAGACAACTCCTTACCCTTCTCATTGCTGTTCTGAACTTCATTAGTAGGTTTGCCCCTACCTCTAGTTCCTCTTCCATAACCTCCTTGCCTTTCTTGCTTCCTCTTCACTCTCTCTTCAGCCCTAAAGGCTAACTGAAAACACTCTCCAAGTGTTTTTGGTACTGCCAACCCAATCTCATCCTACAAGTTATACCTAAGCCCATTAAGGTACCTTGCCACCTTCTCTTCTTCATCTTCCAATCCTTCTCTAATACTAAGCTTATGAAATTGTTCAGTATAGGACATAACATCCATGTCCTTCTGTTTCAGATTCTACCTCATCCTCTTTGTCTGAATGGAGTAATCAGATGGAAGGAATTGGTCTTTCATCATGTCCTTCATCCTACTCCAAGAAGTGATTTTTGATGCACCTCTAGCCATTCTCTCTATCTGCACACTACTCCACCAGGTAAGTGATGTTCCTCTGAGTTTTATTTTTGCAAACTTAATCTTTTTCTCATCACTCATCTCCTCATATTCAAAAAAAATTTCCAGGGCATCTATCCACCCTAACACTTCATCACTATCCATCTTCCCCTGATAGATAGGTAGCTCTATGTTTGCCTTAGTTCCACTTCCTTGGACTACCTTCAACAATCTTACAAACTTCTTTTCTTCAGTATCTAACTCATCCTCAGGACGATTCTCATCTGCATCCTCATCTTCTTCTAACTCATTTTGTTCATCCTTTCTTGGATTCTTCTCTAATGCTTCCAATCTTGCCAAGATTGTTGCATTCTCCCTTCTTACTTGCCTCAGCTCTCTGTCTCTGGTAGCATCCTGTTCTCTTCTGTTCCTCAGCTCTTTCTCTCTTGCCTCTAAGGCTTCTCTCAGCTCAGAATTCTCTCTTGCCATCTGGTTCTTTGGAGGCATCTTTACAAACTCTCACAAACCTTATCTTCTTCACAAGATCCACAACACCTTCAAGGATCTACTAGCTAGCTCTGATACCCAAAATGATGCAGAGCAAAGTAACCAATCAGCTTCATACTAGCCTTTTGCATATCACAACATGACCAACACATGGTCTCTAACCCAACAACTTCATTCTACACCTTCAAGGATGCCTAACTCCATCTAACAATCCTTCAACTCTTCTTCACAGACCTACAGGACAGCATACTTCACTATGCTCTTCATAGGCTTTCATAATCTCACTGCTCCATTAGGGAGATAGTCACAACATCCTTCTAGGATGATCTTTCTTGGGACAAACCCAAGCTCATTCAATCATCCAACCCAACAACATGGCACTCACATCTAATGCCTTCATTGGCAACTCAAAAACATGATGAACAAAAACTATTACCTTCTTGTTGTTGTCCTTCTCTAGTCTACTAACACAATACTTCTGCAGAGTCCTTCACATGGAGTCCTCAATACCAACTGTCCTCCTGCCTCCAAGTTTAATTTCAAGATCCCAAATCCTCTTAAAATGGTAGACCATTCAATGTTCTAACTAATCAAAACATGAAAGAGTGAAAACTATGTTGTACCTTGCTATTGTACGGCCTGTAGCAGCACTCTTCTTTAAGAAAAACAGAAATTTCAGAAAACAGTCCCATATCAAATGACTACAACTTGCTTCTAATTCACTATCATAAGCCCAAACTGATACCAAGTGGGAGTTACTTCATCAAACTCTATTTTCAAACATTCTTGGTTTTATGACAGTGTCGTACTATTGAATGGTACGGACTGTTTCAATGTGTAAATTCAGAAAATAGTCACCACAAGCAGTTTTGGGAAAACCTAAATACCTCTATCTTTATCTATTGTCAAGATTTCTAACTAGGCTCAGATCAAATTTGCTTCAGACCTCTTTCCATCCATCATAAACTTGTGCCATGACAGTGCCGTACATGTACGGAAAACTACAGAAAACAACGATTCTAAAAAGGAGACAACAATTTCTAAAAACCAGTTTATATAAAACTACTGATATCTTTCACCTAATTTATCATCAAGATCTCCAACCTTGTTCAATACCAAGCTAACACTTCATCCTTCACTTCCAAACATTCAACCTCCCATGGTAATGCCATACAATACAGTAGTACGGTCTCCAAATGCACAAGAATGTAGAAAAATACAGGAAAAGGTAGAAAAATAGTTCTTTTCTTCTAAATCTATTGAATGTCTCTTTTCCAATGAATCTTGGCAAGGATAAATCAAATCTTTACATAGCATGCATCGAGTGGGAGTCCAAGATAACTGCTCCCATCGTGCTTTTCATGATTTTCCTTCTTGATTTTTAATTGTCATAAATAGAAACTGTCTTCTTTAGACAATAATGGTTGTTTTTTCTAAACAATGTTTTGTTTTAACTTTAGATTAACCTTCTCCTAACCTTTGACAAGGTGTTAACACATCTACACCCTTTGACATGCCTTTAAAAGGCTTATAACCATAGACACTTAATGACTATCCTAAACAAATATTAAAATTAAAAACTGTCCTAAATGCCTCTACAAAGGCTTATATAAAAGACTATAGTAAACATGCAAAATAGACCCTAGCTAAATGGACATGGTCCTTTACAAATATGGCTTTCAAGCCTAATAATAACATGTAAATGGTCTCAAAGACCTTATTTGAACAAGACAACCTTAGTGAAAATCAAATAAAATCTCGATATCTTGGTGCCCCTGCACCATGTTGTTCCTATTAGGTGGCTCCATCTACTCACACCTATAAACCCCTAAGCACATCAACCATACCTATCCCTAGCACCTACTGAGCCTCATTCTTCTCTCATTGATATCTAATCATCTGCCCCTACAATTGCACTACCTGTGCCTATAGCTAGGCATCCCTAGAGCCTAAGTCAGCTACACCTGTAACTACACTATTTGCCCCTATAGTTGTGCTACCTATGCCTATAGCTATTGAACCAATGACTGTAGTCTTGTCACCTCTACACTGTCATCTCTGACCTCTACCTCTACCATCTCAACATCCTCCTCCTTTTCCCTCTCCACCTCATCCTCCTCGACCTCCTCTGCACCCCCATCTCCTCTTGCTACAACCGCCTGTCCTATCAACACTGTGAGCCAAATATGCTACTCACAATCCCACCATGCATCTAACTGTAGTGTAATCCCACATCTATCACTCCTACCTACAGGTCCCAGACCCTCAACTATAGACCATCAAACTCTGCAATCACCAACCATGGATCAATCAATACTCCCCACCGTGGTGCCTCCACCTATACCCTGGGGAATACAACCTCCTCTTGGGGGACATATTGTACCATCCTAAATTTTTGTAGCATTCAATCAGGCATATATCCAGGTCAATGGTCTAGTATGTCTATCCCATCAGGTATTGCAGTTGTCATACGAACCGTAACTACACTCTCTCATCTGACCACCTCTCACATGCTACCAATGGCCTCTAGATCATTATATGAATGTCATCTATCACTCTCTACCACTACCAAAGATCTCCTAGTTTATGATGCTACAACACCCCTCCATAATCAAAAACATAGGGATAACCATGCTTTTGCATCGTCATTGTAATAGGTCATGTGATCATGATATGCTCCAATGCCCAAATACATAGGAGAGTCATGCCACACCCTAAGCTAGCACTATGTCAATATACCATTGCATCCATATCATGGTATAGGTGGGCCAACACATAGGGCCCTTATGCAAATACCACTACATCCCTGAACATCTAGAGTAACACTACTCCCCATCCTACTGGGAATCCTTAAGATCTCCTGTCAGGCACCAGAGTCCCTCCTATCACGCCCACCACAAACAACAACAATGGGTACAACCTGTTCATGGCATGGGCATGTTACATCATAAAATGTGTACACTAACATTTTACACTAAGTTTACGATGTAGGAGCATCCTTGGTTCAAGAGCAATCTTGCATCAACCAAAAACATTTACATTTCAGTTTGTTTCTTTACATTTCCAGTTCAGTTCAGGTAGTTCAGTTAGAAGTAGTTTCAGCTTGCAGTCCAGTATTAGCATTTCACATCTTGTGGATCTAGACTTAGCATCTACATTCATTCATCTACATCATATCAAAAATTTAGAGCATTTAGATCAGTTACCAGAAAGATATCACTATCAGAAGATCAATTATTTTCTCAGAACATGGCATCTTGACTATCTCAGATAAATCAGTTGTGGGAGAAGGCTTGATGATCATTCCTTGACATGCAGATCCTAATGACACATCATTAAATGATCCTTGGTTCATGGATGAACTTTCCTGGAGATCCGCATGTTGTTCCATTCATTTGAGGAAGTGTTCTATGCATTTAGGTCCGACCTATCTGTGTACATATTACAGCTCTTCATCAAAGTTTGAGACCTTCCTTAGCCAACGCGGAGGAATCTATTGGCTAGAAATGATACATAAAAATGTAATAGATCCTTAGGAAAGTAGTTATCAAGTTCTCATGATTTAGAAGATAGATAGTTGGCTCCTTCACAAGAGGATTTCAAAGCTTTATCTTGCGCATGTATGTAATTAGGCATGTGAGCCCTAATTGTAAGCCTGCATATTGTCGATGGATCTCTATTTTGAATTCTATAATATACTGAATGACTGAATCTACATTTGTTCCATTTCCTTGAGTTGTTTCTATTGTGTTTACTCTTTCTACAGTCTGGACAGTTCATTTTGTGAACCCTCCTACTGTGACTGCACCAAGTGGTATCAGAGTGAAAGTTTCAAATATTTGGGAGTGAATTGATCAAAGTTGGCGAGGGATTCCATAAGATCTTGCTATGGACAGATCACTAAATTGAGGCAGGTTACTTGTGCTGCAATTGATCGTTGATTGTGAGGCAATTGTCACCTTGTAGCCTGATCATCGAACATGAGGCAGTTTACACTTGATCCTAGGAAGAATGCCGCCAAGAATAGTTGTTGATGTTGGAACAATGAATGGTAGAATGGATGAGATGGTGGAGATGATGAAAACCTTGCAAATTCATTTGGATGCTATTGAAGAAGATAAGCCAAGAGGATTGACACCGAGACCTAATGTTGAAAGTGATGATGAAGAAGAATTTCAATCTGCTGAACAAATTGGCAAAACCCTAGGAGGTGATGAAGAGGAAGAATCAGATTAACTAAAGATGCTGCAAGCTATTTCAAATATTGGAAATAGACCTAGAGTTGACATGCTAAACTACACTGGTAATTTGAACCATGAAGAGTTGATTGACTGGATAAATGACATGGAAGAATACTTTGAATATGAGAAAATTGAAGATCTGGAGAAAGTGAAATTTACAAAGACAAAGCTGAAAGGACATGATGCTATATGGTGGAAAGAATTTTAGTTGGAAAGAAATAGAAAAGGGAAAGAAAAGATTACAAAGTGGGACCAGATGGTGATAAAGTTGAAAAATCAATTTATACCTATTGACTATGAGTTGGAGCTGTTGAAGAGATTGCAAAACTTGAGACAAAAGGAGAAATTTGTGAAGGAATACACTAAAGAATTTAATAAGATGATCATAAGAACAAGACATAGTGAAGAAAGCAAGGAGAAAGTGGCTAGATACATCAATGGACTAAGATTAAACATTCAAGAGGAGCTAAGCCTGGTAAGGATGACATATTTAGAAGAAGCATATCAATTTTCCTTGAAAGTTGAAGAGAAGTTGAATAAGAGACATGATAAGAAACAGAGAGGTAGAGGAGGTAAATTTTAGAGAGGTAGGACTTATTCTGGAGGAGACAGATTGTATCTAGAGAAGAACAAGTTTGATAGCCTATTGAAGAAGGATGACAGAGATAACAATTCTTACCAAAGAGATGACAATAATTTTTACTAGAGAAGAAACCCTTGTGCAAACTGGAATGAAGAATGCATGAGAGAAGGAAGAGGATTGGATAAGAGAACATTCAGAGGTACTTGTTTCAAGTGTGAAGGTGAAGGACATAGAGCATTTGAATGTAATCAGGGTAGTACAAGTAAGAAGACATAAAATAGTGGAAGAGCAGCCTATATTGAAGAAGAACCTATTGGATCACCTAGTTCAATTGGCAATCTAGAGAAAGGAGAATCATTGGTGATGAGGAGAGTGCTATTTAAAATGGAGACAAATGAGAAACCATTGCAGAGGGAAAGTCTGTTTAGAACCAGATGCAAATTAGGAGGTAAGTGATGTAAAGTTGTGATTGATAGTGTTAGTTGAAATTATGTAGTTTCAGAGGAGATGGTGATTAAGCTGAAGTTGGAAAGATTGAAACACCCTAAGCCCTATCAGATAACATGGATTCAGGATGATCATAAGGTACTGGAGAGTGAATAATGTTTGGTGAAATTTCATATAGGATCTTATCATGATGAAGTCTCATGTGATATTATGCCTATGGATGTTTGTCATATCTTGTTGGGTAAACCTTGGCAGTATGATAGAAAAGCTATACATGATGGGAGAAAGAATACATATACTATAACAACAAATGGAAAGAGAATTACTTTGATTCCTTTAGAGGATGATCCTAAGAGTGAAGTATGTGGGAACGCTAGAATCTATTTGGTAGATGGAAGGAAATTTTTGGATGGTTTGAGACATGAGAATGTGTTATGCCTTGATTCCTAAGAAGCTTGAAGCATTGAAGAAAGAGAATGAAGAATCAAAACTGGAGGAGATAAGAGAATTGCTGATAGAATATGAAGACATCATATCAAATAATGTACCTGAAGGATTACCACCTATAAGAAGTATCAATCATCACATGGATCTTATACCGGGAGCAAGTTTTCCTAACAAAGCAGCACATAGAATTGATGGTGACAGGTTGTCATTGATGTCAAAAGTGTGTCAATTGATGGAAGTAAATTGGCATTGATGTCAAAATGGTGTGAGTTGATGATGCAGGTACATCATAGTGAAAGTTAGATCATACATGAAGTTATTGTTTGTCTTCCAGGTGTTCATAATGATCCTCATGGTAAAAGTGATTTTAGACAATGTGACATGTGATGACAATGGTTAGAAGTTATGTTGTCTTGATAGTATGCACTATATTATTCAAGGATAGTGGCATCACAGTTTTTTTTTACAGTTGCTTGGTCTTCTAAATGATAGTGGTTTAATGGTATTCATTTGTTCTCAGGTTTGACTTGCAAATGTGGAAATGTAGGATGTTCTTGTCTTCATGAGGAAAAGGTTCTGAATGTTGATAATAGTCATGTGCTTCAAGTAACTAATATGTGATCAGGATGATTTGTCTCTGTATGGTACAATAATTGAGAAGTTCATAGAGTTTATAAGGATTTGGTTTCATTGTCTTCATCTTGGTTCAATTGGATGAAGTCTTGTTCAGATGTCATCATACTTTGTTTATGATAATGTTGTTTGAGAAGTGCTCTAAGAAATACTTAGGAGTTTCCATGCAGTATGACATGATGTTTATGGCATTTTGTATCCAGGCTCATATTATGTATCACAGTGATGTCTTTATGATACCAAAGGTTTGATTGAAGTGTGATGCAAAGAAAGTTGCACTTGGCAATTCAAGGTCTGCAAAGCCTCTTGTTCTCTTCTTAGTCAAAATGCTCAGGAATATCTGATAGATTTTAAAGTTTGAAAACTCCTTAAAGATTTGATCTTCCATCAAAAACCCTATGTGAAAAGCAATTTATGCATAGTCTTCTTCTCCAACCTAACAGATGCACTTTATGTTATGTTTTTCTATTGACCTGTGACAGTAGGTCAAATTCACTAATGATGACCCGCAGAAGAGTTTAAGGTACGTGGGAAACGGGCCCCTTCACATTCTTCTTCCGACCCTATCGGTCTCCATTGTTTGTGAATGGGAGGCAAAGTCATTAAAGGTCATTTGTTTTGAGAGCACGATTTTAAAAAATTAAAAGACATTTTGAATGCCTTGTAAAGTGAGCGGCAAGCACGATTTGGTCTTAAAGTTTTTCTCACAAGATAAAGCATTTATTCGATGAAAAGCTTAAAGCATGAAATGCACGATTTTTGCATTGTTTATAGTGCATTTTTTTAAGGAAAGAAAATTAGACCATTGAATTCGAAGGGTTGCCTTTTTAAAAGGAGTAAATGGATTTATTTTAAAAGTTTAGAAAATTTTATTTTCTATTTTTCAAACCCCTTCGTGGCATTTGAGATAATAAAGGAGGAAGGTATTTCTGTAGACTATTATTAGAAGATTTTTTTATCTCGGATATAGAAGCTTTATAAAAGCATATTTTAAAGAGAAGAAATCTTTGTTTGAAGAAGTTTTTTTATGCAAGGGAAGATGATTTTTTAAAAAGCAGATTGGTTCATTTTGCAGAGAAGATTGAAATTTTTTTTTGAATAAAGATTCCTACAGGGAATTGAATGGGACAGAGAATTTGAAGATGTTATTGAAGAATTGAAAATGCAGAAAAGAATATAAAAAGATTGAGGAATATTTTCTTATTGCAAGTGAAATTTTGAAGAATGGATAAGAGAGAAAAATGAATTGTAACGACAATGAAAGATCGAGAATTATTTTATGATCATTTTGTAGAAGAAAATGAATTGTTTTTGAATTGTTTATATAGAGAAAAGAGAGATATGAAAGGTTAGGATATTTTTTCCTTGTAGGTGAAAAGTTGAATATGAAAGGTCATTTCACATTTAATGGTATTGCAGGTTCCAGATTGATTGTATGAACGAGTGTGTAGATCAATGATGAAATAATTTAATGGATGTGAATCAATTGAAGACAACTTGAATGACACTGACAGGATCAAATCAAGCATAAAGATAATATGTAATTAATTGTGCAGAGATAAACTAAATTAGATACAGAGATTGACAAGATCATCAGAAAGATAATTGATTGCATCAGGTGAATTAGTATGCAGAGATAATCAGGTGAATTATTTTTATTGAAGATGAAATGCAGAGGAAGACATTGAGAATGTATTGTGAATCAGGTAATTTGATTATGCACAGATCATGAAATTGATAAGCAAATTGGATTGAGTATGATTGCAAATTTAGCGAAGACATGTTGAGTAATGGTGCAAATCAGATTGAGTGGCAATCACTTCTTGCACACTTTGCAGTTTGTTCTGTATTAGGGGTTGGTGCTCCTTAAAGTTGGTGCTTTTAAAAGTATTAGGAGTTAGTGCTTCTAATAGTATTAGGGGTTGGTGCTCCTTGAAGTTGGTGCTTCTAAACATTGTAATCAGTGAGATTCTATGATAAAGCCAATGAGGCAGTTTTGGAGTGGTTTTTCTACCCCTGGAGGGTTTTCCACTCATGCAAATCTTGTGTCATGATCTTTTCTCTATGTGTATGATTTACTCATGAGGTTTTGTTCTCTTTATTCATTCTCAGTCATGTGCATATGTGTTTGACAAATCAATGATATCTTTCACTTTGTGTCTTGAAAGTTAAAGTTTGCAAAAAGATTTGAAAATTTACACAACACTGATTCACCCCCCCTCTCAGTGTTGATTGTACTCCTACAAGAATGACACCGATAGAGAATGAAGAGTTGAATAGATAGATACAAGAGTTGTTGAGGAAGGGTTTGATAAGAGAAAGTTTGAGTCCTTGTGTAGTACCTGTAGTATTGGCACCTAAGAAAGATGGAGAATGGAGAATGTGTATTGATTCTAGATCAATAAACAAGATCACAATTAAGTATAGATTTCCTTTACCTAGGATGGATGATATCATGGACTGTTTGAGTGGAGCAAGATATTTTACAAAGATAGATTTGAAGAGTGGATACCATCAGATCAGAATTAGGGAAGGTGATGAGTGGAAGACTACTTTTAAGACAAATGAAGGATTGTATGAATGGTTAGTGATGCCCTTTGGATTGACAAATGCATCAAGTACTTTCATGAGGTTGATGAATGAAGTCTTGAAGAAATTCTTGGGTAAGTTTGTGATTGTATACTTGGATGATATTCTAATTTTCAGTAAGACAAAAGAGGAACATTTGTGGCATATTAGACAAGTTTTGCAAAGGTTGAGAGAAGAGAAATTGCTGATAAACATCAAGAAGTGTAGTTTCATGAAGGAGGAGTTGGTATATTTAGGATTTGTGATTTCTACGGAAGCATTGAAGATGGACCTTGAGAAAGTGAAAGCAATTGTTGAATGGCCTACACCAGAGAGCATTGGAGAAGTTAGAACATTTCATGGATTGGCTAGTTTTTACCAGAAGTTCATCAGAAATTTTAGTTCAGTTTGTAACCCTATGACTGAGACAATGAGAGGTGATAGAAAATATTTTAAGTGGACATCAGGAGGAGACAAAAGTTTTGAGTTGTTGAAGCAAGAAGCAAAAACTGTCAGAGCAACCTGTTTTGGCATTACCAGATTTCAATAAGGCATTTCAAGTAGATTATGATGCAAGTGGAAATGCAATTGGAGCAGTGTTAAGTCAAGAAGGAAGACCAATAGCATATTTCAGTGAGAAGTTGAATGATGCAAGGAGGAGATATTTAGTTTATGATCAAGAGTTCTATGCCATAATTCAAGCCTTGAAGAAGTGGAGACATTATTTGTTGCCAAAGGAGTTTGTATTGTATACAGATCATCAAGTTTTGTAGTATTTGAATAGTCAAGGTAAGTTGAATTAGAGACATATGAGATGGGTAGAGTTCATGTAGAGTTATACTTTTGTGTTGAAGCATAGGAGTGGTAAATCAAACAAAGTTGTGGATGCATTGAGTAGGAGAAGACATTTGTTGACAGAGATGAGGTTTGAAGTGTTGGGTTTTGATGAATTAAAGAACATGTATGAAGGAGACACTAATTTTGTAAAACCTTGGAAAGCATGTAAGGAACCTATTGTAGTAGATAGGAGTAAGTGGCTAGACTATTTCATTTAGGAATATTTGTTGTTCAAGTTGTGCATTCCTAGAAGTTTAATGAGAGATAATTTGATCAAGGAGAAGCATAGTGGTGGATTGGCAGGACATTTTGTCATTGACAAGATAGTGGCTTTGGTGAGTGAATATTACTTTTGGCCTCAGATACATAAGGATGTTCAGAGGTTTGTACAAACTTGTAGAGTTTGTCAAGTTGCAAAAGGAAGTAGTTAGAACACTAGATTGTATAAACCTTTGGCAGTACCGAAGAGACCTTGGGAAGACATAAGCATGGATTTTGTAATGGGATTACCTACAACATAGAGAGGACATGATTTATTATTTGTAGTGGTTGAAAGATTTTCAAAGATGGCTCGTTTCATAACTTGTAAGAAGACAACTGATTCAGTGCATGTGGCTGATCTATTTTTCAAGGAGATTGTGAGACTGCACGGATTACCTAAGAGTATAGTTTCAGACAAAGACACAAAGTTTGTTAGATACTTTTAGAAGACAATTTGGAAGAAGATGAAGATAGATTTGAAGTTTAGTTTAGCTTTTCATCCATACACTGATGGACAAACAGAGGTAGTGAATAAGAGTTTGGTAAACTTGTTGAGATTTTTTATTGGAGAGAAAGCATGAAGTTGGTATTTGATTCTTTCACAAGCATAGTTTGCATACAATAACTTAGTAAATAGGAGCACTGGAAGAACACCTTTTGATATTGTTACTGGAATACATCCTAGAGGAGTTGCAGAATTGAGAGATATTAGTATAGGGGAAAAGAGAAGTACAGAAGTAGAAGAATTTGTAGATCACATGAAGACAGTGCATAATCAGGTGAAGAAGCATTTGGAGGATATGAACAACAAGTATAAAGAGAAGGCAGATGAGAAGAGAAGACATAAGGAATTTAAAGTTGGAGATGAAGTAATGGTGTACTTGAGAAAAAAATAATTTCCAATTGGGACATATAACAAGTTGAAAATGAAGAAGTTTGGACCATGTAAAATTCTTAGGAAATTTGATTTAGGAAATGCATATGAAGTGGAGCTACCAGAGATATTGGTTGTTTCACCTATTTTCAACATTTCTGATCTTTATCAGTATCATGAAGTAGAGTTCAGTGATAGCATGGAAGAAGACTTGAAGAATAAGTTACCACAACAAGTACTGGAGCAGATAGAAGACATTTTGGACAGCAGAGTTGGACGCAGCACTAGAGGAAGACAATACAAAGAATATATTGTGAAGTGGAAAGGCAGACCAGAAGAAGATTCATCATGGATTTCTTAGGCTGAAGTGGACCATCTTGGTTCTCCCTTAGCCTCAGCAAAGTGAGCAACTCACATTTTTCAATAACCCCAGATGTCTGATGTAGGACCATCCCTGGTTTAAGAGCAATCTTGCATCAACCAAAAACATTTGTATTTCTGTTTGTTTCTTTTCATTTCTAGTTCAGTTTAGGCAGTTCAATCAAAAGCAGTTTCAACTTGTGGTCCGGTATTGGTATTTCACATCTTGCAGATATGGACTTAGTATCTACATTCATTCATCTACATCATATCAAGAATTCAGAGCATTTGGATTAGTTACCAGAAAGATATCACTATCAGAACAACTATTTTCTTAGAACAGGGCATCCTGATAGTCTCTAACAACTTAGTTATGGGAGAAGGCTTGTGGATCATTCCTTGACTTATGGATCCTAATGACACATCATTCAATGATCCTTGTTTCATGGCTGATCCTTTCCCCGAGGTCCGTACATTGTTCCATTCATTTGAGGAAGTGTTATATGCATTTAGGTCTGACCTATCTATGTACATGTTACAGCTCTTCATCAAAGTTTGTGACCTTCCTTGGCCGACGCGGAGGAATATATTGGTCCAGAAATGATATATAAAGATGTAATAGATCCTTAGGAAAGTAGTTATCAAGCTCTCATGATTTAGAAGATAGGTAGTTGTCTACTTCGCAAGAGGACTTCAAAGCTTTATCTTGTGCATGTATGTAAGCAGGCCTATGAGCCCTAATTGTAAGCCCGTATATTATCGGCGGATCTCTATTTTGAATTTTATAATATACTAAATGACTGAATATGCATTTGTTCCATTTCCTTGAGTTGTTTCCATTGTGTTTACTCTGATGCACAGTCTAGACAGTTCATTATGTGTACCCTCCTACCATGAATGCACCAGTTTAGCAATTGGTTGAACCTAAAATTTTTTCTTTATTAATCAAGACCTATTTTAACACCTTTTTGAGCATAAAATGATAAAATCTCAATGCCAATGAATAAACTTGATGGAATCAACATAGGACTGGACTAAGCCCATGACATTTGGCATTCCATGGAGTTGTGGGGCTAGAGGCCTGGGGCACTCAAGTGCCCTCATCCCAGTTGGGATCTTTAGCCCCTCTTTTGTAGTGTCAGATTGAGACACTTCCATAGTTTGTATTTGTCACCCTCATTGTGTTTTATTTATCGTGAGTGAGCATGATTGCATATATAAAGGGGTTTCATAGTTCATTTTACACCTTGATGAATAATAACATGTTTTCTATGCTTTTGTGTTCTATGCTAAAGTGTTCTTCACACTTGGAAGTGTTATCTAATCGTGGATGCTATTGAAGTTTATTTGCAAGTCTTCAAGGAAGTTTCAAGACTTCTTCATCACTCTCCTTGTTGATGCATGATCTTGAGCTATATTCATCAACTAGAGTTTTACCTCTTGTGGTAATCATCACAATTATCATTCATATTTCTATCATATTATTACATATCTGGCATTTCCTTCCTAAGGCATGCACTCTTAGATCTAATCATCACTGTAGTGGAGGTGGAAAAACCAACATAGGGTTTGACTAAGGCAAGCCCTTATACAAAACACAACTTTTTCCTTTCCTTGTGTGTAGGTCGAAGAAATAGGTTTTTGAAGGAGATTTATGGGAAGAAGACAAAGTAGATAGGTATAGATCTAGTGATACTCGAGATTTTGTAAAACATTAAAGAAGTCCTAGTGTGCCCAAGTGCCCTAGTCCTTGGAATTTTTGCTCAAAGATATAGGTTCTAAATTATTCTCTTATCTCTGTTGTACTTTTGGTTTTCTAAGATCTATTTCCATCTATTGGTTATAAGTTGATCTTTGTCTTCTAGGGTTAACCATTTGTCCTAGCTTGCTTTCTTGACCTTGGTCGAACTTGGTTGATTCATCTCTATACAAGAAAAGGGTATAACCCCTATAGTTTGGCTCTCCTTCTTAGGTATAAGCCAAGCTCAGTTTGTGTCCTAATGTTTATGGAAGAGGGGTTTGACCTAGTTTAACTCAGTCTAGATCATTCCTTCCCATCTAACATTTTGGTGAACCCATTGTTTCTTGCACTTTTACATCCTTCTTCTTTCAGATTTGAGTTGCTTGCTGCCCTAGATCTGATTGGGATTGATTTCATTAATCATTTTGTGCATAGTTAAATTTTGCATAGTTTCAAAACTAAGGTTTGTGAAAACCTTGCATTTATAGAAAATCTAGCTAGTTTTGAACCTAGGGTTTGTAGAAATAAGGGTTATTTTAGATCATGCTGCATTGATAGATTATTTAAAGAATTTTAATTTGTTATACCTTGTCGTTCTTTCTATTCAATGCATTTTTGCATCCTTGCATTTGAAATTTTGAAAAGAAAAACTTCATTCTAGACTTGGAAAAAACCATATTTGTCACAATGTTTGCATCTCATAAATTTAGATCATCATAGCATGAATTAAATTTATGATTTTATCATCAAACCTGATTGGTATTACAATAGTCTATCATTTCATAGTGTTACATTGTGCATTTGAATCTTGTTCATTGCTAGAATTTGTCAAAAAAAGTTGCATTTTGTGAAAACCTAGTTTATATGGCAATCTAGGGTTTATGATTGATGTTAGTTTCAGATTTTGATGCTATCATTTTGCATTCCAAATATTATTTTAAATAGTTCTAAAACATTACAATTGTCATCTTGCATTGAAGATTGAATATAGGAACAATTTTGAATTGTTGCATTCTAAAAAAAGCATTGAAATTTGAGTTTGATTTAAGCATTGGTGTTATTGATATCTAAGTGGATTTGAGTATAATTGAATTGGATCAAGCATATATGATGTGCATTATGTTTGTTTACATTTGGAAAAAAATATTTCTTTACTTAAACAAAAGCTCAAATCCTTCTTTTTCTTCACCATTCATTTCTTCTATTGGTGCATCTTGTGTGTAACTAAAGCTTGTAGATGCTTTATGAGCTTTGTAACCCGGTGCCCCGATTCTAACATTCTTGTGCAAAGAAGTCATCAAATCATGGGTTGTAATGATTTGCATAATGATGATACCAATACATCAAAACCCTAAATTCCTAGTCTTATCACACAAGAAGGTCCATCACTTCTTTTTGACATTCCTACTTTGCATCTTCCTGAAGCATCAAACTTCCATGAATCCATCAACATTGATGACCTTGTGGCTTATGTTCCTGAAGCTCAAATTCAAAGATTAGACATGGAGTTGGCTAATTTTTAGTAATTTGTAAGCTTGGAACACATAGATGAGGAGGTTGTCCCTGTTGTTGAGAGTCTAATTAAGAATTCTTTTGCTTAAAGGTCAAGAAGGATTGGAAGTCTTGCATGGCCTTGCTCATATAGTGCATAACAACATTCTATCAGTATCTAGTTGTGCTGAAATCATTTCTAATGCCACTCCTAATTAGATAGGGACTCAAGTGTCGGCACCCATACCTACACTCCCTATTCCTACTTATACTTCTACTATTCTCACCGCTACTACACAATCAAGTAATAATGCTACCACATGTGTTGGGTTATCCACTGGGAATCCTATTCGCCATTATAGTTTTGTTCCATATAGTTACATAAATTCCACACCTAATGTTACTCCACCTACATCTAAAACTCCTATCACATTCCAAAAGGCTACTCATACACCATAACCTAGTCCTTCCAATTCATTGCAATCTCTACTTGATTTAGCTTCCGACCCTGTCATAAACCAATTATTGAAAAATGTGACCTCCATCCAACAACAGTTAGCCAACATAAGAAATAGTCCACCTAAGCCTAATGTCACAACACATTATATCCATAGCCCTTTGTCCTACTCCATCCTAAGAACTCAAATGCTTGAGAAGTTTGAGACCCTCACTTTGAGAAATATAATGGGAAGGGAGACCCTAAAAACCATGTGGTAGCCTTTACCACTGTGTAGTGTTTTCTTCTTTGAGGATGCAATTTTGGAAAAACTCTTTCCTAGGTCACTCAAAGAGACAGCCTTGGATTGGTTTTGCTTGCTACCTCCTAATTCTATAACTTCTTTCTCACAATTAGTCAACATGTTCCTTGATCATTTTCATTGCAAACAAGGAATGAAAGAGAAAATAATAGATTTCATGGGCCGTTATCAAGCCCTCTTCTCACAAGTCCAATATTCTATTCCAGATGCTGATGTACAAAGAATATTTATAGGAAACTTACAACCTCACATCCATGATAAGATATTGTCAATGCAATATGATTCATTTACTCATCTTTGCATGGATCTTTGTGATTATCAACTTTTGGTTAGTTAGTATGAACATAATCCCTCATCAACTCAGGTTGGTCAATTTGAAGCCTCTCACAATCATTCTTTCAAAAGAAAAAAAAAATCATCAAGATAACATAAATTTCAGTGAATAACATAAGAAAACATGTGGTGGCAGTGTCATCCCCAACTCCCACCCCTTACAAGTTGAAACTGAAAACAAGAAACTTCACACAATTATCAGAATATTTCTATGCTATCATGACAAAACTTTTGCAAAACAATTTCATCAAGATTCCACCCATTAGACCTCTCAATCTAAGTAATATGCAATCATCTTCCTTTGATTCAAAAGCCTTTTTTCAATTTCACCGTTCCGTTAGCCATGACACTGAAAGATGTATTCATCTTAAACATGAAGTTCAAGACCTCATCAACTCAAATGTCATCAAAGTTGCTGGTGTGAATGATAAAGGGAATAAATTGGTGGCTGCTCCTAATCAAAATATTCAAATATACATTGATCCTTTACCTCATCATGAATCTAAT
This sequence comes from Cunninghamia lanceolata, assembly GCA_027924645.1. NCBI lineage: Eukaryota > Viridiplantae > Streptophyta > Pinopsida > Cupressales > Cupressaceae > Cunninghamia > Cunninghamia lanceolata. The sequence continues at coordinate 1,754,006 of BSBN01000201.1, read as the reverse complement.
GTTGATATTTGCATGGTGGATGCTCATCCTCACAAAGAGCGAGTGGATTCAAAACCTACTATATATTTTAAAATCCACATGATGCTACTATTGAAGCTCCTGATGGACCTCTTTACATTACAATTTGAATCAATGATAAACCTCTTCAAGGTGCTATGATCAATCCTAAATGCATGGTAAATGTAGTAACTAAAGAGTTTATCTACATGCATGGTTTACATCAAGATACCTATGATGTATTAGAGATGGTGATTAAAGTACATGATGGGTCTATCCTTCCAACTCTTGGTTCTTCAACCCTTGAAGTTAGGGTTGGGCCAAGAGCTTTGGATGTTCATTTTTTCATCATTCCTACATCAAACTTATTTCATGTGAATTTGGGTCACCCATGGCTCCACTCCATGAAGGAGATCCCCTCTATGGTTCAAAAGTGATTAAAGTTTCCATTTGAGGGACATGTCCATGTTATACATCATAGTCAGTATCGACCCGTTGCTCACAATGTACATTTTTCACTTGAATTCTTCTAGCCACAGCCAGTTGGATTCACTCAAGCTAGAAACAATTTATTCTTCTTATCATATCAAAAGTTCAAAGAAAAGAAAATATCAAGTTTATTGCTTAGTAATATTTCTCCTTGTTTTGCTCCTAAACCTCCTCAATCTTCTAAGGCTATGGCAATAGTTCCTGCTATCCCACAGGTGGTGAATGAAGCTAAGCCTAATTCAAAGGTTCTTCCCTATCCCCAAGCATCTGGTAGATATGTTGAGGTTCCCCTTCCACGATCCCTTCAAGGACAATGAGGCAACCTTCATGCACAAAACAAACCTCCCCACAATCACAATGTTACTTTTGTACCACCTTCCTCCGCAGAGACTAATGGAAATCAATTAGTTACGTGTGTGTTATTTCTTGAGGTATCTCAACTGCTAGAGGATGCTAATGTACTTCTACCTATTTTACAAGTTGAGAAAGAAGAGTAGCCCACATTGAGGAACCCTTCCCTCGTAGTCTCCCAGCCTTTAGTGGTTCCTCCTATTTCTTCTAATGTTCTTGAAACAAAGGAAGAAAAGGAACTCATGTTGGATACTATGGTTCCCCTCACAAACATCATGAATAAAGCTATGCAAAATAAGATTGCTAGAGAAAGAAAGAAGCATCCTCATGCTATGGCTCACCTTGCCATAGGAGAGGAGAATCTCCCTCCTCACAAGTTTTTATCACTAACAGATATGAAAGAGATATCTATTGATGCTTCGTCTCCTTTAGAGAAGGAGGATGTTTTACCAGCTATGGTGGAACCTATTGTGCAATATTTCGATACCGAATCTGAAGATAAAGATGATAAAGGTATGGCTCTTGTTCCTTATACCTCACATGTTACATTTCCTCTTGCATCTTGTCCACCTTTCCAAATGGATGATGAGCAAGATTGAGAGGAGGATGATTTGATTTAGGTTGAATTGGGAATGAGGTACCTTTTTCTTTCATGTTATGAGTGCATGTGATTGTTTTCCCCTATGATGTGTTGCTCGATACTTTATTTATGTTGTTATTATTGTTGTTAGTAAGCTCTCTTTGGATTATCCTTGACACCCTTATAGGTGCAAGTATACAAAGGGACCAAAACCCATTGTGACATTCTCTCTATTTGTATCATTATTCTTCTATATGTTGTAATTTGTATTGTTGTTGTGTCCTTTGGGGATGATGCAAGGCATAGGATGTTTCAACATTCTCCCTTGTTGACCCAAGGGATGTTTACTTTGATTTCATGTGATACTTCTTCCTTTGTCTCTGTAGTTCTATTAGTTGGCAAATGATGACAGTTCCACACACACACACACACACACACACACACACACATATATATATATATAGTTTTGAGAATTCTCTTATTTGTATAGCCATTCCTATACTGATGCCAGTTAGGTAGATCCCTTTACTGTTATTACTTAATTTATTACTTCTTTTATTTTTGATTTATGTGGCACCTTGTTTCTATTCTCAGTATCATACCATGACTACACAAGCCATTGTGTATCATGCATGTAGCATTGCCTCAATTTGCCTTTTGTGGGGGCAACCCCTTTATGAAATGTAGTTTTTGGGAACACATATCTTATGGACATGTGCTTTGAGAAAGTGTCATGCCCACATTTTCCTTGTGGTCACAACACACATCGCACGTGTCATAGCCACATCTGTCATGTGGTTATGACACGAGATATGAAAAACTTTTCTCACACTGTCCTAAAAACCCCTTTCGCATGCGTACGCATGCTCAACGGTGTTCTCTCATGGCGAAACACTATACTCTTCGGCGGAATACAAGTACAATGGCGTGCAACCAGAAGCATATAGATCAACAAGAGGGTCTATACAACGCTGCTAACGTCATTGCAAGAGTGAGATTACCAAAGTTCTTAAATCGAATCCTCGGCAATGTTCGGTAGCAGAATGCCTTACGGTGTTAGTGGGAATTATGCTGCACTCATTTACGCTCGTGGTTCGCTGATAGAGGAACCACTCCCCACGACGCCTTGTTCCGACTAAACCGGTTAGTGATCTCCCTATTTAGTCATTTTTCAGCCAGGCACGGTTGTCTGTCTCCTCTCTTGTTCCCTGAAACATACTCCTCCTATGACTTAGCATTTTCAACAAGGCGGTTTGGTTGCCCTCTCTTCCCTTTCCACAAGTTCTTAAGTTGGATTATATCTTTATCGCCCTTACCTTACTATCTCTTAGTTCATTTAGCGTGTTTATATTTCGGTCTCTCTCTCTCTTTCATTTTCTATACTTTCTTTATGTGCATCCTGTCCTTTCTTCGTGATTTACGTCAATCAGGGTTATCACCGCAGTTATTGTTGATATTAAACCTAATTTCAGGATGATCTAGGTCACAAAGGCTGGTTTACTATTTCGCTGGACTCGGTCTCCTAATCTTCCCCGATCTAGGTTCCTCCTCTTCGTAAATACTTAGCCAACTTGTTCCTAAGCACAATTGACAGATGGGTCCGTCAACTTAGTTCTCTTATCCCGTGTGAGAAAGGTCGCGCATTTTCTCCTCTGTGTTTTCCAATGTTAGTTTTTCCTTCTTCGGAACCTCTTACAGGTTTACATATGAGATCGTTTGCTACAGTTGAGATTAATATGGCCACATGGTTAGTTAGTGGTGGCTTCATAAGTTTATTTCCAGTGTTCTTTGAGCAAGAGTTGTGTAAATTTCCTCTTCCTTTTCCGGGTGATTATTAGTACGTTAACAGTTGAAACTTCCGAGAAACTCTTTCCAGAGTATCACTGAATATTCCTAAACTCTCTTTACATTATAATTTTATTTTCTCTTGTTTAGAATTACTGTTGTTACTGTTACTCTTAATTACGATTCATACACTGTTTGTAACTCGTATGACGTTGTCAATAGATGTAGGTGGTTCACCACTTTATAAAACTCTGTTCATGGTAATATAGCTTCTTTGGTTGTTGTGTTCAACACTTAATAACATCTCCTGTGAGAATATAATTGTTATTTATATATATATATATTTTTTTCTCCATATCCATGAAACATAGTTTATAACGATTTTAAACGAGAGCCCAATAATTTGGTTCATAGATTTACTCCTCTGTATGTTATATATATATATATATATATATATATATATACATACATACATACATATATATAATATATTTATTTTAATGTCTATGAAAAGGACGAATTGGTTTACCACAACCTCTATATATATATATATAGATATATATATATATACAGATATATACGCATTATTATATTAGATATATAGCTATATACATAGACATATAGAATATATATATGCCTATATATAGAGCTATATAAAAATAAACAGCATTTAAATTCCAAATAACCCAAACATATGTTAGGGCCAAGCCCTAACATTTTATGTGCTGGAGTTACCACAGCCGACGGCGGCCATGGGCGGCGTGACAGAGGAGCGGGGTCGGGGTGGCCGCAGAGCGGCGGACGGGAATTTATGGTGGCCGCAGAGCGGCGGACGGGGGTTTATGGTGGCCGCAAAGCGGCAGACAAGATCCGCGGGAGGCATAAGGGTATGGAGGAGGGGGGAGATGTGGAGTGGGGCGGAGCCCCACCCACATTCCCACGACGTGGGGTGTGGGTGGGGCTCCGCCCCACTCCACACCTCCAAATATAACATAAAACCTGTGGTGGGGTTTTCTTCCCCACCGCCCATTGTAAATAACGACTGTGTATTTTGTTATCCGCGGCTTAATTTTTTTGACAGTCTTTCACCATTCGTTGATTATTATCAATAATAAAATATCTTCAAATATATATATATATATATTTATATATTCATATATAAATATATATATATATATATATGTATATATATAACAACGATAATATATTTATATATATATATATATTCCATATTTACATATATATATATATATATCCCCCTTTTTTTTATATAACAATTATAATTACTTTCAATTTCTCTATTATTTTCTAAAATGATAATTACTCAAAATGAGAAATATATATATATCTCTATATATATATTTATAAAGTATTTAGAGAAAAATATTATATTTGTATAATTCCAATTTCGACAATTTTTTTTTTTAAATTCACTACTCTATGCATTTTCTCCAAATCAACCTATTATAAAGAAATTGTCATAACAATTAGATATAAATATATATATATATATATATATATATATATATCCCAATTTCACCAAATGATAAATAGCTCTTCCCTTATTATAAGTATAAATTTTCCATTGTTATAAACATATAAGACTTGTAAATTTACAAACAGATTATATTTACATGCTAGATTTCCTCTAATTCTTCTAAATTAACAGAATCCATTATTATGGAGAAAACTCAAATATTTAAAAACTGTCTTTTCCATTTCAACATTGAAAAGGAAACTAGCATTTCAACTAAAGAAGCAATTCCAAACTTTCAAATGTAAACAACTCAGATTAAGTTGCAAAAACGAACTTATTCTTTTCAGTAATACTTGAAACACAAAAATTGCTATTGAACAAAGGTTGCAAACATCCACTTAAAATTTAAGCACAGTCATATTACAACTTCTCAAACATGAATACCAACTTCCCAGATATGAACTTTCTCCTCCCAAACAGTATACAACTGAAAACTTATGACAACCAATAAAAGTCCAATAATAACAAGACCAGGGAGGTGATTTTCTTCACTCCCAGAATATCAGTAATTTACAACAATAACAAGAGAGGTGTTCTCTCTTCATTTCTATGAAATAATCCAGGCCTAATTCTCATGACAAGAAGATGATCTGTTTCTTCATAAATAGCCCACCAGAAGCTCCAAGAGAAAAAAAAACCTGCGTATCAAAGACAAACAAAGAAGAAAAATACCACTCGTCTAGCTCTCCTCCCTACCGTAGACCCGCAAGAGGGTCACCCCCGAGCTAGGGAGACCATACTCACACCTGGGTACTCAAACACTCCACTTCACAACAGAAACAACAACAATCCCAAAGCACACATACACCCGTGGCTATTTTACACAATACGGAAACTCAACTACAGTGAGTTTCATAAGGGGCAGGAGAGTGGATACACTCGACTCCAGAGTGTCACCCTGACAGATAAATGAACTCATATAAATTTCTCTTGGTCTCAACCAAGTGTGATCACAATTTGTAAGAAATCTGTATTTGACTCTCAAGTCAAAATACAGTCACAGATACATGCCCTCAAGGCTTTCAACATCCCAAAAGATGGAACAGGTATGCACCCGAGGAGGATCTCTCCTCCCCTACCCCAAACTTGATGAGCATTTCTCCCAAGTGGGAGACGCTCTGTCAAACACCCGACAAGAACCCCACAGAAAACAAATTTAAACACATATTCCAAACACATTTCATACACATTTCAGTTCTACCAAAACAAAGGTAAAATTCAGACCAACCTTGCAAAGCCCTCCTGGAATGAAGTTGTTGCAGAGTCCACAGAGTTCACTTCCAAGCTTAGCCACCAACTCCCTCTCCCTTCTCTATCTTCCAAACTAACTTCTCTATATTTGGTAAGGCCAAAATGAAAGTTTTTCCCCAAAATTCAACTAACTCCCTCTCATCCCAAAATTTGAAAATAAATAACCCAAAATTCTCTTTCTTTCTAATTTTTGAGAAATGGGGAAGTGACACTTGTCACCTCCTCACCCTTCCCAAAAATCACTATTCTGTCCAGGTGGCTTATGTCACTCTCCATTCCCAAGGGTACTCCTTATTCCTTTCATGTGACTCCACTTTCTCATAGGAGAAATAAAAAAAAAGAGTTAAATGGGAACAAGACAGGTGACCCATGCCTCTTTCTCCTTTCTTCACATGGGTGTCCCCATAGTACATGGGGGAATCTTACTAAAGAAGAGGTAACTTTCACTAATAGATGGCATCTCTTATCTAGGGAAAAGTAGAGGGGATGGGTTGAGTGTTGGTACAACCCATCATGTCCCCTCCTACCTCCAATTTTCGCCACTTAACTTCAGGGGAAGGTTAAGTTGACTAGATGGAGGTTACTCAAGGGTTACCCATGCCAAATGGGCCCCTAGACCCATGGGGTAGAACCCAGGGTCAATTTTAACCCATACAAGACACCCCAGGTCAAGGTAAAGCACAAGAAAAAGGGCCTCATAATTTAAATAAAAATAGAAATTTCAAATTCAATCTCTTTACAACACTTACTTATAAAAATAATGTTACATGAGGGTAACCTAACCCACTCGACCATACGAAAGACCACATTACATCATGACATCAAACACAAAGAGATCTTGGTTCCTCGTGGAACCAGATCGGCTTAACAGGGAATAACAATTAACAAGGTGTGGAATGATCTCCGAAATCTGTGGTTTGATTAGTAGTCCCTGCACACTCAATTACAAGATCAGTAACCACATAAATTCATCATAGCCGAAGCAACTTAAATAACACATGCATTCTCATGCCTTAGTACAATTTAACATAATTAAAAATCATATTACAATTTTCCATCATCTCTAATTCATTTCTCTGAAAAGTAACTTATCCAAACATCACCCAATCAGTTTTTCCGAAAACATAATAAAGTTAAATAGTCTGACAAATTTCGGGAACTGCTATCCCACAAATATGAAAGTAACAATAACAGTACTGTAAATAGTCATGACAACAGTAGTAAAAAGGGCGGTCCTCACATCCTCTCCCCCTAAGACGGTACTTCCTCCTGGAAGTCGTCAAAAAGGTGAGGATACAGGGTCTTCAATCTCTCTGCATCTTCCCATGTAGCAGTGACTTCGTCGTATAAGTCCCATTGGACTCTAACCTGGTCCAGCTCTCGACCTCGAAGGGCCAGCGTCCGACGAGCCAATATGCGAATTGGCTCCAACGCCAGTTGTCCGTCTGCCTCTACCTGAAGAGCACTCCAATCCAACACATGAGATAAGTCAGAAACATATTGACGTAAAACTGATACATGAAATACATCGTGGATACGTGACAGGCTAGGTGGCAAGGCTAGACGATAGGCTACTGGTCCTATCCGCTCCAAGATTTTGAAAGGTCCTACAAATCGAGGTGCGAGTTTAGAGCCTTTTCCGTAACGGATTGGACTTTTGTGCGGCCGCACTCTCAAAAATACTCTTTCCCCCACAGAGAAGCTTCGGTCTGTCCTTTTTGCATCGGCATACTTTTTCTGCCTGTCCTGTGCTTCCAGAAGCCTTTGTCTTATCTGTTTAACTTGCAATTCCATATTCTGAACTATCTCTGGGCCGATGACTGTTCTGTCCTCTATACGATCCCAACTCAAAGGTGTTCTGCATGGTCTGCCATATAATGCCTGGAAAGGAGGCATACCCAACGAGCTATGATGCCCATTATTGTAGGCGAACTCAACTAGATACAGGTATTCCTCCCATCTAGACTGGTGGTCCATCACATACATGCGAAGCATGTCTTCTAACACCTGGTTAACTCTCTCTGTTTGTCCATCGGTTTCCGGATGATATGCAGAACTGAAGTTGAGCTGTGTGCCCAACGCCTGATGTAAGGCTTTCCAGAACGATGAAGTGAATACGGAGTCTCTGTCAGATATAATGCGGTAAGGTACTCCATGAAGTCTAACAATCTGATCAAGAAACACCTTTGCCACTGATGGTGCATTGTACGTTGTACATATTGGTGAAAAATGCGCCACTTTGGTCAGCTTGTCAACTGTCACCATAATAGCATCATGGCGACGTGATGACATAGGTAGACCAACGATAAAATCCATAGAAATGGTATCCCATTTCCATTCAGGTATCTCGTGAGGGTACAACAGTCCTGCTGGATGCTGATGTTCGGCCTTGACCCTCTGACATTCCAGGCAACGAGCAACAAATTCGGCAATGTCACGCCTCATCCCAGCCCAATGATAAAGCTGTCGTAAATCAGCATGCATCTTCTTCACTCCTGGGTGTGCTACGTAGGGTGCTCTATGAGCCTCTGATAGGATTACTGTACGAAGATTACCCGCATGGGGTACATAGATGCGTTGCCGATGTCGAAGCATTCCATCAGAATCAAGGGTATATCCTGTAAATTTGCCCTCAAGGGCCTTCTGATTTAGTACTGCCTGCTGCACTTCAAGAAACCATTCGTCCTCCGGCAGATGCTGTAAGATACGATCCTTCAAGTCCATCTTCAAGGTCAGGGTCTGGATCTCGTGGCGTCTTCGACTCAGAGCATCAGCGACCACGTTCTCCTTCCCTTTTATATAATGGACATCGAAGTCATATTCGCATAGGAATTCCATCCAACGCCGTTGGCGGGCGTTCAAATTAGGCTGTGTAAAAATATACTGCAAACTATGATGGTCTGAATGGAGTTCAAAGCGTCGCCCTAAGAGGAAGTGTCTCCAGCGAACCAAGGCATGAACAACAGCTGCAAGCTCTAAGTCGTGCGTAGGATAGTTTAACTCATGTGTCTTTAGTTTCCGCGATTCGTATGCGATCGCTCGACCATCCTGCATAAGCACGGCTCCCAAACCTTCTAATGATGCATCCGTGCAAACTACAAACTCTTCCGAAGGATCTGGTATTGCTAAAATAGGAGCGCTCGTAAGACGCTCTTTGAGGACTCCAAAAGCCTTTTCACACTGCTCGGTCCAAGTGAAACCCTTCCCTTTTCGCTGAAGGGAAGTAATGGGATGTGCTATCCTGGAGAAACCTTCGACAAACCGATGATAATACCCAGCTAACCCCATAAAGCTTCTGACCTCTGTCACGTTCGTGGGTGCCGGCCACTCCTGGATTGCTCTAATTTTAGATGGATCTATAGAGATGCCATCGCCTGATAAAATGTGTCCCAAATACTGCACCTCTGTCCTGAAGAAGGCACACTTCGTCAAGTTGCCAAAAAGTTGTTGCTCTCGTAATTTCTGCAAAACTTGACGCAAGTGCTCTACATGCTCCTCCTCAGTCCGTGAATAAATCAGAATGTCATCTAGGAATATGATCACGAACCGGTCTAGGTATGTACGGAACACCCCGTTCATGAGACTCATGAATACTGCAGGAGCGTTCGTCAACCCGAAAGGTACCACTGTGAATTCATAATGGCCATATCTGGTTTGAAAAGCAGTTTTATGAATATCTGACTCCGTGATGCGCAATTGATGATACCCAGATTTTAGATCGATTTTCGAGAACACTCTGGCTCCCTGCATCTGATCAAAAAGGTCGTCAATCCTAGGTAGAGGATAACAATTCTTCACCGTCACCTTGTTCAACTGCCTATAGTCCATGCATAGACGAAGAGACCCATCCTTCTTCTTCACGAAGATCACTGGTGCGCCCCATGGTGAAACGCTAGGTCGGATGTGTCCCTTCTCAAGTAATTCTTCCAACTGCAACTTAAGTTCTGTGAGTTCATGGGTCGTCATTCTATAGGGTGCGCGGGATATCGGCTCTGCACCTGGCACTAAGTCAATGTGGAAGTCCACTTCTCTACGTGGAGGCATACCAGGTAATTCTGGCGGAAACACATCGGCAAACTCTCTAAGGATAGGGTGATCATCTAAAGTAGCCTCAGGTTCATCCTCTGCTCTATCACTGACTGTGATGGCAAACATCTGACATCCCTTCCGCATACAGCGCTTAAGCTGTTGTGCGGATATCATACGAACTGCCGTGGGCTTTTGAATGCCCACTATCTCAACCGACGAACCATGATCGTCTAAACAGGTAATCGTTCTCTGGCGACAATCAAGCTTGGCTCTATGTGCCGCAAGCCAATCCATACCCAGAACTACTCCGTAAGACCCTAACGGCATAATCCTAAGGTCGCACGTTGTGGTGAAGGGTCCCAATGTGATCTCACAGTCTTTAACCAAGGTATCTACTGACATCCTGGCCCCTGAGGCCAACTCAACTTCCCACCTAATGTCTTGCCTAGAAGCCACCAGCCTGCAACACTCCACTAACGATGTAGACAAAAAAGAGTCAGTAGCTCCTGAATCAAAAAGGATCGAAATGAGAAAGTCTCTAATCATACCTGCTGCCTCGATGACAGAAGCCTGAAAATCGGCCTGGCGGTTATCAACCGCTGCAAACATGTGGTGAGATCTGCCCACGTCACCTACGGTCTGCTCAGACCCTCCTGATCGGGGCTGACCCCCTGCAGTAAATCCCTGCGGACACTCTCTAGCCAGATGCCCTGCCCCACCACATACATAACATGGTCCTCTAACCTGTAACTGCCCTGACTGTGTTCTGCCCGACTGTTGTTGCCCGGTCCGTCCGGTGGATCCCTGTGAGCCTCTGTAAGACTGCTGGGACCTTGTGGGTCCTGCCGATGAACCCTGCTGTCTCTGATCCCTGCGTGGTCCCTGCTGCTGCCATCCACGGTTCTGTCCTCCCAGTCCCCTCTGTTGAAATTTGGATTTTTGCTGATGTTGCTGTTGCTGTGGAGGCCTAGGAGGTAATGATGAAGCATTATATCCTCCTCTCTGTGTTGTGTTTTGAGGCCTTCGGAAATTTTGTTGTTGTTGGGGATTTCGTTCCTGGTACTGTGAGCGTGAATTCTGTCCTCGTCCCTGAATTTCCTCTGATATAAGGGCCTTTTCAACAGCCTCGCTCATGGTTTGGGGATTTGCCATACGAACTGGTCCTGATATCCCGTGATTTAGCCCCCTGATGAATTTGTGTATTAAGATTTTCTCGTCGTGGAGGTATTCCGCATAACGAGAAAGTTCTATAAATCGGCTCTCATACTGAGTAACGGTGAGTCCCCTCTGCTGTAGATCATGAAACTCATCAATTCTGCGCTGTCTATAATGTTCGGACAAATACCGCGCATTGAAGCGCTCAATGAAGGTGTCCCATGTGAGTGTATCCACGGAGAGTCGGCGCTTGCACTCCTCTGTGCGCCACCAGGTGGCTGCTGCATCCCTAAGAAGATGAACTGCCACTCGTGCTTTCGTGTTGCTCTCATACGGTCGCAATGCGAAACACCTGTCTAAGCTAATTAGCCAAGCCTCGGCCACAGCTCCCTCTGTAGCTCCTGCGAAGGTGGGTGGGTTGAGCCTCAGTAGATCTCTGATAGGGTCCCCTCTGTCTCTAAGTCTCCCAAGTGGCTCTTCCACACCATCCTCATATACTCCCTGCTGAACCTGTTCTTGTCTCAAAAGTCTCGGAGGACTCCTGCTCCGTGCTCGGGAGGCCGACCCTACCTCCTCTACTGTTGTGTCAGGAATCTCAACGAAGGGCTCCACACGCCTCACCGCTAGTGGATCAACGCGGGGCTCCATACGTGGCTCAATACGTGACTCGGCACGTGGCTCCTCTCGCGGAGCAACACGAGGCTCTATATGTGGCTCAGGAATCACTGGTGGTAACCTGTCTAGCATAGTCTGTAGTGCCTGTAAGATCTGTGGACCTATATCCGCTACTGGTATCGCCTGTGGTACTAGTGGTGCTTGTGGCACAGGTGGGGCAGGTGGTGCTGCTGAATCTGCGGGTGCCAGTCCCTCGGCTGAGGAATCGCTGTGCACCTCGACTGACGCTGTGTGGCGTGATCGCGCTCGTCGAACACGTCGGGGAGGCATCCTACAAAACAAGGTAGAAACTAATTAGCCAAAGTTGCGGAATAATAACGTGCCCAAATACGCCCAGTGTTTACAAACCTGGCTCTGATACCAAATGTCATGCCCACATTTTCCTTGTGGTCACAACACACATCGCACGTGTCATAGCCACATCTGTCATGTGGTTATGACACGAGATATGAAAAACTTTTCTCACACTGTCCTAAAAACCCCTTTCGCATGCGTACGCATGCTCAACGGTGTTCTCTCATGGCGAAACACTATACTCTTCGGCGAAATACAAGTACAATGGCGTGCAACCAGAAGCATATAGATCAACAAGAGGGTCTATACAACGCTGCTAACGTCATTGCAAGAGTGAGATTACCAAAGTTCTTAAATCGAATCCTCGGCAATGTTCGGTAGCAGAATGCCTTACGGTGTTAGTGGGAATTACGCTGCACTCATTTACGCTCGTGGTTCGCTGATAGAGGAACCACTCCCCACGACGCCTTGTTCCAACTAAACCGGTTAGTGATCTCCCTATTTAGTCATTTTTCAGCCAGGCACGGTTGTCTGTCTCCTCTCTTGTTCCCTGAAACATACTCCTCCTATGACTTAGCATTTTCAACAAGGCGGTTTGGTTGCCCTCTCTTCCCTTTCCACAAGTTCTTAAGTTGGATTATATCTTTATCGCCCTTACCTTACTATCTCTTAGTTCATTTAGCGTGTTTATATTTCGGTCTCTCTCTCTCTTTCATTTTCTATACTTTCTTTATGTGCATCCTGTCCTTTCTTCGTGATTTACGTCAATCAGGGTTATCACCGCAGTTATTGTTGATATTAAACCTAATTTCAGGATGATCTAGGTCACAAAGGCTGGTTTACTATTTCGCTGGACTCGGTCTCCTAATCTTCCCCGATCTAGGTTCCTCCTCTTCGTAAATACTTAGCCAACTTGTTCCTAAGCACAATTGACAGATGGGTCCGTCAACTTAGTTCTCTTATCCCGTGTGAGAAAGGTCGCGCATTTTCTCCTCTGTGTTTTCCAATGTTAGTTTTTCCTTCTTCGAAACCTCTTACAGGTTTACATATGAGATCGTTTGCTACAGTTGAGATTAATATGGCCACATGGTTAGTTAGTGGTGGCTTCATAAGTTTATTTCCAGTGTTCTTTGAGCAAGAGTTGTGTAAATTTCCTCTTCCTTTTCCGGGTGATTATTAGTACGTTAACAGTTGAAACTTCCGAGAAACTCTTTCCAGAGTATCACTGAATATTCCTAAACTCTCTTTACATTATAATTTTATTTTCTCTTGTTTAGAATTACTGTTGTTACTGTTACTCTTAATTACGATTCATACACTGTTTGTAACTCGTATGACGTTGTCAATAGATGTAGGTGGTTCACCACTTTATAAAACTCTGTTCATGGTAATATAGCTTCTTTGGTTGTTGTGTTCAACACTTAATAACATCTCCTGTGAGAATATAATTGTTATTTATATATATATATTTTTTCTCCATATCCATGAAACATAGTTTATAACGATTTTAAACGAGAGCCCAATAATTTGGTTCATAGATTTACTCCTCTGTATGTTATATATATATATATATATATATATATATATATATATATATATATATATATATATATATATATATATATATATATATATATATATATATATATATATATACATACATATATATAATATATTTATTTTAATGTCTATGAAAAGGACGAATTGGTTTACCACAACCTCTATATATATATATATATACAGATATATACGCATTATTATATTAGATATATAGCTATATACATAGACATATAGAATATATATATGCCTATATATAGAGCTATATAAAAATAAACAGCATTTAAATTCCAAATAACCCAAACATATGTTAGGGCCAAGCCCTAACATTTTATGTGCTGGAGTTACCACAGCCGACGGCGGCCATGGGCGGCGTGACAGAGGAGCGGGGTCGGGGTGGCCGCAGAGCGGCGGACGGGAATTTATGGTGGCCGCAGAGCGGCGGACGGGGGTTTATGGTGGCCGCAAAGCGGCAGACAAGATCCGCGGGAGGCATAAGGGTATGGAGGAGGGGGGAGATGTGGAGTGGGGCGGAGCCCCACCCACATTCCCACGACGTGGGGTGTGGGTGGGGCTCCGCCCCACTCCACACCTCCAAATATAACATAAAACCTGCGGTGGGGTTTTCTTCCCCACCGCCCATTGTAAATAACGACTGTGTATTTTGTTATCCGCGGCTTAATTTTTTTGACAGTCTTTCACCATTCGTTGATTATTATCAATAATAAAATATCTTCAAATATATATATATATATATATATTTATATATTCATATATAAATATATATATATATATATGTATATATATAACAACGATAATATATTTATATATATATATATATATTCCATATTTACATATATATATATATATCCCCCTTTTTTTTTATATAACAATTATAATTACTTTCAATTTCTCTATTATTTTCTAAAATGATAATTACTCAAAATGAGAAATATATATATATCTCTATATATATATTTATAAAGTATTTAGAGAAAAATATTATATTTGTATAATTCCAATTTCGACAATTTTTTTTTTTAAATTCACTACTCTATGCATTTTCTCCAAATCAACCTATTATAAAGAAATTGTCATAACAATTAGATATAAAAATATATATATATATATATATATATATATATATATATATATATATATATATATATATATATATATATATATATATATATATATATATCCCAATTTCACCAAATGATAAATAGCTCTTCCCTTATTATAAGTATAAATTTTCCATTGTTATAAACATATAAGACTTGTAAATTTACAAACAGATTATATTTACATGCTAGATTTCCTCTAATTCTTCTAAATTAACAGAATCCATTATTATGGAGAAAACTCAAATATTTAAAAACTGTCTTTTCCATTTCAACATTGAAAAGGAAACTAGCATTTCAACTAAAGAAGCAATTCCAAACTTTCAAATGTAAACAACTCAGATTAAGTTGCAAAAACGAACTTATTCTTTTCAGTAATACTTGAAACACAAAAATTGCTATTGAACAAAGGTTGCAAACATCCACTTAAAATTTAAGCACAGTCATATTACAACTTCTCAAACATGAATACCAACTTCCCAGATATGAACTTTCTCCTCCCAAACAGTATACAACTGAAAACTTATGACAACCAATAAAAGTCCAATAATAACAAGACCAGGGAGGTGATTTTCTTCACTCCCAGAATATCAGTAATTTACAACAATAACAAGAGAGGTGTTCTCTCTTCATTTCTATGAAATAATCCAGGCCTAATTCTCATGACAAGAAGATGATCTGTTTCTTCATAAATAGCCCACCAGAAGCTCCAAGAGAAAAAAAAACCTGCGTATCAAAGACAAACAAAGAAGAAAAATACCACTCGTCTAGCTCTCCTCCCTACCGTAGACCCGCAAGAGGGTCACCCCCGAGCTAGGGAGACCATACTCACACCTGGGTACTCAAACACTCCACTTCACAACAGAAACAACAACAATCCCAAAGCACACATACACCCGTGGCTATTTTACACAATACGGAAACTCAACTACAGTGAGTTTCATAAGGGGCAGGAGAGTGGATACACTCGACTCCAGAGTGTCACCCTGACAGATAAATGAACTCATATAAATTTCTCTTGGTCTCAACCAAGTGTGATCACAATTTGTAAGAAATCTGTATTTGACTCTCAAGTCAAAATACAGTCACAGATACATGCCCTCAAGGCTTTCAACATCCCAAAAGATGGAACAGGTATGCACCCGAGGAGGATCTCTCCTCCCCTACCCCAAACTTGATGAGCATTTCTCCCAAGTGGGAGACGCTCTGTCAAACACCCGACAAGAACCCCACAGAAAACAAATTTAAACACATATTCCAAACACATTTCATACACATTTCAGTTCTACCAAAACAAAGGTAAAATTCAGACCAACCTTGCAAAGCCCTCCTGGAATGAAGTTGTTGCAGAGTCCACAGAGTTCACTTCCAAGCTTAGCCACCAACTCCCTCTCCCTTCTCTATCTTCCAAACTAACTTCTCTATATTTGGTAAGGCCAAAATGAAAGTTTTTCCCCAAAATTCAACTAACTCCCTCTCATCCCAAAATTTGAAAATAAATAACCCAAAATTCTCTTTCTTTCTAATTTTTGAGAAATGGGGAAGTGACACTTGTCACCTCCTCACCCTTCCCAAAAATCACTATTCTGTCCAGGTGGCTTATGTCACTCTCCATTCCCAAGGGTACTCCTTATTCCTTTCATGTGACTCCACTTTCTCATAGGAGAAATAAAAAAAAAGAGTTAAATGGGAACAAGACAGGTGACCCATGCCTCTTTCTCCTTTCTTCACATGGGTGTCCCCATAGTACATGGGGGAATCTTACTAAAGAAGAGGTAACTTTCACTAATAGATGGCATCTCTTATCTAGGGAAAAGTAGAGGGGATGGGTTGAGTGTTGGTACAACCCATCATGTCCCCTCCTACCTCCAATTTTCGCCACTTAACTTCAGGGGAAGGTTAAGTTGACTAGATGGAGGTTACTCAAGGGTTACCCATGCCAAATGGCCCCCTAGACCCATGGGGTAGAACCCAGGGTCAATTTTAACCCATACAAGACACCCCAGGTCAAGGTAAAGCACAAGAAAAAGGGCCTCATAATTTAAATAAAAATAGAAATTTCAAATTCAATCTCTTTACAACACTTACTTATAAAAATAATGTTACATGAGGGTAACCTAACCCACTCGACCATACGAAAGACCACATTACATCATGACATCAAACACAAAGAGATCTTGGTTCCTCGTGGAACCAGATCGGCTTAACAGGGAATAACAATTAACAAGGTGTGGAATGATCTCCGAAATCTGTGGTTTGATTAGTAGTCCCTGCACACTCAATTACAAGATCAGTAACCACATAAATTCATCATAGCCGAAGCAACTTAAATAACACATGCATTCTCATGCCTTAGTACAATTTAACATAATTAAAAATCATATTACAATTTTCCATCATCTCTAATTCATTTCTCTGAAAAGTAACTTATCCAAACATCACCCAATTAGTTTTTCCGAAAACATAATAAAGTTAAATAGTCTGACAAATTTCGGGAACTGCTATCCCACAAATATGAAAGTAACAATAACAGTACTGTAAATAGTCATGACAACAGTAGTAAAAAGGGCGGTCCTCACAGAAAGCTCTTATGCATGTCTTGTGATTTGTTCTACCTTAAAGCAATTTCTCCTTGTTAGGAGTTAGCAACCACTTTAAGGTGGGGGCATACATCACACTATGCTCTCTTGTTGGTTACATGCTTGTTGGTGTGGAACTCACCTAGTGATTTGGTGGTTCTCACTATCCTATGATTTTTCCTTTTGGTCCATGAGCAACCTACTACAATGATGTTGACTAAGCACGACTTGTTGTGGTCACCTAGTAATTCAGTGTTCCTTACTAATGTGTGATCAATAGTGGCACTTCTTGTCACATGACCCCTGGCGACAAAGCAAGCTAGCATCAGAGTCATGTGCCTTGTGTGTTTGTTCTTGTGTTTGTTTATTTTATGAATCATGTTTAAATTTGTGTCTTATGTGTATTCATCATGTTTTCCATGTGTTCTCTATGTATTCTTTGTGTCTTATCTAATATGCTTTATTATTTATGCATATGCTTTGTGTCAAGCATGTATGCATTGTGTTTGGAATCTATTACCTTCGTGTATTATGTGTCTTTTACATGTATGCTTTTAGTACTCCATGTATGTGTGAGTTATGTTGCAATGTCTTGTGTGTTTGAAATCTCTTTGCTTATGTGTTTGCAACCTAAGAATCCTAAGCTTGGGGCATACTTGTGGTCCACGACTTGGTAGAATTATTTGGGCTTCTATGTTTATGTGTTTGATCAATCCTTTAGTGTGAGTTCGAACATAAGTTTGTACCCATGCTAAAGTAGGGGCTAAATGTTACATCATAAAATGTGTACACAAGCATTTTACACTAAGTTTAGCACCTAATTAGACGTAAAATGTTTCCTTTGTTAATCACGACCTATTTTAACACCTTTATGAGTATAAAATGATAAAATCTTGATCCCGATGAAAAAACCCAATGGAATCAACTTAGGACTAGACTAAGCCCACAACATATGGCACTCCCCGGAGTTGTGGGGCTAAAGGCACAAGGTGCCCAAGTGCCCTAGTCCCAGTTGGGACTTTAGCCCCTCTTTTGTAGTGTTGGCTTGGGATAATTTCTTGGTTTGTATTTTTCATCCTCATTGTGTTTTATTTGTCATGAATGAGTGGGATTGCATTATTAAAGGGGTTTTGTTGTTCATTTTATACCTAAATGAATAATAACAACTTTTTTATGCTTTTGTGTTCTATGCTAAAGTATTCTTCATGCTTGGAAGTGTTATCTACTCATGGATGCTATTGAAGTTTGTTCACAAGTCTTGAAGGAAGTTTCAAGTCATATCCATCACTCTCCTTGTCACCACATGATCTTGAGTTATCTTCATCAACTAAGGTTTCACCTCTTGTGGTAATCATCATTATTACCATTCATATTTCTATCATATTATTACATATCTGGCCTTTGCCCTTATAGGGCACACACTCTTGGATCTAATCATCATTGTAGTGGAGGTGGAAACACCAACACAGGGTTTGACTAAGGAAAGCCCTTATACACAACACAACCTTTTACTCTTTCCTTATGTGCAGGTCAGAGAAACAAGTTTCTAAAGGTGATTCCTAGGAAGAAGAAAAAGTAGACAAGTAGAGGTCTGGTGATACACAAGATTCTACAAAACCCTAAAAAAGGCTTAGGATGCCCAAGCGCCTCGGCCCTTGGCATTTCTACTCCAAGATCTTAGTTTTGAACTATTTTCTAGTCTCTATTGTGATTTTAGTTTTCTGAGATATGTTTCCATCTATTAGTTATATGTCAATCTTTGTCTTCTAGGATTTGACCATTTGTCCTAGCTTGCTTACTTGACCTTGGTTGAACTTGGTTGGTTCATCTCTATACAACAAAATGGTAGAACCGCTACAATTTGGCTCTCCTTCTTGGGTACAAGCCAAGCTCAGTTTGTGTCCTAATGTTAATGGAAGAGGGTTTTGACCTAGTTTAACTCCTTAGGCTAGATCACTATTTCCTATCTAACAAGGCATACCGCATCTCCATCCTACCAACATCAAAAGGTACCACCACTGGTACAAACACTAGCTCAATGAACATCATGCCATGCTGATAGTCTTATACCACTCTCTCCCCATGGATGGAGATGTGTAGTATCCTTCACACATCCTCTAGTGTAACGAGCATCTCTCCTGTCAGTAACAAGAAGGCACACCGATCACTCTGTCACCTCTCCAACAATGTTGTCATCAGAGCCCAATGTACATAGATCTTTGGCATCTCTGCTATCTAATGCAAACCCACCATCCATAAGAAAAATCTATCAGTTGAATTGAGCTTCCCCCAGAGCTAGCGGGTAGGAGGTTGATGTTCCCTAGATTTCAAAACATCCTCGTCATCCTATAACCATCAAAATCTATCTCATTAGGGCTATTTTTCTACTATCCATCTACCTAGGTGCTAGCCCCTATCCGGGTGCTATTTCCCACACCCTAGGCACTAATCAGTGCTTAGGTACTAAACCCTCCTGCCCCATCATTGAAAGGCATGTGGAAGCCAATCTTCATCCTGTTTGCATTGAATGGCACATAGGCACTACTCCCTGTCTCGACACTAATCACACTTTTCTCCACTATCTGTCTAGGTGCTAATCACCTCCTCCTTAATGCTATCATTAGACTAGGAGCTAATCCCAAAATTAGTGCTAATCCCCCCATTTTGTGTACTAAACCATATTGACCAGGCTCTAGTCGCCCATCTGGAATCAATGCTAAACTATTCCCACCTAGGCACTAATCGCCTCTCATAGGCTCTAATCACTATATTAGGTGCTACTCCTAGCATAGGCACTATTTTCTACCCCCTAGACACTAATCATGACCCTAAGGAACTAAACCCTCCCATTAGTGCATATAATCTACCCACTTCAACCCTCATTTATTACCCCTAACTGACTTCGTTTCCCAAATTACTAGGCATCTATAGGGTGCTTACCGGCTTGCTAGCTAAGGTCGCAGATTCTCTCATACATGCTCTCCTCAATGCAACTCACAAGGGATTCCCACCATCTCATCCTATTCATCATTTTCTCCACTAATCACAATTCTCCATGTGGAAATAGACAAATGAGGAATATGGGTCCCCCACAACCCTATTTGTAGCCAAATTTACCCTAATTCTTCTTTTATGACCTAATTTTTCCCTCCCATCTCCTCATTTTTCCTCCTCCATCTCCATTCTTTCCACTTTTTCCTCATGCCTACCAATTTCTTCATTCCTTCTCATCCTGTCCCTCCTCCTTCTTTCGAGATATTGCTGAAAAAAATTATTTTATTTTTTCCGCCGATTTCTTGATGGGGCATCACCTCACCATATTCTCCTCTCCCATCCACTGACTGGAGAAAAACAAAAAACTCTAATTGTTCTTTGACTTACCACCAACACCTGACAGTTGTGATGCCACATCAAAGAGGGTGTCATACCCTTATATTAATAATTTATAATTAAATATATTTATGAATTGATTATTTATTATGAGTTTATTATTCATTCAAATTAAAGACATGAATGAAACTGGTAATATTACTATATCTATTAATCATTAATATTACATTGGTATAGATTGCAAATAATATAAATTAAAGATTTAAATTGATATAAGGACCTCATAAGAAGAATGCATATAAGACAATGATTGTTTTGGATAAACAAATACCATTAAGTGCAAGTAAATGCAATATCAAATGATGTAATTTCAAGGAGAAAACAAATACAACGATAAATATTTGAAGTATAGAAAAAGACAAACAACAAAGATAATGTGAAGACCACCGTATATTATAGTGTGAGATGAAGAGCTCCACAAAATGTCTTATCTAAGATACATATTATGAGGTAATTAATATTGCTAATATATATGAGGATCGATACTAAATGAGCCAAGTTCCATGTTAGGGAAGAAGTCCAATTAATACAAAAGGATGTGCTCCATATAAGATAAAAGGTGTCTTAACTAAAGCGATTTTCTAATAAAACAAAAGACAAGTTTGTATTAATCAAAGGCAATGATTAGTATAAAGAAAAAAGGCAACATAGTGAAGGAAACAACTAATATGGTGAAGACATGTGATTTATGAATGATCTTAAAGCAATGGTCCACATAGATATCCAACAATTTTATGAATAAGACAAAATAAGAGGTGGTGTGATTAAGACAAAACAATGATCAATACTCTTAATAATGTGATCATAAACAAGCAGTGATTGTTATATATAAAGCAATCGAAAGTTTATAAATGGCAATTATTAAAGCCTACACTAAGGCGGTGGTGATATAAATCATAAAGGATCACTCCATATGAAAGAAAGTTTAATCATAAGACAAATGTTTATTTGAGAATGTGATGCGATTTGTATAAAGGAGCAGCGATGTAATTTAGAAGAGGTGTAATTGATATCTAAGGGAAGCGATCAACATTTGGTCATGAAAAGATTTGCCCATCCATTATGAAGGAGTGTGTCTATTATGAAGAGATATATCTCTAATTTTTCTCTTTTGAGAAGATATAAAGTGGGAAGGAAGGTGTGTTTAGAAATGAAGCAAGTAATGAGATATTTCTAAGTTTGAAATATATATATTTCTGATATATTCAGATCTGCACTTGAAATATATGGAAAAGAGCATCCAAGCAAGGAAAGACATAAATCTAGATAGCAAATTAAGAATTATCTACATATTATTATCTATAAGCATCAAACAGGTATGTTGTATCTCACCTTATGAACTTGTGGTATTCTTATATATATACACCTGAGATAGGCCACTAAGAATATAATTACTAAATATGACTTATAAACTAACTATATACATATATATAAATATATTCATGATATACGAAGGATTAATATATATTCATGACCTAGTCTTTAATTTTTCTCTATTACCCCTCATGAGGATCAGTTGGGGTGTTAGGGAGAGGTGGAATTAATGTCTCTCAAGGAAACTGAGCCCTGATGTGGTATGGACGGGTGTTCCTGAAGCTCTCAGGCCAAGTGGTGATATTGACAGGTGTTCATGAAACCCTTGTACCTACTCCCCAATGTGGTATGGTCAGGTGTTCTTGAAACTTGGGCCAGTTTGTGGTATTGACAGGTGTTCATGAAACCCCTGGGCCTCACTTGTGAAGAATAGTTTTCTAGCGGCCTAACATGGTTATTCCCCATCCTCCATAGGGTTGATGATTAGGTAAGAGGTAAGGATTGGGGCTTAAATATAGTAATTCTCAAGTATATTATGAATACTAATTAGTCCCTAGTTTTAATGACCCGATTTAGGGTACATTAAGTATGTTGAAGTATGTTTTCTATGTAAAAACAAACATACTCCAAGTAGGGGACATTACAATTGGTATCAGAGCCTATATCCTACCATCCTATGAAAGGTAAGTAAATGCAAACTTACCAAAGGAGGAAACCAACAATCAACAAAAACCCAATTTAAAACAATAACATGGGTGAATCAATGGGAAATGAATTAAAAACATTCATGGAAATGACAACCAAAGCATTAATGGATCAAAATGACAAAACAACCAAAGTACTTCTCCAAGCCCTACAAAACATGGTTAATGCAATTGATAATCTCAAGACCAACTCTTCAAATGGGAAAGACATAGAGTCTAACCTTTCAAAAAATAAAAATGTATCCTCTAAACCTAGGATTCCAAGACCCCCTTTCCTACCTAAGGAAGTTAGACCAAGCAAGGAAGAAGAAATTAATCTACCCTCAAATAGCACAAAGGATATTTCCATAGCTTATGCAAGTTTAGACCCTGAAGTTAGAAAAGCTATACCATTTAGGCCTAGAATTTTGTGAATTAAAGAAAAATGAAACACCTAGGAAAGAAAAAAGGCATCCAAATAAAGACTTGAGACATAAAGTGAATAAAGTAACTCTTCCAGACTTCAATGGATCAGATAAAATCATATCCCATGTATGGCTACAAAAGATGAACACCTATTTTACCCTTATTCTAATGACAGAAGAAGATGTTATCCAATTTGCTAACCTACATTTAGAAGGATTCGCCCATGAATGATGGCACCATGGAATCCACACCCAAGGGCTCCAAAATATAACATCCTATGATGAATTTTCATAAAAACTTATTAAAAGGTTTGATCAAAAAAATCCCCAAAAATATTTTAAAGAACTGACTCAATTAAAGTAACAAGGAACAATAGAGGATTACATAGCTGAATTCCAAAAAAAATTAGTTAGGGTTTCAGGAGTTGATGAAGTTAGGCTCATCTATCTATTAGTGGAGGGATTGAAAGATTCACTTCAAGGATTAATAAGTGTCCTTAATCCAATGTCACTTGAGGATGCCATTGAAATGGCTTTGAGACTAGAAACCTCATCAACAAATAACTAACCCTCAAACAAGAATACAAAACCTTTCCACAAGAAAGAGAGATTCCATGAAGTCTTTTCTTCCAAAGATGAACTTAAGCACATGAACTTATGTTACAAATGCAAGGAACAATGGGAACAAGGGTACGTTTGTCATAAAAAGGAATTTGAAAAGAAAAATTTATGCTACAAATGTAATGAGAAGTGGGAACCAGGACATAAATGTGGAAAAAGAGGTAAAACACACAATATAGAAGTCCTATCCAACGAAGAAATATGGGAGGAAAATGAAGAAACTCCAAGTAAAATAATGAAGGAAAATTGATTCTAGAACCCGAGTACATTTTTTAACATGCGAGAGAAGAAGTTGAGAAATAGAACCATTTCTGAGTGTCTCGTTAAATGGAAGGGTCTCCCTGTAGATAATGCAACATGGGAGAAGTTGAAATTCTTGATCATCCTAATCTAAAATTGTTTGCGGACAAGCAATCTTGAGTGGGGAGAACCATCATGCCCCTATATTAGTAATTTATAATTAAATATATTTATGAATTGATTATTTTACTATGAGTTTATTATTCATTCAAATTAAAGATATGAATCAAACTAGTAATATTACTATATCTATTAATCATTAATATTACATCGGTATAGATTGCAAATAATTTAAATTAAAGATTTAAATTGATATAAGGACCTCATAAGAAGAATGATTATAAGACAATGATTGTCTTAGATAAACAAATACCATTAAGTGCAACTAAATGCAATATCAAATGATGCGATTTGAAGGAGTAAACAAAATACAACAATAAAGATTTGAAGTATAGAAAAAGACAGACAACAAAGATAATGTGAAGACCATCATATATTATAGTGTGAGATGAAGTTCTCCACAAAATGTCTTATCTAAGATACATATTATGAGGTGATTAATATTACTAATATATATGAGGATCGATACTAAATGAGCCAAGTTTCATGTTAGTGAAGAAGTCTGATTAATACAAAAGGATGCACTCGATATAAGACAAAAGGTGTCTTAACTAAAGCGATTTTCTAATAAAACAAAAGACAAGTTTATATTAATCAAAGGTAATGATTAGTATAAAGAAAAAAAGATGCATAGTGAAGGCAACAACTAATATGGTGAAGACATGCAATTTATGAATGATCTTAAAGCAACGGTCAACATAGATATCCAATGATTTTACAAATAAGACAAAATAAGAGGTGGTTCTATTAAGACAAAGCAAAGATCAATACTCTTAATAATGTGATCATAAACAAGCAGTGATTATTATATATAAAGCAATCAAAACTTTATAAATGGCAATGATTAAATCCTATACTAAGGCAATGGTGATACAAATCATAAAGGATTGCTCCATATGAAAGAAAGTTAAATCATAAGACAAATGTATATTTGAGAATGTGATGCGATTTGTGTAAAGGAGCAACGATGTAATTTAGAAGAGGTGCAATTGATATCTAAGGGCAATGATCAACATTTGGTCATGGAAAGATATGCCCATCCTTTATGAAGGAGTGTGTCTATTATGAAGAGATATGTCCCTAATTTTTCTCTTTTGAGAAGATATAAAGTGGGAAGGAAGGTGTGTTTAGAAGAGAAGCAAGTAATGAGATATTTCTAAGTTTGAAATATATATATATATATATATATATATATATATATATATATTTTCTAATATATTCAGATTTGCACTTGAAATATATGGAAAAGAGCATCCAAGCAAGGAAAGACATATAAATTTAGATAGAAGATTAAGAATTATCTACATATTATTATCTATAAGCATCAAACTAGTATGTTGTATCTCACCTTATGAACTTGTGGTATTCTTATGATAATATCATAATTGAATTATATTAAGAATAATAAGTTAATATATATAAATTTATGTTTATATATATATATATATATATTCATTATATACGAGGGATTAATATATACTCATGACCTAGTCTTTAATCTTTCTCTAATGCCCCTCATGAGAATTGTTTGGGTTGTTAGGGAGAGGCAGAATTAATGTCTCACAAGGAAGGTGAACCCCGAAGTGGTATGAAAGGGTGTTCCTAAAGCTCTTGGGCCAATTGGTGGTATTGACATGCGTTCATGTGTTGGAAATTTGGCTGAGCTTGATGTTTTATGATGTTTTCATTGATGGTAAGAATAAAAGGAACAAGGTTGGAACAAAAGTTTTGGTCCGGTAAGGAATTTGGTTAAGTGTTGGAAGAGTTCAGAGACATCAACATAAAGACAATGTTTTGATTGGCATTGGTCCATAGTTGAAGATCAGGTCGTGCAATTCTAGTATGATATTTCTAATCCCTAGATGATCCTATATCTAGAGTTTCATCCCTTGATCATCTCTGGAAATGTACTTTCAAGTTGCATGAGTTTGACATTATAGAGAACAGAGGTAATAAGAGAAGAACACATATTTGTTTTGATTCGCATTGCTCTGGTGTTGATATTTTTCTATACAATTTTGAGGTGTTGTAAACACTCGTATGAAGTCTCTAAATCCAGAGTTGTAGATTCTAAAGTCCACAAGAATGATAGTTTTGAGCTACTGAGTATCGCTACTTGGTTTGATAGAGTTTTAGTACTGTAATAGGGCATGTGTTCTAATGGTCCACATTTTTCCACAAGTTGATATCTTGCTATGTGGTTCTGAAGGTAAGCTTGGGGATGTGTGAAGAGTCTTTGATATGATTTTGAAAGTGTCATGTGGTACACAATGAAAGTTGTAGTCTAACAGATGGACTGAACCAATGGCAGTCTGTATTTGAGGCCGACATGTTAGTTTGATTTGTGTGCAGTAAGTTCTATTGATTGGAACTTTATCCTAAGTGGTTCTATAGCTGAGGCCAACATATGAGAATGGGTTTCAAATGTAAATTAGGTCCACAAAGCATTTTGATTAATGAATTTGGCTAAAAAGCTACATGTTGATTAACTACATGCTTCATCTTAGTAGGCCAACCTAATGTGAAGATTCTAAGCATTACAGGTATATATATATATATGAGATCCAATTTGATATTTGGATGGATGGATATATGAATATGAAGGTGTGTGTGCGACATGTGAAAGATTGTAATTTTGTGAAGGCGACAAGTACAGAAGAAGAGAGATCTTATCTTTATGTAAGAATAGAGTAGTGTAGCAGAGCAGTTCAAGATGAATAGTTTTGAGATAGTTTTCTGAGTATGATTAGAGTTGTAATCATGCATCTGTAGATGTAATTCTAGCAGTTCATTCTGGTAGTGAGCCACCCTTCTATCTCTTTCTTTCTTTAGGTAGTGAGCCTGTATGCAGTGATCATCCTTGGACAATGAGTCCTTTTTGGCAGTGAACCCTAAGGTAGTGAGCCTCTTTTGTAATTTGGTATAGTCACTACATAATATATTGTGAGCTAACACTCACCATGGTTTTTCTCTTTTGGGTTTTCCACATAAAAATCCTAGTGTTCAAGTGTCATGCCTTGTAGCTATTCATGCTATGTTTAATTTTATTTAATGTTGTTGAATGGGAAAATGAATTAATGATTTAATGAGTGTATGGTCTAAGTGAATACTGATTCAACCCTGCCCCTCTCAATATTTCAGGTGTTCAACAATTGGTATTAGAGGGAGGTTCCTTAGAAGAAGTTTAATAGCTTAAGGAAGATCTTAGAGATTGAACACATGGTAGGTAAAAGGTACTCTACTCCTAAACAAATTAATTCAACTAAAACTATAGAAGAAGAATGCATGCTTGTCAGTGAAGAAGAACTCAAAGTTGCTCTTGAAGATCTTGAAAGGACTAAACTAGAAAGTAGGGATCTAAAAGAAAATGTCATGGAACTAGATGAGTAAATCAGGAAATTAAGGGAGCAAGTCAAGAGGTTCAAAGAAAAGCATAAGGATGTTAGTGAACAATTGAGATCAACAGATGAAACCTTGAACAATCTAAAAGTGGAAGTTGTAGAAAGAGAAAAAGCTGAAGAAAGGCTAAATGAAATAATAAAAAAACAAATTTGAAGAATGTACAAGGCTTGAACAAGAAGTTGTGGATCTGAAAGATGATCTAAAACAAGCATAGATTCAAGAAGATAAATTCAGAGTGAGTGCTACCAAACTTGATAGAATAATTTCAATTCAGAAGAGTCCTAATGACAAAGAAGGCTTGGGATTTGAGAAAGGCAAAAGTTCTAAAATAGATCAAGAAAAGAATGCTGAGATCAAAAGAGGCAAAGGAAAACAGATCCAGAATCAAAGGAACAAACCTAGAAGACCACTAGCTAGGCAACCAAATGCTCAAAGGTACCCCTCTTTCAATGGTTATTGTAATGCATGCAATAAGTTTGGTCATAAGGCTACTCAATGTAGGAGTAGAGTGAATAAAAATATTCCATCATTTTCTAGTTAGTGCTTTACTTGCAATAATGTAGGTCATAAAGCTAATGAATGTAGAAGTCAGATAAGGAATGGTTACAACAATGGAAGGAATGCTCAAAATTTTAAAGGTAACTGCTTTATATCTAAGATATTTGGTCATAGAGCTAGTGAATGCAGAAGTCAGATAAGGAACAACTATAATAATGGAAGGAATGCTCAATCTTTCAATGGAAATTACTTTGCATGCAATATATTTGGACACAAGGATAGCTTATGTAGATCAAGGATGAATGGAAGGAACAATGGTCAGAAAAATGTTGTATGCTTCAATTGCAACAAGCCTGGACATATTGCAAGATTCTAAATAAGCAAGAATATGAAGAAGGATAATCAGGCAGAGATGAAGAAATCAGTACAAAAGTTAGATCTGGTAGAGATCAAGAATGAGATGAACAAGATTTGGGTTAAGAAGGAAGTACATGAAGTCAAGAATGAGTCTGCACTAGACTCTGGTGCAGACACTTCCTCTGGGAAGTTAATTGGGAGCTCTGGCTTAGGGGGAGATTTAATGAAATATTTTATTCCCATAGACAGAAAAATTGTGTTAACGTTCAACATGAAGATATAAGTTAGAAAACATTTTGGCAGACCTTTTGAAGAAGATTTTAGTAGAAAAGATCCTAATGTGGTGGATTACGGAGCAATTTAGATCAACTGTGAGTGTAAGAGAAAGAATTTGATAGCTTTTTGAATTAAGCATTTATGGTGATTAGGTTTTCATGAAAAGGGCTTAAAAGGAGATTCATTTGAAAGGAAATAACATTGCATTCAAAACCTCAAGAGACTAAGAAAACTTGAGTAGCGGAGTACAAAAGCAAATTCAAATGTTTGGTGAGAAGAAACCCTAACTGAAAGCAAAGATTAAAGTATTTATAGTTTTCAGTCTTACAAAGTTTTATTGAACTATGAAAATGGCTACTCCACATGTTGAGATGACTGAGAGGCCCCACCCTAAGTTCAAGAAGCACCTATTTAGTGTTAGATTCAGTATAGACAATTGAGAGGGGGGGTGAATCAGTTGTCCAAAACTTTCTTCCAATTAAACACTTAAATCCACTTTGTAATTCAGTAGCATAATAATAAATCAATCATGGAAATATAACGCATTAAATCAAGAGTAGAAACACATCAACACATAAGACACCAAGATTTTGACGTGGAAAACTTGGTTAAGGAAAAACCACGGGGTGATTAACCCAAGATTGTATTCTCTGTTAGAAGAATGGAAAGAACAAAATGGTACATGCTAATTAGGGCTCACTGCCCGAGCACACTGCTCACAAGAGGCCCACTGCCTACAAGAGACACATTGTCTACAAAATAATAAGTATCACATACTTGAATTGGAGAATAGCATCTTCACCATGCTTGAGTCAGTTCCATTTAAGCCCAATACTTCCACTCTACTTTTCGCTCTCCTCTTCGCTACCACACTCTCATCACACCAAGACACTCTTTGAAATGACTTTACAACTCCTTATTTATACAAGACATTGACTTAGGAATTATCATCCAAGTCGGCATACATAATAGAGCAAATACAATATGACTTATTACAAAAATACATCATGCAGATCAACACACTATCGGCCACACAGATCTGAGACTTCAATCTTTCTTTGGGAACACACCATTCTTCATAGAACACCTTCTAGATCATCTGCATGATGTGTAACTCATCTGGTTGGCCAAACTTAAGAAGAACACCATCATCCAAAAGTAATTCTTCAATTTCCAGCTTAATCTTCAATGCAGACCACCAACATGAACTAGAGATGATACAAAGACCTTCACAAGCTTGCCTGAATCACCAAGAACATCCACACTACATCTGCTTACTAAAATCCTTATCTCCTTCATCCAGAACCTCAAGAACACAGTCTATCATCATTGTCATAATGGAATAGATGCTTTCGGACCTCTAAACCACGAACCAATTGAGTTGTCACTTCACATGGACTTCCTAAATAGTCCACCAAATCTGCAGAATAGGATATTGCATTTTTGGATCTCACCAGATCTATTTGCGTCACTCTGTCACCTCTAAACACTTGCTGAAACCAATTTTACTTGAGTGGCCACAACTTCTTCATATCTTCATGTGGACCTCTGAAATCTTTACTGGATCACCTTAAGATACATATCTACAAACACTTTGATGTGCATCCTCTTATCTTCATCTTAGCTAGGATCTTTAGTTCACTATCTTCATTGTTCTTCTTTGTTCCTGATTAAGACTAATTTTCTCAAAATCCTCAGCACACAGCTCATCCAATCCTTATCATCAATGCAACAAGAGTATGTTGACATCAATGACAACACCGGTTAGGCCCATACTTGTAACAATCTCCCCCTTTGTCATTGATGGCAACATATGATGTGAAAAACTGTTTTAATCATCAAGACAAAAACTTCTCCTCACTGTCACAACTTCTCTTCCTTACCTGCTCCCCCTTTGATTGGCAACCACTTGATTTTCACATGTCTTCTCTCCCCCTTTGACATCAATGGCAAAGGGCACATACTTGCAATTCCACCACTTCAGAATCATACCAGCTGCTCCCCCTGAGTAGCAGCTCCCCATCATCAATCCGAACCATAAGATATGACTGTGATATCCACCAGACTGATGCACATCAATGCACCTTAGTTCATTATCGGAGGGGTAATAACCCCTAACTTCTCCCTGAGATACTCAAAAGAGTCCTTAGGTAGAGGTTTGGTAAAGATATCTGCAATCTGGTCCTTGGAAGGCACAAACTCCAATCTGACTTCATTCTTGTTCACTTGCTCTCCTAAAAAGTGAAACTTGATGGATATATGTTTAGTCTTTGAATGCAGCACTGGATTCTTGGATATATTTATTGCACTTGAATTATCACAGAAGATTGTGATAGGCTCCTCATACTCCACTCTTATGTCTCTTAGCATTTGCTTCATCCACAAAACTTGAGTGCAACTACCTGCTGCTGCAATATATTCTACTTCTGCAGTGGACAGAGATATTGGCTTCTGTTCCTTGCTCAGCCAAGAAACCAATCTCTTCCCTAAAAAGAATGCTCCACCACCGGTACTCTTCCGGTCATCCACATCTCCTGCCCAATCTGCATCTGTATATGCATGAAGAGAGAAATTATGATCTCTAGGATACCACAGACCATACTCAACTGTCCCTTTTAGATACCTAAAAAATGTCTTGATTGCCATGACATAAGATTCTCTAGGATTATCTTGGAATCTAGCAACAAGACTAACAACATTCACAATATCAGGTCTAGTTTGAGTGAGATACAACAATCCTCCAATCATTGACCTGTACTTTTTCTGATCAGTCTTAGGAGAGTCATCATCTTTGCTCAATTTGCATCCAGTTGCCATGGGAGCACTCATTGGTTTTGACTCTTCCATCCCAAATTTCTTCAACAATTCTTTCACATATTTTATTTGAGAAATGAAGATTCCTTTCTTAGTTTGAATGATTTGCAGACCCAAGAAGAAATTCATTTCCCCAAGCATGGACATCTCAAATTCACTTTTCATTTGATTTGCAAAGGTTTTGCACATACTATCTCTTCCTCCAAAAATGATATCATCAACAAATACTTCAACAATCAATATATTTTCATGATCAATTTTGAAGTACAAATAACTATCAGCAATACCTTTGTTAAAACTAATCTTCAATGGATGCTTATCCAATCTTTCATACCAGGCTCTTGGGGCTTACTTGAGTCCATACAGTGCTTTCTTCAACTTGTAGACCATATCACCATGATCAGACAATTGAAATCCATCTGGTTGCTCTATGTATACTTCTTCCAAGTCACCATTCAGGAAGGCAGACTTGACATCCATCTGATACACTTTGAAATCCTTGAAGGTAACAAAAGCAAGAAATAATCTGATTGCTTCAATTCTTGCCACCGGAGCAAAAGTTTCTTCAAAATCAACTCCTTCTATTTCAGAGTAACCCTTGCAGACCAATCTGGCTTTATTTCTGAGTACTTCACTAATTTCATTTAATTTATTCTAGAAGACCCATTTGGTTCCAATCACATTCTTTTTTTAGGTCTGGGAACAAGATTCCATGTGTGATTCTTCTCAATTTGCATTAATTCTTCCTTCATTGCCTTAGTCCAATTTTCATCATTGCAAGCTTCATTCACTGTCCTAGGTTCAACTTTTGAAATTAGACAATACTCTTCTGAATCTTGAGCAATCCTTCTTCTTGTTTGTACACCTTTGCTTTTATCACCAATAATCTAATCTTTAGAGTGATTCAGTCTTACATACTTGGGAACTTTGGGAGTTTCTTGCACTTTTGATTCTTGAACAGGTTCAAAACTTATCTCTTCTTCCTGATTTACCAGATTAGTTTGAATCTGAATTTCAGAGGGAGCTTAGACTTCTTGAATAAAAACATTATTTTGATCATCTTCATATTCATAAAACCTTGAGGGTTTTTCAATTCCTTCATCAACCTTCACATTTGTACTTTCCACAATCTTCCTTAATCTCTTGTTATAACACCAGTATGCTTTGCTTTGAGTAGAATAGCCTAAGAATATTCCTTCATCACTTCTAGCATCAAATTTTCCTAGATCTTCATCTCTTTTAATGTAACATTTGCTACCAAAGACTCTAAAATACCTCACAGTAGGAGTAATGCCAAACCAAAGTTCATAAGGAGTCTTACTAGTATTGCTTCTGATTTGTACTTGGTTGAGAGTATAGACTGCAATGCTGACAGCTTCTCTCCAATAGATCTGAGGAACATTTGATTCCATCATCATGGTCCTAGATGCTTCCTAGATGGGTCGGTTCTTTCTTTCCACTACTCCATTCTATTGTGGAGTCCTAGGAGTAGACAACTATCTCTTTATTCCATGTTTCTAACAGAATTCTATGAACTCACCAGATGTGAATTCTCCACCTTTATCAGACCTCAGACATTTCAATTTTAATCCAATTTCATTCTCTACCATAGCCTTGAATATTTTGAATTTCTCAAGAGCTTATGATTTCTCTTTCAGAAAAGTAACCTACATCATCCGGGAATGGTCATCAATTAATAACATGAAGTATCTATCACCTTGCACACTCCTTATTCTTGCCGGACCACATAGATTAGTATGAACTAAGTCCAATAATCTAGTAGAAGATTGTTCCTTGCTTTTGAATGAGACTCTGCTTTATTTTCCCAACTGACATTCTTTGAACAAACTATTTGTAGGTTTCACCAGTTTTGGAAGATCTCTTACAGCCTGAGTGTTGCTTATCTTGATGATATTATCAAAATTCACATGACACATCCTCCTATGCCATAGCCAACTCTGATCAATTTGTACAAATAGACAACTTTTACCAGTACCAACTAAATGGAAGATATT
This sequence comes from Cunninghamia lanceolata, assembly GCA_027924645.1. Taxonomy (NCBI): domain Eukaryota; kingdom Viridiplantae; phylum Streptophyta; class Pinopsida; order Cupressales; family Cupressaceae; genus Cunninghamia; species Cunninghamia lanceolata. The sequence goes on along the minus strand of BSBN01000201.1, from coordinate 1,720,391 downwards.
ACCTTTTGTTTGAGTACCAGATGCAATCTCTGTTTTGGAACTTTCAAAGATCTTGCATTTTCCATTCTTGAATCGGAGATCATAGCCTTTGTCCACTAGCTATCCAACACTGAGAAGATTGTGCTTCAATCCTTCAACATACAGTACATTACTGGTTTTGTTCTTTTCATAAAAAAAAATAGTTCCTCTACCTTTGATTCTACCAGCAGAATTATCACCAAACTTTACCACTCCTCCTTCATACCTTTCCAAATCTATGAACTTATTTTTGTCACCTATCATATGGTGAGAGCATCCACTATCAATGACCCAATCATCCTTTTCTTCAACTTGGGTAGCCAGAGCTCTTTCTACAACTTTATGATTGACAGACTCAGAGGGCATTGGATCTTCTTCCTTGATGGCAATAAACACCCAATCACTTCCGAATTTATTTCTTGTCTCTGATTCATCATCTGTTACTCCTTCATTATCATCCTCTTCATGAACATAGTAACAATTCTTTTAGAACCTTGATCTGTTAGGATTTGGCCTTGAAAATCTTTTTAGACACCTTGAGGTAAAATGACCAATCTTATTGTAGTTAAAACACTTAAAAGGTAATTTCCCTTCATACTTACCAGATCCTCTTGGCAGTCTTTTTGCAATAAGGGCTTCAAGTTGAGCAGTTTCTGCTTCTTCTTCTTCCAGGTCTTTTCTTGCTTTTTCATACCATGATAGTTTCCTTGATGAGTTCTCTCCCAGATCAAATGATGCAGAGTGGCACAAGGGAAGAAACACACAAGGGTTTACTCTATTGTCCTTTGCCCACTCACCCACTTCACCTAGCCTTCAACCAAGCAACCAAAGGCACATTCAAGGGTATATGAAGGGTTTGATATTTGGGTGATGACTCAACCTTCAAGGCTTCTCCAACACCATAAGACAGATCAATAAACACCTTCTATGTAGTTGGTTTGATCCCCAACTTCCCAAAACTCTCCAACCTATACCTTGACTTGTAAGGACTAGCCCTCGAAACTAGGTTTTCTCAACACAACTTGACAAAATCCCAAATGACCTGGTAAGTGAATGATGGTTTTAGATACCCTTTAAGGGACCCTATCAAACTTCCAAGTCTTCTATTCCAACTCTACTCTAGCAATCCAGAACACTCACTAGGTCTCTAGGCCTAATTGATCAGTTTAGGGCTAGGTTACAAAGCAAGTGATTAAAATTGGGTGCATAGATCAGGAGAAGGAATTTGAAATGCCTCTACCATGCCAAAACAACACAAAACCACCATCCATTCACTCACCCTATCAGGATTCTATCATCTACAACCTCAAATAGCATAAATTTGGTCAAATACAAGGAAATACTTGACCTAGGGCATCACCTTAAAATTTGAAAACAGTCTCTCCTAGCCAAATGCTTTTGGAATCCTATAGAGTACATCCCTAGCCTACATTTCACTAGTTTTTTATGAATTTTCACTGGTGGGAATGCATTCTAGGGCTGGATTTCTATGACTGCCCTATAAAATAGGGTTTCTAGACCAGTCTTGAAAGAAAATTTGATATCTTTTGACTCTGACCACTTCAAGACCTCAAACTAGTTGCATTTGAACCCTGACTCCAAGCACTTTCAAAAAAATAACATTTTCTCACCTAACAAGTCTGTACAGGCCATACACAGTAAGAAAAATAGGAAAAAGTGATTGTTTTCTGTTGTTTGAATGCCCAAAACTCCGTACCAAACCTCCTCTGCCGTACATGAGTGAACTACAATCTTTTTCAACCAATCCAAGTCAGTGTCTAACTTTTCCAACAACATTCAACTGCCAAAAATGGTTTTTGAACTGACCTCCTACATGACACACTTTGACAATTATGTTGTTTTGCCTTAACATAAGGAGGTTGATTTGTTTGGCTTGTCCAATGGATCTCCAATGATCAACACACTCCTTAAAACATATTAAAACACCAAAACAACAAAAAAAAACTCAAAAACCAATCCTTAGACCTTATAGGCCTAATTGGCACAACAAGGGTCCAAGTGGACTAAGCATGACTGAGGTTTATATGATTACCCCAATCATCTTGACCACACAAGAGGACCTTACATCCATGGCTAAAGCCTTATTACAAACAAAACCACAACTTTCAAAAAAATGCAATTAAAATGACTTTAGGAACCAAGGTGCTCCTAGGTGCCCTGCACCATCAAACATTTGTTTACTTTTTACAGAGGCACTGGCTTTGAATGCAGATTCAGTCTTGGGGGGGCATCTCCAAACTCGGCCAATTCAAATGCAGCCAATTTACCTACCAATTGATCTCTCGTGACACCTGAATGGGCTCTAAATTCTTCAATGGCAGCAACCTTGTAATTGTAAGAAGCAAGAAGGGATCTAAGAACTTTTCCAACAATCTCATCTTCATCCAAAACTCCACCAGGCCATCTAATGCCACAAACAAGCTCATTTACTCTTGGCATAAAAGTAGTGATATTTTCATCTTCTCTCATCTTCAGATTTTTAAATTTTCCTTTCAGACTCTGTAGCCTTGCACATTTAACATACTTGTCTCCTTCATGCAGAAGTTCCAGTTTTTCCCAAACTTCAAAAGCAATTTGTAGGTCAACAACATTTGTTAGCTCTGAATCAGACAAGGCACTCAGAAGAGCTTCTTTAGTCTATAGATTATTTTAAGCATTTGTGATTTCATTTACGATTTTCGGGCCATTCTATGGAGGAGTATACTTTGTTGAAGCCATGGTCCAGTACTACATCCCATACATTGTAAGTGACATTGCATGCAACTTTTCCAAAGATTGAAATTGGTTCCATCAAACTTCAGACTATCCTTCTTGTAGGACATCATTGTGGATCTCCTCAAGCGGTTAATCTCTTTTAGAGGAACTTAGCTCTGATACCAATTATTAGATTCAGGACAGACAACTGAGAGGGGGGGTGAATCAGTTGTCCAAAACTTTCTTCCAATTAAACACTTAAATCCACTTTGTAATTCAGTAGCATAATAATAAATCAATCATGGAGACATAACACATTAAATCAAGAGCAGAAACACATCAACACATAAGACACCAAGATTTTGACGTGGAAAACCTAATTAAGGGAAAAACCATGGGGTGATTAACCCAAGATTGTATTCTCTATTAGAAGAATGGAAAGAATAAAATGGCACATGCCAATTCAGGTTCACTGCCCGAGCACACTGCTCACAAGAGGCCCACTTCCTACAAGAGACACACTGTCTACAAAATAATAAGTATCATATACTTGAACTGGAGAATAGCATCTTCACCATGCTTGAGTCAGTTCCATTTAAGTCCAATACTTCTGCTCTGCTTTTCGTTCTCCTCTTCACTACCACACTCTCATCACACCAAGACACTCTTTGAAATGACTTTACAACTCCTTATTTATACAATACATTGACTTAGGAATTATCATCCAAGTCAGCATACATAATAGAGAAAATACAATATGACTTATTACAAAAAGACTTCATGCGGATCAACACACTCTCGGCCACACAGATCTGTGACTTTAATCTTTCTTTGGGAACATGCCATTCTTCATAAAACACCTTCCAGATAATCCGCAGGATGTGTAACTCATCCGGTCAGCCTGACTTAAGAAGAACACCATCATCTGGAAGTAATTCTTCAATTGCTAGCTCAATCTTCAATGCGGACCACAAACACAAATTGGAGATGATCCAAAAACCTCCACAAGCTTGCCTGAATCACCAAGAACATCCACACATCTGCTTACTAAAATCCTTATCTCCTTCATCTAGAACCTCAAGAATACAGTCTGTCATCACTGTCACAATGGAATAGATGCTTTCAAACCTCCAGACCATAAACCAATTGAGTTATCACTTCATATGGACTTCCCAAATACTCCACCAAATTCGTAGAATAGGATATTGCATTTTCGGATCTCACCAGACCTATTTGTGTCACTCTATCACCTCTGAAACCTGCCAAAACTATTTTTACTTGAGCAGTCACAACTTCTTCATATCTTCATGTGGACCTCTAAAATATTTACTAGATCACCTTAATATACATATCTACAAACCCTTTGATGTGCATCCTCTTATCTTCATCTTGGCTAGGATATTTAGCTCACTGTCTTCACTGTTCTTTTCTGTTCCTGATTAGGACTAATTTTCTCAATATCCTCAGCACACAACTCATCCAATCCTTATCATCAATGCAACAGGAGTATGTTGGCATCAATGACAACACTTGTTAGGCCCATACTTGCAACATTTAGATCATTAGAAACTGATCCAGATTGTGCATTCTCTGAGGTCACATTTGTTGTCATTCATACTAAAGATGTTAGGGCATATATTCATGCAAATCTGGAAGAATATGATCATTTAAAATTAGGGCAAGTTTACTTGAATGAGTTGACTAGAGATAAATTTCAATTGAAGGAAGAATTTAGTACTTTGAATAAGAAGAAATTAGATACATGGATTGATTTTCCCACCTTATTTGAAGATGCTTGGGTTCGGTATGGCCTAAGAAGAATACATGATGAATTCATTTGGTTAAACATGAGGCATATGATTACTAAGGATGCCATTGAGGTAGTGACTGGTATGTATTCCACTGAATAGTTTTAGCTTTGAAGGCCATAAATAATAACACAGTGATGGGGTTAACAGGTGCCAAATTTGACAAAAGGGCATTAACAGTCAATGACATAGAAGATCCAACAGTAATGTTTTCTTCGATGGTGATTGATTATAAAGTGTACTTCTCAAATAGGGAGAACTCTATCTCGGCTATGGCTATCTACATAACCTTTGAGATGGTGAAGAAGAATGTAGACTATGACCTATGTGAGTTTCTCTAGAAACAATTGATGGAGAATCTAAAAAGGACAAAGGACACTAAGTACCCCTTCAAGTATGGTACTCTGATCATCTACCTCCTATTCTACTTCCTAAAATAATTACCAGGTATGGGTAACATTTTCTGGTTAAATCATTCTTCGATAGCAGTTCAAATTAGAAATCATCTATAGAGTCTAGCAGATGTTGATAAACAAAATGTAGCATTATGGGGTTACTTTAAGAATTTCCAAAAGAAAATGTAGGCTAGGGCTAGGATCCCTAAAAAGGTTGTGGATAAATATGAAAAAGAGATTGTGTTTACGGTAGATTAAGATAAATGCCTCATGGAGGCAGTAGAACCCAGAACTGTATGGGTCCCAATAATGGGATATGAGTTTACAAAGGATGTTCTGATTGGCCTAGTTAACCTAATGCTAAGCAAACTAAAGGATCCTAAGGAGGAAATATTTGGAACATTTGAAGAAAAATCTCTTAAAGTGCATCTGGAGCAAACTCAATCAGAATCACAAAGAAAAGATAGAAAGATGTCAGAAGAGTATGTTCTAAGCAAGGGATTCACAAAAGAACAAATAAACCAACCTAGAGCAAAAGCTCAAGAAGTAAAGGCTATAGAAGACAAAACTGCACAAGAAAAGTCTCTGGTAATATCATAAGCCAAGTAGGAATCCTTTAAGGCTCCAAGTGCTTTGGAAGGTTAGACATCAAAGGCTCCAGAGAAGGAAGAAGAGAAGTTTGAACTAGAAAAGCCTACTTCTATCTCAATAAGAAGAACAAGAGCCTCCTCCTCTACTGAAAACACTTCTAAGAGATCTAGACCACTCCCTACAACTAAGATTGAGAAATAAAAGACATATCCTATAGAGAGAAGGCAGAAAAGAAAGAAAGAAAAGCCTACCAAAAGAGTGTATGTGAGCCTTGGTGGAGCAGGAGAAGAAGAAGAGACATAGACTGATGAAGAAATCAAGGCCAAGAAGGCAAAAATAGATGAGACCACAACAAGAAAAAAGGAAAATCTCTCTGGAAAGGTTAAGGACAAGAAGAAGAAGAAAGGGGAGAATACTAAGACCAGAGAAGATGAAGCAACAATATCCTTGGAAGCCATCGTCAATGCAATAGCTTAGCATGGGAATCTAAAGCCCATTGATAGTATATATGATGAAAGTGTTGCAAATATGTGCCTAAGCGGTGTTGTCATTGATGTAAACATATCCTTGTTGCCATTGGTGTAAACTATATCCTATTTTGTTGCCTGTTTAGAAGACTAGAATGTTGATGATATTTAGAAAATTAATGAGGATCAAAGTATGTGGACCATATGGTTGAGTAGAGGATTGTCTGAAGAATCTCTAGTTAAGATTTGAAGGGTTCACATGAAGATTGAAGAAGCTATGGCCATCTAAGTAGAGTCAGTTTCATAGTGTTCAAAAGAGACAGAGTGATAGGAAAAAGGTCCGGATTGTTCTAGATATCTAAAATGATGATCTACGGATCTAGAGGCATCATTGGGAAGTCAGTGTGTATCATCAACTCCAGTGGTTCATGGTTTGGAGGTCCGCAAGCAATCTTTCTAGTGTGACAGTCATGGTAGACAATGTTCTTGAGGTTCTAGATGAAGATGCAAGTGATTCTAGTGATTTGGAGGAGTGCAGATGTTTTTGTTGAATTCAATATGCTTGTGGAGGTCTCTAGATCTTGTGACTACGGTGTTGGAGGTCCGCATTGAAGATTGAGCTTGTTGTTGAAGATTTCTTCCTTGATGTTGTTGTTCTTCCCAGTCTTGGCTGACTAGATGATTCGAGTGTGTTGCGGATAATCAAAGAGCAATTTTGTGAAGCACGGGGTATTGATCAAAGAAGATTTGAGTCCCAATTATGTTTGGCTACCAACATAGTGATTTGCATTAAGTCAGATGTTTGTAATGCTGACCTTGATGTTCATTCCAAGGTTGATAAAGGATATAAAGGCGTGTAGATGAGTTACGAAAAAGTATCCTTGTGTAAAAATGTTCAAATCCCAAGAAAGGTTCAGAAGCAGAGCAGAGAAGAGGAGGAGCAAAGGAACAAGGACAGTAAAGGATGAAGAGATAATAAAAAAGAGTTTGAGGGTAGACCAGAAGTCTAGTAAACTTTCAACGGGACTGAACCAGGCATGAAGATGCTATTTCTCAGTTCATAGTTTTTTGTAATAAACATAAAATCTTGTAGGTAGTGAGCCTCTTGTAGGAAGTGAGCCTCTTTGAGTAGTGAACTCTAGGTAGTGACCCATAAGGGAAGTGCCTTTTCATTTATTTTAAGTACTTTTAATAGGGTATGAATCTTGTAGGTTAATCCCCACTGTGGTTTTCCCTTAACCAGGTTTCCATGTAAAACATTCTGGTGTTATGTGTGCTCAATTTGTTTTTGCTCATGTGTTGTTGACTCATGCTTTAATGCTTACATCAGTAATTTGATTGGAAGTTGATAAAGAAGATCAAAAGAAGAAAAATTTAAATTTGTGGGAACACTGATTCACCCCCCCTCTCAATTGTCTGGACTAATTCCAACAATTGGTATCAGAACCAGATCCTCTAAAAGAAGCTTGACCACTTGAGGAGATCCAAGATGTCGATTTATAAGAAGAAAAGTCTGAGATTTGATGGAAGAAATTACTCCCTTTGGAAGGTATGCATGCAATGTCATTTGGAATGTATGGGTGATGTCATTTGGTCGATAACAAAGAATGAGTATAAGATTCTGAAGAATGGCCCTACTACTCTAGATGAACTCAGGGAAGCTGAATGCAATATTCAAGCCAAAGAAGCATCATTGAGTGCCCTAACTGATATAGAATTGGCAAATGTCTTAGATTTGAAAACTGCCCATGAAATCTGGAAAAAGTTGGAAAATCTATATGAAGGTGACAAATATGTCAAATGTGCCAAGCTACAGAGCTTGAAGGGTAAATATGAAAGGTTGGTAATGAGTGAAGATGAAAATGTTACTTCCTACATGTAGAAAGTGAATGAACTTGTGACCGGTATAATAAATGTTGGTGGAGTATTGGAAGATTCAGAGATTGTTGCCAAAGTGATCAGATCCTTACCTATTGCATATAAGTATAAAGCTGCTGCCATTGAAGAAATCAAGATAGTGACAACTGTGACAAGGGATCAGTTAGTTCATAAGCTCTTAGGATTTGAAATGAGTGAGTTTGGTGATTCTATTCCTAAGTCTGAATCTGCATTTAAGGCCAGTGTATATGGAAAACAAAGATATGATCCGGGTGAAAGCTTTTCAAGAAGATCAAATAGATTTACTAAGGCAAGGAAGGATCTTGAAGATGATGAAATTGAGTCTGCAGAACTTGAAGCTCTTATTGCCAAAAGAATTCCAAGAGGATCCAGTATGTATGAAGGAAAGTTGCCATTCAAATGTTTTTGTTGTAATAATATTGGTCATTTTGCCTGAAGATGTCCGGCAAAATTTTCAAAGCCAAACCCTAACAGATATAAAGGTCAGAAGAAATGTTACTATGTCCAATAAGCTGGAGAAGAAGGAGTCATAGATGATGAATCTGATCATGGAGGTTCCACTGAAGGTGATTAGGTATTCATTGCTATCAAAGAAGAAGATTCAATGTCTACTGAATCTGCTAGCAATACAAATGTGGAAAGTGCCTTGGCTGCTCAGGTTATTGACAAGGGTGAATCGGTGATTGATAGTGGATGTTCTCATCATATGACTGGTGACAAAAGTAAGTTTATAAGCTTTGAAAAGTATGAAGGTGGAATTGTGAAATTTGGAGACAACTCAGCTAGTAGAATCCATGGCAAAAGATCCATCTCTTTTGATGGTAAGAATAACACCAATGATGTTATGTACGTGGAAGGACTGAAGCATAATCTTCTCAGTGTTGGATAGTTGGTTGACAAGGGTTATGGTCTCTGATTTAAGGATGGAAAATGCAGAATCTTGGAAAGCTCCAGAACTGAAATTGCATATGGTATTCAAACTAGAGGTAACATCTTTCATTTAAGTAGTTGTCGCAAAAGTTGTTTGATTGCTTAGATAGATCAAAGTTGGTTACGACATAGGAGAATGTGTCATGTGAATTTTGATAACATTGTAAAGATAAGTTCTACTCAACTTGTAAGAGATCTGCCAAAACTTGTGAAACCTAATAGCATGTGTAGAGAATGTCAATTGGGTAAACAGAACAAAATTTCATTCAAAAGTAAAGAACAATTTTCAAGTGGGTGGTTGGAACTTGTGCATACTGATCTATGTGGTCCTGCTAGAATTAGGAGTGTGCAAGGAAACATATATTTTATGTTATTGATTGATGATTACTCACAGATGATGTGGGTAACCTTCTTTAAGGAAAAATCAGAAGCTCTTGACAAATTCAAAGTGTTCAAGGTTATGGTGGAAAATGAGATTGGTGTGAAGATAAAGTGTCTGAGATCTGACAGAGGTGGAGAATTTACCTCCGGTGAGTTTGATTCATTCTATGAAAAGCATGGAAAAAAAAGATAGTTATTTGCTCCTAGGAGTCCTCAGCAAAATGGAGTTGTGGAAAGAAAAAATCGGACCATTCAAGAAGTTGTCAGGACCATGATGATGGAAACAAATGTTCCTCAAGTCTATTGGAGAGAAGTTGTGAGTACTGTTGTCTACACTCTTAATTGGGTACAGATCAAAGGCAATTTTGGTAAGACCCCTTATGAACTATGGTTTGGTCATCCTCCTACTATGAGATATTTTAGAGTTTTTGGTAGTAAATGCTATATCAAAAGTGATGAGGATCTAGGCAAGTTTGAAGCAGGAAGTGATGAAGGAATATTTCTGGGATACTCTACTCAATGCAAGGCATACCAGTGCTTTAATGAAAGATTGAAAAAGATTGTTGAAAGTGCAAATGTTAGAGTTGATGAGAGCAAAGAAGGACATTCTAGGTCTTACGAATATGATTCAAAAGATCAAGATGAAAATCCAAGTCAAGAAAGGCAAGTTTAGACCCAGACTCAGATCCAAATTAATCCAAAAAATCTAGTAACTCAAGAGGATAGTGCAAAAGTTGAGGAACAAGCTTAGGAAACAGAAGTTCAAGCAAATCCCAAAACTCCTAGGCATGTAAGGATGAATCATCCTGAAGATCAAATCATAGGAGATAGAAATAAAGGTGTTCGAAGTAGGAGAAGAATTACTGAAGATCAAGAAGAGATTTGTCTGATTTCAAAGATTGAACCAAAATCAATAAGTGAAGCCTGCAAAGATAAAAACTGGGTAAAAGCAATGGAAGAAGAATTAATGCAAATTGAAAAGAATCACACTTGGGATCTTGTTGCTAGACCTGAGGACAAAAATGTGATTAGAACTAAATGGGTCTTCTAGAATAAACTAAATGAATATGGTGAAGTTGTAAGAAACAAATCAAGGTTGGTATGCAAAGGATATTCTCAATTGGAAGGTATTGATTTTGAAGAAACTTTTACTCTAGTGGCAAGAATAGAGGTAGATAGACTATTTCTTGCATTTGCTTCCTATAAAGATTTGAAGGTATACCAGATGGATGTCAAGTTAGCATTCCTAAATGGAGAGTTAGAAGAAGTCTACATTGAGCAACTAGAAAGATTTCAGTTGTCTGATCAGAGAGATATGGCCTGCAGGTTGAGGAAAGCAATGTATGGACTCAAAAAAGCCCCAAGAGCCTAGTATGCAAGATTAGATAAGTATCTACTAAAGATAGGTTATAGAAAAGGCACTAGTAATAGTAATCTTTACTTCAAGATTGATCATGAGAATATTTTGATTCTTGAGGTATTTGTTGATGATATCATTTTTGGTGGAAATGAGAGTATGTGTAAAATGTTTGGTGATAAGATGCAGAGTGAATTTGAGATGTCCATGTTTGGTGAAATGAATTTCTTCCTAGGTCTACAAATCACCCAGTCAAATAAGGGTATCTTCATATCTCAATCTAAGTATGTAAGAGAATTGTTGAAAAAGTTTGGAATGGAGGAGTCAAAACCAGTAAGTACTCCTATGCTAACCAGATGCAAGTTAAGTAAAGATGACAATTCACCTAAGGTAGATCAGAAAAGGTATAGATCAATGATTAGAGGACTGCTTTATCTGACTCAGACCAGACCTGATATCATGAATGCATTTGGACTTGTTGCTAGATTTCAAGCTGATCCTAGAGAATCCCATGTTGTAGTAGTCAAGAGAATTTTTAGATATCTCAAAGAAACACTTGATTATGGCTTATGTTATCCAAAGGATAATGACTTCACTCTTCATGCATATACAGATGTTGATTGGGCAGGAGATGTGGATGACAGAAAAATCACTAGTGGTGGTGCATTCTTCTTGGGAAGGAGATTGGTTTCTTGGATAAGCAAAAAGAAAGAATCAATATCTATATCTATAGTGGAGGCAGAGTATATAGCAGCAACAAACAATTGTACTCAACTTCTATGGATGAAGAAAATGCTGAAGGATATTAGAATTATGTTTGAGGAGCCTGTCACAATCTTCTGTGATAATTCAAGTGCAATAAGCATCTCAAAAAATTTGGTGTTGTATTCAAAGACAAAGCACATATCAATTAAGTTTCACTTTTTGAGAGAGAAGGTTAATGAGAATGAGGTTAGATTGGAGTTTGTTTCTTCAAAGGATTAGATTGTGGATATCTTCACTAAGCCTCTTCCCAAGGATACTTTTGAGTATCTCAGAGAAAAGCTATGGGTTATTACCCCTGTCGATTAGAATTAAGATGCACTAGAGTGCATCAGTCTGATGGAATTCACAGTCATATCTTATGAGCTGGATTGATGTTAAGGAGGTACTACTCAGGGGGAGTAGTCTGCATGCAATTTTTGAGTTTCATTTGAAATAAAAAGGAGAAAAGACTACAAATATATGCCCTTTGCCGTTGATGTCAAAGGGGGAGAAAACTCATGTGAAAAACTAGTTGTTGATGAAAGGAGGAGTAGTAAAGATAGTGGTTACAAATGTAATAAGAGAAAGGGGGACAAGTTCTTGTCTTGATAGTTGAATCAGTTTTTCACATCATATGTTGCCATCAATGACAAAGGGGGAGATTGTTGTAAATATATGCCTAGGTGGTGTTGTCATTGATGTCAACATATCCTTGTTGCCATTGGTGTCAACTATATCCTATTTTTTTGCCTGTTTAGAAGACTGGAATGTTGAGGATATTGAGAAAATTAATGAGGATCAAAGTATGCAGACCATATGGATGAGTAGAGGATTGTGTGAAGAAGCTCTAGTTAAGATTTGAAGGGTTCATATGAAGATTTGAAGAAGTTATGTCCATCTAAGTAGAACTAGTTTCCTAGTGTTTAGAAGAGATAGAGTGACAGTAAAGAGGTCTGGATTGTTCTGGATATGTAAAATGATGATCTACGGATCTAGAGGCATTATTAGAAAGTCAATGTGTATCATCAACTCCAGTGGTTCTTTGTTTGGAGGTTCACAAGAAATATTTCTAGTGTGACAGTCATGGAAGATAGTGCTCTTGAGATTCCAGATGAAGATGCAAGTAATTCTGGTGATTTAGATGAGTGCGGATGTTTTTGTTGAATTTAATGTGCTTTTGGAGCTCTCTGGATCTTGTGACTATGGTGTTGGAGGTTCACATTGAAGATTGAGCTCGTTGTTGAAGATTTCTTCCTTGATATTATTGTTGTTCACAATCTTGGTTAACTGGATGATTAAATTGTGTTGCGGACAATCAAAGAAATTTTTTGAAGTATGGAGTGTTGAACGAAGAAGATTTAAGTCCTAGTTATGTTTGGTGACAACATAGTGATTTGAATTAAGTCAGATGTTTGTATTGCCGACCTTGATGTTCATTCCAAGGTTGATGAATGATATAAAGGCATGTAGATGAGTTGTGAAAAAGTATCCTTGTGTGAAAATGTTCAAATCCTAAGAAAGGTTCAGAAGTAGAGCAGAGAAGAGGAGGAGCAAAGGAACAAGGATAGTAAAGGATGAAGAGATAATAAAGAAGAGTTTGAGGGCAGAGCAAAAGTCTAGTAAACTTTCAATGGGACTGAACCAGGCATGAAGAAGATGCTATTTCTCAGTTCATAGTTTCTGTATTAAACATAAAATCTTGTAGGCAGTGAGCTTTGGGCAGTGAGCCCTAAGGCAACTTCCTTTTCATTTTTTTAAGTACTTTTAACAGGGTATGAATCTTGTGGGTTAATCCCCACCGTGGTTTTCCCTTAACTGGGTTTCCACATAAACAATTCTAGTGTTATGTGTGCTCAATTTGTATCTGCTCATGTGTTGTTGACTCATGCTTTAATGTTTACATGACTAATTTGATTGTAAGTTGATAAAGAAGATTAAAAGTAGAAAAGGTTAAATTTTTGTGACAACTAATTCACCCCCCTCTCAGTTGTCTAGACTAATTCCAACAATTGGTATTAGAGCTAGATCCTCTAAAAGAAGCTTGACTGCTTGAGGAGATCCAAGATGTCAACTTATAAGAAGGAAGGTCTGAGATTTGATGGGACAAATTACTCCCTTTTGAAGGTATGCATGCAGTGTCATTTGGAATGTATGGGAGATGTCATTTGGTCGATAACAAAGAATGAGTATAAGATTCTAAAGAATGGCCCTACTACTCTAGACAAACTCAGGGAAGTTGAATGCAATATTCGAGCCAAAGAAGCATTATTGAGTGCCCTAACTGATATAGAATTGGCAAATGTCTTGGATTTGAAAACTGCCCATGAAATCTGGAAAAAGTTGGAAAATCTATATGAAGGTAACAAATATGTCAAATGTGCCAAGCTATAAAGCCTGGAGGGTAAATATGCAAGGTTGGTAATGAGTGAAGATGAAAACATTACTTCCTACATGCAGAAAGTGAATGAACTTGTGATTGGTATAAGAAATGCTAGTCGAGTATTGGAAGAATCAAAGATTGTTGCCAAAGTGTTCAGATCCTTACCTGAATCATACAAGCATAAAGCTACTGCCATTGAAGAAATCAAGACAGTGACAACTGTCACAAAGGATCAGTTAGTTGGTAAGCTCTCAACATTTGAAATGAGTGAGTTTGGTGATTCTCTACCTAAGTCTGAATCTGCATTTAAGGCTAGTGTATATGGAAAACAAAGATGTGATCCGAGTGAAAGCTCATTAGGAAGATCAAACGGATTTGCTAAAGCAAGGAAGGATCTTGAATATGATGAAATTGAGTCTGTAAAACCTAAACCTCTTATTGCCAGAAGAATGCCAAGAGGATCTGATAAGTATGAAGGAAAGTTGCAATTCAAATGTTTTGCTTGTAATAAGATTGGTCATTTTGCCTCAAGATGTCCAGAGAAATTTTCAAAGCCAAACCCTAACAGATATAAAGGTCAGAAGAAATATTACTATGTCCAAGAAGCTAGAGAAGGAGTCATAGATGATGAATCTGATCATGGAGGTTCCACTGAAGGTGATTGGGTGTTCATTGCTATCAAAGAAGAAGATATGGTGTCTACTGAATCTGCTAGCTATACAAATGTGGAAAGTGCCTTGGCTGCTCAAGTTGTTGAAAAGGATGAATGGGTGATTGATAGTGGATGTTCTCATCATATGACTGGTGATAAAAGTAAGTTTATAAGCTTTGAAAAGTATGAAGGTGGAATTGTGAAATTTGGAGACAACTCAGCTGGTAGAATCCATGGCAGAGGATCCATCTCTTTTGATGGTAAGAGTAACACCAATGATGTTTTGTGTGTAGAAGGACTGAAGCATAATCTTATTAGTGTTGGATAGTTGGTTGACAAGGGTTATGATCTCTGATTCAAGGATGGAAAATGCAAAAACTTGGAAAGCTCTAGAACTGAAATTGCATCTAGTACTCAAACTAGAGGTAACATCTTTCATTTAAGTAGTTCTCGCAAAAGTTGTTTCATTGCTCAGACAGATCAAAGTTGGTTATGGCATAGAAGAATGTGTCATGTGAATTTTAATAGCATTGTCAAGATAAGTTCTACTCAAGATGTAAGAGATTTGCCAAAACTTGTGAAACCTGATAGCATGTGTAGAGAATGTCAATTGGGTAAATAGAACAAAATTTCATTCAAAAGTAAAGAACAAATTTCAAGTGGATGGTTGGAACTTGTGCATACTGATCTATGTGGTCTTGCTAGAATTAGGAGTGTGCAAGGTTAGAGATATTTTATGTTGCTAATTGATGATTACTCTCAGATGTTGTCAGTAACCTTCTTAAAAGAAAAATCAGAAGCTCTTAACAAATTCAAAGTGTTCAAGGTTATGGTGGAAAATGAGATTAGTGTGAAGATAAAGTGTCTGAGATCTGACAAAGGTGGAGAATTTACTTCCGGTGAGTTTGATTCATTCCGTGAAAAGCATGGAATAAAAAGATAGTTATCTGCTCCAAGGACTCCTCAACAAAATGGAGTTGTGGAAAGAAAAAACCAAACCATTCAAGAAGCTATCAAGACCATGATGATGGAAAAAAAAGTTCCTCAAGTATATTGGAAAGAATCTGTGAGTACAGCTGTCTACACTCTTAACCAGGTACAGATCAAAGGTAATTTTGGTAAGACCCCTTATGAACTATGGTTTGGTCATCCTCCTACTATAAGATATTTTAGAATTTTTGGTAGCAAATGCTATATCAAAAAAGATGAGGATCTAGGCAGGTTTGAAGCAAGAAGTGATGAAGAAATATTTTTGGGATACTCTACTCAAAGCAAGGCATACCGGTGCTTTAACAAAAGACTGAAAAATATTGTTCAAAGTGCAAATGTTAGAGTTGATGAGACTAGAGAAGGACATTCCAGGTCTTGTGGGTATGATTTAGAAGATCAAGATGAAAATCCAAGTCAAGAAAGGTAAGTTTAGACCCAAACTCAAATCTAAATTGATCTGGAAAATCCAGTAACTCAAGAGGATAGTGCAGAAGTTGAGGAACAAGCTCAAGAAATAGAAGTTCAAGCAAATCCCAAAACTCCCAGGTATGTAAGGATGAATCATCCTAAAGATCAAATCATAGGAGATAGAAATAAAGATTTTCAAACTAGGAGAAGAATTGCTAAAGATCAAGAAGAGATTTGTCTGATTTCAAAGATTGAACCAAAATCAGTAAGTGAAGCTTACAAAGATGAAAACTAGGTAAAAGCAATGGAAGAATAACTAATGCAAATTGAAAAGAATCACATTTGGGATCCTGTTTCTATACCTAAGGACAAAAATGTGATTGGAACTAAATGGGTCTTCTGAAATAAACTAAATGAAGATGGTGAAGTTTTAAGAAACAAAGCAAGGTTGGTATGCAAAGGATATTCTCAAGTGGAAGGTATTGATTTTGAAGAAACTTTTACTCTAGTGGCAAGAATAAAGGTAGTCAGACTATTTCTTGCATTTTCTTCTTATAAAGATTTCAAGTTATACCAGATGGATGTCAACTCAACATTCTTGAACAGAGAGTTAGAAGAAGAAGTCTACATTGAGCAACCAGAAGGATTTTAGTTGTCTGATTAGAGAGATATGGTCTATAAGTTGAAGAAAGCATTGTATGGACTCAAACAAGCCCCAAGAGCTTGCTATCCAAGATGAGATAAGTATATGCTAAAGCAAGGTTATAGCAAAGGCATTGTTGGCAGTAATCTTTACTTGAGATTAATCATGAGAATATTCTAATTGTTGAGGTATTTGTTGATGATATCATTTTTGGTGGAAATGAGAGTATGTACAAAACATTTGGTGATTAGATGCAGAGTGAATTTGAGATGTCCATGTTTGGTGAAATGAATTTCTTCCTAAGTCTGCAAATCACCCAGTCAGATAAGGGTATCTTCATATCTCAATCTAAGTATGTAAGAGAATTGTTAAAATTTTTTGGAATGGAGGAGTGAAAACTAGTAAGTACTCCTATGGGAACTAGATACAAGTTAAGTAAAGATGATAATTCACCTAAGGTAGATTATAAAAGGTATAGATAAATGATTGGAGGACTGCTTTATCTAACTCAGACTAGACCTGATATCATGAATGCAGTTGGACTTGTTGCTAGATTTCAAGTTCATCCTAGAGAATCCCATGTTGTAGCAGTCAAGATAATTTTTAGATATCTCAAAGGGACATTTGATTATGGATTATGGTATCCAAAGGATAATGACTTCACTCTTCATGCATATATAGATGCTGATTGGGCAGGAGATGTTGATGACAGAAAAAACACTAGTGGTGGTATATTCTTCGTGGGAAGGAGATTGGTTTCTTGGCTGAGCAAAAAGAAAGAGGCAATATCTCTATCTATAGTAGAGGTAGAGCATATAGCAGCAACAAACAATTGTACTCAAGTCCTATGGATGAAGCAAATGCTGAAGGATATCAGAATTGTGTTTGAGGAGCCTGTCACAATCTTCTGTGATAATTCAAGTGCAATAAGCATCTCAAAAAATCTGGTGTTGGATTCAAAGACAAAGCACATATCAATTAAATTTCACTTTTTGAGAGAGAAGGTTAATGAGAATGAGGTCAGATTGGAGTTTATTTCTTCAAAGGATTAGTTTGTGGATATCTACACTAAGCCTCTTCCCAAGGATACTTTTGAGTATCTCAAAGAAAAGCTAGGGTTATTATCCCTCCTGATCAGAATTAAGATGCACTAGAGTGCATCAGTCCGATGGAATTCACAGTCATATCTTGTAATCCAGACTAATGTTAAGGAGGTAATACTTAGGGGGAATAGTCTGCATGCAAATTTTGAGTTTGGTCTTAAATAAAAAGGAGGAAAGACTAAAAATATGTGTCCTTTGCCATTGATGCCAAAGGGGGAGATAAGTCATGGGAAAAACTAGTTACTGATGAAAGGGGGAGTAGTAAAGATAGTGGTTGCAAAAGTGATAAGAGAAAGGGGGACAAGTTCTTGTCTTGATGGTTGAATCAATTTTTCACATCATATGTTGCCATCAATGACAAAGGGGAAGATTATTGCAAATATGTGCCTAAGCGGTGTTGTCATTGATGTCAACATATCCTTGTTGCCATTGGTGTCAACTGTATCCTATTTTGTTACCTGTTTAGAAGACTAGAATGTTGAGGATATTGAGAAAATTAATAAGGATCAAAGTATGCAAACCATATGGCTGAGTAGAGGATTGTCTGAAGAAGATCTAGTTAAGATTTGAAGGGTTCACATGAAGATTTGAAGAAGCTATGGACATCTAAGTAGAACTAGTTTTGTAGTGTTTAGAAAAGATAGAGTGACAAGAAAGAGGTTCGGATTGTTCCAGATATGTAAAATGATGGTCTGTGGATCTAGAGGCATCATTGGAAAATCAATGTGTATCATCAACTCCAGTGGTTCGTGGTTTGGAGGTTCGCAAGAAATCTTTCTAGTGTGAACATCATGGAAGATAGTGTTCTTGATGTTCTAGATGAAGATGCAAGTGATTCTGGTGATTTGGAGGTGTGCAGATGTTTTTGTTGAATTTAATGTGTTTGTGGAGGTCTCTGGATCTTGTGACTACGGTGTTGGAGGTCTGTATTGAAGATTGAGCTTGTTATTAAAGATTTCTTCCTTGATGTTGTTGTTCTTCCTAGTCTTGGCCGACCAGATGATTCAAGGGTGTTGCGGATAATTAAAGAGCAATTTTGTGAAGCAAGGCATGTTGGTCAAAGAAGATTTGAGTCAGAGTTATGTTTGGCTGACAACATAGTGATTCACATTAAGTCAAATGTTTGTAATGCCAACCTTGATGTTCATTCCAAGGTTGGTGAATGATATAAAGGCATGTAGATGAGTTGCAAAAAAGTATCCTTGTGCGAAAATGTTCAAATCCTAAGAAAGTTTCAGAAGCAAAGTAGAGAAGAGGAGGAGCAAAGGAACAAGGATAGGAAAGGATGAAGAGATAATAAAGGAGAGTTTGAGGGTAGAGCAGAACTCTAGTAAGCTTCCAATGGGACTAAACCAGGCATGAAGAAGATGCTATTTCTTAGTTCATAGTTTATGTATTAAACATAAAATCTTGTAGGCAGTGAGCCTCTTGTAGGTAGTGAGCCTCTTTGAGCATTGAGCTCTAGGCAGTGAGCCCTAAGGCAAGTGCCTTTTCATTTCTTTGAGGTACTTTTAAGAGGTTATGAATCTTGTGGGTTAATCCCACCATGGTTTTCCCTTAACCAGGTTTCCACCTAAAAAAATTGTTGTTATGTGTAAAAATTTTGGTGTTATGTGTGCTTAATTTATTTCTTCTCATGTGTTGTTGACTCATGCTTTAATGTTTACATCACTAATTTGATTGTAAGTTGATAAAGAATATTACAAGTAGAAAAGGTTAAATTTGTGGGACAACTGATTCACCCCCTCCCTCTTAGTTGTCCAGACTAATTCCAACAATTGGTATTAGAGCTAAATCCTCTAAAAGAAACTTGATTGGTTGAGGAGATCCAAGATGTCAACTTACAAGAAGGAAAGTCCAAGATTTGATGGAACAAATTACTCCCTTTGGAAGGTATGCATGCAGTGTCATTTGGAATGTATGGGTCATCCCATTTGGTCGATAACAAAGAATGAGTATAAGATTCCGAAGAATGGCCCTACTACTCTAGAGGAACTCAGGGAAGTTGAATGCAATATTCAAGCCAAAGAAGCATTATTGAGTGCCCTGACTGATACAGAATTGGAAAATGTCCTAGATTTGAAAACTCGCAATGAAATCTGGAAAAAGTTGGAAAATCTGCATAAAGGTGACAAATATGTCAAATGTGCCAAGCTACAGAGCTTGAAGGGTAAATATGAAAGGTTGGTAATGAGGGAAGATGAAAACATTACTTCCTACATGCAAAAAGTGAATGAACTTGTGACCAGTATCAGAAATGTTGGTGGAGTATTAGAAGAATCAGAGATTGTTGCCAAAGTGCTTAGATCCTTACCTGCAGCATACAAGCATAAAGCTGCTGCCATTAAAGAAATTAGGACAGTGACAACTATCAGAACGGATCAGTTAGTTGGTAAGCTCTCAGCATTTGAAAATGAGTTTGGTGATTCTCTTCCTAAGTCTAAATCTACATTTAAGGCCAGTGTATAGGGAAAACAAAGATATGATCCAGGTGAAAGGTCTTGAAGAAGATCAAACATATTTTCTAAGGAAAGGAATGATCTTGAAAATGATGAAATTGAGTCTACAGAACTTGAAGCTCTTATTGCCAAAAGATTACCAAGAGGATCTAGTAAGTTTGAAGGAAAGTTACCATTCAAATGTTTTGCTTGGAATAAGATTGGTCATTTTGCCTCAAGATGTCTGGAGAAATTTTCAATGCCAAACCCTAACAGATATAAAGGTCAAAAGAAATGTTACTATGTCCAAGAAGCTAGAGAAGAAAGAGTCACAGATGATGAATCTGATCATGGAGGTTCCACTAAAGGTGATTGGGTGTTCATTGCTATCAAAGAAGAAGATCTGGTGTCTACTAAATCTGCTAGTTGTACAAAAGTGGAAAGTGCCTTGGCTGCTCAGGTTGTTGAAAAGGCTGAATGGGTGATTGAGAGTGGATGTTCTCATCATATGATTGGTGATAAAAGTAGGTTTATAATCTTTGAAAAGTATGAAGGTAGAATTGTGAAATTTGGAGACAACTCAGCTGGTAGAATCCATGGTAGAGGATCCATCTCTTTTGATGGTAAGAATAACTCCAATGATGTTATGTATGTGGAAGGACTAAAGCATAATCTTATTGGTGTTGGAAAATTGGTTGACAAGGGTTATGATCTCTGATTCAAGGATAGAAAATGAAGAATCTTGGAAAGCTCTAGAACTGAAATTACATCTAGTACTCAACCTAGAGGTAACATCTTTCATTTAAGTAGTTCTAAAACAATTTATTTGATTGCTCAGATAAATCAAAGTTGGTTATGGCATATGAGAATGTGTCATGTTAATTTTGATAACATTGCCAATATAAGTTCTACTCAAGTTGTAAAAGATCTGCCAAAACTTGTTAAACCTGATAGCATGTGTAGAGAATGTCAATTGGGTAAATAAAACAAAATTTCATTCGAAAGTATAGAACAATTTTCAAGTGGATGGTTGGAACTTGTGCATACTGATCTATGTGGTCCTGTTAGAATTAGGAGTGTGCAAGGAGATAGATATTTTATGATGTTGATTGATGATTACTCCTAGATGATGTGGGTAACCTTCCTAAAAGAAAAATTAGAAGCTCTTGACAAATTCAAAGTGTTCAAGGTTATGGTGGAAAATGAGATTGGTGTGAAGATAAAGTGTTTGAGATCTGACAGAGGTGGAGTATTTAGCTCCGATGAGTTTGATTTGTTCTGTGAAAAGCATGGAATAAGAAGACAGTTATTTGCTCCTAGGACTCCTCAACAAAATGGAGTTGTGGAAAGAAAAAACTAGACCATTCAAGAAGCTACTAGGACCATGATGATGGACACAAATGTTCCTCAAGTCTATTGGAGAGAAGTTGTGAATATTGTTGTCTATACTCTTAACCAGGTGCAGATCAAGGGCAATTCTGGTAAGACCTCTTATAAACTATGGTTTGGTCATCCTCCTACTGTGAGATATTTTAGAGTTTTTGGTAGTAAATGCTATATCAAAAGAGATGAGGATCTAGGCAAGTTTGAAGCAAGAAGTGATGAAGGAATATTTCTGGGATACTCTACTCAAAGCAATGCATACTGGTGCTTTAACAAAAGATTGGAAAAGATTGGTGAAAGTGCAAATGTTAGAGTTGATGAGAGAAAAGAAGGGCATTCCAGGTCTTGCGGATATGAGTCAGAAGATCAAGATGAAAATCCAAGTCAAGAAAGGCAAGTTTAGACCCAGACTTAGATCTAGATTGATCTGGAAAATCTAGTAACTCAAGAGGCTAGTGCAGAAGTTGAGGAACAAGCTCAAGAAATAAAAGTTCAAGAAAATCCCAAAACTCCCAGGTATGTAAGGATGAATCATCCTGAAGATCAAATCATAGGAGATAGAAATAAAGGTGTTTGAAGTAGGAGAAGAATTGTTGAAAATCAAGAAGAAATCTGTCTGATTTTAATGATTGAACCAAAATTAGTAAGTGAAGCCTACAAAGATGAAAACTGGGTAAAAGCAATGGAATAAGAATTAATGCAAATTGAAAAGAATCACACTTGGCATCTTGTTTCTAGACCCAAGGACAAAAATGTGATTGGAACTAAATGGGTCTTCCAAAATAAACTAAATGAAGATGGTGGAGTTATAACAAACAAAGCAAGGTTGGTATGCAAAGGATATTCTCAAGTGTAAAGTATTGATTCTGAAGAAACTTTTGCTCCGGTGGCAAGAATAGAGGCAGTCAGACTATATCTTGCATTTGTTCCTTATAAAGATTTCAAGGTATATTAGATGGATGTCAAGTCAGTATTCCTGAACAGAGAATTAGAAGAAGAAGTCTACATTGAGCAACTAGAAGGATTTCAGTTGTCTGCTCATAAAGATATGGTCTACAGGTTGAGGAAAGCATTGTATGAACTCAAACAAGCCCCAAAAGCCTAGTATGCAAGATTAGATAAGTATATGCTAAAGCTAGGTTATAGCAAAGGCACTGCTGACAATAATCTTTACTTCAAGATTGATCATGAGAATATTCTGATTGTTGAGGTATTTGTTGATGATATTATTTTTGGTGGAAATGTGATATGTGCAAAAAAATTTCTGATCAGATGCAGTGTGAATTTGAGATGTCGATGTTTGGTGAAATGAATTTCTTCCTAGGTCTACAAATCACCCAGTCAGATAAGGGTATCTTCATATCTCAATCTAAGTATGTAAGAGAATTGTTGAAAAAGTTTGGAATGGAGGAGTCAAAACCAGTAAGTACTCCTATGGTAACTGGCTGCAATTTAAATAAAGATGATAATTCACCTAAGGTAGATAAGAAAAGGTATAGATCAATGATTGGAGAACTTCTTTATCTGACTTAGACCAAACCTGATATCATGAATGCAGTTGGACTTGTTTCTAGATTTCAAGCTAATCCTAGAGAATCCCATGTTGTAGTAGTCAAGAGAATTTTTAGATATCTCAAAGCGACACTTGATTATGGCTTATGGTATCCAAAGGATAATGACTTCACTCTTCATGCATATATAGATGCTGATTGGGTAGGAGATGTGGATGATAGAAAAAACACTAGTGGTGGTGCATTCTTCTTGGGAAGGAGATTGGTTTCTTGGCTGAGCAAAAGCAAGAGGCAATATCTCTATCCACAATAGAGGCAGAGTATATAGCAGCAACAAACAATTGTACTTGAGTTCTGTGGATGAAGCAAATGCTAAAGGATATCAAAATTGTGTTTGAGGAGCCTGTCACAATCTTCTATGATAATTCAAGTGTAATAAGCATCTCAAAAAATCTGGTGTTGCATTCAAAGTCAAAGCACATATCAATTAAGTTTCACTTTTTGAGAGAGAAGGTTAATAAGAATGAGGTCACATTGGAGTTTGATTCTTCAAAGGATCAGATTGCAGATATCTTCACTAAGCCTCTTCCCAAGGATACTTTTGAGTATCTCAAAGAAAAGCTAGGGGTTGTTACCCCTCCTAATTAGAATTAAGATGCACTAGAGTACATCAGTCCAGTGGAATTCACAGTCATATCTTGTGATCCAGATTGATGTTAAAGAGGTACTACGAAGGGGGAGTAGTCTGAATACAATTTTTGATTTTGGTCTGAAACAAAAAGAAGGAGACAAGACTACAAATATGTGCCCTTTGCCATTTATGTCAAAGGGGGAGAGAAGTCATGTGAAAAACTAGTTGCTAATGAAAGGGGGAGCAGTAAAGATAATGGTTGTAGAAGTGATAAGAGAAAGGGCGACAAGTTCTTGTCTTGATGGTTGAATTAGTTTTTCACATCATATGTTGCCATCAATGACAAAGGGGAAGATTGTTGCAAATATGTGCCTAAGTGGTGTTCTTATTGATGTCAACATATCCTTGTTGCCATTGGTGTCAACTGTATCTTATTTTGTTTCCTGCCTAGAAGACTGGAATGTTGAGGATATTGAGAAAATTAATGAGGAGCAAAGTATATGGACCATATGGCTGAGTAGAGGATTGTTTGAAGAAGCTCCAGTTAAGATTTGAAGGGTTTGCATGAAGATTTGAAGAAGCTATGGCTGTCTAAGTAGAACTAGTTTCACAGTGTTTAGAAGAGACATGGTGACAAGAAAGAGGTCCAGATTGTTCCAGATATGTAAAATGATGATCTATGAATCTAGAGGCATTATTGGGAAGTCAGTGTGTATCATCAACTCTAGTGGTTCATGGTTTGGAGGTTTGCAAGCAATCTTTCTAGTGTGACAATCATGGTAGATACTGTTCTTGAGGTTCTGGATGAAGATGCAAGTGATTCTGGTGATTTTGGAGGAGTGTGGATGTTTTTGTTGAATTCAATGTGCTTGTGGAGGTCTCTAGATCTTGTGACTGGGGTGTTGGAGGTCCGCATTGAAGATTGAGCTAGTTGTTGAAGATTTCTTCCTAGATGTTCCTATTCTTCCCAGACTTGGCCAACTGAATGATTCAAGCGTGTTGCAGATAATCAAAGAGCAATTTTGTGAAGCATGGCATGTTGGTCGAAGAAGATTTGAGTCCCAATTATGTTTGGCTGACATCATAGTGATTCACATTAAGTTAGATGTTTGTAATGCCAACCTTGATGTTCATTCTAAGGTTGATGAAGGATATAAAGGCATGCAGATGAGTTGTGAAAAAGTATCCTTGTGTGAAAATGTTCTAATCCTAAGAAAGGTTTAGAAGCAGAGCAGAGAAGAGGAGGAGAAAAGGAGCAAGGACAATAAAGGATGAAGAGATAATAAAGAAGAGTTTGAGGGCATAGCAGAAGTTTAGTAAACTTTCAATGGGACTGAACCATGCATGAAGAAAATGCTATTTCTCAGTTCATAGTTTCTGTATTAAACATAAAATCTTGTAGACAGTGAGCCTCCTATAGGCAGTGAGCCTCTTTGAGTAGTGAGCTCTAGGAAATGACCCCTAAGGCAAGTGCCTTTTCATTTCTTTTAAGTACTTTTAACAGGGTACAAATCTTATGGGTTAATCCCCACCGTGGTTTTCTCTTAACCGGGTTTCCACGTAAAAAAATTTGGTGTTATGTGTGCTCAATTTGTTTCTACTCATGTTTTGTTGACTCATGCTTTAATGTTTACATCACTAATTTGATTGCAAGTTGATAAAAAAGATTAAAAGTAGAAAGGTTAAATTTGTGGGACAACTGATTCACCCCCCCTCTCAGTTGTCTGGACTAACTCCAACAGAAAGCTCAGATGCAGACAAGGTGATACTTGAAACAATAGTTTTAAGATTTTTGGTTATGTTTAGTAAAGTATTGATTGAAGTAATATATAATTTACCAGACAGTTTAGCCAGCATCATGACAACAAGAAAAGAAGGGGCCATTGCCAAAGATGTTGAGATAAAGAAGTATATTTTGTTGAAGCTTTGCCCAAATATAACAAATGAAGAAAAAGTTAAAGTCATTAAGAAGCTTAGTGATGAATTTAGAACCAAGAAGAGAGTCAATGTTCTAATGTCTGGAGGCATTGAGAAACTGGTTAGAGAAACTAAGGAGATAACATTACGTGTGCTACATGAAATGTAAATCTTAATTGTGGTCGACACTAATGAAGAGGAACAAAATGTTCTAGATGAAAATATAGAATATGGATCAAGGTGGAACACCTCCTCCGGTAAGCTCTGGGCAAGTTGAAGAAATAAAAGAGCCTGTGGAAGAAAAGAACTCTAAAGAAGCAAAAGTGGCACCTGAAGAAAATGTCCCTAAGGACCAAGGTGAACAAAGATAAGAAGATGATGAATAGATGATTGACAATCCTTCTCTAGAGATAGAGGGAAATGAGTAAGAACTTATTCAAGAAGATCCTCCAAAAAGGCATGATGATGAGATGTCTCATGAAGAAGACAAAAGAGACATTGTTGAGAATTAGTCAATTGACTCTTTGAGAGAGTTTTTGGAAAAGAAAAAGGAAGATTAGATTTTGACTACACCTGAGCTACTGCAAGGACCAATTAACCTTGCCACAATGTCCCCATTACAAAAATTGAGGCTAGGGATAATTTTCAAACTACTATACAAGAAGAGATTTTGAAATCTCAATGGAAGACAATGAGTTAATTGGAGATGCAACATCAATGCTTGAAAATATTATGCTCAGAATGGAGAGAGATTCATCATTAGCTCCTACTAGTCAGTTGAAGAAACTTAATAAATTAGTCAACTCTCATTTTGAGTCCCTTGAACAAGCTGTAGAAAAGAAGGTAAGGGTAGAGATTAGTTGAGCTTACTAACAAATTTGCTCAAGATAAAATTTTGGTAGGTAAGAGCATAGAGTATTCACAGATGGCCATTAATGAAGCTAGTGAACTATATCAATTTTGTCTTACATGGCCTGAGAAGACTAAGGACATAAAAGAGAAAATAGATGGATGGGAAATTCAAATAATGAAGATCTCTAGAAGTTATGATCTAGTAAAAGATGCTATTGGGAATCAAAGGACTACAATTGAAACCATCCATTCTAACATAGATAAGTTGCAAACCTAGAAGGAGGTCGTCAAACATAGAATGAACCAACTTCGTGAGATAGAAAGCTTCAAGATTGCATCCATGACTAGGCTAGTAGCAGCAGTAGATAAGACTAGACAAATCATTGAGGCCCCTACTACTGTGAAGATGGTAGAAGAGTTGGTGTCCAAGGTTAATGGGCATATATTAGTTTTGAGCAATGCTAAGGTAAGATGGGATGAGGATTTGGTTCAAATGAAGAAAATCTACAAAGATATTCTCCCTGCAAATCAGTAAGGTATTTGACTTCACTTGTATATATGTGGATAGTACAAATAGTTTTGAAGTTTTGGTCACATGTACATACTTATGTATCATACACCTTTGCCATTGATGTCAAAGGGGGAGAATGGAGCATGTGAAAAACAAAGAAAAATAACTGAAAAAACAAGGAGAGAAGCATGAAGTTAGGGGGAGTAATGTGAAAAGAGTAAGGGGGAGTAGTATAACAATTTTTCACATCAAGTGTTGTCATCAATGCCAAAGGGGGAGATTGTTGGCAATTTGGTTGAGCTTGATGTTTTAAAGTGTTTTCATTGATGGTAACAAGAAAAGGAACAAGGTTGGAATAGAGATTTTGGTCCGGCAAAGGAAGACCTAAGGAATTTGGCTAAGTGTTGGAAGAGTTCGGAGACAGCGACAGAAAGACAGTGTTTTGATTGGCATTGGTCTGCAGTTGAAAATCAGGTCATGTGGTTCTAGTATGATATTCCTAATCCCTAGATGATCCTATATCCATAGTTTTATCACTTGATCATCTCTAGAATTGTACTTTCAAGTTGCATGAGTTCAACATTATAGAGAACATAGGTAGTAAGAGCAGAACACATATTTGTTTTGATCCCCATTCCTCCGGTGTTGTATTATTTACTATGTGGTTTTGAGGTGTTGTAAACACTTGTATGAATTCTCTAAATCTAGATTTACAGAGTTTGAAGTCCACCAGAATGATAGTTTTGAGCTACTGAGTATCACTACTTGGTTTGACAGAGTTTGATTATAGCAAAGAATGTGTTCTGATAGTCCGCATTTTACCGCAATTTGATATCTTTCTCTAAAGTTTTGAAGGCAAGCATGGGGATTTGTGAAGATTCTTTGATATGATTTTCAAAGTGTCTTGTAGTATGTAGTGAAATTTGTAATCTGACAGATGGATTGAACTAATGGCAGACTGTATTTGAGGCCGACATGTTAATTTGATTTGTGTGCGGCAAGTTCTATTGATTGGAAATTTATCGTAAGTGGTTCTATAGTTGGGGATGACATATGAGAATGTGTTTCAAATGTAAATTGGGTTTGTAAAGTATTTTAGTGAATGAATTTGGTTGACAAGCTACATGTTGATTAACTACACACTTCGTCTTAGTAGGCTGACTTAATGTGAAGATTCTAAGTATTGTGGATATAAAATATGAAATCCAATTTGATGTTTGGATGGATGGATGTGCAAATATGAAGGTGTGTGTGTGACATGTGAAATATTGTGATTTTGTGAAGGTGACAAGTGTAGAAGAAGAGAGATCTTATCTTCATGTAAGAACAGAGCACTGTAGCAGAGCAGTTCAAGATGAAGAGTTTTGAGATAGTTTTCTAAGCATTATTGGAGCTATAATAATGCATTTGTAGATGTAATTATAGTACTTCATTCTGTTAGTTATCCACCCTTCTATCTCTTTCTTTATTTAGGTAGTGAGCATGTTTTGGTAGTGAGCTTCTATGTAGTGAGGATCCTTGGACAGTGAGTCATTTTGGGTAGTGAGCCCTAAGGCAGTGAGCCTCTTTTATAATTTAATATTGTTAAAACATAATATATTGTGAGCTAACACTCATTGTGGTTTTTCCCTTTATGGGTTTTCCATGTAAAAATCTTGGTGTTCATGTGTCATGCCTTGTGGATGTTCATGCTATGTTTAATTTTCTTTAATGTTGTTGAATGGGCAATTGAATTAATGATTTAATGAGTGTATGGTTTAAGAGAATATTGATTCACCCCCCTCTCAGTAGTCCAATTGTTCAACATCATGAAACCCTTGCACCTACTCCCCAATGTGGTATGGATGGGTGTTCCTGAAACTTGGACCAGGTGGTGGTATTAACATGTGTTTATGAAACCCCTGGGCCTCACTTGTGGAAAATAGTTTTCTAGCACCCTAACATGGTTATCCCCCATCCTCCATAGGGTTGATGATTAGGTAAGAGGTAAAGATTGGGGCTTAAATATAGTAATCCTCGAGCATATTATGAATACTAATTAGTCCCTAGTTTTAATGATCTGATTTAAGGTACAATAAGTATGTTGAAGTACATTTATTATGTAAAAATGGGCATACTCCAAGTAGGGGACATTATAGAGGGGCAAAATGTAGGCACCTAAAAATTGTCACAGCCATCTTCTGTTATCACCAACACAATAAACTGATCCAAATCGAATAAATTCCACACTTTTATGCAATGCATATGTTAATTAAACAATTAGTAATTATTTAAATAATATGTCCTCATCTCCTCTCATCATAGAAAAATCATTTTCTTCTACTATAGTCCAAAAATAAAAAATTCATTTAAAAGACTATAGTTCATATTTGTTATGGAGTAACACGTGGACACATTCCTTTTTACATCCTAGTTTAGCTCCTAGGTCCCCGTGTTACACTCTACAAGAAAAATATTCATCCCAATGAGAAATCCCCTGAAACCCATGTCAAATAAAAAACTAGGGGCACATTAATGCTTAGGTCCTAACCAAAAAGGTACCTTGGGACTTGGGTGCCTGTACAGGGTAAAATTTAAGGGATGTTGACATAAGACTTTTAAATGGGTCCTTCCTTGTTGGCTCTTTCAATGAATTTGTGAAAGTTTAACATGATAGCATATATAAACAAATGTTTGAATTAACTTTGTAACAAGTTGATGATAGCAAGGTTATGATATTGAGCAAAAGAGTATTCAAGGCATTCATTGTGTTAGTATTGTGTTTGTTGCAGATTTAGAATCATCATCAACATCCTTATGAATTGAAGAATCTTCATCCTCCTAAGGACTTCACCTGCAAGGTGACATTATCATTGTGTTTGAATCATTTCATCATCATTTGGATTATCTTTAGCCTCTATCCTATAAGGACACGCTCTCTCTCTAACAACAGTGTTGGGAAAGCTTGAATGCTAACCCCGGATATGACTGAGGCAAATCCCTAAACACCACAACCCTAAACCCCTTTTCTTCTTCTGTGCAGGTTACAAGTGTGAGGATTGTAGAAGTGAAGGTACAAGGAGAGTTTTCAAAGGATAAAGATTTGATATTTGGAAATAGAGTGCAAAAATTCCTCTATAGAAGACTTGGACACTAGGCCTAGTGTCTAGCAGTTAAATTAGACATTATATACAACATTTGGGCATCATTTATGACAATTTTCCAGTTCTGAGTTTCAGGATATCAGCACTTTTTGGACTCAGGTGCTAGCCCCAAAGTCTTCCAACATTTTACCTTCCATGGACTAGGTTATGGCATCTCACTGATCATTTTGGTACTTTTAGATCCTGGCTTTCCCTTATTGTTTGCCCGTTATAAGCTAATTATCTCAATTCTATGGTTTAGTACATTGATTAGCCTAGGGTTTTGATAAAAGGCTTGGTTGAATCACATCTTTCCTTAGCAAACAAGAGAATAGGATAAGTAGTTGAGTCCTCTTCCATCTTGTAGTGACTTATGCTTGGTTTTGTCCTTGAATGTTTTAGTGAAAGTAGGGTTTGATCTAGTGTACTTACATGCTTGCATTCAACCCCTTCATTTCACTACAAAATATTTTGGTGAACCTGTGTTTTAAACAATTTGTATCCTAATGAGTGTTGAAATCAGATCTTGCATTAATTCATATCATACTTTGAAAAAATCTTGCATGCATTTTTAAAAAAATTGGAAAAAAAAGCATTCTAGGCTTGCATAAAGGCATAATTTTTCATTACCTTTGTTGCCTATCATTGAAAACATTTTATTTTTTTATTTATACATTAGATATACAACAAATTATAGCAATTAATCATTTCATGATATCACATCTTACATTTGGATATCTCATTTGTAAGGGTTTTGTTCAAAAAACTTGCATTTTTCATATAACCTAGTTATTGCAAAAGACTAGGGTTTGTAGTAAAAATATTATTTCAGATTTTGCTGCTCTCTTCCAACACTCATTCAAATCTGATTTTGAGTTTTATTTTTGGTTCACTGTGTGTTTATTCTTTAAGATTTCAAATTTTGCAATTACACAGTGTGTATTTCCACATTAAGGGAACTTATACACTTCCTTGAGAAAAGTCCTCAATCATTCATATTGCCTTGTTGTGTAGCACTATTTGCATCATACTTACTTTATTTGTAGTGAAATTAGTGTGTTTATTATTTTCAAAAACTTGATTTCCTCAAACTAGTGCCTTGGTGTGGAATAGTCTCACATACATGGCCTCCCATCAAAACAAGGGTGGTATGGTCCCTCCTAGAGTTTATAGGAAGAGGAAGACTCCTGATCCTGAAACAAACTTTACACCACATGACCAAACAACTGGAGACATTAAGGGATCACTTTACATCATTGCATGTATAAGCATATATCCTACAAGAGGGGTCCTTATCGATCCTAATTGCATCATGAATGTGATTACTGAAGAGTTCGTCTACACGCATGATTTGATATAAGAAACTTATGAACCCACATATATGATGGTCAAAACACATAATGGGGATTTCCTCCTAGCTATAGGGAAGATCACATTATTGATTAAAGTAGTTGAGAAAGATTTGGAACAATCATTTGATATTATTCCTACCTCTGACCTATTTGGTATGAAACTAGGCCATCCATGGCTCAAGTCTATGAAAGTGGTCCCCTCTACAGTTCATAAATGTCTAAAATTTCCTCATCAAGGTAGAGTGCATGTTGTCCAACATAGTAGATGGAAACCTATGGTTTCTCATGGAAATTTCAGCCTAGACTACTTTTGGCCACAACCTATTGAGCCTTCTAAACCATGAGAAGATCATTTTTTCCTAGCATACCAAAATACAAGGCAAATATAAGAACAAAATTGGTTGGACCTCATATTGAACAAGTAGAAAGTGAAGAATGAACCAAACTAAAAGAACCCCCTTGACTTTGAGGTAAAGGAATCTTTGCCGAGGTTCCTCCCCTACCATCCTTACAAGGAATGGGAGAGACCCATAAAGAACAAAGCAGTTTACCCAAAAAGATCAATTTGGTACTAGCATCCTCCTCTGAGATGTCAAAGATTGTGGAAAATCATGAGAATCCTTTTGCAAACATCACTAATAAAACACAAAGGAATAGGCAAGCAAGAGAAAGGAGGAAGAAACAAGCGTTAGCTCTACAAGAAACATCTCAACAAGAAAACATTCCACAAATGAATATTGAATCAAATAAGAAAGCATTAAAGGTTGAAAAGTTAAAGGACAATGATTCAATTTGGGCAATAGTACCTTATGTAACACTTTCTTCCAACATTCAAGATTGGGAGGAAGATGATTTTCTCGACAACAACCGCTAGTTCAATTATGTAATAGGTAAGTATTTCAAACCCTTTTTAGCCACCTTTGATGTAGCATCCCTTTGAGTTGCTTTCTTACTTGGCATCTGCTTATGTGTTGTGTTCTCCCATGTTATGTTAAATGTTGTTTAGGTCTCTTTGGATGACCCTTGATACTCTTGTAAGGTCAAGGATACAAGGATACCACCTCTCTAGTGACCATTCTTCTATTTGTCTCTACATTCTTCTACTTTCATCTCCTCTCTTTTATTGTTGCGTGTTGTGCCTTGGGGGTATAACGTTGTGGAGGATGTCTTGGGGGCATTTTCCCATGTTGTAAACCCAAGTCACTTTTGTCTCTTCTCTCATTTTCATGATTTTTACTCTTTATTGACTCTATTAGTCAATGGATGATGAAAACAAATAAATACTGATAAGGATCATGTGTCCCTTTAGCAAGAAAGCAAAAATGGACCCAGTCCATATATGAAGATGGGATTGATACATATATGGACTGGGTATTATCACTCCATGTTGTGATGTATCGTATTGTGAAATTTGTTGTGACAAACCTTTGCAATACTCTAAATCTATTTCTATGTGCTTTAGATTGTTTTGTATCTCACCTTGTTTCTACACTCAGTTCTGAGATACCTGTAGTATAACTTAATGGCTATACTGAGTTTCAAACCTGATAGTGTAGCCTTGGTCTATTATGTGATATGATTTCAGCTTAACTTTCATGAATTGATTTGGTTGTTATCTTAAAGTAAGATTTTCTAACCAAAGATTTTCTTTTTTATTATCTTACCAAATGATATCGATGTGTTTGTGGGAACATTTGATGATCGTGGCACATGTCACTTTGGGGCATGGATTTTGTGAAAGTTCTTGTTCCATTGTGTGTTTTCACTTTACCTTAATATGCTTGATACCAACAAGTGGGATCAACCACTTTAAGGTGGGGGCATCCATAATGGTAACTACTTGATTACTTTTTACACTGACAAAGGATGCTTGTAAGCCCTCATCATGATATGGGATGGCATATCTCTTGAGCTAGTGTGCATCCTTTTAAGTAAAAGCCCTCATCACAAGGTAGGGTGGTGTATCTCTTGAGACAGTGCACACCCTTTTTGACCAAAGCCCTGTTGGAATTAGTTCGGACAACTAAGAGGGGGGGTGAATCAGTTGTCCCACAAATTAACCTTTTCTTCTTTTAATCTTCTTTATCAACTTACAATCAGATTAGTGATGTAAACATTAAGGAATGATTCAACAATCACATAAGCAGAAATAAATTTAGCACACATAACACCATAATTTTTTTACGTGGAAACCTGGTTAAGGGAAAACTACGGTGGGGATTAACCCACAAGATTTGTACCGTGTTAAAAGTACTTAAAAGAAATGAAAAGGTACTTGCCTTAGGGCTCACTGCCCATAGCTCACTGCTCAAAGAGGCTCACTACCTATAGGAGGCTCACTGCCTACAAGATTTTATGTTTAAAACAGAAATAATGAATTGAGAAATAGCACCTTCTTCATACCTGGTTTAGTCCCTTTAAAATCTTACTAAACTTCTGCTCTGCCCTCAAACTCTTCTTTATTATCTCTTCATCCTTTACTATCCTTGTTCCTTTTGCTCCTCCTCTTCTCTGCTTTGCTTCTGAACCTTTTTTAGGATTTGACCATTTTTAGACAAGGATACTTTTTCGCAACTCATCTACACGCCTTTATATCCTTCATCAACCTTGGAATAAACATCAAGGTCAGCGTGATTTAATACGCATCACTATACTATTGGCCAAACATATTTGAGACTTGAACCTACCTCCAATAATACACCACTCTCCAGAGAATTGCTCTTAGATCATCCGCAACATGCTTGAATCATCCAGTCAACCAAGACTGGGAAGAATAATAACACCAAGAGGGAAATCTTCAATAACAAGCTCAAACTTCAATGTGGACCTCCAACATAGCAGCCACACAATCCAGAGATCACCACAAGCACATTCAATTCAACAAAAAAATTCACACTCCTCCAAATCATTAGAATCACTTGCATCTTCATCCAGAACCTTAAAAACACTGTATGTCATGACTCACACTGGAAAGATTGCTTGCGGACCTCCAAACCATGAACCACTTAAATGGATGATACATACTAACTTCCCAAACATGTCTCTAGATCCGCAGATCATCATTTTACATATCCAAAATAATCCAGACCTCTTTCCTATCACTCTATCTCTTCTGAACACTGTGAAACTAGTTCTACTTAGATGGCCATAGCTTCTTCAAATCTTCATGCAAACCATTCAAATCTTAATTGGAGCTTCTTTAGACAATCCTCTACTCACCCATATGGTCCACATACTTTGATCCTCATTAATTTTCTCACTATCCTCAACATTGCAGTTTTCTTCAATAGGAAATAAAGTAGGATGCAGTTGACACTAATGGCAACAAGGATATGTTGACATCAATGACAACACCACTTAGGCACATATTTGCAACAAGCCCTTCTACGATAGGTGGGATGGTGTATCTCTTGAGCTAGTGCACATCATTTTAAACAAAGTCCTCATCATGAGGCGGGGTTAGATCTGGAGTCATTCACCCTTAAGTGTATCTTTGGTGGTTGTGGTAGTGTAGCTCAACTGTTAGGTGTGTTTGACATGTTTTAAATAGTGGAGTAGTGATGAGCTCTTCCCATATCGCTCGTGTTTTCCATGTATAACAAATATAGTGTGTCAATGACATACTATGCAGTGATCATGTATTATGTCATGTGTTTTATGTGTCTTGTGTGTTTGTGGTGTGGTCTAAAGACATGTAGCAATGAGGCCCCCCACATTGTATGTGTTTTGTACATTTTAGTTAGCCTTATATATAGAAGTGTAATTGCTCAATTAGGTCTTGTCTTCATCTCTTCTTTGTGTCTTGCATGACAACATTCATGTAGTCTCTGTCTATTGCATGCTTCCACTGTCTTCTTCGTGTATTGTGTGCTTCTCTACTATATTCATTGTGTCTTATGTGACTATTAAGTTTTTTCTTATGTTTGCCTAAGTCTACAGGCTAGAAATAGTCCTTCAAACTTAGGATGTGTCTTCATTCTATTGTTTGATGTGTTTTGATATGCTTCGACCAAACTTTAATGAATGTGCTATATCATAGGTTTGTACACAGATTAAAGTGGGGCCTAAATGTTATGGAGTAAAAAGTAGATACATGCCTTTTTACCTCCTAGTTTAGCTCCTAGGTCCCCATGTTCACACTCTACAAGCAAAATATTCTTCCTGATGAGAAATCATTGGAAACCCATGTCAAATGGGAACTAGGGACCCATTTAATGCTTATGTCCCAACCAAAAAGGCACCTTAGGACTTGGGCACCCATGTCCAAGTCCACCCTAATTGGTCAGGGTAATATTTAAGGGATGTCGGCATAGGACTTTTATATGGGTCCTTCCTTGTCAACTCTTTCAATTAATATGTGAAAGTTTAACGGGATAGTCTATATAAATAATATTTGAATTCATTTTGTAAAAAGTTGATGATAGAAAGGTTATGATATTGAGAAAAAGAGCATTCAAGGTATTCATTGTGTTATTGTGGAAGATTTGTGTTAGTATTGTGTTTGTTGCAGATTTGGAATCATCATCAACATCCTTATGAGTTGAAGAATCTCCATCATCCTAAGGACATCACCTCCAAGGTGACATTATCATTGTGTTTGAATCATTTCAACATCATTTAGATTATCTATAACCTCTATCCTGCAAGGACACGCTCTCTCTCTAACAATGGTGTTGGGAAAGATTGAATGCTAACCAAAGATTTGACTGAGGCAAATCCCTAAACACCACAACCCCTAAACCTCTCTTCTTCTTGTGTGCAGGTTACAAATGCAAGGATTGGAAAAGTGAAGGTACAGGGAGAGTGTTCAAAGGATAAAGATTTGAGATCTAGAAAAAAAATGTGGAAATTCCTCTATAGTAGACTTAGGCATTGCCCCCAGTGTCCAGCAGTTAAATTAGACATTGGATACAACATCTGGGCATCATTTACAACATTTTACTAGTTCTAAGTTTTAGGGTATTCAGACTTTCTAGACTTGGGTGCTAGCCTCAGTCTTCTAACATTTTAGCTTCCGTGGAATAGGTTATGACATCTCACTAATCATTTTAGTACTTTCAGATCCTAGCTTTCCATTATTTTTCTGTTATAAGTTGATTATCTCAATTCTAGGGTTTAGTGCATTGATTAGCCTAGGGTTTGATAAAACGATTGGTTGAATCACATCTTTCCTTAGCAAATAAGAGAACAAAATTAGTAGTTGATTCCTCTTCCATATTATAGTGACTTATGCTTGGTTTTGTCCTTGAATGTTATAGTGAAAGTAGGGTTTGATCTAGTGTACTTACATGCTTACATTTGACCCCTTCATTTCTCTACATAACAATATTCACCTCCCAAAATTAAATAAATATACCTATTTATTTAATTGCCTATTTTGTCCATTTTTTATTGCTTTTGTAATCAATTACTAAAATCTTCCTAAGTGTGTGCACATGGGTTAATTAAATTAATTCTACATTACCTCTTTCCCCCATGCTTCTAGATGGACACTTGTCATCTTATGTGCATGCATGTACATGACAAGTGGTGCTTTGGGAGTATGGGAAAATCTTCCTTTTTTCATACTTATCCTTCTTTCCACTATGCTTCTAATTTTAAATTACATGTGGCACTATTGCATGGAATTTAAAATTACACTTGTCCTCTCCTTCAAATTTTAAATTCTTCACAAAATCTAAACCATACATTTTCATAAATGAGTCTCTACATGTCATACACCTACCCAATCCTAGCCATCCATCCATTCAACCACTCAATTTCATCCCTTGATCTCCCCTTGAATCTTGGAGCATCTCCCTCATCTAATCTTTTTGTGCCTTTTTTCCAATTCTCCTTGCTTGAGGATCCTCAAGAAATATGAGCCCTTGATCCTCACAATTAATCCTATCCCTCCATCCTCACCTCAAAAAATCTATAAATTAAGCTCTTCCCCTCCATTTCCAACAAGCAATTTGAATGCAAACAAATTCTGCCTCTATGAGCACTTAACATCCTTTAGCAATTAGCATAAATCATATCAATTAGGACATATTAAGAGCTTTGCATAATCAATTAGGGTGCAATTAGGATAGTTTACTTGCATCATTCTTTAGTCTAATATTGAGGTTGCAATTGGTTGTGAATTGAATAGGTTGAAGTTATTTTAGCTTGTTTATGATGGTTCACTCTCAATAGCATACATGGACAATGATATCGATCAAGTGAGTTGGGTAGGGGTGGAAGATATGGGAATCCTACTGGTGGTGTGGCTAACTAAGTGGTAATCTTGGGTGAAGGGAAAGTAGAGTGCTCTTAGGTAGAGCAGTGACAACTAACTTGAGGTAGAAATCACCACTTCAAAGGCACATGGGAATTATGGTCCTTATCCCCCAACTAGGCAAAAATAGGGGCCAAAACCCCATGGGATCAAGTGCCAACCTCAAGGAGAGAAGTCTTTGGTATAACTATAGGCTTTGGCCCTATAAAATTGGTATAACTATAGGCTTTGGCCCTATAAAATCTATAAATTGCTGATGTAAGAGCAAGTCTCATGCTTTATGATTCTTGTAGAGTTGCACAATACTAATGTATAAAAGTACCCCCAGACCAATCAAATCATTCCAAGTTAGAAAACCATACCTTAGAGTGATGTAGGCTAATGCAGAAGTTGGCATAGGAGAATATTTTGTAGAATATGCCACAAACTAATAGACCCATTTTCTAACAAGAATGGAATTGTACTAATCTGTACAACTATATGGATTTTGACAACTCATGATTCTTCTAAACCTCAAAAAATGGTTTAATATCAAAAAGTTTAAATCCTGTCAAGGTTTATATTGATTTTGATGCAGTCGACATAGGAGGGTCTAGTGGGGGACTGTCCAACCTTGCAGCCTTAAACAATTAACAACATGATTAATCAGAGATGCAATGGAAGTAAATAGGTAACAACAGAAAGAAAGAGATATTCATCAACACATGGCACAAGGTATATCCTGGGAAAAGCCTAATAGGGAAAAACCTAACCTTCAAAGCTCATTCCTCTTATATTATGATCTCAAAACATATTGCGTATGCCACACGGGCTTTTACAAACATTAGGCCACAACCCAGGATTACAAAAGATTCGTATAACAACATTCTTCCATGATTTCAATGCTCTGCTCTTCGCTTCACTTCTACTTCATCTTCGGATCAAAACACTTATGAATTTGCTTCATCTCTTCGTATACTTGATCATTTCATCACTAGTGCCTTGTAGCAAATTATTATCTTTCATTTATATCCTCCGTAAGCATTCAAATCATTATCAAGTTGGCCTAATTGCAACGGCTAGTTGTGAAATGTGTGTACATGGATAGGTTGGACCTAAACATAAGGTATTGCTCCGCTGGTACATAGAACTTTGTGTGGATCTCCATGAAGGTCAAACAGGTCCTATACTTCATTGAATAATGTTCCTTTAAGCTTTAGAAGTCACAAAATTTCTCTGCAATCCGATTAGACTTCATTGAACACTATCGGCTCTGCTTTGTGAAAATAGGTAAAAACAAGTAATCTTTTGATAGCAATATCTTTCTAGAATCAAACCTAAATGATCTAAATTTTGGATATGTTGTAGATGATTATGTCAAGATACTAATTCTAGGTCCACAACCTCTAATATGCAAATGCAGTAAAATGCGGTATTCTCCAAGGTCGCCCTCTTGGTACTTTGCAACATCATTGTCAACTATCTCAATTGTTCTGAATGCTTCCTAATGCTCTTGCATCAAACTCTCAGGGTTAATTGAAAAGTGAGCCTCTTTACTTTGGTTTGTATTATGTCAAAATCAATTTTGTTTCTTTGAATAGGTTTGACAATCTATTCACAGGTACTTGTAACTGCCTTAAGTTCAGCGGTCTGTTCAAGTCCACCCTGTAAAACTACCTCAAGCTCTTCTAAGTTCAGCATTCTACTTGCAAGCCTTGCACTGCCTCAATGATTGGTGGTCTGAGAAAGTCTTCTCCATAAGCTGCCTCAAGTTCTTCATCTTGTCATGGTCTAGGTTCAGCGGTCTACTTGCAAGCCTTGCAGTGCCTCAATGATCGGCAGTCTGAGCAAGTCTTCTCTGCAAGCTGCCTCAAGTTCTTCATCTTGTCATGGTCTAGGTTTGGTGGCCTACTTGCAAGCCTTACACTGCCTCAATGATCAACGGTATGAGAAATTCTTCTCCACAAGTTGCCTCAAGATCAATGTCTACTTCAATTAATTAAGAGTCAATCAATACATGCTTGCATCCTCTAGAACAATCAGTTACTTCCTTGATTCTGTCAATGCACTTTTTGAATTTTCTCTACAATGCTATCTAATCTCTAATCCCAGATACCAATTCCTCTGCACTCATTAAGATGATGCAGAGCATGCAACAAAGTGGTGAAAACAGATTAGAATTACAAAACTATTACTGTGGTTGAACCTTTGAACCCCTTGAACCTAATGAAC
Source organism: Cunninghamia lanceolata (assembly GCA_027924645.1). Lineage (NCBI taxonomy): Eukaryota > Viridiplantae > Streptophyta > Pinopsida > Cupressales > Cupressaceae > Cunninghamia > Cunninghamia lanceolata. Next base: position 1,680,723 of record BSBN01000201.1, on the reverse strand, counting down.
TCGTGAACCATTGAACCTTTAACTATCAGTTCAGCATATGCTATTAGTTCAACATACTTCCATCACCTAGACTTAGGCTATCGGCGTAACCCTATCCTCATCGCCTGATATCAAAATTCACACTGATATGTAATTACTTCACTTTGACTCTGTTGAACAAATTGAACCTGTTGAACCTTTAAACTGGTTCAACCATCGGCAAGCATATACTATCGGTTCAGTTTTCAACTAATCTTCTGATGACTCTTCTCACACTGATGACTCTTGTTTAACCTTCTATCACCGGTCACCCATTGTATCTCCACCCACTTTGACCGCTACAGTTGGTCGTCACTTGTATCTTACGAGATGCATATTAACAATGTACATTCCAATATACAATCTTCGACATGCAAATGTAGTATACTCACCGAATGTCACTCGCATACAACTACGATATACACACAGATTGTCTTCAACATACAATTGCAGGATATACACAAAATGTACTCTGATACAATTATGATACACATAGGAAATGTATCTTCACTTAAACAATGCCAAATCTAACATCGAGGACATCCTCTGCCACCAAACTCGCAGTCTCTATTCTGTTGAACCTAGCACATAGAGATGCTAGGTTTTCTACTACGACAACTCTTCACCCGATGGGATCCTCTATTCCATTCTACCATGACCACAAACAAAAAGAAAACAAAACAAAAAACTATATACATAATCCATTCCACAGATTTTGGACAAACCCAATAGTGGAATGGTCTTAATCTTGCATCTTTGACAACAGAAAAACTAGATTATGTATAGAACAATTCGAGACAGAGAATATACACAGAACAAAGAACTTGTAAACACAAACTAATAGAATTTTTATTTCTTCAATCAAACTTCGTCCTCTGATCTCCTCTTCCAAAAATGTGTTTTTATGGTCTCTTCCCATCCAGTTCCAACCAGAATACTAGAGGTTGGAGTCGTTACAACTTCCATGATTCGGACTTTGCTTAACCAAGATTATAAGCCAAAACACTAACTAAACACACGACACATGTTTAGCACACAACATGATTTAAACACATCAACAAGACACTTCAAACAACTCAACACACATGATTTGATCATCCACATACCCCAATTGTCCAGATGCCCAAATTGGCTTATCAGGATGCCAAATTTGTGACATTGGTTCACATGATGGGGTCTTTATTACAAAGATGAAATCACAACACAAGTCCTACATGACAACATGAACAAACATAACAACATATCAAAACCTTAGTTTGCTCCCTTAGATGTATATTTGGCTTGTTGAAGAGGTGCTCTTGCACCATACTCCCCGGGAGAAGAAATCTCAAGCCCACTTGAGATGAGAGTCTAAAGGTCTGCACCGTGGTTTGTGATCTGATCTTCAGTCATCCAAACTACCTCTAAATTAGGTTTCCCATGCCAATCCACCAAGTACTCCATGTACTCTTTGTTCCTTGTCTTCTTTGCCACTCTTGAGTCTAAAATCTTCTTCAATTTTGGTGGATCATGCTTAGGGATATCATCATCTGTTGTACCCTGCAATGGTTCTTGTTCTACATCTGCATTATACTTGTATGGAGTTAAATCACATACATTGAAGATGGGTGACAATCCAAGATCAGGAGGAAGTTGGATCTCATAAGCATTTTTCCCACACTTCTTCAAAATCTGACATGGTCCAATCTTCCTTTGCATTAGCTTGGTATGTTTACCTTTTGGGAGCCTCTCCTTCTTTAGATGAACCCACACCAAATCTCCAACATCAAATTGTACATCCCTCTTCTTCTTGTAGCATATGCTTTGTACTTCAATGTAGTTTGTTGGAGTTGGGTCTTGACTTGCTCATGCACCTCCTTGATGGCTGATGCAAAGGCTTCTCCATCTGCACTAATAGACTCTTCTATTGGTAAATCTCTCAACTCCAAAATAACCCTTGGATGAATGCCATAGACCACCTGGAAAGGTGACTTCCTTGTACTCCTATTGATGATGTCATTATAGGAAAATTCTGCTTGTGGTAGGATGTTATCCCACTTCTCTCCATACTGCCTTCTCAAACACCTTAGCAGATTTCCCAATGAATAGTTAACTACTTCAGTCTGCCCATTTGTCTAAGGATGGTAGGCTGATGAGAAGGATAAATTGGTGCCAAGCTTTTTCCAAAGAGTCCTCCAAAAGTGGCCAATAAATCTCACATCTCTATCTGACACTATGCTTAGTGGAAACCCATGTATCCTTACTATCTCTTTGAAAAATAGATCTGCAACATATGAAGCATCACAAGTGGTTTTGCATGGCAAGAAGTGTGCCATTTTACTAAATATGTCTACTACAACAAAAACACTATCATATCCCTTCCTTGTCCTAGGCAAACCCAACACAAAGTCCATGCTTATGCTCTCCCATGGCCTAGAAGGAATGGGTAGTGGATGATACAAACCTGCATTAGTGGATCTCCCTTTTTCCTTTTGACATATCACACATGCCTCCACAAATCTCCTCACATCTGACTGCAACTTGGGCCAATAGTAATGCCTCTTCACAAGATCAAGAGTCTTCTCCAGACCAAAATGTCCTACCATGGCCCCACAATGTTTCTCTCTATTGATATTCAGTCTCGTAGAACACCGTGGAATGCACAATTGTCCACCCTTCAAAAGTAATCCATCTTGGATAAGAAATTCAGAGTACTCAACATGATATTTATCACCAAAGGAAGTACATACCTTGTATATCTCTTCAAAATCTTCATCAGCATCATACATGGTCTTCAAGGAGTCAATGCCAACACTCTCCAATTGGATCTAATTTATGGTTAGAGCCCTCCTGCTCAAAGAATCTGCCACCTTGTTCTTGACCCCTTTCTTGTGCTTGAGTGTAAAGGTGAAAGCTTGTAAAGTCTCCACCCAATTCATGTGCCTATGGTTTAGCTTCTCTTGATTGTTTATGAAACTAAGGGCATGATTATCTGTGAATACTATGAATTCTTTTGGCATCAAGTAATGCCTCCACTTTTTGAGTGACTGTACTAGAGCATACATCTCCAAGTCATAGGATGAGTATCTCTTCTTAGCATCATTTAGTTTCTCACTGAAAAATGCAATAGGCCTACCTTCTTGACTGAGTACTACTCCAATTTCCATGTGGCTTGCATCACATTCTACCTAGAAAATCTTGTTGAAGTCAAGAAGTGCAAGGATTGGTTTCTCTACCACCTTCTTCTTTAGTGTTTCAAATGAATCATCTGCCTCCTTTGTCCAAGTGAATCTGCACTTCTATCCTCCTTTTATGGTGTCAAGCATGGGTGCACAAACATGACTAAACCCCTTTATAAACTTCCTATAGAAGGTTGCTAACCCATGAAAACTTCTAACATCATTCATGATTCTAGGAGTTGGCCAAGACAATATGGCACTTACCTTCTCTTGATCCATTTTTAGTTTACCATGTGAGATGACAAAACCCAAATATATGATCTCCTCCTGCATGACCAAATAGTTCTCTAAATTGATCATTAGCTGCTCTTCCTATAACCTTTTGAGGACCAGGTCTATATGTTTGAGCTACTCCTCCCTTGTATTACTAAAAATCAGGATGTCATCTAGATATATGATGACAAATTTGCCTATGAATTCCCTTAAGACCTCATTCATCAACCTCATAAAGGTACTAGGAATGTTAGATAAACCAAAAGGCATGACCTTCCACTCATATAACCCCTCATTGGTCTTGAATGTAATTTTCCATTCATCTCCTGGCCTAATCCTAATCTGATGATAGTCACTCTTTAGATATATTTTTGTGAAATATTTAGCACCCCCCAAGCAATCAAGAAAATCTTCTATCCTAGGGATTGGGAACCTATACCTGATTGTTATCTTGTTGATAGCCCTTGAATCAGTACAAAGTCTCCAAGTGCCTTCCTTCTTTGGTGCTAGGACAGCCAGCACTGCACATGGGCTTAAACTCTTGCCAATTAGGCCTATCTCCAATAACTCCTCAATCTACCTTGCTACCTCTGCATTCTGTTCTGGGGTAAGCTTGTATACTACCTTGTTTGGAAGTGTAGATCCTAGGATTAGATCTATGCAATGGCTGATGTCCCTTATAGGTGGTAGGGACCTTGGCATTCCATTAGAGATGATGCCTTTGTTCTTGTCCAATAGCTCTTGGACAGTCAGATCTATGAACCTTTACTTCTTCTCTCTCTTGACTTCCTGTTGTTGCTCCTTGTTCACCTTTAGGCATGGAATTAGAGCATATGCAAATCCACCTTCTTCTACTATTTCTTTCATGAATTGTTTTCCTTCTACCATCATCAACTTAACTTCCTTCCCCTTTGATTCCACTTCATTCTCCATCAATGGTAGCAATTCTATCACCTTACCATCCTTGGTGATTGAATATGTGTTCCTAACTCTATCATGGTGTGCTTTTAAGTCATATTGCCATGGTCTCCCAGATAGGAGATGGCAAGCATCCATCTTGGCAATGTCAAACAATAATCTATCTTTATATGTTCCAATTTGAAACTCCACCCAAGCTTGCTCTTCCTTAACTATTTGCTGACCTTGAGTGAGCCATGAGACCTTGTATGGGCAAGGATGTGGTAGTCTTCTAAGCTTAATCTTTTCTACCATTTCAATGGACACAAAATTTTTAGTAGATCTAGAGTCAATCAGAACTTTACATACCTTTCCTCTTGCCTTGCAAGTAGTTTTGAAGGGAGACTTTCTTTGTGGGGGTTCTTTGTCAGGAACCTTCATGATGGTCATTGCTCTCCTAATCATCAAAGATTCTGCTTTCTTAGGATATCCATAATTGTTAGGAGCATTCACACTTTGATAAGTGTTTGAGCTTGTCACACTTTGACAATCAGATTCTTGGATCAAATTTGTCCTTCGTTCTCCCATTGAACTTGTTGCCTTTTCTGGACATCTGTTGGCTATGTGACTTTCTTGTTGCAATTGTAACCTCTAAGAGGTCCTCTACCCTGAGATCTCCCTCTAAATGGTGGTCTTTTGCCCCTAAAGCTTCCTCTTTGATTGTAATTTCCCCCTTGAGTTTGATTGTTGTCTCCTTTGCTGCTCTCTTGATTGGATTCTCCTTGGTGTCCAAATCCATTTCCTCTGCCTCTGAAATGACTTCTTCCTCCTCTTTACTGTCTCCCTCTTCCTCTACTATTCTTCTCTTGCCTTCTCTTTAATTTCTCTTCCACCTTGAGTGCCAATTGGTAGCACTTTTGGACTATCTCTGGGTTATGCAAATTTAAGTCTTCTTGGATGGAAAACTTCAATCCATTGAGGTATCTTGCTACCTTCTCTTCCTCACCCTCCTTTACCTTTGCCTTTACACATAGTTTCATGAACTCTTTAGTGTATGAACTGACATCTAACTTCTTCTGCTTCAAGTTTTGTTTCCTCTTAAGTAGTTGGATGTTGTAATCCAACAAAACATAGGCTTCCTTCACTAAAGCCACCATCTTCTTCCAAGTAGCAACTCTATTCTTTCCCTCTTTCACCCTGTCATCTTGAATGAAAGTCCACCAAGTTAGTGCATCCCCTTTCATTTTGGATTGGGCCATCTTCATCCTTTGGTGGTCTGGTATCTCCTTGGTCTCAAAGAAATTATTCAAGGAGTCTATCCACTCCATCACTGAATCAGGATCCATTTTACCTGCAAACACAGGTAGGTCTAGTTTCATATCCACGGTCCTTCTCTCCATGGATTTGAGGGCATTGATTAAGGGTCTCTGGTCTGTAGGAACCTCCATTTCTTCCTGCCTAGGGATCTTCTCTTCATCCCAGTCATCACCAAAATATTCTTCTCCCTTCTCTACTTTGTCCCTCAACTTCTCTAACTCATTTCTCAAGGCCTGATTCTGAGCCCTAATTGCTTTGCTCTTTGCCAATTACTTCTTCACTAGAACAACCAACTCAGTGTTGGTCATCTTCGCTGGGTACTCTTGTGACCCCTCTTTGTCTGACATCTTGTCTTCTTCTTCTACCCAAAGGAAACTCCTTAGCTCTGATACCACTTGATACAGAGCGTGCAATGAAGTGGTGAAAATAGATCAGAATTACGAAACTATTGCTGTGGTTGAACCTTTGAACCCCTTGAACCTAATGAACTCATGAACCGTTGAACCTTTAATTATCGGTTCAACATACTTCCATCGCCCAGACTTAGGCTATCGGCGTAACCCTATCCTTGTCGCCTGATATCAAAATTCACACTGATATGCAGATTACTTCACTTTGACTTCATTGAACCAATTGAACCTGTTGAACCTTCAACCGATTAAACCATCAACAAGCATATACTATCGGTTTAGTTTTCAACTAATCTTCCGATGACTCTTCTCACACTGATACTTTCAATTTTGAATATGCATTGTTTAACCTTCTATCGCCGGTCACCCATTGTATCTCCACCTGCTTTGACCACTACAGTCGGTCATCACTTGTATCTTACAAAATACATATTAACAATGTACATTCCAATATACAATCTTTGAAATGCAAATGTAGTATACTCACCGAATATCACTCGCATACAATTGCAATATACACACAAATTGTCTTCAACATACAATTGTAGGATATACACAAAATGTACTCCAATACAATTGTGATATACACAAGAAATGTATCTTCATTGAAACAATGCCAAATCTTATGTCAAGGACATCCTCTGTGACCAAACTTGCAGTCTCTATTCTGTTGAACCTAGCACATAGAGATGCTAGGCTTTCTACTGCGACAACTCTTCACCCGATGGGATCCTCTGTTCCATTCTGCCATGACCACGAACAAAAAGAAAACAAAATAAAAAACTATATACATAATCCATTCCACTGATTTTGGAGAAACCTGCCAGTGGAATGGTCTTAATCTTGCATCTTTGACAACAAAAAAACTAGATTATGTACAGAACAATTCGATACAGAGAATATACACAAAACAGAGAACTTGTAAACACAAACTAATAAAATTTTTATTTCTTCAATCAAACTTCATCCTCTGATCTCCTCTTCCAAAAATGTGTTTTTATGGTCTCTTCCCATCCAGTTCCAACTAGAATACTAGAGGTTGGAGTTGTTAAAACTTCCATCATTCAGACTTTGCTTAACCAAGATTATAATCCAAAACACTAACTAAACACATGACACATGTTTAGCACACAACATGATTTAAACACATCAACAAGACACTTCAAACAACTCAACACACATGATTTGATCATCCACATGCCCCAATTGTCCAGATGTCCAAATTGGCTTATCAGGATGCCAAATTTGTGACATTGGTTCACATGATGGGGTCTTTATTATAAACATGAAATCACAACACAAGTCCTACATGACAACATGAACAAACATAACAACATATCAAAAACTTAGTCTACTCCCTCAGATGTATATTTGGCTTGTTGAAGAGGTTCTCCTACACCACAAGATCTTATTCTTTCCTGTCTACATACACTTCTCCTATACTCTTCCTTATTTCTTTGTCCATATTTACATTAGTTTGGTACATAAACTTTCTCTTCTAGTATAATATTTTGTCATTCCCTCTTTCTCTAGAACATGAATTTCCTTTCCCTGCTATGCTTCACACTTGTTCACACAAACCTTCTCTTGCACTTCTTTCTCAAATGATTTTACACCAACTTGCTATGGTTTCTCAGATGTTCAGTCTATAACACAATTCTCTTTAAGATTAATGCTTCACCTTCTTTTGGTTTCTCTATCAAATCTAATGTCTCAAAAGGTTCCTCTTCCTCTGCATAAACTATCTTTGTATCAACAGGCTCTTCTCCTTCTACGTAAATTATCTCTATATTAACAGGCTCTTCTTCCTCTGCACAAAATGTCTCTGTATTACTGATTGCTTCTCCTTCATTAGCTTCTTTGGTAATAGGTTCTTGATGAATTTAATTGCTTGATTCTTTTCTCCTCCAAACTTGAAAATAGGTTCCTCTTCTAGTAAATCCTCTTTCATCTCTTCTGTATCCTTCACTGTGATAAGAATTGTGACTCTTGTCATTTCTCTCTCTATAGTTTGAATTACTATCCTTGTTTTTCTCTGCATAAGGTCTATATCCTGAACCATATCCTCTTTTCTCTCCAACATATGAATACTTCCATCTATACAATCTTCTAAACATAAAAGTAAGATGTTTCCATTTTATTCCATTAACCCATCCATAATCGATCTGCATACAATCTATCATAGGCTTTCCCCTCCTTATCTTATTCCAACACATCTTTTTAGAATGATTCCTTAATCCACAAAATTTACAACAGTGTAGATCCAAACAAAATTCCTTTTCATGTCCATGTTGATTACAATGTGAACAATACATACCTCTGCTTCCCTGATTTGACTTGTTTGAACTTGTAACAACATCCTTACCTCTATCATATCCAAGGCCTTCATTTCTTGATCTTATCACTGGTTCAATAGGTTCTATAATTCCTTATTGATGCTTTCCCAATCCATGTCCTTCATATCCCATTCTTTGCATGATTTTGAAACCAATACCATCACCAACAACTGCAGGTTTAGTTACACTATCATCTTCAATCTCATTTTCTAAAGACGCTTTTGCATTATCACACAAATCATTAGTATCACAAGAAACATCACAATACTCAGGCTTAGATCTCAGGCTTTCATTCTCTTTTCTACATTCTACTAGTGACTACTCCAACTGATTAACATGTTCTTTCAACCTTGATATTTCACTCTTCTGCAAACTATTTTCCTTTTTCAATTCTTTCAAACTTTCTTCTAGATCTTTGTTCCTTTTCTCCACCTTCCCAAACAACTTGAATCCTTCTTCTAGTTCTTCAAATCTCTTTACAAAATCTTCAAAAAACTTTAGCTCTGCCTCTAAATCTTCATTCCTCCTTTTTACATTTTTTAGTTCTTCTTCAAGAGCATCATACTTGTCTTCTCCTAGTTCTTCCATCCTTTCCAACAATTTTGAATTACACTTCTTGATTTAACATAATTCTTCTTCCAAAATATCCCTTTCGTATATCAGGTTTTGATTTTCTTTCTTCATCCTTTTTCCAATCTTCCCCATTGAAACAAATTAGATAAACAACTGAATGTGAAAAGCTTACCCAAATATTTCTTGCCTTGATCTTTCTTCTACAGTGATTCTTGTTACACTCTATGGTTTCACACTTTCTTTCAACACTTCTATCCTTCAAACAAATTCACCACCTCTCAACATATTTGCAACCAGCCTAATAGATTCAAAATTGGCTCTGATACCACTTAATGCAGTCAAGGTAGGAGGGTCTAGTGGGGGATTGTCCAACCTTGCAGCCTTAAACAAATAACAATGTGATTAATTAGATATGCAAAGAAATTAAATAGGTAACAACATAAAGAAAGAGATATTCATCAACACATGACACAAGGTATATCCTAGGAAAACCCTAACAGGAAAAAACCTATCCTTAAATCTCATTCCTCTTATATTATGATCTCAAAACATATTGCATATGCTACTCAGGCTTTTACAGACATTAGGCCATAGCCCATGATTAAAAAAGATTTGTATAACAACATTCTTCCATGATCTCAATCCTCTGCTTTGTAACTTCCTCTATTCTCTACTCTGCTCTATGCTTCACTTCTGCTTCATCTTTGTATCAAAACACTTATGAATTTGCTTCATGTCTTCATATACTTGATCATTTCATCACTGGTGCCTTGTAACAAATCATTATCCTTCATTAATATCCTCTGCAACCTTTCAAATTGTTATCATGTTGGCCTAATAGCAATGACTAGTTGTGAAGCATGTGTACATAGATAGGTCAGACCTAAACATAAGGTATTGCTCCACTAGTGCATAGAACTTTGTGCATATCTCCATGAAGGTCAGCCAAGTCCTATAATTCATTGAATAATGTTCCTTTAAGCTCTGTAAGTCACTTAATTTCTCTGCAAGATGATTAGACTTCACTGAACACGGTCAGCTCTGCTATGTGAAAATAGGTAAAAATAGGTAATCTTCTGATAGCGATATCTTTCCGGAATCGAACCCAAATGATCTAAATTTTGGATATGTTGTAGATGATTATGTCTAGATGCTAATTCCAACTCTGCAACCTCTGATATGTAAATGTGGTAAAATGAGGTATTCTCCAAGGTCACCCTCTCGGTACTCTACAACTTCACTATCAACTATCTTAATTGTTTTGAATGCTTCCAGGTGGTCCTGAATCAGATTTATAGGTTTCTATGCCTTCTAGACTCAATGGTGAGTTCCATTTTGTACTAGACTATACCTATGAAACTTCTTGTCCAAAACTCCTCAAACAAGGGAAATAAATTATAGAGGTGAATCTCTGATACCATGTAGGAGTTGATAGTGAACTTTATAGGAGCCAAGGATCACCTGCAACTAAAAAAACCTTCCACACAAGAGAGAAGAAATAGAAATGTTATATTGGCAAAGAAAGATCATGGTGCATACAAGATGATAAAGTAGGATAATAATGTATAAGAGAAACCTTTCTTATATAGGCAAGGTGAGGGATAGGATAAAATAGGATTATAACAAGTGTCATAGTCATGAAACACAAGACGCAAAAAGTAAATACTCTAAATGTGCCCTAAGTAAACTTAACTAAGTAAGTGTGAAAAGGACCCAAGAAGGAAAAATTTAGGGAGTAAGTCCATTTAGAAAATGATTTCATATGCTCAAGGTAATTTTAAAAAGTAATGCAAGAATTAGTTAATATGGATTAAAGATGTAAGGAAAGAGGAAATGGAAGCTAATCTAGCTTCATTTAGTGAGTAAAAGCAATTATTTATAGTCAATAAACCAAAAAAAAAATATATTATATGAAATGCTAGTATTTGGAATCAAGAGTAGCATAGCATATAACACTCAAAAAGGTTGATTCACAATGTACACTAAGATTCTCAAGGGTGAGAATGTATTATTTGGTGATAACAGTGGACATGAAATGATTGGAGTAGTAAATATTTAATTAAAAATACCTTCTAGCATTAGATAAGAATAATTTAGCAATATACACATAATTTGATAGTAGTGTCTATGTTCTCTTAGATAGAAATGGAAAGGTCATTGCAAAAGGTTCCAAACACATATAATGTACTTACTGTGAGGCCAACTATTTTACCTCCCATATTTTGATCATTATGCTATTCTGTAGATGACACTATCAGACCTTAGTGACTATGTTTCATTATGTAGACTTGATGTTTTATCTCACTGATTTGATACCTGTGATTTGATTCGGTCATATTGAATGATATGTTGTGATTTGATATATGGGATTTATATTAGATGTTACCTTGTTATGAGATTCTAGTTATTTATGTGATGTGAACTATTTGACATGTGATGGAAAATGTAGTATTAATTTGTAGTTATGTATTGATGTTCATTTCGATTGCGTGAAGTTAATTTCAGTTGCTTCAGCTATGACCTTTCATGACAGGACTGACACTTGATCGAGATGTGCAGGTTTTACGTTCCCTAGCCACAGGAAATCAGAGGTAGGATTCACACCATGTTATTCCCTGTAAGGCCGATCCATTCCCAAGAGGGATAAGGATCACGTGTGTAATTGAATGATGATTTATTGTGCTTGGTTTAATTTTAATTATTTGTAGCCTTAGTACCCTTTCTTTTTCTTATTTTTGATTAATATTTAATGTTGTAAAATTTTATTTGATTATGCCACTTGGTATTTTTATTATTTCTTTTGGGCCATTTAAATGTGGATTTTTAACCCTTTTCATGAACCCTAGGGTCCCAAAAGTTACCCTAGGTGGTCAACCATGAGTCTAGGGTCAACTTAGACTACCTAACCATAGTTTTGACTCACCTTAGGTCACCCTAAACCATGGTTGAGTGAAAGTGACGAATTTGGAAAGAGGGAAGATGGGGGATGGGCCTTGCCTTGGGAAGAACCCATCTCCCATCCCTATGTGTTGGGAATCATTCCCAAGGAAGACTTGGGAGGTCTCCAAGAGTCCTCCCAAAATCCCAACTGAGTGGGAGCACCACTCAAGACCATTGTCTTCTTGAGGTGTGAGTGGGAATCCAACTCACCATTTGTCCCCATCCCACTTGTGTGGAAGCACAAGTGGATGAGGTGGAGATGGAGGTGGAGTGAGAGGAGGATATTTGTAATCCTCTTACCTTCTCACTCTTACAAGTGGTTTTGGAGGAGGGAGGAGATGGTGAGAAATGTCACCTTCTCATTCCCTCAAGGCCAAGTTGATGGCCTATAATAGCTCCTCTTGTAGAGGAGAGGGGGTTCTTCTCTCCTATTCTTTTTCCTTGCAATTTGAGACTTCTTGCAAATTGTAATTTTCCTTTCTAGTTTGGAGGAGTTAGAGAAGGTTGGAGAAATTCTGAAAGTTGGAAGGCTTGGGAAGGCTTGGAGCTCTTCACCAATTTCTACTTCCATTGTCAAGGCCTTGAAGGTAGGCCTCTTAACTTGCTTCTTAATTTGCTTATATGATGTTCCATGTTTGGATTTTGGTTGTAAGTTGTTTGCATTTGTGATGTTTGCATTTGATGTTGGGTTGGGAGTTATGGTGAGAGCACCTCCAATGGAGGTAATGCTCAACTTGTATGGGTAGGGGAGAGGAACAATCCTTGGGGGCTCTCCCACAGTATGTGTTTATGCCTTGAGGGCTTATTATTATTTGAGGAGGAGATATCTGAATTGGCAAGAGTGTCATGCAATTTGTTTGTGATTCTTATGGATTGTGGTGTTTTGGGATTTTGGCTTGAGGCCAGGGCTTGATAATTTCTTTTCATTTGGGAGCCCTTTTAAGTTGAGAGATCTATCCCCTACCCTCACCAAACTCATTTTTATGAGTTGAGTATTATGTTAACCCTATGGGGTGTTTCTATTTTGTGTTTAGTGTGTGATTGTTGTTGTGGAATGAAACCCTGTGTGAATATCCCTACCTCCCTAGCTCGAGGGTGACCCACTTGCGGGTCTACAGTAGGGAGGAGAGCTTTTCCTTTCGTAGTGGCTAGTCTTGTTGTTCCTGTTGTGTTCTATTGCAGGTTGTGTGAAAAGGAGTGAAGTTGTTATGGAGTCTTCTTTATGTGGACTTGCAGAGTGTTAATGGCTATTGGAGCCAAGGCCAAAGAGGCCTCATTGTATTGTAATTTGTACAAGTTTATTTGGTTATCTTGCTAAGGGTTGGCTGTAATAAATGTTATATGAAAAGTAATCTTTACTTGAGTAAAAGACTGGTTATTCTTCCTATGAGATGAGCTAAGATTGTGAAGTGCACATTAAGTTGTATTTGTAATTATGTTATTAATCTTTCAAAAAAATGTAAGAGTGTCATGTTGTTGATTAGATTCTGTTATCTGTTGTCATGATAGGAAGAGAAAATTAGAGATTGTTATCTGTTGTGTTTGTAGTTCCCACTGCATTAGTAGTTGTTGAAAGAGAACAAAACTAGATTAGAATGTAGTTCCTAGTTTAATTTTTGTTTTAGAAAAAAGAAAAAGAGAGAGAGAGAGAGAGAGAAGGTATTTCTATATAAACCAGATTGCTCTAAACAAATAATTGCATTCTGTCATTGAATGTACAAATGGAAATAGTTAAGTTTGATATTAAGTTTCCATTTACTTGATTTTTAAAAAAGGAAAGTTAGTATTCAAAAAGGAGAAAAATACATCATTGGTAATTTAAAAGTTATTTGTATAAGAGAGAGAGGGATTGAAGTTAAATAGTTGGTTGATGCTTAAGGTTTTACTGAAGATAAAATATAGTTGCTGTCCAGTTTATTGTTTAAATCTGAAAGTCATTCTTTTTTTGGTTAAGACTTATTTTTAAAAAAACATATAGTGTTTCTATACATTTTATCTGCTGCAAACAAATACATATATGTTTCTGTTATTTTGTGATTTAAACAAAAAAAATACATATATATAAAGAGTTACTGTTTAAGTTTTCAAGTAAATATCTTTCAATTTTAGGACCTATCTTGTGAAGATAGGTAAATCTAATATATATATATATATATATAAATAAAGATTATTTAAAAAAAAATATTTATTAAATACAAATTGTGTATTTGCTGGAGCTTAGACTGTGTATACCTTTATCCCATATAAGGTATGTATATACATAAAAATATGTATATATAAATATATATATATATATATACATATATATCTAATATATAAATATAAATATATATATATATATTATGCTTCAAAATGTAGTATATACACTGAATACCTATTAAGTAGGAAGTTAGGGTTTCAATTTATATATATCTTATATAGAAAAAATAAAAAATAAAAAATTAAAAAATTAAAAAAATAATAAACAAAAGAAAAACTGTGAAGGGGACTGTGGGCAGCACCCACAACCCCTTGCCCCTTATACAGAAGAGGGGTGTGGGTGGGGGCTCCACCTCACCCACACCCCGCACCCCCTTACCCCCATAGAAGCCCCCCTCCTGAGCCTTCATCCACCACGCCACCACTCCCGCCGCCCTCTGCAGCCACACACCTCCACTCCGCCACCACACAACCCCACTACCACCACCTATTTCCACCCCCTCAGTACCTCCGTCACTCTTCCCTTTAGCGCCACCGGTGGTGGCTCTCCTCTCCACTTTTCCTGCAAGAAATTTTCAGCAGCAACTCATCATTGTTTTTAAATAGTACCAGAATATATATATATATATATATATATATATATATATATATATATATATATCAAGGAAATACATATGTAATAAGTAAATACTAGTGAATCTTTGAGGTTGATGGAGTATACCCCTGTGAAAGCCATGGCTTCCATCCTTGGCTGCCCATTTCTTTCAAACCCTAGCTTGCAACAACAAAAGAAAAAGAACAAAACAAACACAACCAAAGAGATTAGGGCAAAACACAACAAAGAAAATAAGAAAAGAAAGAAGAAAGAATGTGAAGTTAGGGTAGTTAGAGGAAAGATAAAAGAAAATAAGTTTAGGGCATCTTGTCTAAGAGAACTATTTTGTTAATGTATTTAGTTTCTCTTTTTTTTTCTTTAGATTTATAAATTTTATAATTTTTTGAGAAGAATAGGTGAGGATGATGGTTTTAAACTTAAATTTTATTCTTTTATTTTCTTTCCTTCCTCTTGCCTTTCAATCAGCTAAGTCCTCTATTTCCTTTTAATGTTTAATCTTATTTTTGTTTTAATAACTCTGAAAATTTCCTTTTGTAATATCTGAATTTATCCTGATTGGGTTAGTGTAAACAATGGATTTAGTCTTGTGAGTTAAATTTATTTATTTTTGACAGGGTTAAATTTTCTTTCTTGTGGTTAATTTCATTTAATGGGATTATAGCTTCATTTTCCTAGGCGAAAATTCTACGTTGATTTTTTTAAAACGATTTTTTTTATATTATTTTACGGGGAGGGTCATCTAAACCCTCCTCCCTCGTCTAATTAATTTTGAGTGAGATATTAAATAAAATGCCAAATTATAGTTAATGTCGAACTCGGTTTCTTAGTTGAATTTTAATTGATGACTTAACATTTTGAATTATCAATTTAATTTAATTTATATCGTTGATTTTGTCCTAGGCTAATTTTACATTTAATTGTAGTATTTTTGCTTAATTATTTTTATTTAATTATTTTAAATTGAATTAATTATTTTCCCATCTCTCTATTGGCATTTTATTTAAGATTTATTTTTGCGTCAACGATAACACGTTATGCTGCTAGAATTTCATTAGATTTTTAGGGTTTGTTTATGCGTTGTGTTATTTAATTTTGTTTCCACCATCCCAACTTAATCACGTGCCATCTGGTCATCTTATTTTAATCACTTGTTGATTTAAGTTTAATGAGGGTTCATTGCAGGAAAATTTCATCATCGCCAAGGAAACTTAAGGATTCAGGTTTATTTAGTCTAACCCTAGAAGTGACACACTTCGTGTCGTATACCCCTAGACAGCCTACACCTCATCGAATATGTTGTCATGTTACACCTCAGGTGTATTGCCACCGAGCACACAAGCACGTGCGAGGTGGTTCTTAGGGTTAGGGAGGAAAGTTTTTTCGTGGTTCGTGTCATGACCACATGGCGAATGTGGGCATGACACACGTGTTTGTGTGTCGTGACCACATGGGAGATGCGGGCATGACATTTGGTATCAGAGCCTGGTTTTTAAAACACTGGGCTTGTTTTAGGCACATTATTGTTTGCGCAACCATGATTGACTTGTGGCTACCTTGTTTTGTAGGATGCCTCCCAGACAAGTTTGACAAGTGCAGACTCGCCGCACTCCACTCCCAGAGGTATGCACTGATTCATCAGCTGTGGGACCGAGTCAGCTAGATCCACAGGTACAGCCACTCCTACAGCCACAGCCAGTTCCTCAGGTACCGCAGGCACCACCGGCCCCACCAGATATTGGTCCACAGATATTACAGGCCTTACATGCAATCTTGGATAGGCTTCCACCGGCTGTAGTTGAGCCACACGTAGAGCCACGTGTCGAGCCCCGCAAGGATCCATGAGAGAAGCCACGCGTGGAGCCACGAGCTGAGTCTCATGTATAGCCACATGTGGAGCCCCACATAGAGCCACAAGGGGAACCATGTGTGGAGCCTTACATTAAGCTGCTAGAGACAGAGGAGGTTGGTTCGGCCAACAAGGCCCATAGCAAGAGCCCTCGACATCAGGCTAGGCAGGACGAGACAATACGTGTAGAGCACTTGGGTCACAGGCCTTATGATTATCATGCAGATGAGCCTATCAGGGGGCATAGAGATAAAGGAGATCCCATTAGGGATATATTGAGGTTGAAGCCTCCTACATTCATTGGGACCACAGAGGGAGCTGAGGCAGAGGCCTGGCTTATCAGTTTAGACAAGTGCTTCGTGTTGCATCCTTACGAGGGCAACACGAAGGCCCGGGTGGCAGTACACTTGTTGTAAGACGTAGCAGCTACCTGGTGGCACACTAAGGAGTGCAAGCGTCACCTTTCTTTAGACACCCTCACATGAGAGACCTTCATTGAGCACTTCAATGCGTGCTACTTATCAAACCATTACAGACAACGTCATATAGATGATTTCCATGATCTTCAGCAGAGGGGACTTTCAGTGGCTCAGTATGAGGCTAGGTTTACAGAGTTATCTAGATATGTGGAGTATCTCCATGATGAGAAACTCCTGGTGCATAAGTTTATCAGGGGACTGAACCATAGTATAGCAGGGCCTATTTGGATGGTAGACCCCCAGACTTTGAGTGATGCTACCGAGAAGGCATACATTGCTGAGGAGATTCAGGGACGAGGGCAGAGTTCATGCCCTCAGTTTCAGGATCAGGGACAGCAACAGCATTAGTAGAGTTTTCGTAGACCATCACAGCCACCTCACAGAGGAGGATTCAGTTCAACATCGTTACCTCCTAGACCCTCACAGCAGCAGCAGTCACAGCAGTAGCAGAGAGTTAGGACATAGCAGAGGTCACAGGGGGGACATAATAGAGGTTGGCAGTAGCAAGGCCCACGCAAAGATTAGAGGCAGCAGGGACCACCTACGGGACCCATGAGGTCGCAGCAGTCTTATAGGGGCTCACAGGGGTCTACTGGCAAATCAAGACAGTAGCAGTCAGGTAGGACTCAGACTGTATAGGTACAGGTTAGGGGCCCTTGTTATGTTGTGGTGGAGCTGGACACCTAGCTAGAGAGTGTCTACAGGGTTTTGCAGCAAGGAAACAGCCTCATGCAGGAGGATTAGAGTAGACAGTGGGTGATGTGGATAGATCCCACCATATGTTTGCAGCGGTAGATAACCGCCAGGCAGATTTTTAGGCATCAGTGATTGAGATGTTAGGTATGATTGGGCATAACCCCATTTCTATTCTCTTTGACTCTGGTGCTACTGATTCATGTATATCTCCATCGTTAGTGGAGCGTTGCAGGCTAGTGGCCTCTAGGCAGGGTGATAGGTGGGTGGTTGAGTTGGCCTCAGGGGCCAAACTGACAGTAGATGCCTTAGTTTAGGATTGTGAGATTACTTTGGGACCCTTCACTACAGTATACAACCTTAGAGTCATGGCTTTAGGATCCTATGATGTGGTGTTGGGTATGGATTGGCTTGCGGCTCATCGAGCCAAGCTAGATTGTTGCCGAAAGGTGATCAGCTATTTAGATGATCATAGCACATCAGTTGAGATTGTGGGCATGCAGAAGCCCACTGCATTGTGTATGATATCCACTCAGTAGCTTAAGCGCTGCATGTGGAAGAGATGTCAGATGTTCGCCATCACAGTGAGCGACAAATCAGATGACGAGTAAGAGGCATCTTTGGATGATCATCCCATCCTTAGAGAGTTTGCTGATGTTTTCCCAGCAGAGTTACCGGGGATAACTCCCTAACGTGAGGTAGACTTTCACATAGACTTAGTGCCGGGTGCCGAGCTAGTGTCTCATGTACCCTACAGGATGACCACACATGAGCTCACTGAGCTCAAGCTACAGTTGGAGGACTTGTTAGAGAAGGGGCACATCCGACTGAGTGTTTCACCTTAGGGCACTCCTGTCATCTTCGTGAAGAAGAAGGATGGGTCTCTTCGTTTGTGTATGGACTATAGGTAGTTGAATAAGGTGACGGTGAAGAACCGTTATCCTCTGCCCAGGATTGATTATCTTTTCGATCAGATGCAGGGAGTCAAGGTGTTCTCTAAGATAGACTTGAAGTCTAGGTATCATCAGTTATGTATCACAGAGATAGATATCCATAAGACCACCTTTCGGACACTATGAGTTCATAGTGGTTCCCTTCGGCTTGACGAACGCCCCTGTAGTGTTCATGAGTCTCGTGAACGGGGTGTTCCGTACCTATCTAGATCGGTTCGTGATCATTTTCCTCAATGACATTTTGATCTACTCATGGACCGAGGAGCATGAGGAGCACCTTCGTCAGGTTCTACAGTGTTTGTGAGAGCAAAAGCTTTATGGGAATTTGGTGAAGTGTGCATTTTTCAGGGTAGAGGTTCAGTATTTGGGGCATATCCTTTTCGGTGATGGAATCTCAGTAGATCCATCGAAGTTCAGGGCTATCAGGGATTGGCCAGCACCCACTAGTGTGACAGAGGTCAGGAGTTTTATGGGGTTAGCTGGTTATTACCGTCACTTTATTGAGGGTTTTTCTCAGATTGCGTGATGCAGAGTGGAACGCAACAGAGGCAACCTAACAGGAAGGAGTAGCCAACAATACAAACAGCATGATAAAATTCTCTATCTGCTGAACATCATCATCATATTTCCTAGAGACACCACCAACATCATCACATTTCAACAGCATCATCATATTTCGGATGATCGCAAATATCCTCCTGTCGATTACTATTTACCTCCTCCGTTTGTCGCCTATCATCATCATCATGATAATCAACGGGCGCAAACATCCTCCGGTTGCACTGTTCATCGGGTGCCAAATACAAGCGACATCATCATGATATTCAATATCACCTTCGTCAGCAGGATATCCAAATATCCGGTTGTCCAAATATCCTGATGACGTTCCACTTCAACAACTTGCCTTCGATGCTTCACTGCCCGACGATACAAGCAACAGCATCATGATATTGTTCATCCGGTTCTTCGAAACCTCCTGATGATGCTAATACAACTTCCTGCCTACGCCGATACCTTTCCACATAGCGACAACAGGATAAACCCGCATAGAGGGATTTCTTAATATCCTGATGACGATGACGTCACACATCATCCTGATGAACTCTTCAACACTTAGCCAAAAAACTCAACTTTCACACCCGCATCCGTTAGCGATATGCGGATGATGACCTTCCCCGAGAGATGATCCTGACTGTGATATATACACTGAGTATATATCCAACTCAAAACATCATGATGCACCTGCAACATGCAAATTTCACCAACTTCATGACCCGATCCTGATGGTGATGGATTCGCAGATGATGTTGCGGCTCGTTCCGACTGGAAACGCACATGCAGACTCATGTGTATCCTTCCACTGCATGAAACACTCACAACCGCATAATTTCACAAAGATCATGTGACGACCGGGCCGGATCACCTCCAAACCAAAATCTAACAGTTTATCTTCTAGACCTAGCACATGAGGATGCTAGGCTGATTTACAGCATGCTTCTAACAGATCTCCTGAACAATGCAATGCATAAACAGAAAACACAAATGCAATCTAAGCTATGATACAGGTCCATTCCACCGATTTGCAGGATCAACCGGTGGAAGGGTTGAAAGTGGTCATTAGCTTGCAAAACGGAAAGGAAATCAACCCAGATGCAAACAGATAATGCAAAAGACGAGATCTTATTCAATTGAAATTCAATGTCCTGAATACAGCTTCACAATGTCTGAACTGCTCTCCTGAATATCTACTCAACACCAGTACATCAATATCAAAACTATATGTCTAAACCCTACAGATTGAAGGTATATATAACAAATCCTTCGAGTACTACTAACATCACTTCCCAGCGGCTGGGAGCTTCCAAGCGGCTGGGAGAGAGGATAGCTCAGACTCTCTTATCCCGATCTCTAACTGCCTACACTTACTCCTATGCTGAACTATTACATAGCATTGGTCACAGTGGACCTTATCACATGATAAGTCAAACATACTAAAAATAGCCTACTACCCTGTCATCATGCGGATAACTATCCGATATCCTGATCATGTATGTCATCATGCGGACCTATATCCTGATCATGTGTGGGTGCTCCTGCACCATTGCGCACCCCATCACTTCCCTTCAGCGAAAAGGGAAGAGCTTTCTTTGGACTGAGTAGTGTGAGAGGGCCTTTGGGGTCCTCAAGGAGCATCTTACTAGTGCTCCTATTTTAGCAATTCTTGATCCTGCAGCAGATTTTATGGTTTGCACAGATGCATCACTTGAGGGATTGGGAGCTGTACTTATGCAGGGTGGTAGAGTGATTGCATATGAGTCACGAAAGCTCAAGACCCATGAGCTGAACTACCCCACGCACGACTTGGAGTTAGCAGCAGTGGTTCATGCTCTAGTCCATTGGAGACATTTCTTGTTGGGTCATCGCTTTGAGCTCCATTCCGACCATCATAGCCTTTAGTATATCTTCACAGAGCCGAATTTGAACACCCGTTAGTGGCGTTGGATGGAGTTCCTATGCGAGTATGACTTTGATGTTCACTACATCAAAGGGAAGAAGAATGTGGTTGTTGACGCACTGAGTTAGAGGTGCCACGAGCTCTTGACCTTGACTTTGCGAGTGGACTTGAGGGATCACATTATTCAGCATCTGCTAGAGGATGAGTGGTATCTTGAGGTGCAACAGGAGATCAGTTCACAGAGGGCCCTTGTGGGCAAGTTTGTAGGGTATATGTACTTGACATAGATGGTTTACTTCGTCATCGACAGCGCATCTATGTACCCCGCATAGGTGACCTACATACTGTAGTGCCATCAGAGGCTCATAGAGCACCATACGTGGCACATCTGGGGGTGAAGAAGATGCATGCCGATCTTCGATAGTTGTACTATTGGGCGGGTATGAGACGAGATATAGCAGAATTTGTTGCTTGATGCCTTGAGTGCCAGAGGGTCAAGGCTGAGCATCAGTATCCAGTAGGTTTCCTATACCCACATGATATACCTAAGTGGAAATGGGACACCATTTCCATGGATTTTATTGTTGGTCTTCCTATGTCTTCGTGTCGCCATGATGCCATCATGATGACAGTCGACAAGTTGACCAAGGTGGCTTATTTCTCTCTTGTACACATAACATACAATGCGCCAGCTGTGGCAAAGGTATTCTTAGATGATATTGTGAGACTACATGAGGTACCTCATCGTATCATCTCAGACAGAGATCCAGTGTTCACTTTAGCATTCTGGAGAGCCTTACAGCAGGCATTGGGCACATAGCTCAATTTTAGCTCCGCTTATCATCCCGAGACAGATGGACAAATAGAGCGGGTGAATCAGATATTGGAGGACATGCTTTGGATGTATGTTATGGACCATTAGTCTAGATGGGAGGAGTATCTGTATCTAGTTGAGTTTGCCTACAATAATGGGCATCATAGCTTGTTAGGTATGCCTCCCTTTCAGGCTCTATATGGCAGACCATGCAAGACACCATTGAGTTGGGATCAGATAGAGGACAGAGTTGCCATCAGTCCAGAGCTAGTTCAGGATATGGAACAATAGGTCACACTAATTAGACAGAGGTTACAGAAGGCACAGGATAGGCAGAAGAAGTATGCCGATGCTAAGAGGATAGATCGGAGCTTCTCGGTGGGAGACAGGGTATTCCTTAGAGTGCGGCCACACAAGAGTCCAATCTGTTATGGAAAGGGCTCTAAGCTCGCACCACAATTCATAGGACCCTTTGAGATTTTGGAGTGGATAGGACTAGTTACCTATCATCTAGCATTGCCACCTAGCTTGTCATGTATCCATGATGTCTTTCATGTGTCTATTTTGAGACGATATATATATCTAATGTATCTCACGTACTGGACTGGAGTGCTTTACAAGTAGAGGCAAACATGCAGTTGGTGCTGGAGCCAATTCACATATTGGCTCATTGGATGCTGGGCCTTCGAGGTCGAGAGCTAGACCAAGTTAGGGTCTAGTGGGATCGATATGATGAGGTCACGGTGACTTGGGAGGATGCAGCTAGTTTGAGGGCACTCTATCCTCACCTTTTTGATGACTTCCAGGAGGAAGTTCAGTCTTACGGGGGGAGGATGTGAGGCTGACTATTTTACCTCCCATATTTTGATCATTATTCTATTCTGTAAATGACACTATCAGACCTTAGTGACTATGTTTCATTATGCAGACTTGATGTTTTATCTCACTGATTTGATACCTGTGATTTGATTTGGTCATATTGAATGATATGTTGTGATTCGATATATGGGATTTATATTAGATGTTACCTTGTTATGAGATTCTAGTTATCTATGTGATGTGAACTATTTGACATGTGATGGAAAATGCAGTATTAATTTGTAGTTATGTATTGATGTTCATTTCGATTGCGTGAAGTTAATTTCAGTTGCTTCGGCTATGACCTTTCATGATAGGACTGACACTTGATCGAGACGTGCAGGTTTTATATTCCCTAGCCATGGGATATCGGAGGTAGGATTCACACCATGTTATTCCCTGTAAGGCCGATCCATTCCCAAGAGGGATAAGGATCACGTGTGTAATTGAATGATGATTTATTGTGCTTGGTTTAATTTTAATTATTTGTAGCCTTAGTACCCTTTCTTTTTCTTATTTCTGATTAATATTAAATGTTGTAAAATTTTATTTGATTATGCCACTTGGTATTTTTATTATTTCTTTTGGGCCATTTAAATGTGGATTTTTAACCCTTTTCATGAACCCTAGGGTCTGTTGTGTGGTTACACAACACGCCCCATTTTGACTTGGCAAAACAGGGACCCAGCTTTTGTTTTGGCTTGTGTTGTCTGTTTCTGGCGGTTTGGTAAAATTGAGTATGATAAGCAGCATCATCATGAAGGTCAGGATGTGGTAGGTCATCATCATGAGGTTAGTTTCTCAAAGTTCATATTTTGTTTCTATGACTTCATGGTTGGAAAGAGCTTGAAATTTCATGCAGGTTTGCCTTTTACATCACTTGAAAATTCGTCCATATGAGAGAGTTATGAGCAGTCAAAGTTTTGGTCAAACCTGATAATTACTGTATGATGAGCATCATCATCATGATATTTGAAAGGCTCTCCGATAATATCCTGAGGTCGAAACATCCGGACGTCAAGTTTAAGTCGTAGTAATCCTTTCCCGTCAGGCGGTCTTTTGTATCGCCAAAGGTCATCATGATCATATTTCGAACCCGATACACATGAAAATGGGCGGGAAAGCATGAAGCGATGAAATTTTGAAGACCTGATTGCCTGTTGCTGCGCATTTTTGGGGGTTTGTTTAATTAAGCGTTTTACTTCATGTTGTTTATCCACATGATGATGATGAACTTAATGTTTGTTTATTTGCAGGAAGTCATGATGATGCTGCTGAAGCTGAGCGTTGAGATCATGATGATGCTGCTGAAGCTGAGCGTTGAGATCATGATGATGCTGCTGAGCTGATAATTACAAAGTTGCGCATGGAGGCAACATGAGCCAGAAATGAGGAGGATATTGTCAAATATGCTGTTCGCCAGCTGGAGACCGAATCAAGTTGAAGATGCTGGAATATTCTGTGCCAGCTGTACATTTGCTAACTGGCGAAGCATGTGCTTTTCATCTGGATCGCTAATTGCTATGAGGCGATCCTGATCCTTGGATCATTGTAACCGTTTCTGGCATTTGCTCTATATAAAGGCCAGAGCCTGAAGCATTTAAAAAAAAAAAGAAATACATTAGAGTACATAGACGCATCTGGCGCAAAAGTTAATTACAGTAGAATAAATTAGGAGATCGGATTACTGAGACTAATGAGGATAGAATTGTTGAAATGTCAAGGTTCTTTCTTCAGATCACTGTAAATGTACCTGTTCTTGAGCATACTGAATGAATATGAAGTACCAGATTACATCCTGATTGTAAATTTTACGTAATCTTTCTGTTGATTTCTGGATATGTACTGGTGAATGCTGTGTTCAACTGGAAGCGCTTTCATTTCATTACATGTTGTTGTCAACTTTCCTTTGAAGCTTTGCACTAGATCATGCGGATTTGTGGAATGTCCTGGTGAAGTATGATTTCTAGTTTTCCTTCTTTTCATTGCAAGTATGGGAGCTTGTATGTGAATCAGTGATCTAAGTCCAGTAATTTTAGGAATCTCACTCTCTAACCCTTTTCCTTTTTTTCAATTTCATTAATTCATCACCATAACTGCAAATCATGATAAATAACAAGCAAAAACAGTGAAATATGCTGAAATCCCGTAGGTAACTGAAGATCATTAGCATATTTGAGTTAAATGCATGTAGTATTGGAAATATCATGCAAAGAATCATAAATAATGATAGAAATCATGCAAATATCAGCCTGTATGCACATTATTTGACTAAATTTACAGTGCAGAGGTAGAATTGTTGGAGGCTTATGCAGAGCGAACATCCAGAGCAGGATATTTGAAGATGATGATGATGAACAGTGCAAAAACACGTAAGGCCCCTGAATGGAAAACAGCAACACACATCAACCACTGAGTAACGTCAGTAGATTAAGACCTAATCAACGGAGACTTGGGATCATGAATTCTTTGAATTCATCGTATCTTTCAAGATGAGTAAAGGTTGTTGTGTAACTTTTATTCTATGTTTGCGAATGACTAACATCATGACCAACATAAATTGGCGCTAGAAGGAGGGCCTGAGCCATTTCTCAGCAAATAAATCCTGTTCAGTTGAAGTGATATCCCCTGCCTCAGTTTAGCAGCCCGCTTTAAATCTTGCAAACGTATCTGCAGGCTCCTCGCTTCTAACGCAACATAAATTGGCGCTAGAAGGCAGGGCGTGAGCTGCGAATTTTTGGATTTTCTGCAAATATTGCATAAATATTTCAGCATTTGAGCTAAATGTCTACAAATATCTCTTACCTGAGATGTTTTGGTTGCACCTTTGCAAAGATCTAGCCCAAAGCATCAAAAATTTGTTTGATTTTCTGGACTTTCAAAGTTTTAGTCTGAGATATGATAGATCTCCTTAAAATTGCAAAATAAAAAAAATTTTGAAGAATAGAGTCTCATTTTGATGGATGCATATGAAAATAATTGTCAAATTAACATTCCTTTATTTCAGGAAACTCTGAATGGGCAGATTTACCCTCACAATTTGTCTAACTTTGGTTTATCTACCTGTTGCAGGATACACCAGACTACAGAACACAGTGAAATAAATTGTTTAACTTTCCTCACAAGGTTGGATTTATACTTGAAAGGACTAATATTCTTTCTGGACGTGTTCAGGGTTGAAATTTGCTAAGAAAATGAAGAAGTTTGCCAGGAAAATAAAGAAATCCGCCAGGAAAATGAAGAAATTCTGGAGCAACAAGCAGATGCAGCACCAGAAGTTATTAATTGTCCAGACACTGAAGTAGATCATTCTAAAGATTTTGAATTATACTTGTCTAGAAATATACAGTGTAGTCAAATATTAGGTTTGCCCATTGATGATGTCTTGATTGAAAGCTGGTGCAGATTACATGATGAAGAGCATTCAGAGAGAGATTGCTACCCTTGCTTGGTCATGTTGAAAAAGATTCTAGAAAATACAATAGCTGAGTCAGTTCCAGAAGGTAATGAAGAGGAAACATCTTTCCTGGATTCATTTTATGGTGGGATTGATAGGAGTTCTCTACTTCCTAATACAAGTAAGGATCAGTCAGTATGCAGGTATGAATCTTGTGAAAATTTTAGAGAAGAAATCACTCATCAGGATAATATTTTTGATTCTGATCCTAATACTTTTGATAAAGAAGATGAAACATCTTTCCTGGAGTCATTCTATGGTAAAGAGAAGTGTAAACAGATAGTAGAACAATTTAAATGCACTCCTAATGATGAAGTTCCTATGATGGTAACTCAGGGAGTCATAGAGAAGAAAATAAATGCTGATTTATTACCTGACTTCTTTGAATTAAATGATCAAATGCAAGAATGTTGCAGGTTAATGGAACCAGATCCTTTACTAGATAGAAGATGTGAATTATTCAATGAACAATTCCTAAAAGATGAAGACGTAGAAGACTTTGGAGTTGTTGTGCATAATCAGATGTCACTCCAGAAATATTTAGAAAATGAAACAGGGGAGTGTCCTCATCAAGTGAAAGTTGTTTCTCCTTTACAGTCAAATGATTTAGAAATGATAAATTTCTGTATATCAGGTTGTGATAATAAAGATACTTATTTAGATGCTGATGTGCAGGAAACTGAAGAAAATACTGAGAAGTTTCCTAAACTGGAGGATAATCTGAACATCCAGAATGAAGGGATAAGGCTGGATAAAGATGAAGAATTAGTACATCAAAAGTCATACATCCTTCAATTTGAAGAGGGACCAGGCACTGAGCCAAGTAGTGAAAATATAATGACAAATGGAAGACCAACTGCCAATGAAGAAGCATGTCCAGCAAAGCCAGAAATACACCAGGTTGTATTTCTCCTTTCCACAGTAAATGATGTTGAATACTATTTTGATTATGGAAATTCAGAAGATAAGACATGCATATGGATTAATCATGAACATGGTGAGCTTCCTCAGTTGCTGATCATCAAGAGTTGTTCTATTGAATACAGTGAATTCAGAATATCAGAATATTCTTCAGAATATAAAGATAAATTTGCTAGGTTGAGAACCATAACTAATACCCTGATGCTCCTGCACAATCAAAAGAAGTATGCAAATGCAGGTGTCCTTAGGTCTTTTTCTGGTTTTTGTTTGCCTAGTAGTGTGTTGTATATAATTTTGTAGATTAGTTGTTTGTACAGTCTGCTTGTTTTGCTTTCTTGTTCTGTTCCTGTTGTTTCCTTTTTGTAGGTTGGTTGTTTGTATGGTGTTGTTTCTGTTTTGTGTTGTTTTGGTTGGGACCTTGTTCTGGTAAGTCAGGATGATGCACTTCATCACCTTAAGAAAATAGTTAAATTGTTAGGATTCAAGTGATGAGATCAGATTTAAAGATAGGTTATGATTCATTCTAAGAAGTGTTCATGATCAGGTTTATGATGTCTTTTCATCAAGGTGCCTTTTCTTGTCCAAAGTGAATCAAACACAATGAAACACCTAACAGCCTTGGGCTTGTTGAAGATATGAGTATAGGTGTTAAGTGAAAAATCTAAAGGGACTCCCTTGCTACCAATACAATCTCCAACCTAAAGCTGCAAGTGACTACACCTTGTACAAATGAGCAGACATGATGATATCAAATTTAAATTTTTAAAGGAAAATCAGAAATGAAATAAAATTAGGCCATCTAAGTAACTCTACCGGGGCTATGGACGCCTGCTGGCAGTGGAGCCCTACTTAGGGAGATTGTATAGATAACCTTGCCGGGGTTATAGACACCTGCTGGCAGCAAGGCTCTATCCAGGTTGGCTATGAGGGATGATCTCCAACTATGTAGTTTAACACCAGTTACTTATGTCTTCAACTTGCTTTCAAGATGAGGATAATTAATCATCTGCACACACCTGATCCTTTGTTAGCTTTATCACCATAATGAAATTTTATCATTCAAAGATCATGATGATTTACTTAGACAGAATTAGAATACTATAGATGAATATGATCATATCACTTGAATCATTTGAATTTTGTTGTTTTCTTTGGTGGCAAGTTGTTGTGTGGTTACACAACACGCCCCATTTTGACTTGGCAAAACAGGGACCCAGCTTTTGTTTTGGCTTGTGTTGTCTGTTTCTGGCGGTTTGGTAAAATTGAGTATGATAAGCAGCATCATCATGAAGGTCAGGATGTGGTAGGTCATCATCATGAGGTTAGTTTCTCAAAGTTCATATTTTGTTTCTATGACTTCATGGTTGGAAAGAGCTTGAAATTTCATGCAGGTTTGCCTTTTACATCACTTGAAAATTCGTCCATATGAGAGAGTTATGAGCAGTCAAAGTTTTGGTCAAACCTGATAATTACTGTATGATGAGCATCATCATCATGATATTTGAAAGGCTCTCCGATAATATCCTGAGGTCGAAACATCCGGACGTCAAGTTTAAGTCGTAGTAATCCTTTCCCGTCAGGCGGTCTTTTGTATCGCCAAAGGTCATCATGATCATATTTCGAACCCGATACACATGAAAATGGGCGGGAAAGCATGAAGCGATGAAATTTTGAAGACCCGATTGCCTGTTGCTGCGCATTTTTGGGGGTTTGTTTAATTAAGCGTTTTACTTCCTGTTGTTTATCCACATGATGATGATGAACTTAATGTTTGTTTATTTGCAGGAAGTCATGATGATGCTGCTGAAGCTGAGCGTTGAGATCATGATGATGCTGCTGAAGCTGAGCGTTGAGATCATGATGATGCTGCTGAGCTGATAATTACAAAGTTGCACATGGAGGCAACATGAGCCAGAAATGAGGAGGATATTGTCAAATATGCTGTTCGCCAGCTGGAGACCGAATCAAGTTGAAGATGCTGGAATATTCTGTGCCAGCTGTACATTTGCTAACTGGCGAAGCATGTGCTTTTCATCTGGATCGCTAATTGCTATGAGGCGATCCTGATCCTTGGATCATTGTAACCGTTTCTGGCATTTGCTCTATATAAAGGCCAGAGCCTGAAGCATTTAAAAAAAAAAGAAATACATTAGAGTACATAGACGCATCTGGCGCAAAAGTCAATTACAGTAGAATAAATTAGGAGATCGGATTACTGAGACTAATGAGGATAGAATTGTTGAAATGTCAAGGTTCTTTCTTCAGATCACTGTAAATGTACCTGTTCTTGAGCATACTGAATGAATATGAAGTACCAGATTACATCCTGATTGTAAATTTTACGTAATCTTTCTGTTGATTTCTGGATATGTACTGGTGAATGCTGTGTTCAACTGGAAGCGCTTTCATTTCATTACATGTTGTTGTCAACTTTCCTTTGAAGCTTTGCACTAGATCATGCGGATTTGTGGAATGTCCTGGTGAAGTATGATTTCTAGTTTTCCTTCTTTTCATTGCAAGTATGGGAGCTTGTATGTGAATCAGTGATCTAAGTCCAGTAATTTTAGGAATCTCACTCTCTAACCCTTTTCCTTTTTTTCAATTTCATTAATTCATCACCATAACTGCAAATCATGATAAATAACAAGCAAAAATAGTGAAATATGCTGAAATCCCGTAGGTAACTGAAGATCATTAGCATATTTGAGTTAAATGCATGTAGTATTGGAAATATCATGCAAAGAATCATAAATAATGATAGAAATCATGCAAATATCAGCCTGTATGCACATTATTTGACTAAATTTACAGTGCAGAGGTAGAATTGTTGGAGGCTTATGCAGAGCGAACATCCAGAGCAGGATATTTGAAGATGATGATGATGAACAGTGCAAAAACACGTAAGGCCCCTGAATGGAAAACAGCAACACACATCAACCACTGAGTAACGTCAGTAGATTAAGACCTAATCAACGGAGACTTGGGATCATGAATTCTTTGAATTCATCGTGTCTTTCAAGATGAGTAAAGGTTGTTGTGTAACTTTTATTCTATGTTTGCGAATGACTAACATCATGACCAACAGGGTCCCAAAAGTTACCCTAGGTGGTCAACCATGAGTCTAGGGTCAACTTGGACTACCTAACCCTAGTTTTGACTCACCTTAGGTCACCCTAAACCATGGTTGAGTGAAAGTGACGAATTTGGAAAGAGGGAAGATGGGGGATGGGCCTTGCCTTGGGAAGAACTCATCTCCCATCCCTATGTGTTGGGAATCATTCCCAAGGAAGAATTGGGAGGTCTCCAAGAGTCCTCCCAAACTCCCAACTGAGTGGGAGCACCACTCAAGACCATTGTCTTCTTGAGGTGTGAGTGGGAATCCAACTCACCATTTGTCCCCATCCCACTTGTGTGGAAGCACAAGTGGATGAGGTGGAGTGAGAGGAGGACATTTGTCATCCTCTTACCTTCTCACTCTTACAAGTGGTTTTGGAGGAGGGAGGAGATGGTGAGAAATGTCACCTTCTCATTCCCTCAAGGCCAAGTTGATGGCCTATAATAGCTCCTCTTGTAGAGGAGAGGGGGTTCTTCTCTCCTATTCTTTTTCCTTGCAATTTGAGATTTCTTGCAAATTGTAATTTTCCTTTCTAGTTTGGAGGAGTTAGAGAAGGTTGGAGAAATTCTGAAAGTTGGAAGGCTTGGGAAGGCTTGGAGCTCTTCACCAATTTCTACTTCCATTATCAAGGCCTTGAAGATAGGCCACTTATCTTGCTTCTTAATTTGCTTATATGATGTTCCATGTTTGGATTTTGGTTGTAAGTTGTTTGCATTTGTGATGTTTGCATTTGATGTTGGGTTGGGAGTTATGGTGAGAGCACCTCCAATGGAGGTAATGCTCAACTTGTATAAGTAGGGGAGATGAACAATCCTTGGGGGCTCTCGCACAGTATATGTTTGTGCCTTGAGGGCTTATTATTATTTGAGGAGATATCTGAATTGGCAAGAGTGCCATGCAATTTGTTTGTGATTCTTATGGATTGTGGTGTTCTGGGATTTTGGCTTGAGGCCAGGGCTTGAGATTTTCTTTTCATTTGGGAGCCCTTTTAAGTTGAGAGGTCTATCCCCTACCCTCACCAAACTCATTTTTATGAGTTAAGTATTGTGTTAACCCTATGGGGTGTTTCTATTTTGTGTTTAGTATGTGATTGTTGTTGTGGAATGAAACCCTGTGTGAATATCCCTACCTCCCTAGCTCGAGGGTGACCCACTTGCAGGTCTACGGTAGGGAGGAGAGCTTTTCCTTTCGTAGTGGCTAGTCTTGTTGTGTTTTATTGCAGGTTGTGTGAAAAGGAGTGAAGTTGTTATGGAGTCTTCTTTATGTGGACTTGCAGAGTGTTAATGGCTGTTGGAGCCAAGGCCAAAGAGGCCTCATTGTATTGTAATTTGTACAAGTTTATTTGGTTATCTTGCTAAGGGTTGGCTGTAATAAATGTTATATGAAAAGTAATCTTTACTTGAGTAAAAGACTGGTTATTCTTCCTATGAGATGAGCTAAGATTGTGAAGTGCACATTAAGTTGTATTTGTAATTATGTTATTAATCTTTCAAAAAAATGTAAGAGTGTCATGTTGCTGTTTAGATTCTGTTATCTGTTGTCATGATAGGAAGAGAAAATTGGAGATTGTTATCTGTTGTGTCTGTAGTTCCCACTGCATTAGTGGTTGTTGAAAGAGAACAAAACTAGATTATAATGTAGTTCCTAGTTTAATTGCTGTTTTAGAAAAGAAAAAAAAGAG
The DNA here is from genome assembly GCA_027924645.1 of Cunninghamia lanceolata. Lineage (NCBI taxonomy): Eukaryota > Viridiplantae > Streptophyta > Pinopsida > Cupressales > Cupressaceae > Cunninghamia > Cunninghamia lanceolata. The sequence goes on along the minus strand of BSBN01000201.1, from coordinate 1,648,714 downwards.
AGAAGGTATTTCTGTTTAAACCAAATTGCTCCAAACAAATATTTGCATTCTGTCATTGAATGTACAAATGGAAATAGTTAAGTGTGATACTAAGTTTCCATTTACTTGATTTTTAAAAAAGGAAAGTTAGTATTCAAAAAGGAGAAAAATACATCGTTGGTAGTTTAAAAGTTAATTGTATAAGAGAGAGAGGGATTGAAGTTAAATAGTTGGTTGATGCTTAAAGTTTTACTGAAGATAAAATATAGTTGCTGTCCAGTTTACTGTTTAAATCTGAAAGTCATTCTTTTTCCGGTTAAGACTTATTTTTTTAAAAAAATATAGTGTTTCTGTACATTTTATCTGATGCAAACAAATACATATATGTTTCTGTTATTTTGTGATTTAAACAAAAAAAAATACATATATATAAAGAGTTACTATTTAAGTTTTCAAGTAAATATCTTTCCATTTTAGGACCTATCTTGTTAAGATAGGTAAATCTAAAATATATATATATATAAATAAATATAATTTAAAAAAATAAAATTATTTATTAAATACAAATTGTGTATTTGCTGGAGCTTAGACTGTGTATACCTTTATCCCATATAAGGTATGTATATACATAAAAATATGTATATATAAATATATACATATATATCTAATATATAAATATATATATATATTATGCTTCAAAATGTAGTATATACACTGAATACCTGTTAAGTAGGAAGTTAGGGTTTCAATTTATATATATCTTATATAAAAAAAACAAAAAAAATAATAATAAACAAAAGAAAAATTGTGAAGGGGACTGTGGGCAGCCCCCTCGCCCCTTATACAGAAGAGGGGTGTGGGGGAGCCGGAGCCCCCACCAACACCCACACCCCCTTACCCCCATAGAAGCCCCCCTCCCAAGCCTTCGTCCACCGCGCCACCACTCCTGCCGCCCTCCATGGCCACACACCTCCGCTCCGCCACCACACAGCCCCACTACCACCACCTATATCCACCCCCTCAGCACCTCCATCACTCCTCCCTTCAGTACCGCCAGCGGTGGCTCTCCTCTCCACTTTTCCTGCAAGAAATTTTTAAGCAATAACTCATCATTGTTTTTAAACAGTACCAGAATATATATATATCAAGGAAATACATATGTAATAAGTAAATACTAGTGAATCTTTGAGGTTGATGGAGTATACCCCCATGGAAGCCATGGCTTCCATCCTTGGCCCTCCATTTCTTTCAAACCCTAGACTACAACAACGAAAGAAAAAGAACAAAACAAACACAACCAAAGAGATTAGGGCAAAACACAACAAAGAAAATCAGAAAAGAAAGAAGAAAGAATGTGAAGTTAGGGTATTTAGAGGAAAGATAAAAGAAAATAAGTTTAGGGCATCTTGTCTTAGAGAACTATTTTGTTAATGTATTTAGTTTCTCTTTTTTTTGTTTATATTTATAAATTTTATAATTTCTTGAGAAGAATAGGTGAGGATGAGGGTTTTAAACTTAAATTTTATACTTTTATTTTCTTTCCTTCCTCTTGCCTTTCAATCAGCTAAGACCTCTATTTCCTTTTAATGTTTAATCTTATTTTTATTTTAATAACTCTGAAAATTTCCTTTTGTAATATCTGAATTTATCCTGATTGGGTTAGTGTAAACAATGGATTTAGTCTTGTGAGTTAAATTTATTTATTTTTGACAGGGTTAAATTTTCTTTCTTGTGGTTAATTTCATTTAATGGGATTATAGCTTCATTTTCCTAGGCAGAAATTCTACGTTGATTTTTTTAAAACAATTTTTTTTATATTATTTTACGGGGAGGGTCATCTAAACCCTCCTCCCTTGTCCAATTAATTTTGAGTGAGATATTAAATAAAATGCCAAATTATAGTTAATGTCAAACTCAATTTCTTAGTTGAATTTTAATTGATGACTTAACATTTTGAATTATCAATTTGATTTAATTTATATCGTTGATTTTGTCCTAGCTAATTTTACATTTAATCGTAGTATTTTTGCTTAGTTATTTTTATTTAATTATTTTAAATTGAATTAATTATTTTCCCATCTCTCTATTGGCATTTTATTTAAGATTTATTTTTGCGTCAATGATAACGCGTTATGCTGCTAGAATTTCACTAGATTTTTAGGGTTTGTTTATGCGTTGTGTTATTTAATTTTGTTTCCACCATCCCAACTTAATCACGTGCCATCTGGTCATCTTATTTTAATCACTTGTCGATTTAAGTTTAATTAGGGTTCGTTGCAGGCAAATTTCATCATCGCCAAGGAAACTTAGGGATTCAGGTTTATTTAGTCTAACCCTAGAAGCAACACACTTTGTGTCGTATACCCCTAGACAGCCTACACCTCATCAAATATGTTGTCAATTTACGCCTCAGGCGTATTGCCATTAAGCACGCAAGTGCATGCGAGGTGGTTCTTAGGGTTAGGGAGGAAAGTTTTTTCATGGTTCGTGTCATGACCACATGGCGAATGTGGGCATGACATGTGTGTTTGTGTGTTGTGACCACATGGGAGATGCAGGCATGACACTTACCACTTGAAATCTTCCAAATAGCTATGGAGAAACTTGATCCATGAAGAGGCTTGTACATTACATCACTTTCTGAAGTCACTTGTAACACATGAAAGCATGACAAAATAGAGCTTGAGCTACAAGAGTTTACACCGTACGATTAGCTAAACTAGTGGACACTAAGTATTTTTAGTAAAACCAACTCCATTCGATAATTAAATTAAAAAAACATGCTTATATACAACTATATCCTATCCTAAAACCCATAACATGTTTCCATTTTTCACAATATTAAGGTTCTATCAAGTATATTGACCTCCTTCTTTAACATTAAATTCACTTGCATTAATAGTACATGATTAGATGTAATCTTGCAAGAATAAGGGACCCCTTCATATTTAGTAACTTAGTAGAAGCTAGGGAGAAAATTCCCTCATTCATGTAAGGAATGACTTATAGCATTTGGTGATAGAGGATGGAGGGTCAAGATTGCATTGAAGGATCAAGGGCTCTCATTGCTTGAAAGGATTGGAGGCATGAGAAGCCTCCAAGTGGCAAGAAATGAGAGGTGGTCAAAGGGGTTTCCTTAATTCAAGGAGAATCAAGGGTGGCTATGATGCCTTGGAAATATTGGAGGGTGGAGATGAAAAGGTAACTTTTGGAAGGTTGTGCAAATCTTCTCCCATGCTTCCAATTACCCCTTGAGTACCTTTTGATTGAAAACTGTACTCATGAAGACTTGACCAAATAAAGCCTTGACTAATCATGTTTAAGTGTGTGCAAATGATTAGTGAGGGTACAAATCCTTTTTAGTCTTTTAATCAAAAGTGCACAAAATTTCAAATTAAATAAATGTAAAAATTTATTTAATTTCTTTTGAGATGGGAAATGGACTTAGGTGTATAAATATTTATATTTATTCACCTAAGGTTGGACCATAGGAAGAATATCAATTAATTGAATAAGTAGTCCAGACTATTCAATCAATTATGGCAAACGATGAATTTATTAATTAAATATTTTTTTAATTAATAAATAGATGAAGTGGACAATTTTAGGTGTATACACTCTGTGTTCATAATGCCTTTGCCAACTAATCTTTAGATCTACCAATATTCAAATAGATTTTTCTAAACTATTGACATATCTCAAACATCCAAACTTTCTTTGATTACTTTTTTGTTCAACAAGTGAATACTTATGCCTGTATAACTTTTTGAACGTACCTAAAAGCTTTTGCCAATTCAATACATGAGTCCATCCACAATTCATTTACATACAATCTATCATAGATTCCTTCTCCCACTCTTTATTCCAACACATCTTTTTAGAATGATTCTTCAATCCACAAATACTACAAGGATGAAGATCCCAACACATTTCCTTCCTATGCCCTTGCCTATAATAATGAGAACATTGCATTTCTTGAAGTGATTTATTTTTACTTGTATTACTTGAAACGAGACCTTCTTTTCCATATCCAAGACCTTCATATTTTGACCTTATTTTAGGTTCAATAGGCTCTCTAATTCCTTGTCCATGCTTTCTCAAACCTTTTCCATCATAACCCATTCTTTTCATCATCTTAAAACCACCATTCTCTAGAGAACTTCCTTTATCATTATCATCAAAAGTAGCAATATTTGTAGTTTCAATCACCTTATTATCTTCAATTTTACTCTCATTTTCTAAAGAAACTTTGACACTATCAAACAAATCATTTGTTTAATACGAGACATCATAAAGTAAAGGCTTAGACCTTAGACAATCATTTTTCTTTTGATATGCTACAAGTAATTGATCTAATTGATTATTAGATATTCTTTCAATTTTGATATTTCATTATTTTGAGAACTATTTTCTTTTGTAAACCTCTTGAGCTCTTCTTCCAAATCTTCACTATTATTTTTAACCTTATTAGACAACTTCAACTTTTCTTCTAATTCTTCATTTTTCTTTTTAATCTTCACCCGTTCTTCTTTGAAAAAATCATTTTCACATAACTTTTCATAAATATTCTTTCCTAAATGCTTTATCTTTTCTACCAATTCTACATTACTCTTAACTTATCAGTTCTTCCTCCAAAATATCTTTTTCAACCATTAAATTCTTATTTTCCCTTTTCACTCGTTTACCATTTTTTCCTATTTGAAATAATTAAAGTTACCTAGTGCTACTACACTTTCTTGCAATTGTTTTGTGATTGATTTTGCTAGCTTCTCTCTCCTTCACTCCTATGATGTCTTCAGACTTGACAATCTTTCTTCAATGATCTCCTTCATTGATCTCCTTCATTGATCAAAACACCAATGCAATTTATTCCTTCTCGCTTATTTACAAATCAACATGATCTTTTGCTATGGTAGGTTATTCAAACTTGGATAATCCTCACTATGGAAACAATTTTTATCAAAACATGATCTAGCCTCTTTGTGGCTTGATAGCTTTTGCTACTATCTACAAACTTGGTGACTTGTCACTCTTCAGACTCAAACTCTTTATCCATCTTTTTGGCTCTTTCTTTAGAAACTCCAGGATCTTTCTTGAGACAATGATTTGACTTTAGTGATCAATCTCCCTTTGTATTCTGGCACTTAGCAGCTTCAATCTTACATTTTGTGCCTTCTGAGTTCCTCGCTTGCTATGGTATTTTCCTTTCTCTATCAATTATTTTAGGAATATACTAGATTAGGGGGTAGCAAATTCTTTAGATCTACAATTACCTCCTTTAATATTCTTTTTTATTTTCTACAACTTTAGTCCTCTAACTTGTGGCTTTATATCAAATTGGGTGATTACAATCCTTCAATCTATTAACACTTTTGCATTTTCAAATAGGATCTGTATTCACTAAAATATCTTCTACAAGTAACAAGTAATGCAAGCTATGACTTCAAACTTTTCTTCCATATCTCTTTTGGCAACTAAAACACTTATTTTAATCTTTAAACTTCACATGGACAATTACCTTCAAGGGTCACAGCTTCAATATAGCCCTAGATAAAACAAAAGACTAGAAATTCCATTATTGACTAGGGTGGCCACTTTTGAAAAAACTCATAGTTTAAATCTTTCAGCGACCCTCCTGACCTGTATTGTCTTTAGATAATAAAACTGACTAATTTCACCTCCATGACTGTGGCTTTATTTAGTTAGATATGTTGGAAGCATTGATCACTAATACCATTCAAAGAAGGAGAGAAGGGAAGAACAAACAAATAAGAGAGAGAGGAGAGCACAAATGAAATACAAAAATTTCTATTCATATGCAAAACTATTTTACATTAAAAAATTATGAACACCATCTAGCTACAACTCCATTTCTTTTCTCTCTACAAATACTGCTCTCTCTAGAGATTACTAGACATTGCTATTGTCCCTCTCTGTCTAGAGTTGTTCACTACTCTTATTTAAAGCTTCCTATGTGTGCCTATCTAAAGGTACTACTTTGTCTGGAGTTGTCTACGATATTGAGCTTCTCTCTTCTCCGCAATATTCTTCCTATTGCTATTGCAGTCGCTTTCTCTCTACTATGATCTGCTGCTGCATATAATATTCTCAATCTTCTTCATTCTCATTATTTCCTTTTATCTTTTTTTTTTTCCTTAAAAATCTGCCACTCAAACACAATTTCAAATTCACCTACATGCATTGAAGGAGATTGACCAACATGTCAGGACAACCAAACAACAATAAATATTTAGACAGGGTGGTAGGAAGGAGATCCCTAGGAAATCTCTGATAGGGTATGTTGAGTTAATGTCTGCTCTAGATTAGATTTTCTAACTCCCCCCCTTAATTTGGAGTTACATATCATGCATACATATATTTCATTCTGTATCTCCAGAGCTGTATTTAGCTTGTTTTTGAAGCTGTTGTTTAAGGCTAATTTCTGCTCCTATTCTCTAGAGTTGTTCAGAGCTTTATTTCCAGAGCTGAAATCTAGAGCTGTTCATAATGTCCAAGCTTTCGCTTAGGCATTCAAAACTCTCTTTATACAATACCTTAGTGAAAATATTAGTGAGCTACTACTCGAACCTACAATACTATAGTTCAATCTCTCCATGCTCTACTAGCTCCCTTATGAAATGGTAATGGATCTCAATGTGTTTGGTTTGCTTGTGGAAGACTAAGTTCTTTGTCAAGGCTATTGAAGAGAAATTGTCAAAAAATATAGTTGTGTTTAGTAGGAAAAAGGGGTCCAAAATGATAAAAGGGTTAAATCCTCCTTTCTCAACAAAAATTCAAGGACATATCAACCGAGTTGAATCACACTTTTGCAAGAGGATTCACCTATAGGTTAGGCTGTCACTTGGAATGATGTGGAAACTTAGAGATTGTCAATTAATGTATCAATTTAATGTTCAAACACCCTCAAAACCCTAATTATGCAAAATAGTAAGTAAAATGATGAATTACGACAAATGCGTGTAGACTAAGGTAGAAAGAAGAGATTAGTTACTGACTATTTTTCAAAGTTCAAGATGTAGAATACTCAGGGACACATGCATTATTGCCCCTATCCAAGGTGGTGTTTTCTTCGTGGAATCTTGATCTCCTTCCGACAATGATAATCACTATATTTTCCATTTTTGTCCCAGGAGATGTGGAGGACACTAACACTTGAGCCCAAGCCCAAAGCAGGGTGTTCTTTAGGATGTCAGAGCCTCTTTAGATGTTGATTGTCACTGTCCCAATGATTTCTGTGTGTTCAACCTCAGCGCTGGAGTCTGAGCAATGCTTTTCTTCAGAGATCCTAATCTGCACACTATGTTACTTTTCCTTCCAGCTCCACTCCGTCAAGATGCAACACCTTTAACCTGCAATCATAAGGAGAGTGGTTGTGGGTTGTGGTGTTTAAAGGCTTGCCTTAGTCAATCCCTGTACAAGTCTTTTGAACATCGTTGTTAGATAGATAGTGTGTATCCTTATGGGATAGATGAAAAATAAATTGATAAATGATTCAAACACAAATAAAAATCACCTTAGAGGTGTAGATCTCACATAGATGAAGGCTTTTCAACACATGAGAAGATGAATCTAAATCTACAAACACAAACACAATAACAATGCTTTGCTTTGCAACAATGAATATCTTGAATGCTCTAAAATCATAAGTTTGCCAAAAGTTCACAATCATCTTCTAGTTTACAAATGAACCCTAAACATGCTTATATATGCAACTAAACACATTCCCGCTAAGAATTTCATAATTCAAACTTAAGATGTCGGCATGGGACCTAATTAATGGTCACAAAACTGACATTCAAATTTGGGACCTGCCTGAAATAGGGCGGGACAAGAGTGCTAGTGCCTGTGTCCATAGGTCCTTTTTCAAGGTAGGGCTAAGTGCCACAAGTCCTTCATGCCCCATGTGACATGGGTTTCATGCCATTTTCTTCCAGGAGTCAAAATGAACATCTAAGATGCAAAATAAGGGACGCGGGAGGTAAACCTAGGAGGGAAAAAGTCTAGGGAGACATTTTCTGACATAATATTTAGTGCCCACTTTAATGTATGTATAAATGCAAGGCCCATACATGCATTAAAGTACTGTCAAAACATAACAAACATGCCAAGAACTTGAAGCTAATGTATACACAAAGATTGAGAAACTATCTCTAGCCCCCAGTCCTAGGTAGACATTAGAGAAAACATGCCATAGACATGCCAAACACAGTGAAGATAGTAACAAGCATGCAAACATGGTGAAGACATCAATGGTTAGGCAAAACATGGAGAAGACGGTATTGAAGACATACAAAACACAATGAATATAGTGAATGTGGTGATGATTTCTTTTTCATTTTCATATTTCTAAATGCAAATGCAAGTACATGTACAATAAACACACCAACCAAAATGCAAGAGGGACTCATCGCCACACATCTTTAGACTACATATGGGGCAACAGACACGCAATACAAATCTTAGAGTGTAGGAGGGACTCATTGCCATATGTCTTTAGACTACACTTGAGAACAAACATGCTATACAAATCCCAAAGCATAGGAGGGACTCATCACCTCACGTCTTTAGACTATGCATGGGAACAAACATACCATACAAGAGGGAAAACACACAGAAGACACACAGAAAACATGAGCATTGTATAGCATGCCAAAGACATACTATATGTCTAAAACATGACAAACAAGTGATGGAAGGAGCCTATTTCTAGGTTCACCACCATTTTAGGCACATTACAGGCATACTTGATGGTTGGGCTTATGCCACAACAATTGCCAAAGACACACTTAAGGGAGGATACACCAACCCTGCCTACTCGGAGGACTTTTAGAATAAAAAGGATGTACACTAGCTCAAGAGATACACCATTCCTGCCTCCACAGAGGGCTTTAAATAAAAGGATATGCACTAGCTCAAGAGATACGATATCCCCCCTCCACATAGGGCTTACAAACATGCTTTGTTAGTAACAAAATCATCAGACAACTTACCTTATATATGCCCCCACCTTAAGGTGGTTGAAATCATGTACCAATATCAAGCACATTAAGGTAGAGAGAAAACACACAAGGGAACAAGAGCTCTTGTAAAGCCCATGCCCCGAGCAGTGACATGCACTTCACGATTGCTGAATGTTCCCACAAACACACAATTTCCTACAAGAAGAGGGGTTAGAAATATTTCTCTAAGATAATAACCACATCACATGATCTAAAAGTAATGCATAAACATAACACATCAAGAGCCAAGCTTATACTGCAGATTTGAAACCTAAGTATAAACGTGGGGTTATACCACAGAGCTCTCAGAACCGAATATAAGCAAGGCAAGATCCAAGATAAAAAAAGTGCATGGAGTAACAATATTGCTATGGTTTTTTAGTGTGATAAGACATCATCAAAATATCACACAGAGTGATTCTACTAGCCAAGCGTTAGATAATATATATCAACCCCATCGTCATGTATGGACGAGGTCCATTTTTGCTTACTCGCTAAAGGGACACGTGGTTCGTATTAGTCTTATTTATTTTTCGTCATCTACCAACTAGATAGAACCACTAGAGGAAGGTAAACAATAAATCAAGAGAGGAGAAACAAGTGCCTTAGGGTTGTCATGTAGGAAGGTGCCCCCAGGTCACCAACTACAATGCTATGCCCCTAGGACACCACACAAAACAATGAAAATAGAGGAGAGGCAATATAGAAGAATGATGGTGCAAATAGAAGAAGGGTCACAACAGAGGCAGTCTCTTAGTATCCTTGACCTTACAAGAGTATCAAGGGTCATCCAAGGAGGCCTAAACAACACATAACACATCACGGAGGGAACACAGCACAGAGGTAAAGGGTTAGAAATACTTACCTATAAGGACAACTGGACTAGGGGTCATCATCAAGTAAGTCATTGTCTTCCTAATCTTGAATTCTAGAGGAAAGAGGTTCATAAGGTACCATAGAAACTTTTGTTATTGTCTTCAAGTTGTTCAATGTTAGGTGGAATGTTTTCTTGTTGAGGTGCATTTCCTTGGGCAAAAGCTTGTCTTTTTCTCCTTCTTTCTCTTCCTTGTCTATTTCTTTTTGTCTTGTTGATTATCTTTTAAAAAGTATTGTCATGATTTTTCCATAAGTTTTTGCATGTTAGAGGAGGAAGCACCATGTTCAAATCTCATTTGTCTTGGTGAAATGTTTTGTTCTCAGCGAATGCCTCCTGATCCTTATAAGGATGACAGGGGAGGAACCTCAACATAGATATCATTTCTTCGTGGATGAGGTGAGTTATCAAACTTTTCCTTATCCACTTCTATTAGACCAATTATTTCATTGTATTCATGAAAATGTTGGTTTATTCTCTTTTTGTTTTGTCTTCTAGGAAGTTCTTCTAATGTAGGTTGTTTGTCTCTTATTGTTTGCATAGGAGGCCCGGCCACTTTAGATATAAGTTTTTCTTTGTATCATCTATATTGTAGGAAATAGTGATCTCCTCATGGCTCAGGGTCTCTATCAGGTTGCAACCACAAGTAATAAAGGGTAAAGTTGTTGTCCATTGCCAAAGGTTGATATGTATTACATCGAATAGTACTCACTTGTCCATGTACAGGGAATTTTATGCAATTGTGAATTGTTGAGGTGACAACGTTCATAGCTTTTAACCATGGGTATCCTAGTTTTACATGGAAGAGGTCAAATAAAGGGATAACCTCAAATAGTTGATCCACGGATTTATTAGAAGCCATAACCAATAAAGTTATCTTCCCAAAGATAGGCATTAAAGCTCCATTATGTGTCTTAATCCTTATATCTGAAGGTTGATAGGAATCTTGTGTCAAATTATGTGCAAGGAGACACTCTTCTATTATCACAAATTAGTCATGCAATTAGGATCTATAAGTGTACTATTAACTGGGATCTCCATTATTTTCATAGTAATATAAAGGGGCCCTTCATTGTCTATAAATATTTTGTCATGAGGTGTGTGATTAGTGAAACCAAAATGAAGCTAAAAACACAATCAAATGTATGAAAAAATGCAAGATATACCTCACAAATGGATTCACAATCCAAGATAAGGTGGAGAATAATGCACCCAACTCACTCTAGCTATACCCAAGATGATGAAATGGATGTGAAATGGCTCTCAATCTATTGCAACTCACAAAGTATTGCTAACTTGAGATATTTTGGCATAATGACATTACTTGAAAATTGGATGATCAAATGGCTTGGGAGAGGTTCTATTTATATATTTTTTGAAGAGATTTTGATCCAAGGGTGGAGATTGATTTGGAAGATCAATGGTGGAGGATGAAAGTGATGTGGACGGCCTAGATTCAATCTAGGAAAATGGAGGGCTCGGAATAAAGATGAATTTTAAATTCATCTTGGGAAAGGGGTGGAATTAATGAGGTTGGCTGAGATGGATTATAAGTGAATTAAAAATTCACATGGGGAAGAGTAAAATGAATTAAAAATTCATTTGGGGAAGAGTGGATATTAATGAGGTATGACATGTGTAAGGGGTGTAAGAGCTATTAAATGTGATGTTGGACATGTGTATAAAAAATTTATTCATGTGGGATATATTTCAATTTTTTATTTGGAGGATGTAGGGAAGGGTGTTAAGCTAGGTTTGACCATTTTAATTAGGGTGATTAGCCTAATTAATATGGCTGGAAAAATTAGGGAATAGGTTAATGGGAGGTTAAGATTAATTAAATATAGTTTTATTTAATTAATCATAGGTCTAGAGTCATGTAGGTTAGGCTAGGTAATTAAATAATAGATATTTAATTAGCTAGGGTAGGGATAGGTTGATTAATAGGCTGAATTAATTAGATAAGCATGATTTACCTAATTAATTGGGTAAGGTTGAACTATTGAATTAAATTCAATTTGGCATGCTAAATGGAGGAAAATTAGATGTCAGATAGGGTAATTAATTAAATAAAAATTTAATTAATTGTTTGAAAGGGGAATTGGTATGTTTAGTGATGTTAGGAGTTGATTTGATGGCGAAGACATTTTTAGGTGTCTACATTTGTCCCTCTTTTACGTGGCGTCAAGACCTAGCAGGGAAGTTGTGTCAAGTCAAAGAAAAATATGCCACAGCTACTGGGAAGGAGTGAAATGAGTGAGGGATGTACCCTCGAGAGGTCGAGTGAAAAATAATTTTTTTTGGGTGAGCTCTCGAAAGGATGAAATGGAGGTGAAAATCAGATAGAGGATGGAAAAATAAGATGGCAGGAAGAAAAATGGGCGAAAAAGGTTGTGATCTGCAACGTGGGGAAGAAAAAGTGCATGGAAGGATGACATGGCTTCATATAAATAGCAAAGTGCGCCCTAAAAGTACCTCATTTGCACACATAGAGCCACTTGGATGAAGGAGAAAAGAAAATATGGCAAATCACAATCTGCTTTTCCCGCGCTTCAAGCAGTTGTCTGACCGAGTTCGGTCCTATCGAAGAGCACCAGAGGCAGGCGACCAGGTAGGCCTAAATCCTATCTTTGTCATTTTTTTGTGTTCACTACATTTATGATATCAGGAAAATAGGATTTTAGGGTTTTGGTGCTATCGAGAAACTGATTGGCACCAAAAGAATGTGGATTGGCACCATCATCCAGATTGGCGCCATCTGCCTAGAGGAAAAATGGTAGAATCGACGATTTCATCTAGAGACCTACTCTTTTCACTTCTCGACTGGGGAGATGATGATCACGCTTGAGGATGTATATCGCATCCTCAAGTTGTTGATTCATGGAGATCGGGTGGTTTATGATGTGAGGAGGGGGAGACCAGCCCTACATAGAGCCTTTGCCCCAGGTCATCTAGAGCTATCAGGAGACCAGTGAGAGATGAGATATGAGGAGACATTGGCAGCGGGTGCAGATCACTTCACCTTGTTTCTCTGTGCATTGATCAGAGGGGTAGTGATGCCAGATTAGCAAGGTAGAGGTTTTGTGGTTGGTTGGGGATTGATGATAGAGGGGATGGTTCATCATGGGACTGTCTATGCCTAGGGGTCAGCGAGGCTAGCACAACTATATCATGAGATGCACACCTGTGTGTATCATTATGATTCTGCACTATCAGTTGGGGTCACACCATTGCACATGTGGGCTTTTGAGCATATTGCGATCACTAGGCCGGACGGAGGGTATTACCGTCGACAGTTTGAGGCTTACATGTTTTTGTATCGGCATCCTATGGAGTATTCACACACTGGGAAACTATGGTACTGGCGGCGGACATTAGATGATTTGACTCATGTTATATGGAGACCGTACATTAGTGTTGAGCCTTGGCCCTAGGATGATGTGCACCTACCTTATGTTATTTAGCCTTAATATTTGATGGGTCACAGGCAGCGGACGATTGACAGGTACCTACCATCATGGGTGATGTGACAATTTGGCATTGAATAGGATATACCCCAGGAGATGGCTATGTTTGCCTGGACATGGAGGGATTGAGTTGCATGGCCACCGGCCATAGATCCACAGGTAGCACTAGCAAACCTGGTAGCCTTATAGCCGCAGTGATGGGATTGGAAGAGTACATTCCCCGATGCAGGGACCACACCTACATATGATTAGTAGTGGGACACCTGGAGGCAAGTCCATTTGACTGATCTGATAGAGGAGCCAGATCTGACTATGGAGGATGAGGGAGATATCATTGAGGAGTTGGTGGTAGAGGAGGTAGAGAAGGAGGAGGGGGAGGGGGCTAGTGGTTGGATGGGAGTGTTGGCAGCAGCAGCCCAGGCATAGACAGGGTGAGGTAGGGGGAGGAGGTGAGTTAGACGGTGGTTACTAGTACCACCTCTAGAGCGACAGCCATAGGGGTAGGAAGAGGGAGAGTAGTAGATGGCACAACAGTAAGATATAGCTATGCAGTAGGTTCCTGCATAGTAGGTTCAGGTAGGGGAGGTACTGAGACATAGGGCACCTTGGCAGCGCAGTGGGAGGCAGAGGACACCTGCAACACAATAAGTACCTAGATAGATAGAGGCAAGCACCTCGGGTGCAGTTGTTGGTTCAGCTCCAAGAGAGTGCTCCTAGCATTAACGCTCTCGAGTTGTGGATGAGGATGAGATAGAGAATTTGCGGGGATAGGTCACTAGTTTATAGTTGACCTTGGAGAGGCGAGATTAGGAGTTAGTGCAATTGCAGGGTGTAGTTGCATTATTAGATGGGACAGATGGGCAGATGGGTGCACTACAGGCACAGTTATCACAGGCGGAGGCCTAGATAGCAACCTTAACTAGTGAGAGGGATTTAGAGAGAACGCGGAAGCAGGTTGCAGAGACAAGGGTACAATAGGCAGAGGGGCAGGTGGCAAGCTTGCAAGGGGTTGTGACAAGTATAGGTATGGGTCCTATGTTGACACTGATGCAGACACAGATTATACAATTGACTATTGTTTGGTTGTTTTGAAGGGTCAGTGGATCCCTAGTTACAGTCAGCAAAGTGGCTCATGGATGTCTGGATCTCGTAGATCTAGATCTATTTAGTCGGTATAGCAGCCTATGGGCCCTCCATCATAGGTACCATAGTAGTAGTAGGTACAATCACAGCCACAACCACAGCCAAGATCCCCTACTGACTCAGGCAGAGGTTCATTAGCCTAGGGATGACATATAGTGTTATATATTTTTTAGTCTTTTGAGGCCTTTTGTATCATGACTTGTATTATTTTGAGCAATGTACATTATGTATGATGACATTTATGATCTATGATGGTGATGATTATGCATTTATGATGTGTTATGGATTATGTTGGTGTATGCACCTATGTTTTATGATGATGCTTATACTTATGGATGTATTATATGATTTAGTTATGGTTCTATGCCTATTATGATGATGTGATGAGTTTATGAGATGTTATGCATGTACTAATGATGTATGTGATGGATATATGTGTGATGATGACATATGATGATATAATGCTATGATTTGTTTATGTTTTATTGGTGGGATTGCTACCTCATGTCGACCATATAGTTGCATAATATGATATGATGTGTTTTATTGCTGATGATGATGTGATGGATATTTTGCTTATGATCATGATGGATTATACATGTTATATGATGATGTTTTGTTTTTCCTATGTTATGTATGCATGTTTTTTATTATGGATTATGGTGTGGATGTGGAATGCAAATAAATGTTTAGATTAATAAACATTTATTATGGATGCAATATGTAATGTGAATGAAAATATATGCTTACCTTAATAAACATATATTATGTATGGAAATGGTAATATGATAATGCAGTGCAACTAGATGATTATGAAAATACAACTAGATGACAATGAAAATGCAACTAAATGATTATGAAAATGCAACTAATAGCCTAATGTAATGATATATGTAGTGATCAAGTCATGACATACATGATGTTCTTGTTCAACCCTGGGTGATGGGGCCTGGTGGTAGGGGGATAGGTAGGGAGGGGGAATGGTTAGGTTGGTCTTATGGGATGGGTAAGGGTAGGTTGGGGGGGGATGGGATGGAGAGAAAGGTAGTTGCTAGGTCATGATATACCACGTCATTGAGGGGATGGGGATTTGTTTTGGTTCTAGATGTGCTAGATTGGTTGGAATGAGTTGAGGATCAGAAGGGAGGGGTTAGTTGGAAGATTGAGGAGGGACATGGATAGATGGGAGGGTATTAAAATCTAGGCCCAAATAGTATGGTTGGATGAATGTTTTTGGAAGATGAATTGAGCTAGCTATAGTAGTTGCATAAGATTAATTGAGAGCATCTATTAATTTATTGTAGCAATGTAGGATACACTTCACAAAGGTATGAGATGACCTAGGTGATGATATATATACCACAATTGCATGGACTAGACCCACAAACAATAGGTTGATTTCATGCATGCCCAAGGTAGTATAACCTTGCCTAGCTGAGAGAAGGGGACTCATAGCCATGAGTGTTCATAGTACATATAAGATATTAATGCCTGTATATGCAAATGAGGCACACCATGCTAGAACCGACCCAAGATTCAAGATATGAATACTATTCTTGGAGTAATGACATCAACCCACAAGCATAACATACATAAACAATGACCATATCTATTCCAGGGGTTGTCCACCACTTACGATGATATAATGAGATCAAGGTAGCTTTGGAAATGACCTAGAGCAAGACAAGAAGATAATAATCAATAATTAAAAAGACCAACAAAAAGATACAAATAGTCATTGTGTTCTCTTGCCAAGATAAGTGTTGATAGGATGACATATTATGTCCATTGTAGGAATGTTATATCCTAGGACGTGAATTGGTTGGATTTTGTTGGATAATTTTTGAAAGGTGGGCAAAAGGACAGTCAGGCCATGTGTTGGATTTTAGTTGGTATGTTGATTGATGATTTTTGCATGAGGCACAATGTTTTGAGCGTATACTTAGCATGTGTATCATTTGTTGGATCTAGCAAGCTCAGTGAATAGGGACCATCCAAGAAGGTTGGATGGGTGCATCTTATGTACTTAAGTACTGGATACTTCCTTCGTATTCCAAACTACCTACATACCCTGTGTCCACGGGATCAAGGTACTTTTAAGATGCGAGTGAGATGAATATGTAGTTATGGCAAGACATGATGATGTGGGGATGGTTTGGGGTGGATGTGTTGATGACGATTCAGATGATTTTGGGTGATTGTGAGGATTTTGGAAGTTGTGATGATGTTGTGGGATTTCTTTTTGGGATTTTGTAATTTTTTTATTTTTTTGGTGTTTTTTGAGATTTTGTATTGTTTTTGGATTTTTCTAATTTTAGCTATATAGAAGAGGCTTACAAGGATCTTTGTTCTATGGACTAGCCTTGGCTGGGGTGATGCAGGGTAGGTGATTGATGTTTCATAATTCCAAGCCATGGAAGGTGTTTTTGGTATAGAGTGTCGTGATGGAGAATAGAGCTTATCAGATGGCAGAACTGGCCACTACACATGGCACCTGAGACAGGTTTTCACCATGGTACCAATCCAAGGCATCACCAAAGTGATTTTCACCTTTGGACGTCTTTATTGTACTCAGATTTTTCTTAATTTTTTAATTTTTTTGATTTTCTATTTTTTTTGCTTGGGATACTCAATGGGTTATGCATAGAACCTTTTCAAATGTAGAATATTCATAGGCTTATCTAGAGGCTGCCCCTGAGGTATTGCAAGCTGATATGCTCCTAATCCATAGTTGGCAATGATGACATAGGGTTCCAACCAATTGGGTTTAAATTTTACTTTCATAGGGCATTCCTGCAGATTGTTCTGGTTTTCCATGAGGATAAGGTCACCTACTTCAAACTTGCGGTTCTTGATTTTCTTGTTGTAGCTTCTTCTGAGGTGATTTTGGTATGCCTATAGGTGATTAAGTGTATTCAGGTGTTTCTCATCCAATAGTTCTAGCTTGTACAGCCTTACAACTCAGTATTCTTCACCAGTGATTATGTTCTATAGGGATACCCTTAGCAATGGGAGCTCAACCTCGATAGGTATGATGGCTTCAGATCTAAATACTAGGGAGTATGGGGTGGCTCCTATGGGTGTGCAGATACTCATACGTTAGGCCTATAGGGCAAGATTGAGCTGTAGGTGCCAGTTGCAACCTGCTTCATTAACTATTTTCTTCAGTATGTGTAAGATGGTTTTATTTGAAGCTTCAGCCTGACTATTGCCCTTGGGGTAGTACGGAGTGGAGAAGTGGTGTTGGATTTGGAATTTTTCACACAAGGTGCAAACTTCCTGGTTTTTGAATGGTTTCCCATTATCTATGATAATGGAATGGGGGATGCCATAATGGCATATGATGTAATGAAGGATGAACTTGGATATTTGGATTCTGGTAGTGAAGGTGAGTGGAATTGCTTCTACCCACTTGGTGAAGTATTCAGTAGCAATGATGATGAATTTATGGCCATTAGAGGATGGTGGGTGAATCTTTCCTATGAGGTCAAGTCCCCATTGTGATAAGGGCCACAGAGTTGTGATTGGTTGCAATTCTTGTGATGGTGCATGGATGAGATCTCCATGTTGTTAACATAGAAGGGACTTTTTTACAAACCGGTAGGCATCTCACTCCATGATTGGCCAATAGTGCCCTATTCTCAAGATCTTTTTAGCTAAGGTAGGTCCACTCAAGTGTGCCCCACAAATGCCTTCATGTACCTCTTCCAAGGCCACTTCAACTTCCCTAGAGTCTAAGCATCGTAGAAGCATACCATCAAGACTCCTTTTGTACAGGGTGTCGCCTACAAGAGTGAAGTGGGAGGCTCGACAGATGATGCTTTTTCACTAGGAGGGTGACAAGTCGGGAGGTAGGATGTTGTCATGGAGGTACATGTATGTCTCTTGATACCAATAGGATAAGGGACTAACAATATTGCACACCAGTTCTGATTGGGGGACATCATAGGCTGGTATAGGGAGTTCTTCTATTAGAAACTCACACTTCTTGCTATCTTTTTTCATGTGCACCAGGGATCCTATCATGGCCATTGCATCTACTATTTTGTTATTTATCCTTGGAACCTACTCAAAATGGATGTCATAAAAATAACCTTTGAATTCATCCACCATTCTTTTGTAGGGCAGAAGCTTATCATCCTTAGTTTTGTACTCATTATTTACTTGGCAGATAACTAGTTGAGAATCTTTGTATACCATTAGCTTGTCAATCCCCCACTTAATTGTCATGCGGAGTCCCATGATAAGAGCCTCGTACTTCGCTACGTTGTTGGTGCATGGAAAAGTGATTTTGTACGACTTAGGGATGGTATCTCCTTGAGGAGTAACAAACAAGATGCCTACCCTCGAGCCTCTATATGTATAAGATCCATCAAAATACATTTTCCATGGTTCTGTTGTTGGTGCTACAGTCGTTATAGACTCATCAGGAAATTCCACAAGTGTAGGATGCTCTGTTGGGATAAGTACCTCAACTAATTGATCAAAAATGACTTCTCCTTTGATATCTTTTCTTTGAGTGTACTCAATGTCAAACTCGCTTAAGATCATTACCCATTGGTCATTATTCCAGTGAGGGCGGCTCTATTTAGCAGATACTTTAGCAGATCAATCTTGACAATGAGCTTGGTCTTATGATTGAGCATGTAGTGTCTCAACTTCTATGAGGTGAAGACAATAGTTAAACATGCTCTCTCAATGGGGGTATAGTTCAACTCATAGGTCACCAAGGTGCGGTTGATATAGTATATTGCTATTTCCTTCCCTTGTTCATCGTGTTGTGCTAACAAGGCCCTTATAGCCATCTCCGTTGTTGAAATGTATAAGATGAGAGGTTCTCCTTGTCTTCATGGTACCAAAATAGGTGGATTGGAAAGGTATTTCTTCAGCTATTCGAAGGCTTCCTGACATTGATTATCCCATAAGAAGGCCATGTTCTTGTGGAGGAGGTGCTGGAATGGCTGGCATTTGTCTACAAGTTGTGTGATGAATCGGCAGATTGATTGAAGCTTACCTTGTAGACTTCTGAGCTGCTTGAGTGTTTTTGGAGGAGGCATCTCTATGATGGTTTTGACTTTGGCGGGATCTACTTCAATTACTCTTCTTGAGACTATATAGCCTAAATGTTTTCCAGAGGTGACCCCAAAGACACTTTTTTTGGGTTTAGCCGCACATTATACTGCTCTAGTTTTTCAAAGATCTTTGCGATCATGTCTAAATGTTCCTCTCTTGTCTTGGATTTTCCCAATAAGTCATCTACATAGTCCTCCATGATGCGATGGAAGAGGTCATGGAAGATGATAGTTAGGGCGCGTTGATAGGTTGCCCTTGTGTTCTTCAAGCCAAAGGGCATCACAACCCAGTAGTATATCCCCCATGGGCATATGAAGGACATCTTGTGTTGATCTTCTTCTAATCTAATTATGCCCTAAAAAGCCATCCATTAGGGATAACATCTCGTGCCCTACCGTGAGGTCCACTATAATGTCAATGTTTGGTAGTGGGAAGTCATCTTTTGGGCAGGCTTTGTTAAGGTCTCAAAAGTCAGTGTACCATCAGATATGACCATCAGGCTTTGCCACTAGTACTAGATTGGAGACCCATTCTAGATAATCTATTGATTGGGTGAACCCCACATCCAGATGTTTCTTCAGTTCTACCTTAACAAGGAGCGTAACTTGAGGATTCATCTATCTTAGCTTTTGTTTTATAGGTTTTGCATCAGCCGACATCACAAGATGATGAAAAACCAAGGTAGGATCCATCCTTGACATGTCGACATGCATCCATGCAAAGTTATGGCTTCTCTGTTTGAAGAAAGCTAAGAAATTCTCCTGTTCTATTATGGTGAGGGATTTGGCTTTGAAGGTGATCTTTGGCGCTTCTTTTTTCCCAAGTTTCATTTCTTATGTTGGCTCCACAAGGATCAGTGATCTATATGGATATATCTTCTCTATTTTGGGAAGGCCCATGCTTCCATCTCCTATCGCCTCATGGAGGTTTTCACTAGGAGATATGTCCTTTATTTTTACTTTTTTATTGCCTGAAAGTGTCACTGTGTGGTTTTCACTAGGGGGTGTGGTTTTTATTTTTATGTTTTTGTGACTAGAAGCAGGGGTGGTTTCCCTAAAAAAGGCTGAGGTATTGAGTTCCATGATATACCTAGCTCTGTGATCTCCTAGGGGGAAGTGATCTCTAACCCCCATCATTTTTGCAATTACTTCATCATTTTGTGCTACATCAAAGACAAGGGGTCCTTGTTGGTCCCAATCAATAAGGTCAGGGTATACAAGGGGTAAGTCATTGGATGCAGAGGCTAAGGTGGTTACGGTGTAGATGGTAAATATGGACAACTTGAATAATTTGGTGAAATCGCTAAAGGAGTCTTGATGATTTGTTTCGTTAGTGTTGTCAACTACAGGGGAGACTGTAGTGACTTTGGCTAAGATACATTTTCCACTAGTGACAATACACTGTTGTTTCCCATACCCTAACCCTGGAGTGTAGAGATTCCTTATTTCTTGAATTGGTTCTATGATCCCTTGTTCATGGAGGCCAATACTGCCTTGTCCTCTGTAGCCCATGTATTTGACAATTTCTAATCCTTTGCCATAGATTTCGGATGGTATGGTAGGGGTTTCTTGCTCTGTTTCTTGATCTTTATACAACCATGATGATATGTCTTCAAGTACGTCTTGATCAAGAAAGTGTCTCTTTTCAAAGGTCAGAGATGGGTTGCATTTGATAACCACTGCGAAGACTTCTCCTTCTTTCAGGGCACCGAATGTTTTAGGATTTGGTAAAATCCCTACACAAAAGGTACCATGTAGGTCATATTCCCCACATCCCATGTCACTTATCTTGATTTTGACCTCAGGTGGCGGGGTTGTTTGTGATGTGGTGGTGATATTAGGAGGATCAATGTATGATGGGGATGATGTGGGATTGGTTTGGGATTCATACTTGTTGGTAGCATGGTTATATGGGTAGAAAGTGAGATCATGCCCTTCCAAGAAACTACAGTACTGGAAGGGATGGGGATCAACGTACATGGTTACTTCCACACCATTATGCAGAAATTTTATGCATTGGTGATATGTGGATGGAATGGCTTGCATGGCATGTATCCATGGTTAGCTGAGGAGAACGTTTTATGGGAGGTCAAGATCAAGAACTTGACATTTTGTTTCCAAGATCTTTTGACCTACTTGGATGGGGAGCTTGATGGTGCCCTCGAAGAGTCTCTCTATATCATCAGATCCCTTTATGGTTATACTTTCAATCAAATCTACAACCACATCGAAGTATCCCAAGTGTTTTAATAGTTTAAGAGTGCAAAGATTTAGGCTGGAGCCACCATCTATTAAGACTCATTTTATGATATGTTTGTGGATACAAAATTTGATGTGTAAGGTGTCATTGTGTGATCCATCAGATGCGGGAAGGTCTTTCTTAGAGAATGTTAGATGGTGAGGCAAGGTGATATGACACACCATGGCTTGGAATTGTTCCACATTCAGATTAGTGGGGACCTAGGTTCCGTTAGGGCCTTGTCTAGGATTTACTTGTGAAGGGGAGATGTACAGAGGAGTTCTAGAATAAAGATTTGGGCGGGGGTCTTTCCTATATGATCTAGGAGGTTGTACTTTTGGGTTGATGGTGGATAGATGGATGAAGGATTCAGTTGAGGGTTTGGTGTGGATGTGGATGTTTGATCAGTAGTGGGAGCCATACATATGGACACATGGCCATGATGGGTAGTGACAGTGCAATCGGGTGCTTGAGCCCAAATGGTAATTGTGTTGACATTGTTGGATGATGCTTCTATCTAACCCATGATAGAATCATAAGAAGTGGGAGGTGGAGTGATGTTGTACATTTGGCTAGAGGATGCAGATTTTCCTTTGTTGTGATTGGGCAAAGGATCCTTGTAAGCTCCTAGGTTGGCATTGGGTGGTTGTTACAGGGCTTTCTTGAGGTTGACTTTGCCATGATCTATAAGATCTTGTATGCAGTGCTTCAGCTTCATGCAATATGTTATCTTATGGCCCACGATATGGTGGTAGTCACAATAATCATTTTCGTTATACCACGTAGGTTTGATTTGATTTTCACTTTAAGGTTTAATAGGAAGGATAGTTATTAAACCATATTTTAGGATTTTGTCAAGGATATCTTCGAGTGGTTCCCCTAAAGGGGTGAATTGCCTTCGAGGGGTTTTATTTTGTTTAGGGGGGCCTTTGGGAATATTTACATTATGGGTAGCGATGGTTGTGTTTGGCAGTGCTTGGTTTTGTATATTTTAGATGGCCTTCACGTCGGTGACACTGTCATTGATGGTGTTCTTGTTCTTACCCCAAAAGTGAGGTTTCTCATTTGATTGGGCATTGTTATTGCTTGTATTTGGGGTGTCGATGTTGACTTTATTATTTTTGTTGTATGGTTTGTTGTCGTATAGCTTGATCGAACCCTTAGAAATAAGGGCTCTCTTGATGGTGGTAGCTTTGTCAATAACCTCTTCAAAGGTGGATGCACACAAGATTTGTAAATGAAACCCCACTTCATGGTTAAGGTTATCCACAAACATCATGACTAATTGTTTCTTGGGGATTAGCCAAGGGAGCTTGCTTGCTAAGCCTCTCCACCTTTGCAAGAATAAAGTGAAGAATTCTCCACTCTTTTGTTCAGTGTTGCAAAGGTCTGTCATGGATATTTCATGTTCAAAGTTGTAGGAGAAATGGTTAACAAATTTCTCAGCAAGCTCAAGAAAAGTCTTAATGCCCAGAGGAAGGTGTACAAACCATTCAGCAGCTTGGCTACTGAGGCTTCTAGGAAAAAGTCTCATTAGGTACATGTCCTTGTGTGAGACTTCAAGGCAAGTGAGGTAAAACCCCCTAAGGTGGTCCCTAGGGTCTCCCTTACCTTTGTATTTGTCAAATTTTGGGGTTTCAAAATTTTTCAAACAAGGTGGCATGTACAATGTCTAATCAAAAAAGTATTGTTTATGCTTTCCCCCATGTTGCATGTTGTCCGCCTTTTGGATTAAGGTCTGTCCAACACTCATTAGGTCCGGAGTGGGTGGAGGTTGTGGGATGTAGGTTTGTTGGTTGCTAAGTTGTTGTAGATTGGGTGGGATTTGGTATTGGTTTGTTTGGTTTGGATTTTGATAGGTAAGGTTTTGGTTTTGTGGTATGAGATTTTGACTTTGCGGGATGGTGTTTTGGTTTTTGTTAAGTTGTGTGAGATACTGTTGGTAGGCATGGATTTGTTGGAGAATGTGAGGTGGTAGTTGAGGATTGGGATTATGTTGCGTGGATGACACTATGGGATTTTGTACATATGTGAAATTGGATGGGTTGGTATTAGATGGATTGGCCGTATTGTGAGGCGATTGTGAAAGAAATTGGCTCATGTAAGCTATGGTGTTGGGGTTGAGTGGAGGCACACTTGTGGAGACACTCATGTGTTCAGGGTTGCTATGGATGCCTAGGGAGATTTGGGGAATGGATGTGTTTACATTTGTTCTGGTGGAGGATGTGATAATAGGATTAGAGACGGTAGGATTGGAGACATTAGATGCAGTTGATCCATTGGTGGGAGTTGTGGATGTGGTAATATTAGAATTTGTGGGAATAGTAGATATGGTGGGGTTTGAGGTTTGGGATATAGTAGGGTTGGGAATATGTCGTGGGGTTGGTGTTGGACGTGGATTGTTGGGATGATGTGGTGATGTTGGGTAGTTGAGCACCATTTTTGAGAAGGAAATCAAGATATCTACTTAGATCTAATCTTAGAACCCTATCAAGAATATCCATGTTTTTGGGATCTTGTGTGAAGTTTAAGACATCTTGATCTACTTGGCTAATGTTGGCAGTGTTTTGGGTAGGGGGTTGTGGTGGTTATGGTTGTAAGAAGGTGAAGGGATTTTCATTGGGATTGTATGAGGGTACTTGGAAGACCATGGGTAGGTTGAATACTTGTTGGCCAATTGGTATATTATTTTGGTTGGTGGAAGGCATTTTTATGCCCATATTATTTCCAAAGTTGGCCATCTCTTGATTTTTCTTGTGTTGGGTTCTTGTTATGGGCACACAAGGATTCAGATTTTGATCATGGGGTGGATGAAGGTGGAGACCTTAGAGAATTTGGTTTGATTTATTGGACCCAAAGAGGATATGGTAATGGAATGGAATAAAGATTTAGGTGCAAGAGAGTACACTCCCTACAATCTAAATCTAAATATGAAAAGAAATTATGGTGTGATTATAGGTTTTGACCTTTGGGAGATAAATCTCAAAAAGGTGGTAACCTAAGGAGGATAGATGTCAAGAATGTTGATTTTCACAAAAAAATTGGACCAAAAGGATGGAGGATAGATTGGATTGTTTAAAGATGATTTGATGGGAGAGATTTGATAGTGATTTGGAGGATGCTTCAACTAAGGAAAACCTTAGGTGACCTAGATGTTTGATATGATAGATATGGATGATGTTTTTGAAAAGGGATTTTGAAGTCAACAAATAAGCTCAAGTAAGGTCTAGATTTTTGGGTGTTGTAAAATGGATGTCTCCTTCTTGCTTGAAGTAGACTTATGAGCTCAAGCAAAAAAGGGATGATCATTCTACTTGAAGGTAGACTAATGACCAATCAAGCAAAATATGGTGTGAAGGATGAAATCTAGATTCAACTTTAGCTCAAAGATTACTTTTTTGGATATGATTTTTGGATGTTGGTTGATGCTTTGATTGATATTTGGATTATGAGATTTTGGATGTGTTTAGAGTGGAAAAGGTAAATGGATTTGGGGATGGAATTGTAGAAGGATGTTATTTAGTCCAAAAGTATGCAAAAATCAAGGGGGATGAGAAGATATGAAAATGAATGGATTATGGTTTGGCTCAAAGGTATGATAAAGGGTCCAATGGTGATAATGATTAATTCTCTAAGGTCAAAATGGGAATATGGGTGAGAAATTTTGGAAACGTGGTTGTCGATTATGGATGGGTAGGTCCTAAAGGTCCCAAAACAACTTTCTAAGGTCTTGGATAATTTGATCTAAAAATAGTACCAAAACTCAGGTAAATGGTGCCACAATAGAAACAAATGGCACCACGAATCAGTGAAATGGTGCCAATACAAATTAGTGTTGGTCAATACTTTGGAAAAAGGTGGATTTTGATGACAAACTTAGATTTTATGAATATGAAGGTTGATCAAATGTTGAAATGATGTCTCAATGATGTTGTTTCTTGGCAAGTTTTTTGAAAACACTTCAAGCACAATAGAACACAATAGCCAAAGATTTGTTTGTGAAACAAAAATGTGAAGATTTTAACAAGAACTTGCACAACCCAAGACGAGAATAGGACAATACTTCTTGGATTCCCACTTGGTTTTACCTAGCCACACTTATTCAAAATAGATAGCTTTAGAAACTTGGTGACATAGGCTCCCCCTTATAGTGCACTCACTTCTCAGGCACACCAAGTTCCAAGTCCTCAAGATGCATAGATCTTAAGGTACTTTGCTATCTCTACTAAGAACTGTGAGTTATGTGGGCAGCTTCAAAGGTTCCTCCTTCTTCGTAAACAAGTAGAGGGTTTTTTATCTCTAAAACAATGGTTCGTAGTGGGGGTACATCCAGGGGATCGACACCTTATGAGCATCTGCTAAACCACTTAAGGTTTTAACTAGCTCTACTAGGAGTTTCATATACACAAAGGTACTACTTCTTTTTGAGCTAGCACCAAATGGTAAGCGCTCATACCAATTTGGACTTGGCTTTCACCTTATCCTATTTTATATAGCGGACCAGATGAAAATACCACTTGGGGTCGCCAATGAATTCTCCATACGAATGTGTCTCAAGGGCAGGCCCACTTTCTAAAAAGAAAAAGAGGATAGAACCATTTCTCTTCACCCAAGATCCTTTTGAAGGCAAGAGGACAGGATACTTTGATTCTAACTCTTGGGTGACAAAATGTGCAAGCGTACCAAGCACAAAAAATAATCACTAATATTCTTTTTAAACCCAAATCAAAATGTGCCTAAAGTTGTTTGCAAACACTTGTTAATTTTATTGCACCAAAGTTAAATGTTGTCTATGCTAGGCACACAAAGGGTTCTTTTTAGGTACACCAAAATGAAATGTTTGTCTGTAGATTATTTGTCAAGCAAATGTTAATTTTAGTGCACCAAATTCCAAGTGTTTACTGAACTAACATGCAAGGGTTCTTTTTATGAGCACCAAAATGAAATGTCTAATCTAATAAAATCTTGCAAAAGTGTTAGTAGTTTCGAGATGGTGGTCTTGGACATTCGTGTACAACCTACAAAATAGAAACACACACCTACACAGATCCCAAAGTTAGCACAGAAAATTGCACTGAAATAGACACAGAAGGCACCACAAAGGTTTACAATTGCACCACAGAGACCAAAAATGGTGCTACTGACAGTCAACAGGACAGAAACCTATATCCTACCAATAGCACTACAATAATTACAAATGGTGCCAATTATACATATTGCACTACAAATGACACTCAAATATAAGATAATGCTGATATTGACACAAATAGTTCTAAAATTCCTGAAGGTGCCAAAATACAAACAGATAGTGTCACTGTGCCCAAAAGTTTTGTTCGCTTGACTGATGCATAGAAAAGCATTGCTCTGGGTGCAGATAGCACTGATATGAGGCAGAGTTGGTCAATGCTACAAAAACACAAGTCTTTTAACCAAAATGTCAATTATATGAGATCAACGGTGTTTTGTTAGTCTCATTGATGTTTAAAATATGAAGTAGAGTTACAAAACAACCTATCAAATCAAACTTAACCAAGATTGAAACAAGAATGTGCAAGTTTGATTTAAAAGAAAAAAAATTGGCATAACCTCCCCTTGTTCCTGTGTAAAATCCTACAAAACTGAGAGTAAAATATGCTAGAGATGCTTAAAAACACAAAAACACAAAATATATGAGTGAGCATTCAACAAAGAGCACCATGCAAGAAAGGAGCCACTATAGCTGCAAATAGCGCTGCTACAAAGAGAAATGGCTCCACTACGTAGAAGGATAGCGTCAATACTTGCAAAACACATTATCTACAAGAAAAGTTACACACAATGATTAGATTTGGACCTTGTGGGTCCCACCGGGCATGCCAATGTGATTAGAGAAACCAAAATGAAGCTAAAAACACAATCAAATGCATGAAAAAAACACAAGATATACCTCACAAATAGATTCACAATCCAAGATAAGGTGGAGAATGAGGTACCCAACTCACTCTCGCTATACCCAAGATGATGAAATGGATGTGAAATGGCTCTCAATCTATTGCAACTCACAAAGTATTGCTAGCTCAAGAGATATTTTGGCATAATGACATTACTTGAAAATTGGATGATCAAATGGCTTGGGAGAGGTTCTATTTATAGATTTTTTGGAGAGATTTTGATCCAAGGGTGGAGATTGATTTGGAAGATCAATGGTGGAGGATGAAAGTGATGTGGAGGGCCTAGATTCAATATTAGAAAATGGAGGGCTAAGAATAAAGATAAATTTTAAATTGATCTTGGGAAAGGGGTGGAATTAATGAGGTTGGGTGAGATGGATTATAAGCGAATTAAAAATTCACATGGGGAAGAGTAAAATGAAATAAAAATTTATTTGGGAAAGAGTGGATTTTAATGAGGTATGACATGTGTAAGGGGTGTAAGAGGTATTAAATGTAATGTTGGACACGTATAAAAAAAATGATTTATGTGGGATATATTTCACTTTTTTTATTTGGAGGATGTGGGGAAGGGTGTTAAGCTAGGTTTGACCATTTTAATTAGGGTGATTAGCGTAATTAATATGGCTGGAAAAAATTAGGGAATAGGTTAAGATTAATTAAATAAGGTTTTAGTTAATTAATCCTAGGTCTAGGGTCATGTAGGTTAGGTTAGGTAATTAAATAATAGATATTTAATTAGCTAGGGTAGGGATAGGTTGATTAATAGGATGAATTAATTAGATAAGTATGATTTACCTAATTAATTGGGTTTAGGAAAAGGGGGAATTAATCAAATAAATATTTGCACATTTATTTAATTAATTGGGTAAGGTTGAACTATTGAATTAAATTAATTGTTTGAAAGGGGAATTGGTATGTTTAGTGATGTCAAGAGTCAATTTGATGGTGAAGACATTTTTAGGTGTCTACAAGGTGTAAATGTAATCTCATGTTCAGGGCTCCTTCTTTTCAAATAAAGCTTAGGGGGGGAGCCTAGCATTATTGTTGGGATGATAAGCCATGTGTATATGTATTCAAATATATGCAAAATTAGACTATAAAATATTTTCAATGCTTATGCAAGGAACAAGTGCAAAACTATGTATGTTTATGATCTAGAAATGCTTATTTTTCACTTTTTTTTCATAAATCTTCAATGCAAATCACTAAAGAAGAGGTTTTGTGCAGAATTTTAAGAGGGACAGTGAATAATAAGCTCAATATTAGTCCAATAATGCAATAATACCCTTCACAACACATCTATAATGGCATCTAGAGAGATGACAAGGCCAAATCTAGTGAAAATGCAAGGTTTTCAAACCTTAGACATAATTTTTTTGCAAAAAAAGAAAACTATGATGCAACACTACAATTAAAAATTAGTCCTAAACGAGTGTTTGAAAAGGGTAGTAAAATCTGAAACAAGATTTTAACTACAAACCCTAGCTAATGCAAAACTAGGTTTTTATGAAAAATGTACAATTTCAAGCAATTTTTAACAAATTAAGCATGAAAATGCAATGTAAATGATTAAAATAAGATGAATTTGTGTAATTTAAGTCAAATCTAATAAAAATATGAGAAATTAAATGGAATTAAATTGAATTAATGCAAATTATGCCAAAATGCAAGCCTAAGATGCTAAATTTTTTCAAATTTTTCAAATGTTTCAATTTTTATTGTAAATTTTCAAATGCAATAAAATGAATGAATACAAATCTAGAGTACAACACTCAAAAAGGTGCAAAATTCAAATAAACATGGGTTCACTAAAATGTTTACTAGGAAAAAAGGGAAAAATGATAAAAGGGTTAAATCCTCCTTTCTCAACAAACATTCAAGGTCATATCAACCGAGTTGAATCACACGTTTACAAGAGGATTCACATACAAGTTAGGTTCTCTTGGAATGATGTGGAAACTCAGAGATTGTCAATTAATGTATCAAATTAATGCTCAAATACCCTCAAACCCCTAGTTATGCAAAATAATAAGTAAAATGATGAATTACAACAAATGCTTGCAGACTAAGCTAGCAGGTAGAGATTAGTTACTGACCATTTTTTGAAGTTTGAGATGTGGAATACTTGGGGACACTGGCATTAGTGCCCCTATCCAAGGTGGTGTTTTCTTCATGAAATCCTGATCTCCTTCTAACACTAATAATCACTATATTTTTCGTTTCTATCTTGGGTGATGCGGAGGACATTGGCATTCAAGCCCAAGTCCAAAGCAGGGTGTTCTTTGGGATATTAGAGCCTCTTTAGATGCTAATTGTCATTGTCCCAATGATTTCTATGTTTTCAACCTCGAAGGACACTAGCATTGGTGCCCATGTCCGAGCAGTGCTTTTCTTCAGAGATCTGGAATCTGCACACTGTGTTACTATTCCCTGCAACTCCACTCCATCAAGATGCGACACCTATAACCTGTAATCACAAGGTGAGTGGTTGGGGGTTGTGTTGTTTAGAGGCTTGCCTCATTCAAGCCCAAGAGAGGCATTCAAGTCTTCCAAACACCGTTGTTAGATAGAGAGTGTGTGTCCTTATGGGATAGAGGCAAAACAAATTGATAAATGATTCAAACACAAATAGATATCACCTCGGAGGTGTAGATCTCACATAGATGAAGTCTCTTCAATACATGAGAAGATGAAGCTAAATTTGCATTCACAAGCACAATAATAATGCTTAGCTCTACAATAATGAATATCTTGAATGCTCTAAAATCATAAGTTTGCCAAAAGTTTACAATCATCTTCTAGTTTAAAAATGAAACCCTAAACATGCTTATATATGCAACTAAACACATTCCCACTAATAATTTGATAATTCAAACTTAAGATGTTGGCATGGGACCTAATTAACAGTCACAAAACTGACATTCAAATTTGGGACCTAATTAACAGTCACAAAACTAACATTCAAATTTGGGACCTGCTTGAAATAGGGAAGGACAAGGGTGCTAGCTCCCATGTCCATAGGTCCTTTTTCAAGGTAGGGCTAAGTGCCACAATGTCCTTCATGCCTCATGTGACATGGATTTCAGGCCATTTTCTTCAGGGAGTCAAAATGAACATGTAAGATGCAAAACAGGGGACCCGGGAGCTAAACCTAGGAGGGAAAAAGTCCAGGGAGACATTTTTTGACATAACAAGTTGTTTCATTTTCTTTTTCTTCATTCAAATCTACCAATATTCTTCTCAGCCAAATAGCTTGACATGCAGCTACATTTGCTGCTATAGACTCAACTTTTGCTATGGAGAGAGAAACAATGGGCTACTTCTTTGATGCCCATGAAATGGGTCTTGAACCCATGTGGAAAACATATCCAGATGTGCTATTCCTATCATCTACAGTACTTGCCCAATCACTATCCGTGTAATCAACCAACTCAAACTCATTGGATGTGGTATACAGAATGTCATAGCTTTTGGTGCCATTGACATATCTCAAGATTCTTTTTCTTTCTTGCTAGTGTGTGTCCTTAGGTCTCTCCATGAACCTAGAAATTAGGCTTACCACATAAATTAAATCATGTTTTGTAGAAATCAAATGCATTAGACTTCCAACCATAATTTTGTATAGGGTTGGGTTTACTTCATTGTTGTTGTTCTCCTTACTTAGTTTCAGACCTGTAGTTGTTGGTGTTGGTGCAGGCTTGCTATTTTACATTTTAAATCTCTTCAAGATTTGTTTGGCATAGTTATCTTATGAAACAAATATGCCATGCTCTATTTTCTGTACTTCAATACCTAGAAAATATTTTAGCAGGCCTAGGTCTATAATCTCAAACTCACTTTCCATTACCTCTTTGAAATTAACAGTTAAGAGGTCACGATTTCCTATGGAAATCAAATCATCTACATAGAAATAGAAATCAAAATCTCACCATTAGTTGCTTTGATGTAAAGTGTGGGTTCACTACTACTTTTGTTGAAGCCATTACTCACTAGATATGTGTCTATTCTGTTGTACCATGCTCAAGGTACTTGGTTTAGCTTGTAGAGAGCTTTTCAAAGAATACATACTTTGTCTTCTTACCCTTAGACTTCATAGCTAGGTGGCTGCTCCACATATACTTCCTCTTTCAACACTGCATTTAGGAAGGTTGACTTCACATCCATTTGATATACCTTCCACTTGTGTTGGGCTACTATTGCTAAGACTACTAGCATTGTTTATAGCCTTGCAACTGGTGCATATGTATCATCATAGTCTCTTCTAGACTATTGTTTATATCCCTTAACAACCAGCCTTGCTTTTATGCCTTTCAATCTTTCCTTTAGTATTACTCTTGGTATTATAGACCCACTTAACTCCAATCACTTATTTACCCTTGGGTAAATTGGTTAACTCCCCTGTCTCATTCCTTTCTATTGCATCTAACTCCTCATCCATGGCCTTACACTATTTTTCTTCTTTC
The DNA here is from genome assembly GCA_027924645.1 of Cunninghamia lanceolata. NCBI lineage: Eukaryota > Viridiplantae > Streptophyta > Pinopsida > Cupressales > Cupressaceae > Cunninghamia > Cunninghamia lanceolata. The sequence goes on along the minus strand of BSBN01000201.1, from coordinate 1,616,524 downwards.
ACGACCTCTTCAAAATATATTGGATCACCTTGAAAGAACAAAGAAAAGTTCATACTTTCATCAAAATCATCATACCTTGTCTCTTCATAAATTTTCCTCACACTCCTTGTCTTTCTTAGCATTAGAGAAGTGAGTGTAGGATCTGAATTTCTTCTAGAGTTACTACTGCTTAACTCTAGAGTGTTCTAGAGCTGATTCTATTGCTACAGTCTTGAACTACCTAACTCCAAAGAGCTTCAGATATGGTTTTGAAGTGCTCTAGAGCTAGATTTTGAAGTGCTTTGGGGATGGTTCTAAAGTGCTACAAAGTTGGATCCAGTGTTCTTTGGAGTTGGTTCTACTTCACTGCTAGAAGTTCCTCCTTCATCATCTATGGGTATCATTGTTGAGATACATGTGGTGGTGTCAATCATACCATCCCATGATTCATTTTTAATGAATTCTACATTCCTGCTCATCACTACCTTCTTGGTAACATGGTTATATAGATTATATACTTTAGATTCTTTGATGTACCCAAAGAAGATGCACTTTCCTCCTTTGTCATCAAATTTTTGTTTTTTCCCTTTCAACACAAATGCATATGCCACACACCCAAAAATTCATAGGTGCTCCATACTCCATTTGTTGTTTGTCCACATCTCTTGTGGAATCCTATCACAAACAACCTTTGTGGGACTTCTATTTAGCAAGTATACTGTTGTTGCTACAGCCTCACCCCAATAATCATTTGGCAATCCTTTTGCCTTTAGCTTGCTTGCTTCCATCTTTGTGATGGTTCTATTTTTCCTCTCAACAACTCCATTTTTCTATGGAGTGTACTTTGTTGTGAACTATTTCACAATACCTTCATTTGGGCAGAAATTCACAAATTCCTTAAAGATGTACTCTCCCCCTATGTCCATTTTGAGGACCTTGATGTAATGGCAACTTTTCTTTTTAGCCAAAGATTTAAACTCCTTGAACTTCTCAAATTCTTCAGATTTATTCTTTACGAAATAAACCCATGCCTTTCTGCTATAGTCATCTATGAAGGCTGTGAAATATACATTGCCACCTAGGGTGTGGGTTTTCATAGGGCCACACAAATCTAAGTGTACCATCTCTAATGGTGCTCTTGCCATCCTAGATTGCCCTAAATGAAAAGGCTACCTATGCTGCTATCCTAAAATGTAGGCTTCACATTTCCTATCAAGCTCAACAATTGTTGGTATCCCCCTAACCATGTCTTTCTTTGATAAAAGATTCAAATGAGAAAATCTTGTGTTCCCATACCCCAAATGCCAAATCTTGGATAGGTCTTTGATGACTGTCATGAAGGCTGACTGCTAAGCCATTAATGTAGATGCCATTTGGTTGACTCTAGAGCCTTTAAGAGATTTCATATGTTTCTCATCATCTGTGTAACATCTTACTACGTAACCCCTGAAGGGTAAGAGCCAAAAGAGGGCAAGATATTTTTTTTTTGTCATAAGTAGATAACATACACTGATTTGGTTGCCAATTCAATAGATCAACAACATTAATGGCCAAGCATGGCCGAATGCACAACCCACGGGAGAGGACTAAATCACTCTCTAGAGGAAACATTAAAACAACTACATAAATTTTAAACACCAAATCAAATGTTTCTAATCCCATATCTAATATAAAAATGAATCCAAAAGCATCAAAGTACAAGCGGATTTGATACCCACACCGAAATTTGTAAACCAAATAGGAAACATCTCATTTCTTCTCATTAAATTCAATGATTAAAACTTCTCTCTTAAGAGAGTACAATTACATAAATGAATATACAAATACAATGATATAGTCCTAAATATGATACAATAACTAAAAGAATACAATAACTGAATGAAGTAACCGAGAGAGAGAACATCTCCAATTGGTGCTCCAAAACCTATTTGTCAGTCCCTAATGGTGGTGGTGATGCCTCCCAACCATGTGGACTCATACGAGACCACCCCACCATGCTCGGAGATAGTCACAAGGCCTAGACAAAAGTAATAAGAACCAGGGTACACAAGATGACCAACACTCACATTCATCATGGAGCAAACATGGAAAACAATGCATAAAGCCAATGTCGTAACAAAGAGGTACTCATCCAAGTCATAGGTCAGGTACTACTCATGACTACTAAGGTACTAGATACTAGAGTGTCATCATACATGCTTGAAGGGATGGCAGTACATGGAACCAAGTACACCTCCTATATAGACGAGGAGATGCAATCGTGCCTAAATCCATGCCCCGCAGATGGATGACTCAATGCCTCGTAGATGGATAGGCCTTCTTGTTGCATCCTTAGCCTTTACAAGTGCTCAAGACCATGCATGAGGACTAATTATCTTATTAATATTTTCACCCTAATGTTTTCATTTAGTTATCACTTATTACTGTAACTCTACTACTAGTTCCCTTGGCAGCCACTTGCGAGCCCTAGGCCTGTAGAGAGCCACTCCAAAAGACAACTCTAATTACCCAGACCATTGTCATCTTGTTTGACTAAAGGAGGAATCCAAAAAGTCTAAAATATTGAAGTATAAATTAGAAAAAGAAAAATGTGATCTACAAGACCAAAACTCTCGATGGCAGTGTAATTTGTTGAGAATGACCCTTTGCCATTTAGATCGGTTTTGTAATAACTCTCGTGACCCCAATTTAATCACTCTTCACAAAGGAATGCACGGATAAAATAAAAATATGGCAAATAGCATTGCAAGTCTTCTCACAGCCTAATTTTTTTACATATTGATTGTTGTATTTAACATAACAAAATAAAATGTTTAAAAGACTTACAAAATGGAAATCGTAATTTTCCATCTTAAAGTAGTTCCTTTAGATCCTTGGGTTGCATGACAAGTTTTCTTAATCAAAGTTATGTAACTAAATTTCAATGCACAACACAACTTAATAATAAGGTATTTTAGTGTCATTTCATTATTTAACTCAAAGACGGTGTTTTCCACAAGGTTGGTGTATCAATAAAACATGACTATAATGATCAAAATAGTGGACCAATCAATTTTGTTTAAGAGTTGTAATGAAATTCTCTACGGAGGAGTCATCATATAACAAAAAAGGTTACATGGGACTTAGATCTTTGTAATCTCTATTTAACATCCCAGCTTTGTGTATGGCTGCCCTCCTTATATTCGCAATAAAATTGAAACCCTCTATTTTTATTTCAATAAAATTATAAATCATAAACCATATGACCTTCAATGAATAAGAAAATCGTTCTGCAGATTTAAAAAAAATAAATTCAAGGAAAGCGGCAATGTAAATATCTTGCATAAAAATATATTTCTAGCACAAATTTTGTTTAAGGCAGTAATGGGGTTTCTATTTTTTTTTCTACTTAATGAAATGTAGCAACAGACATATATATATTAGTTTTTGTTTTAAAAAAAATAGTAGTGATGGAGTTTCAGTTTTTTTGTGCTTAACCAAACAATAGTAAACATGATTTATTTTTTTGTTTGTGCTAGAAGAAACAACAAACTAAGGGAAATACCTTAGATCTAGCACTCTCCCTCCCTCAGCTAGTAGATCACTCCCCCATTGCAGTGCACCTCTCATCTTGCAATTTGATGTGCTTGCCGGAGTTATTCGATTTGCTCCTCTTGTTTTTCTTTTTCGAAACCCCCTCAGTATCAAGACCAAGAGTTGTCAATAGTCAAGAGCGAGCTTCCTGTTTGTTTATGCTTCTCAGAAGCCCTTCTAATTATTGGAAACCCTAGAGCTCCACAGAAACCACCCAACCTCCTTCGATAGCAAGGACGTCCATGAGTGCACGCTGAGCGACCTTGCAATCTTTCAACCCATACCCATACTCTCAAAAAAACTTGTAGATATTTCTTCCTCTCTCGACCAACCAAATCAAAATCTTAGCAGGCCATCTTCTTATATAATGAAACCCTTGGATTTGTAGTCCTCCAACATGAATATCCCACTTGCTAAGGCATTTTATCTATGGCAAACACGCCTAATAGCCCCTCTTAAACCACAATGCCAGAACTCCCCCAAAATGTATTGACTCTCTTTCAAAGAGATTTTTCCCCTCCTTATCTTCTCTATAGTCACACTCTACAAAGGCATTCAATTCTCCACCAAAAAAATAGATATTTGATTTCTGTCTTCAATGAATCACCCACTCCTCACTACCACGACTCCTTTCTCTATCTAATATTTTCTTGTCACTTAAAGTTTCATCAACTTCCTTCCACTGTAGCAAGAAGGACCAATAGGGAGGCTCATTACATCCTACCCCCTAGGACTAGGCTTACTCCTGGAAGCCTGTAAATGCTAAGATGTAGCCAAAGCACACACTAGACAATGAAACTCGATACAATTCTAAAAAAATTAGGTTATCACATGCACAATTAAATGCAATCAGTCCCTATAGATGGGTAAGGAATAGGCAAGGCAGTCATTTCCTACAGAATATACATTAGCATAAAACAATCTTCTCCAATCAAAATAAAAAATGATGCCAAGGAAGGCACATTGAACAATCAACGGAAACCAAGGAGAAAAGTCTTAACAACCTTACTGGCAAACTACACATGACCAGATGGGCAATCCAAACATTACCACAGGGTAACTGGAAGGAAGGATGATGACACGGGAATACTGCACTAACCGCGTATAGTGGGCTAGGGTAGGGAATAGGGCCTATGACTATCTCCAGTAACCACCATCAAGGATAATAAGAGTACACTCAGGCATGTGAATCCAGGCGGAGTCGATACTCAGTACCTGCAACACTCCAAGCACATGTCAAGGTACCTATGCATATACATACATCATATAGTCGAAGCAACATCAATCATGTAAGTATGAAATCCATCATAAGTAATAATAATTTCCACATCATAATAGTATCGAGATTGCACATCAATGGTGCTAATACAAAATAATAACAGGATGCATAATACAATACAAAACATACAGTCATCGAAGTCCATCAAGATAAGAAAAAGAATAATATGAACACGGGGTCATTACATCCCCTAGAAGCCTGCAAAAAGATATGGATAAAGATCTCTCATCCTCGTCGCATCTTCCCAAGATGTTGAGGACTCGCCATTAGGATCCCATTAGACCCTTACCTACTCTATCTCCCGACCCCTGAGGGTCAGCCTTGGATGTTGAAGGATGTGTATGGGCTCCAAAGAAAGTTGCTCATCTACCTCAACTTGCAAAGCAGTCCAATCAAGAACATGGGTCACATCAGGAATATATTGTCTAAGAACTGAAACATGGAACACATCGTGAATGCACAATAGAATCGATGGCAACATAAGGCGAGAGGCAAGAGGGCCAATCCTCTCAAGGATCTCAAAAGGTCCAACAAAATGAGGTGCCAACTTTGACCCTTTCCATAACAGATGGGGTTCTTCTGTGGATGAACTCTTAAGAACACATGATCACCCACCGAGAAGTGGTGATCCAACCTACATGCATCAAAATACTTCCTCTGTCGATCCTGAGTTGTAGCCAACTGGTCTCTGATCCGCACTACCTACTACTCCATATCCTAAAGCATCTCTGGACCCAAAAGAACTCGGTCCTCTAAGTGATCCCAACTCAACGGAGTGCAACATGGCCTATCTTACAAGGCCTGGAATGGAGACATACCGAGAGAACTATGATACCCATTATTATAAAAAAACTCAACTAGGTACAAGTAGTTCTCCTAACGAGATTTCTGATCCATAACATACATCTAAAGCATATCCTCTATGACCTAATTAACCCACTCCATCTGTCCATTAGTCTTGGGATGGTATGCAGAGTTGAAATTAAGCTGAGCTCCCAAAGCATGCTGAAAAGAAGTTCACAAAGCTGAAGTGAACACTGGATCACAATCAGAAATGATCCTATGAGGAATAGCATGCAGACGCATGATATCCTCCATAAACACTCAACCATGACGCTACAGTGTAGGAAGATCTCATGGGCGAGAAGTTTACCACCTTGGACAACTTGTCCACTGTAACCATAATAGCATCATGACAACGCGAAGACATAGGTAGCCCCAAAATGAAATCAAGAGATATCGTATCCCACTTCTATCCAAGGATGGAATGAGGCTACAACAGCCCTGCTGGTTGCTAATGCTCTACCTTCACCCACTAGCACTCAAGACACAGAGCCATAAAATTAGCAATATCTCATCGCAAATGTACCCAATGATACAACTGTCAAAGATTGGTATGCATCTTCGTGACACCCAGATGAGTTGAATAGGTTGCACGATGAGCCTCTGACAAAACCAAGGAATGAAGATCACTAGAATCTGAAACATAAATATGACCAAGATGTCGCAAAAGTCCATCAAATTCAAGAGAGAAGCTTGTAAACCTGCCCTCAAGGACTCTGCTAGACTCAATCTCTGCTCTCACCTCTTGATACCAAGTATCACTAGGAAGTGACTCCAAAATATAGCTCCACAAATCCTCTCCAAGAGACAAAACTAAAATCTCATGTCTCCTCCTACTCAAGGCATCTGCAACAACATTCTCCTTACCCTAGATATAGTGAACCTCAAAGTCATACTCACAAAGGAACTCCATCCAATGGCACTGCCAAGCATTCAAATTTGGTTGAGTGAAGATATACTGCAAACTGTGATGATCACTATGCAACTCAAACCGATGTCCCAAGAGGAAATGTCTCCAACGCACAAGTTCATGGATGACAACTGCGAACTCTAAATCATGAGTGGGGTAGTTCAACTCATGATCCTTGAGCTTACAGGACTCATATGCAATCACTCATCCCTCATGCATGAGAACTGCCCCCACACCCTCCAACAAAGCATCGATGCACACTACAAAATCACCTATAGGATTTGGCACTACCAGGATAGTTGCACTCATTAACCACTCCTTAAGAGCCTAAAAAGTTGACTCACACTGATCTGACCACACAAACTTCTTCCCTTTCTGCTGAAGAGAAGTGATGGGATGGGCTACCCAAGAGAAATCTCTCACAAATCGGCGATAGTAACCTACCAAGCCCATGAAACTGTGAACCTCAGCCACATTCGTTGGTGTTGTCCAATCCACAATGGCCTAAATCTTAGAAGGATCCACTGAGATACCCTCTACTGAGATGATGTGGCCCAAATATCTCACCTCAGTCTAGAAGAACTCACACTTAGCCAAATTGTCAAACAACTAATTTTCTCGCAAGCACTGCAACACTTGTCACAAATGGCCTTCATGCTCCTCCATAGTTCTCGAATAAATCAAAATATCATCAAGGAACATGAGAACAAACCGGTCACGATAGGTACGAAACACCCCATTCATCAAACTCATGAAAATTGATGGAGCATTGGTCAACCCGAAAGGGACGACCATGAACTCATAATGCCCATAACATGTACGAAATGTTGTCCGATGAATGTTTGCCTCATGAATGTGAAGCTGACGGTATCCTGACTTCAAATCTATCTTGGAGAACACCTTGGCTTCCCTTATCTGATTGAAGAAATCATCTATCTGAGGCAACGGGTATCGATTCTTCACTATCACTTTGTTCAACTGGTGATAATCAATGCACAAGCGAAGAGATCCGTCCTTCTTCTTCACGAAGATGACAGGTGCTCCCCAAGGGGATACACTAGGATGAATGAAGCCCTTCTCTAGTAACTCTTCTAACTGCAACCGCATCTCACTCAACTCCTGAGTAGTCATGCATATGGTGCTTGAGAAATAAGCTCCATACCAGGAATGAGATCAATATGGAAGTCTATGTCGCACTTAGGTAGCATACCTGGAATATCACTTAGAAAGACATCTACAAACTCTTGAAGAATAGGATGATCATCAAGAGATAACTTCTGAATCCCACCCTCAGCAAGATCACTAACTGAAATAGCGAACATCTGACAACATTTCCACATGACACGCTTTAGCTGCATAATTGAGATCACATGGAGAGAAATGGGTCTTTACCCCAACTAACTCAACACGCTCTCCAACATCATCAACACACTGAACCGAATTACACTAACAATCTATACTGGCTAGGTGGGTCTCCAACCAATCCATGCCTAAAACAATCTCGTAGGACCCCAAAGGCAACACACAGAGATCCACTATGGTAGTGAAGGTGCCTAAATCCAACACACAACAATGAACAAGGGAGTCTATAGCCACCTTAGATCTAGTAGCTAGCTCAACCTACCAACCAACATCTTGCCTTGCCACCACGAATCCACAACGCTCCACGAGAGAAGGAGAAATGAAAGAATTTGAAGCTCCTGAATCAAACAAGATGGATGTGGTAATCCCACATAATACACCCGAGTACTCGACCATGGTGCCCTGATGCTCAACCTGACAGTTATCAACTGCCGCAAAAACTCTATGTGATTTGCCAGCATCTACTCTAGGCTTTGAAGTATCTTGTCTATGACTACCTCTAGCCACTGATCTCTGAGGACAATGAGTAGCTATATGACTATGCTACCCACAAGCATAAAAACCAGCCCTGCCAAAACCTCTACCCAAAAATGGTGCATGCGATTGGTGGGATCCACCACCCCTAGAATTTTGTTGTGCACTCTGAGAACTCTGTGTCGGACCACTCTGATGCCTACTTCAAGAATGATGACACGGATGATCTCTAGAAAATGGAGTACCAGGACTCTGTCCATTCTGCTGAGACTAAGCAAATCTATGCCTTTGTCGCTGACTAGATTTGGGAGGTGCATAATGAGATCTAGACAGTCCGGCTCCCTGAGACTATGTACCCCAAGCAAGTGATCCTAAAGGAGGGGCACTACCAATCTGAACACCTACCTAACCACCAAAGCCTCTAGCCAAATTCTCCTCTATTAACCTCGCCTTCTCCACAACAATCTCTAAGGTCTTCAACTCAAACACACGGATACCACCACTAATACATGTATTCAAGCCCCTAATGAAATGCTGTACTAACATCGTCTTGTCATAAAAAATGCTAGCATATTGCTTAAGCTCAAAGAAGCAGTGCTCATACTGATCTACCATCATAGTAAACTGATGAAGCTCATGGAACTCATCAACATATCTCTGTCGGCAGTAGTCTAAAAGAAATCGTGCACGGAACCTCTCTAAGAATAGTCCCCATGACACATAAGCAATGTCTAGATGAAGCTTATGCTCCTCTGCTCTCCACCATGTAGATACAAAACCTCTTAGATGCATAATGGCAAATTGAGCTCTAGTATTGCTACTATAAGGATGCATAGCAAAGCATCGATTGAGATCAATCAACCAATTCTCTACCTTGGTACCTATACTGAAACCATCAAAAGTAGGGGGATGAGATCTAAGAAGATCCCTCATGTGACTTGTAGCAACACTGTATCCATCCACCCTATCTCTCACAACAACTGCTCTTGACTAATCCAGACTACAGGAATGCTCACGCTTAGCTCTAGCACCCTAACCATCCTGACAAGAAGGGTGTGACTCTGCCTCATGAGATACCTTCTGATGTGGTCCTAATGGGTCCATAATCTGTTGTAAAAGAGCTAAAACCTTAGCACCTCTGAGCCCTTTAGCTAGATTCTCAGCATGTGGTTCCTCTTGACGCTCACCCCGATTGCCCTAATTACCCTTATTGGCATTATGCCAGGTACTATGTTGAAGAACAATGGCTATACCTCTAATTCTGCCTTTGGCTCTGCCCCTAGGAGGCATCCTAAAGAAAGCAAAGAACACATCAAAATAGATCATCACAAGGACGACCTATACACCATACTAAGGCATGAAAGCATACCAACAAGACTATAAAACAATATAACAAGCTCATGCCACACATGCCAAACACAGCAAAACACAAAAGGCTCAAGTATGCCAGAGCTCCCAGTGTGTGAACATGGGCTTTGATACCAGATGTAACATCCCGCTACATAACCCCTGAAGGGTAAGAGCTAAAAGTGGGCAAGATAATTTTTTTTTGGTCATAAGTAGATAACATACACTAATGCAGTTGCTAATTTGATAGATCAACAACATTCATGGCCAAGCATGGTTGAATTCACAACCCATGGTAGAGGACTAAATCACTCTCCAGAGGAAACATTAAAACAACTACATTCATTTTAAACACCAAATCAATTGTTCCTAATCCCATATCTAATATAAACACGAATACAAAAACATCAAAGTACAAGCAAATTTGCTACCCACACCAGAATCCATAAACGAAATAGGAAACATCTCATTTCTTCTCATTAAATTCAATGATTACATCTTCTCTCTTAAGAGAGTACAATTACATAAATGAATATACAAATACAATGATATAGTCCTGAATATGATACAATAACTGAAAGAGTACAATAACTAAATGAAGTAACAGAGAGAGAGAACATCTCCAACTGGTGCTCCAAAACTTGTTTGTTGGTCCCCAATGGTGGTGGCAATGCCTCCCAACAATGTGGACTCATATGAGACCACCCCACCATGCTCAGAGATACTCACAAGGCCCAGACAGAAGTAACAAGAACCAGGGTACACAAGATGGCTAACACTCACATCAATCATGGAGTAAACATGAAAAACAATGCATAAAGCCAGTGTTGTAACAAAGAGGTACTCATCCAAGTCATAGGTCAAGTACTACTAGTGATTTCTAAGGTACTAGATACTAGAGTATAATCAGATGGAGTATCACCATGCGTGCTCAAAGGGATGGCACCACACGGAACCAAATACACCTCTCATACAGATGAGGAGACTCAATCATGCCCAAATCCATGCCCCGCAGATGGATGACTCGACACCTCGCAAATGGATAGGCCTTCTCATTGCATCCTTAGCCTTTGCAAGTGCTCAAGGCCATGCATGAGGACTAATTATCTTATTAATGTTTTCACCCCAATTCTTCATTTAGTTATCACTTATTACTGTAACACTACTACTAGTTCCCCTAGTAGCCACTTGCGGGCCCCAGGCCCATAGAGAGCCACTCCAAAAGACAACTCTAATTACCGAGACCATTGTCATCTTGTTTGACTAAACAAGGAATCCAAAAAGACTAAAATGTTGAAGTATAAATTACAAATAGAAAAATGTGATCTACAGGACCAAAACTATTGATGGTAGTGTAATTTGTTGAAAATGACCCTTTGCCAGTTAGATTAGTTTTGTAATAACTCTCGTGACCCCAATTTAATCACTCTTCACAAAGGAATGCACAGATAAAATAAAAATACAACAAATGGGATTGCAAGCCTTCTCACAGCCTAATTTTTTTTACATATTGACTCCCGTATTTAACATAACAAAATAAACTATTTAAAAGACTTACAAAATGGAAATCGTAATTTTCCCTCTTACAATAGTTCCTTTAGATCATTGGGTTGCATGACAGGTTTTATTAATCAAAGTTATGTAACCAAATTTCAATGCACAACATAGCTCAATAAAATTAAGGTATTTTAGTGCCATTTCATTATTTAACTCAAAGATGGTGTTTTCCACAAACCCAGTGTATCAGCAAAACATGACCGTAATGATCAAAATAGTGGACCAATCAATTTTGTTTAAGAGTTGTAATGAAATTCTCTATGGAGGAATCATCATATAACAAAAGGGTTACATGGGACATAGATCTCTGCAATCTCTATTTAACATCCCAGCTTTGTGTATGGCTGCCCTCCTTATATTCTCTATAAAATTAAAACCCTCTGTTTTTATTTCAATAAAATTATAAATCAGAAACCATATGACCTTCCTTTAGAAACCCATTTATCAATGAATAAGAACATCATTCTGCATATTTAAAAAAAAAAAATTCAAGGAAAGTGGCAATGTAAATATCTTGCATAAAAATATATTTCTAGCACAAATTTTCTTTAAGGCAGTAATGGGGTTTTGGTTTTTTTTTTGTGCTTAATGAAACATAGCAACAGACATATATATTAGTTTTTGTTTTAGAAAAAAGAGCAACGATGGAGTTTCAGTTTCTTTGTGCTTAACCAAACAACAACAAACATGATTTAGTTTTTTTGTTTGTGCTAGAAGAAACAACAAACTAAGGGAAATGCCTCAGATATGGCGCTCTCACCTTCCTCAGCTTGGAGATCGCTCCTCCCCCACTGCAGCACAGCTCTCCTCTTGCAATTTGATGTGCTTGCCTAAGTTATTTGATCTGCTCCTCTTATTTTTCTTTTGTTTTAAACCCCCTCGGTATCAAGACCAAGAGTTGTCAATAGTCAAGAGCCAGCTTCCCATTTGTTTATGCTTCCCAGAAGCCCTTCCAATTACAGGAAACCCTGGAGCTCCACAGAAACCACCCAACCTCCTTCGATAGAAAGGACATCCATGAGTGCACGCCGAGCGACCTTGCAATCTTTCAACCCATACCCATACTCTAAAAAAAACTTTCAGATATTTCTTCATCTCTCAACCAACCAAACCAAAATCTTCTTATATAATGAAACCCTGGGATTTGCAGTTCTCCAACATGAATAGCCCACTTGCTGAGGCATTTTCTCTAGGGAAAACACGCCTAATAGCCCCTCTTAAACTGCCATTCCAGAGCTCCCCCAAAATGCATTGACTCTCTTTCAAAGAGATATTTCCCCTCCTTATCTTCTTTGTAGTCGCACTCTACAAAGGCATTCAATTCTCCACAAAAAAAAAATAGATATTTTCTTTCTATCTTCAATGAATCACCCACTCCTCATTACCATGACTCCCTTCTCTATCCAATAATTTCTTGTCACTTAACGTTTCACCAACTTCCTTCCACTACAACAAGAAGGACCAATAGGGAGGCTCGTTATAATCTACATAACTACAATCATTTTCTTGCTACCATCCTTGTCATAGATGATGCATTCCCCTTTCTCCATTAGAATTCTATAACCATTTTAGACCATCTATCCAATGGCCAATAGGTTGTGTTTTATGCCTCGGGCATAATAAACATCTTGAATCTACCTTCTCTCACCTTGCTTGGTTTGGATGGTGATAATACCTCTTCCCATGATAGGAACTTTTTCATTATTCCCCATCATGATCTCATACTTGACATTCTTGTCAATGGAGGAAAACAGGTTTGCATTACCACTCATGTGGTTGTTGCATGTGTTGTCCAAGTACCATACTTTAGCGATGCTATGCTCAACAAGGTTGCATATAATAAACACCTTTAACTATTTTTAATTTTCATCTTTGTTCTCATTTGGTACATGAGCATTTTGACTCCCTTGGTCATGTTGTTTCTTCCTGCATTCATTTTCTTAATGACCATACTTATGATAGTCATAACACTGCACATTCAATTTATCATACCTTTGGTTGGAGATGTTGCCCTTCTTATTTTGGAAGGTTAGCTATGAGGTGCTTTCCTCCTCTTTTCTATTTGAGCCTCCTCTTCTGGAGTTGCTTTTTCCTTTGCCTCTTTCACCTTTTCCTTTGTTCTTTCTTCCTCTTCCCCTGCCTCTCACACTACTCTGAGCTTTGAAGGATTGCTCTTGAGAAGGAGTGGATCTATTCAACCCCTACTCATGGGTTTGTAGGGAACCCATCAACTCATCCATTTTCATCTTTGAGAGGTCCTTGGCCTCTTCTAATGCTATGACAATAGAGTCAAATCTCAAGGGTAAACTCTTAAGGATTTTCTCAATGATCCTTTGCTCTTCCATGGTTTCTCTATTAACCCTCAATTGATTTATCAAGGTAGAGACTCTTGTATGAAAATCTGAAATGGACTCACCATCCTTCATCTACAGGGTCTCAAAATCTCTTCGGAGGAGTTGTGGTTTTACTAGTCTCACCTTGTCAATTCCTTTGTAACTATTTTCAAGAACCTCTCAGGCCTCCTTTGCATAGTAAGTTGCTACTATTATGGGAAAAATAGTAGATCTATCAAGGCTGCGTCAATCAGATTGAGGGCTTTTACATCATTCCTCCTTGTTTCCTTTAGTTGGTTCTTCTGGGTGCTTGACAATGTTGCATAAGCATTTTGGTCTGTCACATCTGTGATTCCATTTAGGACCAACTCCCATAGATCATTCTCAAGTAATATTGTTTTCATTTCTTTGCCCAAATGTCATAAATTTTCCATCAAAACTCGGTGGTTGCTGCCAACTTTTGTTGTCACTCCGGCCATTTTCTAAATTAGGGGAGATTGTTAAAACCCAGAAAACCTAGGGCTCTGCCAAACTTGGCTCTGATACCACTTGTTGGAAGAATTGATCATTGATACCAATCAAAGAATGAGAGAAGGGGAGAACAAACAAATAAGAGAGAGAGAGAGAGAGAGAGAGAGAGAGAGAGAGAGAGAGAGAGAGAGAGTACAAATGAAGTATAGAAATTTCTATTTATATGCAAAACTATTTTACATTCAAAAATTACAAACATCAGAGCTACAACTCTATTTCTTTTCTCTCTACAATAATTGCTCTCTCTAGAGCTTACTAGACATTGTTGTTGTCTCTCTTTGTCTGAAGTTGTTCACTACTCTTATCTAGAGCTGGCTATGCATGCTTGTCTAGAGCTACTGCTTTGTCCAGAATTGTTTGCTATTTGGAGCTTCTCTCTTGTCTGCATTATTCTTCATGTTGCTATTGCAACCTCTTTCTCTCTACTATGTTTTGTTGCTACATACAATATTCTCACTCTTCTTCATTCTCATTCTTTCCTTGTGTTTTTTTGTCCTCAAAAATCTGTTGCTCAAACACAATTTCAAATTCACCTACCTGCATTGAAGGAGATTGACCAGCATGTCAGGACAACCAAACAAAAATAAATATTTAGGTAGGGCGGCAGGAAGGAGATCCCTAGGAAATCTCTGACAGGGTAGGTGGAGTTAATGTTTTCTTTAGATTAGATTTTCTAACAAGATCAACTATAAACCCTACCTTCGATCTTCTCTTCAACTTGAAGCTCTGATACCATTTGTTGGTGGTTGATAAATATGAAATCCAAAAAATATGAAACACACAAATATTAAAAACTCACAAACACAAACACAAACACAAAAATATAAATTGCTCAAACACCTATAAGTGCTACAACCCTCAACTTTTATTAATCACTTGATTGATATGATTACAAATTGTCTCATTTAAAGAGGTCTTATCAAAAGATTCTAGTACAATCGATTTAATGCTTTTTCCTTCTCGAAACTTTCTTATAAAGCTCTCTAATCTTTATCTTGACTTCCTCTAAGATTGTTTTTTCCTAGAAACCTCCTAAACCTTATCTTGACTTATCTTAAAACATGACTCTAAGTTCCTTCTAAAACATTTGCCTTTCTCATTTAATAATGTTTGAAGGAGAAATTTATCACCAACAACAATTGGTTGATAGTTTTGAAATCTTCAGCCCTTCGCACTAATTCCACTGATTGCTTCAAAATTCCTATCACGGATTCAATGAGGATGTGATCAGGTAACGGCAATGATATGTCTCTTTGAATACATAGGCGAGCATACAGCCTTGACTTACTATTCAAAACATTGTCATCCACACAATAGAAGTGACCCAGAGAATTTCCAAATCGTCCAAAGACTGAAATCTCCCAGTATTCCTCTAGAAGATTATAGAGGCGTAGCCAGACCAGAAACTCCCTTGATTTGACATGTTAGAGGATCAAAATTCGTCGTCCAGTCCTAGAGGAAAAGACCCGCACCGTCCATTATCCATGGTCCCCATTCATATTCTGTCTTTATCTTCTTTATTGGGATAGGAAACCAAGGTAAAACACTTCAGGAGAAATTTAACACTATAGTCCTTGTCATATTTAATTCGGGTCCATTTCTCCACGCCAACCCTAGCAGGCCAGATGCCATCGAATTTGCCAATGACAGCAAGGTTGGCAAGGTATTGTTTGTTTTTTCCCTATAAAGTAACATTGCCATAAATATAATGGTTTATTAATAAAATTAAAGTTAAAAAGAATAGATAAAGACATTAGACTGTCAACTTCACCTTCATTATAATTACTAAAATTAATAAAAATTATTTGAATATTTATCTATTCATATAAAACACAAATAACTCTCTGGAATAGAATTTAAAAGATTTAGTTTTAAATTTCTTTTAAGACATAAATTTTAAATGTATTTAACTTAAAGAAAAATCTCTTTTTAAAAATATATTTCAATTAACAAAAAAAAATCAAATAAACAAACATATTTATCCCAATCAACCAACCATTAAAAACAAAGGAGAGGCTTCAAATATAAAAGATTCCACTAATATAATATTTATTGAAAAAATTCAAATAGCACAAAAAAGAAAACATCCTTTTAGTGGATGTTTGAAACAACTTTAATGGGTTGACATGATTAACTAAGCCTTGGATGGTTAACTCTCCACCACAATGTGGATGACCATTTGCTTTTTTCTTTTACACGAAATTTTCAACTAAATAGTTTATATTTTGGTGAACTTCATGAAAATCTTTTACATTAATTACACTAGATTTTTGAGTAAACCTTTTTCTATACATGTGATAAAAACCTCCATGATTATGGTTCTAGTTAAGAAGCAGATGAAGAGAGTACGTTAGATGGAGTAGCAGCAGCAGCAGCTCTCAAAGCAGCTGGATCTGTTACAGGTTCTCCCCATTTCCTTTGGTCAGAAGTGGGTACAATATTATTTGCTGCATTGCTTGTTCCTCCAACGAATTGGTTGCCTTGACTAATAATGGAGGCAATTGCATTTACAACAGCAACTGTAAAATTAGGATCTGAACTAATGGCGGCAGTTGCTGCACTGACTTTATCAGCAAGATGGTGCTGAGCTGATGAAGTGCTACTAGTGTTGCCGGTGATGCTGCTTTTGGCCATGACGTTCTGAATCAATGCCTGGCAGGAGTATCTTGACAGAGCTCCATGAATGGCTCTTGCAACTGGATTGTTAAGAGATGAATCAAGAAAGTTCTGGAACTTCGGGCTTTCATGGTCATAGTTTGTTGTGGGGATGGACGAATTAGGCCTGCTGTATGGATGATGATGAGGCTGGCCATGGTAGAGATGAGTGGTATTCCAGGGATTGGAACTGGAGACTTCGGAGTGAAATAGGGTGTTATTATAATGAGGAGGAACTGAAGGCAAGTTGGATCCAGCAGATGGGTATTGAAATGGAAGAGGGAAAGCTGAAGTAGTTGGGTTTAATTGTGAATTGGGATTTTTTGTAAGGTCTAGTGTGATTGTGGGAAATGAAGAAGAACTGTTAATGGTGGGATTGGAGGCAAAGCACTGGTAAAATCTAGACATGAAGGGATTATTGGACTTCATTGATTCCGAGCTTGAGGTGGAACCAGATACAAACATGCCAGCTGCAGCTGCTGTGGTGGAAGCCATGGCAGTAGCAGCGATAGGAAGTGGATGGTTGTGGCTTCCCTCGTATGTTGTGATGAGTATAGCCAGGTCATCTGGACATCTTTGTACCTGCTCCACATTCAAGCAAAATTCAATCCTTAAATATCAAATTCTTCAACAGTTATACACAAATTTTGTGTATAGATGAAGTGTTTGAAATATTTTCTTGTATTATATAAAGACTAAAGAGAGAATAGATGTGTTTACAGTAAAGTATGGATACCTGCTTTCTAACTGGGCATCCGGGGAAAACAGTGCAGCGAAAGTATGCTCGAGGGCAGGGATTGCCCTTAGCTATCTTTTGTCCATACTTTCTCCATTGACACCCATCGCTCATCTGAAACATTAATGAATAACCCATGTGATCAAAATATGTCCTTTGCCATGTACATTATTTAATGCAGTAATGTTCGCCTAAGGATTAGAGGTTTATGTTACAGTACCATGCAGTACAAAAACTTCACCTTAAAGTTATACATATACCTTTCACTATATATATATGTATATATGTGGGATGATATATATAGACAGCGGGTGTATCAAATAACATGGTTTTATATAAAGTTATGGACTAATTTTTGTATTTGAATATTATAAATTTGTTTCTTTTATAACAATAAGAATCAATCAACATAAGGTGTCTATATAATAAATTATCTTCTAATATGTGTTACTTTTGTTAAAATATTGTTTTCTAAAATATTGTAACTAAATTTAAAGTTGAAAGAATTATCTGCATTTTTTTGTGTGAAGATAGATCAAGGTAAAGTATATAGATAGCATTTAAATTGAAAAACAAAATTAAAATAAATTATTTGATAACATATAAATGTATTAAAAGATATCACTTCATATAAATTTATAAGTCAATTTTTTTAATTTAAAAATTAAAAAATTGTACAAATTTATTTTAGATTGGTAGTAACATAAAATATTCATATAATAAATCATCTCTCCACATGTTTTACAAATATTTTAAATATTAAAAAAGTATTATTGATGTATTATAAAAATATTTTTCTTAAGTTTTTGTAGCTATTCTTCTAATACAATGGCTATAAGTTCAAGGTTGGAAGAACATTCTAAATTTCTTGTGACAAAACGTAACTCAAAAGTAAAGCCCATAGAGATAGTGTCCAAAACTACTAATCCTAAATAAGTAGTAGGTAGCTCACAACATTTGACTGTGTTTATTAACTAATTGAAATTCAAAATCATATTGTATTCTGAATTTCAATTAATTAATAAATACAGTCAAATGTGCATGGAGGAAAGAAGCCTGCCATATCAAATCCCGAGTTTTGTGGTTAAAACTATTTAATGGCTTAGTTTTGTCCCATATAAGGGACAGTTGAAATAATAGCTGAGAGCTTTCCAAGGCATATCAGAAATGAAAGAATGTATAATGAACTCATTGAAACCTAGTGTTGTCTATACGCCTAATACTTGATAGAATCTAGGGTTCTATTTTACTATTTCAAAACTCAAACTTCAAAGACAAGTAGGAAAGAAAATTGGTTCTTACTGTTGCTGCCTCGCATCTGACACGTACAGACACTCTGACCTTTCTTAATGGAACCGCAGCTTCTGAATTTTCTCCTGCCTCATGTAAAGTCTCAATTGCCTTATTTGACTGCAAGACCCCTTGTTGGCGATGATCGATCACTTTATCCTTCACTCTGGAACTGCCTTCAGAGCTGTTATGTAAATGGAACTGTTGCCCCAATACTGAAACATCCATAGAATCTGATTTTATCAAGCCACTATCTGATTTGACCGGGCTACTTGTTGGGTAAATGCCCAAATCATTAGTTTCTTCGCTTGTTTCTTCATCCTTGAAATCTAAACTCAGTCCAAAGCCTTTGAGATGCTCTTGAGATCCCACTGTATGTTTACCAACCGCATTCCCACTTTCCCCGCCTGCCAAATTTTCTTTAGTTGCGTTTTTGGGGGAAGGATTTGTCCCAAGGGAGAGAGAGACTAGCTCTGACTCCTCTTCCCACTTTGCAGACTCCTGAATACAATGATTTGTAGTTTGAAGTTATCTGATTGTTCTAGCTAATTTGAACAATAATGGTTATAAGGAGTCCTAAGTGCTATTCATTCTCATAAGCAATGAGTTAAAAAATATTAAAAACCATTCAATTGAATTGGAAAAAATTATAAAAACACCAGTTAGTATGGAATAATAATTACTATTGGATTCTATGGCTGCTCACCTTTGGTGTCCCTCCTGCCTGTGCAATGTTTTCTTTTTGCTGTTTCTCTTGCTGCATAACTCTAACAAGATGCATCTGGAGATTTTGATAATTGTTCATTATCTGAGACAAAGCCACTTTCAATTTCTTGTTTTCCTCTTTCATCCAGCCCACCTCTATATGCAAAGTCTCCAGCTGTTTACACACCATCCAAGAAATAGTTTAACTAGTAAAGTTTATTATATATATACACACACAAGTGAAAATTGGCCGGCCTGAAATAGAGATTCAAAGATTAGGGAAAGGATCGATCGTTACTTGACTTCTTACAATAGGCTTCTGTGGCAAGTTACAATCTCTTATAGTTAATGATCGGTCGCTCTGAGTATTCATATTCAATTCGGTATTGATCTGCACACCCAAGTGATATTTTATTAATAATCCATGCAACGTCTTGATTTCATAGTCATGAAGGCTGTTGCATAGTGCAACTGAACAAACATAGATCTAACACTTCCTTGAATTTGATACTGATATCTTAATGAGAAGACAGGAAAGAAAGTACAAAAAAAATCATATTTGTCATCCAAACCCTCCCATCAATCAAGGTTAAGAGCTTGTAATTGGTCGTGTCATATTGGGTGTCAGATCATCCTGTTGAAAAGAATTTAGTAATGACTGTATTGTAGGGATGTAAGATCTATAGGGAGGAGGAAGTAAAACGATTTAGTGTCCTAATAGTAATTCATAGAATTCCTAGATAATATTACAAAGTACTATACAAATCAAACAGAAAAGGAGAAAAGAAGGAGAAAACTATTCTTAAATCCACTCATAATCTTTGTGCATTAATTAAATTATCTTCTCATGGAAGTTCTTAAAAACAGTGAACTGCTCATGATAATTTGCGTAATGGAGGCTTAAGATAAGAGACCCAAAAACCCAAATATAAATACCCACAATACCCAATTTACCACAACCAAATTCTCTGTCCATTTTCCAACTCACCTTATATCGCTCATCAATTTCAGAATCACTGAGAGATGCAGAAACCCTGGAAGAAGATTTCTTATCATTATGAGTTCCTTCATAAACCTCCATGGCATCTCCTTCAACATTAGCTTTTATCAAGTTCAAATTATTCACCGAGTTATTTACTCCCTTGGCCTTGACATCAGGTTCTCCCCAGTAAGCTCTATCTCCCTCAAGTTTACGAGACAAATCAATCTCCATACCTCTATCAAGCTTATCCTCTACAGCCCTTTTCTTTCTGGAATTAACACCATGATTATCTTCATTGTCACCAAGACACCTTTTCAACTGCTTACCCATGTGTCTCATCACATCCAAGCCTTCTTTCATGACCACAAGACAAAAGATACATTCACCTCTTCCCACAATAATAATAAATTTTGCTAAAAAAAGTAGCCTCAAAGCAGAGTTTCAAACCAAATACCTTTGAAAGGATCGGTCATAGCAGTCGGAACACAATCTTATAAAACTGCAGCTGTTGTAATGACAGTGGGAAAATAATCTGAAACTGCGCTGTTTGCAAAACAAGAAGGGAATGAAAATGGGGTTTTGAAAATCCATTGGGCATATAAATTCAACGTTTTGGCATATTCTTGGAGAGAGAAAGAAAGAGACGTTAGTACAAAAGCAGCGCTATCGCGTGTGCTGTTTTCTCTTGGAATTTCTAAACTGTAAACTGGTTTCAACTTTGCTGAATCATTTCAAGAGTTTTATGCGTGCAAGACAATCTATCAAATTTCTACAAATTTGTCTACTTGTGCCTAATTGGAAAGCGGGAGCGACCCGTCAAAACATCTTAGCTAGATATTTAAATTAAGTATAGTTATGTCGGTCCTGTATTTGTCACGTTTAACTGCCACCAACATACAGACGGTGCCTCTAACCTTTAACGCATTCGCTTATGTCACATACCTGTCATCTCCGTTCAAGCTTACTCACATTGGACCGCATACCCATATTTCCTAATGTTCCAGATTCTGTAAATGTTGAAAACCCACCACTGATTTTCTTTCGTAAGTAGGTGGAATAGGCTTGTGCAGAAGGATATCTGTGGACATATTTTAGATATATTTTTTAAATATAGGTATTGGAATCTGTTTGTGGAGAAGAATATCTTTGGACATACTTTAGATATATTTTAAATATAGGTATGATAGTAATTAACTCCTCGATTACAATTTTAACATATGATATAATTTGATTTGTTATAATTTTATATAATTTTAATTGTAATCTTCATTTGAACCTTAAAAAATAATATATAATAATTATAATTATTATATAATATATTATAATAATATATCTAACCTATATTATATTATATAATTATAATAATTCTCTATTTTTAATCACTTTACCACACATAGGTGGAATAGGCCCTCAGATATCCATTAGACCTCGTATTTGAGGGTATGTGGATTATAATTTTAAGGTGCCTCTATCTCTGGACCTACTTCAGATATATTTTTTAAATGTAAATATGCTAGTGTGGTATTTGAGGGTTGTGGACTACAATTTTAATATTTATTAGATGATATAATTTGATTTGTTATAATTTTATATAATGATATATATGACACTTTAAATTATTAGTAGTAGATCATACAAATTTATTATAAGAAATTATAGTATATTATTCTAATTTATAATAAATATTATTTTATAAAGATAAATAACTTTTAAAATATTTGAAGTTATATTAAATTTTTTATAGAAATATATAATAATATGGAATATTTTCAAAAATAGATTATAGATGATTTTTTTCTCTTCACAATGTTTTAAACTCTTAAAATATAACATTATTTTGAATATTTTTTAAACTTTAAGTCTATCAATTTAGAAACATACTTTTAACTGTAATAGTAAATTTAGGGGGATTTGTTTTATTGTAAGATTTAAAGATAAGTCGTCATTCTTCTTTTTTAACAAGTTTTCTTTCATTTTTTTATTTCATTTCTTATATGTACATTGTAATAATAGAAATTTACAATTACAAAGAGACAATCAACAATTATGAAAGATAATCAAGAAGGGATGGAGTATAACTTGTGAGTAATATTTTCATGGTTAAGCATGTCATTTCTTGTCTTTATAAAAGGTTGCGAAACTTTTATTTATTTAATTATTTTGTCTCTATTAGATATAGATAAATATTGATGTATACAAATAAATTTAAAAACTTAATGTTCTCCAATAATTTATATATTTTATTGAGTATTGTTAGTTGGACACTTTAAATAATATCATTGAATTTGTATCCATATTTGATGTTAGGGTTGTAAAAAGGAGTTAAATTCTCGTGTTGATTTATTGCATTTGAGTTGTGAGGGTTTCAAGATGAAAGATGCACGGAGAGTCTTCATATATTTTATTGAGCATTGTTAGCTAGAGACACTTTAAATAATATCAATGAATTTGTATCCATATTTGATATAGAGGTTATAAAAAGGAGTTAAATTCTTTTGTTGATTTATTGCATTTGAGTTATGAAGGTTTCAAGATTGAAGATGCATGGAGAGTCTTCAGTAACATAGTACATTCATACATAAGCTACCCTCATATGCTTAAGTTATGGAAAGTCCTTCTTGTTATTAATCGAAGTACAAATGATTGTGAAAGAGGATTTTCAAAACAAAACATTGTCAAATATTTAGAAAGTCAAAGTTAGGTTTGGATACATTGATGCATCAATGAGAGTATCTTGAAATGAACTTGAAGTAAATGATGTAAATTAAATAGAGTATATTAGATACAAAGTCAAGAAAAGTTATTGACCTTTTATATCATTTATTTATTTTATGTTTAATGCATTATTGTTTTATGTATTTCAATTGAAAAATAATAAGAGAAAAACTTCTTCTTTTGAGAACTTAGTTTTGAGTTTAAATATAAGTAAATCACATCTTGAAGGTTTATATTAGGCTATCATATTTTTTATTGTTTATTGGCACTTTTAGGAATTATGATTTGTATTAAAAATAGTTATGCTAATATAATTTATAGATAATAATATTTTTTAAAATAATAAGTAAATTATTTACAATACTTTGTATGCTTAATAAGACTTGATACAAATATTTTAATATAAAATATTTCAATTAGAATTCTTCAATTTTATTGACTTTGAAAAATTAAATATTTTTTTGATAATTTATATTTTTCTAAAAATGTCAATTGAAAGGTAATTAGATAACCAAACCATCATATAATTTTCATATGATAGGCTGTCAAATTTTAGGGTTGAGTGTAATGAAATATGTGAAAAATAAAAATACTTTCCTTAAAGATGATTTAGGATAATTTTATTATTATTATTATTACTACTACTACTATTATTATTATATACAAACTGTAGACACTTAAAAATATCTTAAGCTTGCGAGCAACATTTGTATGCCAATTTCCCCCTAACGTCCCATTCCTCTAATAATTAAATAATCTTTAATTATTTAATTAATTCATTTTTTTGTATTTTCTAATCTATAATTAAATAAATTTTATTTATTTAATTATTCATCTATTTTTCCTCTATTTTCACCTATAATTAAATACTTATTTTTAATTATTTAATTATTCATTATCTTATTTCTTCATTACCCAATTAATTTAAATAAATAAAATATTTATTTAAATATTAGCCCTCACCTTTTAATTAAATAAATCCTATTCATTTAATTAAGTTTTCCACTCATTCTTCATTCAAATTAATTAAATAAACCACAAATTTATTTAATTAAGTCTCACCTCCTCTTCTATTAAAAAAATAAAATAAATCCCACTCTTGTCTTCTTGTGAAGAGAAAACCCTATTTAATATGAACCATCCAAATCACTCAAAGTCAACTTTCAATCCTCACCCTTCATTTGAACTCAAGCCTTCTATAAAAGAAGCCTTCCAACCTCATTTCAGCTACAACCACAGTCATTATCTTAAAGATTTTGCTACATTTCACATTGAGCTTCTCATGAATCTTGCATGTCTACAAATCTGAGAGCAAATTTAAAGCAAGGTCAAGAAGAGCAATGGAGGAGAACCAAGCTTAGCATAGGAATTTAGATATAGTTGTTGTTTTCTTGTGATTTCTATGTTGATTTTGTACTCCATTATTGGATTTGGGCATATTAGTTTGGATTTATATAGTTTTTGGTTGATATGAATGATTCAGGCCTGTTATCCCATTTTCCCTAATCTACATTGGTGAACGCGACATGAATCTAGCCGTATTTTGTACAAAATTGATGAATTAGAGTTTTTGCAGACAACATGCTGCATCTGTTAAATCCACAACAGTAATCAACAAATCATGCACTGCATCCATGGACTCCCGCACTATATATGCACATTCCTAAGATGCAGTTATCCTATATAGATAGCCGTATCTATTGATTACGACACCACATTTGTCTGTTATTTGGTAGAGTTTAACCCTTGGATCATTGTTGTCTTGTTTGTAGGGTTTTGTTAGACTTTCTAATTAGTTTACAGTGTCTTTATGTTTCTCTGATACCCTAATAGTGATTATATAATGTTAGGGTTTTCTATGCTCACCATTAGGGTTTTAACCTAGGTAATTTTTGTAAAGTTTCATGTTTTTCATGACCAAGTAACAATACAATGCACTCAAAGCATTATGCACCACAATCGCTATACCCTATGATGCACTTGCAGCTTTCGACAATGCACTTGATTGCTAATTATAGTTTTCCAGATCTTTTGGGAAATTTGTTAACTTTATTTTGTAGGGGGTTTTAGATGCTTTTTCAATCAATTGTAATGATTTATATGTTTACCTAACTGCCTAATAATTAGTTTGCATTATTAGGGTTTATTTCGATATAGCATTAGGGTTTCATGTTTACATGTTCTTTTGGTAGATTTCAAACATCTTTGGATCATTGCTATTTTGTTTGCAGATATCTGATTGATTTACATCTTTCTAACAACCCAACAGTAAGTCTACAACATTAGGGTTTCATATTTATCATTAGGTTTCTGGTTCAAATTGTTTTATCAGATTCATTGTGTTTTTGACTAACATGAATAGAACAACGCAGTTGTTGAATCTTGTGCCACAGTCAACAGTTCCTATGATGCTATCATGTCTTAGACTTTGTGATTTAATTCATTATGTTAATGCATAGGACTATTGGACACTAATTGATGATATTTGATAGGGATATATATTATTTGGCTTATTATTCTGTCGCTTCGGCTATATTTTCAGAACTAACCTATTGATAGTGGAAAATGAGTGGGTTTGACTGCAGGTTGTTGAAGGCAAGAACATGGCTCAGGAAGAGGGGACCTAGCCACTTGGCAACAAGCAACGGGTTATATCTAATGCCTAACAAACACACTCATGTAGAATCATTCTTACTTTGTTGATTGTTTGTCTAACATTCTCCTAGTGCATATGTATGAGATTGTTGTCTAAGCATCCTTCATTTCACCTTCGTGTGCATCTGATGTGTTTTCAATAATGCTTTTGTGTTTGATAATGTTGTTATCTTTCTTTGCTCTAAGCTAAGTTTAATGTCTATCATCGAAGTGAAATAAGTTAGTTTCATAATTTAAATAAGTTAAATAAGTTCGTTTATAACAAAAGTATTAATGGCTTATTCTTATTATGTTTAATTGTGTATAAATATAAGCATAAGTCTAATAAATATTAAAGTATTAAATAGATATGGAGAAATTATCCAAATATCAATAAATTATTGTTATTGAAAATAAAATACTATTAATGTATAAATATATATAAGAATAGTAATAGTAAAATTTTATTAAATATTAATGAATTCCAATTTGCCTCAATAAAGAAAAAAATAATAATAATAGAATACTTATTTTAAAAATAAAATTCAGAGTATGCATATATTTATATAATTAGTTTTATTAATATAGAGTTTTTGGTTTTTTGTTTGTAAAAAAGATAAAAATAGAAAATAAGGAAAGCATGCATGCAAGGGGGATTTGATCTTGAAATCAAAAGAAAAGAGTTTACATGAGTGGGATCGAGGGGAGAATTTAGGGTTGGAGAAAATAATAAAAAGAAAAGAAAGAGCAATCAAAAGAGAGACAGCACTGGAATATCAGACCTCAAGAGGAGATTTGGGAAAAGAGAATTCAATGCAAGAAAAAGGAAAAGGAAGCGTGGAAGGAAGATTAGTTTTAGCATCAGATGCGAGTATTAGTTTTGTTTCCATTATTATAATTATATGTATATGTTAAGGGAAAATTGGATCAACAATGAATAATCAATAATAATCAATATCAAATACCCAAAACTTCAATGCAATAGTGAACTAAGGAAATCCAATAACAATGAACAAATAACAAAGCAAACCTCCTTAGATCATATCTTCCATTGATTGCCTATCACAATCGTTCTTGCATGTATGAAATAGGCCCTTAGAGAGTACACTTCCTTGCTATGCTTCAAGAATGTCAATTGGGAATGGCAGTGATAGTGTCGCAATGAAGAGAAGCTTCATAATGATGATAGCTGTGTGTAGTAGTGAATGTGATCACAAGCAATAAAGGAATTGGTGCCAAAGGTGCACTGTAATTCCTGCAGAGTAACAATACTTAAAGCTTGGATGATTAGAGTGGAAGAATGAGGTTACTTTTATACACTTGGGAAAGAAGAGGTCAATGGTATAGAAGACTTGAGAAGATCGGTGATTGAGAATGGTTGAGGAACGTGCAATGAATAAGAAGAGGACATGTGTCTTGCTTTCTTTTGCATGAGAGGAGTTATCAAGAATAGAAGAATGAGTTAAAGCATTTAAAAGAATATAACAATCAGTTAAGTGATTTAAAACAAGAAGAATAGATTTGCATGAGAATAAGAAGATATTTTGCTTTATTAAATATTAGGAATATTTAATTACATGTGCACAAAGCTTGAATTATATTTAGAGATAACTCAATTTAGAAGAAAAAGCAACTTAAATAAATATTTGATTTATTTAAATTTAGAGAAGATATTATTGGAAGAAAGCAATTAAATAATTGGAATTATTTAATTTAGAAGATAAGAAAGATAATTAAATAAATAAATTTATTTAATTGTTGTGCATGATTTTGGAAGAATAAATAAAACATTTGATTATGTTTTATTTTTGGAGACTGAGAGGATTTAAATAAATGTGATTTGATTTATTCAAATTTGGAGGAATGATTTGATTTAATTAAATAATTTAGAATTATTTAATTGTTTGGAAGAATTAAATTAAATAAAGGGTTTTATTTAATTTTGACTTTAGAAGAGATAATTAAATATTTTGATATTTAATTAATTTAGAGGAATGTGAATCATGTCATTTTTAGGCGTATACATTTGGCCCCTCTTTGATGCAATGCTTTTTATCATGTTGTTTCAAAGAATAAGATTGTCTGAAAATGATACATGCCCCAGTTTGCCCCTGGTATAGGTTTAACAACAGTAGGTAGGATGCCCCCTCGGGAGATTGGATGGGAAGAAGGCCGAAGGCGTGAGACAGACAATCTCATGAAGAAGAAGGGAAAAATAGGTCAGGTTTGAAGAATCTTGAGCTGAATGGTATGCGATGCAAGATAGAATGATAACACACATAGGCAAGTAAGCAAGCATGCACAAATGATACAAGAACAAACAAGGTATTGCCCCTATTGACCGGTAAACCAATGATATATTGATAACAATATACAACAGCGTTGTCATGGTGGGGAATGATATATCCCTAGACCAACACGAAGGATAGTGTTGTCATGGTGGGGAACGATAGATCCCTAGAGCAAACACGAAGGATAATGTCTGGTTTCAGGAAATGAAGCATGTCATGTAAGACATGTGTGTTGGTCTGATTTTGACAACGTTACATCCTGTATAAGACAAATGTTTGATTATAATTGATCGAGTTGGTTTATGACCAGACAAGGATCAAGACCACTGATTATGATTGGATCATTTGACAAGATTGACTTTGATTTGATTGGTATGGATTAAGGATGGACCTTGCATCTAGATCACTGCTCAGACTGATCGGATTGAGAAGAATGGATCACAATGATAGATAGAATTTTGATTGATAGAAGAATGACTCGACAGAAGGACTCACAAGCTTTTATTTGTATTGATACTCTGCATTTTGTGGATCTTTTATTGCATGGGATATGGTACTGGTGTAGGGGTACCTAACAAACACTTGTTTTGTTTGTAATAAGGTCAAACTGACTAGTTGTTTTACTTTCAATATTATTTTTGTTTAGTTTGTAACTGACCATGTAGATAGTTCGAGAATAGGGCAGTTTGGGGATAGGAAGTAGTTGAGCTTCCCCAACTACTCAGGAACAGTTGAACTCCCTCAATAGTGGGTTAAAAATAAGGTAGATCGAACAAGAGGGGTTCGGTATCTTATATGTGTGTGTTCGTTGCCTGTGTATGAAGAAAACTGAAGAATAAAGAAACTCTGTTCTGTCCCCTGTGTGTCAAAAATCTCATAATTGTACATAGCAATTTTCTTTTTGCAGTCATAGTTAATCTCTGTCCTACAAGTTGTCGTATCATGGATCAATGAAGCATTACACTGGTTTGACTCTCGTTGAGATCGGTGGGATCGCTTCTATGTATATATATTTTTTTGTTTCTGTTTGTTTTTTCATTTGGTAGGGTGGGGCAGAAGTTCTGAAAGATCTATTGTTCGCAGTGAGTTGCCTAGCATCACCATGTACTAGGTTTTAGAAGGAGGTAGTGTGACCACGAAGTTTCAGAGTCACATAGAAGTTTCATCGATGAGACAAAGACATATCAGAGGAAATATTGTTCGCCAAGCTGATAAGAAGCATCTGGCTAAAAGCGCAAAGCTAAGAAGTCATCAGAGTATTGGTAGGATAAACAAAGTGCTCGCTGATTTTATAAGTCTTGCCAACGACAGTTGTATCAGTGTATCAGAAGACAAGGTCAAAGTTGAACCGATAGAGGAGAGTCACGCCGACGAGTTCGAAGGAGCCATCGGCAGAGAAGTTTCTTATGAGGCTGATGACAAACGTCTTGTCGATAACAAAGGAGTGATCGGTGTAATGGTGGAAGGTTTTGTTGAGTTACCGATGGTGTCAAGTCCTACTGATAAGTGCGAAACATAGAGTTCTCCATCGAGGAGACTCATAAGATCAGAGAGCTAAGTTCTAAGGTGGTCGACAGGTTATATTTGGCTGACAATAGTAGGTCACCAAGACATAGGCCATTCTCTCACCGATCAGTTTGTTGATCAAGCCTACGCTTCCTCTATGCGCTTTACATCAATTTTTGGTATCAGAGCTTTAGGCGGTCTATGTGGTGACGTGTTTTGAACAAGTTTGTGTATGTCAGCAGACGAGAGTGAAGGAGAGGCTAGCAGCATGCCTCCAAAGGGGATGATAGCAGAAGTGCTTAAGAAGTTCCAAGAGATGGAAGAGATGATCAAGGTTGGAGTCAAGGAAACACTCCACTCTGAGTTGAAGGCACTGAAGATAGGAAAGAAATCAAATGGTGAATCTGATGAAGAAGAAGAAGATGGGGAAGAGGAAACAACCCCGGAACAGGCAGATATATCTGCAGACTAGAAATAATTTCTGGATGCCATAAGGACACTCGGTAAGGAGTCGTCTAAATCAAAAATGGAGATTCTGATGTTTAGTAGAAAGATGGATGCAGATGAAGTCATCGAATGGGTTGAGGCTTTGAATAATTACGTTGAGTACAAGGAGGTACCAGAGAATAAAAGACTCAAGTTTTCAAAGATGAAATTGAAAGGTGCTGCACTCACATGGTGGAACTACACCCAGGGAGAAAGGGTGAAGAGTGGTAAGAGCATGATCTCATCTTGGAGTTGGATGGTAGAGAGGATCAAGGCTCAGTTCCTACCAGCGGATTATGAAGTACAGATATATAAGAAAATGCAGAATCTCAGATAGAAGGATATGGATGTATCCACCTATATAGAGGAATTTCATAAATTGTCTCTAAGGTGTGGACATGGTGAGGATGAGAAAGGAAGAGTTGCCAGGTATATTAATGGCTTGAAATATAGTATACAAGATGAGATTACCATCTTGACACCAGAAACCGTGGACAAGTGTTTCCAAGTGGCACTGAGAGTAGAAGAGAAGCAGAAAAGAAAGGGAGAACAACAGAACAGAGGCAGAGGTGGAAGAAATTTCAGGGGCATAAATAGTTTTGGTGGCAAAAATCAATTCCAGAAGAATCAAGGGGAGTCCCGTCAGCAAGAACATAGTGGAGAATCTGGTTCTAGAGAGGGTTTCAGAGGAAGGAGACCCAATGGGAGATGCAGATTTGGTGGACCAGGCAGAGGTCCTAATGTCTTCATGAGAAGATGTTATAATTGTAACCAAATTGGGTAGATAGCAGGCAAGTGTCTAGAGAAAGCCTCAATCTCTCATGGAGGAGAGAGAAGGAGACAGCTGATTCAAGAAGAAGATTGTCAGAGTGTGACTTCACCTATGGGAAGTGCAACTCTAGCACAAGATGGAGAGAATCTCATGATGAGAAGGATGATGTTGAAGGTACCACAAAACAAAGAACCACCGCAGGGGAAGACACTGTTCAGAACTCTGTGCAAAGTCTCCGGCAAAAGGTGTAAGGTAATTGTTGACTTCGGCTCCACTAAAAATTTAGTTTCTATAGAAATGGTAGAGAAACTAAATTTAAGAAGATTACCACATGTGAGTCCATACAATGTTTCCTGGCTGAACAAAGGGCAACAAGTCTTGGTTGATGAACAAGCTTGGGTAGAATTTCATATAGGGGAATATAGGGACAAACTGTTGTGTGATATAATTCCCATGGATGCATTCCATTTACTATTAGGAAGACCTTGGTAGTATGATGTACAAGCCCAGCATGATGGTAAATCCAATTCCTTTGTTATCACCAAGAATGGTAGACAGTATAAGATGGATTCTTTAACAGAAGAGGGTGTAGACAAGAATGTAGGCTCAAGTGTCATGTTAGTGAGTGGGAAAGAATTTCTCCATACTTTGAAAGAAGAGGGAACCCAGGGGTATGCTCTGATTTTGAAACCTAAAGAGAATTCTGATTTGTCTAAAAACAGCAAGGAAAAGGTCCCTAAGGAAGTGTAGGAATTGTTAGACAAGTATAAGAGTATCATGGTGGAGGATATGCCCAATACACTACCCCCTGTGAGAGACGTAAGTCATCAGATTGACTTCATCCCAGGATCCACATTGCCAAATAAAACAACCTATAAAATGACACCTAATTAGAATGAGGAAATTGCTAAACAAGTGCAAGAACTATTGGATAAGGGTTTGGTGAGGAAAAGTCTTAGTCCATGTGCTGTACCCACAGTTTTAGCTCCCAAGAAGGATGGCAAATGGAGGTTGTGCACTGATTCAAGGGCCATCAATAAGATCACCATTAGATATAGGTTTCCTATGCCTAGAATATAGGACCTCATGGATTGTTTGGGTGGAGCTTGGTACTTTTCTAAAATTGATCTCAAAAGTGGATACCATCAGATCAAGATTAGACAAGGGGATGAATGGAAGACAACCTTTAAGACTAATGATGGTCTTTATGAGTGGGTGGTGATGCTATTTGGACTATCCAATGCTCCAAGCACTTTCATGCATCTAATGAATGAGGTATTGAAAGATTTTATTGGCAAATTTGTTGTTGTCTATCTTGATGATATTCTGGTTTTCAACAGGACAAAAGAAGAACATTTGCAACATTTGGAATAGGTGTTGAAGAAACTGCATGAGGAGAAACTAATGATCAATATGGAGAAGAGTGTCTTCATGAAGGAAGAACTCACCTACCTTGGATTTGTGATATCGTAGGGCAATTTGAAAATGGATCCGGAAAAGGTAGATGCTATTCTGTCTTGGCCAGCACCTAAAACTGTAAGTGATGTAAGAAGTTTTCATAGTTTGGCAACCTTTTATAGGAAATTCATAAGAGGATTCAGTCACATTTGTGCACCTATTCTGGATACCATAAAAGGAGGGCAAAAATGTAAGTTTGTTTGGAATAGAGTAGCTGATGAGTCTTTTGAGATTCTTAAACTGAAGGTAGCAGAGAAACCCATTTTGGTTTTGCCTGATTTTAATAAGTTGTTTACTATGGAATGTGATGCTAGTAACCTTGCCATTGGTGTTGTCTTGAGTCAGGAAGGCAGACATGTTGCTTTCTTTAGTGAAAAGCTGAATGATGCTAAAAGAAAGTATTCCACATATGATCTAGAATTGTATGTAATGGTACAAGCATTAAAAAAATGGAGACATTATCTCTTGCCCAAGGAATTCATTGTTTATACTGACAACCATGCTTTGAGTTTTCTAAATTCATAGGAGAAATTAAATCACAGGCATATGAAGTGGGTCGAACAACTCCAGGCGTATACTTTTTCCATCAAACATAAGAAGGGAAAAGCCAATAAGGTGGTAGATGCTCTTAACAGAAGAGTGTGCACTATACAGGAAATCTAGTTGCAAAGCGTGGGAGTGGATTCTCTCAAGAATATGTACCAGGATGATGAGGACTTCAAGGAGATATATGCAGTTTGTTCACAATTTTCAAATTCCTATCATTCTGATTTTTTTGAATATTTGTTATAGCAAGGGCTACTATTTAAAGGCAACCAGTTGTGTGTGCCTAGGTGTTCCATGAGGGAGAACATCATAAAAGAGAAACATTGCAGTAGTCTTGGAGGTCATTTTGGACTAGACAAGACATTGGAGCCAGTGCGAAGGTTTTACTTCTGGCCTAAGATGCAAACAGATGTTAGAAAATTTGTAGACAGTTGTCACATTTGCTAGAGAGCCAAAGGGACTTCATCCAATGCAGGTCTCTATCAACCACTTCCAATTCCTCAAAGGTCATGGGAGTGTATAAGTATGGATTTTGTTTTAGGTCTTCCCTGAACTCAAAGAGGTTTTGATAGTGTGTTTGTTGTAGTTGATAGATTTAGTAAAATGGCTCATTTTGTGCCATGCAAATGTACCAATGATGCTTCACACATTGCTACTCTATTCTTTAAGGAGATTGTTCAAATTCATGGTTTGCCATTGAATATTGTCACTAATAGAGATCCCAAGTTTGTGGGACATTTTTGGCGCACATTGTGGAAGAAATTGGGCACTTAATTATCATTCATGTCAGCCTATCACCCTCAGATAGATGGACAAATTGAGGTGGTGAATAGATCACTGGGTAATCTTTTGAGGTGTTTGACTAAACAACATGGAGAAGCATGGGATATGATCATCCCACAAGCAGAATTTGCATATAATGACTCTATCAATCAGAGCACAGGAAAGAGTCCTTTTGAAGTTGTATATGGGATTCACCCAAGGGGAATTTTGGAGTTGAGAGATCTCCAGAACATGGAGAAAAGAAGTGCACAAGTAGAAGATTTTACAGTCAGCATGAAGGATATCCATGATGCTATAAGGGAAACTATCCAGAAGAACATAGGGAAATACAAAGAGAGGTTGATCAAAAGAAAAGGGATGTCCAATACAAAGTTGGGGATCTAGTAATGGCATATTTGAAGAAGGAAAGACTTCCAAAGGGGCAAACCACGAAGCTTCTTATGAAGAAGATTGGTCCATGCAAGATTGTTCACAAATTTGGGCCTAATGCATATGAAATTGAACTTCCTCCAGGTTTAGCAATATCACCCATTTTCAATGTGTCTGACCTATTTCCATTCAGAGGAGACAATGTTGTTGGTTTAGATGTGATAGAAGTAGGGGATGCAGAATGGATTCCTGATCTTCCATCGAGTCAGCTAGTACAGCTGGAATGTATTTTGGACACAAAGGTTCATAAGAAGACTCAACATAAGACCTACAAGAAATATCTGGTCAAATGGCATGGTTTACCTGATGAGGATGCAACCTGGATGAGCGAGGAGGACATCATCAAACATGGGGTTTCCATTTCATACCTAGTTCCTCAAGGGACTTGAGTTCTGTTAACCCCTGGAGTATGGTGTAGGGGCACCTAACAAACCCTTGTTTTGTTTGCAATAAGGTCAAACCGACCAGTTGTTTTACTTTCAGTTTTGTTTTTGTTTAGTTTGTAACTGACCATGTAGACAGTTTGAGAACAGGGTAGTTTGGGGATAGGAAGCGGTTGAGCTTCCCCAACTGCTTAGGAATGGTTGAACTCCCTCAACAATGGGTTAAAAATAAGGTAGATCGAACAGGAGGGGTTCGGTATCTTGTATGTGTGTGTGTTCGTTGCTTGTGTATGAAGAAAACTAAAGAATAAAGAAACTCTGTTCCATCCGTTGTGTGTCAAAAATCTCATAATTGTACATAGCAATTTTCTTTCTATAGTCATAGTTAATCTTTGTCCTGCAAGTTGCAATATCATGGATCGATGAAGCATTCCACTGGTTCGACTCTCGTTACGATCGGTGGGATGGCTTCTATGTATATATTTTTGTTTTTTTTCTATTTGTTTTGTCATTTGGTAGGGTGGGGCAGAAGTTCTAAAAGATCTGTTGTTCACAGTGAGTTGCCTAGCATCACCATGTGCTAGATTTTGGAAGGAGGTAGTGTGACCATGAAGTTGTAGAGTCACATAGAAGTTTCATCAATGTGACAGAGACATATCAGAGGAAATATTGTTTGCCAGGCCAATAAGAAGCATCTGGCTGAAAGCACAAAGGTAGGAAGTCATCAGAGTATCATCTTGAAGTTTGGAGACGTCGCTGATGGTAGATGTTACACCAATGGTTGAGTTGGAATGTGTATCGGTATATCAGGAGGATAAACAAATTGCTCGTCAATGTTATAAGTCTTACCGATGACAGTTGTATTAGCGTATCAGAAGACAAGGTCAAAGTTGAACTGATAGAGGAGAGTCATGCCGACGAGTTCGAAGGAGCCATCGGTGTATTGGCGGAGAAGATTCTTATGAGGCTGATGACAAACATCTTGTCGATAACAAAGGAGTGATCGGTGTATCAATGGAAGGTTTTGTTGAGTTGTCGACGGTGTCAAGTCCTACCGATATGTGCAAAATATAGAGTTCTCCATCGGGGAGATTCGTAAGATCAAAGACCTAAGTTCTAAGGTGGCCGACAGGTTATGTTTGGCTGACAATAGTAGGTCACCAAGACATAGGTCACTCTCTCACTAATCAGTTTGTTGATCAAGCCTACTCTTCCTCTGTGCGCTCTACATCAGGTATGGATGCTTTTATGGATGTATAATGGATGCAAATGGTGTTTTCTTTTGACATCTTGATGGTGCAAGTATTTTGAAGTGCTTATTTCATCATTGGGCAAATTTTTTTGGTACTTTTTCTTAATGTTGTAAGTTAATACAAGAATCTAGGTATAATTGAACTGAGATGACCTGAGTATTTCTTACATGGATTTTGATTTAGCAAGTTAATACAAGTATTGAGGTATAATTAAACCAAGATGACCTGAGTATTTCTTGCATATCAACAAACAAGGATTGCCCCCGTTCATCTTAGACCTTTGATGTCCTCAATGATCTTTTGTTGATCATGTCTTAGACAAGGCTTCACTTTACTAAAGTTTAATCCACAAACAACAAACAAAGAAAATAATCATGCCCCCATCATAGCATCTCTAGCTTTTGGCATCCTCGAGTAGCATAGAAAGACATGATAGCAAAAATCAAGACTCTGTATTTTAACCATTTTTCCAATCAATAAAACATTTTTGCATTTAGATGTGTTTGTTTCTTTCCATAATTTGGATAAAATCATTTAGAAGGCCTTAGGTGTTTGCTTTTGCTTTGGATAGGTTAATGTTTTGCATTAGGATTTTCACTTGAAAAGAGTGGGTTTTATTTGCACTTGCTTGCCTGGTGAGAAGATTCCACAATCTTCATTGGGGAGACAGACCCTAAGGGACTGACCTAGTGCCTCAGGGGCTCATTGTTAAATTGCCTTGCCTATGTGACGATGCAGAGGCAATGTAGTTCAGGGTAAACCCTAATGGACCTAAGACCTAGGCAGTAGAAAGTGGTGTGGACTTAGATAGATAGAAGGACTAGACTTGGGATGGATGGGATAGTGGAGCCTCGGGGGCTCATAGGAATATGGCCTTGCCTATGTGATGACGCAGAGGCAACGTAGTTCATGGACTCAGACCATGGTTGAACTAGAGGATAGATGACAAGATATGGGACAAATATGGATCAGATATGGAATAGATAAGACATGACATGGAACAAATATGGATCAGATATAGAACAATTAGACTTCAATATCTCACCCCAAGACTGTATAGCAATTGCCCAAGAACTCCAAGTGATACAACAAAAAATGACAATCTTGCAAGTTAAACAGACCAATACTAGCTACGTCTCAACCCAAACTCATACATCCATTTCCCATCTTAATGATGCTCATGACAAGGAAAGCACCACCTCAAGTTGGAAAACATATACCACTCCATCTACTAGTCCCCCTTCACCATCTCCTAGAACACATGGCCCAAAGCATACTAATCCTACCATGGAGAACTCCAAATCCACTCATCCATTACCTCGCTCCTCTACCTATGCACCTACCAAGGATGTGATCCAAGGGCTACTAGCAGAGAGTCAACCATGTCCCCAAATTCTAGTCCTTGACCTTATCAAAGAGTCTCCAAACATGTCAAATCCTACAACATCTTCATGCAACCTACAACCCCTTGAGCATATTGAAGAACCTCCTACCATGCACCAAAGTCAAGGTCCGTTGCACCTTCATGTTGTTGACCAAGAGCCTAGCCAAGAGTCTTATACCTCAACTTCAATTCAAACAACCCAAGAGTTATGTCAAGAGCACACTTTAGAACATGTGGAAACATCAACCCCTTGTCTAAATCAAGATCAAAGCACTCCCATCCGACCCTTACATAACCTTTATCTTTTCGATGATCCTATACCTATACATGAGCAAGAAATCCAATTTCAAACCATTCATAACCTATATCTCTTTTATGATCAAGATACTACCTTTCATGAAGAAGCTATCCATGAGCAACTTGATCCTATACATGAACTTGAGATGAAAATTGGATCAACAATGAATAATCAATAATAATCAATATCAAATACCCAAAACTTCAATCTAATAGTGAACTAAGGAAATCCAATAACAATGAACAAATAACAAAGCAAACCTCCTTAGATCATAGCTTCCATTGATTGCCTATCACAATCATTCTTGCATGTATGAAATAGGCCCTCAGATAGTGCACTTCCTTGCTATGCTTCAAGAATGTCAATTGAGAATGGCAGTGATAGTGTCGCTATGCAGAGAAGCTTTACAATGATGATAGTAGTGCGTAGTAGAGAATGTGATCACAAGCAATGAAGGAATTGGTGCTAAAGGCGTGCTGTAATTCCTACAGAGTAACAATACTTAAAGCTTGGAAGATTAGAATGGAAGAATGAGGTTGCTTTTATAAACTTGGGAAAGAAGAGATCAATGGTATAGAAGACTTGAGAAGATCAAGGATTGAGAATGGTTGAGGAACGTGCAAGGAATAAGAAGAGGACATGTGTCTTGCTTTCTTTTGCATGAGAGGAGTTATCAAAAATAGAAGAATGAATTAAAGCATTTAAAAGAATATAACAATCAGTTAAGTGATTTAAAACAAGATGAATAGATTTGCATGAGAATAAGAAGATATTTTGCTTTATTAAATATTAGGAATATTTAATTGCATGTGCACAAAGCTTGAATTATATTTAGAGATAACTCAATTTAGAAGAAAAAACAACTTAAATAAATATTTGATTTATTTAAATTTAGAGAAGATATTATTGGAAGAAAGCAATTAAATAATTGGAATTATTTAATTTAGAAGACAAGAAAGATAATTAAATAAATAAATTTATTTAATTGTTGTGCATGATTTTGGAAGAATAAATAAAACATTTGATTGTGTTTTATTTTTGGAGAATGAGAGGATTTAAATAAATTTGATTTGATTTATTCAAATTTGGAGGAATGATTTGATTTAATTAAATAATTTAGAATTATTTGATTGTTTGGAAGAATTAAATTAAATAAGGGGTTTTATTTAATTTTGACTTTATAAGAGGTAATTAAATATTTTGATATTTAATTAATTTAGAGGAATGTGAATCGTGTCATTTTTAGGCATATACAATATATATTCCTTAAATCTTGTTACAGACTGAAATCAGCCTCTTGTTGATTGAAACGACGGCATACTTCATTAAATTTTGCTTATCTGCCAATAGTTGGTATATGTTTTTCTAGGTGTTTATGTGTCCAATTAGCCTATTTGTATTCTCTATTGTGTGCAAATTATATGTTTTCAACCTTCTAGGACGCCTAAATGGCTTGCATACGCTTGTTGGCCTTTCCTATTTCTAGAAGTAGCCTCTGTCAAAGCTGAAGTCTTAGTTGAGATTGGTCTTTTGCCAAACTAATCAGCCTTTTTGACCTCTCTCTCTCTCTCTCTAACTGTTAGAATCGTTCCTCTTATTTTGGCCTGATTTGCTTTCATTAAATCAATCTCTCCATCTCTGTAATCAACACCTACTTTAGCAATTATAAATCAGTTGTTATCTTTTTGAATTGATCTCCGTAGTC
Organism: Cunninghamia lanceolata; assembly: GCA_027924645.1. Taxonomy (NCBI): domain Eukaryota; kingdom Viridiplantae; phylum Streptophyta; class Pinopsida; order Cupressales; family Cupressaceae; genus Cunninghamia; species Cunninghamia lanceolata. The sequence goes on along the minus strand of BSBN01000201.1, from coordinate 1,577,325 downwards.
CTTTGATCCACTTTATGCTCTACCAGAATCATGAATGGTAAATTAAGTCTCTGAATGGCTTATTGTAATGCCTCTCTGCTGATGTAAGGTATTCTTGTTGGCATCGATCCTCTTTTGAGACACTGCCACACTCAAACGATTATGAAGCAAGTTTAAAACAATATTTGAACTTTATTGAAACCAAATCCCTATTCTTTTTTTGGCGATCTTCAGCGTTCTTTATTTTATTTCTATGTTAAACGGTCGCCTTCTTAATCTCAGCCTCCGTTAATGCCCCAATAGCCTAAAAAATGACCTCTGTTAGTTAAGAAACCTCTTTCATCCTCATTTGACTCTACTGATAATTGTGGTAAATCGCCAGTACTTACAACAAATATAGTAATTATCGATATGTCTATATTTTGGCAAGATTCTTGAGGGACATTTTTGTTATTTTAGATCTGCCTTCTTTCTTTAAATCCTTTAAACCCGAGTGTTAGATCTGTAAATAGAATGTCCTTGTGAAACCTTTGACTAACCTCTGCTTCATTGTAATTTATCTGCAAGCCAATTTAACTATTTTTGCATAACAATGGTGGTCTACCATGTATGCATTGGTCTTTATGAATACCTAGTCAGCCCGTTAGAATGCTTGTCGACCTCTTAGACATGGTTTGACTTTATCTTTTCTTTTCTTATCTTAGACCTTTCTCTTTGACTAAACATCAGCCTCCTATCCGGATGTGATATTATTGTTAGGTTGCTTCAAATTTCCATTATTATATATAACTATATAAATTTAGGTTCCATTTTACTACAAGAAGCCTCATCATGTAAACTTATGTATAGATTATTTATCCATGACCTAAGTGCAATTATTTTTTGCTATAATGGAATAATATTGAGTATGTCAAATATACATAGATAGAATCCTTTTAAAGAAGTTATTATTATATTGAAATGCATAATTTCTTATGATAACATGCATGCTGATTTCTTTTTAATTTTAAACAAAAATTAGGAATGACAAACCTAGTAACTTACTTGAAACAAGAATGCACATATTGAATTCTTCAAATGATTGAATGTTATCTGCACAAGGTAATGCCACAAGGAAAACTAATTACATATGGAAGCATTTACTATTGTCAAAATCCTTTGAAATAAAATGACTTCTCCTGTACCTTTGCATTTATAAATAAGCTTGATTTTCCATAAATTATGCTTGAGTGAGATTGGTTGTTTGTGTTATCTATGTTATTTCATGCTATTGGAAAGATTGCCTTTTGGGATGGGTGCTGACTATGGGGTAATAGGGAAGTAGGTTTTCTTTTCAAAACCTACACACCGTTAAATGGTTAATGCTTTGGCCAAAGTGATTATGATGTTGAAATAGACGTGTGTACCATGGAAATAGATGGTTTGATTGCCTATTTTATACATTTATATTTTTCCCTACCATATCCTATTAATGTTTTACTGCATTCTAGCTAGGATGCATGTAGGTTAATAGGCACAGACCAGATTCCACCCTGCACATGTTATAGTTTGCTAGGCCCTTCGAGTAGGGTAGGGCATTCCTCGGTTTGAAGAATACCGGGGAAGCCCAAGCTTCGTGGTTAGGCAGAAAAGTGCCTAAACCATGTTATTATCCTTCAACATAGCAGATGGCTAGATGGTCAATGGTAGTCGAGAACTGATTGTGATGGATTTCAATTGATCTTGCTGACAATTGTATATCTACTCTGAACTCAAAATATTATGTAAGGCATAAAGCCGTTATTGAAACTTGTATATGTTGTATCTTAAGAAAGCTCTGTATTTGAACTTGAAAGGATGAATAAAATATGTATGTGTATCAAATTATGAATGGAATCTTATATTGACAATGATGTTAACTCTATCTCTTTTCACTCGATGATGTAGTGTAATTACTTTACTTTACTACACTTTACTTGTAGTTAATTTAGTTTCTCTTTAGTTATGTTTGTTAATGGAATTTTTAGTACTTTACAGATGCAATCGCTAGATCCTATGATGTAGTCGTCCATTCCTGAATCACAACTATTTGACAAAGAGCCACATCTGAAACATTCTACTATGCAACTGAGAGATCTAGATCTGCATCTTAGCATTCTTGTGGTGCACCCAACTGCCATACAGAAAGGGAGTTTTTAATTTGGCATTTTTCATTCTTTTCTGTTACTGTAGTAGTATAGAAGCTTTCTGTTACTAATATTTGGTTTGCAGTTGTGTGGCAACCGCTGGAGAAAGACATTTCATTAAAACCACTAATTCATTTGTTATAGGGATCCATTTGTGTGTTTGGATTTTTAACATAAGAACACTTGGTTTGGTGCTTTAAAATGAACTTGTGTGTTTGAAGTAGGAACCTTTCAATTTGGTGCTCTAAAAGGAACAAGTATTTGTTGCTTTTGGTGCACTTGCACATTTGTTAGTTAGTCCATCAAAAGCATGTCCATCTATTGTTCCTCTTCCCTTGTATATGAGTCTAGGGTAATAGAAATTCCACATTATGTTTGCATTGAGTATCCTCTCCCTGCGCTATATGTGATCTTGGGTGATGAGGAAAAGCAACACCATGTTGTCTTGAGTACTTCCCTTTACCACAATCTTGGGTTGAAGAGAACATAGAAACATAGTATTATTTTAGTATCCTCTCCCCCTATGCTATGTACGATCTTGGGTGAAGAGAAAGAATAATACACAAGCTTTCCATTTTTATTTTAGTAGGTGGCTTACCTGGGAGTTCACCCTAGGGTTCGACCATAAGTACGTATCTCTAGCAGGCTATATAAAGGGGAAAAAATTGAAAGGTGAGCTCAATCCACATGTGCCATAGGGGGTGGTCTTTACGGTCTTGGGTGATTCTAGAGACAAGTTTGAGATTTCAGTCTCCCATCATTACTATTCCGTGGTGTTCTTAGGAGTTCACTCACTATGAACCTTTGTTGTAGAAGCCTAAGACCTATTGGCCATTTATCATAGTGGTGCAAGGGATGTGGACAATACCTTGAATTTACTTACCGTGTAGGGTCTTTGGTTGAGGTGACAAGGTTCCTTCTTTGATCTTAAACCTTTCAAGGCAAGAGGTGTCAAGATGGTCCATGATCTTTGCATACTCTAGTTACCCACTCCAGTTACTTCTATCTAGAATCACTAAATGGTGAGGTAAGCCTACTATGGTAAACAACCTTTTCTACTAGCTCCTACTTTATTGTTTGTAAACCAAGGCAGGGTGAGTTTTATGGTAGAAAATTTGCAAAATACCATACCTTCCCAATGTCAAGAGTCACAAAACAACCAAATCAATATGCTAAGTGTTTGTTCTATTTTTTCATCATAAAAAAAAACTACTCAAAGCAAAAGAAAAATCACTTTAAAAATCCTCATTTTAGGCCATAGACAATAGAGCACCGCAACTATAGGTTTCTGCGACACAATTGTAGGTTTATGCTATGTAATTGACACTTTTTGCAATGCAATTAATAAACAAAGCACCACAACGAAGTCTTCCTAAGTTGCAATTTCCCATTTCTATGACACATCTATAACTTTTTACATGGTAATTAAGTCCTGTAGTGACGCATCTGCCTGAAACAAAAATTTTAGGGGAACATTTGAGTATCCACATTCCTCATCTGACTTAGATAGTAGCTTTTTGCGACGCAATTGTAGGTTTATGCTATGCAATTGACACTTTATGCAATGTAACTAATAAATAGAGCACCACAACTGAGTCATCCTATGTTGCAATTGCCCATTTCTATGACACATCTCCAACTTTTTACACGGTAATTGAATCATGTAGTGACACATCTGCCTAAAACAAAAAATTTAGGGAAACATTTGGGTATCTGCATTCCTCATCTAATTTAGACAATAACCTTTTATTGATACCTAAGACTTGTCAATTTTTCCAGTCATCCATCACATTTTCTTAGGTCTAGTTTGCATTGCCTAGATAGTCTTCTTCAATCCATTGCATTTGTCTACCTTGCCTTGCATTATCAAAATTAGTCTTCCTCATTTTTAGATCATCCTTAGTTTTAATCCCCTTTGAGGTTTGAAAATAGGAAAACTTGTCATACTTGATTCTATCATTGTCACAAACTTGAATTGTATAATACCTTGTCATTCTTCAATAATCAACCAACTAGTTGGACCTCAAACTCATGTGTCTAGTTTAGATTCATCTTTTCAATCAGCAAGTTGAGTCTCAAACTCATATTCTAGTTTCTAGGCTCACTTCAATCAATCATTATTCCTTTAGCATTATCCCTTCAAGGTCTTGACAATTTTAATTAGTCACTTTGGTATAACATAGTGTGCCTTAGTATCCTCTTTTTCAAATCTTTAAGTTGCATAACCCATAGTGTGATAGTTTCATTGTCATTCACCACCTCTCACATCTTTGGTTGCATTTGTCATCCTTAAACCCCAAAATTCCAAAAGCATAGCATAGTGTGTAACCTTTAGTTGCATTTGTCATCTTCAATCCCCAAAATCCCAAAAACATAGTGTAGATGCATAGTAATCTTGCATTGCCATTTCTAGTTTGTGCCCATTCCAAAAACTTGCAAGTCTTATATGGTGGAAACAAGGTTACAAAGAAAAAGAAAGGGAGTAGATTCCCCCAATTATCCCCATAACAATCCCATTGGCACAATGAAATTTAGGTCTTCCTCCAACGATATACCTAAGTCACACTCTAACATGGTAAATCCCTTTGAAAACTATACTTTACATGAGGTAGAACAAGGGGTAAAACAACAAGAAATAGAGGAAGCTGCCCAAGATCCTAGGCTATTGTGAATATTAGATGAGATGATAGCTACAAATCCACAAACTTATCTCATGTGACTCTTACAAAATGGAACCAAACTTCCCTCAGGTATAGACATAAACCCAAATATAGGTTCACCCTTAAACAATGTCACACAAAATCAAGGTCATGCAACATCTTCAACTAGTCATTCCAATCCAAGAAAAGAGCACACCAACATACCTTTAGGGGAAACTTCACATGACACCACAACTGTCAACATACCTCCACCATTCGGAGCAAACAATACAAATTCCATGTCCCAACCAATGAACTTTGCAAACCCATTTGCTTCAATGTCATTCCAAACTTATACTACATCAACCAACACAATCCCCATAGTTCAAAACATGAATCCACATGGGTCAAAAAGAACAAGAAGGATACACATAGTGACCCTGCGAACACAAGCTCAAGGGACTAATACCACACCAAGTACAAACATGAATTTTGGGTCCCAACCAAATAACAACTTAAATATAGACCCACTTGGCCAAAATAATAATGTGTCTAACCAAAGTGCTAGTACATCTTATACCCATTCAAATCCCATACAACAACAAGTTGACCCAAACATCCAAACTAAAACAACCTCCAACCCACTTAAAAATTGAAACAATATAGATATCCCATCCCATTTTCAACACACCAACATAAATCCAAATACCACTTACATACCAAACACTCAAAATCAAAATTTGTCTTCATCACATAGCCACCTTGACACAAACACCAATCCTCTTGTGGTGAACATGGGATTTCAAAACATACGTATTACAAACATGGGTAATCTATATCATAATGCAATTGCAAACGTGGTAGACACATTGTTATCCTCTATAGAGATCTTAGCACACAAGATGCATTCATTAGAGCAAGAACTATCCAACATGCAACTAAAAATAAGAAGGGATACTCCATGGAAGATTTATGTCCCTATCCTTTTGATAGGAGTATCTACATGCCTCCTTTTCCACAGAACTATAGTGTGCCCAACTTCAACAAATACAAAGGTAAAGGAAGTCCCATTGAACATGTACGTGGATTTCATACTACATGTCTAGAAATTGCATTCAACCAAACATACCTAATGAGATCATTCCCATAAAGCTTCGTGGGTCAAGCACTCGAGTGGTTTGCAATTCTTCCTATGGGGATGATAACATGGACCAAACTAGTAGATAAATTCATAGCCCACTTCTCCTACAATATTGAGATAGATGTAAATGTCGTAACACTATGCCATACAAAACAAGAAGATGGAGAAACATTTCTCTCTTTTTTCCAAAGATGGAGAAGTCTGGCTAGCACGGAAAATTAGTTAGTCCCAATCTTTGTGGAGAACCTAAGCACACAACTCATGCACTAACTCCAAATACATTGTTGTACTGACCATGGGGAGGTTGTCAAGAAAGGAATAGCAATTGAGAAAGCCCTTATTGCCAAGGTTACCATCAAGATTTTTAACAAAAATAAAAATAATCCAAACCCCTCCTATGGAAAAAACACATTCTAGTCTCTTAAGAATGTTACAAATGATGGGGTAGTCGACGTGAAAGAAATAAACAAGGGTGGCCCCATCCTTACTCTCAAGGTGCCAATACCAAACAATCCAACACCCATTCAACAAGAAACAAATGCTATTCAAAACAACCAAAGACAAGTTCCCCCGAGAACTAATCCTCCAAAATAGAACTATACACCTCTACCAGTGTTGTTATATGGAGCCTAATCAGACTTAGAGGTTAAATTTCCCCACTTTTATTGACACAGTTTCCCCCCAAATTATTTAATGAGGGAGTGCAGGGGGGCAGAGCCCCTCCTGTAGGCCTGGGGGGCTTATCCCCCTGGTGGGAGCCCAAGGGTGGAGCCCACAGTGGGGGTCTGGGGGCAACACCCCCAGCGGGGGCTACTGGGGGTAGTGCCCCCAGCTAGGGGTTCGAGGGAAGTGCTCCTGAAGTAAAAATTGCCTATTATTTTATAAAGGTGTTGGGAGTTATTTTTTTTATTAGCTGACATAAATAACCCTATTTTGTAACTGGCATAAGTCTTGATAAAAATGGCTAAGGGTTAGGGTTTCCATTGATATTGTATCATAGCATTTGCAACGGTATTAAGTTTTAGGGATTACTGGTTGTAATTGGTTTGATTTATTGGATAATAATATTGGACTCTCTATTGGTGGATGTAGCCCGAGTTGGGGTGAACCACGTTAAAATTATTTCTCACTGTTATTATTTCTGTGTATTTTTCATTCCTCTATTTAATCTTTATTTTCATTTAATTGATATCTTCTGCCGGCTAACCCTAACAAGTGGTATTAGAGCCAGTTGTGTTAGATTATCATTTGTAGGAAGGTCTCATGGTTGAGTGGGAGCAATGGCAGACGAGGGTAAATTAAAGGTAGACAAATTCAATGGGAAGAACTATCAGTTATGGAAGATGCAAATGGAGGATTATCTCTATCAGAAGGATTTATGGAGGCCATTGGAAGGAATAGCCAAGAAACTAGCAACAATGACTGATGAGGATTGGGATCTTATGGACAGAAAGGCACTGGGAACCATTTTGTTGTGCCTAGCACCATATATGGCATTCAATATAATAGAAGTGAAGACAACAAGTGAATTGATGAAAGCTTTGTCTAAATTATATGAAAAACCTTTAGCCTCAAATAAGGTATTTCTCATGAAGTGTTTGTTTAATCTAAAAATGATTGAAGGTGGATTTGTGACAGATCATTTAAATGAGTTTAATACAATTACCAGTTAGTTAACTGCTATAAAAGTGAAATTTGATGAATAGGTGAGGGCTCTCTTGGTTTTAAGTTCTTTGCTAGAAAGCAGGAATAGCTTGGTAATGGTTGTAAGTAACTCTGTCTCTGGTTCAAACACTTTGAAATTTGATGATGTTGTTGGTGTTATCCTTAGCAAGAAAATGCGATGAAAAAGCAAAGGAGGTCCCACATCAATTAGTGTTTCGAATGGAGAAAGCAGGGGTAGATCAAAGGAGAGAGAAAAAGGTTTTGGAGGTCATGAGAAGTCACGAGGAAAATCAAAGGACTAGAGGTCCCAATCCAGAGGATGGAAGGATTGTTGTTACTATGGGAAACCAGGTCATTTGAAGAAAGATTGCTGGTCTCAGAGGAATAAAGAAGGAGAAAAACAAGAAGGCAATAACGAAGCAAATGTAGTAAGTAATAAATCTGAAGATGATTCTTTGATTCTTTCCCTAGATAATGTTGATGATTCATGGGTTTTAGATTCAGGGGCCTCATTTCATGCTATGCCCCATAGAAGTTATTTTCTTGATTATGTCCAAGGGGATCTTGGGCTAGTTTATTTGGGAGATAACAAACCCTGTTAGATTGTTGGAAAGGGAAGAATCAAGATTAAGTTGTAGAATGGGAATCATTGGCTAGTACTACAATATAGGAATTTAATTTTAGCAGGGCAACTAGCTAATGAAGGTTGCATTGTTACATTTACTGATAAAAATTGGGAGGTTACAAGAGGTGCCTTAATAGTAGCAAAAGGTGTGAAAGTAGGCACCTTATATCTTTATACAGGTCATATTGTTCCTTCTACTTTAGTTGTTGCAGAGAAAAAGCAAATAGGTTCCAGAATAGTTGTTGTAGATTTGCAGGAAGAGACTGAAATAGTTGCTATAGGTGCTGAGACAACACTGTGGTATAACAAACTTGGGCATATGAGTGAAAAGGGTATGAAGGTACTTCATTGTAAGAAAGTTTTACTAAGTCTAAAATATATTAATATGGATTTCTGTGAAATTTGTGTGTATGACAAACAAAAGAGAGTTAATTTTCTCAAAGATGGGAAGAAAAAGAAAGATGAAAAGTTGGAGCTTGTGCATACAAATGTATGGGGACCAGCTCAAGTATCTTCTCTTGGTGGCTCTCAGTATCATGTTACATTCATAGATGATGCAACTAGGAAGGTTTGGATTTATTTCCTCAGGTAGAAATCTGATGTATTTGAAACATTTAAGAAATGGAGAAGCTTGGTTGAGAATGAGACAGGTAAAAGATTAAAATGTCTCAGATCTGATGATGGTGGTGAGTATTGCAGCAAAGAATTTGAGGATTATTGTTCCTTTAATGGAATCTATAGGCATAAAATAGTTCCAAGGACTCCATAGGATAATAGAGTGGCTAAGCACATGAATAGGACAATAATAGAGCGTGCAAGGACCATGATATTGCATGTTGGGCTGCCTTTAAACATGTGGGCAAAGGCTATCAACAATACTATATAATTAATTAATAGAGGTCCTTCAGTTCCTTTGGGTTGTGGTATTCCAGAGGAAGCACGGATAGGTAAGAAGGTGAGTTATTCTTTTCTCAAAACCTTCAGATGTGAAGTATTTGCACATGTAGATTCTGAAAATAGAACCAAGCTAGATGCAAAATAAAAAAAATGTACCTTCATTGGATATGGCATTGATGAATCTAGTTATAGGATTTGGGATTTTGAAAATTAGAAAATTGTGAGAAGCAGGGATATTATATTCAATGAGAAGGTGTTGTACAAAGATCAGTTGCAGCAGTATGAGAAGAAAGAAAAGGATTATGTGGTGCTGGATGATACTCCAAATAATGATGTTTCAGTGGGTCCTCATGCTCTACAATAGCAACAAGAAATACCACAAACTCCAGTGAATGTTAGACGATCAACAAGGCTAAGTAGACCTCCTGAGAGGTTTTCTCCCTCTTTGTATTCTACTTTGTTAACATATGCTAGTGAACTGGAAGGGTATGATGAAGCTATGTATGTGGATACAAAGGTTCAGTGGGAGCTTGCAATGAAAGAAGAAATGAACTCCTTGCTGAAAAATTAGACTTGGGAATTATGTAAGTTGCCTGTAGGTAAAAAGGCTTTACCAAACAAATGGGTTTATAGGCTGAAAGAGGAAGATGGAGATAAGAAAAGATTTAAAGCTAGGTTAGTTGTAAAAGGAGTTGCACAGAAAAGGGCATTGATTTTGATGAGATTTTTTCTCTGGTTGTTAAGATGACTTCTATTCATACTATTCTAAGTATTGTGGCTGCTAAAGATTTGCCTTTCTCCATGGTGATTTGGAGGAGGAGATATATATGGAATAGTTGCAAGGATTTGAGGTCATAGATAAGGAGAAATTGGTGTACAGATTGAAGAAGAGTTTGTATGGCTTGAAACAAGCACCTCGGTAATGGTATTTGAAATTTGATAGTTTTATGGATGAGAAAGGCTATAGTCGGTGTAATTTTGACCATTGTGTTTATTTTAGGAGGTTGGATAATGACAGCTACATTATTAAATGTTTATATGTTGATGACATGCTTGTAGCAAGGTCTAACATGGATCGCATACGAGAGTTAAAACAACAGTTAGCACAGTTATTTGCTATAAAGGATTTGGGGGCAACAAAACAAATCCTTAATATGAAAATTTGTAAAGATAGGAGGAACAAAAAATTGACTCTATCTCACCTGATTATATTGAAAAGGTGTTACAGAGAATTCCATATGGTGAATGCAAAAGTTGTTAGCATGCCTTTGCCTAGTCATTTAAAATTGACTACGTAAATGTGTCCTAAGACATAAGAGGAGGAAGAAAAAATGTTCAAAGTACCATATGCTTCAGCTATAGGAAGTTTAATGTACGCCATAGTATGCACAAGACTGGATATTGCACATGTTGTAGGAGTCGTAAGCAAGTATATGAGTAATCCCAGATTGGAGCATTGGAATGAGGTAAAATGGATTCTCAGATATTTGAGAGGTACATCCAATAAACACTTATGTTTTGGGGGCTCTAATACTGATTTAGTAGGTTATGTAGACTTAAATTTGGTAGGGGATATTGATACTAGTCAGAGTACTATAGGTTATGTCTTTATTGTAGGTGGGACATCGGTGAGTTGGATCTCCAGGTTGTAAAAGGTGGTTGCTTTATCCACCATGGAGGTAGAGTATGTAGCTATAATAGAGGCAAGCAAGAAGATGATATGCCTACAATCTTTCATCGAAGAATTGGGCAAATAACAAGCTAACAATTATTTGTTTACATACAGCTAGAGTACCATACATCTTGCAAAGAATTTTGCCTTGCATTCAAAGACCAAACACATACAATTGATGTATCACTTCATTTGATCAGTGTTGGATGATAGACAGTTACAATTGGAAAAGATACATACACATCAAAATCCAGTGGATATGATTACGAAGGCAGTGATAAGGGAGAAGCTAAGCTCTTCTTCAGCTTTGGTCTTCAAGACTAAAAATAATAAAATCAAAATAGAAGAGTCCAAGGTGTTTATTTCTAGTGGGAGCTATAGGGTTGGTGGTGTCATGATCAGTCTCTAAGTGGGAGATGATATGGTGTGGAGTTTGATTAGTCTCCAAGTGGGAGATTGTTGTTATATGGAGCCTAATTAGACTCAGAGGTTAAAATTTCCCCAGTTTTATTAGTACAATTTCCCCCCAAATTATTTAATGAGGGAGTGTAGGGTTTGCTAGTTATAATATAAAGGCATCGGGAGTTATTTTTCTATTAGCCAACATAAAAAACCCTATTTTGTAACCGACATAAGTCTTGATAAAAATGGCTAAGGGTTACCTAGGTTTCCATTGATATTGTATTGTAGCATTTGCAGTGGTATTGAGTTGCAGGGATTGCTGGTTGTAATCAGTTTGATTTACTAGATAATAATATTGGACTCTCTATTGGTGGATATAGCTCGAGTTTGAGTGAACCACATTAAAATTGTCCCTCACTGTTATTATTTCTATGTATTTTTCATTCCTCATTTTTTTCTTTATTTGCATTTAATTGATATCTTTTGCCAGCTAACCCTAACAGCCAGAACTTATTGAGTCGATCCTAAAGAAATTATTGCAATCCAACCTTATTCAACTTCTAAAGGTTAAGCAATACGATCTAGCCTTCAAGCCTCCTTCATGGAAAGACAATGAATTTTTTTAATATCATTAGATAAAAGGACATAAGACCTCAAATTGTTACAAGCTAAAGAATACAATTCAAGATCTTATCAAATGAGGTGACATAGTCTTAGATAGTCCACAAGGGTCCTCCAATACTGATCATACCATTTGACACAAATCCTTCACAAGAGCACGAATCAAGAAAGGCCTCTATTTCTATAACTAAGAAAAATGATCAACCCAACTACAACCATGTTGCCTATGAATACACTATCAATAGCATCTGAGCATATGATAATAACATCTCCATGATTTCCATAAAATCTCATCCAAAGTGTGTCATTACTACCCATAGACCTAAGTTGACCTTACAAAGCTCTCCATATGATCCATAGACAGTGTCCCATTACAATCTTTTAGACCATCTAAAGAAGACCCCTACGCAAATATCCATCTTTGAACTACTTCACATGTCTCCTTAACACAAGGCCATTTCAGATAAAGCATTGCTCGAATCATCAGTCCCTATGGACCTCAATGTTGACCAATTCTAGGCCATGGTAGGACACTTATCTACCACCAATCAGGTTACATTCACTAAGCATGACTTGCCTTCACAAGGACCCAACCATAATGAGTCGTTACACCTCGAAGTTTTCATCAATAAGCATAAGATCTGACGAATCTTAGTAGATGGTGGAGCTAGATTGAACATATGTCCTTTGAAATTGGTCATGATATTTGGATATTCTGAGGCCTATGTGGATCCATCTAAGAGAATTGTTATAAATTCCTATGATGATGTGGAATGCTCCTCCAAGGGGGAGATCTCACTTCCTATAAGAATTAGGCTCTCTACTCTAAATACGGTATTCCACGTCTTAGATTTGGACCTCCCTTACAATCTCATCCTTGATCACCCATGGATTCATGCCATGAAGCTTGTGCCATCCACCTACCACCAATGCATCAAGTTTCCCTATAACAACACAGAAATCACCATAGTTGGTGATCTTGATGCTTTCCAATATTGTAGCCACTTGAGAGAAACAACTCTACATCAAGTGCCTATTAACAGAGAAATTCCACCTTCCACTTCATCTCATTATATTGATCCATCCACACTATCAAAATCCACCACTACATTCATTCCACCTCTCCAACCTAAAGTTCAGATCTATTATGTCAGAAAATGTCGCCTTGGTAGCTTTTCCCTCTTAAGGTTTAGCTCTTAAGTCTTTAGAATGCATTATAAGCATCTTGTATGTTAATTTTGAATCTCGATGAGAAAATCCCTGAGTGTTATGGAAAATAGGACCTAGGGGATGCTATTTTGATCAATCCTGACCATAATTGGGAGGGTAAATTGGGCACTAGTGCCCTAGTCCTGCCTTATTTTAGGTCAGCCCTAAATTCAAATGTCAGTTTATGACCATTACTTAGGTCCTATGCCAACATCTCAAGTTTGAATTGTAAAATTCTTAGTGGGAGTTGTTTTGTTGCATATATAAGCATGTTTAGTGTTTCATTTGCAAACTAGAAGATGATTATGAACTTTTGGCTAACTTACGATTTTAGAGCATCCATGATATTCATTGTTGTAGAGCAGAGCATTGTTATTATGTTTGTGATCGTAGATTTACCTTCATCTTCTCATGTGATTGAAGAGCCTTCATTTATGTGAGATCTACACTCCCAAGGTGATATCTATTTGTCGTTTGGATCATTTATCAATTTTTTTTGCCTCTACCTGTAGGGATACACACTCTTTATCTGACAATGATGTTCAGAAGACTTGAATGTCTCTATGGGACTTGACTGAGGCAAGTCTCTAAACACCACAACCCCCAACCACTCTCCTTGTGATTCTAGGCTATAGGTTTCACATCTGGATGAAGTGGATTTGCAAGGAATGGTAAGATAGTGTACAGATTCTGAATCCCTCAAGAAAAGGACTGCTTGGACATGGGTGTTAGTGGCAGTGTCCTCTGAGGTTACAAACATAGAAATAATTTGGACAGTCATAATCAGCATCAGAAGAGCTTCTAATATCCTAAAAAACATCTGGCCTTGGACTTGGGTGCTAGTGGAGGTGTCCTCTACATCTTTTGGAGTAGAAATAGATAGTACATTGATCATCAGTATTGGGAGGAGATCAAGATTCCATAGAGAAAATAGTACCTTGGACAGAGGTGTTAACTGTAGTGTCCTCGACTATTTCATATTCTAAACTTCAAAAAATAGTCAGTTATTGATCTCTACCTACTACCTTAGTCTACAAGGATTTGTTGTAATTCATCAATTTGTTTACTATCTTGCATAATTAGGGTTTTAAGGGTATTTCAGCATTAAATTGATACATTAATTGATAATATCTGAGCTTCCACATCATTCCAAGTGACAACCTAACCTATAGGTGACTCCTCTTGCAAAAGTGTGATTCAACTCAGTTGATATGTCCTTGAATGTTTGTAGTGAAAGGAGGATTTAACCCTTGTAACCATTAAACCTCATCGTCCCTCTTTTCACACAAAACATTTTGGTGAACCCATGTTTTTAATGAATTTTGCACCCAGTTGAGTGTTATACTTTAGATTTGCATGCATTTAATTCATCATTTTCATATAAAAATTTTAAAAGCATTTTTAGATCTGAGCTAGGTTGTTTTGCATCATAAAACTAATTAGAAATCATTTACATATCATTTTACGCATATTCATTCCTTAATTTCACAACTAGGGTTTGAAAAAAAAACTTGCATTTTCACTAAATTTTGACTTATTCTGCATATAGAATTGCATTAAAGGTGTGTTGTGAAGGATATTTCTGCATTATTAGACTGATATTAGGGTTATTATTGGCTACCCCTCATCAATTTCCTTGTAACACCCTTTCCTTTAGGCATTTGCATTGAAAAAAGTAAAAAAATAAAGCATTTTAGGTCATAAATATACATAGTGTTGCATTTATTTTTGTGCATATATCATGAATACTTCTTGTTATTTATCTTTGGAAGCTTTGTTTGCATACATCATAGACATTGATAATGTTTCTAAATTTACTCATGAATATCCTCAAGTCTTGAAACAAATTTCATATATCTTTGATGTTGACATTTCTATGTGTTCCACATATGAAATCCTTTTTAACATATCTGATTTTGATAGTTTCACAAATCTCATGGGAACATATCCTCTGATATTAGATAATCTCACTAAATGCATAGATAATAATATGTATTTTGCATCATTTAGTAGTGATAATTTCAGTATATGTTAAACAAATCCCTAGATGACTTTATCTCTATTGAACATTCCACTACATGTGATGATAACTTTGTTTTACCTTATGATCTTTTTCCCAAAGATGACACTTTGGAATAAGAAGATGAATTCAAAGACAAATCTCTAAACATCATACCACCATATCTTTAGTCCAATGCTCTCTTTGGCCTCCCACAATCTCTTTATTCCAATGCTCTCTCTGGCCAAGATGAAGCATTGGTGAATAAAGAACCCCCTCCAACAAAGAACATTCTATGGATAGATAATGAGAATTCATATAACAATAATAAAAATTCTCTTCCTACCATAGTGCATGAAGCCTCTATGGATCATCCTATAGACCTTCTTCCTTTAGTTGAATATTCAAGTACTTTGGACATCATTAAGGAAGTGAAGATCCTTGATCTCCCTCCTTTGGTTGAATGTTCAAGTCCCTTGGATATTACTAAGGATGTGAAAACTATGAATACCTCTCTTTTGGTTGGATATTCTTCAAACATCACTAAAGATACAAACATTAATAATCATCCTCACAACAACTTACCTTCCCTTCATTCCTATGCTCTCTCTTCAAAAGATGCAGCACCAGTGGATGAGGAAAGGTCTCTGACATTAAATCCCTTATGGATGGATGTCAAGATCACTCAAAACAAATCACTTCTTCCACCTCCTAATATTATAGTGAATAAGTGTATTTCTCCCTTCCTAAGCCACACTTGTTGTAGCACCTATTATATTTTCTCTCAAGGGTGGCCTCCTCCCAGATATATATGTTGTTAACATTGTGTTTTATCTAGTAAGTATTTCTAACCATTTACCTCTGTGTTGTATTTCCCTCGTGATGTGTTATGTGTTGTTTAGGCCTCCTTGGATGACCCTTGATACTCTTGTAAGGTCAAGGATATTGGGAGACCACCTCTGTTGTGACCCTTCTTCTATTTGTATCATCATTCTTCTGTATTGCCTCTCCTCTATTTTCATTGTTGGTGTGTTGTGTCCTAGGGGCATAGCATTGTGGTTGGTGACCTTAGGGAACCTTCCTACATGATGACCTTAGGGCACTTGTTTCTCCTCTCTTGATTTATTTTTTACCTTCCTCTTGTGATTCTATCTAGCTGGCAGATGACGAAAAATAAATAAAACTGATACGGACCACGTGTCCCTTCAACAAGTAAGCAAAAAATGGACCTAGTCCATATATGACGATGGGGTTGATATATATTATCCAATGCTTAGCTAGTAGAATCACTCCATGTGATGTTTTGATGATGTTATCTTATCACACTATCAAACCATAAAAATATTACTCTTCTGTGCACTTTGTTTATCTTGGATCTCACCTTGCTTATACTTGGTTCTAAGATCTCTATGGTATAGCCCCATGGTTATACTCAGGCTCCAAATCCATAGTATAACTTCAAATTTTTGATGTGATTATGCTTAGGCATTGTTTTGATCATGTGATGTGGTTATTATCTTATGGAAAGATTTCTAACCTCATTTCTTCCAAGATATTGTGTGTTTGTGGGAACATTTGGTGATCGTAAAGTGCATGTCACTTCTGGGGGCATGGGCTTTGCGAAAGCTCTTATTCCCTTGTGTGTTTTCTTCCTACCTTAATGTACTTGATATTAGTACACAATATCAACCACCTTAAGGTGGGGGCATATATAAGGTAAGTTGTCTGATAATTTTTTATACTAACGAAGCATGTTTGTAAGCTATCTGCGGAGGTGGAAGGTTGTAACTTTGTGCAAGTGCATATCTTCATTCTATATTGAAATCATTAATCCCTTTGTGGAGGTAGGATATCATGCATATAATTTTTATTTTAAGCCCTCGGTGGAGGCTGAGATGGTGTCTTTCTCAAGGAGAGTGCACATCCAGTCATTTCTAAAAGTCCTCTGAGTAGGCGGGGTTGGTGTATCCTCCCTTAAATGTGTCTTTGGTGATTGTTGTGGTGAAGCCCAATCATCAATGTGTGCCTATAATGTGCCTGAGATGGTGGTGAACCTAGCAATAGGCTCCTTCTGTCACTTTTTTTCCAAGTTTTCTCTATGTCTTCCATGTGTGTGTATGGAATGTTTTTTCCCAAGCATAGGGTCAAGACTAGTGGCAATGAGCTCCTCCTATGCTTTGGGATTTGTATGGCGTGTTTGTTCTCAAGTGTATTCTCAAGACTTGTGGCAATGAGCTCCTTTGATGCAGGAGCATCCCTGGTTCAAGAGCAATCTTGCATCAACTAAAAAATATTTACATTTCAGTTTGTTTGTATTTTAGTTCTTTCATTTTCTAGTTTAGTTAAGGTAGTTCAGTGAGAAACAATTTCAGCTTGAGGTTCGGTATTGGCATTTCACATCTTACGGATTTGGACTTAGCATCTACATTCATTCATCTACATCATATGAAGGATTCAGAGCATTTGGATAAGCCACCAAAAAGTTATCACTATCAAAAGATCCCATGTTTTCTCAGTGCAGAGATTTCTGATAGTCATGAACAATCAGCTGAAGGAGAAGATTTGTGATCATTGGCTAACTTGTGGATCCTAATGATGCATTCTGCAATGCTCCTTGGTTCGTGACTAACCTTCCTCATAGGTCCACACTTCATTGTATCCGTTGGAGCAAGATTTTCAAGTTGATAGGTCTGACCTATCCAAGAACACACATTACACCTCTTCATTGGAATTCCAAACCTCTTGTGGGCAACGCAGAGGAATTTGTTGTTCCAGATAAGATATATATTGATGTAATGAATCCTTAGGAAAGCATTTCTCATAGCTATTCACATAGGAAAGATCTGATAGTTTAGATTTTGTTGTGAAGGAGCATCAAATCTTTATCTTGCGCATGTATGTAATCAGGCCTGTGAGCCCTAATTGGAAGCCCGCATGTTGTTGGCCAGATTGTATTTGAATTCTATGATATACTAAATGGCTAAATCTACATTTTATTCCATTTCCTTGAGTTGTTTTCATTGTGTTTACTCTTTCTACATGGTCTGGATAGTTCATTCTGTGAACCCTCCTACCGTGACTGCACCAAGTGGTATCAGAGCAAAAGTTTGATTCTTTGGAGCAAATTGGCGAAGGGGATTTCATAAGATCTTGTTGTGAGCAGATTGTCGATCTGAGGTAGTTTATGTTGGAATTAGTTCAGACAATTGAGAGGGGGAGTGAATCAGTTGTCCCTAAAATTTAACCTTTTTCTACACTTTTAATCTTCTTTCTTAATTTACAAACAGATTAATGATGTAAACATTTAAGCATGAATCAACATATGAGTAGAAACAATATGAACACACAACACTAGAATTTTTGACATGGAAAACCTGATTAAGGGAAAAACCATGGTGGGGGTTAACCCACAAAAATGTGTACCCTGTTAAAAGTACTTAATAAAATAGAAGGCACATGCCTTCAGGCACACTACCCAGAGCTCATTGCTCAAAAGGAGGCTCACTGCCTATAAGAATTTATGATTTGCATAGAGCTAATGAACTAAAAAATAGCATCTATATTCATGCCTGATTCAGTCCCTTTGAAGACTCAAACAACTTCTGCTTCTATCTTCAAATTCTTCTTTACCGACTCTTCACTCTATACTCCTTTCACTCCTCTTCTTCTCTGCTCTACTTTAGATCTTTTCTTTGGATTTAATTTTTTTTTTACAAGGATAATTTTAAACAACTCTTCAACTAGTATTTGTAAACTTCATCAACCTTGGAATGATCAACAAGGTCAGCTAAACTTGATGCGGATCATTACACTATCAGCCAAACACAACTGAGACTTGAATCTTCCTCTACAAACACACCATGCTTCATAAAAACCTCTTAGCTCATCCGTAATATGCTAGGATCATCCAGTCAGCCAAGATTGGGAAGAACATCAACAAAAAAAGGGAAATCTTCAAGAATGAGCACAAACTTCAATCCAAACCTCCAACACAGTAGCTACACAATCTAGAGATCTTCACAATCACATTGAATTCAATAGAAACATCTGCACTCCTCCAACTCATCAAAATCATGTGCATCTTTATCCAGAACCTCAAGAACACTATCTTCCATGATTATCAAACTAGAAGGATTGCTTGCGGACCTCCAAACCACGAACCACTTGTATTGATGATACACACTAACTTAGATCTGTAGATCATCATTTTACGTTACCGAAGTAATCCATACCACTTCCTTGTCACTCTGTCTCTCCTAAGTATTGCAAGAACCGATTCTACTTAGATGGCCATAACTTCCTTAGATCTTAATGTGAACTTCTCAAATCATAACTAGAGCTTCTTCAGGAAGACCTCGACACATCCATATAGTCTACATACATTGATTTTCATTAATTTTCTCAATATCCTCAACAATCTGGTCTTCTATATAGAAAGCAAAATAGGATACAGTTGATACCAACAGCAACAAGGATATGTTGACATCAATGACAACACCACTTAGGCACATATTTACAACAATCTCCCCCTTTTTTATTGATGGCAACATATGATGTGAAAAACTAAGTTCAACCATCAAGACACGAACTTCTCCCCCTTTCTCTTATCACACATGCAACTTCTTTCTTCATTGCTCCCCCTTTCACCAGCAACTATCCACTTCCAATTTTTTCACATGACTTCTCTCCCCCTTTGACATCAATGGCAAAGGGCACATATTTGCTATCTTTTCTCCCTTTTTGCTTCAGACTGATCCCAAAGTTGCATACTGACTACTCCCCCTTAATTAGTAACTCCTTAACATCAATTTGGATCACAAGATATGAATGTGAATTCCACCGGACTGATGCATTTTAGTGCATCTTAATTCTGATCAGGATGGGTAATAACCCCTAACTTTTCCCTGAGTTACTCAAAAGTATCCTTGGGAAGAGGCTTAGTGAAGATATCTGCAATCTAATCTTTGGAAGACACAAACTCCAACTTGACTTTATTCTCATTTACTTTCTCTCTCAAGAAATGAAACTTGATAGATAAATGCTTGGTCTTTGAGTGCAATACCAGATTCTTTGAAATACTTATAGCACTTGAATTATCACAGAAAATTGTGACTGGCTCCTCAAACACAATTTTGATGTCCTTCAACATTTGCTTCATCCACAGAACTTGAGTACAATTATTTGTTGCTGCTATATACTCTGCCTCTGCAGTAGACAGAGATATTGCCTCTTGATTTTTTCTCATCCAAGAGACCAATCTTCTTCCCAAGAAGAATGTACCACCACTAGTACTTTTTTTGTCATCCACATCTCCTGCCCAATCAACATTTGTATATGCATGAAGAGTGAAGTTATCATCCTTGGGAAACCACAATCCATAATTAATTGTCCCCTTGAGATATCTGAATATTCTTTTGACTACCACAACATTAGATTCTTTTTGATCAACTTGAAATCTAGCAACAAGTCCAATGACATTCATGATGTTAGGTCTAGTCTGAGTCAGATCGAGCAATCCTCCAATCATTGATCTATACCTTTTCTAATTTGGCTTGGGGGTGTCATCATCTTTACTTAACTTACATCTAGTTACCATAGGTGTACCTACTAGCTTTGAGTCTTCCATTCCAAACTTCTTCAATAATTCTTTCACATACTTGGACTGAGATATGAAGATACCTTTATCTAACTGAACAATTTGCAGACCTAGAAAGAAATTCATCTCACCAAACATTGACATCTCAAATTCACTTTTCATCTGATCAACAAATGCTTTGCACATACATTCATTTCTACCAAAAATGATATCATCAACAAATACCTCAACAATTAGAATGTCCTCATGATTAATCTTGAAGTACAGATTACTATCAATAGTGCCTTTGCTAAATCCTAGCTTAAGCAAATGCTTATCCAATCTAGCATACCAAGCTCTTAGAGCTTGCTTTACTCCATACAAGGCTTTTCTCAGTCTACAAACCATATCTCCCTGATCAAATAACTAAAATCCTTCCAGTTGCTCAATGTAGACTTATTCCTCTAAATCTCCATTCAGGAATGCTTATTTAACATCCATCTGATATGCTTAAAATCTTTGAAGGCTACAAATACAATAAACAATGTAATTGCCTCTATCCTTGCCACTGGAGTAAAAGTTTCTTCAAAATCAATTCCTTCCACTTGAGAGTAGCCTTTACAAACCAACCTTGTCTTATTTCTTACAATCTCACCAACTTCATTTAGCTTATTCTAGAAGACCCATTTGGTTCCAATCACATTTTTGTCCTCAAGTCTAGGAACAAGATCCCAAGTGTGATTCTTTTCTATTTGCATCAATTCTTTTTCCATTGCTTTAACCCAGTTTTCATCTTTGCAGGCTTCACTTACTGATTTAGATTCAATCTTTGAAATCAAACAAATCTCTTCTTGATCTTCAGAAGCTCTTCTCCTAGTTCAAACACCTTTATTTCTATCCACTATGATTTGATCTTCAGGATGATTCATTCTTACATACCTAGGGGTTTTGGGAATTGTTTGAACTTCTGTTTCTTGAACTTGTTCCTCATCATCTGCACTAACCTCTTGAGCTACTAGAGTTACCGGATCAATCTGGATCTGAGTCTAAATTTGAACTTGCCTTCCTTGGCTTTGACTTTCATCTTGATCATCTGAATCATATCCCCAGTGCTTGGAATGTCCTTCTTTGCTTTCATCAACTTTAACATTAGCAATTTCAACAATTTTTTTCAACCTCTTGTTGAAGCACCAGCAAGCCTTACTATGAGTAGAGTATCCCAAAAATATTCCTTCATCACTTCTTACATCAAACTTGTCTAAATCCTCATCTCTTTTGATATAGCATTTACTCCCAAAAACTTTGAAATATCTCACAGTAGGAGGATGACCAAACCATAGTTCATAAGGAGTCTTACCAGAATTTCCTTTGATTTGCACCGGTTAAGATTGTAGATAGCAATACTCACTTCTTCTCTCTAATAAACTTGAGGAACATTTGTTTCCATCATCATGGTCCTGGCAGCTTCTTGAATGGTCTGGTTCTTCCTTTCCACAACTCCATTTTGTTGAGGAGTCCTAGGAGCAGATAACTATCTTTTTATTCCATGCTTTTCACAGAAAGCACCAAACTCACTGAAAGTAAATTCTCCACCTCTGTTAGATCTCAGCCACTTCAATTTCTCACCAATCTCATTTTCAACCATCATCTTGAACACTTTAAACTTATCAAGAACTTCTAATTTTTCTTTTAGGAAAGTTACCCACATCATTTGGGAATAATCATCAATTAGCATCATGAAATATCTATCTCCTTGCACACTCCTAATTCTAGCAGGACCACTAAGATCAGTATGTACCTGTTCCAATTGCCCACTAGAAGTTTGTTCCTTACTTTTGAATGAAATTTTATTCTATTTACCCAATTGACATTCTCTACATATGCTATCAGGTTTCATAAGTATTGGAAGATCTCTTACAACTTGAGTGGTACTTATTTTGACAATGTTATCAAAATTCACATGACACATCCTCCTATGCCATAACCAGCTTTGATCTATTTGAGAAATCAAACAACTTTTGCTAGAACTACTTAAATGAAAGATGTTACCTCTAGTTTGAGTACTAGATGCAATTTCAGTTCTAGAGCTTTCCAAGATTCTATATTTTCCATCCTTGAATCGAAGATCATAACCTTTGTCAACCAACTATCCAACACTAAGAAGATTATGTTTCAGTCCTTCCACATGCAAAACATCATTGGTACAATTCTTACCATCAAAGGAGATGGATCCTTTGCCACATATTCTACTAGCTGAGTTGTCTCCAAATTTCACAAGCCCACCTTCATAATTTTCAAAACTCACAAACTTACTCTTGTCACCAGTCATATGATGAGAACATCCACTATCAATCACCCATTCATCCTTTTCAACAACCTAAGTAGCTAAGGTACTTTCCACATTTGCACAGCTAGTAGATTTAGTAGACATTTGATCTTCTTCTTTAATAGCAATGAACACCTAATCACCTTCTCCATGATCAGATTCATCATCTGTGACTCCTTCTTCTCTAGTTTCTTAGACACAGTAGCAATTCTTCTAACTTTTGTATCTATTAGGGTTTGGTTTTGAAAACCTTTCTGGACACCTTGAGGTAAAATGACCAATCTTATTACAAGCAAAACATTTTAATTGTAACTTTCCTTCATACTTACCAGATCCTCTTGGCATTCTTTTGGAAATGAGAGCTTCAAGATCTATAGTTTCAATTTCATTATTTTCAAGATCCTTCCTTGTCTTCACAAATCTGTTTGATCTTCCTGAAGAACTTTCTCCCAGATCATATATTTGCTTTCCATATACACTGTCCTTGAATGCAGATTTAGACTTAGGGAGAGAGTCACCAAACTCACTCATTTCAAATGCTGAGAGCTTACCAACTAACTGATTTCTTCAATGGCTGCAGCTTTGTGCTTGTATGCTGCAATTAAGGATCTGAGCACTTTGGCAACAATTTCTGATTCTTCCAATACTCCACCTGCATTTCTAATACTGGTCACAAGTTCATTTACTTTCTGCATATAGGAAGTAATGTTTTCATCTTCACTCATTACCAATCATTCATATTTACCCTTCAGGCTTTGTAGCTTGGCACATTTAACATATTTGTCACATTCATACAAATTTTCCAACTTACTCTAGATTTCATGGGAGGTTTTCAAATCAATGACATTTTCTAATTCAGTATCAGATAGGGCACTCAACAGTGCTTATTTGGCTCGAATGTTGTGTTTAGCATCTTTGAGTTTGTCTATAGTTGAAGTTCCATTCTTTAGAATCTTATACACATTCTTGATTATTAACCAAAAGGCATCACCCACACATTCCAAATGACACTGAATGCATACCTTCTAGAAGGAGTAATTTGTTCCATCAAATCTTGAACTTTCCTTCTTGTAAGATGACATCTTGGGTCTCCTCAAGTGGTCAAGCTTCTTTTAGAGGAACTTGGCTCTTATACAAATTGTTGGAATTAGTCTGGACAACTGAAAGGGGGGGGGAGAATCAGTTGTCCCTAAACTTTAACATTTTCTACACTTTTAATCTTCTTTCTTAATTTACAAATAGATTAATGATGTAAACATTTAAGGATGAATCAACATATGAGCAAAAACAACATGAACACACAACACTAGAGTTTTTGATGTAGAAAACCTAGTTAAGGGAAAAACCACTGTAGGAGTTAACCCATAAAAAATGCATACCCTGTTAAATGTACTTAAGAAGATAGAAGGTGCATGCCTTCGGGTGCACTACCTAGAGCTCACTGCTCAAAAGGAGACTCACTACCTATAAGAATTTATGATTTACACAGAGATAATGAACTGAGAAATAGCATCTATATTCATGCCTAATTCAGTCCCTTTGAAGGTTCAAACAACTTCTACTTTTATCTTCAAATTCTTCTTTACTGACTCTTCACTCTATACTCCTTTCGCTCCTCTTCTTCTCTACTCTACTTTAGATCCTTTCTTCGGATTTAATTCATTTTGTACAAGGATAATTTTCAACAACTCTTCAACTAGTATTTGTACGCTTCATCAACCTTGGAATGATCAACAAGGTTGGTTAAACTTGATGCGGATCATTACACTGTCAACCAAACACAACTAAGACTTGAATCTTCCTCTACAAACATTCCATGCTTCATAAAAAGCTCTTAGCTCATCCACAATATGCTAGGATCATCCGGTCGGCCAAGACTAGGAAGAACATCAACAACAAAAAGGAAAATCTTCAAGAACGAGCACAAACTTCAATGCAGACCTCCAACACACTAGTGTTGATCATGATGTTAGTCATAAGCAAACATAGGATAAAAGTTACACAACAACCTTTACTCATCTTGAAAGATACAATGAATTCAAAGAATTCATGATCCCAAGTCTCCGTGGATTAGTTCTTAATCTACTGACATTACTCAGTGGTTGATGTGCATTATTGTTTTCCACTCAGGGGCCTTATGTTTGTTCATCAGTAGGATTCTGTTCCTGTAAAAATGCTACACATAATGATTATTCTACACAGTATATTTCTACAAATAGTGTCTATACTTAGATCTTTCCATGATATTTATCAATTGTACATGCTTTAACTCTAAATATGCTATGAATTTTCAATTGTCTACGAGATTTCTGCATATTTCATGTTTTTTGCTTTTGATTATGTATCATTTGCAATTGTGATAGTGAATTGTTCTGAAATTAAAAGAAATGTAAAAGAATACTTCAAATTATGATGAATCTTTAGCTATTGATCCACATACACACTTGATACTGTCATTAGGAGAAGAAATCAAACCATATTTTCACTAGGATGTTCCATAGCTAGATACAGATGATGCTAACTTCAAAGGATGGTGAATGAAAATAATACAAGCAGATTGATAAGCACTCCAAGGGACACATTTAATCAAAGCATGTATCACAAATCTAGACATAGATTACTCAGGATTTACTATGATTTGTAATCAAAATGGTCTTCTCTTTCATTAAGTATGCAAAAACATGTATGTTTACAATAACTTTGAAATGGGCCCTGATATTTCAGCAAACAAATTTCAATTAAGCTTTGAATGTTCAAAATAAGGCATCCCTGCACCTTTTATAGAATAAGGTGTGGAAGTGGTTGATCTACGATCAAGATTTATCAATTAATATCTACGGTGCATATTCCTTTTGACTTGGTCAACTATCCCTCGTGGCACAGGTTGCCAGCTGGCAACCATCTAGGTAACTTGTTTACTTCTAAGTACCTGATGCAAATGTTTCCCTTGTAGCGCATCTTCATTTACTCCTCAGGTTCTTCTTCTTCATCATCATGATTATCATGATCATTGCTTTCCATGTCTTCATCGTCCTGATGAATATCGCCTTGTATATGGACCTACATTATCGTCCTGATATTTTCATATGCTTCTACTATTCTTTCAATTTCCCTGTCATCCTAAGTTTTGGCTTTACTGATGGCGTGCATGTGGACTTGAAACTTATCTCTAAGGGTCTCCAATTTAACCTTCCTACTACTCAATGTTTCATTATAGTTCTCCACCCTGACTTTGATCCTCATGATCTTGTTCATTGCTTCTTTTGTTAGGTGAGTAAGAGGATCATCAGCCATCGGCTGGAAGTTATTATGTAGAGCTTTTATGGCAAAGTTCGCATCTTGGTTTTCAATTTTCCCCTCTACTTTTCCTTCTAGGGCTTCGAGGACTTCTGCTTCATCTGACATCATGCTGTGTAGTTTCACACTGATATCTCTTAACTTACTACTGCACTTCTTCAGTACATCACATTCAAACCTGATGTTTTTATACCAAATATCCACTAGCATGGCAGTGTTATTATCCAGCACCTGATTATTTATTAGAACCTAAGGATTAATCCTTTTTATTTCACTCAGAGCACCCAAGGATTTCTCTAACTGGAATGACCTTCTTTCGGTCTCAGTCTGCATTTTATCAACTTTCTTCCTTGAGATACTTAAAGAATTCCACCTTTGCAAAGAGGCTCTCACTACTTCCTCAGCTCCCGTGAGTGCTGACAGCATCCACTTTCTCATGATCACTGACTCATGCTTCATAAGGTCTAATTTATTAACCTCCTCTTGAGAAATTGTAGTCAATGGGACTGCCTGATCTGATGATGTATTGTCAGGGTTAATCAACCCTTTTATGTATGAGTGTAGCTGAGCAATGTGCTCTTTATGCTGCCTATTCTTCTCCTTTTCTTTCTTCACCCTTTGGGTTAAAGAATCAATTATATCCTTCCCTTCCTGACCCTCTTGGTCTTCATTGGCAAACCCCAAGTCAACTGTGGTGATCTGGAATTCTTCTAGGGCAATTTTGCCTTTCTCTTTCTCAACAATGGAAAGTGCTACCTGGGCAGTCCTTATGCCTATAGCAGGATCTCTTCTAATTGTAGATGTTAATATGGCTTTCCTCTTAGGCTTCATGATGGTTTCTGAAAATAATGTTGAAACATCAAACTCTTGATTCTCGAAACCTGATTCCGTACCTATTTCTTTCTCAAGCAATTGAGGTACTTGATCTCTAGATCCTTGGTGTCTATCATCATCATCATGTCCACCCTGATCTCTAGCACTTGTCTCGGTTCTCGGTGGAGAGGGTGATTTACTTATTTATTCCTCATGATATTCTTCATGAGGGGGATCCTATTGTATTTCTTCCTCTTGAGGAATTTCTTCTTGTGGGGGAGGATCATGCTGTGTATCTACATGCTGGTCCTAGACCTGATCTTTTACTCCCTCCTTTTGTGTCCCATCCACTTTAGGAATTTCGTCATCCTAGGGTATATTTGTATCCGTGGATATCATTGTGTTCATACTAGGTGCATCTACCTCATCTTGGATCACATTCTACTCTGCACCTGATGCATCTACCTCCTGAGTCTTTAGGTCATCATGACCTGATGTTTCTTTATCACTAGAGGTTTCTTGAGTCCTGGGGGTATCATTACCTAATGTGTCTTGATCATTCGTGCCCTTTTGTTGGACTTCTACTATTCTGGGTTCAACAAGTATCTCTTGTTGTTGCTGACCCATATCTGGAATGTTGTTTTCTATTTCTACCAGCTTGGCTATCTCAACATTTTCTATTTTATTAGGTGCACCTTCTTGATGTTTAGGATGTGTCATATCCTCCCTATATGTTAAGTCTATCACTACAGGGCTAGTTACTTGATCAACTAACTTATCAAGCCCTATTTGTTGGGGTGCCCTCTCTGGGCTACTTTCTCTCTCTTGCTCTTCTTACTTCAATTCTTCTAACACCACCATCTGTACTGATGGGGTTCCATGTGGGGTCATGCGAGTGTTAGAAGCAAGGGTCTCCATCTGCTGAGAAGTCACATTTTGTACCACCTCATCATCTGATAGGTCCACAGTTTCCTCCAATGAGAAAGGACCACCTTGAACTACTCTAGTGGCTTCTTTTGCTTGCTCTTTTGGGTTATTACTTTCTAACAAAATTAATTACCAAAGTAAGATTTGAGCTCCTTTTTGCTTCCAGGAAGTTGTATTTTCATGATGGATTCCACCATGTCAGGATCAATGATAATCCCATTTTCAGTTATCAGGTGGCCTAGTAATTTTCCTGTTGTTACCCCAAATATACATTTCTTGGGGTTCAGGGATATCCCATATTGTTCACATTTTTTAAGCACATTTCTGAGATCTTCTACATGGTTTCCTCTATCTTTAGAGAACACTATTAAGTCATCCATGTATATGACTATGCATTTTCCTATTAAGCCTCTAAAGGCTATGTCCATTGCTCACTAGAATGTTGCTCCAACATTGATTAACCCAAATGGCATGCGCCTGTAAGTGAATATCCCCCACTTTGTGGTGAAGGTAGTTTTTAATCTGTCTATTTTGTCCACCATTACCTAGTTATAGCCTGAGAAACCATCTAGAAATGACATCATTTTGGCACCGTTCACAATTTGTAGGACCTCATCCAGGGAAGGTATAGGATAATTATCCTTCTTAGATGCTCTATTTAAATTCCTGAAGTCCACGCATAGTCTGATGTCTCCATTTTTCTTCCTCACTGGGACTAGGTTTGCTACCCAGGTGGAGTGCCTCATAGGAAATATGATCCTGGCATTTAACAGTTTCTTAACTTTCTCAAAAATAATGGGTTCCAGCAGAGCATTGACAGGCCTTTGCTTCTATCTGAAAGGCTTGGCATCTGGCTTGAGGGGTATGGTGTGAGTGATGAATGATGTGTCATATGTTTCTAGATCATCATAAGTCCAGGCAATGACATGGATGTAATCTTTGAGAGCTTGGGTTATTCCTTCCAGCTCTTCTTCTATGCAAACTTTTCCTATCAGGACATTTTTCTTTTCATCATTCTATCCAATATTGACATGTGAATATTGTCCTCCATTAGCTTTTGGAAGATCCTTCTATTTCAACATGTTGTCCAGATCAAATGCTCTCTCTAGCTCTATCATTCCCTTAGGAATCTTATTGCTGGGCAACTCTAAGATTTCTTCTTCTTCCTAGACATGATCCTCTACATTGTTCTCATCTATGATCTACGCATTGAATATATCCCTGTTAGAAATGAAATCTAGGATATACTGATCATCATCGAATACTTGGAGGTTGGTTACATTGTCAGGCACAGAAGGTACTAATACTAGTTCTACTAAAAATCTTTTCAAGCTAGAAATAGACAGTGGCTCCAAAGTGCTAGCAACCTGGGCTAAAGCATCTACCCTATGATTCTATTCTCTAGGTATGTGGGTGATATTGAATGCATCAAAGTCTTCAATCAGGTCCCATACCCTATGTCTGTAATTGGACAGGTTTTTATAATTGTAGGAGTAAATTCCTCTTACATGTCTCACGACTGATTTTAAGTCTCCATAGACATGCATAATTTTCACTTTCTTCTTAAGGGCAAATAGTATCCCATGAATTAGAGCTTCATACTCTATTACCTTATTGGTGCAGGGGAATTATAGTATGTATGCTGCCAAGTAAGATTTTCTAGATGAATCAACTAGATCTATCCCTACTCCAGTGCCTTGTTTTGACTTGGATCCATCAAATCTAAGGATCCATGGCTTATCTTCAGTCAAAGGCTTATCTAAGCCTTCCTTTTTCTTTGCAGCTCTAGCAGCTGCACCACCTAATATCTATTTTAACTTAGGTATCTCAGCTTTCTCAAACTTCATCTTTCCTTTCTTCTGTAAGGCTGACGTTTCTTCTTTCTTTTTACTATCAGAAGGAAGATCTTCTAAACTAGGCAACATCTGCCTTTTCAAAATATGTAGACATAGTGAACAAGCATTTTCTGAGTGAGGTGCCTCATGTAACCTACACCAGCCTTCAATTAAGACATCCTGTGGAGATCTCTACTACTGTGTCATTTTCTGAATCTCTTTTGACAAAAACTCTTCAAATTTAGACAGATTGCTACCTCTATCCTCATCAGATAACTCATAATCTAATTCAACTCAACAATCACTCCCTGGGGTGATTTTCTCTTTTCTCTTAACATTATTCTGGTTAAATACCAGCATTTCCTTTGTCATTTGAATATGACCCTCATCCTGCTATATAGCTTCCTCTGTTCCTGTAGAAGACAGATAAAATTTAGTGTCACTATCACTGTCTACAGAACTTACCTCTGATGATGATGATATTGATTCATCACTGCACGCTTGTTCCAGCTCCATCATATTTGTGCATGCTTCACAAGTCTTCTCGAAATGTGACTCATTATGCAACCTGCACCATCCATCTATTAGAATATCATTAACAGGTATCTTTAATAATTGACATCGTTTCACCTATTTAGATAAGTGCATCTTGAAATTCCTGAAGTGATCTACCTTATTTTCATTCTTAGGGTTACTATCAGATTCTACAATTATTTTGTCATCCTGAGGGTCATCATCATGATGATGAACATCATACATCAGGATCTCTTCTATCCTGACAATCTGGGGTCTAATGGAGTAAACTTTGGGTTCCACATCCACGTACATGATCTCGTTAGTTTTGTTATATTTAATGATAATGTGCTTCATACAAGACTCAACATCGATTCTTATTTGATTTGGTATCCCTTTCCAGGGCAACCACATATGACTAAAATCTGTAGACATGTATCCATTAAGGGTTTTAGACCAATCCATGCTGAATAACATCCCATAGGTATCAGGTATATCAACTACCTGAATATTGATATAATACTAGATTCTGGGATCCGATGCTAGCTGCATGTGAATGTGAGTTAGTTCTCCTACCACACTCACTTTTGTTTTGTCCAATTATGTCACTTTCTTTAATGATTTAGCAGGATGCAACCTAAAGCATTGCATATGGATAGAGGTATTACATTGGTAGATGCTCCTGAGTCTACTAAACAGTTGTGTATGTTTTTGCTAAACATCCTTATGGTAAGAAGGAATAGAGGTGACTCACTCTTGTCTTTATATAAGGTCATGTGGGAGGTCTTTACATCTTGAACAATAGTTGGCACCTTGTGTTTAACATTATTGTCTCTAGCAGCATGATCTCTACTACCAGACTGACCTGAGGGATGACTATCCTCTTTCGGAGCAGGATCATCTATTGATTTCATAAATGCTTTCTTGATGGCAGGAGTTTTAAGCAACTCTAACAAAGACAGGCTGATTTTAATCTTTTCATCTCATCTATCAGATAAGTGACCAACTTGTCAGATTCATGAGGTAAATTCACAGCCTTTGATGTTGTATTTGGTGATGCTAAATATTGAGCATTAACCTTGCTAAATATTGAGCATTAATATTGAAATTGTTCAGAGGCAAGGAAGTGGTCAAAGGACTAGTAGGTCTGTTGGCATTATTTCTTAGGTTGTAGTTATGCTTACCCTAATATTATTGTTGGTAGGCATGTACCTTCTCATGTTCATTTGAGGGCTCATTTTCATCCTCAAAGGGGAAAACATAATTTGACTCAAAAGCCACGGCTGACTCCTCACATGCCAAGGTATAATCTTGGTGAGCAGGCATTGTCTGCTGATAAGGATGATGAGTGTAACTTTCAAGCACAAAGGCAGAATCATATCTACAAGGAACAAGCTCATTTCCTTCTACATGAGGTAGATTTCCTGAAGTATTGGACACTTCAGTCTAGAAAATACTAGCAGCAATTCTAAACTGAGGACAGTCTAACTCCGCATGTGTATTAGTGTTGTGAATTCTGCACCAGTTAGTGAGGGCTGCCTCTGCAAGGTTGACTCTAGTTGTCTATGTGGGTTCACCAGGAGGCAGATTGTCTAGGGGTGATGGCAAAGAACCATTGTTTGGCCTAGTGTTCCACACTCTAGGCTGTCTTTGAGGATTATTGTTGCCATTATTGTTATAGTTATTGTTGTACCCCCTATTAGGATAATTTGATCTATCATTGGTATAGCCTCTATTCGGATTAGGCTGAGAATAGAAGTTTTGACTCCTTAGATGAGTAATTTGAGTTGTAAGTTTTCTTAACTGAGCTGATATTTCCTTGATTTCTTCTTTCTCTTCTTGAACCTTAGCCACTACATTTTCTGTTAAAGGCTTAAAAAAGATCTATTGTTGTTGTTAGATTGATCTACAACCTGAGGTGCTTGTATCTGTCCTAGATACTGTGACATCTAGCCATTTCCATTTGGAGGTGGCATAATACTCAATGGAGGTATTTGCCAAGGTGCTGGCATCACAACTGGAGGCATCATGGCTCCATTTGACTGTTGCTGGGCAGGATATGTTGCATAACCAGGAAGTGTGGGAAATGCAATATTTGGTGTGGGAGTAGGAACTAGCTGCTGGCTGACTTTGATAGCTTCTTGGAAATCTAGTGTCAAAGTTGTGACATTAGGATGTGCTCTCCTAATAAACATGGAAGTTAATGGATCTAGAGCTGAATAATATATCTTCTCATAGCTTCATCAGTCAAAGTATAAGGGGTAACTAACTTAGATAGCATTTTCTTAAACCTAGCATTGAAGTTAACAATAGGTTCTCCTTCAAATCATTTGATTGTGGCAAATAAATGATAGTTCATTGAAGGGTCAATAGGTACTTTGAACCTATCAGTGAAAGCTTTCTCCAGGATGGCCCATGATCTGACTGAACCCTGACCAAGACTAATATACTAGTTATAAGCTTCTTCCCCTAAGGAAAAAGGAAATAACCTACATACAACGTCCTAATGCTCAATTCGAGCCCTACAACAGGCTTCTTTGAAAGTTCTGATATGATCATCCGCATCCTGATACGGATGATACTTTGGACAGATTTTATCTGGATTCTTTGGTAAAGCATGATATGCATTGAAAGTTAAAGACGATTCCACTATAAAGAAAGACATTGCAACCGGTGGAGGTTGAACTTGAGGTATGACTGGTTGAGGTTGAACCTGAGGTGTGACAGGTGATCCTATAGGTATTTGTAAACCAATAGGAGTTACAAGAGGATGCTCTAGTGATGCGCCTGATGCACTAGAACCAGGAGTGTTTGGCCTGAGAGCCAGGATTTCTCAAATTTAGGGAAAATTGGTTGGTTGACTAGAAAGATCGGTTGGAATTTACTAGCATAGACTATATTTATGGTCAGAAAGTGAGACTAACTAGATATTTACGAAATATTTATGCGAACAATGCAAATATTAGGTGATATTGAGATCTGGTGACACTTGCAACTGGATATCAGGTTTCTAAAGCATATTACCTCAAAGCTTTGACAAATTTACGTGAAATAGGACTGATTTTTTCAAATTCACAATGATTTACCACAAAGCTTGCAATATTTACAATCAATTTTGAGAACTTCATGATGAATTAGCATGCACAAGATTAAATCAGCAAATCTTTGTGTATTAATTGTAATTTGGAGGTGTTTCAGTGTTACCTTACTATCTACATCATCAAATTTGACAAGACCTACTGATGATGAGCTTCTGGCTTCAAGTTGGCCCTCCTTCTAGCACCAATTTATGTTGATCATGATGTTAGTCATAAGCAAACATAGCATAAAAGTTACACAACAACCTTTACTCATCTTGAAAGATACGATAAATTCAAAGAATTCATGATCCCAAGTCTCCGTGGATTAGTTCTTAATCTACTGACGTTACTCAGTGGTTGATGTGCGTTACTGTTTTCCATTTAGGGGCCTTACGTTTGTTCATTAGTAGGATTCTGTTCCTGTAAAAATGCTACACATAAGGATTATTCTACATAGTATATTTCTACAAATAGTGTTTATACTTAGATCTTTGCATGATATTTATAAATTATACATGTTTTAACTCTAAATATGCTATGAATTTTCAATTGTCAATGAGATTTCTGCATATTTCATGTTTTTTTCTTGTAATTATCTATTATTTGCAATTGTGATAGTGAATTGTTCTGAAATTAAAAGAAATGTAAAAGAATACTTCAAATTATGATGAATCTTCAGCTATTGAGCCACATACACACTTGATACTGTCATTAGGAGAAGACATCAAACCATATTTTCACCAGGATGTTCCACAGCTAGATACAGATGATGTTAACTTCAAAGGATGGTGAATGAAAACAATACAAGTAGACTGATAAGCACTCCAAGGGATGCAACTAATCAAAGCATGTATCAAGAATCCAGACATAGATTACTCAGGCTTTACTATGATTTCTAATCAAAATGGTCTTCTCTTTCATTAAGTATGCAAAAACATGTATGTTTACAATAACTTTGAAATAGGCCCTGATATTTCAGCAAACAAATTTCAATTAAGCTTCGAATGTTCAAAATAAGGCATCCCTGCACCTTTTATAGAATAAGGTGAGGAAGCGGTTACAAATGATCTAGGATCAATATTTATCAATTAATATCTAGAGTGCATATTCCTTTTGACTTGGTCAACTACCCCTCGTGGCACAGGTTGCTAGCTAGTAACCATCTAGGTAACTTGTTTACGTCTAAGTACCTGATGTAAATGTTTCCCTTGTAGCGCATCTTCATTTTCTCCTCAGGTTATTCTTCTTCATCATCATGATCATCATGATCATCGCTTTCCGTGTCTTCATCATCCTAATGAATATCGCCTTGTATATAGACCTGCATTATCATCCTAATATTTTCATATGCTTCTACATTCTTTCAATTTCCCCGCCATCCTAAGCTTTGGCTTTACTGATGGAGTGCTTGTGGGCTTGAAACTTATCTCTGAGGGTCTCCAATTTACCCTTCCTACTGCTCAATGTTTCATTATAGTTCTCCACCCTGACTTTGATCCTCATGAACTTGTTCATTGCTTCTTCTTTTAGGTGAGTAAGAGGATCATCAGCCATCGGCTAGAAGCTATTATGCAAAGCTTTTATGGCAAAGTCTGCATCTTGGTTTTCAATTTTCCCCTCTACTCTTCCTTCTAGGGTTTCTAGGACTTTTGCTTTTTCTGATATCATGTTGTATAGTTTCACACTTATATCTCTTAACTTGTTGCTGCACATCTTTAGTACATCACATTCAAACCTAATGTCTTTATACCAAATATCCACTAGCATGGCAGTGTTATTATCCAGCACCTGATTATTTATTAGAACCTAAGGATTAATCCTTTTTATTTCACTCAGAGCACCCAAGGCTTTCTCTAACTAGAATGACCTTCTTTTGGTCTCAGTCTACATTTGATCAACTTTCTTCTTTGAGATACTCAAAGAATTCGACCTCTGCAAAGAGGCTCTCACTACTTCCTCATCTCTTGTGAGTGCAGACAGCATCTCCTTTCTCATGATCACTGACTCATGCTTCATAAGGTCTAATTTATTAACCTCCTCTTAAGAAATTGCAGTCAATGGGACTGCCTGATATGATGATGTATTGTCAGGGTTAATCAACCCTTTTATGTATGAGTGCAGTTGAGCAATGTGCTCTTTATGCTGCCTATTCTTCTCCTTTTCTTTCTTCACCCTTTGGGTTAAAGAATCAATTATATCCTTCCCTTCCTGACCCTCTTGATCTTCATTGGCAAACCCCAAGTCGACTATGGTGATCTGGAATTCTTCTAGGGTGATTTTACCTTTCTCTTTCTCAACAATGGGAAGTGCTACCTGGGTAGTCCTTCTACCTGTAGCAGGATCTCTTCTAATTGTAGATGTTAATCTAGCTTTCCTCTTAGGCTTCATGATGGTTTCTAAAAATAATGTTGAAACATATAACTCTTGAATCTCGAAACCTGATTCCGTACCTATTTCTTTCTGGAGCCATTGAGGTACTTCATCTATGGATCCTTGATGTCTATCATCATCATCATGTCCACCCTGATCTCCAGCATTTGTCTCAGTTCTCAGTGGAGAGGGTGATTTACTTATTTCTTCCTCATGATATTCTTCATGAGGGGGATCCTGTTGTATTTCTTCCTCTTGAGGAATTTCTTCTTGCGGGTGAGGATCATGTTGTGTATCTACATGTTTGTCCTGGACCTAATCTTTTACTCCCTCCTTTTGTGTCTCATCCACTTTAGGAATTTCCTCATCCTGAGGTATATTTGTATTGGTGGATATCATTATGTTCGTACTAGGTGCATCTACCTGATCTTGGATCACATTCTACTCCTTACCTGATGTATCTACCTCTTGAGTCTTTAAGTCATCATGACCTGATGTTTCTTTATCACCTAAGGTTTCTTGAGTCCTGGGGGTATCATTACCTGATGTGTCTTGATCATTCCCGCCCTTTTGCTAGACTTCTACTATTTTGGGTTCAGCAGGTATTTCTTGTTGTTGCTGACCCATATCTGGAATGCTGCTTTCTGTTTCTTCCAACTTGGCTATCTCAACATTTTCTATTTTATCAGGTGCACCTTCTTGATGTTTAGGATGTGTCACATCCTCCCTATATGTTAAGTCTATCACTGTAGGGCTAGTTTCCTGATCAACTAACTTATCAAGCCCTATTTGTTAGGCTACCCTCTCTAGGCTACTTTCTCTCTCTTGCTCTGCTTGCTTCAATTCTTCTAACACCACCATCTGTGCTGATGGGGTTCCATGTGGGGTTATGCGAGTTTTAGAAGCAAGGGT
This sequence comes from Cunninghamia lanceolata, assembly GCA_027924645.1. Classification (NCBI taxonomy): domain Eukaryota; kingdom Viridiplantae; phylum Streptophyta; class Pinopsida; order Cupressales; family Cupressaceae; genus Cunninghamia; species Cunninghamia lanceolata. The sequence goes on along the minus strand of BSBN01000201.1, from coordinate 1,540,663 downwards.
CTCCATCTGCTGAGAAGTCACATTTTGTACCACCTCATCATCTGATAGGTCCACAGTTTCCTCCAATGAGAAAGGACCACCTTGAACTACTCTAGTGGCTTCTTTTGCTTGCTCTTCAGCCTTCTCAGCCTTAAACTAAATGATAGTAGGAAGTGGCACATCATGTTGCAATTCTTTCCTGAACACTTCACTACCAGCTCCCCTTAATAGTACGGGCTCCCCTTAATAGTACGGAGTCATGCCTTATTTCACCCCTCATAGATGTTCTCTGTCTTTTAGGTGGTAATGCCACTAGGGGTGCTTTCCTCTTTCTTGTGACCATCATGGGGTCATCTCCTGCAAGCTCTTTATTTATTGGCTCCTCCTTAATAAGGATATCCTCTTCCACATTCTTCTATGAGGTTTGGCCCTTATCTGGTATTCCTGCAGTCTCCATAGCTAGCTTTAGGATTCTTTTAGTTCTTAGTTCTTCCACCAAAGGCTGTGCAGATGAGGCTGATGCTTGTCCTGATGCAGATGCACCTGGTATATCAACTCTTTCAACTATCACCCCCTTAGGTTCACTATTAGTTTTCCTTCCTCTGGGGGGTCCTTTGCTTTGTTTTTGAGGTGGCAGCCTTTCTCCATTAGATTTTCTCTTCTCAACCAGAAAGTCATCATATTCCTCATCAGGAATCTCCTGCCTTTTCCTCTTGTTATCTACTGTGAGGGTTACACCCTTCTTCTTCAGTGTATTGATTTGTTCATTTACCCATGCTTGGGTCAACTACAGCACCTGACTTGTAAACTGATCTAATGAAATGTCTTCAAGTTGAGTTAGGTCAGGGGTTGAAATGGTGTCATTGTACACCTTTTTATCTTCATACTCATTGGACATGGTCTTGCCATCATCCCTCCTTAATTGTGCAGGCACTGTGCAGTCAAATGTTTTAACCTGATGGAGGGTGAGTCTCTGATATTTTCTTCTTCTGACTTCAGCCTCATCCTCATAGTCAGTCCAGAAATCTTCTAAGTGCTTCAGATGTATGGGCTTCCCTATGATCTTTTGCATCCTCCCATAGGGGTCATATGATCTGGCCAATGGAAATGGTTGTAAGTTCATCAAGTTTATACCCACTATGGCCTTCTTTATGTTTTCAGAATTAGGGCATATATACCACCCTATGGTTACTGGGAACAAAACTAGAGGAATCTTATTATTTTCTTTATATGCATCTAGTATAGTTCATACCTGTCTCAAAAACTCAATCATGACTACCCCATCAGTAGGGTTCCTGGGTAGCATTAATGGCTGTCCTTCAAAACCTTCTATTCTGATGTAAGAAAATGTGGCAAACTTGATGAACCAGGCACCATGCTTGTATATAACTTCCTGAGCTTCCATGCTCAGTCTTTTGGTTCTATCCTCCTCCATTGTTCTGACCAAATGCATAGAAAATGCATCATTCACCAATTTGTAGTCAAGGAGATAGTTTGTTCTCTACAACTAAGGATAATGGTCCCATTTATGGGGATCATTAATACTGCCACCAATATTTCCAACTGTGGTAAGTGCATCAAATGTACCCTTGTAAGCACATGAATATACAACATATGAAGTCATGTAAAATGAACATTCCAGGCCTCCTAGGTTCATCATCTGCATATCTGGGCATCACTGATGATCTTAGCCCATAATGGCTTATTATCTATATAAATGCACATCATGATGGCTCCATACATCCAATCCTTGAAACTTCCAGCAGTAGGCTGGCCTGTCACTCTGCTGAGTAGGGAAATCATATACTGATATTCATCATCAAAGTCAAATTTGTATAGATGCACTGGTAATTTGGCAAAGGCAGTGTAAGTGTTACTCTTTGATCTCCACTAGTACATTCTCTTTCTTGTAGTCTTCTTATTATTTTCATACTCTTTCTCTAGTTTTTTCAGATCCATACTGACTACCTTCTTTCCAAGTGGGATATTGAAAGTAGTTGCAATCCCTTTGATGGACAAATCAGATAAACCCTACCATGTTTTTCTACTTGCCTCATCTATGGGTTGTAATTTCTGGGACATTCTATTATCAATTCCAGAGTTTCCATGGAATAAGGAAATCCAGCCACATACCACATTCCTGATGTAAAAATGGCATCCAGTAGGGCACTTTCTTTATCATTATTCATCTTGGATGACCATGCCACTAAATCTATGTTTCCCTAATGAGTATCTCCGATGAAACCATACTTGAACTACACTCCTTCAGGGTGACCAAACATAGGCTTAAGAAATTTAGACTTAGACTTGTTCCTCCTGATGTCTGCTATGAATTCCTGCAATGAACAGGATTGGTCTTACGATACTATTCATATCCATTCATATACAACATTATACACTTATGGCATCATGCATATTATACCCATTAATCTCCATTTCATCATGATATGCATAATTATAGTTTCAAACCACTGAAAAGCATACTACCTGGACATGCAGAAAATGACAATAGGAGGGTTTTCAATTACTTACTTGATAACGCTTATCTCCTGGATTAGGCTAATGATTATGGAATAGGGGCTCAGATACCGGTGATAATCACGTGTTATGTTTCGTTGTAAGCTGTATGCATCCGCAGGTAGCTCGTATGAGGGTTTGAATGTCTGCTTTGAAAATTCTTGTTTCTTCGCAAGGTAAATGCAAAATGACCTTGGAAATTCACTTTTAACCTCATTCAAAGGGCAAATTAGGGCAAAACTGGGTTAAATTGATCAAAACCATTGATCTTCTGTACAAAATTCACAGATGTTGCCAAGTGTGTGTATCGCATTCGCAATCGGCGGGAATCCACCTATTGCATTTATGTGCATTAAATGTTACGAGGCAAGAGGAGGGGGGTGATCTTCAGAAGATCGGGTGATATTTGAAATGTTACCCCTCAAAACTCAAGTGACCCCCTTTTGAAAGATCGGGATGACGTCACCGTCATGTTATTGAAAAAGGATGATCGTTGGAAATATACCTCCACGAGGTAAAAAGGATGATGACGTCACCGTCAGGGTGATTTTCTTTGTTCATCAGGATTGGATGACATCATTAGTATATTGGCTCTAGGGTGATATTTGAACATCGGGTGATTCGAAATATGACCCCCACAAAATATATGAAGCTGTTCGACGGGTAAATATCACTACCACGTAAAATTGACGTTCAGAGTTCCAGACTAAATGATTATCAGGTGATAAAATTGGATCAGGTTTGATCTTCAGAAGATGACTGATGGTAAGGAATATGACCCCCCTCAAAATATCAGGTTTGACCAGGAATTTGACTTGTCATAACTTTCGTTCTCTAAGGAATATCAAGGTGATCCAAAAGGCAAACCTGTATGAAATTTTGTACTATTTCCAACCATGAGGTTATTGATATGAAATATTAACTTTGACTAACTAACCTCATCATGATGACTTACCCAGCTCCCTTATGCAGGGTCACCTACATGACTTACTTTTACCAGACCGCTGAAAAGCAGAAAAACTAAGAACAAGCCAAGCAGAAAGTTGGGTCCCTGTTTTATCAAGTCAAAATGGGGCATGTTGTGTAACCACACAATAAGTAGCTACAAGATCCAGAGATCTTCACAAGCACATTGAATTCAATAAAAACATCCGCGCTCCTCCAACTCATCAGAATCACTTGCATCTTTATCCAAAACCTCAAGAACACTATCTACCATGATTGTCAAACTAGAAGGATTGCTTGTGGACCTCCAAACCATGAACCACTTGTATTGATGATACACACTAACTTTCCAAACATTCCTCTAGATCCACAAATCATCATTTTACATTACCAGAGCAATTCGGACCACTTCCCTATCACTCTATCTCTCCTGAGTATTACAGGAACTAGTTTTACTCAAATGGCCATAACTTCCTTAGATCTTAATTTAAACTTCTCAAATCATAACTGGAGCTTCTTTAGGCAGACCTCTACACATCCATATGGTCTGCATACATTGATTGTCATTAATTTTCTCAATATCCTCAACAATCCAGTTTTCTATACAGATAGAAAAATAGGGTATAGTTGACACCAATGACAACAAGGACATGTTGACATCAATGACAACACCACTTAAGCACATATTTGCAACAGGTTACTTGTGTGCAACCAATCGCCGATTAAGAGGTAGTTGTCGCTTGTAGCCCGATCGTTGAATTTGAGGCTGTTTGCACTTGATCCTAGGAAGATGTTGTCGTGAAGAGTTCCTCCTGTTGGTACAATGGCTAATAGAATTGATGAGATAATGTAATTGATGAGAACAATGCAAATTTGTTTGGATGCTATTGAGGAAGATAGGTGAAAAGGATTGACACCGAGACCTAATGTTGAAAGTGATGATGAAGAAGAATTTTAATCTATTGAACAAATTGGCGAAACCCTAGAAGGTCATGAAGAAGAAGAATCAAATCAGGTAAAGATGTTACGACCTATTTCATAGATTGGAAAGAGACCTAGAGTTGATGTGCCAAACTATACTGGTAACTTGAATTTGGAAGAGTTGATTGATTGGATAAATGACATGGAATAATATTTTGAATATGAAGAAATTGAAGATCTAGAGAAGGTGAAATTTGCAAAGACAAAGTTGAAAGGATATGTTGCTATATGGTGGAAAGAAGTTCAGTTGGAAATAAATAGAAGAGGAAAATAAAAGAATACAAAGTGGGACCGGATGGTGACAAAGTTGAAGAATCAGTTTATACTTGTTGACTATGAGTTGGAACTGTTGAAGAGATTGCAAAACCTAAGACAAAAGGAGAAATTTGTGAAGGAGTACACTGAAGAATTTCATAAAATGTTCATAAGGATAGGACATAGTGAAGCAAGCAAGGAGAAAGTGGCTAGATACATCAATGGACTGAGATTGATTATTCAAGAAGAACTAAGCTTGGTAAGGATGACATCTTTGGAAAAAGCATATCAATTTACCCTGAAAGTTGAAGAGAAGATGGATAAGAAGCATGATCAAAGACAGAGAGGTAGAGGAGGTAAATTTCACAGAGGAAGATCATTTTCTAGATATGATAGATTATTTATGGAGAAGAACAAGTTTGACAGCCCATTGAAGAAGGATGACAGAGATAACATTGCCTACCAGAGAGATGACATAGATTTTTACTGGAAAGAAAACCTTAGTGCATACCAGAATGAAGGATACAGAAGAGATGAAAGAGGATTTGATAAGAGGATGTCCAGAGGTACTTGTTTCAAGTGTGGAGGTGAAGAAAATAGAGCATTTGAGTGTAATTAGTGTAGTACAAGCAAGAAAAAAGAAAATAGTGGAAGATAAGCCTATGTTGAAGAAGAACCTATTGAATCACCTTGTTTAGTTGGCAATCTAGAGAAAGAAGAATCATTGGTGATGAGGAGAGCACTATTTCAAACAGAGGCAAATGAGGAACCATCATAGAGAAAAAGTCTGTTCAGAACTAGATGCAAATCAGGAGGTAACTGTTGTAAAGTTGTGATTGATACTGGTAGTTTGGATAACCTAGTTTCAGAGGAGATGGTGACCAAGCTGAAGTTGGAAAGAATGAAACATCCTAAGCCTTATCAGATAGCATGGATTCAGGATGATCATAAGGTATTGGTGAGTGAGCAATATTTGGTGAAATTTCATATTGGATCTTATCATGATGAAGTCTTGTGTGATATTATGCCTATGGATGTTTATCATATCTTGTTGGGTAGACCTTTGCAGTATGATAGAAAAGCTATGCATGATGGGATAAAGAATACATATACTATAACAACAAATGGAAAGAGAATTACTTTGATTCCTTTAGAAGATGATCCTAAGAGTGAAGTATGTGGGAATACTAGAATCTGTTTGGTAGATGGAAGGAAATTTTTGGATGGTTTGAGACATGAGAGTATGTGTTATGCCTTGATTCCTAAGAAACTTGAAGCATTGAAGAAGGAGAATGAAGAATCACAACTAGAGGAGATAAAGGAGTTACTAACAGAGTATGAAGACATCATATCAGATAATGTGCCTAAAGGATTACCACCTATAAGGAGTATCAGTCATCGCATGGACCTTATACTGGGAGCAAGTTTGCCTAACAAAGTAGCACATAGGATGACACCGACAGAGAATGAAGAATTGAATAGACAGATACAAGAGTTTTGGAGGAAAGGTTTGATCAGAGAAAGTTTGAGTCCTTGTGCAGTACCTACAGTGCTTGCACCGAAGAACAATGGAGAATGGAGAATGTGTACTGATTCTAGAGCAATAAACAAGATCACAGTTAAGTATAGATTTCCTTTACCTAGGATGGATGATATCATTAATTGTTTGAGTGGAGCAAGATATTTCACAAAGATAGATTTGATGAGTGGATACCATCAGATCAAAATTAGAGAAGGAGATGAATGGAAGACTACTTTTAAGACAAATGAATGATTGTATGAGCGGTTAGTGATGCCTTTTGGATTAACAAATGCATCGAGTACTTTCATGAGATTGATGAATGAAGTTCTAAAGAAATTCTTGGGTAAATTTGTGATTGTGTATTTGGATGATATTTGATTTTTAGTAAGACAAAAGAACATTTGTGGCATATTAGACAAGTTTTGCAAAGGTTGAGAGAAGAGAAATTGTTGATAAACATCAAGAAGTGTAGTTTCATGAAGGAGGAGTTGGTATATTTAGGATTTGTGATTTCTACAGAAGGATTAAAGATGGACCCGGAGAAAGTGAGAGCAATTGTTGAATGGTGTACACCAGAGAGCATTGGAGAGATTAGATCATTTCATGGATTGGTTAGTTTCTACTGGAAGTTCATTAGAAATTTCACTTCAGTTTATAACCCCATGACAGAGACAATGAGAGGTGACAGAAAATATTTTAAGTGGACATCAGGAGTAGATAAAAGTTTTGAAATGTTGAAGTAGAAAGTGACAGAGCAACCTGTTTTGGCATTACCAGATTTCAATAAGGTATTTCAAGTTGATTGTGATGCAAGTGGAAATGCAATTGGAGTAGTGTTAAGTCAACAAGGTAGACTTGTAGCATATTTCATTGAGAAGTCAAATGATGCAAGGAAGAGATATTTAGTTTATGATCAAGAGTTCTATGCCATAATTCAAGCCTTGAAGAAGTGGAGACATTACTCGTTGCCTAAGGAGTTTGTGTTGTATACAGATCATCAAGCTTTGCAATATTTGAACATTCAAGGTAAGTTGAATCAGAGACATATGAGATGGGTCAATTTCATGCAGAGTTATACTTTTGTGTTGAAGCATAGGAGTGGTAAATCAAATAAAGTTTTTGATGCCTTGAGTAGAAGAAGAAACTTGTTGACAGAAATGAGAGTTGAAGTGTTGGGTTTTGATAAATTTTTTGAACATGTATGAGGGAGACACTAATTTTGCAGAACCTTGAAAAGCATGTAAGGAACCTGTTGTGATAGATAGGAGTGAGTGGTTAGATTATTTTATTCAAGAAGATATGTTGTTCAAAGGAAGTCAGTTGTGCATACCTAGAAATTCAATGAGAGATAATTTGATCAAGGAGAAACATAGTGGTGGATTGGCAGGACACTTTGGCATTGATAAGACAATGGCTTTAGTGAGTGAAAACTACTTTTGGCCTCAAATACATAAGGATGTTCAAAGATTTGTGCATAGTTGTAGAGTTTGTCAAGTTGCAAAAGGAGTAGTCAGAATGTTGGATTGTATAAACCTTTGACAGTACTAGAGAAACCTTGGGAAGACACAAGAATGGATTTTTTAATGGGACTACCTAAGACATAGAGAGGACATGATTCAATATTTGTAGTGGTTGACAAATTTTCAAATATGGCTCATTTCATACCTTACAAGAAGACAACTGATGCAGTGCATGTAGCTGACCTATTTTTCAAAGAGATTTTGAGATTGCATGGATTACCTAGGAGTATAGTTTCAGACAAAGACATAAAATTTGTTTGATACTTTTGGAAGACACTTTGGAAGAAGATGAAGAAAGATTTGAAGTTTAGTTCAACTTTTCATCCACAGACAGATGGACAGACAGAGGTAGTGAATAGGAGTTTGGGAAACTTGTTGAGATGTTTGGTTGGAGAGAAGACATGAAGTTGGGACTTGATTCTTTACAAGTAGATTTTGCATATAATAATCTAGTAAACATGAGTACCAGAAGGACACCTTTTCAGATTGTGATCAGAGTGAATCCTAGAGGAGCAACAGAACTAAGAGATACTAGTACAGAGGAAAAGAGGAGTGCAGAAGCAGAAGAATTTGCAGATCATATGAAGGCAGTGCATAATCAAGTGAAGAAACATTTGGAGACTATGAATAGTAAGTACAAAAAGAAGGTTGATGAGAAGAGAAGACCTAAAGAATTTGAAGTTGGAGATGAAGTGATGGTGTACCTGAGAAAAGAAAGGTTTCGAGTTGGGACATATAACAAGTTGAAGATGAAGAAGTTTGGACCTTATAAGATACTTAGAAAATTTGACTTAGGAAATGCATATCAAGTAGAGTTACTAGAAACATTGGGTATATCACTAATTTTCAACATTGCAGATCTATATTAGCATCATGAAGTAGAATTCAGTGATAGCATGGAAGAAGATTTGAAGAAACAGTTACCATAGTAAGCACCAAAACAAATTGAAGATATTTTGGATAGCAGAGTTAGATGTAGCACTAGAGGAAAACAATACAAAGAATATCTTGTGAAGTGGAAAGGAAGACCAAAAGAAGATTCATCTTGGGTATCTCAAGCTAATGTGGACCGTCTTGGTTCTCCCTTAGCCCCAACAAAGTGAGGGACTCAGTTTTTCAATAAACCCAAATGTTTGATGTAGGAGCATCTCTGGTTCAAGAGTAATCTTGTATCAACCAAAAAATATTTGCATTTTAGTTTATTTAGATTTCAATTCTTTCATTTTCTAGTTCAATTCAGGTAGTTCAATCAGAAGCAGTTTCAGCTTGAGGTCTGGTATTGGCATTTCACATCTGGCGGTTCTAGACTTAGCATCTACATTCATTCATCTACATCATATCAAGAATTTAGAGCATTTGGATAAGCCATCGGAAAGTTATCGCTATCAGAAGATCCCTTATTTTCTCAGTGCAAAGCTTTCTGACAGTCATGAACAATCAATTGAAGGAGGAGATTTGTGAGCATTAGCTGACTTGTAGATCCTAATGATGCATTTTGCAATGTTCCTTGGTTCATGGCTGACCTTCCTCATAGGTCCGCACTATTGGAAATAAGGCAGATAACTGAGAGGGGGGTGAATCAATTATCTTAAACTTCTTAACTTTCTTTTCTTCTTTAACAATAGTGCAGTATCAAAACATATAAGCATAAATGAACATGAAAGCAGAAATGAGATTAACACACATACCACAAGGATTTTTACATGGGAAACCCTGTTAAGGAAAAAACCACGGGGTGACTAACCCAAGATTGTATTCTCTATTAAAAGAATAGAAGTACAAAATGGCACTTGCCAATTAGGGCTCACTGCCCGAGCACACTGCTAACTGTTAGTGTGAACAGTGTTAATTTGCTATCTAGCTCTTTCTTAGCTTGTTCTCCACCTTAGCTCTTTTCACACTAGGTTAAGCTTACTTAGGGACTTTTTCACTTTATCTTACATTGGTTGTGTATTGAGTCTCTTGGGTGGAATGTCATATATATACCCACCTCTTGCTCTCATATGAGCACCCCATTCTATTGTAATGCTTTGCATTCTCTTGAGTTGAATATAGTTTATTTAGCTCATATCTGATTTCTATTTTGCTTTCTCTCAATCACTTACATGCTTGGGTAGAAATCTAACATGGTATCAGAGTGGTTGTGAGTTGTGGGTTAGCATTTTTTTTAGAAATCTGAGAGTGTAGAGTTGTTTTTTGAAGCACATGAGTATGCTCTTCTCTTGCATCTTCAGATGATCTGGAGAAATAGAAAAGTGTGGAGAAAACTCTAGTTTGTGAGTTGTGGGTTTCAAAGCACATGAGTATGCTCTTCTCTTGCATCTTCTAATGATCTGGAGAAATAGAAAAGTGTGGAGAAAACTCTAGTTTCTGGGGGGGTTCATATTTTGACTTGCCAGTTGCAAGTTTTTTTCATAGCTTCCTCAAGACTCTTTGAGCTAAAATCTAGCAATTGGCTTGCATTTTATTTATTCTGATCAATCTTGCAGGTTGCAGCATGCCTTTGTTTGACTTAGGTAGCTGATTCAGTTTTTGCATGCTATTTTTTGGTGCTAAACATTTTTTTCATTAGAGTCACATTTTCTGTAGATCACAGAGAAAAATGCCTTCTGGGTTTTGTTCAAAGCACTAAAAAAACTATCTAGGTATCTATTAGTTTTTGCATATAGCTTATATATTTTGTAGAAACAATGTCAGAAAGCTATAGTAAAACCCCTCTCCATTGGCGTTTTGGAAATTGTAGTTTAACTTCCAAAGGCTGTAACTCGGGCTCCCGACCTCGGATTTGCGAGCTTCTTTTTTTGATTTTGGCTAATTTTTCGTGCTCTACATGCTGGTATAATCATTTTTTGATTTCAGTGTGCAGATTTTTTAGTAATCTCATATTCTCACACGTGAATCTACACAGTTCTCATTTTTGGGAACTTCGAAGGATCGTAACTTTCACATATGACCTCGTATCGAGGCGATTCTTTTTTTGAAAGTGCATGATTTTTCAAGTAGATCGCAGTGGTATTATTTATTTATCTAAGTATTGTGTGAAAGTTGTATTTTTAGCATATGCTCTTTGTGAGGGTTTTGCAATGCATTGAAATCAAGACCACTTAGTATTTCTTGCTAGTGGCCATTGTAAATGCACTAATATAAAGTGCCAAATCATATTTTCTTGGGGGGGTTCTTTGATTGAGTGGAAAAGAGGGTGTCTTATGTGCTCTCTTTGAGTCACATCTTTTATGGGGTTATTGTAATCATTTTGGGGGTTCATCATGGATATCGGTTATTTCCATCCTTCTATTGTTAAATTAACCTCAGAGAACTATTTGTCTTGGAAACAAGGGATAAAGAATCATTGCCTTGAGCAAGATCTATTACCCCATCTCTTTAGACTCGTTCTTGAGCCAAGTGACTATGAACAGAAGAATGCATGGTTTAACAATAATGACATGGTCTATGGACTAATAGGTTTTACTATTTATGAGGATATTCTACATCACATAGAGCACACTGAGTGCCCTTTCACTGCTTGGACCATCATCCAGCAGTTGTATGGAGACTTTGGATCTTCATCTAAGAGTGATGTTTCCTTGGATGACCAGGCTTTGGTGGATGATACTAAGTCTTCTTTTATCCTATCTTGTGTGACATACATTGATACCCCATCTTCAGATACAACACCTGTTGCTTCATCAAATTCTAGAGATGCTTCTTTGAGAGCTTCTAGTGATACTTTGTAGTAGGATCATTACAGTCTTCCTGATTGGGATTCCTATTTATCAGACATTGCATCTTTGTTTGTGGAGTCTCACATTTCAGATTTGGAGGACACATTTGAGGGGCTATCTCTCCTCTTTCATGACAATTATTTTGTCCTTGTACTTGTTGCTCTATCTAAGTCCAATGTAGCTCCTTTCATAGCTTCCAGTGATTCTATGTAGCAGGCTCATATCGGTCTTCCAGAAGTAATTTTTTGGGACATATTCCTACCAGACATCTCATCCTTGTTTATGGAGTCCCACATTATAGATTTGGGAGACACTATTGATTTCATTCATCTTCTCTTTGATGGAGTTGATTCTTCTTCAGATGTTTTGAGGGCACATTCAGACCCTCTTATTTCTTCTTTGCCTACATTTGCTTCTACAGTGATAGTTTCTGCAGATACTCATGAGTCCACACATTTGACTCAGTCATCATTCATGTTGACATCCTCTACAGAAGTACCAGATTCTCATTGGTCCAGTTGTCTTACCGATGGTGAGCACCATACATCCATGGTTACTGTACCTGAATCTTCTATGGTACCTGATCCATATCAGTATTTGTCATAGTTTGGCATTGGCTTAGAGATCATTGGGCAACATTTGGAGAAGGTTTCCTTATCTTCAGAGAAGATATCATCTTCTGAGATTGTTCTTCATCCTCCTATTCAGTCACAGTTTGATAGTGGATTGGAGATATTTGAGCAGTTTTCAGGAGCATCATTGTTGTCTTTGGATCATGTACAAAGTTCAGATACATTTATCCTTCTTCCTTCATATTCCTATAAGGAATGGGAAGAAATCTTGCATACATTCTTGGTCTTGTTTCTTCCTAAGGGGAGGAATGTTGTTCGACGATCATGGATCATCTTCAGTATTCATTGTCGAACATCTACCATCAGTGCAGGAGACTCTACATTGAGTGAGGGCTATTTGGGCTCTCTTCTTTTCCTCTCATGGGGGAGTTTTTTCCCACTGGGTTTTCTCCTTCCTTTTCTATTTAAGGGGTTTCTTTGTACATGGGTACCTCATCAGGCCTTGTTGTCGGGACCCATCTTTGCATTTTGTCACATTTCCCCCTAAGTTGCACTTAAGGGGGGGTGTTAGTGTGAACAAGGTTACTTTGCTGTCTAGCTCTTTCTTAGCTTATTCTCCACCTTAGCTCTTTTCACACTAGGTTAAGCTTACTTAGGGACTTTTTCACTTTATCCCACATTGGTTGTGTATTAAGTCTCTTGGGTGGAATATCATATATATACCCACCTCTTGCTCTCATATGAGCACCCCATTCTATTGTAATGTTTTGCATTCTCTTGAGTTGAATACAATTTATTTAGCTCATATCTGATTTCTATTTTGCTTTCTCTCAATCACTTACATGCTTGGGTAGAAATATAACACTAACAAGAGGCTCACTGCCTACAAGGGACTTAATATATACAAGGTATAAAGAAAGTAACCAAGTGTTTGAACTAATTAGAGGCATCCACATATGCTAAGGTTCAATTCCGGTTAGGCTCAATATACTGATCTGCTACACTTTATTCTTCCTCTGCTTAATGTTATTGTTTTGTTACATACCGGATTTATATATCTACTTCCACTCTTCTCTCTACTTTTCTTCGTACTCCTTATAACTTCACACACACCTTTACATTGAAATCCATCTGGTATATATATCCGCACAAAAGAATTTAACATCTTTCTAGTCAGCATCCAGAATACTCAAGGTTTTCCAAAACTCTGGTCTATCAGCTAAATCCTTGCTTACTAAGTGATGTGTATCAAAGAGATAGTTATAGAAGTCATCAATCATGTTGGTCAACCATGAATGATCCCTTAAGAAACTTGATCACCATCAATTCCTCATCTGGATTAAGGTCTGATGCATTGTCGGTCAGTTCTTCCTCAGTCTACTCTGCCAAATAGGAACCCAATACTTAGGTGCTCATATCTTTTCACTCTTTCATCACCAGAGGCTTAATCTCTAGAATGTAGTAGTCTTGGTACTCCTCTTGACTTCCCCAAGTCCATACTTTGCTGAGATACTTTCTCTAAGAGATCCAAACCTAATTGTCGGACCTTGTTGCATGCTCTATTCTTGCTCACCGGACCAATATACTCTTTAATCTGACTTCCAGTATAGACGTACCATGTGCTGCGGATGTGTGGAATGGACTTTTTTTCCATCGATGACAACACTCATGAAGCCACACAATGTCTCTTGCCAACAATCTCCCTCTTTGGCATTGATGGCAACCCTTAGTGAAAAATGACTAAATGTCACACTACACTCCCCCTTCACTGATGCTCTATCTTATGTACACTTTTACTGGAGCTCCCCCTTAGCTAGATTCTGCATTTTTCACTACTCCTCACTCCCCCTTTGACATCAATGGCAAAGGGTGAAATCCGCACACCAAAATTTGCAAAAGTAGCCTATACATAGCCACATATATACAAGTTATACTTACATAAACTTAAGTATATCCACAAAAGTATTCTTCAACTGTACAACTTCTTGCACCCAACTCTACTTCATCCTGTCCAAAATTGATATGTGACCACTTAGCAAAAATGTAAAAGCTTTTGCCCTTTTTAAGTCTGTCGGATCACTGGTTCAGGCTGTGGTCTAGGCAATAGTTAGGGCCTCATGAATTGCCTCTAACTTGGGGATAATTATCCCTCTTAGTTCACTTAGCCTGCTTATTCTATTCTTCTTCTCCTTTTCAAGCCTCTTTATTTCATTTATAGTGGCAATAGTCTGACACTCTTGATTCATTATGGAAGAGGTGAGGGGATCAAAATTTTGAGATAAACTTGATAGTTTGCTCTCTTGTTCTTCCACCTTCTTGGTAATGTCTGCTGTCACCATGGACCAAGATAGACAAAATTTGTATAAATCTTCACCATCTTTAAGAGCTTTTTCTAAGCTCTTTATCCCAATATCCAAATTTCTCCTATCATTTGTTATAAGTCCCTGCACTTCAGAGAATCTCTTTACCAAAAACTCTTTCCGGACTTTCTCTTCTGCTGACTTCTCTAAAGAATCAAAATGTGTGCTAATAGAATTAACAAGAGATTTCAAGTTACTGGATGAAGAGGCTGAAATATCCTTCTAGAAGGATGGCACGATCTTCTCCAACACACTGAATGTAATCTCTATTAGCTCATAGTCTTCCATGTGAGACTTTAGAAGTTTTTCTTTTCCCTTTGCTTGGGCAAAGGATACTATCTTCATTGTCTAAACTGGGGAGAGGGAATCAAAATTGAATGGTCCTTGAAATAGCTCTGGTTCATCTAATTCCATCATTTCTTTGGTCAAGAAATCTTAAACTATTTCTGGAGTGTCTCTTGCCGAAGACAGAGTCTTCTTTCCTTCTGCAGCTTCAGAACTGTCACCTGGGTCTTCTCCATTTGATCTTCTTCTCTTCCCTTTACCTCTTCTTCTTGACTGATTCTCTCTTCTTTTATTGCTTCTCTTTCAATTTTGAAGTCTGCTAGGGGATCCGGATCAGAGATATTTACTTCTTCATGGACTTCCTCTTTCGGAACAGAGGAATCTAGGTCCTTAGTCTTCTCCTCAGCTATCTCCTTTGATTCTTTTGCAATTTTCTCAGTAAGATCTTCCTTTGATACACTTTGTCCTTTGACATCCATGGCTGAAGGTTCATCACTTATATCCTCTATAATAGGAAGATTGAATCTTTTATATGCATTTTGGAGGATGTCTTTAGTCTCTTTTGCCACTTGATCAGTCTCTCTGAGCATAAGCTTATTCATTCTAGCTTTGCTCTGGAACTCATCCTTGCAATCCTTGAAGATCATGTTCATTTGTTTTGGAGTGATGGAAGGATAGAGATGAATAGCTATCTGTTCCCAGATCTCCATATCCTTTTCCTTGGCATTGTTTTTCCTCATCTCAAGTTCCTTTTCTAGACTTTTGGGGATTAGAGAGATGATTTCAATGAATGCTTTGTTATAGATGTTTAGATACCTGACTATGGCATCTTGCAAGATCTTTTGATCAAATTTATTATATTCATCATAAAATTCAATCATTTGTTGTAGGTTCCCATCCACAGTGACTAATATGATGACGTCATCAATGGAGAGAGTATGCCTTTCCACAAATTCTTCTACTTCTTCTTCCTTGTTTTGACTAGTAGAGGTTTCCCTAGATGTTTTCTTCTTCTTCCTCATCTTCTTAACTTCTTCATCAGATTTTGTTTCTTCATCATCTTTTTGGCTTATGTATGATCTTGTAGCCTTTGTCTTTGTTCTCTTCTCTCCCTTTCTGGATGTCTTTGCTTCTAGTTTTGAGGATTTGGAGCTCTTAGAGGATCTAGTCCAGAAGGGGGCTTGCACCAGAACACTTTCTTTTTCTACTTCTTGTCTCTCTTTTTCTACTCTTTCTACCTTCTCTCTATTTGCATCAACTGCCTCCTTTGATAAGCCATATTTCTTTACAAATTCCTCTACTTCCTTCCTGACTTTTCTCTTTATTTTAGGTCACCTTAGTTTAACATGAATTTTTACACTCAATTCTTGAAAGGTGCCAAACCTTTCTACCTCAGGGTCCTTAGGCTAACTTAGAAGGTGTTGGACATGCAGTTCTAGAATTTTCTCATCCACCTCATAGCCCATTGGCATAATCCAAACTATTCTCAGTTCCACTGCCTCCATTAGGCATTGATTAGTGTCTACCATGAAGCACACTGTATCCTTGTATTTTTCAACTAGAGATTGGGGGATTCTTTCTCTGGCCTGCATCATGCCTTGGAAGTTTTTGAAGTAACCCCAAAGTGCTGTGCTTTGTGCCTTAGCATCACCAAGCCCATACAAATAGTCTCTGATTTGTATGGCCACAGGTCTATCATTTTGCCATACCCAACCACTGGATTTGGGTATCTCATTCATATAGTAAAAGAATAGACATAGTATCAAGCCATCGTACTTAAATGAATTCTTCTTATCCTTCTTTATTTTTTGTAAGTTCTCTAACAGTTGGTTCAAGAGAAGCTCACAAAGATCATAGTCAGCATTTCTCCTTAGCATTTCATTTGTTGTATATATGGTAGTTTTGGATACTAAATTTTCCCTGCTGGAGTGATAGATTTTGTAACCAATTATCATAGAGTCAAATTTGATATCTAGATCTATGATATCTTCTATTGCCATTTCCCTCTTATTAAATTTTGATTCAGTAGCCTCACTTACAGTTTGGTTTTTGATTGATTTGAGAGCAGGCAACCCACTGGATGAGTGTAATCTGGTTACTGCCCTAATTGCATCCTTGGTTATCTTGAATGGCCTCATCAACCACATGAAGTTGTCATGCATTATGCTTAGAACATACCAGACCCATTCATCTCTTTCAAAATAGGAGAAATGAATGCAATGTTCAAAATGCTTATCCTGGATGGCCTTGTATTGGGGTTTAAGTTCAAATGATTCATCTATCAGTTCCTTGTGATAGATATCCATCAGCTTGGATTCCCCAAATTCTTCAATGTTTACCTGTATATAAACCCTAACATCTTCTACATGTAGAACCCCATGTGGAATGCTAGAGAATGCGCCTAGGGGATCAACTTCTAGGTATTTGTAGGGATGTTTCTTGAACTTAGGGTGTGGCCTATCAGTGATCTTAACAACATTCAAAGTAGCCATCTTTCAAAAGATTTAGAGAGAGATATTCAAGAGTGGAAATACCTTTTTACGCTTCTAGGGTTCATGATGAGAGCCAAAAAGATCGTTGGTTGAATCAAATTCTACGGTTGATCCTTGAGAGAGTTGAGGCAATCTTGTTGCAGAGCTCCTTCTTTCTTCTTCTCAAATGCAAATGTGTAAATGATGAACAAAAGAGCCCTTTTATTTCAGTGCAAACCCTAATTCCATTTTGCAATAAATGCACAACTTAAGTAATTCCAGTTGCCTTGTTCTTCTTGTTCTGAGAGAGATCTTTCCGGATCATTGAGATGCACTTAGAGTTATTCTCAGTGATTATTGACAATCTATTTTCCTTTCTCCAATCATTCCATTTATCTGCAAATCAAAGATATTTGAATTTAGAATCATATCGGATCTAGCTATGAGAGTTCTACTTTTACTGGATGACTGTCAAACCGGATCAATCTTGGATGATTAACCTCTTCAAAACTCCTTACAGATCTTTCATATTTTTACCAAGGGTTAATTAGATATTTCTCTGAGAACCCTTTTATCCGCAACTTTCCATGTGCTAATCTTAGGCACCAATTGACTGGCAGGGGGAATTTATTTTCTTTTGTGACTCCCCCTAAGCCAGAGCTCATCTATTTAGTTTCTAGAAGGAATATCAGCACCAGATTCTGGTGTGGATCCATCCTCAACATTTTATGTGCTTCTCTTCACCCAAATCTTGTTCATTTCCCTTTGAATTTCATCTGCATTCACTTTTCCTTTTCCTTTGTCTTGGTTCTAGTTATGAAGCACTGGACCCTTTTTGTCCTGATTCTTACTTCTATAGAATTTGGCAATATGACCAGATCTATTGCAATTGTAGCAAACATTTCTTTGCATATTTGACTGGTATCCTCTTGATCTACATTGATTATCCATATGTCCCATTCTATTGCATGCAAAGCATCTACCATTGATTGAATTGTTTATTTGCATATTTCTACATTCATGAGATTTGTGACCATACCTTTTACAATTAAAGCATTGTCTAGAGAAGGATGAATTAGTCTGATTCTTTCTTCTTCTACACTGATTTTCTTTATGACCGAAGTTATTGCAATTGTAGTAGTATTCATTGAAGGATGGATATCTTTGAGCATTTGGTTGCCTTACCGGAGGTCTTCTAGGTCTTTTCCTTGGATTTCTAGATCTAGAGCTCTTCTGACCAGATCCAAAGCTTTCACCTTTCTCATACCCTAAGCCATGCTTGTCATCTACCCTCTTTTGACTTTCAAGAAAAACTTCAAGTTGAGCAGAGCTTATCTTGAATTTCTCTTTGTATTCATTTGCAATTTGAAGATCCCTTTTAAGAGTATCTATCTGATTCCTAAGTTGTTCTTCATTATCTCTAGCTTCTTCAAGATCATATTCCAGATGCCTGATTATTCTATCCATTTTGTGGCAGTCTTCTGACTTCTCCTTGAGAGATAGTTTTAGATTATCTTCAATTTTTCTTTTCTCTTCAATTTCTTGGGTGAATTTCATAACTCTTGATTCCATTTCATGTCTTACCATAATGACCTCTTTTGATAGCTTCTCACATAACTTGTTTTTCTCATTCAGATCTTCATTAGTATCATTGGATTCACTTTGACTTGCTAATTGTTGAAGTAGTTCCTTTCTTTTCTTCACTGAGATACTTAGTTTTTCTTTGATTTCATTTATGAAATCATCATCTTGTTTGAGTCTTTCCCTCAGGTTATTGACTTCAGAGTGAGATTGCTCAAGATCATCTAGGGTAGAATGAAGTTGTTCCCTCATACCATACATATCCATTGAGATTCCCATATCTTCCTCAAGCTATTAGGCTCTTTCTAGAGAAACTTGGCTCTGATACTAATTGTTGGAAATAAGGTAGATAATTGAGAGGGGGGTGGTGAATCAGTTATCTTAAACTTCTTAACTTTCTTTTCTTCTTCAACAATATTGCAATATCAAAACATATAAGCAAAAATGAACATGAAAGTAGAAAAGAGATCAACACACATAACACAAGGATTTTTACGTGGAAAACCCTATTAAGGGAAAAACCACGAGGTGACTAACCCAAGATTGTATTCCCTGTTAAAAGAATAGAAGTACAAAATGGCAATTGCTAATTAGGGCTCACTGCCCAAGCACACTGCTCACAAGAGGCTCACTGTCTACAAGGTATAAAGAAAGTAACCAGGTGTTTGAGTTGATTAGAGGCATCCACATATGCTGAGGTTCAGTTCCAGTTAGGCTCAATATACTGACTTGCTACACTTCATTCTTCCTCTACTTAATGTTGTTGTTCTATTACATACCAAATTTATATATCTGCTTCCACTCTTCTCTCTACTTTTATTCACACACCTTTACATCAAAATCCATCTGGTATATATATTCACACAAAGGAATCTAACATCTTTCCAGTCGGTATCCGAAATACTCAAGGTTTTCCAAAACTTTGGTCTGTCGGCTAAATCCTTGCTTACTAAGTGATGCGTATCAAAGAGATAGTTATAGAAGCCATCAATCATGTCAGCTGACCATGAATGATCCCTTAAGAAACTTGATCACCATCAATTCCTCATCTGGATTAAGGTCTGATGCTCTGCTGGTCAGTTCTTCCTCAGTCTACTCTGCCAAACAGGAACCCAATACTTAGGTGCTCATATCTTTTCACTCTTTCATCATTAGAGGCTCAATCTCTAGAATTAGCAGTCATGGTACTCCTCTTGACTTCCCCAAGTCCACACTTTGCTGAGATACTTTCTTTGAGAAATCTGAACTTGATTGTCAGACCTCGCTGCATGCTCTGGTCTTGCTCACCGGACCAAAATACTCTTCAATCTGACTTCTGGTATAGACATACCATGTGCTGTGGATGTGTGGAATGGACTTTGTTTCCATCAATGACAACACTTATAAAGCCACACAATGTCTCTTGCCAACATGCACTTCATTGTATCTGTTGGAGCAGGATTTTCAAGATGATAGGTCTGACTTATCCAAGAACACACGTTAGACCTCTTCATCGAGATTATGAACCTCTTGTGGCTGATGCAGAGGAATCTATTATTCCAGATAAGATATATATTGATGTAATGAATCCTTAGGAAAGTAGATCTCATAGCTATTCACATAGGAAAGATCTGATAGTTTATATTTTGGTACAAAGGAGCTTTAAAGATTTATCTTGTGTATTTATGTAATCAGGCCTGTGAGCCCTAATTGGAAGCCCGCATGTTGCCAACCAGATTGTATTTGAATTCTATGATATACTAAATGATTGAATCTGTATTTTATTCCATTTCCTTGAGTTGTTTCCGTTGTGTTTACTCTTGCTGCACGGTTTGGATAGTTCATTCTATGAACCCTCCTATCGTGATTGCGCCATCCTCCTACACTCTAAGATTTGTTTACATGTCTATTGCCCCTTATGAAGTCTCAAGACTGGTGACGATGAGCTTCTCCTACATTTTTGGTTTTGTGTTTACTTTCCATGTACTTGCTTTTGCATTCATATATATGAGAAAATGAAAAAGAAATAATAATTGCACTCACTATATTCACTATGTTTTGCATGTCTTCAATGTTGTCTTCTCTGTATTTTACATGATAGTAACTCTCTTCGCCATGTTTTGCATGCTTGTTACTATCTTTAGTGTGGTTGACATGTTTTTTATGTTTTGACCATACTTTAATGCATGTATTGGCCTTGTATTTATACATACATTAAAGTGGGGGCTAAATGTTATGTCAGAAAATGTCCCCTTGGGGGCTTTTCCCTCTTAAGGTTTAGCTCTTGATCAGCCCTTAGATTGCATTATAAGCATCTTGCATGTTAATTTTGAATCTCGATGAGAAAATCCCTGAGTGTTATGGAAAATAGGACCTAGGTGATGCTATTTTGATGAACCTTGACCAAAATTGGGAGGGTGGACTTGGGCACTATCACCCTAGTCCTTCCCTATTTTGGGTCAACCCTAAATTCAAATGTCAGTTTTATGACCATTACTTAGGTCCTATGTCGACATCTCAAGTTTGAATTATGAAATTCTTAGTGGGAATGTGTGCTTTTTCATTTATAAGCATGTTTAGAGTTTCATTTGTAAACTAGAAGATGATTATGAACTTTTGGCTAACTTATGATTTTAGAGCATCCATGATATTCATTGTTGCAGAGCAAAGCATTGTTATTGTGTTTTTGATTGCAGATTTAGCTTCATCTTCTCATGTGATTGAAGAGCCTTCATTTATGTGAGATCTACACTTCCAAGGTGATATCTATTTGTGTTTGAATCATTTATCATTTTTTTTGCCTCTATCCCGTAGGGATACACACTCTTTATCTGACAATGGTGTTTGGAAGAATTGAATGTCTCTCCAGAGCTTGACTGAGGCAAGTCTCTAAACACCACAACCCCCAACCACTCTCCTTGTGATTGTAGGTTATAGGTTTTACATCTGGACAGAGTGGAGTTGTAGGGAATAATAAGACAATGTACAAATTTGGAATCCCTAAAAAAAGGACTGCTTGGACACGGGCATTAGTGGCAGTGTCATCTGAGGTTGCAAACACAGAAACAATTTGGACAGTGATAATCAGCATCAGATGAGTTCTGACATCCTGAAAAACATCTAGCATTAGAGTTGGGCACTAGTGGAGGTCTCCTCCACATCTTCTGGGGCAAAAACAGAAGGTACATTGATCATCAATGTCGGGAGGAGATCATGATTCCATAGACAAAGCACTACCTTGGATAGAGGCATTAGTGGTAGTGTCTGTGACTATTCTGTATTCTGAACTTCAAAAAATGATCAGTTATTGATCTTTGCCTACTACCTTAGTTTGCAAGGATTTGTCGTAATTCATCAATTTGTTTACTGTCTTCCATAATTAGGGTTTTAAGGGTATTTGAGAATTAAATTGATACATTAGTTGATAATATCTGAGATTCCACATGGTTCCACATGATAGCCTAACCTGTAGGTGAATCCTCTTGCAAAAGTGTGATTCAACTTAGTTGATATGTCCTTGAATGTTTGTAGTGAAAGGAGGATTTAACCCTTGTAACCATTAAACCCCATCATCCCTCTTTTCACACAAAATAAGATCCATGACAAAGGATATGGAGAGTATAAAATGGAGAGCTCATACTACATTAGCAAGCTACCAATATCACTGAAGTCTCATGGAAAACCCAACCCACTCAAACCTAAAGATACTATTTGTGTTTCCCCCACCACTTTCACCAAATGGAGTGAATTAAGCAAAGAAGACATCGATGCTCAAACATCTCTACATGGCTCTATAGAGATAAAGAAGAAGTCAAACACATGTGACTACCAGTAGAGCAATATGACAAAGGTTACAAATTTGTAAAACAACAGGGCTATGATGAACACAGTGGACTTGGTCTAAACAAAAATAGAAGGACAAAACCCATACAATCAAGTAGGTTACCTAAGAACAAAGGGTTAGGGTATGCATAATTAGGAGGGAACACTCCTCACACTAAGTTTCTATTGGCTAAGGATGCAAGTGCTCCTAAAGACATTGAGACATCAAAGGACAATCTTGAGCTTGACCCCATTCAAACCAAACTACTTGATGGCTCTACCTAGATTAACATCTTCTGGGACCCTGATGATACCGCTGTATGCACCATAACCCTATTATCCTTGAGCTATACCAATTTTGATGATGACTTGCCTTTAGTCTACCCCCGCTAGGACCAACAAGCACCACCAAGCTTGGATTTATTTGAAAACGATGAAGCTATTGTTGTGTTTATGGGACTACGAGAAGGCAAACCAAGCAAGGATCATAATGTTGGATATATCATGGATCTTGATGACACAGGCTATTTTAACAAGTCCACTCCACCCTCCAATCACAAAAGTGAAAATGAAAAGAGCAAAAATAGGTCTCTAGGTGAAAACTGAAAGGTGCCTTTTGACCGTGAAAAAGTAAAATAAAGGACATATATGAGGGTGAAAACCTCTTCAAGGCACCCAGGGATGGAGGGTTGGAAGTGCTCCCCATAACTCAATAGAGATCACCATTGCTGGTGGAGAAATCAATAAAAATAAACATTGGTACAAATGGCAATCTTAGGATCATCCACTTTGCTAAATTATTGAAAGAACAAGAAAAACTAGAGTTTATAGCTTTCTTCTCAGAAAGGAAAATTAAGTTCACTTGGTCATACACTGACATGCTTGGGCTTGATCCTGAATTGGTTCTACATCATCTACCACTACTTCCAAATGCAAAGCTGGCTAGTAAAGCAAAAGTTAAGAAAGATGCACCCATAAATAGCCCTCTTGGTTAAAGTAGAATTGAAGAAGCTCCTAGATGTTTGTTTCATTCGGCCCATAGATTATCTAGAATGGGTCTCTAATCTTGTACCAATTACTAAACCAAATGGTCAAATCAGAATTTGTGAAGACTTTAGAGATCTAAACAAGGCTTGTCTAAAAGACGATTGTCCATTACCCAACATTGATATCATAGTTGACCTCACGATGGGCTATGAGATGCTTTCCCTCATGGATGGTTTTTTAGGCTACAATCAAATCATAATAGCCCCCAAAGATCAACATAAGACAACTTTCACTTGTCCTTGGAGTACTTACCATTGGAAGATTATGTGGATGACTTGTTAACCAAATCAGTTATTGTTACCCCTTTTCCCTCTGTCCAGAGCCAAACAGTTAACCTAGTATTTTCCTTGAAAATCTCTTTGAAAAGATCCCTATAAAGCAAAGTGCCAAATTTCCCAGAGGCCTTGATTAAAAAAACCTTACCATTGGAAAGAGCTCAAAAAAATAGGCAGGTTTGCTTTTTACAGCACCCTGAAATTTGTCCAAATGAAGAAGTTATGCACGGTCAAAGTTTCAGTCAACTAACAGTTCAAATGGGCATTTTGGCAGCGCTCAAAAGATTCCATTAGCCTTTTGAAAATGATCACCATGGATCATGACACGTGTCAACGACTGAGCACAATTTCTAAAAAGTTTCAATATTTCCACGGAGGGCAACACGTGTCAGCTTTCACCAGCGTTTCATCAGAGTTTCAAAAAGTTTCTAAGCCACAGCTTCCTTAAAGTTTCCTTGCAGTTTCTTATTGTTTCTGAGAGTGGTACAGATGGCACCATGTGGAGCCACCCAAGGGACACATAAAAGTAACTTAAGAGCCCCGCAGACAGAGACAGGTGGTAGCTTCCGCTTTCATTTCTAAACAGTTTCTCCGCTTCTGCCAAAGTTTTGTGGGCCTCTTTTATAAAGCTTTGCAGTTCTGCAAATGCTGACAAGTGGTGAGATCCGCTGGAGTTTCTTTAAGTTTCAAAGAAAGCATGGAAGGCACCAAGTGTCCCTCAAGAGCCCCGCGGAAGCTGACAAGTGTCAGCCTCCGCAGTAGTTTCTATTTTGTTTCAAGGCTTGGCGCAGGCAAAGTGGGTCCCAATAGTTGCCCAGTTGCTACGGATGATGCTGCGGGTTGCAACACATGGCATAAGGAGAGGCCCAGTTTGAAGGTTTCGGCATGGGCACAGGTTGCGACACATGTATTATACAAGGCACTGTGGGGCAACACATGTCGGCTTCTGCATAGGTTTCTGGCAGGGGCTTCTCAAGAAGGTGATATAAGATGGACCCGACAAGCAAAATAAAATGCAGCTAGGGGTGGTTTTCGGATCCGCAGCTCATATGTTCACGCAGACAGTGGGGTCCACAATATGCAGGGTCTTTTGGCACCTAGATGCGGATGCACATATAACCCGGACTCGAGGGCATTTTTCAATAGTTTCATAAAGAACTTCGGGTCTGTAATTTGCATTTAGGGTTGTATGTGCCGAGACACAGTAAAGATATAGAAGCAATATACACACAAATGCAGAAGCAATATACACAGGCGATTGACCAAACTTTGACCACCTGTATCTCCTCCATTTTAGCAAATTTTCACATGCTGTAAGAGGCAAGGTTGTGTATTTTTGTCCCCTCTTTCATTTGGCAGGCTTTTTGAGAGGTTTTGTGACACTTTTTCAACATATGGAGATTTCTAGGGGCATTCATTATAGCAGATATGGCAGGTAGTTGTCAACATTCAATGTTAGGTTATCCTCTGCCATTCTGAGGATTAGATCGATGACGCGGTTGTTTGCATTAAAGACCCAAATATCTCCCACCTGCCCCGGTTCTAGATCTTTTGCACCATTACTCTTGGTAGGTGGATGTCTCTTCAGGAGATATTTTTGATTGCAGCTCCCTAAGTGAATTTTTGTAACCAACCTAGATCATTTTTTCATTGCTATATAAGCTGAGGCTTATGTTGTATTAAGCATTGGAATATTTTGGAAACATTCTATTCTCCTTGTCTCTAAACAGAACTTTTCGTACTGTAACCTTGCCTTTCTTTAGATATATGAAAGCTATCATGCCTTTTGATGATTTTTCTATCTCTGTGTAAATCTGCATATGGTTGTCTTTGAATATTTCTTGTTTCTCTCAATCATTTTTGCTACTTACCTCTGTCATAATCATCTATTCTGTGTATATTTGCTTCCTATATCTAATTATATTGTGCATACTTTAGTCTTTGCAAAGGTTCTTTAGAACTGTCTGGTGTATCACCCTTGCATGCTTTTAAGTATTGTTGCTTTCATTTTAGCACATTTCTTCCCCTTTTCACCCCAAAATATAGTAGTTTTAGGTGATAACTAGACAAGGAAGCCAGCCTTCTCTGGAGGTTTGATCTCATTTAGCAAAGTCCCACACTTAGAGATCAATCCCATTGTGTCATTGGAATGCTTGGAATCCCATTCAAGCAGGGTGCAATTTCATGTGACAATAGCTTCTGGTACGCCTGGTGGGACTATACAAACTCTTATTACTAGTTTTGATATGCAACCGGTGATTTCTCTGACCTATAAGAGGTTAAAAAATTGCATATCTGGCGACTCATACTGAGGAGGATCAAGCAAACTAGTTTTGCTGATATACTTTTATGAGAAGGATACAAACTAGGAGTTCAAATTCTAGCTCATTTGATTTTCTACAACTTTCTCCACCTAGGAGGCAGAGTAGAACTGTAGTAAGAACTCCTTATTCTAAAAGGACCTTGTCAACTCCTCCAAATTTCAGACCAGTTGCCTCTATACTCCTTCTAGCAACTCAAGCAAACCCACTTCCAGCTGCTCAGATGGAAAGAAATCAGCCATTTGTGGCTTTTGATGGGGGAAGCCCTTTGAACTTAACAATGCATGATGCCATACCTATGGAAGCCTTGAAAAGCTTGCCCTATTTCATAGGGGAGACCCAAATTACACCTATTGAACACATAAGAGATGTGGCTTCTCTATGTGGAGTGCATCATGTAACACAAGAAAATGTGGCCATCAAATTACTAGCTGCCTCATTCAAAGGAAAGGCATTACAATGGTTCAGAAGTCTACCAGTATAGACTATAGGGACTTGGGATGAACTAGGAGAGAAGCTAAATAAGTTGTTTCAGGATAAATCAGATTATCTATCATTGGTAGAATAGATGACCACCATAAAGAGGGCTCCTCAGGAACTAATGATGGACTTCAACTTTAGATTTCAGAAGATATGGGACCGAATCCCTGCCACTGTAAGACCTCTAGCTGAGTATGCATTCTTATATTTCTTGAAAACTTTAAATAGTGATATTTCAGTAATGATACAATCACTAGGAGGTGTAAGCTTACCTGATGCCTATGAAATTGCCATTAGAGCAGAGAACAATCTAATTCAGTCTAGAAAAATAGTACCTAGGCCCCCTATGCCCATTTTTCTTGAGATCCAGGCTTCTATGCCTTTACCCACCCCATATTTTGTCCCTACACCTATTATTGCAGCATTACCAAGTACCTCTACTTCTGAGCCTGCTGCCTCTAGTTCATCTGAAGAGCTGAAAGAGATAAAAAGTGGCCAACAAAAAATAGAAAACCTTCTGCAGACTTTTGGGAATGATTTAGTAAACATTAAGAAGCAGCAGTCTCAAGGTAGACAGCCTTATCAACAACAATACCAAGGGCAGAACCAAGCATATCAGGGGCAGGGTCAACCTTACCAGGCCAATAGGCCATCTTATCAAAATAACTACCAAGGTGCTAAGCAAAATATGAACCAAAGGCCTTTTTAGCCTTACAATCCAGCACCTGTTAATGCAGCAAGGGAACTTGTCCCTGTCCAGAATAACATTGCAGCTGATTATGATTGGTGTGACCTATGCCATATGCCACACAATCAGGCAGCCTGTTCAAGCGGAGTCCTAAATCAGGCTCTGATGACACAAAATGTGGCACCTACATAGCCAGACACACAAAATGATGGAGCTGCACAACAAGAGCAGCCTCAAAATGATTCTGCTTTCATGAATTGGTAGGAAGGAGAATTCTATGGGGTAAACAGTGATAATAGTCCAGTTGCTGCCAATACA
Organism: Cunninghamia lanceolata; assembly: GCA_027924645.1. NCBI lineage: Eukaryota > Viridiplantae > Streptophyta > Pinopsida > Cupressales > Cupressaceae > Cunninghamia > Cunninghamia lanceolata. The sequence goes on along the minus strand of BSBN01000201.1, from coordinate 1,513,023 downwards.
AGGGCTAAGAAGAGGGGCTATGAGGTTGAGCCAATAGCAAATAAAGATAGAGAACATACCGATGCTTCCACGTCCCACATTCCTTGCATCTTGCAAAGAAGTGTACTAGCAACAACAAGGGAGATACCTCATTCACAGGCTAAGACTGTTACTACAAAGTCAAGTCAGAAGGTAGGTGCCTCTTCACCTTTCAATATTATTGAAAACATGAAAAAGATGAGTGTAACCATGTCTATGTGGGATTCTTTAGAGATCCCTGGCCAAAAGAAGATGTTGCAGTCTACCTTGTCTAATTTGAAGGTACCCAGTGATACCACTGTTGACCTTGATAAGACTGCCCTTACTAATTCATCCCAAGATGATATCAGGTAGCCTAACCAAGGTGCCAAGCCTCTTCCCTTTTATGTATCACTTATAATTGGAGACAAACTAGTGCACAATTACATGGTGGATAGTGGAGCAAGCAGTTCTGTCATGCCTAAGTAGATTACAGATTAGTTAGGGCTTAAATACCAACCACTTGAAAATGGTGTACTCCAGTTGGATGGAACATCTGTCAATATTGTGGGTATCATAAGAGATCTAGGTCTCACCCTACATGCCTACCCCAATGTTTCTATTTCACAGGAGGTGTTCATAATAGATTTGCCTCCTCATTTTGCCATGTGCTTATCAAGGGAATTTACAGCCAAAATAGGAGGATATTTGTCTTCTGACTGGTCCCACATGTTTTTTAGGACTAGATACGGCACCAAAGTAACTTTGAAATCTGAGTTACTTTCAGACTATCACATAGAACCGTACACACCCAATGTTGTTAATGCAAATTGCATTATCTCTGATGACCCTGAACTAGTTGCTGCTCAGGAACTACAAGCTGAGAGCATACCAGAAGTACTCTTGAGGGAGTGGGCTTCTGAAAATGTTGTAGATGACCCTGAGGGACACATCCAAGACGCTGGCATGGGAGTGTACATGTTGCATGAGCATGAAACAACAATTCCAAGTCTTCTAAAGAAGGCAGAGCAGTAGGTAGAGCATCATGATGAGGTATGGAAAATGTACTTTGATGGCTCTAGGGGTAGAAATGGATCTGGTAGTGGTGCAATGCTTGTGTCACCACAAGGTGAAAATTATTATGCTACTTTTTGTTTTGCCTTTTCTTGTACTAACAACACTGCTGAGTATGAAGGGTTCATCCAAGGTCTGCAGTGGGCAAGAAGGAGGAATATTGGCTATTTACAAGTGTTTGGAGATAGTGAGCTCATTGTGAATTAGGTGAGGGGATTGCACCTTACAAAAAATGATGACTTGAAGTGCTACAAACACAGGGTATGGAATTTGATTTAAGAGTTTGATGCTTTCAATCTGATTTCCATTCCAAGAAGTTAGAACCATCATGCTGACAGATTAGCTTCAATTGGGGCTCATTTCGACATCCCCAATGACATTCAAAGGGAGAAGGTTCAGCCTCATGTAAAAATAATTTCTAGGCCCTCTATCCCTGATAATAATATTCAATGGCAAGTTTTTGACAGTGATGAACAAATCCTAAGATTCCTATTAGAGGAAGATGAGTTTTCCATGATGAATCAGGATAAACTCAAACAACAATATGACAATGATCAAATCATTCGACTGAGAACAAATAAGCTGCCCAAGGGATTGGTCACCTTGGAATCTATTTTTGGCACTGATGACCAAAAGAAGAAGACAAAAACCAATATGCAAGTAAAGGAGGAGCATTATGAAGAGTTAGAAGTTTTCAAGGGTAGACTCCTTAAAATTGGTAAAATCTGCTTAGCTAAAGACAAAAGAGCTTTCATTACTCTTTGTAAAGAATTTGAAGAGGTGTTTGCTTGGGACCATGCAGACTTAAAGGGATTTGATCCTCATATTGCCCAACACACCATAGAGTTAGAGCCGGGTATAAAACCTGTGAGGCAAAAACAAAGACCTCTGAATCCAAAGCTAGAATCGCTGATGATCAAAGAACTAACCAAGCTGATTGAGGGGAAGGTCATCTTTCCAATCAAGCACACTTCCTGGGTTTCTAATCTTGTGCCTATGAGGAAGAAAAATGGGGAGATCAGGTTATGTGTTGACTTTAGAGACCTCAACAGAGCCTCCCTAAAAGACCACTACCCATTGCCTTCAATGGAGCAAATTCTGCAGGTGGTGGCTGGTTCAGAAAGGTTTTCTTTGCTTGATGGATTTTCAAGTTATAATCAGGTGCTAGTCAAGGAAGAGGACCAATTCAAGACCGCTTTCACAACCAAGTGGGATACTATGGCTTATAAAAGGATGCATTTTGGTCTCTCAAATGCTAGCTCTACTTTTCAAAGAGCCATGGACATGGCCTTTAAGGGTCTGATGTATAAGCTTGTACTGGTATACCTGGATGATATAACAATTTTTTCTAAAAATGCATCTGAGCATTTATCCCACCTAAGGCTAGTCTTTGAAAGATGCAGAGAGTTTGGGATATCCCTCAATCCAAAGAAATTCATTTTTGTTGTACATGAGGGCAAGTTGTTGGGGCATATTGTGTCAAAGGAGGGTATTACCATTGATAAAGAGAGAATACATGCCATTTTACAGTTGCCCTTACCCAGTCATAAGAAGGGATTGCAGCGCTTCATTGGTAGAATTAACTTTCTGAGAAGGTTTATACCTGACATTGCCATAACTTTCAGTTGGACGTCAGAGGCCAAACATAGTTTCCAGTCCATAAAGGAGGCATTAGCGCCAACCTTGATTAATCCTGATTTCTCTAAGGATTTCATCCTGTACGCTTATGGCAGCCTGGATACTATTTCCGCCATCCTAGTACATCAATAGAGTGAGAGTTTTGAGCAACCGATCACCTTCTTCAGCCAAGGGTTGGAGGAGTATGAGCAAAAGTATAGCTTCATTGAAAAGCATGTCCTGGTAGTAGTCAGTGTTGGTAGGTGGCGACTGATTAGGAAAGTATTGTACACTAGTCATGTATTCTCGCTGGGGTTCGGGGCCAGGCCAGGCCCCGAGCGGGGGTTTGGAGGCGGTAGCCCCCGAGAAAATTTTTTTTAGGGCCGACTTAAAAAATCCTATTTTTTATGACCGACATAAGAAAACCCTAATTTTTGTAACCAACAAAAAGGCTTGATAAAAAGCGGCCAAGGGTTAGGGTTTGAGTATTGTATTTGTAGCATTTGCAGCGGTATTGAGTTGCAGGTGATTACTGATTGTAATCGGTTTGATTTACTGGATAATAATATTGGACTCTCTGTTTGGTGGATGTAGCCTGAGTTTGGGTGAACCACGTTAAATCTTGTCTCTCGCTATTATTAATTCTGTGTATTTCCATTTCTCTGTTTAATCTTTATTTGCATTTAATTGATATCTTTTGCCGGCTAACCCTAATAGTCAGGAGCCTAAAAACATTTAGGCATCTTGTTTCCAATAACAAGATACACCTGATGGTGGCTCATCCTAGTGTGAAGGAGTTCCTACTGAGTAAAGATGTTAATGAGAAAAGGGCTGGTTGGATCACCAAGGTCATGGAATATGACGTGGAGATCAAGATAACCAAATTGGTTAGAGGCAGAGGACTCAGTGAGCAGCTTGTCACTAGTTCTAAGGATGAGGTAGAAGAAGAAGAAGAGGTGCTCCTGATTATAGAGGAGGAGCATCAAGATGATACATCAGTAGTAGGTACTAGTTGGATTATTGATATGACCCAATTTCTGCAAGTTGGTAGATGTCCTGTAGGCTTAGATAAAGCTAAAAGAAGATACTTCAGGCTACAATCCATTCCATATGTTTTAATTGAAGGCATCCTTTTCAGAAAGGACTTTAATGGTGTATTGCTTAGATGCATTGATACTGATCAAACTGACAAGGTGCTACATGAATTTCATGATGGAACAGCAGAAGGACATTTTGCCCCAAGAACTGCTGCTTGGAAAGTAATGAGAGCTGGCTATTATTGGCCTAGCTTATTTAAGGATGCCCATGCATGGGCTAGAAAGTGTGTTAAGTGTGCCCTTTTTGTAGGAAAGGAGAGGCTGTCAGCTTTGCCTTTACACCCAATCTAGGTAGAACAACCCTTTATGAGATGGGGCATTGATTTTATTGGACCTATCAACCCACCGTCAAGTGCAGGCCACAGGTGGATACTCACAGCCTCAGACTACTTCACAAGATGGACTGAAGCAGTGGCTCTGAAAGAATCTAATGAGAGTGTTGTTTTAAATTTTTATTGTGATTTGGTCTCCAGATTTGGAGTACCTGAATCAATCATCTTTGATAATGCTCTAGCTTTTGTTGGCCTGAGAATAACTGACTGGGCTGTCAAGAATGGGATTTATTTAAATACTTCATCAAATTATTACCCACAGGGCAATGGTTTGGCTGAATCCACAAATAAAAATCTCATCAGGATTATTAAGAGGGCAATGGAGAATAATTAGAAGACCTGGCACACTGATTTGAAGTTTGCTCTGTGGGCTGATAGGATAACTCCTAAGAGGTCTATTGGGAACTCCCCTTATCTGCTAGTGTATGGAAAAGAGGCAAGGTTACCTATGTCTATAGAGCTACCAGCATTAGACATCATGCATCATCTAGAAATGCTTGAAGCAGAATGCCCCATGACTGTAAGGTGTGCTCAGCTTATGGAACTGGAGGAAAATAGAGACAAAGCTATGGCAGCAATGGAACATCATCAGCTGCAAACAAAGAGAAATTTTGACAAGAAGGCCACCCCCAGACATTTTAGAGTGCGTGATATGGTGCTCAAATGGGATGAGTTGAGGAGTAGACCAGGAATGCATTCCAAATTTGACAGCATGTGGAGTGGCCCCTTTCTCATCACTGAATGCAAGGAGCACAATGCATTTCAGTTGTCTAATATGAATGGAGAAAATCTACATATCCCAGTTAATGGGATACATTTGAAAAGATGTTTTGAGGTATGAGCACCCTGGAAATTAGTAGATTAGACTTCTATTTTCAATAAGTGTTGTTGCACAGTAGTTTAGGTTCTTTTATTTCCCTAAGTCATGCTGCACAGGATGCTTTGTCATTAGGAGAAGGCAGTCCTTTTCCCCCTTTTGTGTTTTGAGAGGCAAGTCTGAGTTTCCCAACATATTTTAGACTTGACTCCATGCCCATGGATGCTTGAGGCCACTGATCTCATGTTTAGCAGGCAAACATCACATAGAGGTCGCCAAAAATGTTACCCCTTTTTCCCTCTGTCCAGAGCCAAACAGTTAACCTGGTATTTTCCTTGAAAATCTCTTTGAAAAGATCCCTATAAAGCAAAGTGCCAAATTTCCTAGAGGCCTTGCCTAACAAACCTTACCATTGGAAAGAGCTCAAAAAAATAGGTAGGTTTGCTTTTTACAGCACCCTGAAATTCGTCCAAATGAAGAAGTTATGCACGATCAGAGTTTCAGTCAACTGACAGTTCAAATGGGCATTCTGGCAGGCTCTCAAAAGATTCCATTAGTCTTTTGAAAATGATCACCGCGGATTGTGACATGTGTCAACGACCAAGTGCAGTTTCTAAAAAGTTTCAATATTGCTGCAGAGGGCAACACGTGTCGGCTTCCGCCAGCGTTTCATCAGAGTTTCAAAAAGTTTCTAAGCCGTAGCTTCCTTAAAGTTTCCTTGCAATTTCTTATTGTTTCTAAGAGTGGCGCAGATGGCACCACGTGGAGCCACTCAAGGGACACATAAAAGTAACTTAAGAGCCCTGCGGACGGAGACAGGTGGTAGCTTCCGCTTTTGTTTCTAAATAGTTTCTCCGCTTTCGCTGAAGTTTCGTGGGACCCTTTTATAAAGATTTGTAGTTCTGTGGATGCTAACAAGTGGTGAGATCCGTTGGAGTTTCTTTAAGTTTCAAAGAAAGCATGGAAGGCACCAAGTGTCCCTCAAGAGCCCTGCAGAAGCTGACAAGTGTCAGCCTCCACAATAGTTTCTATTTTGTTTCAAGGCTTGCACAGGCAAAGTGGGTCCCAGTAGTTGCCCAGTTGCTATGGATGATGCTGCGGGTTGCGACACATGGCATAAGGAGAGGCCTAGTTTGAAGGTTTCGGCATGGGCGCGGGTTGTGACACGTGTATTATATAAGGCACTGCAGGGCAACACGTGTCAGCTTCTACGTAGGTTTCTGGCAAGGGCTTCTCAAGAAGGTGATATAAGATGGACCCGGCAAGAAAAATAAAATGCAGCTAGGGGTGGTTTTCGGGTTCCGCAGCTCGTATGTTCATGCAAACAGTGGGGTCCACAATATGCAGGGTCTTTTGGCACCCAGATGTGGATGCACATACAACCTGGACCTGAGGGCATTTTTCAATAGTTTCATAAAGAACTTTGAGTCCATAATTTGCACTTAGGGTTGTATGTGCCGAGACACAGTAAAGATACAGAAGCGATATACACACAAATGCAGAAGCGATATACACAGGCGATTGACCAAACTTTGACCGCCTATATCTCCTCCGTTTTAGCAAATTTTCACATGCTGTAAGAGGCAAGGTTGTGTATTTTTGTCCCCTCTTTCATTTGGCAGGCTTTTTGAGAGGTTTTGTGACACTTTTTCAACAGATGGAGATTTTTGGGGGCATTCATTACAGCAGATATGGTAGGTAGTTGTCAGCATTCAATGTTAGGTTATCCTCTGCCATTCTGAGGATCAGATTAATGATGCGGCTGTTTGCATTAAAGACCCAAATATCTCCCACCTGCCCCGGTTCCAGATCTTTTGCACCATTACTCTTGGCAGGTGGACATCTCTTCAGGAGATATTTTTGATTGCAGCTCCCTGAGTGAATTTTTGTAACTGACCTAGATCATTTTTGCATTGCTATATAAGCTAAGGCTTATGTTGTATTAAGTGTTGGAAAATTTTGGAAACATTCTGTTCTCCTTGTCTCCAAATAGAACTTTTCGTACTGTAACCTTGCCTTTCTTTAGATATATGAAAGCTATCATGCCTTTTGATGATTTTTCTCTCTGTGTAAATCTGCATATGTTTGTCTATGAATATTTCTTGTTCCTCTCAATCATTTTTGATACTTACCTCTGTCAGAATCATCTATTCTATGTATATTTGCTTCATGTATCTGATTATATTGTGCATACTTCAGTCTTTGCAAAGGTTCTTTAGAACTGTCTGGTGTATCACCCTTGCATGCTTTTAAGTATTGTTACTTTCATTTTAGCACATTTCTTCCCCTTTTCACCTCAAAATACAGTAGTTTTAGGTGATAACTAGACAAGGAAGCCGGCCTTCTTCGGAGGTTTGATCTCATTTAGCAAAGTCCCACACTTAGAGATCAATCCCATTGTGTCATTGGAATGCTTGGAATCCCATTCAAGCAGGGTGCAATTTCATGTGACAACAGTTACAAGAGGCAGTCATATGGATATCTTGGACAAGGTCTTCACAAGACTGGAAGAGTACAAGGTCAGGCTAAACCTAAAGTAATGCATTTTTAGAGACACGTTAGGCAAATGATTGGGTTACATCGTCTCTCACTATGGAATTGAAGTTGATCCTACCAACGTAAAAGCTATCATGGACATGCCTCAATCAACGAATCTCAAACAGCAGCACAATTTACAAGGAAAACTACAATCAATCTGAAGATTCATTGCACAATTGGCTGACAAATGGGTAAGTGCACAAAGATGAGGGACCAAAATGGGGTCTTAAGTTGCCACATTTTTTTCTAAAACTAGGAAAAATTAATGTTGGATGAGAAATCTAAGATATCTACACTCAAAATTTGAAGATGGAACAAAAACAAGAGTCGTAGTGCTCTGAATCTAGTTTCTAAACTCCTAGTTTTTTCAAAAAAAGGTTGAAATTAAGGGGTTCAAAAGGGGAGAGCACACAATTTGGTCCTATTTTTCTCAAAATACATAACGTAGTGTTTGGTGTGCTCCTCCTAAAATGTTAACTTTTTTTTAGTATTTCAATAATCACTCCAGTGAGAAATTAGCTAACACCATGTAGTTTATCCCTGATTTTTTTGATAATTTTTTCATGAATAATTGATTTTTTAGTAATTTTTGAAGTGGACACATCTTGAAAAATAAAAATTTGAGCATGCCCCCCCCAAACTTTTTGAAAACTAATTGAAATCCTTTTTTTTTAATATGTGTAGAATGGAGTCTAGTTTCTAAAAATGTAACTTATTTCAAATTTTGATGAATGGTTAGAAAAAAATCAAAAATACTAGACACTGGTTTTTAACAAAAAATGGACACACTAACAAAAGAAATTCAAGATGAAACACTAAACGTACTCAAAATGTGAAAACAATTATATGATTAGATAGCTAACAGAGAGCTCAAGATTATGGTTGTATTTTTTGAGTTTTCATTGAAAAGAATGCCATTCTGATGGGGAGCACGCTAATATTATCTCTAGATTTTGCTAAAAACTGATAAAAACACATCTAAGAAAGATGAGCATAACTGGAAATACACATGACAATTGCATTTTCTTGAAAGTTTCTAAATCATTTTCAACAAATCCATTTTTACATATCTTGCAATCATTACATTCCATTATAGAACATCTCTTTGAGTTGTTACGTCATACAATTGACATGCCTTGTCTATGCTTCCACACTTTACATACATGTCTACAAGGGTAGCGGCACTTCCTATCATCTCTCTTACTCTTTACTTCCCTCCCCTCTCTACGTTCTACCCTCTCTCTAAGTCTCTGCTTCCCTCCCCTCTCTACCTCCTACCTTCTCTCTCACTCTCTTCTTCCATCCCCTCTCTACTTTCTACCCTCTCTATTACTCTCTACTTCTCTCCCCTATCTACCTCCTACCCTCTTTCTAAGTCTTTGCTTCCCTCACCTCTCTACCTCCTACCTTCTCTCTCACTCTCTTCTCCCCCATCTCTACCTCTTACCCTATCTCTCACTTTGTACTTCCCTCCTCTGTCTACCTCCTAGGTCCTCTCTCTCAGTCTCTACTTCCCTCCCTTGTCTATGTTGCAAATATGTGCCTAATTGGTGTTGTCATTGATGTAAACATATCCTTGTTGTCATTGGTGTCAACTGTATCCCATTCTAGAAGACTTGTATGTTGAGGATATTAAGAAAATTAGCCTCTCCAAAAGAAACAAGTGAGTTACATATCTCTCTGTAAGAGACAGTGAAGACAGTGCAGTTCAGTGAAGTAGATTGCTCTGTATTCCTAGTGAGATGAAGATCAGAGTCTGCAGACTAAAGGGTGTTGTAAAGGATTGTCTGAAGTTGCTCCAGTTAGGATTTGAGTGATGCACATGAATAATTTGTGAAGTTATGGCCATCTAAGTAGAACTAGCTTTTGTAGTTGTTCAGAGGTGACAGAGTAACAGAAAATTGGTCCCGATTGATCCGCATTGGAATATTATGATCTATGGATCTAGAGGTGTGTTGGGATGTCAGTGTGTATCCTCAACTCAAGAGGTTCATGGTTTGGAGGTCTGTAAGTAATCTTTCTAGTGTGATAGTCATGACAATGAGAGTTCTTAAGTTCCCAGATGAAGATGCAAGTGTTTCTGGTGAAGTGAGGTGGTGCGGTTGTTCTTGTTGATTTCATTGTGCTTGTCGTAGTCTCTGGATTGTGTGCCTACTATGTTGGTTTTCCACATTAAGGATTGAGCTCGTGGTTGAATATTTGTCCTTGGATGTTGTTTTTCTTTCCAATCTTGGTTGACCGGATGCTTTGTGCATGTTGTGGATGATCTAAGAGAGGTTCTATGAAGTGTGGCATATTGTTCAAGGAAGATTTGGGTGCCAACTCTGTTTGGTTGATAATATAGTGATTCACATTAAGTCATATGTTTGTAGTGCCAACCTTGATGTTTATTCCATGGTTGATGAAGCATATACATATGTGTGGTTGAGTTGTGGAAAATAATCCTTGTGTGAAAATGATAAAATCCTAGGAAAGGAAGAAAGGCATATTAGAGAAGAGGAAGAGTAGAAAAGGAAGAGCAGTAAAGGATGAAGAGATAGAGAAGAAGTGTTTGGGGGTAGAGCAAAAGTATTGTGCTTCAATGGAACTAAACTTTGCTTGAAGTAGATGTTGTTTCTCAGTTTAATCTTTTTGTGTTAATCATATAAACATTTTGTAGATAGTGAGTCTCTTTGAGCAGTGAGCTCTAGGTAGTGCGCCCAAAGGCAAGTGCCTTCCCATTTTTCTATTCTTTTAATAGAGAATAAATCTTGTGGGTTAACCCCCACCATGGTTTTTCCCTTAACCAGGTTTCCACATAAAAATCTTGGTGTTATGTGTCTTGATTTTGCTTTTGCTCATGTAATGTTGATTCATGTTTTCATGGTTATATCATTCAGCTGTTAATAAGTGGTAAAGAATTTTAGTTGTAGCAAAGAATAAATTTTTTTGTGACAACTGATTCACCTCTGTCTTAGTTTTCTTCCCTAATTTCAACAATTGGTATCAGAGCCGGTTCCTCTAAAAGAAGCTTGACCACTTGAGGAGATCTAGGATGTTGACATACAAGAAGGATAGTCTAAGATTTGATATTACTCTCTTTGGAAGAGTCGCATGGAGTGCCACTTGCAATGCATGGGTGATGCTTATTGGTTAATAACTAAGGATGAGTATAAGCCTTCGGAGAAAGGTCCTTCAACTCCAAATGAACTCAAAGATGTCAAAAACAACATTCAAGCTAAAGAAGCTTTGCTGAGTGCCCTGACTGATATAGAAATGGTAAATGTCCTGGAATTGAAAACTGCTTATGAAATCTAGAAGAAGTTGGAAACTCTATATGAAGGTGATGAATATGTCAAATGTGCTAAGTTGTAGAGCTTGAAGGGTAGGTATGAAAATTTGAGGATGAGTGAAGATGAAAACATCACTTCCTACATGCAGAAGGTGAATGAACTTGTGTGCAGTATCAAGTGTGCTGGTGGAAAACTAGAAGAATCAGAGATTGTTGGCAAAGTGCTCAGATTCTTACCTACTTCATACAAACATAGAGTTGTTGCTATTGAGAAGATCAGGATTGTGACAACTGTTACAAGGGATCAGTTAGTTGGCAAGCTTTTAGCATTTGAAATGAGTGAGTTTGGTGATTCCCTTCCTAAATCTGAATCTGCATTTAAGGCTAGTGTTTTTGGAAAGAAAATATTTGATCTAGGTGAAAGATCTTCAAGAAGACTAACTATATTTGAGAAGGCAAGGAAGGATCTTGAAGAAGATGAATCAGAGCTTGAATAACTTGAAGCTCTTTTTGCCAAAAGACTACCAAGAGGATCCGGTAAGTATGAAGGAAAGTTGCCTTTCAAATGTTTTGCTTGCAATAAGATTGGTCATTTTGCCTGAAGATGTCCGGAGAGGGTTTCAAAGCCAAACCCTAATAGACCTAGGGTTCAAAAGAAATGCTACTATGTCCAAGAAGCTACTGAAGAAGGAGTCACTGATGATGAATCTAATAAGGGAAGTACCTCAGGAAATGAATGGGTGTTCATTGCCATCAAAGAAGAAGATTTGGTGCTTATTGAATATGCTAGCTATGTGAATGTGGAAAGAGCCTTGGCTACTTAGGTTGAAGGAAAGGATGAATGGGTAATTGACAGTGGATGCTCTCATCATATGACAGGTAATAAGAGTAAGTTTGTAAGTATGGAAAGGTATGAAGGGGGAATTGTGAAGTTTGGAGACAATTCAGCTGGTAGAATCCATGGCAGAGGACCCATCTCTCTTGATGGTAAGAATAACACTAATGATGTTTTGTATGTGGAAGGGTTGAAGCATAATCTTCTTAGTGTTCGACAGTTGGTTGACAAGGAATATGATCTTCGATTCAAAGATAGAAAATGCAGAATTTTGGAAAGCTCCAGAACTAAGATTACATCTGGTACAGAGACTAGACGTAACAACTTTCATTTAAGTGGTACTAATAAAAACTGTTTGATTTCTTAGATTGATTAGAGTTGGCTATGGCATAGGAGAATGTATCATGTAAACTTTGACAACATTGTTAAGATAAGTACTACTCAGGCCGTGAGAGATCTTCCAAAGCTTGTAAAACATACTAATAGCATGTGTAAGGAATGTAAGTTGGGTAAACAGAGTAGAACTACATTCAAGAGTAAATAACAATCTTCAAGTGGATTGTTGTAACTTGTGCACACTAATTTGTGTGGTCCTACCAGAGTTAGGAGTTTACAAGGAGACAGATACTTTATGTTGTTGATTGATGATCACTCCCAGATGATGTGGGTCACTTTCTTGAGAGAGAAATCAGAGGCTCTTGACAAATTCAAACTGTTTAAGGCTAAGGTGGAGAATGAAAATGGTGTGAAGATAAAGTGTTTGAGATCTGACAGAGGTGGAGAGTTTAACTCCAGTGAGTTTAATACATTTTGTGAAAAGCATAGAATAAGAAGATAGTTGTCTACTCCTAGGACTCCTTAGCAAAATGGAGTTGTGGAAAGGAAGAACTAGACTATTCAAGAGGCTACTAGAACCATGATGATGGAAGCAAATGTTCCACATGTCTATTAGAGAGAGGTTGTAAGTACTATTGTCTAGACTCTTAACTGGGTTCAAATCAAAGGTAATTATGGTAAAACACCTTATGAACTGTGGTTTGGTAATGCTCCTTTTGTGAAATATTTTAGAGTTTTTGGTAGTAAATGCTATATCAAAAGAGATGAAGATATAGGCAAGTTTGATGCAAGATGTGATGAAGGAATATTTCTAGGTTATTCTAATCAAAGCAAGGCATACCGGTGCTTTAAAAAGAGATTGAAAAAGATTGTTGAAAGTGCTAATGTCAAGGTTGATGAAAGCAAGGAGAGACCTTCAAGGTTTTGTGGATACGAATCAGATGATCAAAATGAAAGTCCAAATAAAGGAAAGAAAGTTCAATTTACTTTAAAGAATCTAGTGACTAAATAAGTTAATGCAAATGTTGAGGAACAAGTTCAAGAATCAGAAGTTGAAGAAAATCCCAAAACTCCTAGGTGTGTAAGATTGAATCAATCTAAAAATTAGATCATAGGAGATAAAAATAAATGTGTTCAAACTAGAAGAAGAATTGTTGAAGAATAAGAGGAGTATTGTCTAATTTCAAAGATTGAACCAAAATCAGTGAATGAAGCTTGTAATGATGAAAGTTGGGTAAAAGCAATGGAAGAAGAATCAATGGAAATTGAAAAGAATCATACTAGGGATCTTGTTCCTAGACCTGAAAACAAAAATGTAATTGGAACTAAATGGGTCTTTTAGAATAAATTGAATGAAGATGGTGAAGTTGTGAGAAACAAATCAAGATTGGTGTGCAAAGGTTACTCTCAAGTAGAAGGAATTGATTTTGAAGAAAGTTTCGCTTTGGTGGCAAGAATTGAAGTAGTCAGATTATTTCTTGCTTTTGCTACTTACAAAGATTTCAAAGTCTACCAGATGGATGTCAAGTCAGCATTCCTAAATGGAGAGTTGGAAGAAGAAGTCTAAATTGAGCAACCAGAAGGATTCCAGTTGTCTGATCAAGAAGATAAGGTCTGCAGATTGAAGAAAGCATTGTATGGACTTAAACAAGCCTCAAGAGCCTAGTATGCAAGATTAGATAAGTATCTGCTAAAGTTACGCTTTAACAAAGGCACTGCTAACAGTAATCTTTATTTCAAAATTGATCATGAACACATCTTGATTGTTGAGGTATTTGTTGATGACATCATCTTTGGTGGAAATGAGAGTATGTGTAAAAAAATTGTTGATCAATTGCAAAGTGAATTTGAGATGTCCATGCTTGGTGAAATGAATTTATTCTTAGGTCTACAAATCATTCAGTTAAAAAAGGCATCTTCATATCTCAGTCTAAGTATGTGAAAGAGTTGTTGAAAAAGTTTGGAATGGAGGATTCAAGACTAGTGAGTACTCCTATGGTAACCAGATGCAAGTTGAGTAAAGATGATGATTCCCCTAAGGCAGATTGGAAGAGGTATAGATCAATGATTGGATGACTGCTTTATCTGACTCATACTAGACCTGATATTATAAATACAGTTGGTCTTGTTGCTAGATTTCAAGCTGATCCTAGAGAAGAATATTAAGGTATTGAAGATGGAAAATGATGGAAAATTATGCTCAATAATGTTTGACATCTTTTGTAGGAAAAATAGCACTGTGACAGTTAAGACAACTCTATAAACCCCTAAACATATTGGAGTTGTAAATAGGATGAATAAGATGCTAATGAAGAGAGCATGGAAGTGTTGCACCAAGGCAATCATGCAACCTTTTGAATGGCCAGTCCCAAGAGGGGATAGCTTAGGCTCCTTGGTGCATTATTTTTTTCACGCAATGGGGCTTTTTGAAAGTGACTTGGATCGGGACACCCAGTTGCTATGTAGAGGCTTTGTGGGCATCATAGTTGGATGGAATTGGCATTGGATGCACGCTCAAAACGGTCCCAAGGGTGATGATTTCACTCTTCATACATATATAGATGTTGATTGGGCAAGAGATGTGGATGACAGGAAGAGTACTAGTGGAGGTGCATTTTTCGTGGGAAAAAGATTAGTTTCTTGGTTGAGAAAAAATTAGGAGGCAATATCTCTATCTATTGCAAAGGCAGAGTACATAGCAACAACAAGTAATTGTACTCAAGTTTTGTGGATGAAGAAAATGTTGAAGGATATCAGAGTTATGTTTGAAGAACCTATTACAATCTTCTATGATAATTCAAGTGCAATAAACATTTCAAAGAATCTAGTGTTGCATTAAAAAACAAAGGACATATCCATCAAGTTTCACTTTTTTAGAGAGAAGGTAAATGAGAATGAAGTCATATTAGAGTTTGTTTCATTAAAAGATCAAATTGCAGATATCTTCACTAAGCCTCTACCTAAGGATACTTTTGAGTATCTCAGAGTGATGCTAGGGGTTATTACCCCTCCTGTTCAGAACTAAGGTGACTAATGTGCATTAGTCCAGTGGAATTCACAGTCACATCTCGTGATGTGGATTGGTGTTAAGGAGTTTCTACTTAGGGGGAGTAGTCAGTATGCTGATTCTGGATTAAGAAACAAAAAGAGGAAGAGATGATTGCAAATATGTGCCCTTTTCCATTAATGTCAAAGGGGGAGAGAAGTCATGTGAAAAAATTAGAAGTAAGCAGTTGATGGTGAAAGGGGGAACAATAAAGAAAGTGATTGCAGGTGTGATAAGAGAAATGGGAGAAGTTCTTGTCATGATGGTTGAAATAGTTTTTCACATCATACGTTGCCATCAATGACAAAGGGGGATATTGTTGCAAATATGTGCCTAATCAGTGTTTTCATTGATGTCAACATATCCTTTTTGTCATTGGTGTCAACTATATCCCATTCTAGAAGACTTGTATGTTGAGGATATTGAGAAAATTAGCCTCTTTGGAAGAAACAAGTGAGTTACACATCTCTTTGTAAGAGACAGTGAAGATAGTGCAGTTCAGTGAAGTAGATTGCTCCGCATTCCCAATGAGATGAAGATCAGAGTCTATGGACCAAAGGGTGTTTTAAAGGATTGTTTGAAGTTTCTCTAGTTAAGATTTGAGGGATCCTCATGAAGAATTTGTGAAGTTATGGCTATCTGAGTAGAACTAGGTTTTGTAGTTGGTCAGAGGTGACAGAGTAATAGAAAACTGGTCTGGATTAATCCACATTGGAATATTATGATTTGCAGATCTAGAGCTATGTTTTGGATGTCAGTTTGTATCCTCAACTCAAGAGGTTTGTGGTTTGGAGGTCTGTGAGCAATCTTTCTAGTGTGATAGTCATGACAGTGAGAGTTCTTAAGTTCCTAGATGAAGATGCAAGTGTTTCTAGTGAAGTGATGTGATGTGGTTGTTCTTGTTGATTTCATTGTGATTGTGGTGGTCCACATTGGTGATTGACCTTGTGGTTGAAGATTTGTCCTTGGGTGTTGCTATTCTTTCTAATCTTTACTGACTGGATGCTTTGTGCATGTTGCAGATGATCTAAGAGAGGTTCTATGAAGTGTGGCATATTGTTTGAGGAAGATTTGGGTCCCAACTATGTTTGGCCGACAGTATAGTGATTCGCATTAAGTCAGATGTTTGTAGTTCTAACCTTGATGTTTATTCCAAGGTTGATGAAGCATATAAATATGTGTGGTTGAGTTGTGGAAAATCATCCTTGTGTGAAAATAATAAAATCCTAAGAAAGGAAGAAATGCAGTGCAAAGAACAGGAAGAGCAGAAAGGGAAGAGTAGTAAAGGATGAGGAGATAGTGAATTAGTGTTTGGGGGCAAAGAAGAAGTATTGTGCACTTCAATGGAACTAAACTTTGCATGAAGTAGATGTTGTTTCTCAGTTCCATATTTCTATGTTAATCATATAAACATTTTGTAGATAGTGAGTCTCTTTGAGTAGTGAGCTCTGGGCAGTGCACCTGAAGGCAAGTGCCTTCCCATTTTTCTATTCTTTTAACAAAGAATAAATCTTGTGGGTTAACCCCCACTGTGGTTTTCCCTTAACCAGGTTTCCATGTAAAAATCTTGGTGTTATGTGTGTCGATTTTTCTTCTGCTCATGTGATGTTGATTCATGCTTTCATGGTTATATCATTCATATGTTAATAAGTGGTAAAGAAGTTTAATTGCAGCAAAGAATAAAAGTTTTTGTGACAACTAATTCACCCCCCCTCTTAGTTGTCTACCCTAATTTGAATAGTCTACCTCCTACCCTCTCTCTTCTTCCTTCCCCTGTCTACCTCCTATGGTCCTCTCCCACTCTCTACTTCCCTCCCATCTCTACCTCCTATCCTCTCTCTCACTCTCTACTTCCCTCCCTTCTCTACCTCTCCTCATCATTCTTCCCATCCAATGAAATTTCATAAATTATCTTGTTTACATTTCATCATCCCAATTTATATACTTGTCCCTCTTTGTATGTCATAGTTTTCTTGTTTCGATATTCTTTGTCAACATGTGAGAAGAGAGGGAGGAAGAGGGACAGAGGATGGAGATGGATGGGAGAGAGAGGGGAGAGATAGGGTGATAAGGAGAGAGAGAGTGTGTGAGAGAGTCCTAGTTTTCTTGTTTTGGAGAGATAGAGAGAGAGGGTTGGTCGGGTATATGAGTTTAGGGTTGCTTAAGTATAGGGTTTAGGGGTTTAGGGTTGCTCAAGTTTATAGTTTAGGGGTTATATTTTAGGGGTATTATTTAGGTTTTAGGGGTTTTGGGAGAGAGAGGTTTAGGGTTACTCAGGTTTAGGGTTTAGGGTTTAGGGATTAGGCTTAAAGGGGAATTATTTTATAATTTCCCTCCAATCCTCCTAATCTTAATGCATTAGTCCACCCATCTCCTAATCCATCAATCCCTGTCATCCATTCACCATATAACTCACTATCTAATCCACCATCAAACACTCTGAGCTCTAATCCATCAAACCATGAATACTTGAAAATGTTTCTCCAAATAGTCTTTACAAAATCCAAAAATAAAAGCAAAAATATGGAGCCATCCAAATCCATTGATCCAATTTCATCCCCCTCTAACACTCCCAATCCTAATCCATCCAGGCCTCCTATATCCATTCACTCAATCCTAATCCTAACCCCACAACATCTTCCATCATTATCCATCAACTATATGCATATCCTAGTCCATCAACCCATGAATCCATGAAGGATGTGACCCAAGGACTATTATCAAGGAATCTAAGAACATCATGTACTCAAATTCCTATCCTTGAGCCTAATAAAGAACCTCCTAATAACATGTATACCACTCCAACACAATCATCCACTCTTATGTCTATCCATTTCATTGAAGAGTCTCCTACCATAAGTCCAAGTCAAACCCCATCATGTATCCATGTTGTCAAACATCAAAAGATTATTGATCTTGGATCCAAGAACCCATCACATCCATCTAAGAAACCCAATAGCTATACATTCAGAGCCTAGACCAAAGAATGTGGAAACACCAATCACCCATCCTAATCAAAATCCAAACATCCCATCTAATACCATCTTGGTTCCCTTACCATCTCATGGTCAACCCCTCTATACATTGATCCCATCATTAATCCTCCAACATCTCCTAGTGAACCCCCATCACCACCTCTTACTCCCCAATTCAATGAATATCAATGCATCCCCACTTACCCCAGCCATAGCTAATATTGTGCTATCCATGTTTATCCTCCCTATGATCAAGATATTATCTATGATCAAGATCTTATCCATGAGCAAGTAACCCACATCACTCCTATCCATCATCCCATTAGCCCTATCCATCATCCTGTGCTAGTCCTATTCATTATCCATCAATATCCCATGATGAGACACTTGTTCCCCAATAAAACATAGACAATCAAACAAATAAATTGGATCCTATCAAATCACATCCCAATGAGTATAATGATTTAATCAAGATCCAAGAATTCTACATCCATTTCCCATTCATCCTCCATCATCCCCTATTGAACTATATGTTTAGGTGTTTAGCCTAGTTACTCAGGTTTAGGGTTTAGGGGTCAGGGGCATTATTTGAGGTTTACATGAGTTTAGGGTTGCTCAAGTAAATAGGGTTTAGGGATTAGGGTTAGGGTTTAGGGGAATTATTTAGGCTTTAGGGGTTTAGAGATGCTTGAGTTTAGGGTTTAGGGTTTAGTGGTTAGGGTTAGGGTTTAGGGGTTAGGGTTTATGGGTTAGGGGTTTAGGGTTGCTCAAGTTTAGGGGTTAGGGTTTAGAGAGAGTAGAGAAGGGGACCAATAGAGATTGAGAGAGATAGGGAGATAGATGTTTAGGGTGGCTTCCAGGTTTAATGGTTTAGGGGTTAGGGGTTTAGGGTTGCTCATTTTTAGGGTTTAGGGGTTAGGGTTCATGGGCATTATTTAGGGTTTAGGGTTTAGGGTTTAGGGGTTAGGGGTTAAGGTTTAGAGGTTTAGGTAGAGAGGAGAATAGGGAGATATAGAGGAGACTGAGCCTAGGAGAGATGTCTTTGTCTCCTCTATCCCTCTCTCTAACTATACCTACCTCTCTATCTCTCTCTGTCTCACTGTCTCTCTATCTTGCTCTCTCTTTTGATCCCCTCTCTCTAACTCTACCTTTCTATCTCTCCCTCCCTCACTATCTCACTCCCCCTCTCTATCACTCTCCCAATCCCTCTACCTCAAATCTATCTCCCTATGTCTCTAGAAGTTATATCTCTTTATCTCTTTCCCTATCTCTATCTCTCTGGACATATGGATCCCTATCTCTTAATCTATCCCTTGCTACCTCTCTCTCCTCCTCTCTATCTCTCTCTCCATTCCTCTACCTCTTGAAATATCTCTCCCTATGTCTAGACATCTCTCCACCTCTTTCCCTATCTCTATCTATCCGTATAACCCTGTCTCTTAATATATCCCTCTCTACCTCTCTCTCTGTATTTCTCTATCTATCTCTCCCTTTAGAGATCTATCTCCCTATATCTCCCCTCTCTCTCTATATATGTATCTCTATTTTTCTCCCTCTATAGACCCCTTTGTCTATCTCAATCCCCATCTCTCCCTCTCCCCGTCTCTATCTCCACCTATCCCTCTCTATTTGCCCCTCTTTCTATATTTTTTCCTTTCTCTAACTCTATCTCTATCTCTCCATGTATCCCAGTCCCTCTCTATATATAGGATAGAGAAATAGAGAGAGAGAGAGAGAGAGAGAGATAGAGAGAGAGACTCTCCCATGTATATACAAGCTTACATTTGTCCGTCCTAGTATAAACAAGTTCTATTTCATGAACCACATGGATATTTGAGTCTAGGGATGCTCTTGGACCATCACTTGATTACCTATTTGATGCACTACATGCATAGTTACATTGAGAAGGTTATGATTTTTGCATGCATGAACCTTTATGTTTTCATGCTTCCCAGAATATGTGAGCACATTATGGGAAGCATGAAAAATGGTAAAAAAACATGTGGGATCTGTGTTTCAAACCCCACATGACTATTATTCCTTCTTTTCATGCAATATATCAGATAAGAAAATGATTTTTATGTTTTTTGACTTACTGAGAATCATTTTTATATCAATCCACCACCTTTTTTGTTTTTTCAACATAGAAGAACTGATTTTGCATGTTTTTGGATAAAATTTGATTATTTAAACTGAAAGTTTCACATTTCATGTGTGATATTATTTCAAAGATAATTACCATTGATATATAGAAGCAAGTATAAAATAGTATAAAATAGTGGCATACAATACAAAAGATGGTAAAGAAGCAAAGAGGTGTGAATATGTTATTCAAAAGATTCTAGTGTATTGAAGTTTGTCTATATTTTGTGACAGTATAGTGTATGAGTATGTAAGACATGCCCATAGAGCTCGATGGTTGGAATTACAATTCAAGTTATGCAAGGACACATTTCTAGTTGGTAGAATTCTTTCAGTCATCAACTTTGTAGAGAACTATAGTCTACAGCCACAGTGTGAGGTGCAATCCCAATATTACAACTTGACACAACTTTCTATATTTGTGCACATTGCATTCATTCATGAGAAATCATAGTACCGAGGATGATAGAAATATCATAAGGGAGTATCATTTTTATATAAGCGATGATTGCATGCATTCCATGGAGTACATGCAAGGCTGCTTTTAGGTGTTCTAAAATTATTTGGCTAGAAGGGGTATATCATTTAGTCAACATATCATATGGTCAGATAACTATGCATCACAATTCAAGAACTCGCATAATTTCTATTGGCTAAGCAAGAGGCATAATATTACAGGTGTTCAACATATGTGGAACTTTTGTGAAGTTGGGCATGGAAAGGGGGAGCATGATGGTGCAGAAGCATGTATCAAAAGAGCCATAGCATGAGAAGAGTTATAGTATAAAGACAATGCAAACTTGACAGATGCAAAATCAATCATTGAGTGGTGTAATTCTTTGATGGGTCCAAGTAATGAAGGTAAGTCTTCAGTTTGTAGATTTTTTTATTTGATAGATGATACTAACATTGCACCATATGAGGATTGTTGTACATTGACAGGATCAAGTGAGATACATTCTTTCAGAAGCTCAATTGCAGGTTCATGGAGTATCCACATGTAGAAGATGGCATGCTTTTTTTCTTCATGTAGAATTCAAGCCTGGAATGAGTGTGAGTCAAAGGAGTGGGTTGACGAATGGTGGTTAAGTTATCTTAGCCCACTTGACACATATTGACCCTCGACGACATTGGAATTGACACAGATGTAATCATCAGTTGACTTTGACCACATATTAGATCTAGTTCAACCAGGTAATATATCTACTTGCATAGTTTTCAAAATAAATCCTAATGTTATCTTACTTTGTAGTATTTTTGTAATGTTGACTAATTTCATCTAATTTGCTGCACATATCATTATAGGGCATGTTTATGAAGTTATTGCATATGAAGATAACAAAGAGGGAACAGACTATTACTTGTGTCATTATGTTGAGGCTAAAAAGAAATTGGAGGCCCCAGTTATAAATGGAGAAAACATCAAATACTCTATAGGCTCAGTGGTTGTTACTGGAACATCGCTTAGAAGGTACTCACATCCAAGTGTTAATGTTTGGCTGTTTGAGAACTTTGACATGCATCAGAAGATTCTTCATTACTCAAACCTTGTCATGGAAACTAATGTTCATTTGATACAATATCAAGGTAGAACTTTGAACAAGACCTTTTTGAAGGTGTGTGAGTCTGATCATGAGGCAATAATTGACACAATAAAGAGTAGAGAAGACCTAAATGGTTCATTGGATTAATTTGTAAGTATGAATAAAACTTTCCTAGATGGTTACTTGTACTTTGTTTTGTATGTAAATAGTAGCATGAATTGCTTCCCTCCAGTATACATCTGGTAGTTTTGCTTCTCTTACCATTGTCCTTTACATATGTGATCATTAGATGGCAGTAATTGATCATGGAGAGTGATCATCATATGGCAATAAGTGATTAATTATATATGTGATGTTATATATTTCATGTACATTTTCTATAGTAAATGGCATATTGTTTGATTGTATTAACAGGTGGAGCTGCATGAACTTGAACTGTCGAAGATGTCTACTCGATGATAGAGAGAGGATGAGTCATGGATTGGCTCTCCATCTTCATAGTCAAGCAAGGGCCGTTGATTATTTCATAAAAGTCCATAGAAAACTAGTTTTGGGACATTTTTTGTATGCCTAGATGGCTTTGTATGTACATACTTTTGTATGTTACCGATGTATATTTTTGTATATATGCCTATATGGATTTGTTGGGACATGCCTATATTGTATGTAAGCTAGATGTTATGTTCATGGCATTATGTATATGACAGTTTATATTAAATATTTAATATGATGATCAATTATCCTTACATGAATTGGGTTTTACATGCGCCAATTGCATTTTATTGAAAGTAAGGAATGCATAATTGTGCAGGCTTATCGGTTGTCTATTGTTTGATGATACCATTATGCTTTCAAGATATGTTGTTGGGTTTTGTGATATAAAGGCACTTGTTGGATTGGGTTGTGGTTCTTCCTCATGATAGGAGTTTGTTCATGTCTTCATGCTTCTTTGTCCTCCATGTCTTCAGTGTTCTCAGTGTCTTCATGTGTTAAAGATGTCTTTAGTGTCTTCATGATGTTGATGTTGATCACAAAATATGGTGTTAAGCACCTCAATCATTCATGATAGCAAGATATTGCCAAAGTCCATTAAGATCCCTAAGATAGAAAAACTATGAAACTCTGACAGAGATTTTCTTAGAATTTGTGGCAACTAGGAACATTCCATTTAGTTGTATAGGTGCATGTGGGGTCCATCCACAATAACCTCTCTTGGTTTTGGTCAACTCCAGTCCATTTGACCGTGCTGAAATCAAATGCATTCTTACAAAATGCTTTAGTTTCATGCAGTGGAAAGGTGCTAGGAGTGACATTTTGCATTCCATAGCTCGTGGGGCTGAATGAACTTCACCAACGCATCAGGGTGGATGGGTAAATGCTAGGGGAGGTCTCATTTTGTGTGCCAAGCACCCCAATCATTCAGGGTAGCAGGCTACTGGCAAAGTCCCTTAAGATCCATAAGACAAAAAAATTGTCAAACTTTGACGGAGTAGTTTTTAGAATTTGTGGTAGGTGGGAACATTTCATTTGGACCTATAGGTGCATGTGGGGTCTATCCACAATAATCTCTCTTGGTTTTGGTCAACTCCAATATGTTTGACCGTGCTGAAATCAAATGTATTCTTGCAAAGTACTTTAGTTTCATGCAGTTGAAAGGTGCTATATGTGACTTTTTGCATTCCATAGGTCATGGGACCAAACCAACTTTGCCAAGTCATTGGGGTGCATGGGTAATCACTAGGGAAGGTCTCATTTCATGTGCCAATCACCCCAATTGTTTAAGGGTAACAAGTTACAGGCAAAGTCCCTGAAGAATCTAAAGTACAAAAAGGTAGCAACCTTTGACAAGCTATTACTTAGAAACCATAACACTTATAAACATTCCATCCAAGGTAATGTGATCGTGTAGAACCCCTCTACAATAACCTCTGTTAATTTTTTATATGTCTGAGGCATTCAGTCATGGTGAAAGGTTCTCTGCTGCCCCCAAAATCCTCAGAAGGAGGTAGTGTAAAGTTACAAAGGGGTGTAACTTTTGTCCTACTCCTAATGCGACCAAACTGATAGTTCCAATGCATCTAGATGGGTATTTTTAGGTTAGACATGGTCTTGTTTTTCACCCAAACATGCCAAAACAGTTCACGCTACATTGTACTGGCGATATCCCTAAAGAGTCCAAAGTGCAAAAAGGTAGCAATATTTGATGAGCTATTATTTGGAAACTGTGACACTTAGAAACATTTTGTCTGAGCCAACACAATCATGTAGAACTTCTCTACAATAACCTCTCTCTATTTTTGATATCTCTGAGGCATTCAACCATGGTGAAAGGTTTTCTGCTACCCCCAAAATCGTCAGAAGGAGGTAGTGTAAAGTTGCAAAGGGTTGTAACTTGTCCTGCTCCTGATGCGACCAAACTAATAGTTCCAATGCATCTGGATGGGTATGTTTAGGTTAGGCATGGTCCTTTTTTGCACCCAAACATGCTGAAATAGTTTGAGCTACATTGTACCGGCGATATCCCTGAAGAGTCCAAGTGCAAAAAGGCATCAATCTTTGACGAGCTGTTACTTGGAAATCGTGACACTTAGAAACATTCTGTCTAAATCAATGTGATTATGTAGAACCCCTCTATAATAACCCCTCATTTTTTGATATCTCTAAGGCGTTCGACCAGGGTGAAAGGTTTTCTGCTACTCCCAAAATTGTCAGAAGGAGGTAGTCTAAAGTTGCAAAGGGGTGTAACTTTTTTCATTCTCCTAATGTGACCAAACTGAAAGTTCCAACACATCTGTATGGGAATGTTTAAGCTAGGTATTGTCATGTTTTGCACCCAAACATGCTGAAATAGTTTGAGCTACATTGTACCGGTGATATCCTTGAAGAGTTTAAAGTTAAAAAAAGGCAGCCATCTTTGATGAGTTGTTACTCTGAAAATATGATACTTAGAAACATTCCATTGGAGGCAACATGATCATATAGAACCCCTCTACAATAGCCTCTCTTGGTTTTTGATATCTCTAAGGCATTTGACCTAGGTGAAAGGTTTTCTGCTACCCCAAAATCGTTAGGAGGTAGTGTAAAGTTGCAAAGCGGTGTAACTTTTATCCTGCTCCTGATGTGACCAAACTGACAGTTCCAACGCATCCGGATGGATATGTTTAGGCTAGGTATGGTCTTGTTTTACACCCAAGGTATGTCAATTGTTTTACCTAACACCTCAAAGAGATCTTCTGTCACGAAATGCAATGATTGCAAGATATGCAAAAAATGGTTTTCTTAAAAAGGCTTTAGAAATTTTTGAGAAAATACAATTCGCAATGTGTAAAGCCAAATTCCACAACCTTTGCTAGTATCCTCCAAAATAGGATCTTTGGAACATGGTATGGATAACCATCAAAGAATAAAGGATATAGGAATTTTGCCAAATGTTGTAATTATTGCTACCCTTGTAGACATGTATGCAAAGTGTGGAAACATAGACAGGGCACGTGGACTATTTGATCATACAACACCTCAAAGCATAAAGGATATAGGAATTTTTCTAGATGTTGTAATTGTTGCTGCCCTCGTAGACATGTATGCAAAGTGTGGAAGCATAGACAAGGCACATGGACAGTTTGACCTAACACCTCAAAGAATAAAGGATACCAGAATTTTGTCAGATAACAACCTTATGATTTCATGATAGTCCCTTGACCATCCATGCTTTTGATTGTTTTGTGCCTTCTTGACTATGTATGAGGGTTTGGTGAGTTTCCATTGGCACCCAAACCCTAGGTCTTCATTACAAATCCTTGAATGCTAATTATTGCCATTATGCTTCTTTCTTATTAATTCTTACTAATTGGGGTAATCATATAGAAATATATAGTATCTCATGTATTCTTACAAAATGCATATGGGAATTTTATCAAATGTTGTAGTTGCAACTGCTCTAGAAGACATGTATACAAAATGCGAAAGCATAGAGAAGGAGAGTGAACTATTTGACATGATGCCTCAAAGAAATGTGGTCTCATGGAATGGTATGGTTGCAAGATATGCAAATAATGGATTTGTTGATAAGGCTTTAAAAACTTTCAAGAAAAACCAATTGGTGGGTGTAAAGCTAAAATCCACAACCTTTGACTACATCCTCTCTATGTAGCAAACTAAAACTATGCAACTAATGGCTATGAAACATATTATATATGTTTAACATGTTCAAACTATGTAACTAATAGATGTGCAACAACTATAAACTAGATCACATTTGACAGACAACATTGTGATCACTGTAACTAGATTGCCAACATAGAATTGCAACAACACATATGCAAGAGAATCTATCAAGATTGCAAGTCTGACACTATAAGAGGATCATAAAGTTGCTGCCTCCAAGTCTATAATCATCAACAAACAAAGTTCTGCTACCAAACAACACATCAAAAGGGTCAACTTCTCCTTCAAGATGCATCATGATGCTACATACATCTACAAGGTCTATTCTATTAGGATGTATGCAAAATGTGGAAGCATAGACAAGACAAGTGAACTATTTGACAGGATACAAAAAGAGTCTAGTACAACAACTATGTATGCAAAATGTGGAATCATATGGGAATTTTATCAAATATTGTACTTGCATGGAATGGTGACTCAAAGAAATGCGATCTCATGGAACATAACATTATTGTAGGATACACACAAAATGGATTTGTTGATATGGCTTTAGAAAATTTCAAGAAAAAGCAATAGGTAGGTGTAAATCCAAATTCCACAACCTTTGACTGCATCCTCTTTGTCTATGCTAGACTGAGATCTTTAGAACATGGTACATGGACATCCATCAAAGTGCTGGGAATTTCGATAGATGTTGTAGTTGCAACTGCCCTAGAAGACATATATGTAAAATGTTGAAGCATAGATAAGACAAGTGAATTGTTTGACATGATGCCTCAAATGAATTTGGTCTCATGCAATGCCATGATTGTAGGATATGCATAAAATGGATTTTTTGATAAGGCTTTAGAAACATACAAGAAAAAGAAATTGATAGCTGTAAATGCTAAAATGGGATCTTTGGAATAAGGTATGGACATCCACCAAAATAGATTGTTTGGAACAACATATGGACAACCATTAAAGCATAAAGGATATAGGAAATTTGTCACATGCTGTAATTTTGTACCTACCCTTGTAGACATGTATGCAAAGTGTGTGGAAGCATAGACAAAGCATGTGAACTATTTGGCATGATGCCCCAAAGAAATGTTGCCTCATTGAATGCAATGGTTGCAAGACATGAACAAAATGGATTTTTTGATAAGGCTTTAGAAACTTTCAAGCAAATGCGATTGGCGGGTGTAAAGAAAAATTTCACAACCTTAGCCAATATCCTCCTTACCTATGCCAAAATGGACATCCATCAAAGGATAAAACATATGGGAATTTTGTTAGATGTTGTAGTTGCAACTGCCCTTAGAGACATGTATGCAAAGTGTGGAAGCATAGACATGGCACGTGAATTGTTTGGCATGATGCCTCAAAGAAATATCACCTCATGGAATGTAATGATTGCAAGATATGTCCATTTAAAGGATTTTTTGATAAGCCTTTAGAAAGTTTCAAGAAGATGCAATTGGTGAGCACATTTAAAGCCAAATTCCAAAAACCTTAGAAGTGGTATCTTTGGAACATGGTATAGACATCCATCAAAGCATAAAGGATATAGGAATTTTGTCAAATGTTGTAGTTGTAAGTACCCTACAAAACATGTATGTAAAGTGTGGAAGCATATACAACGAACATGAACTGTTTGATACAATGCCTCAAAGAATTGTTGTCTCATAGAATGCAATGATTGCAAGATATGCACGAAATGGATTTTTCATAAGGCTTTAAAAACTCTCAAGCAAATTATGCACAAAAGTAAATTTCAACCAAATGCAAATTTTGGCATGTCTAAAACCAAATTACACAACCTTATCCAACTTCCTCCTTGCCTATGCCGAAATGGGATTTGGGGAACATGGTGTGGACAACCATCAAAGCTTAAATGATATATGAATTTTGTCACATGTATTGTATTTGCAGCTGCCCTTGTAGACATGTATGGAAAGTGTGGAAGCATAGACAAGGCATGTGAACTATTTGAAATGATGCCTCAAAGAAATGCACAATCCCACATGATACAATGATTACAAGATATGCACAAAATGGATTATTTGAAAATGATTTATAAGTTACTTTCAAACAAATACAATTGGCACGTGTAAAACCAAATTCCTATAACGATAATTGATCATCATATTAAATATATAATATAAATTGTCATAAACATAATTTCATGAACATAACATCTAGTTTACATACAAAGCCATATAGGCATGTCCAAACAAAGCCATACAGGCATATATACACAATTATACATTGGTAACATATAAAAGTATGTACATACAAAGCCATCTAGGCATACAAAAATGTCCCTAAAACTAATTTCCTATGGACTTTTATGAAATAATTGGTGTCCCTTGCTTGACCATGAAGATGGAGAGCCAATCCGTGACTCATCCTCTCTCTGCTGGCGAGTAGACCTCTTCGACAATTCAAGCTCATGCAGCCCCACCTATTAATACAGTCAAATAATATGCACATTACTATAGAAAATGTACATGAAATATATAACATCACATATGTAATCAATCACTTACCACCATCTGATAATCACTCTCCATTATCTTTTCTCGAGCTTCTTTGTCTATAGTTGAAGGGTTGGAGTTGTGACCTCCTGTGAGAAGCATCAAGAAGTAAAATTGAAGAAACATAAATATCATTTATGTACATCAAATGACATGAGATAAAACAAGAAATAAAAAATTATGGTGTTTTCATGTTATTGTCTCATACCTTAGTCAAAGAATTTCAAGACATCATGGTTGCAATAATGCCTATCTGCGCTGACTCACAAAGATGAGGAGGAGTCTCCACATTCAGCATCTAAAAATCAAGTTCAATATTATTTGACCAAAATAAATACATAACATTATTTTGAAATTGCATAATGATTAGAAATGGTTAAATTTACCTCTGTAAAAGTGGTGGATTTGTGTCCAGGGGACCAAGGAAACCATGGAGGTGTTGGTGACTGTTGAAATCATCAAATTGGACCACAAAATAATATTACCATTGACATATCTACAATAATTACAATCATGTGATAAATTACACGTCTTTTGACTTGACCTCCTCTCATAACCTGCCAATGACAACAAACAGAGGCAAGATGAAGACTCTAACCCTAGAATTTTATTGCACAGACAATTACATACATGTTTTTTTGACTTATAATATAGATAATCATACAAAATTAATTAAAAATTTCAAATAACAATATATTAAATCAAGATGAAACTTGTAACAAATTGCCTAAGAGTCAATACCAAATGTAGTCTGTAAGATATCATCGGTGATAACAATCTGATCCAATATGGATGTCTCCATAATTGGATGTTGAACCTACATCATAAATCCTACCGAGAGTCTTTCCATGCGTCCTGTGTCTCAGCATCTTGCCAAGAGTCCTGCCATGTGTCCTGCAACCTATAATCGCATAATTTCCCACATGAACTGCACAAATGTGGGAACACATGAGGCCTACTACTCTTGCCCTCATTAGCCTAGGTAAGATCATTGGAATGTTGTGATAGAGTTTGGGTGAGAGTAGTCAATGAATGTAATGTCTCCACCTCAACACTCTCCTTCAAATCCAAATGGAGTGACCTATGTTCTAGCCTCAACAGGGGTATAGGTACATGGTTTTCATCTCACTGAGCCCCGGGTCTATCTTGGGCAGAGCCACCACCTCTACCCTAGAACTCACGAATGTCAAAATAATTGGGAATCTTGTTGAGGACGAACTCGAAATAGATTTTCCTCAAGAAATATTGTGGTACCTCATCATTGTTGCATGGGTGCTCATCGAAGACCATGTACCATCTATCCCAAAAGTTTTGGGATATTTCTTCATTCCTACACCAATGAATAGGAAATCATTTGTAAGTTTATAATCTTTGGCTAGTTTTGGGATTAATAAAGTGTGCACATAATTGAGATTTTGTAATTTTTTCATTCTTGACTTGTTCATATGACAACTTGTCGGCATAATATTGCTGACAACTCTCCCTATAATCTTGGAATTTGGTGATTTGTTTTGTCACCGATTCTATGTGGGAAACAATCTCCTCTAGTGATTTTGCAAGCACCCTCCTATGTTCAGTGGTTCCACTTGGATTATTTAGCATTTGAATAATAGTTTGAAGATGTTTCTTGTTATCTTCTATTATTCATAGGTAGTTTTCTTGACTATCCCTTACATTGTGAGGAAGTGAAGGTGGATTTTGAGGGTTTGGAGGGTTCTGGAGGTTGTTTTCACTCTCATCAGTTGGATTTGGGTTTTCTCTTGCCTCAAAAACTATAAATATAATATATAAACTAATCAAACAATGCAAAATCCAAAAATTCTTCTAAAACAAACAAAAATTAATCAAACCCTACCTTCTTCGGCTACTAGACCCTCCAAATGGGCTGCATGACATCTTTGCCAGTGAGGTGGCATCGTGAAAATGATATTTTCTCTATTACATGTGCTTGGAGAGGCTTTCCTTGGACACGCTTGCGCTTTATTTCAAGTTTTTTGGCACACAAAAGAGTTCTCTCACGGTGAATGGCAAAAATGGTAAATGTTTTGCACTTTTTATGTTAGGAAGAATGCAAGCGCGTTATAATGAGATCATGTTTTCCCTTGTTTTGGACCATGGTGGTGACTTTTTGGTCCCCCATCTTTATGCATTCACCCAAATGTCATATGTTTCAACATCTACTCCATAAGAGAGTACCCTTCATATGGATCAACCAATGTCAAGAAGATTTCCAACAAATCAAGGATTATATGTTATCTCCACCAGTTCTTATGCCACCAATCGATGGAAAACCACTTATATTGTACATCTCAACTACCTCTTTAGTATTGGGGGCACTTCTAGCATAGAATGATAAAGAAGGGAAAGAAAGGGCTATCTACTACATCAACAAAACACTTGTACGGTATGAGCTTAATTACAATCCTATTGAATGTGTGTGTCTTGTGGTGGTTTTTGCCACTCAAAAGCTTTGACATTACATGCTGAATAATCAAACAAAGATCATAGTGAAGATCAACCCTTTGAAATACCTACTTAATAAGGCAACTTTGATAGGATGATTGGCAAAATGGGTCATGATCCTTAGTGAATTTGACATATAATATGTTGATCATAAAGCAATAAAAGGACAAGTAGTAGCAAATCAACTTGTTGAGGCACTAACAATAACTAACCATTATTTGGTTACAGATTTCCAAGATGAGTCAATCTTCATAGTAGAAGTTTCAAGTACATGGAAACTATACTTCAATGGATCATGCACAAATCATTGTTTAGGGGCCAGAGTCCTCTTTATTACACCTCAAGGAGATACAATACACAAATCATTTAGGATAACATTCTCTTGTACAAAAAATATAGATGAGTATGAGGCACTACTTACTAGACTATGAATGGCAATTAACTAGAAAATCAAGAATCTACAAGTCTTTGGTGAAACAAAACTGGTAATCAAACAAGTCAATGATGATTATGACACAAAGGATGAAAAGGTCATGCCCTACAAGAGAATGGATGCCAATTTCAAGCTCTACTTTGATAACATTGTCTTCGACTAGATTCCCATAATTTAGAATAGAGCAGCCGATGCAATGGCTACTATAGGACATCTCTTGGACATTCCAAATAATGCACCTCAGTTTGAATTCTTGGTAGAATAATTGTTGATCCCTGCTTTCGACATCCCTGAATCAAAGCTGGTGTGTGAGATTGTTGGTCCCAATTCCCCTTGGTACAAAGACATTTACAATTACCTCCATGACCAGATCATACTCTTTGACATATCCTCCAACCAATGAAAAGCCTTTATCTACCAAGCTACTAGATATGTCATCATCGGTGACACCCTTTACTATCATAGCTTTGATAACACCCTCCTGAGATGTCTCAATTTTGAAGATGTGCAAATGGATTTACATGAAGTACATGAGGGTATATGTGAAGCTCACTCTAATGGTCCTACCTTAGCCAAGAAAGTTGTAAGAACTAGATACTACTGGCCCATGATGGAATGGGATGCATATAATTTTGCAATGAAATGCTGACAATGTTAAATACATGGAGATCTCGTGCATGCACCTACCCAGGAACTTCAACCACTCACATCATCATTGCCCTTCTCTCAATGGGGACTTGACCTCGTGGGTAAAATCTATCCCACCTCCACCAATGGCCATAAATTCATCATTACTATAACTGAGTACTTCACCAAGTTGATTGAGGCCATCCCCAGACCTACATCACTGGTAAGTAGATAGATTAGTTTATCCTCAATTATATCATATGCCAGTATGATGTTCCCTAGTCTATTATCATAGATAATGGTCGCCCTTTCAAAAACTAGGATGTTCATGAACTGTGCGAGCGATTCCACATCCAACATCATTTTGGCACTCCATACTATTCCCAAGGCAATGGTCAAGCTGAGGCATCCAATAAAACCATCATCAAACTCCTCAAAAAGGCTGTCAATGATGTTGTCTGTGACTAGCATATCCAACTCAATCCTACCTTATGGGCCTACTGAACTAACATCCATACACCCACTAGAGCTAGGTGCTCCATATTCTCTTGTTTTTTGTTCTAAAGCCATCCTACCTATTGAGGTCGAGTTACCCTCTTTGAGAGTGTCAATGCAATAATTCACTAATGATGAAGAATATTGAGTATCCAGATTACATGAGTTATAGTTGTTGGATGAAAGAAGACATAATGCATTGGTTCACTTGTGAGCATTCAGAACTGTCTTTGTCGTAGCTACAATAAGAAAGTTAAGGGTCAGTAGTTCAACATTGGATACTTGGTCTTAAAGGAAAATCCTAAGAATCAATTAGATCGAGGGAATCCAAGAAAAATTGAGCTAAACTAGTTGGGTCCTTATGTCATCACTGTTGCATATGGATCTGGTGCATATCACCTTGCCGCCCCTAAAGGTGAGCTGCTACTAGATCCAATCAAAAACATGCACCTTCACAGATACTATACCTAAATCAAAAAAAAAATATTTTTAAAAAAATAGTAAATAGAAATAATCCATCCAATAGTGAAAACCACTTCGGTGGCACTTTGGATAAGTACCATGGTGAAAACTTGGAAAACAGGCACCATGTGTAGTCAGTCTTTGCTCCATCTTCTACCATCATTCTCTCTAGTTTCTCTCTTTACCCTTCATGCCTCCATCCTTCACTATCATTTCATATATAATCCACATCATAATCCATAATAAAACCTTGTCATCATTCTCATGGCTTGACAAATAGTTGACAATGAGCATCCTTCACTTTCCCTAACCATCCCTAATAAATGTTACCTTCATTCTATCCCTGCCTAATAACCTTGTCCTGTACCTAAATGGGGTCAATTCCTTGACTTAGGTCTTCATAAGGGATCCTAGACTTGGTATTGGAGGACACCTTTCAAAATGTGTCAAAAACCCAAAAAAAATAAAATGTCAAAAGTCCAAATAAATAAATAAATAAAACATGCCAAAAACAAAAAAAAGCAAATATTCCCAAAACACAAAAAAATCAAATAGCCAACCCAAAATTCAAGTAATAAATAATGTCAGTCCACCCTTGTCAAACTACGTTGCCTTAGCAAATTCATGTATGCAAGGTCATCTTCAATGAGCCCCCGAGGCAATAATCCCCTAGGTCTTAGGTCACACAAAGATTCCACATGGTCAAACTACATTGTCTCTGTACTTTACATAGGCGAGGCCATCTTTGCTGAGCCCCCAAGACATTAGGTCAGTCCCTTAGGGCCTGTTCAGTGAAGTCCTCATTATTCACATCTCATAATAAGTTGTCCCTTGCTACGATTGACACTTTGATCAGAAACAAACAACTTATCTTCCACAAGAGAACTAAGCTTAAACAATCTCACAACAATAGACAAACCATCCATCATGTCTTCAATCATAATAAATCAATCACCTAGTCATGACCAATCATCACTATCAATTACCTTTATCAATCATCACTTGTCTTATACATAATATGGCATTTTCAAAACTAGGCTTTACGTCTTATACGACATGCTTCATTTCTTGAAATCAGACACTATAAAAAAAACATCAATCATATTGATCAAGTCTTATACAAATTATTACACTCTCAAAAATAGAGCAGACATCTTATATGAGGTGTCTCCTTTCTGAATACAAACTCAATCATCTCATTTTCCTTATATAGGTGGTTGCATCGTTGAAACTAGACTCAACATCTTATACGACATGTTTCCCTTCCTAAAACCAGGTGTTATTCAACAATCATATCACACAAACAAACACTCATCACTTGGAAAAAGGATTACAGTGACTGTTAACTCTATTGGTCTAGTCTGTCTTATCTTTACATTTGATTGATCTTTAGTCTTGTTAGTATGCTCCTCGAGGAAGTCCACAAATGATGAGAGGAGCGATGATGGATCAGGGCCTTTTTCTCTTGGATTTCTGTTTGCAGTTTGTCTTGGCACTATGATTGGGGAAACTAAGTTCCTTGTGTGTGATTCAAATTCCATTTGGCATGATCAAAACATCATGTGCATGTGACAGGTCATCTAACGCATCCTTGTACTAGGGATACCATGCTTCATGGTTATTTCCTCACATATTCTGACAGGGTTCTATGGTAAGTAGTCTGTATCATGGCATTCCTTGTCTATCATGTGTCTATTTTGCAAGGGATTGCATCTTCCACCTTGGCCTATGTCATGCCAGGGTGTTTATTATCCATTGCCATAATAATCTCTATGATGATAAATCATGCAAGGAAACTAAAAGCTCAAAATATATCAAGAAAAATCTTGTCCCCTTTTTTCTTCTTCAATCATTCTTCATGTATTTTCTTCTGCACCTCCATCTATTCTATCCATCTCTATAGTCATCATGATGGCGTACTATGACACAACAAAAATAAATGAATTAAATACCTCATCCTACATACACATGTTAGAAAAACATCTTGATATCATCATAAACATGTTAACATAGCATATAAGCATCATCATAAACATGTTAGGTCATCCATATTGTATAAGAAAAAATAAAAGACATGGATATCATTGCATCACATATAGAACCATCATCTGTATACATCATATAGAACTTGCATACGCATCATATAAGCATATCATGAACATATAATGTGCATCCACACATCATATATCTATCTATATATCATATGCATCTATAATATCATAGAGCATAAACCATACATCATCACATAAGTATCAATCATACATCATAAGCCCATAATGCATATCATCTAGGAACCGTTACATAATCATTGAGTATAACATGAATCTATAATGCATAACATAAATCCATCACATCATGTAGAACCATCACATAACCAAGCATATACAAGGGTAACACATTATATAGTCATCGCAAAATAGTGCATCTCATATATATATCTCAAAAAGTGTCATAGTATAATATAAAAAATGACTGTAAAAAATGGAGCTCGTAGTTAGTCAAAAAGGGAACTTGTAGGCTAATAAAAATTATATCATGTCTACAAAAACAAGGCCTAGCTTGTGCTATCTCTGCCTCTAGAAAGTGCCTATCCTGAGGGAGGTCCTCTATGTCTGATCTTACTTTGGACCCAAATGGGCTATTATAAGGTGATGTCCTCCTTAGTTGGGACACTCTGCCACTGCTATGTGTTCATCTTGAATGAGTCTAGCTCTAGCTCCAACTCTGGAAACTCAATGCACTCTTATATGCAGGAATGATACTCTCATATAAGCCCTTGTAGTATTTGCCCTTCTGACCTACCCTGTACAGTGCATGAGCTAAGTCTGTCGTGGGCCTGCCAATAGTAGCCATGAAATCAATGCACCACTACTCATCCCTCTATGCTCTAATAATCACCAAATCATTCTCTACTGTGAGATGTGTTATCTGCCCCTAAGCACCCTACAGTTGTCCCTATATGCCCTACAACTGTCCCTATAAACCTTGCACCTGAGCTTGCACTACTTGGACCTATGCCTAGATGTCATCCCCTCTGTCCACTATGTCCTCAGCCTCCTCCTCCTCAGCTAGGACCACATCCCTAATAGGGATCATGTTGGGTCTCTTCTCAGACCCTCTCCTCCTACATCCTCCATAGTAACATCCTCCTCTGCCTCCCCTACTCTAACCTCTCCCATCTCTACCCCCATTTGTCCTACTACTATCTCACCCTCCTCACGAATAGGAGAAAGTGTAGGACCCCTACCTCAACCATCCCTCCCTCTACCCCTATCACCTCTCCCCCTATCTCCTTGACCACCATCGCCACCATCACCACTGTTAGGGTTAGGCAGAAGAAGATATCAATTAAATGCAAATAAAGATTAAATAGAGGAATAAAAAATACACAAAAATGATAACAACGAGAGACAAGTTTTAACGTGGTTCACCCAATCGGGCTACATCCACTAAGAGCGAGTCCAATATTACTATCCAATAAATCAAATCGATTACAACTAGCAATCCCTGCAACTCAATACCATTACAAAATGCTACAATACATCAACAGAAACCCTAACCCTTAGCCTCTTTTATCAAGTCTTATGTCAGTTACAAAAATAGGGTCTTTTTTATGTTGGCTAATAGAAAAAATATCTCCCGATGCCTTAATAAAATAATAAAAAATTGCTGGAGGTTTCAGGGGTGCTGCCCTCGAGCCACCGCAAGGGCACTGTCCCTCGACCTTGCCCTGTATCACGATAGGGAACATGCTAGGGGCACTACCCCTAGACCCTGCAAGGGGCGCTGCCCCTTGACCCTGTAGGAATTTGGGGGGAAACCGCGCTGATAAAAGTGGGGTAAATTTAACCTTCGAGTCTAATTAGTCTCTATATAACAACAACCACCATCATCAATGTCACTGCCACCACCTCCTTGGCCTCCATCTCTCCCTTGACCTCTGCCTCACAATCTACCCCTAAGTCCTTTCCCCAACCTCTCCACTGGTGTCAGCTCATCAGGATGTAAAAATGGTGTGGGCTTGTGCTGGGCCCACCATGCATCATACTCGGGTGTAGTGCCTGTATCTACAACATCAACAGCCACTCCCCACTACACAGGTTGTAACCCTACTATCTCCTGGATGGCCACCTAACACTAATCATAGGCCCCCAGTTGTGTACCTCCTCGATCAACTGCGTAAACTCTGCAATCCCGATAGGCTCACCCTACCTCTCACCAAACTACCTTCAAACCCACTCTAGAAAATTTTGCTTAACGATGTGTTGGCTCTAAACTATGTGACCAATTAGGTACCTCATCTATTGACATTATGACATGTGATCTCCATCCTCACCCCATGGTATGCAGTCTCTATACGGCCTCCATATAAACATATCCATATGATCAATACCATGCTGCTAGAAACCAACATCGCCAATCTATGCCTGAACAACTGTTCCTCCATACATATACACATATGGTAGCTCCTCAACTACCTCCCTAACCACTAGAGGCCTAAACATAGGAATGTACTCCCATGCCCAAATCATTAGAAGAGTGATCCTACAGCTAATCGACTGCTCATCCCTATATGCCACACCATGCAACTGAAAGTAAAGTATCACAAGCAAGTAGGAACCCCAAGCATAAACTGTAGCCCACTCCATCATCCCCTCAAGCATCTGTCCCCATCTAGTAGGGAAGTCATGGCCATGACAATCTAGAATCACAATGTCATCGATGCAAGTGCACATAAGCATAATTAATCTATCATACCGATCAACCAATGTTTCCCATCGGGTCTCATAATCCTCCACCTTGAGTTCTGTTGGTTTTTCTTCTGAATTAGCATTAGGGTTTGCCACTTCTAATGCACAAGCAGATTCAGCCAACTAATACAGGAGGTTGCATGAGCTCCTCCCCTTCACTTCTGGTTCTGCCGCACCAAGGGGGGTATCCCTATAACTCAAGATGTAACCTTGACTAGCTCAAAGATAGAAAGATCTAACTTGACAACAACAGGCAGAATACTCTCATGTATGGACCAAGATCTGTATGATAGATCACAAGGTGGGCAACGTTCTTGGACATATATGTCTGGTTAGGTATGAGAGCATGCAGGGGTTCCTACTTCTAATCCTACAACTAACAGGTGGAAGGATGAGATGGTTTGAAATGGTGTTTGGATGCAAACCTAGACCTGGTGTATAACCTCAACACAGAGCTAGATTGGTGCCTATCCAAGGCTTGGAGTTGGTAGACATACACCTGTGAATGATCAGCATGAATAGCTAAAACTGGATTTCAGGGGGATACACATGATACCTGCCTTACAGATATCTCCCAATACAGAGTGTTAAGCTATCGATACTTATGGCATCCCTATTGCAGGAAGAAAGATACATGCAAAACTAGAGACAGAATCAGCATAACACATGCAAACATAGCATTATTCATATAAGATTAACCATGAAATCAGTG
Organism: Cunninghamia lanceolata; assembly: GCA_027924645.1. NCBI lineage: Eukaryota > Viridiplantae > Streptophyta > Pinopsida > Cupressales > Cupressaceae > Cunninghamia > Cunninghamia lanceolata. The sequence continues at coordinate 1,474,776 of BSBN01000201.1, read as the reverse complement.
GATTCATGCCAAAACGTACAACAGGAGATACATAAACTCACAAGTTTTGCTGCACAGAGCAACCAAAACCAGTTGTATCTTATTACAGAGCTAAAATGTCCAGTTTTCAACAACCTGAAAAATGGTAACACAGTCTGCTTATAACAGCCAGAAAGTGTACCACAGCAATTAATTACATGGTTGACCAAAAATCCCGCCAGATACACAGTATCAAAAAAATGGTGCTCAATGCATTACCAGATTAGCGCCCAAACATGAATGCAGTAGGTAGGGGAGGAGACAGGAAGAAACCTCGAGTCCTGCGCCACTGTCCGTTGATGTACACCTTCAAACGGGTACCAGATCCGTCCATACCTCTGCAACAATTGCCATTAATGGCGCACCAACCCGCGGCCTTGGGAAAACATCAAACAGTGCATCGCAACCGTTTCCCGCCAAAATACCTCATCGTGATATTTCAAAATATGCAGGATATCAATTATCCCACATGCACCCCGCGGTGACCTTTTCAACACTTTATATACTAGGTCGCGAGCATATATGATGTCGGTGCTTTTGCTCCCGATGACACTAGTATAAGCCTTCATCATCATCATCCTCCAGCAGCATGATATCCTGTTGCTTGAAATATCACCCTGATGTTAGCATCATCATCGCAATATCACCTACATGATAATCGCCTTCATCAGCACAACTTGATGCATCAGAGGAAGATCCTCCTGCTTAGCCGATACCAAATGTCTGGCCGATGAACATCCTGATAACGTCACTGTCATATCCTGCTGACGTCATCAGCATATCTGCCTATCGCGCACCTCCTCATATCCGGATGACGTCATCGTCATGTTTGCAAATATCAGGGGATCTCCACAAGATGATCAGTGTTAGAAATATGACCCCCCCGGACCTTGATGACGTCACCATACATCAGCATCAGGATGATATTCGGAAGATAACTGGATATTTGGAAATATCATCTTGATGCACACATATCATGCTGCACTATAGCTCCACTATAAGATCAGGGTGATATATGAATATGTGACTGATATTTGAAATGATCACCCCCATTGGACAATGCATGAAGCCGACAGGCGAATATCTCCCTTTGAAAATATCATGATGCAGACAGGTAGAAAAACAAATATCACCCTGACATAAGAATGACGTCAGCATCATCAGGGTGATAAAACAACGAACATGAAGTGATAAAACAACATCAGGATGATCTTGACTAAGATCACCCGATGTTCAAATATGATGACCCCGATGAAGATCAGATCATACTTAGGACTTTGCAGCAACATCATCAGGATGATCTTAAGTAAGATCACCCGATGTTAGAATATCACCCCAGCGAAAGATCATGCTAACATAAAATATGATGACCCTCGTAAGCAACATCAGGGTGATGTCTGGAAACATGATGATGATGACCTCCTCCAAAGAAAATATGATGCTGATGTTAAAACATGCTGAGGAGGCCCAAAGACTTAGAACTTTTTTGGATTTTTTGGGAAGGTGCCTGCATGAAAATTGCTAAAATAACTGACAGTGAATTCAGGCACCAACAAGTTCCACATCACTATTAGTCTCAAACAATCACCTAATGGCTGGCAATCCCCATTCTGGGTCATAAATGACATGCTCCTAATGGATATGAAGCCATAGAATATGCTAGATATCCTCCAAAGTCACAGTGGCCTCTCTAGTCGATAAATGGAAAGAACTCATCTCAGCATGCCACCTCTTGGCCAATGCTATTAGAAGCCCCCGGTTAGCCCTCACTGTGGGCATGAAGGCTACATGATACAATCCCAAGGCATGCAAAGTGTCTCACTCCTCCTAGCTCAGATGATCTCATAGCCAGTAACAGGACGACTGACTCTCCCATGTCTAAATTGGTGGCAATCTCACCTATATTTGTAAATACACCATGTTATGTTAGTCAACACCCCTAAATAGACCTATCAGACTTAGGTTCTATTAGAAATTCTGTCAAACCCTAAGTAGAGACTGCCAAGTAACTAGTTGCATCACACTGTCATTCAAGTGTGTTGCACTTCAATAGTTGCATCGCAAAAATCCTTAGATGCATCACATCTTTGCAAATGCATCACAACATCCTTCAATTGCATCACAATTTTGTAATTGCGTCACACGGACCCTCAACTGCATCACATCTAGAAATTGCATGCAGGCTAAAGTGATTGCATCACAGAAACCCATGCATGTTTCACAAGAAATCAATTGCATCGCAAGATTCCAGATGCAGTGTAGGATTTCACACATGCATTGCTGGCGACAACATTTGTAGTGTGAAATTCTATACCGCATATGTTTCTCACCTTTGAGCCCTAAAATCTAAAAAAAAGTCAACAAATTACAAAGAAGGGTTTTGGTACTCATTGTCGCGCCTAAGCCTATTGGCTATCTGTACGACTTGACTCAGTATCCTCTATGGTGGTGTGTTGGAATCGGCGACATCTATGCAATTGCTCTGCGACACACTACTAGCTCAGAGCTCTAAGACTGCTAGAAATTTCCAAACGCTATGTGCACAAATGACTTATTTGGGCCCCTAGAGCCTATTTATAGACCTTTTTGACCTAAGTGGGCCCCTTTTTCCAAAATTGGTCATGTCGGCTCCTATTTTTTCCCATGGAAAATAACCAATAGGCCTAGTTTTTCATTGCTAATGTAATCCCGCCTATCAATGCAACTTTTCAAGAAATTTCCCAATTTTATTGGAATTTTACGAAAATTTGTTAAATTTCCTGAGGGGGCATCAAGCTATCCCGCCTTCATCTAGGGCATACTAGGGCAAGTCTAGACTAGAATTTTTTGAATTTTTATTCTTTGACACAATTTCCAGACTAACATTGTATCAAAGAGGGGCAAAATGTAGACACTTAAAAATGCCTAAGCCTGCCAGTAACATTTGTATGCCACCTTCCCCCTAATGTCACATTCCTCTATTAATTAAATAATATTTAATTATTTAATTAATTCATTTTTTCCTATTTTCTAATCTATAATTAAATAGAATTTATTTATTTAATTATTCATCTATTTTTTGTGAACGGGGTTGTGCTTAAATGACAAAGGCCGTATGGTTCTCACCATGGAGATCCAAGTTCGAATCCCCCAAGTAACATGTGGTTTCTATGTGGCTTCTAAGTTGATTAAGTTGGTTAAGTGGATATGTTGATGAGGAGGAGGCCTCCCTTGTGACCTCCAATGCTTATGGAACAAAAAAAATTATTCATCTATTTTTCCTCTATTTTCTCCCATAATTAAATAATTATTTTTAATTATTTAATTATTCATTATCCTATTTCTTCATTACCTAATTAATTTAAATAAATAAAATATTTATTTAAATATTAGCCATCACCTTTTAATTAAATAAATCATATTTATTTAATTAAGTTTCCCACTCATTCTTCATTAAAATTAATTAAATAAATCACAAATTTATTTAATTAAGTCTCACCTCCTCTTTTATTTAAAAAATAAAATAAAGCCCACTCTTGTCTTCTTGTGGAGGAAAAACCCTATTCAATCCCAACCGTCCACATCATTCAAAGTCAACTTTCAATCCTCACCCTTCATTTGAACTCAAGCCTTCTATAAAAGAAGCCTTCCAACCTCATTTCAGCTACAACCACAGTCATTATCTTCAAGATTTTGCTGCATTTCACATTGAGCTTCTCATGAATCTTGCATGTCTGCAAATCTAAGAGAAAATTTAAAGCAAGGTCAAGATGAGCAATGGAGGAGCGCCAAGCTTAGCATAGGAATTTAGATATAGTTGTTGTTTTCTTGTGATTTCTATGTTGATTTTGTGCTCCATTGTTGGATTAGGGAATATCAGCTTGGATTTACATAGCTTGTGGTTTCTCTGAATGATTCAGGCCTGTTATCCCATTTTTCGTGATCTACACAAATTAATCTACATTTATTAAATGATAGTTTTGGGTTAATGTATTATGATATTAAATGTTAATCTATAAAATAAATGTAATGGATAGAGGTACTTGCACAGAGACAACAGTTCAACTACAAAGCAAACAACCTAGAGACTAGTAGTAAAAAAACACTGAGATGGTAACCCAGCTGTGAAACAACAAAGGGAACATAGAGATCTAAGAATCTCTAGGTCCCAAATGAGGTAAGAAAGAATGAATTACATTCAAGAAGGTTTGAATCCAAACCTCTCTAAATAACTTTGAGGAGGGGAAAAAGCCTAGCCCACATGTGGAGCCATCCTACTATTTTTAGAAGAAGATCGGGAGATCACCACTGAATAACTGATAGGCTCTAGTGAATCAAGTTTTTTCCTACCTTTTTTGATCTAGGGTCAGTTGGATTATCGCATTGAGTCAGATTGAGTGGCTTGCAACAATTATTATCTAAAGACTTCACTTTGTGATTTTCCTTGTTGGAGGGAGAGCTCTAAAGGCTAGGAGAAGATACCATAGTTTCCATACCTTCATTGGAGTCACTAAGTTGGTCTTGTCCCAAAGGAGGCTATCCTACCTCCCAAAATCCTCTAGAGGTTTGACAACCTCTTTGAGAGGAAGACAATATTATTGAACATTAGTCTTATGATTCCTTCCTTTAGAATCTCCACAAATGGCTAAAGCATGTTCAGACTTGTGACAGTTAATACACATCCCCTGAGATTCCTCATAAATGATTTTCTATACCCAATCACCTAGTTTTGATGAAAGAGTGATAGAAGAGGGGATCACTTTATCAACAAAAATTTTGACACAAAATCTAGAAAAAGATAAACTACTTCCTTGATTTGGATGGATTCATAGAAAGTGAGGGCAATCATTGAATGCCCTACACCAAGGAGTGTTGTAGAGGTGTGATCTTTTCATGGTTTGGCAAGTTTTTATAGAAAGTTCATCAAGATTTTTAGTAGAATTTGTACACCCCTAACTATGACAATGAGAGGGTTAGAAAATAGTTTAAATGGACTACAGGAGAAGCCAAGAGTTTTGATATGTTAAAGTAGAAAGTCATAGAGCAACCTATTTTAGTACTTCCAAATTTTAATAAAGTATTTCAAGTAGATTGTGATGCTAGTGGAAGTGTCATAGGAGCTATTTTGAGTTAATAAGGAAATCCCATTACTTATTTTAGTGAGAAGCTTAATGATGCCAAGAAAAACTATTTTGTCTATGATTAGGAGTTTTATGTTATAGTTTAGGATTTGAAGAAATTGAGGCATCATTTGTTTTCAAGAGACTTCATTTTATATGTTGATCATCAAGCTTTGCAATATCTTAATAGTCAAGGAAAATTGAATTAAAGGCACTTAAAGTGGGTTGCATTTTTGTAGATTTACACTTTTGTTTTGAAGCATAGGAGTGGAAGGTCCAAAAGAGTTGTAGATACCTTAAGTAAAAGGCAAAATTTATTGACAAAGATGAAGGTAGCACTTGTTGGGTTCAATGAACTTAATAGTTTGTATCTTGAAGATCCAAACTTTGTTGAGGCCTAGTAATCTTGTTTGGAACTATTAGGGTTAGCTGACATAAGATATCAATTAAATGCAAATAAAGATTAGACAGAGGAATGGAAATACACATAAATAATAACAGCGAGAGACAAGTTTTAACGTGGTTCATCCAAACTTGGGCTACATCCACCAAACATAGAGTCCAATATTATTATCCAGTAAATCAAACTGATTACAACTAGAAATCCCTACAACTCAATACTGCTGCAAATGCTACAATACAATCAATAGAAACCCTAACCCTTAGCTGCTTTTATCAATCTTTTTGTCGGTTACAAAAATAGGGTTTTCTTATGTTGGCCAATGAAAAATAAATCTTAGTGCCTTTATAAAATAATAAAAAACCGTGTGAGGTTTCAGGGGTGTTGCCCCCGAGCCCCCATGAGGGCATTCCCCCTCGACCCTGCCCTATATCCTAATAGGGAGTGTGCCAGGGGTGCTGCCCCTAGACCCCACAAGGGACACTGCCCCTTAACCCCATCTTGGGGGCGCTGCCCCCAAACCCATGCAAGGGGTACTGCCCCTTGACCCCATAGGAATTTGGGGGGAAACCATGCTAATAAAAGTGGAGACAATTTAACCTTTGAGTCTGATTAGGATCCATATAACAACAATCTTCCACTTGGAGACTGATCAGACTCCACACCATATCATCTCCCACTTGCAGAGTTATCATAACATTGCTAACCCTATAGATCCCACTAGAGTAAGCACCATGGACTCTGTTGTTCTAATTTTATTTTTAGTTTTGAAGACCAACTAAAGCTGAAGAGGAGCTCAGCTTCTCCCTTGGTACTACCTTTGTAAACATATCTACTGGATTTTCATCTATATGTATCTTTTCTAGCCTTAACTGTCCATCATCCAACACTGACCGAATGAAGTGATACCTCAACTGTATGTGTTTGGTCTTTGAATGCAAGGAAAAATTCTTTGCAAGATGTATGACACTCTAACTGTCTGTATACAAATAACTATTAGCCTATTGTTTGCCTAATTCTTCCATGAAAGATTGCAGCCATATCATCTCCTTGCTTACCTCTGTTTTAGCTACATATTCTGCCTCCGTGGTGGATAAAGCAACCACCTTTTGCAACCGTGAGATCCAACTCACCGCTATCCCACCTATAGTAAAGACATAACCTGTAGTACTTTGCCTGGTATCAATATCCCCTACCAAATCTAAGTCTACATAGCCTGCTAAATAAGTATTAGAGCCCCCAAAACATAAGTGTTTATTGGATGTACCTCTCAAATATTTGAGAATCTATTTTATCGCATTCCAATGCTCCAATCCGGGATTACTCATATACCTACTTATGACTCCCATAGTATGTGCAATATCTAGTCTCATGCATACCATGGCATACATTAAACTTCCTATAGCTGAAGCATATGGTACCTTGGACACTTTTTCTTCCTCCTCTGGTGTCTTAGGACACATCTCCTTAGTCAATTTCAAATGAGTAGGCAAAGGTCTGTTGATAGCTTTTGAATTCTCCATATAGAATCTCTGCAACACCTTTTCAATATAATCAACCTGTGATAGAATCAATTTTCTGTTCTTCCTATCTCTACAAATTTTCATACCAAGGATTTGTTTTGCTGCCCCCAAATCCTTCATAACAAATGACTATTCTAATTGATGTTTTAACTCTCTTATGTGATCAATGTTAGACCTAGCTACAAGTATGTCATCAACATATAAACATAAAATAATGTAGCTGTCATTATTCAACCTCTTAAAATAAATACAATGGTCAGAATTACACTGGTTGTAGCCTTGCTTAGCCATAAAACTATCAAATTTCAAATACTATTGCTGAGGTGTTTGTTTTATGCGATATAAACTCTTCTTCAATCTGCACACCAATTTCTCCTTACCTTTGACCTCAAATCCTCGGGGCTATTCCATATATATCTTCTCCTCCAAATCACCATGGAGAAAGGTAGTTTTCACATCTAGCTGTTCTAAATGCAAATCTTCAGCAACCACAATACTTAAAATAGTACGAATAGAAGTCATCTTGACAATCAAAGAAAATATCTCATCAAAATCAATGCCCTTTTTATGTACAAATCCTTCTACAACTAACCTAGATTTAAATCTTTTCTTACCTCCATCTTCCTCTTTTAGCCTATAAATCTATTTGTTTGGTAAAGCCTTTTTACCTATAGGCAACTTACATAATTCCCAAGTTTGATTTTTTAGCAAGGACTCCATTTCTTCTTTCATTGCAAGCTCCCACTAAACCTTTGTATCCACCTGCATAGCTTCATCATACCCTTCTGGTTCACCAACATCTATTAACAAAATAGAATACAAAGAGGGAGAAAACTTTTCAAGAGGTCTACTTAGCCTTGTTGACCATCTAACATTCATTGGAGTTTGTGGTATTTTTGGTTGCTGTTGTAGAAGATGAGGAACCACTGGAACATCACTATTTGGAGTATCATCTAGCACCACATAATATTTTTCTTTCTTCTCATGCTACTGCAACTGATCTTTGTACAACACCTTCTCATTGAATATAACATCCCCGCTTCTCACAATTTTTTGATTTTCAAAATCCCAAAGCCTATAACCAAATTCATCAATGCCATATCCAACAAAGGTACACTTTTTTTATTTTGCATCCATCTTGGTTCTATTTTTAGAATCTACATGTGCAAATGTTTCACATCTGAAGGTTTTGAGAAAAGAATAACTCACCTTCTTACCTATCCATGCTTCCTCTGGAATATCACAGCCCAAAGGAACTGAAGGACCTCTATTAATTAAATATACAACAGTGTTGACAGCCTCTGCCCACATATTTAAAGGCAGCCCAACATGCAATCTCATGGTCCTTGCACAGTCCATTATTGTCCTATTCATGCGTTCAGACACTCCATTTTCCTATGGAGTCCCTGGAACAATTTTCTGCCTACGAATTCCATTAAAGGAACAATAATCCTCAAATTATTTGCTGCAATACTCACCACCATTATCAGATCTGAGACATTTTAATCTTTTACCCGTCTCATTTTCAACCAAGCTTCTCTATTTCTTAAATGGTTCAAATACATGAGATTTTTGCCTAAAGAAATAAATCCATACCTTCCTAGTTGCATCATCTATGAATGTAACATAATATTGAGAGCCACCGAGAGAAGATACCTGAGCTGGTCCCCATACATCTGTATGCACAAGCTCCAACTTTTCATTTTTCTTTTGCTTCCCATCCTTGAGAAAACTGACTCTCTTTTGTTTGCCATACACACAACTTTAATAGAAATCCATATTAATACATTTCAGACCTGGTAAAACTTTCTTAGAATGAAGTACCTTCATACGTTTTTCACTCATATGCCCAAGTCTGTTATGCCACAGTATTGTCTCAGAACCTACAGCAACTGTTTCAGTCTCTTCCTGCGAACCTGCCACAACTATTCCTAAACCTGTTTGTTTTTTCTTTGCAATAGCTAAAGTAAGAGGAATAGTATTACTTGTACAAAGATATAAGGTGTCTACTTTCACACCTTTTTCTACTATTAAGGCACCTTTTGAAACCTTCCAATTTTTATCAATAAATATAACAATGCAACCTTCTTCAGCTAGCTGCCCTGCTGAAATTAAATTCCTACTGAGCCTTGGAACATGCCTTACCTCTTGTAGTAGCCAATGATTCCCATTCTGCAACTTAATCTTAATTCTTCCCTTTCCAACAATCTAATAGGGTTCGTTATCTCCCAAATAAACCAGCCCAAAATCCCCTTGGACATAATCAAGAAAATAACTTCTATGGGGCATAGCATGAAATGAGGCCCTAGAATCTAAAACCCATGAATCATCAGCATTATCTAGGGAAAGAATCAAAGCATCATCTTTAGACTTATTATTTACCACATTTGCCTCCTTATTTCTTTCTTGTTTGTCTCCTTCTTTATTCTTCTAAGACCAGCAATCTTTCTTTAGATGACCTGGTTTCCCACAGTATCAGTAGTCCTTCTGTCCTCTAGATTAGGATCTCTTATCCTTTAGTTTTCCTCGTGACTTCCCATGACGTCCATAACCTTTTCCTCTCTCCTTGGATCTGCCCCTGCTTTCTGCATTCAAAACACTACCTGATGCGGACCCTCCTAATCTTTTTTGTCACATTTCCTCACTAAGGATAACACTAACAACATCATCAAATTTCAAAGTGTTTGAATCAGAGATAGAGTTACTTACAGCCATTACCAAGCTATTCCAGCTTTCTGGCAAAGAGCATAAAACCAAGAGAGCCCTCACCTCTTCATCAAATTTCACTTTTACAGAAGTTAACTGACTGACAATCATATTAAACTCATTTAAATGATATATCACAGATCCACCTTCAACTATTTTCAGATTAAACAAATGCTTCATGAGAAATACCTTATTTGAGGTTGAGGGTTTTTCATAGAATTTAGCCAAAGCTTTTATCAGTTCACTTATTGTCTTCACTTCTATTATATTGAATGCCATAGATGGTGCCAAGCACAACTGAATGGCTCCTAGTGCCTTTCTATCCAGAAGTTCCCAATCCTCATCCATCATTCCTGTCAGTTTCTTGGATACTCCTTCCAATGGCCTCCATAAATCCTTCTGATAGAGGTAATCCTCCATCTACATCTTCCATAACTGATAGGTCTACCCATTAAATTTATCGACCTTTAATTTACCCTCATCTGCCATTGCTCCCACTCAATCATGAGACCTTCCTGTAGACGATAATTGAACACAACCTGCTCTGATACCACTTGTTAAGGTTAGCCGATAGAAGATATCAATTAAATGCAAATAAAGATTAAATAGAGGAATGGAAATATACAGAAATAATAATAGCGAGAGACAAGTTTTAACGTGGTTCACCCAAACTTGGGCTACATCCACCAAACAGAGAGTCTGATATTATTATCCAGTAAATCAAACCGATTACAATGAGCAATCCCTGCAAATCAATACTGCTACAAATGCTACAATACAATCAATATAAACCCTAACCCTTATCCACTTTTATCAATCTTTTTGTTGGTTCCAAAAATAGGGTTTTGTTATGTCGGCCAATGAAAAATAACTCCTGATGCCTTTATAAAATAATAAAAAACTGTGTGAGGTTTCAGGGGCGTTGTCCCTAAGCCCCCATGGGGGCACTGCCCCTTGACCCTACCCTATATCGCGACAGAGAGCATACTAGGGGCACTGCCCCTAAACCCCATAAGGGGCGCTATCCCTTGACCCTGTCTTGGCGGCGCTACCCCCAAACCCCCGTAAGGGGTGCTACCCCTTCACCTCGTAGGAATTTGAGGGAAAACCACACCGATAAAAGTTGGGATAATTTAACCTCCAAGTTTGATTAGGCTCCATATAACAACAATCTCCCACTTAGAGATTGATTAGACTCCACACCATATCAGGAATCTATTACCATGGATAGGATGAGATGGTTGGATTATATAATCCAAGATGGTATGTTGTTTAGAGGAAGATAGTTGTGCATTCCAAGGAGTTTCATGAGAGAATCTGATCAAGGAGAAACATAGTGGAAGATTGGTAGGAGATTTTGTTTGAGATAAGACCATTTCCCTTGTTAGTGAGAACAATTACTTGCCATAGTTGTACCAGGATGTGAACATTTTTTTGCAAAGTTGTGGAGTATGCCAGATGGCCAAATGAGTTAGCTAGAATACTGGCTTGTATCAACCACTGCTTGTACTAGAGAAACCATGGGAAGGTATTAACATGGATTTTGTTTTTGGCTTGTTGAGAACACAGAGAGGACATGACTCCATATTTGTGGTGGTTGGTAGATTTTTTAAGATGGCATATTTCATTCTATGCTAAAAGACAAACAATGTTGTTCATATTGTAGAGTTATTTTTTGAGGAGATGGTTAGTCTACATGGTCTACCAAGGAGCATAGTTTCAAATTGAGATACCAAGTTTGTTGGGTATTTTTGGAGGACTTTATGGAAGAAGTTGAAAATTGATTTGAAGTTTATCTCTGCACGTCATCTGCAAACTGATGGATAGACAGAGGTGGTTAATAGAAGTTTGGGCTACCTATTGAGATGCATGGTAGGAGATAAGCCCAAGGGATGGGATTTGATGTTACCACATGTGAAGTTTCCATATAACAATTTTGTCAACAATAGTACTGGTAAATCCTCATTCCAAATTCTATATGGGAGTAGTGCAAGAAATACTTTTGATTTGAGGAAGATGGATACAGGAGAGAAAAATAGTATCGAGGTCAAAGACTTTCTAGAGCACCTAAAGAACTTGCATGATGAGGTAAGAAAGCATATTAATATGATGAATTCATGATACCAGGCTAAGGAAGATCAAAAGAAAAAATTTAAGGAGTTCAAGGTTGGAGATGAAGTTTTGGTTCACTTGAGGAAGGAAAGGTTTCCTATGGGGACATATAATAAGTTGCAAATGAAGAAATTTGGACCATGCAGGATCCTAAAGAAAACATGATTCAAGAAATGCACATGAGGTACAAATTGCCAAATGGTATAAATATTTCCCAATGTTCAACATTGCTGATTTGACTCAGTATTATGAAAGAGGCATGGAGGATGGACCAACAAAAGAATAGTGGAATATTTCAGCATCTACTCTAGAGAAGGAAGAAATACAAGAAATCTTGGATAATTGTGTGGGAAGAAGTACCAGGAACAAGCAATATGAAGAATTCTTGGTTAAATGGAAAGGAAGGCCTATAGAAGATTCAACATGGTTATCTAAGGTAGATGTTGACCTCTTGGCATTTCTTCAAACACTTGAGACATGACAAAATTATTTCTCAAATTACAGTGGGTATCTGATGCAAGAGCATTGAAAGGTGTTAGGGCAATCTTGCATCACCCAAAATATTTTATGTTGCTTTGAATTTTGTTTTTTTAGGATACTTAGTTCAGTTGGAGCATAGGTTGAAGTTTCTAGTGGTTTAGTACTATTAAATTTTTTGAAGGCTAAAAATAGTAACCTGCAATTTTTAGTAAGTTTGTATTTGTGCATGTATGAATTTGAAATTTTACATAGAGCTCCAAAATTATAAAATTCAGGGTTTGGTCAAAGAATCAACTCAAGATAATTCGTGGATAGAGATATATTAAAGATTCTATGTTTAAAAAGTACACCAAAAATTTTCAAAGTTTAATTTGAAACATTTAGAGACCATTTATGTTGAAGTTGAAAAAGCCAACCTCACAGAACCCAGTGATCACTTGCAAGAAAAATAACCTATCATGTAGAAAAGATTCGAACAACACAAAGATATTTCTCTGCAAGCCAAGAAAGTAAAACTGCATAAACAAGAATGAATAATTACAAAGAGATCAATCCTTAAGAAAAGAGATCAATCCTTAAGAAAGGAGATCAAAACCCTAAAGTGAACCCTAGGATTTAATAAAAGAATTATTAAATAATAAATTGCCTAAGTTTAGCTTAAGTGAAAAATAAAGTAAAGGTGGCTTAATTAATTAATCAATGTGATTAAATTAATTAAGTAATTAACCTATTACTCTAACACCCCCCCTAAAGATGAACTTAGGGAGAAGCTAAAAAACTAAGGACAAATGCAAAAAAGCAAAGATGGGTCCTGGCAACTAGGCCTGATGAGGTACCCAAATACAGCCAAATCTCTGTAAAGCGGAGTAAAGGAGAAAACCTAGTGGGAAAAAACTCCTCTCCAAAAAGAGATGAAAGCATGTAGAAAAAACATGAAGGAAGGAAGGCCTCATGAAGACCCCCCCAAGACAACTTCCTTCATCCCAAGAATAGATCACAACTGAAGATAGCAAGGTGATGCCAAAGGTTTCATGAAGATGTCTACAACCTACTCCTCTATAGGAATGTACTCCAAGATTAGGGAACCATCTTGAATCAACTACCTGATGAAGTGCATGTGGATCTGAATGTGCTTAGTCTACTTATGCTCCATTGGGTTGCATGAAATGTGAATAGCACTCTAATTGTCACACCAAAGAAGAGTGGGACTATCAAGAGGAAAACCAAACTCAGTCATCAACTATCAAAGCCATAAAACCTCCTGGCTAGCTAACATTGCATCTCGATACTTAGCCTCTATAGATGATAATGCAATTGTAGATTGCTTCTTGCAAGACCATGTAATAGGACTAGAATCGAGGCAAGAAATAAAGATAGAAGTAGAATTCCAATCATTGACATCACCAGTCTAATGTGAGTCAGTGAAGCCAACAGTGTGAGGGGCTCCTGATGTGTAGTGAATGCCATAATGTGTGGTGCCCTGAATGTACCTCAAGATACATTTGGCAGCTTGCCAATGGCTCTCATGTGGATCATATGAGAACCGAGAGACAAGGCCAACCACAAAGAAAAGATTAGGACGGGAATGTGTCAGGTACAACAAACTGCCAACCAACTACCTATATAATGTAGAATCTACTAAAGGAGTAGAGCAAGTGGAAGACAAGACAACACCTGACTGAAATGGTGTGGAGAAAGGCTTGCAATCAAGCATGCCAAATCTCTGGAGCATATCAAGAGCATACTTTTTCTAAAATATGGAAATCCCATCAGAAGACTGAATAACCTGTAGACTAATAAAATAGTGCAGAAGACCAAGATCTGTCATCTCAAACTACTCCATCAAAGCTCTCTGAACACTCTGAATCATGGAGGATGAGCTACCTGTAAGAATGAGATCATCAACATATAGCACAAGGATCAAAAGATCACCCTCCTAACATTGAATGTACACTGTGGGATTGGAATGACGAGTGAAGTGAGAGGAAAGCAAAAAAGAGTCCATCTTCTCATACCAAGTTTGAGGGGCTTGTTTGAGACCATACAATGAATGCCAAAGTCTGCAAACCAAAGAAGTTTCCTACACAAATCCCTGATACTGCTCCATATAGATCCCCTCATGTAGGTCTCTATGCAAAAATGCACTCTTCACATCCATCTTAAAAATTGTCCATCCCTATGAAGCTGCTAGTGAAAGTACAAATCGAATAGAATTCATCTTGGCAATAGGAGCAAAGGTCTCAGAGTAATCAACAACCTCAACCTAAGAAAACCCCTTCGCAACAAGACTACCTTGTACTTATCAATCAAACCATCAGCAGCAAACTTGGTACGGTACACCAACTTACACCAAACCAACTTTCTTCCCATAGGAAGATGAATAAGATCCCAAGTATTATTCTTCATCAAAGAAGAATACTCCTCCTCCATAGCTCTATCCCACTCGGGAGTACCTGCTACTTCTGAATAATTTTGAGGATCATCTGAAAGGGCATGACTGAAAAGACTAGAACCTGATGTATGTGCATGAGTATGATGGGAATTTGAAGGATCACCTGCCAAAGATCCAGCTACCTATCCTTAAGAGATGAAGTGGTGGTGGGGAAGGTGGAGCATCATCAACATCATCCTCAAGAGATAAGGAATCCTCAGGAGATGAAGTGGGAGGAGTGGGAAGTGAGGGAGAATCTAGTGATGGACGATCCATTTGAGGAAAGCTCTCATCAAACTAGACATCTCATCGAAACAAGACCTCTCTAAAATCAAGATCAAACAACTTGTAATCCTTAACATCCTCACAGTAGCCAACAAATATGAGTGGTCAGATTTTCCTCTCCATGGCTATCGGCTAAGATCCAGGAATGTATGCCCAAGCCTCACTACCAAAAACGTGGAATGTAGAAACATCAGGCTTGACATGGGTCCAAGCCTTCTTAGGAGTCATATGTTATAATGCCTTATGAGGCATTCGATTCTAAATGTAATTGGCACAATTCACTACCTCAATCCAAAATGAAGAATCCATATCACATGACTGAATCATACAATTGGCCATCTCCCACAAAGTTCTATTCTTTCTCTTAGTAACACCATTCTGCTAAGGGTTGTAAGGAACTATAAATTGATGTTGCAAACCATGCTCAGTGCAAAAATCCCTAAAAACCTGATTAACATACTCCCCCCAGTATATGTGCATATCCTCTTGATAGAAAGTTCAGACTGCTTCTCCACAAATGTCTTAAAAATTTTGAAGGAATTAAAGACATTAGACTTATACTTAAGAAAGTACACCCATGTACGCCTAGAGAAGTCATCAATGAATGTGAGCACAAATTTGGCCCCTAAAAATGAAGAAGTCAGAAAGGACATGAGGTCACTATGTACCAACTCCAAGGGTGCCTTAGCACGTGTGGCTCTACCCATAGGAAAAGAATCTTGGTGATGTATGCCAAGTACACATCCTTGAAAAACACCATCAGTACAGGAAATCTGAGGGAGCCTAATCACAAGTTCCTATGTACTCATCTGCTATAAATATCTGTAATTGACATGGTCAAAACACTCATGCCAAATCTTGTTCACTATGTCTGCATGTGCTATAAGTGATGAGCCAAAACCATCTGAGCTCTTAAAGCCATCAAATCTGTATAAGCGGGATACAGGGTCGATACTCCTAGTAGCCACAACTAAATTAAGATCATGGAGGTCTTGAATAACCACATCATGTGGGGAGAACTCAACTATCTTACCAATGCAAGAATGAAAAATCTAATAAATGGAAAGGAGGTTTGTCAAAACGACAATAACAACAAGAACATCCTAAAGACAACCACTGTCCAATGGAACAGGACCTGAACCCATAACTGAAAGTTGTCTAGAGTCACCAACTATAATCTGTAAAGTGCCACAATGAGCAAGTGTGGTAAAAAACTTCTGAGTATGTGTCCTATGGTGAGAAGTACCAGAATCTAGAATCCATGTGGATCCTAAAGGTAAGGCTCGTGTAGAAAGAGCATGACTTTTCCTTGTGTGTGGGGAAGTAGATTGAGGTGAGATAATATGATGTTGCTAATGGCCTCCTCTAAAGCCTCTAATCTCTTCCAATACCTGGTAATTGGATTACCTTCCTTGCCACAAAAATTGCAAGGATCACTTGATTTCTTCTTAGTCTTGGAGGAAGACTCACTAGACTTAGAAGACTTACCCTGCTTAGAATTAGAGTGTGGTTTGGAATCTGACTTAGGAGGTGGCTTGGAGGAACTCTCACTGCCTGCTGAATCTAACTTGGGCTTCAGTTTCTACTTCTGCTTCCCCTTAGATGTCTGAGCTACCAAGGCTTGGTTCATTGATCCTCTGAGAGAATCTAACTGTGATAGCTTGGCCTACTCATGAGTCAACTAATCACAGAAAACCTTAAAGGTAGGCATGGTGGAATAGAATGTAGAAGAGAATATCTAAAATGAGCCTCGAAGCTTAGATAGAATTAGGTAAATACTCTCGGTGTCAGTTTTGGTCTTGCCACAACTCTTTAAAAGTTATCTGAGTGATTTGAATTTCATCAAGAAATCCTCAATAGATGGAAAGGAATCAGGTACCAAGGAAGTCAATTTTGCCTCAATTTGAAGTGCTCTGAACTCATTGATGGTGCCAAATAGATCATTGAACTTTGTCCACATTGCCCGAGGAGTTGTGCAACTCTCAAGGTGAAATAAAAGACTGTTTGAAACATGCAATGATATCAAACACATGGCCTCATCCATTTTGTTTCTATGCTACAAAATCTCAAACTAACATTGCAACTAAGGTTGAATCTCATCCAAATAGGACCATAACCCCTTTGACATGAGAAGTCTGGTCATATGTACCTTCCAAGTGTGATAATTATGTGGGGAAAGATGGTCAACTAATGAGGTGTCCTCCATGATGCTTGAGTTTTTGAAATTTGTTTAAGAGAAGAGTTTTCTATTTTCTGATGTGTAAATATAGAAAGCAAGAAAAAAACACCCCCCACAACACAAGAAACCAAACCCCCATACAAATTTGAAAGCTGGAAAGGGAGAAAAAACAAAAAAAATTTCAGACTATTCTCTATGTACCTAGTAAATTTTTTTATGAAATATTCTACAGATTTGGAAAGAGCACTTCAAGACCTTTCCAATGCCTATTTGTTTACAAAAAACAAAGGTCGTATGCAACAATTATGCCCCCAGAAGCTCGAAAAGGATGATCAGATTTTGACTAGCAAAAAGGCAGCAAAACAATGAAACCAAAAAAAATAATATGTACCACTTGATCAGACTTAGAACTAGCTTTCCTATGCCTATTCATTTTTGAAAAACCGATATCGTTTGCTCAAGATATGGAAAAAATAAGAAGACCCCCCTGAAGCACAAATTAGGGCAAAAAGGCCCCCTACTGCTAAATTTAGCCAAACTATCAAATCTAACTGTCACTAGACAAATTTAGACTCTCTACCAAAAAAGAAAGAGCCTGCATGGATTTTGGGGTGGGCAAAAGGTATAGGAATAAAGAATAGTTTTTTTTTAATTTAAAAAAAATATTAAAAAAAAAAGAATGATGAATTTTTATATAAAAAAATTTAAAGAAAGATAGGGGTGGAGGCGTTGAACCCCCCCACATAGTCCCATGTGGGTACAACTGCAGCAACAAGTATGTTGCAGCAAGTACACTATAGTAGGTACCCTGCAACAAGTACACTGCACAGGGCCTGCATAGCCCAAAATTTATTTTTTACAATAGTTTGTTTTAAAAAAACTTTTTACAATAAAAAAACTTGCGTTCAATGATTTTTTTTATATTGAAAAAATGCATTAAGATACATATAAGTAGCCAAAGACTGCGAGGACTATAGACATAACTATCAATACCTGCTGACACACCAATACAATGAATTGATCAGACCATAAATAACAATAGTGAACAAATCTATCTGAACACCCACTAGTCAAATATCAATAGAGCCCTAATCACCATCAACTAGAGCATATAATATATATTACAATCAGTTCTACATGTCCCTCTAAGAATGATAGTAGCTACCAGAGAACCAGTCGGTGAAAAAGGGGCAAGGAACACCAATTCTCAGAACAAGAAAGAGCACATAACAACAAAAGCTCTAATAGAAGAAAATATATCAGCCACCTTCCAGTGGAGAAGATGAAACAAAAAGCCATGTATAGAACTAGAACAAGCTATTACAAAAACATCCTGTAGCATAGTAAATTACAAGAGAAGGATGTGCAAATTCCTAAAAAATAGTGAAGATGAACAAAAGCACTAGAACCCAAGTGAACTAAACATTAAATCGGTCCACCTGGAACTGGAAACCAGAAGTGACTCTGCTCACCAAGCCATAACTACATCAACATATGAATAATCTGAGAGGTTCTCAGGCCTTGTCCTATTGCTACTGAAAATAAACCTTCAAACTCTAGCCTTGAAGCTAAACAAAGATTGAAGTTGTCTTGAACATATAATATCACCTTCACAGAGATGAAGGCACTGAAGCTTAATACTATCCAAATGGTGGTTGACCTAAGGATGCTTTTAGAAATCCCCTAAAGTTGAAAACACAGAGAAACAATTTGAAACAAGACATCAGAGTAAAACTTTAGCATTTCTGATTCCTGATGAACATAGGATTTTCCAAGCTAGCAGTTGGGCATTTGCATCAGCTTTTGACTACCAAATTTGAGCACTTAGTTTTCTCCAAGTTCTTTCCTGAAATTTGCATTTCCATTTTTTATTTAGCCGAGGATTCAGTGGTAGTCTCAAAAGAAGGCTTAAGTAAATCTTTTTTAGAGGAAGATAAATTATGGGATATTTATTTAGTCACAACCAATCTTTGAAAAAGCTACAATGGAGAGGACTACATAGTTTCATCATTAAGTCCACAGGCACCAATGACTTCACAAAAATTAAAAAGTGTTTCATCTTGTTATTTAGACCAAACATGGCTTTTGTTGTCTACCAATTAGTCCAGTCAAGGGCAGTGAAGTCCCAGATATCACCAAACTGATGGATACCTTTTTTAAAATAAAGAATGAGCTTGTTTAGGGAAATTGGCAGCAAGGGGTTGTCCATGGTATTGGACCAGTTTGTTCCACCAAATAGAAGATGTCCCAAAACTAAAACTATGCTACAAAGAGAAGCCTTTCCAGCTTAAAAACTGACAC
Organism: Cunninghamia lanceolata; assembly: GCA_027924645.1. Taxonomy (NCBI): domain Eukaryota; kingdom Viridiplantae; phylum Streptophyta; class Pinopsida; order Cupressales; family Cupressaceae; genus Cunninghamia; species Cunninghamia lanceolata. The sequence goes on along the minus strand of BSBN01000201.1, from coordinate 1,455,242 downwards.
ACTTGTTGCCAAGCCTTCCAAATAGACTGTAACTGGAATGAAGCCTTCACATGGAAGAATGATGCCATAAGAATTTTATCAAGCCATCACACAGAGTGCCATTTTCCTTTGGCTGCAGCAAGGTTGATACGATGACACACCAATATTTTCCATGGTTCATCCCCTGAAACAACTCTAATTATCCATTTAGTAGATAAGTAAAAACCTTGTGTCTAGGGATCTAAAATACCTAAACCGCCTTTAGACTTTGGCTGAATACAATCAGACCAAGAAGTGCATTTATAGCCAACTTTACCTTCCCAATTAGACCACAAAAATTGACGAATGATTTTGTTGAGATCTTCATATCCTTTATTGGAAGGAATCCAACATGAGGAGTAATAAACATGGGAAGAAAGAAATTTATAATTCACCACCTGAATCTTTCCAACTAAAGATAGAAATTTATTTCCCCAGGTAAATAGTTTATTTTTTAGTTTGTTGATAAACCAGCTCCACATTTCAGAAATAGAAACACCAAGCCCAAATGAAATACCAAGGTACCTTGTAATCTGTCCATGTTTTACCTATTTCCATTCTTTAGGAATCCATTGTGGAATTAGGTCAGATTTAATCATGAAAAATTTAGTTTTTTGATGTGCCAATTGAGAACTAAAAACTGAACAATATAAATTAAGGATGTCCAAAACACTATTAATCTCCACTTTAGAATTATGAAGAAAAAGCATACTATCATCCGCAAAATGTGAGTTGATAACAATAGCATTATTAGGGATGGAAATGCCCTTAATCAAGTTCATTTGATTTGCTTTTTGCAATAAGTAACCAAGGGTATTGGCTATAAGGACATATAAAAAGGAGATAAAGGACAACCCTACCTGATTGAGCATTGTAAGGGAAAGAGGTCAATCAAAGACTTGTTAATAACAATCTATGCATTAGCCTCATCAAATAACATTTGAATATGTTCACATATCTTGGGTCCAAAGCCCAGCCATTGAAGCACTTTAATGATAAAGCTCGATCTGATTCTATCATAAGCTTTGTCAAAATCAAGCTTGACAAGAAGTGCATTTTGCCCTGATTGTTGAGCCCACTCATTGGTTTCCTAGGCCAAAATTAAATTATCAAGAATAAACCTTCCACCAAGAAACCTTGTTTGTTCAGGTCATACTATACCTTTCACCACTAGTTTAATCCTTGTTGCAAGGGCTTTAGCAATTATTTTGTAAGACGTATTAAGCAAGGTGATAGGTCTCCATCCTGAGATAGAGTCTTCATTTTTCCCTTTCAGAATAAGTTTAATTAAACCTTTGTTAATAACAAGCCCTAGTGATCCTTCCTCGAAATCTTCCAAATATAATAGGTAAAAGTCTTCTTTAATATGCTGCCACATGGATTCATATAATTCAATCGAAAGTCCATCAAAACCAGGACTTTTATTCGGGGCCATAGAGAAAGCAGCATGTTCTAAATCTTCAAGAGATAGCTCATGGTCTATAAATGGCTATATTCAAAATCCACCTTATTAGGAATGCAATCTTTGACAATGCTCTCTAAAGTGGGTTGGATATCTTGCTAATGAGATTCCTTTTTAAAAAGTTTTTCATAGAAATTTTGGAATATAAATTTAATCTCTTGAAGGTCAGTATGCACAACACTAGTTTCATCTTGCATTGCTACGAAATATTCCTTTTTATGTTTATAATTTAAATAATTCAAGAAGTATTTGGAGCTTCTATTTCCTTCCTTAATCCAATGTAATCTAGCTCTGATTTTAGCACCTTGACCCTGATAAGCATCAATTTTATGAAGTTGAGCTTTCGTAGTAGTTATAACAGCTTGAATGTCACTATTATGAGGATTTAGTATGATTTTTTTCTTGGCCGCTTCCAGCTTCCCTTGAAGAGAATTTTCTTTTCTTTTTCATTGCCAAGTGAGTCTTTTACCAAAAGAACGCAAGAATTTAGCACATTGTAAAATAACATTAGTCCACCATTCCCTATAAGATTCTCCATCCTTAGGCTTAGGAATAGCAGTCCAAATCCCCACTAAAGCAACCATGCAAGAAGGGTTTTTTAAGTGAGAAGTGTTGAGTTTATATGGTGGTTGATAATCATTCTTATATTTTTTAGCCATTGAGAAGGAGCAGAAAATAGGATAATGATCAAACAGTGTTGTAGAGTAATCCACTTGTATATAACTGCCATAAGAATCTTGGATTAATTGTAGATTAGGTGACAAATAGAACCTATCTAGCCTACTAAATTTTCTTTCATCCCCACATCGACAGTTAGACCAGGTAAACCAAATTTGCGCATGGCTAGATTTTTTATTATTAATTGGATCAATAACCCCAAAAGTATTATGACAATTCAACCATTTATCAAATTCTTCATTACTCAACTTAGCCTGATTCGACTAGCTATGGTCTTGGTGATGCTCAACCCTGTTAAAATCACCTCCTATAATCCAATCAACAATAGGAAGAGTATTGGACATCCAATCCCATAACTCACATTTGTCTTTTGTATTATTAGGAGCATATACAGAGAAAAATCCAATAGGCTATTTATTGATAAAAGTCAGGACCCAAACACAACTATGTGATGGGTCCTCACCTTTATCAATAACATATTTATTAACCCAAGGAGATAAACCAATAATAGCCCCACCTCTACCATCTGTATGAGCCGTATGTAGAAAGGTAGCCTCTCTCCATACGTTAAATAGAGATGCTTCAAGGTGGTATCCACTAAGCTTAACTTCTTGGAGAAACACAATATTAGGTTTCCACTTCAAAATTCTATCTCTCAGTCTATACTTGCATTGAGGGAGAGATAGCCCTCTAACATTCCATGATAGAATTTTATAATTCATTAAGAAGGGGAATAAGGAAGGTCCTCCTCATGCGGCAACATTTCAAAATAATTATTAAGAGAAATAGACCAATTTGAATGACCCTGCTCCTTAGGGGTGGAAGGAGATATAAATCTTTGCCTTGTAGATGGAGGAGGAGACAAAGAAGTTCACCCATGAGATCTTAAATTGGAACGAGATGAAGAGGAGTAATAATTTCATGTTGCATTATGATCATTCTAAGAAGTAGTAGAACTTGAGGGTTCTTTCCTCTTCCTTACCATTCTCCAACCATCCATCATCATAGTGTCCTTGTAAGAAGGAATAGAATTCAAACAATGATTGTTAAGCACATTTTGGTTCTGATCTTTCAGATGTGATTGACCTATATTTGGGGCTGATTAACTACCTTAGGCATGGGAGAAGACTTAGGCATGGTTTGCACAGTTTGTTGGCTAGGAGGAGACAACACTGATGGCTACACAAATCGATTCTTTCTTGTTGGATAGTCTCTAATCAGGTGGCCTCTTTTTGGTAGAAAAAAACAAGCATTAGGCTTATTCAAATAAACTAATGGTTGGTTGAATTCAAACCCTGGACCGATCAACTTAATATTCTCAGGCAGAGGATTGTATAAATCCACTTACATAGACTCTTGGATGTACTCTCATACTATAAAATTTGTCTGTGTTGTTCTTACACCAAATAACTCTTCTAAGCTAGGTAGCGATATCCTTTAAAAAAGGTCTAAAGGCTAGGTTTAAAAAGGGCAGTTCAATCCACATGGGGTACCAAGACCTTGATGGACCCTCTGGATGAAAATCTAAAGTCCAAGCTTGAAGATAACAAACCTGGCCACATATAACCCAAGTACCGTATTGCAATGCTACTTGAGCATGTTCAACATATTTGAACTTACAAGATACATAACCCTTACCTAGCCCTTACAGAGCTTCAATTTCCCAACCCCTATCTTCCCAATTTAACTTAGCCCATTTGTAGAAATCGGCCTCAGATGGGATCCCTCTCAGAAAAACAAAATTACAGTAGGATTTTGACATTCAGCAATGATATCAACAATGTCATCAGGAAGCATAAATTCTAAAGTTTTACGTGCTTCCTCGTTGCTTGATCCATTTAAGTCTTTATCAATTCCATCCATATTGCTTTGGTTAAGTGGGCCATTCACTTCTTCCCTATTATCTTGACTCACGTGATCTTTAATATGATCACCACTATCAAGTTCTACATTCTCAAATGTTTTGACTGCATCCTCCATATGTTCTCCTTGTAACATGTCTTCTCTAATCTCTCCTCCACTTTGCTTTTTTTTTCACACAGTAAATTTTTTTTTGTTGAAAATTTCACCTTGGTTTGCATGCCAAACAAATTTTGCCCCTGATGAGCCCGAGACCAATTTCAACAATTTGACAGTCAATCTTAAGGTTTTTGGGCCTTTTGAGCATGATGGTGAGGTCCGTTTGGGCCCAAAATACTCTGAAAAATAGATTTCCTCTAGATCCCAAAAAAACACCTGTTGAAACCTTCACAGATATGAGCCCGTGAGTCCAAAATTGATGACACAAAGGCCAATCTTGACTATTTCTAGCACTTTGAATGCAATGGTGTGATAAAAAATGACTCAAGATGCATGGAAATACTCTTTCAAGGCTTGAATCCCTCAAAAGACAAACATGAAGCTATAGATCTGAAGCTCTGATACCATGTTGAAGTTGAAAAAGCTAACCTCACAGAACCCAATGATCACCTGCAAGCAAAATAACCTGTCACACAGAAGAGATTAAAACAACACAGATATTGCTCTGCAAGCCAAGAGAGTAAAATTACATAAACAAGAATGAATAATTACAAAGAGATCAATCATTAAGAAAGGAGATCAAAACCCTAAAGTGAACCCTCAGATTTAATAAAAGAATTATTAAATAATAAAGTGTCTAAGTTTAGCTTAAGTGAAAAATAAAGTAAAGGTGACTTAATTAATTAATCAATATGCTTAAATTAATTAAGTAATTAACCTATTACTCTAACAATTTCTACGAATGAAACATGGTGTAACCAACATCATTGGTTGCAAGGGTGTAGATTACTTCATGAGATTTCCAACGCATCAAACGGTTCATCAAACAAACACCCGATTCAAAAGTTATGGCTCTCAGAAGTTGTGTCACTAGATTTTCAAATTTTAAATTTCAAATAAAAAAATTTTGGGTGGGAAAATGGACAACTGGACCTTTGGACACCCAAAATGGGAATTACACTCTCTAGAACATTCAAAGGTAGTGGATAAGTGGCATGGGATTTATTAATGGGACTAATAAAAGAGTAGAATGAAGTTATGAAGGAATAGGCTCCATTAGTGCAGATTGTGGCTCTGGCTTGCAGAAATTTATGATAAAGTAAAATTTCTTTGTTTTGAAACAACCCATGTTGTTGTAGTATGTAATTCTTGATTTTGTACTTCATTTTATTGAAGAAATAAAACTTGTTTGATTTCTTTCCTCACATTTTTTGTGAGAATCTTTGTTGTCATATCGTGTGTGAGTGTTGGGTGGAGTAGCCCTTCATCAAGTGGTATCATAGCAAGAGTTCTAGACTATGTAGACAAATCACCATTCATGAGGTAGTTTACACTAGGACTTGAGGTTTTGGATTTTCTAGTGGAAGAGATAAAATTCCTCCATGAAGAAATCGTGGTGGTGGAAGAAATGCTGTTATAGAAGAGGGTTTTAGATCCCTACAATGATAGATCAATACTCTCCAAGAGGAGCTACGTAGAGGATTGGATCCAAGAAGAAGATTAGAAAGTGAAGTTGAAGTAATTTAAGAAGAAGAGTAGTCCAAAGAAGAACAAGTTGAAGAAGAAGGACCTAGCCAAATTAGATTGTTGAAGGCCATTACCAAGATTGGTGAAAGACCCAAGATTGAAGTTCCTACATATTTTGGAAATCTCAACCCAGAAGAGTTGATTGATTGGATCAATGACATGGAGGAGTACTTTGAATATGAAGATGTGGAAGATCCTAAAAGGATCAAATTTGCAAATACCAAGTTGAAATGTCATGCCAACATTTGGTGGAAGGAGATACAACTAGAAAGAAATAGAAGTGGGAAAGGAAAGATTACAAGATGGGATCAAATGGTGGAGAAGTTAAAGAAGTAGTTTATTCATGTTTATTATGAGTTAGATCTATTTAAAAAGATGCAAGGATTGAAGCAAGGGAACAAGTTTGTTAAATAATACATAGAGGAGTTTTACAAGGTTATAATTAGAGCAAGTCATTCTGAGGCCAACAAGGAGAAGATAGCCCATTACATTAATGGGTTGAGATTGAGTATCCAAGAGGAGATGAGTTTAGTTAGAATGACTATCATAGAAGATTCTTACCATTTTTCCATGAAGGTATAAGAGAATCTGAACAAAAGATTTGAAAGCAACCAAAGAGTAAGAGCACGTGGTGGAAAGACTAGTGGAACATCCTATGGTGGTCAATATGACTTGATCAAAAGAAGAATGAAGAAGGTAGTACTAGCCAGAACCAGAAAGGAGACAATGCCTACCATCCTCATGACCAAAATAGTAGTGAACAAAGATGAACAACTAGATGAGTACCTGGAAGAAGAGGCTTTCAGGTAAGTGCAAAAAGATGGGGGGCCAAAAAGTGGCCAAATTTTTTTTTAAAAAAATAATGCAAAATGTGAATGCATTATAACACGCTTGCATTATTTTTTGGTAATGACGAGCCTAAGGCTCGTCAAAACCAAACCATAATGCGCTCGCATTATAACGCGAGTGCATTATCACCTATTATAAATAAATAAAAAAACTCATCTCATTTCACTTCATTTATTTTTTCTCCACTATTCCTGTGGTTTGCAAACCCTAGGAAGTGCACTCACGTTTTGGATTCCTCAATTCAACACAAAAATCTTATCGATTTATCACCAAAATGCTGCCATGACATCGAGCACGCCAAAGGAGTGAGTTTATTTGTCTTTTTTTCTGAATTTGCTTCTAAATGGGTAGGTTTGAGTTGTGTTTTGATGTATATTTTGTTAATTGTTAGGAAATGTTAATGCACCTCCTCCTCCTCCTCCTCAAAATCCACAAAATCCTGTAGAACAACAACCTCCTCCATCCATTCCTCGACATGCCCCTGGAACACAAGAAAATATAATGGGGCAAATTGAAAACAACAAAAAAGAAATTGAAGATATAATTGTAAGGTTGAAAGATCCTTCCACTTCAACCTTGCTTAGGTCCACGCTTGCTAAATCTCTTGAATCTATATTATCAAATGTAGATTCCATTAGCAAGCAAATAACTAGTTGGACAGATAAGAGGAGAGAGTTTAGAGATTATTATGCAGACAAGTTGTCATACCAAGATGTGACAAAATTACAAATCACAAAATTAGACTTGTGTTCAATTTTCACAAATGTACAAACAAATCAACCTCCACCCATTACATGCAAGAGATTCCCTATCCATTGGTGCAACAACCAAGTGATAAGGGACAATTTTGGGTAGAGGTGGTGGATGGTTTTTGACCATCCTTTATGTAATAATAATGAGGTCCCACAATACTTTTTGAGGAAACTCTACTATGAGTTTGTCCTCAATAAAGTACCAAACTATTTTGATATGCGGGACTTCCAGGGTAGAGGTGGGGGGTTAGCACAAGATAGACCAAGGGCACGTGTTGACCCATAGCGGGCAGTGAGACGAGTAGTCAGTAGACCAGCCCATGAGCATGTTTCTATCCCTTCCATTGTGAAGGAGAGTGTTGAGGTCGATACACTTCAGTCTATTAGTGCCTTGACCCAGAGCATCATAGAGCATGCTAGTCCTATAACACAGAGTGGGTTGGGAGATAGTGCGAGGAGTAGGGTCCCACCCCATACTTGTCAAGCTTGTGGGTAAGCCTGTGGTTATGACCCCATGGATAGTCGGGATGCAGGTGCACAGGCTACATCTGCAGCTGAGTAGATGGTGATGACAGATAGCCTCCTAGGTGAGACTTTCGGCCTTGATATTCAAGTAAATATTAGCAAGTTTATTGAATTTAATTTATTAAATTTCATTTTTGAAATACCAGATTAACTAATTTAAATTGATGATTTTAATAAAATTTTAGGGTCATAGCGTCAATGCAGTTTTCAGTGGTTCTCCACCTGCATTTTACACTAGATCATCTACTGTCAGGGTATGTAACTAGTAAACAATTATAAATATTACATGTGAATAGCATCATTATATGAATGGTATTCTAATATCTAATTTTAGATGTTGAATAGGTTAATATTGTAGATTTCAAGGCAACACCTGCCAGCGGTGGTGGACTTCAAAGCTTTACAGATGTAATAAAATAAATAGTTTAATGAATGAATTGTACTTACTAGATTTTTGTATGTGACTTGTGTGCTTTATTGTGTGTACTTCCATGTTTAGATGAACATGTGTGTATGTTAGGAGCCATGATTTGCATCACTATTATAGTTTTCGTAATTGAATAATGTTGTTTTATTTCCAGATGATGCAAGCTGCGGAGACACCTCCCCATGTTCATAGGGCAATGGAGCATGGTGTGACCTCTGCGATTCATAGGTCCATGGCATTGACAGGGGTATGAGGTAGATTAGTAAATTTCAATTTACATTCATTGTTATAGTTGTCTATTTTTTAAAAATCAAAAGATTATTGATTTGAAGTTTAATTTCTATCTGGATGGTTTCTATAGGACATGACATTACCATGGCCTATTCCTGCTACTGAGGAAAGTGAGGAGACAGATTATATGGTAGTGGGAAGTGATTATTTTGTTAAATGTTTCATTTTTTATAACATGTAATTTCTATATATCAATGTCTATACTTTTTATTGTAACAGCTAAAGATGTAGGAAGAACTAAATAGGAGGAGTAGCCCTCGGGTTCGTAGTAGACCACTCACATGCGCGTCTCCATCCCTTACAAGATCAAAGGATGCCCATGATCTATTCTCTTCACCAGCCAGAGGGGAATGACTTTTTATTGTGTTCCTTTGTTGTATGCATATATGGCATTTGTGGACATATATTTTGTATTATATATAGTTGACATTGTATGCCTATATGGCATTCTTGTAAGCCTATATGGCTATTTTGTATATATATTATACTTATATCGACAGATATTTATGTATGCCTATATGGATATTTGGTTAATACAAATATTTTTTATTGATGGCGTCCATACTTGCATTATAAATCCACGTTTGAATGGATATTTGTAGATGGCTACTTCAAATATTTAAAGTCCAATTGTATTACATAGGATGGTTGTTGATCCAATAAGCTAGCTATTGTTATTCAAGTATCACCTAGACCTCATTTTGGAACTAAAAGATAAAAGTTGTATTTAAAAAAAAAATGAATCATCATGTTGAACAGAAAATATTAATATTCTTTATAAGTAGCATATAATGTCAACTATATGCAATACAAAAAAATGAATCATCATGTTATTCTTTATGTTTGAGATCCTAAAAATGACTAAGTCTGGTAGCCTGATATCCTGAAACACTAGGATGCATATCCAAGTCATTAGGATGATTGCGCCTTGAGAAAAAGTCATTAAGATGAGTGCCTAAATGAGACTTTCTTAAACATTCAAACATTGAGCAACAAGCATGAAGGGTTAAGGTGCAATTTGGAACTCATAAAGCCTCAAAAGGGTGCCCAACTTGGAGAGAGCATTCATTTAAGACAAGGCACCCATTGACACTTGTTCCACCATAAAAGTACGCCTAAGGTGGAAGGAGAACAAGCCTTTAGTAAGTGAAGCGCACCTATTGTCTAAAGCACTTCATTATGGTGCCCTAGCATGAGGAGGATTATATAAGTCAATAGGAAATGGTTCCTAGAATGTCAATGAAGGACTAAGTGGCATTTTCAATAAGCATCAATTCACCTTGAGCTTTCAATAAATACATCAAATTGAGCCCCATAAGCCTAGGCACCCTTTGCCTTTAAAAGAACCTTGTATTGGCACCTTGGAGGATATCAACTTACAATGACAAGTCTTGGAGGTTTCTCATTTTGGATGATGTCTTTTGAGATTAACTACAATGAGTGAAAGTTAAGATGAGTGGAAAGAACCTATCTTGAACCTTAGGCACCCTTCATGTAATTTCCCACCATTATGAGCGCCTAGATCTAAGAAGGAAGAGTGAATGAAGGATCTTAACATCAAGAATCATGTTATCAATCAACTTGGAGAAGTCTTTGACAATAATTATGATGAATTGAGTACATGGAAGTAAAGGAAGTACATATCAACTCCAAAGTGTGCTTAATGATCAATAAGAAATTCTTCCAAAGCAAAGGCACTCATTGTGAATTTTCCTACTAGTTTTGGCACCTTGAAGTCTAAGTGTATGAAAATCATGAGGATGAGTGCTTAGGGATGAGATAGTCTTCATAAGAGTTTAAATAAGAACATCATCAAAATGTGCCTTGGTAGAGAGACTTGAGACCATCATCAAATAAGCCAAAATATCTATCTCTAATCTAGGTGCAAATTCTAGCTCCTCCCAACTCAAATGAGCACCCAAGTTGAAGTCAACTTTCATCTATACAACCCTTAGATTGTGCCTTGATTGAGGAAGGGATTTGAACCTTAAAATTTAATCATCTCAAGACAAAATCTTCCTTAGACACTTGGCATTTGATTGAAATCATTGAGAATTAGAAAGAACCACCTAAGGATGTAAGGCGCACTTTTCACCCATACAAGCCTAAAATTGCACCTAAGGGAAATAACTTGATTTCATATCAATAGGTGAGTGCCTTGAGAGAAAGGATCACTCTAGGTCATTTTCAATTGTTGAAAGCACAAAAATGATAAAGATAAAGGTAATTGAGTTAGGCACACTTTAGCCTCTAAGGACACCTCAATGAGCGCCTTGGATGAAATTGCATGAGATGACCTTCTGGAGTGAGAACTTGAAAGAGAGAATTCATTCTAAGACATGTCTCATCATTTAGAATTGTAAAATTGCAAGTATAAAGACATTTAAATCTAAGCACACTCTCCATCAGTACAAACCCATTCTAGCGCCTAAGGGAGAAATTGCATTGAAAGACACCTTTTGAATGAATCTCTTAAGGGAGATTGACCTCTTTAAGCCATTACAATTGTTTGAAATCATTTAAAGTGATAAATATGGACCAACTTGTGTTAGGCACCCTTTTCTCTTCTTTTTACCTATATATGCGCCTAGATTTGTAGTAAGATTATTCCATGTTTAAAGAGGATTCCTTTGTGTTATAAAATTTTTATCATGAGGATTGATGTGTTTCTTGGTTTGTATTGTAGGAAGATTGAAGGAAAAGGTAGGAGCAAGAGCTTGGAGTCGCCTAGAGTCATCATGTAGCTGCTCCAAAGGAGCCTTTCACATTCATTCATGCCAGAGAGTTAAGATGGAAGTAATCACTACCAAGGAAACACCACTTCAAGGGGTAGCTGCTCCAAGAGGTCACAACAAGATATATTTCAAGTCTTCTTCATCAACGACATCACCAGTTGCATCATGTTCGAAGACTTCCATCTATCACTTCAAGTTCCATTCATCTTCAAGTATCAACTAGATTCTTCATTAATCATCGCTTCAAGATCAACATGTAGCCTCTCCAAAGGAATTTCTCATCATCATCAAGCATTCCAAAGACATCCATTCAATCAAGTCCCTTTAATACATTCAAGCCTCCTTGAGAAATCATCTACTTCACATTTAAGGGAAAGTGTTATCATCAATATCTACACTTCAAAGGACCTTTCAAGTTGGAATACTTCTTCATCAAACATTCAAAGACATCCATCCAAGCTTCAAGTTCTTTCACAATCTTCAAGTCCAGGAGAAATTGCATCTAGTGAACTCATTAATTGGCGCCTAGGAGGAAAAGAACTTAAACTTACATTATTGAGCCAGCACTTTAGAAATTGAGCCATTCCTAGTCAATTAGTGTCATAAAATATCAAATACAAAGTCAAATTGGACTTAGGCACCCCTTCATGTAATTTCCCACCATCATGAGCGCCTAAATCTAGGAAGATCATCCAATTGTGCCTAGGAATAAGATACAAGTCCAAGAGCTCAAATTTGAGCACCTAGAAGTGTGATGGATTGAAGAAGCTACATTGGTGCCTAAGGGTAAGTTGTATCTAATGACATCACCTAATCGAGTGCCTAGGAGGTATAAAGCTTAACATTGACATGAGGACAAGTGCTTAGTAAAGGAGAGTTTCTCAAACTTTTAAACATGTGAATGAAGTTATAGAAATACACTAAGTCATCTAGGTGCCATTTTCCCCTTGTGTACCCTTACATTTGCGCCTAAGAAGAAGTTGCTTCAGTTCATTGGAGTGTTTGAGTATTGAGGATTTCTTAGCAATGCTTTGCAACTTTACACTGCCTCCTTCTGATGATTTTTGGGGTAGCAAAAAACCTTTCACCACGAGAAAACACCTCAAAGATATAAAAAACCAAGAGAGGTTATTATAGAGGCACTCTATGTGATCACGTTACCTTAGACGGAATGTTTCTAAGTGACATAGTTTTCAAGTAACATCTCATCAAAGATTGCTCCTTTTTTGCACTTTGGACTCTTCAGGGATATCATCGGTACAATGTAGCTCAGATTGTTTTGACATGTTTGGGTGAAAAACAAGACCATGCCTAGCGTAAATGTACCCATCCAGATGCGTTGGAATAGTCAGGTTGGTCATATCAAGAGCAGAATGAAAGTTACACCCCTTTGCAACTTTACACTGCCTCCTTCTGACGATTTTTGGGGCAGCAGAAAACCTTTCACCATGGACAAATGTCTCAGAGATAAAAAAACTGAGAGAGGTTATTGTAGAGGCACTCTATGTGATCACGTTGCCTCAAATGGAATGTTTCTAAGTGACATGGTTTTCGAGTAACATCTCATCAAAGATTGCTCCCTTTTTGCACTTTGGACTCTTCAGGGATATCGTCGGTACAATGTAGCTCGGACTGTTTCGACATGTTTGGGTGAAAAATAGGACCATTCCTAACATAAATGTACCCATCTAGACGTGTTGGAATAGTCATTTTGGTCGCATTAGGAGTAAGATGAAAGTTACACCCCTTTGTAACTTTACATTGCTTCCTTTTGACGATTTTTGGGGCAGCAGAAAACCTTTCACCATGGGCAAATGTCTCAGAGATATAAAAAATTGAGAGGTTATTGTATAGGCACTCTATGTGATCATGTCTCCTAAGACATAATATTTCTAAGTGACACAATTTTTGAGTAACATCTCGTCAAAGATTGCTGCCTTTTTGCACTTTGGACTCTTCAGGGATACCGTCGGTACAATGTAGCTCAGACTCTTTCGACATGTTTGGGTGAAAAATAGGACCATGCCTAGTGTAAATGTACCCATCTAGATGTGTTGGAATAGTTACTTTGGTCATATCAAGAGCAGGATGAAAGTTACACCCCTTTGCAACTTTACACTACCTCCTTCTGACAATTTTTGGGGCAGCAGAAAACCTTTCACCATAGGCAAATGCATCAGAGATATAAAAAACTGAGAGAGGTTATTGTAGAGGCACTCTACATGATTGTGTTACATTAGACATAATATTTCCTAGTGACATGGTTTTCAAGTAACATCTCATCAAAGATTGCTACCTTTTTGCACTTTGGACTCTTAGGGATATCATCGGTACAATATAGCTCAGACTGTTTCAACATGTTTGGGTGAAAATAGGACCATGCCTAGCATAAATGTACTCATCTGGATGTGTTGGAACAATCATTTTGGTTGCATTAGGATCAGGACAAAAGTTACACTTGTTTGCAACTTTACACTGCCTCCTTCTGATGATTTTTGGGGCAGTAGAAAACCTTTCAACATGGGCAAATGTCTCAGAGATATAAAAAACTGAGAGAGGTTATTGTAGAAGCGCTCTACACGATCACGTTTCCTTAGATGTAATGTTTCTAAGTGACATGCTTTTCGAGTAACATCTCATCAAAGATTGCTGCCTTTTTGCACTTTGGACTCTTCAAGGATATCGTTGGTACAATATAGCTCGAACTGTTTCAACATGTTTGGGTGAAAAATAAATCAATTCCTAGCCTAAACGTACCCATCCAGATGCGTTAGAACTATCAATTTGGTTGCATCAGGAGTAGGACACCAAAAATCTGTGAGGCCGGTTATTTTACCTCCCATATTTTGATCATTATGCTATGTAGTAGATGACATTATCAGTCCTTAGTGACTATGTTTCATTAAGCAGACTTGCTATTTTATCTCACTAATTTGATACATGTGATTTGATTTGGTCATATTGGATGATATGTTGTGGTTTGTATGGGATTTATATTAGATGTTATTTTGTTATGAGATTCTAGTTATTTATGTGATGTGAACTATTTGACATGTGATGGAAAATGCAGTTTAATTTGTAGTTATGTATTGATGTTTATTTCGATTGTGTGAAGTTAATTTTAGTTGCTTCGGCTATGACTTTTCATGACAGGACTGACACTTGATCGAGATGTGCAAGTTTTACGTTCCCTTGCCACGGGAAATCAGAGGTAGGATTCACACCATGTTATTTCTTGTAAGCCGATCCATTCCCAAGAGGGATAAGGATCACGTGTGTAATTGAATGATGATTTATTGTGCTTGGTTTAATTTTAATTATTTTAGCCTTAGTACCCTTTCTTTTTCTTATTTTTGATTAATATTAAGTGTTGTAAAATTTTATGCCACTTGGTTTTCTTATTATTTTTTTTGGACCATTTAAATGTTGATTTTTAACCCTTTTCATGAACCCTAGGGTCCCAAAAGTTACCCTAGGTGGTCAACCATGAGTCTAGGGTCAACTTGAACTACCTAACCCTAGTTTTGACTCACCTTAGGTCACCCTAAACCATGGTTGAGTAAAAGTGACGAAATTGGAGAGGGAAGATGAGGGATGGGCCTTGCCTTAGGAAGAACTCATCTCCCATCCCTAAGTTTTGGGAATCATTCCCAAGGAAGACTTGGGAGGTCTCCAAGAGTCCTCCCAAAGTCCCAAGTGAGTGGGAGCACCACTCAAGACCATTGTCTTCTTGAGGTGTGAGTGGGAATTCATCTCACCATTTGTCCCCCTCCCACTTGTGTGGATGAGGTGGAGATGGAGGTGGAGTGAGAGAAGGACATTTGTCATCCTTTTACCTTCTCACTCTTACAAGTGGTTTTGGGGGAGGGAGGAGATGGTGACAAATGTCACCTTCTCATTCCCTCAAGGCCAAGTGGATGGCCTATAATAGCTCCTTTTGTAGAGGAGTGGGGGTTCTTCTCTTCTAGTCTTTTTCCTTGCAATTGGAAATTGCAAATTTTAATTTTTCCTTTCTAGTTTGGAGGAGTTAGAGAAGGTTTGAGAAATTCTAAAAGTTGGAAGGCTTGGGAAGACTTGGAGCTCTCCACCAATTCTACTTCCATTGTCAAGACCTTGAAGGTAGGCCTCTTAACTTGCTTCTTACCTTGCTTATTTTGATGTTTCATGTTTGGGATTTTGGTTGTGAGTTGTTGTATTGTGATATTTGCATTTGATGTTGGAAGGCTTGGGAAGACTTGGAGCTCTCCACCAATTCTACTTCCATTGTCAAGACCTTGAAGGTAGGCCTCTTAACTTGCTTCTTACCTTGCTTATTTTGATGTTCCATGTTTGGGATTTTGGTTGTGAGTTGTTGTATTGTGATATTTGTATTTGATGTTGGGTTGGGTGTTATGGTGAGAGCACCTCCAATGGAGGTAATGCTCAACTTGTATGGGTAGGGGAAAGGAACCTCCTTGAGGTCTCTCTCACAGTATGTGTTTATGCCTTGAGGGCTTATTATTTGAGGAGGATATATCTGAATGGCAAGAGTACCATGTAAGTTATTTGTGATATTGGTGGCTTGTGGTGTTTTGGGAATTTTGGCTTGAGGCCATGAGAAGAGTTTTATTTTCTTTACTATCATTTGGGGAGCCCTTTGAAGTTGAGGGGTCCATTCCCTACCCTCACCAAACTCATTTACATGAGTTAAGTATTGTGTTAATCCTATGGGGTGTTTGTGTTTAGTGTTTGATTTGTTGCAAAATGGAACCCTGTGTGAATTCCCTACCTCCCTAGCTCGGGGGTGACCCACTTGCAGGTCTATGGTAGGGAGGAGAGCTTTTTGGAAGTGGCTGAGGTGTGCTTCTATTGTTATGTCTACTTACAGGTTTCTCTTGGAGCTTATTGTGGAGATTGGTGGAGTTTTCTTGTTTAAGGAAAATGTTCATTTCCTATACTTGTAAAGAGAGCTGAGTCTTTTAAAACTTCATTCTGGTTGGTTCTCCTAGAGGAGAGAGCCTTCTCTTTAAAGTTGTAAAATTTGTTGTTTTGGGAGTTGAGAGTAAATCTTCTATTACCATACTGTTAGTTGTGAAATTTCAGTTTAGTTCATTTTACCATTTGAGAGAAAAGAAAGGGAGAAAACTATTTTAGAAAGGGTATTAGTTTGTCTAAATTCCTTGTTCTCTTAATTGCAAAGTTGAGATGTAGATGTTGATTTAAATTACTTTGCAACAATATTTCAATGCAAGTCTTATGAAAATGATATACTTGTTATGGTGAGATGTTTGAAGTTGCAGATTTGTTATTAAAAAAAAATAGATGCATTTTCTTAATTTTGTAATCATGCATATGATACAGAAAAAAAATAAAAAATAAACAAATCAACCTTTAGTTTATTCTTTCATATTAAGTGCTTCCATATATCAAACTGAATCCTTTGAATGGAAATTTAAACTACAAAATATATATATATATATATATATATATATATATATATATATATATATATATATATATATATATATATATATATATATATATATATATATATATATATATATATATATATATATATATATATTTGAGTTAAATATTTCTGTGTGGATCTTGTAGATTACTCTACAATATTGATTTGTATAGTTAAATTTGCACTTGAAAATCTATGCAAGAAAAAATAGTATTGTCTGATTTTGCTTGACAATAATATGACAAATATATATATATATAAACTATGTTAGATGATTTTTCTTTTATTTCATATCTGATTTATAATAATGTGAAAACTATGATCAGAAGCCTATCTCTAATATATATATATATATATATATATATATATATATATATATATATATATATATATACAGATATATATATATGTATATATATGTATATATATTTGTATATATATATATATAAATATATCTATATATGTATATATATATATACATATATATGTATATATATATATAAATATCTATATATGTATATATATATATATATTTAAATGCTGTTATAAAAAAAAGAAAAAAAAAGATTTTATTTCTATCGAACTTGCTGTTTAAGCAGAACACAGTCAATAGAAAAAAATGTTATACAATGAAGCTGGGGGTTTTAACCCCCACCACAGTTACAAGTGGTGGCTGTGGGGAGGGGCGGAGCCCCACCCACACCCCATTGTATGGGATGTGGGTGGGGCTTCGCCCCTCCCCACACCCCCATCTTCGCCAAAACCCTCTGGGCTAACTACGCCCCCAAACCTTGACTTCACTATCCTTCGCCTGCGCAGCGCCCACCACCCATAGCCACGACTCCCACCGCTCCTCCGGGCCGCGCAGCTCCCCAAACCCTGAACCACGACCCTTCTTCCTTTGGCGTTGTTCCTTCCTTCGGCTCCCTTCGCCTCCCTGCCCCCTCCGCACAGCATTTCCACTTCTGCACCACCACTAGCCTCCGTTCCTCTCCGCCGTCAGCCTTGGCCGCCCCTCCTCCACACCTGGTCTGCAATGATGGTTTTTCACACAACGCTCTTGTTATACATTGCCTAAGATATATACATATAAATAAATGAAAAATATGGAACAAAACCTATTGCTAATTATAATCTTGATGCCGGATATACCTCTGTGGAGGTTGTAGAAGTTCCATGGTTTCCATGGCTAGTTCAAACCCAAGCCTACAGCCTAGGAGAAAACAAAAAAAAAGAGACAGGAAATGAGAGGATTAGGGTTGGGTAAAAGAATAAGGAGATTAGGGCATGATGAAGATGAAAGGAAGAGGAATATAGGGCAACTAGTCTTTAGAAAACAATTTTTCTTAAAACAATTAGGGCTTAGGGCAAAATGAAATGAGTAGTTGGATTAGGGTTTTAATTCTTTTAGATAACAATATCATTTATTTAATTATCTTAGAGGGATTTGTGAGAGGAGGATATATTTGCCTTTTCTTTTAAATTTTGTATTTTTATTTTCTTCCTTTGTTTACCTTAATTTATTTCTCTTTAGGAATTCCTTTAAAAAATATATTATTATTTAACCTTGTGTTTAATTTTCAATAGGGTTGCATTAAGTTGATTGCCTTGGGAAAAGTATTTGAATTTTGGGAATTATTTATTTCATTGGGGATTTTTACCATTTTAATCTTATCAAGTTATTTTAACATGAATTTTTACGTTGTTAATTAAAATCGGTTTTAATATTAGTAATTTTATGGGGAGGGTAATTTAAACCCCCCCTCCCTTTTTCGTTAATTTTTGAGTGAGACAATAATAAAATGCCCAAATTATATTTAGGGAAGAACTCAATTTCCCGGTTGAATTTAATTGGCGACTTGACTTTGTTTTATTTATTTTTCATTTTATTTTATTTGTTTTAATTTATATCGTTATATCATTACTAATTTAATCGTTTATTTATTTTTCCTTATGGTGATTTATTTAAAAATTTTGTTCATAGGTTTCATTTAATTTTACTTATAAAATCTATTTTCTTGTTAGTGAATCATTTTAAAATATTTATTTATGCATTTAACAAAAATGCATTATGCTGCCGGAATTTCACTAGATTTTTAGGGTTTACTCATGCGTTGTGTTATTTAATTTTAATCTACCATCCCAACTTAATCACGTGCCATTTGGTCATCATACTTAAATTACTTGTCGTTCCAAGTTCAATTAGGGTTCGTTGCAGACAAATTTCATCATCGCCTAGGAAACTTAGGGTTCAGGTTTATTTAGTCTAACCCTAGAAGTGACACACTTCATGTCGTAAACCCCTAGACAGCCTACACCTCATCGAATATGTTGTCATGTTTATGCCTCAGGCATATTGCCACGGAGCACACAGGCGCGTGCGAGGTGGTTTTTAGGGTAGGGAGAAAAATTTTTGCAGTTCGTGTCATGACCACATGGTAGATGTGGTCATGACATGCGTGTTCGTGTGTCGTGTCTGCATGGGAGATGCAGGCATGACATTTGGTATTAGAGCCAAGTTATTTAAAACACTGGGCTTGTTTTAGGCACATTATTATTTTCACAACTATGATTGACTTATGGCTACCTCATTTTGTAGGATGCCTCCCAGACGAGTTCGGCGAGCATAGACCCATCGCACTCCACCCCCATAGGTACGCACTGATTCATCAGCTGTGGGACCAGGTCAGCTAGATCCATAGGTACAACCACTCCTACAACCACAACTAGTTCCTTAGGTACCGCAGGCACCACCGGCCCCACCAGATATTGGTCCACAGATATTACAGGCCTTACAGGCAATCTTAGATAGGCTTCCACCGGTTGTAGTTGAGCCATGCATAGAGCCACGTGTCGAGCCCCACAAGGATCCATGAGAGGAGCCACGCATGGAGCCACAAGCTGAGTCTCATGTTGAGCCACGTGTGGAGCCCTGCGTAGAGCCGCGAGGGGAACCACGTGTGGAGCCTTATGTTGAGCTTCCAGAGACAAAGGAGGTTGGTTTAGCCAACAGGGCCCGTAGCAGGAGCCCCCCACATCAGGCTAGGCAAGATGAGATAGTGCGTGTAGAGTACTTGGGTCACAGGCCTTATGATTATCATGCAGATGAGCCTATCAGGGGGCACAGAGATAGAGGAGATCCCATTAGGGATATATTGAGGTTGAACCCTCCTACATTCATCAAGACCACAAAGGGAGCTGAGGCAAAGGCCTGGCTTATCAGTTTAGATAGGTGCTTCGCATTGCATCCTTACGAGGGCAACATGAAGGCTCGGGTGGTAGTACACTTATTGCGGGATGTAGTAGCTACCTGGTGGCGCACTGAGGAGTGCAAACACCACCTTTCTTTAGACACCCTCACCTGGGAGACCTTCATTGAGCACTTCAATGTGCGCTACTTATCAAACCATTATAGACAGCATCGTATAGATGAGTTCCATGACCTTTAGCAGAGGGGACTTCTAGTGGCTCAGTATGAGGCTAGGTTTACAGAGTTATCTAGATATGTGGAGTATCTCTATGACGAGAAACTCCTAGTGCATAAGTTTATCAGAGGGCTTAACCACAGTATAGTAGGGCCTGTTCGGATGGCAGACCCCCAGACTTTGAGTGATGCTACCGAGAAGGCATACATCGCTGAGGAGATTCAGGGACGAGGATAGAGTTCTCACCCTTAATTTTAGGATCGGGGACAGCAACAACATCAACAGAGTTTTCGTAGACCGTCGCAGCCACCTCACAGAGGAGGATTCAGTTCAGCATCATTACCTCCTAGACCCTCATAGCAACAGCAGTCACAGCAGCAGCAGAGAGTTAGGACACAGCAGAGGTCACATGGGGGACATAATAGAGGTTGGCAACAGCAGGACTCGTGTAGAGATCAGAGGCAACACGGACCACCTGCGGGACCTGTGAGGTCGCAGCAGTCTTATAGGGGCTCACAAGGGTCTACTAGCAGATCAGGGTAGCAACAGTCAGGTAGGACTTAGACTATACAGTTACAGGTTAGGGGCCCTTGTTATGTTTGTGGTGGAGCTAGACACCTAGCTAGAGAGTGTCCATAGGGTTATACAGCAGGGGGATAGCCTCGTACAGGAGGATCCGAGCAGACAGTGGGTGATGTGGGTAGATCCCACCATATGTTTGCAGCGGTAGATAACCGCCAGGCAGTTTTTAGGCGTCAGTGATTGAGACGTTAGGTATGATTGGGGGTAACCCCATTTCTATTCTCTTTGACTCTGGTGCTACTAATTCATTTATATCTCCATCGTTAGTGGAGTGTTGCAGGCTAGTGGCCTCTAGGCAAGGTGATAGGTGGGTGTTTGAGTTGGCCTCAGGGGCCAAACTAATAGTAGATGCCTAGTTCAGGATTGTGAGATTGCTTTGGGACCCTTCACTACAGTATGCAACCTTAGAGTCATGACATTAGGATCCTATGATGTGGTGTTGGGTATGGATTGGCTTGCGGCTCATCGAGCCAAGCTAGATTGTCGCCTAAAGGTGATCACCTGTTTAGACGATCATAGCACATCAACTGAGATTGTGGGCATGCAAAAGCCCACCGCAGTGTGTATGATATCCGCTCAGCAGCTTAAGTGCTGCATGCGGAAGGGATGTTAGATGTTTGCCATCACAGTGAGAGATAGATCAGACGATGAGCTAGAGGCATCTTTGGATGATCATCCCATCCTTAGGGAGTTTGTCGATGTGTTTCTAGCAGAGTTACCGAGGATGCCACCCCGACACGAGGTAGACTTCCACATAGACTTAGTGCCGAGTGCCGAGCCAATGTCTCGTGCACCCTATAGGATGACCACACATGAGCTCACTGAGCTCAAGCTACAGTTGGAGAACTTTCTTGAGAAGGGGCACATCCGACTGAGCGTTTCACCTTGGGGCACTCCTGTCATCTTCATGAAGAAGAAGGATGGATCTCTTCATTTGTGTATGGACTATAGGTAGTTGAATAAGGTGATGGTGAAGAACTGTTATCCTCTGCCCAGGATTGATGATCTTTTTGACCAAATGCAGGGAGTTAGGGTGTTCTCTAAGATAGACCTGAAGTCTGGGTATCATCAATTATGTATTGCAGAGGCAGATATCCATGAGACCGCCTTCCAGACTCATTATGGACACTATGAGTTCATAGTGGTTCCCTTCGGCTTGACGAATGCCCCTGCAGTGTTCATGAGTCTCATGAACGGGGTGTTCTGTGCCTATTTAGATCGATTCATGATCATATTTCTCGATGACATTTTGATCTACTCATGGACCGAGGAGGAGCATAAGGAGCACCTTCGTCAGGTCCTACAGTGTTTGCGAGAGTAGAAGCTTTATGGGAATTTGGTGAAGTGTACATTTTTTAGGACAGAGGTTCAGTATCTAGGGCATATCCTTTCCGGCGATGGAATCTCAGTAGATCCATCAAAGATCAGGGCTATCAAGGATTGGCTAGCACCCACTAGTGTGACAAAGGTCAGGAGTTTCATGGGGTTAGCTGGTTATTACCGTCATTTTATTGAGGGCTTTTCTCAGATTGTGCACCCCATCACTTCCCTCCATCAGAAAGGGAAGAGCTTTCTTTGGACTGAGCAGTGTGAGAGGGCCTTCAAGGTCCTCAAAGAGTGTCTTACCAGTGCTCCTATTTTAGCAGTTCCTGATCTTGCAGCAAATTTCATGGTTTGCACGGATGCATTGCTTGAGGGATTGGGAGCTATACTTATGCAGGGTGGTAGAGTGATCGCGTATGAGTCGCGAAAGCTCAAGACTCATGAGCTGAACTACCCCACGCACGACTTGGAGTTAGCAATAGTGGTTCATGCTCTTGTCCGTTGGAGACATTTCTTGTTGGGCCGTCGCTTTGAGCTCCATTCTGATCATCACAACCTCTAGTATATCTTTACACAGTCGAATCTGAACACCCGTCAGCGGCATTGGATGGAGTTCCTATGCGAGTATGACTTTGATTTCCACTACATCAAAGGGAAGGAGAATGTGGTTGCTGATGCATTGAGTCAGAGGCATCACGAGCTCTTGACCTTGACTTTGCGTGTGGACTTGAGGGATCGCATTATTCAGCATCTGCCAGAGGATGAGTGGTATCTTGAGGTGTAGCAGGAGATCAGTTCATAGAGGGCCCTTGTGGGCAAGTTTGCAGGGTATACACTTGACACATATGGTTTACTTCGTCATCGACAGCGCATCTATATACCCTGCGCAGGTGGCCTGCATACTGTAGTGCTATCAGAGGCTCATAGAGCACCATATGCGGCACATCTAGGGGTGAAGAAGATGCATGCCGATCTTCGACAGCTGTACTATTGGGTAGGTATGAGACAAGATATAGCAGAGTTTGTTGCTCAATGCCGTGAGTGCTAGAGGGTCAAGGCTGAACATCAGCATCCAGCAAGTCTCCTATACCCACATGATATACCTGAGTGGAAATGGGACACCATTTCCATGGATTTTATTGTTGGTCTTCCTATGTCTTCGTGTCGCCATGATGCCATCATGGTGACAGTCGACAAGTTGACCAAGGTGGCTCATTTCTCTCCTATATGCACAACGTACAATGCGCTAGCTGTGGCGAAGGTATTCTTGGATGATATTGTGAGACTACATGGGGTACCCCATTGCATCATCTCTAACAGAGATCTAGTGTTCACTTCAGCATTCTAGAGAGCCTTACAGCAGGCATTGGGCACACAGCTTAATTTTAGCTCCGCTTATCATCCCGAGACAGATGGACAGATAGAGTGGGTGAATCAGGTATTAGAGGACATGCTTCGAATGTATGTTATGGACCATCAGTCTAGATGGGAGGAGTATCTTTATCTA
Organism: Cunninghamia lanceolata; assembly: GCA_027924645.1. Lineage (NCBI taxonomy): Eukaryota > Viridiplantae > Streptophyta > Pinopsida > Cupressales > Cupressaceae > Cunninghamia > Cunninghamia lanceolata. The sequence continues at coordinate 1,431,673 of BSBN01000201.1, read as the reverse complement.
GTTAAGTTTGCCTACAATAATGGGCATCACAGCTCGTTAGGTATGCCTCCCTTTCAGGCTTTATATGGCAGACCATGCATGACACTATTGAGTTGGGATCAGATTGAGGACAAAGTCGCCATTGGTCCAAAACTAGTTCAGGATATGGAGCAGTAGGTCACACTAATTAGATAGAGGTTGCAGGAGGCATAGGATAGGCAGAAGAAGTATGCCAATGCTAAGAGGATTGATCGGAGCTTCTCAGTGGGTGACAGGGTATTCCTTAGAGTGCAGCCACACAAGAGTCCAATCCGTTATGGAAAGGGCTCTAATCTTGCACCACGATTCGTAGGACCCTATGAGATCCTAGAGTGGATAGGACCAGTTTCCTATCATCTAGCATTGCCACCTAGCCTGTCACGTATCCATGATGTCTTTCATGTTTCTATTTTGAGATGATATATATCTGATGTATCTCACATACTGGACTGGAGTGCTTTACAGGTAGAGGCAAACAGGCAATTGGCTTTAGAGCCAATTCACATAGTGGCTTGTTGGACGTTGGGCCTTCAAGGTCAAGAGTTGGACCAGGTTAGGGTCCAGTGGAATCGATATGACGAGGTCACAGTGACTTCGGAGGATGCAGCTAGTTTGAGGGCACTCTATCCTCACCTTTTTGACGACTTCCAAGAGGAAGTTCAGTCTTAGGGGGGGAGGATGTGAGGCTGCTTATTTTACCACCCATATTTTGATCATTATGCTATGTAGTAGATGAAATTATTAGTCCTTAGTGATTATGTTTCATTAAGCAGACTTGCTATTTTAACTCACTGATTTGATTGATGTGATTTGATTCGGTCATATTGGATGATATGTTGTGGTTCGATATATGGGATTTATATTAGATGTTATTTTGTTATGAGATTCTAGTTATTTATGTGATGTGAACTATTTGACATGTGATGGAAAACGCAGTTTAATTTGTAGTTATGTATTGATGTTTATTTTGATTGTGTGAAGTTAATTTTAGTTGCTTCAGATATGACTTTTCATGACAGGACTGACGCTTGATCGAGATGTGCAGGTTTTACATTCCCTAGCCACGGGAAATCAGAGGTAGGATTCACACCATGTTATTTCCTGTAAGCCGATCCATTCCCAAGAGGGATAAGGATCACGTGTGTAATTGAATGATGATTTATTGTGATTGGTTTAATTTTAATTATTTTAGCCTTAGTACCCTTTCTTTTTCTTATTTTTGATTAATATTAAGTATTGTAAAATTTTATGCCACTTGGTATTTTTTTTTTTTTTTTTTGGGCCATTTAAATGTGGATTTTTAACCCTTTTCATGAACCCTAGGGTCCCAAAAGTTAACCTAGGTGGTCAACCATGAGTCTAGGGTCAACTTGGACTACCTAACCCTAGTTTTGACTCACCTTAGGTCACCCTAAACCATGGTTGAGTAAAAGTGACGAAATTGGAAAGAGGGAAGATGAGGGATGGGCCTTGCCTTGGGAAGAACTCATCTCCCATCCCTAAGTTTTGGGAATCATTCCCAAGCAAGACTTGGGAGGTCTCCAAGAGTCCTCCCAAACTCCCAAGTGAGTGGGAGCACCACTCAAGACTAGTGTCTTCTTGAGGTGTGAGTGGGAATCCAACTCACCATTTGTCCCCCTCCCACTTGTGTGGAAGCACAAGTGGATGAGGTGGAGATGGAGGTGGAGTGAGAGAAGGACATTTGTCATCCTCTTACCTTCTCACTCTTACAAGTGGTTTTGGGGGAGGGAGGAGATGGTGACAAATGTCACCTTCTCATTCCCTCAAGGCCAAGTGGATGGCCTATAATAGCTCCTCTTGTAGAGGAGTGGGGGTTCTTCTCTTCTAGTCTTTTTCCTTGCAATTGGAAACTCCTTGCAAATTTTAATTTTTCCTTTCTAGTTTGGAGGAGTTAGAGAAGGTTGGAGAAATTCTAAAAGTTGGAAGGCTTGGGAAGACTTGGAGCTCTCCACCAATTCTACTTCCATTGTCAAGACCTTGAAGGTAGGCCTCTTAACTTGCTTCTTACCTTGCTTATTTTGATGTTTCATGTTTGGGATTTTGGTTGTGAGTTGTTGTATTGTGATATTTGCATTTGATGTTGGGTTGGGTGTTATGGTGAGAGCACCTCCAATGGAGGTAATGCTCAAATTGTATGGGTAGGGGAAAGGAACCTCCTTGAGGTCTCTCCCACAGTATGTGTTTATGCCTTGAGGGCTTATTATTTGAGAAGGAGATATCTGAATGGCAAGAGTGCCATGTAAGTTATTTGTGATATTGGTGGTTTGTGGTGTTTTGGGAATTTTGGCTTGAGGCCATGAGAAGAGTTTTGTTTTCTTTACTATCATTTGGGGAGCCCTTTGAAGTTGAGGGGTCCATTCCCTACCCTCACCAAACTCATTTACATGAGTTAAGTATTGTGTTAATCCTATGGGGTGTTTGTGTTTAGTGTTTCATTTGTTGCGGAATGGAACCCTGTGTGAATTCCCTACCTCCCTAGCTCGGGGGTGACCCACTTGTGGGTCTATGGTAGGGAGGAGAGCTTTTTGGAAGTGGCTGGGGTGTGCTTCTATTGTTGTGTCTACTTACAGGTTTCTCTTGGAGCTTATTGTGGAGATTGGTGGAGTTTTCTTGTTTAAGGAAAATGTTCATTTCCTATACTTGTAATGAGAGCTTAGTCTCTTAAAACTTCATTCTGGTTGGTTCTCCTAGTGGAGAGAGCCTTCTCTTTAAAGTTGTAAAATTTGTTGTTTTGGGAGTTGAGAGTAAATCTTCTATTACCATACTATTAGTTGTGAAATTTCAGTTTAGTTCATTTTACCATTTGAGAGAAAAGAAAGGAAGAAAACTATTTTAGAAAGGGTATTAGTTTGTCTAAATTCCTTGTTCTCCTAATTGCAAAGTTGAGATGTAGATGTTGATTTAAATTACTTTGCAACAATATTTCAATGCAAGTCTTATGAAAATGATATACTTGTTATGGTGAGATGTTTGAAGTTGCAGATTTGTTATTAGAAAAAAAAAAGATGTATTTTCTTAATTTTGTAATCATGCATATGATATGGAAAAAAAAAAAAAAAAAAATCAACCTTTAGATTATTCTTTCATATTAAATGCTTCCATATATCAAACTGAATCCTTTGAATGGCAATTTAAACTACAAAAAAATAATAATAAATATTTTTTTATGAGTTAAATATTTCTGTGTGGACCTTGTAGATTACTCTACAATATTGACTTGTACAGTTAAATTTGCACTTGAAAATCTACGCAAGAAAAAATAGTATTTTATGATTTTGCTCGACAATAATATGACAAATGTATATGTATATATGTATGTATGTATGTATATATATATATATATATATATATATATATATATATATATATATAAAATCTAATGATTCATAATAATGTGAAAACTATGATCAGAAGCCTATCTCTGAGATGTATATATATATATACATATATATGTATATATATAAATATATATATACATATATAGATATATATACATATATATATATATTTAAATGCTGTTATAAAAAAAGAAAAAAAAAAGATTTTATTTCTATCGTACTTGATGTTTAAGCAGAACACATTCAATAGAAAAAAAATGTTATATAATGAAGGTGGGGGTTTTAACCCCCACCACAGTTACAAGTGGTGGGTGTGGGGAGGGGCGGAGCCCCACCCACACCCCACTATATGGGACGTGGGTGGGGCTTCGCCCCTCTCCACACCCCCATCTTCGCCAAAACCCTGTGGGGTAACCATGCCCCCAAACCTTGACTTCACTATCCTTCGCCTGTGCAGCACCCACCACCCATAGCCACGACTCCCGCCACTCCTCCGGGCCGCGCAACTCCCCAAACCTCGAACCACATCCCTTCTTCCTTTGGTGTCATTCCTTCCTTCGGCCCCCTTCGCCTCCCTGCCCCCTCCGCACAGCACTTCCACTTCTGCGCTGCCACCATCCTTCATTCCTCTCTGCCGTCGGCCTTGGCCACCCCTCCTCCACACCTGGTTTGCAATGATGGTTTTTCACACAACGCTCTTGTTATACATTGCCTAAGATATATACATATAAATAAATAAAAATATGGAACAAAACCTATTGCTAATTATAATCTTGATGTTTGATATACCTCTGTGGAGGTTGTAGAAGTTCCATGGTTTCCATGGCTGGTTCAAACCCAAGCCTGCAGCCTAGTAGAAAACAAAAAAAAAAGAGAAAGGAAATGAGAGGATTAGGGTTGGGTAAAAGAATAAGGAGATTAGGGCATGGGGAAGATGAAAGGAAGAGGAATATAGGGCAACTAGTCTTTAGAAAACAATTTTTCTTAAAACAATTAGGGCTTAGGGCAAAATGAAATGAGTAGTGGGATTAGGGTTTTCATTCTTTTAGAAAACAATATCATTTATTTAATTATCTCAAAGGGATTTGTGAGAAGAGGATATACTTTCCTTTTCATTTTAATTTTGTATTTTTATTTTCTTCCTTTGTTTACCTTAATTTATTTCTCTTTAGGAATTCCTTTAAAAAAAAAATTATTATTTAACCTTGTGTTTAATTTTCAATAGGGTTGCATTAAGTTGATTGCCTTGGGAAAAATATTTGAATTTTGGGAATTATTTATTTCATTGGGGATTTTTACCATTTTAATCTTATCAAGTTATTTTAACATGAATTTTTACGTTGTTAATTAAAATCGGTTTTAATATTAGTAATTTTATGGGGAGGGTGATTTAAACCCCCCTCCCTTTTTTGTTAATTTTTGAGTGAGACAATAATAAAATGCCCAAATTATATTTAGGGACGAACTCAATTTCCCGGTTGAATTTAATTGGCGACTTGACTTTATTTTTTATTTATTTTTTATTTTATTTTATTTTATTTTCTTTGTTTTAATTTATATCATTATATCGTTACTAATTTAATCGTTTATTTATTTTTCCTTATGGTGATTTATTTAAAATTTTTGTTCATAGGTTTCATTTAATTTTACTCATAAAATCTATTTTCTTTTTAGTGAATCATTTTAAAATATTTATTTCTGCGTTTAATGAAAATTTGTTATGCTGCCAGAATTTCACTAGATTTTTAGAGCTTACTCATGCATTGTGTTATTTAATTTTAATCTACCATCCCAACTTAATCACATGCCATCTGGTCATCATACTTAAATTACTTGTCGTTCCAAGTTCAATTAGGGTTCATTGCAGACAAATTTCATCATCGCCTAGGAAACTTAGGGTTCAGGTTTATTTAGTCTAACCCTAGAAGTGACACACTTCGTGTCGTAAACCCCTAGACAGCCTACACCTCATCGAATATGTTGTCATGTTTACGCCTCAGGCGTATTGCCATCGAGCACGCAGGCGCGTGCGAGGTGGTTTTTAGGGTAGGGAGAAAATTTTTCGCAGTTTGTGTCGTGACCACATGGCAGATGTGGTCATGACACGCGTGTTCATATGTCGTGTCTACATGGGAGATGCGAGCATGACAAAATGCATAACATGATGATGTAAAAATGTGTATATGTGTAAAAATGCAGTAGGAAATTTAAAAAAGACAAACCTTACAAATTAATGTGCATACTTACAACTCAATGTAACATGACTTTACAAAATCAATATGAATACTTACAAATTAATCCAATGAACCATCCAGGTCTTCTTTACTCTTTATTGTGTCAAGTATTGCTTCATGGTTAGACTCACGCACCTTCCACAAGATTTTGTTCAAAGGTCTACCCCGATACTTTATCAAATGAATATTGGATGCCATGACAAGGTTCGAGTAATGAAGAATCTTCCAATGTGTGTCAAAGTCCTGAAACAGCCAAATATTAACACTCTGATGTGGGTACCTTCTAAGCCATGTTCCAGTAATAACCACTAAGCCTGTAGGGTATTTGATGTTTTCTCCATCTGTAACAGGGGCCTCCAATTTCTTTTTGGCCTCAACACAATGACATAAGTAATAATCTGTTCCCTCTTCATTATCTTCATCTACAATAACTGCATATACATGCCCTACATTGATATGTGTAGCAAATTAGATGAAGTTACTCAACATTACACAAACACTACAAAGTAAGATGACATTACCTGGTTGAACTAGATGAAATTAGATGCATATACGTGCCCTATATTACCTGGTTGAACTAAATCTTATATGTGGTCAAAGTCAATTGATGATTCCATCTGTGTTAGTTCCAGTGTCGTCGAGGGTTGATACGTGTCAAGTGGGCTAAGATAACTTAACTGTCATTCATCAACCCACTCCTTTGACTTGCACTCATCCCAGACTTGAATTGTACAGGAAGAACAAAAACATGACATCTTTCGCATATGGATACTCCATGAACATGCAATTGAGCTTTTGAAAGAGTGCATCTCATTTGATCCTGTCAGTGTACAATAGTCGTCATATGGTGCAATGTTAGTATCATCTATCAACCAAAAAAATCTACAAACTAAAGACTTACCTTCATTACCTAGACCCATGGAAGCATTAGACCACTCGACAATCAATTTTGCATCTGTCAAGTTTGCATTGTCTTTATACTTTAACTCTTCTCGTGCTATGGCTCTTTTGATACATGCTCCTGCACCATCATGCTCCCCCTTTCCATTCCCGGCCTCACAAAAGTTCCACATATGTTGAATACCTGTAAAATTATGCCTCCTACTCAGCCAATAGAAATTCTATGAGTTCTTGAATTGTGACGCACAGTTATCCGACCATATGATATGCTGACTGAACAATATGCCCCTTCTAGCCAAATCATTGTAGAACACCTAAAAGCAACCTTGCACGAACTCCATGGAATGCATGCGATCATCACTAATATAGAAATTATACTCCCTTATGATCTTTCTGTCATCCTCTGTACTATCATTCGCATGAATAAATGCAATGTGCACAAATATAGAAACCTGTGTGAAGTAATATTGTGATTGTACCTCACGCTGTGGCTATAGACTGTAGTTCTCTGCAAAGTCGATGACTGAAACAATGCTACCAATTGAAAATGTGTCCTTGCATAACTTGAATTGCAAGTCCAACCATCGAGCTCTATGGGCATGTCTTGCATACTCATACACTATGCTGTCACAAAATATAGGCATAAACTGATAACTGGAATCTTTTCAATAACCAATTCACACCCCTTTGCTTCTTTACCATCTTTTGTATTGTATGCCACTATTTTATACTTGCCAAACCCTACTAGTTTGTTTCCAACTGCATGTGTTCTTTCCATATGTTCACATATTGGAAAATGTTGCAAGCCACCGCAATGATGACATGTGCCATCCAAGCATAATTTCTTGTAGAATATTTGACCTTCCTCTCTTTCACATAAAATTCTTGATATCAAGTCTCTTGAAGATGTTGGTGGGGTACATATGGCACAACCCTGCAAAACATTGTTAGTATGCATATCTAAACATATAGACCTATAAGCATCAAAATAGTTAGGAAATTCAATATGTAATCTAGAACAACAAGTAGTGCATGTGTGATTTATCTTGACATAGAAAGGTTTTAACATTTCAAAATATCTTTGACTAATTTTAATTTGAGGATACTTCTCTAGAAATTTACCATAAAACTGTGTTTGAGTCTCATCCAAAAAATGCTTTGGATGTGGCTCACGGTTCTGACTACCGATTCTCCTTCTTACCCCATCCCTTTGATTTAGAGATACCCTTGTGTAATTCTTCCAAAAGTCTTCATTTAGTGATCTCAATGCTTCAACAATTGGTTTATCTTTTCGTGGTAGTCTCCCCGAGAATGCCCATAATTCATTGGCATTAGTGTCCTCAATTCTTTGGCATCTTCCAATGGCTCTTGATAAAGTTTTCCTATTAATTTTCAATTCTTGACTCGTCTTTCTAATGAGACAAGCTTTCCTCATTTGACTACTTACTATAGTCAATGTAATCACACACTGTGTTGCATTACTATCTTTTGTGCGTGAGGTGTTACCCACACTCTCATATGCACTCATTAGATTCTTGACAATAAATTTTTCACTTGAAGCCTCTGATGTTCTCAACCCAAGAATCTTCATGATGGACCTATACTTTATACTTCGCATCATTTCAATGAATAGTTGACATCTTGCAGTCTCATTTAACTTTTCAAAGAACAATCTCCAAATCTTATGAGCATATCTTCTACAAGTGTGTTTTGGAATCTTACCTTCCATTGGTTGCAAAATATTCTCATCAATTTCAATAAAATACTTTGGCTTTCTATGCAAAATTCTAGGTGGTGTTAAGTTAGGTAAATTCATCTCAACATTAGGAATTTCATCAATATTTAAATGAGATGGGCTAGATGGCATACCTTCGATCGAAGATGGAATAGATGACATACCTTGAGGTTGAGGTGGGAACGATGGTGTACCTCCTTCATCACATGTGAGTGATGATGTACTCTCAACTTGAGATGTGGTAGGTGGTGTCCCTACATGTTGACTTGCGGTAGAGGACATGTCTCCAACTATGGTATTCAAATCTCTCGTAGCACAAAGTTTTTGCATTCATTCTCTTTGTGCCGCCAATACCATATCTCTTTGTGATGGTTGTGGTTCCTCTTTAATTGGTATGTCTTCATTTATCGTGTCCTATTTCCTCTTCTCATGAAGTTCCCTCATAGCCACTGCTTTCTTTGCATTCTTAGCTTCTATCTCTTCCTGTGTTGGTTTAATTCTTGATCGTTTCCTCGGCATGATGGAGAATTTGTCTGTAGCATGATAAAGAGAACAATATTACTTCCTAAGAAATGAATACAAGATAATAGTGGGATTGTATTTTTATTATGTTGTAAGGATTTATTCTTGTATAGTTTGACATCATGGTATGTTAAGGTCTGTTTATTACACATAATTATTAAAGAGCCCAAGTGTAGAAAATATACATGGCATCATGTGAGATTGTAGGCTACTTTCTTGATTGGGAATGTGTCTATTTTAAACATGTATGATAAAGCATGATAAAGTAATTCAATCTGAATTAAGGAAAATGTAAAGAACATGCATGTAAAGACTTGACATACCTAAAAAATGAAGATTCGAATGGAGAGAGTAGCCAATTATGTAGTGTTTTTTCAAACTCCTCAACAATTTGAGTTTTTAACCACTTGCTTCCTTTTCAATGTTAAATTAAATAACACTCAAATATAATTACTAACAACAATACTATTAACCAATCTATAATGTTAAATTCCTAAAATTGAATCACAATTAACATTGGAACACTACAAAAATTGAAACTTAAATAGATATATATCAAACTTGGTGTGAAAACCATGTTATTTCCTCCTTCTCAAGTTGGCAAAGTAGAAAAGGTGGTGGAAAGATCATGCAAAGGTGGTACAATGTGTCAAATGTGCATGTGAACTTCCAAACAGCATGAAAACACTTATTTTTGTCAGAGCATGTGCAGAATCAGTATGAAAATAGAGCATGTGGGCTTGGATCATGGGGGTCAACACTTTTTTACTATTTCTATAGAAGGACAAAATGCGAGTGCGTTATAATGTGCTCGTGTTTTATCCTACTATAGATTGATCACATCCTGTGCATTATCTTCCTTAACACAAGCAGGGATGAACACATCCTATGCTTCATCAACTGACACTTCCAAGCCTTACAATTCCTCTTAAATACGAGAGGATCCATGACTGGAAGAGCTAAGCCACTTGGTCCCACCTTGTTGAAGGATGACATTATGGGAGAATTAGGAGATTTTCCTTTGGAGATCATATAATCTTTAAATACTTTCCATCTTGGTAGGTCCTCTGCATTAGAGAAAAACCACTAATGGTGTCTGAGAAATAAGAAATTCTTCATCTCTTTGGTGATCCATTTCTCTTTCCAAACCTTCCCCTTTAGAATTGAATGACCACAACATTTTTCAGGGAGAACATTTCCTGTTTCCTACAAGAGCTTACCAGATGCTCCGCCATATGATAGGCATAACAATGAAGGGGGCAAGCCCTCATAATCAAGTTCTTGATATAAAATTCCCATCGAGGAAGAAAGACATATCTTCTTTGGAAGTAGAAGTTCTAGTTTGTGACAAATCCTTATCCAAGCATAAATAGCAGGGGTTATGTCAAGTGATTGCCAATCCACTTCCACAAAGTCTCCTGAAGACTTCCTAATTGATTCCAAAACATCCACACCCCAAAACTAGAGAGGTAATCAATATAATCAAACCCATAAATCTGTATTTGACGACAAAAACTCTCTTCAGGCTAGATTAAGAGTCCAACATTTCAGCTCAAGTCTAAACCCATCAACATCTAAATAACTTGAATAGAAAATCTCTATTTGCCTATCTTTAGAACTCAACCCTCAACGTCAAACCCTAATCCCTTAACCCTTAACTCTGATCCCTCAACCCTCAACCCTATCCCTAAACCCTAAACCCTAAAGCCTCAACCCTCAACCCTCAACGTCAAATCCTAATCCCTCGACCCTTCACTCTAATCCATCAACCCTAAACCCTATCCCTAAACCCTCAACACTATAAATTAAACCCTAATCCCTCAACCCTCAACCCTAAACCTTATCCCTAAACCTTAATCCCTCAACCCTCAACCCTAATCCATCATCCCTCAACTCTAATCCCTCATCCCTAAACCCTAAATGTTATCCCTATTCCTAAACCCTCAACAGACTCGATACTATACCTTAAACCCTAATCCCTTATCCCTAAACCCTCCAACCCTATCCCTAATCCTTATACCCTCCACACTCTACTTTAACCCTAATCCCTCGACCCTCAACCCCATCCCTAAACCCTTGACCCTTGAACCTCAACCCTCAACCCTCAACATCAAACTCTAATCCATCAACCCTTAACTATCATCCCTCAACCCTCAACCCTATCCCTAAACCCTAAAGCCTCAACCCTCAAGCCTTAATGTCAAATCCTAATCCCTCGACCCTTCACTCTAATCCCTCAACCCTAAACCCTATCCCTAAACCCTCAACACCATACCTTAAACCCTAATCCCTCAACCCTCAACCCTAAACCTTATCCCTAAACCCTAATCCCTCAACCCTCAACCCTAATCCGTCATCCCTCAACTCGAATCTCTCATCCCTAAACCCTAAATGCTATCCATATTCCTAAACCCTCAACATACTCGATACTATACCTTAAACCCTAATCCCTTATCCGTAAACCCTCCAACCCTATCCCTAATCCTTATACCCTCCACACTCTACTTTAACCCTAATCCCTCGACCCTCAACCCTATCCCTAAACCCTTGACCCTCAAACCTCAACCCTCAATGCTAAACCCTAATCCCTCAACCCTTAACTCTAATCCCTCGACCCTCAACCCTATCCCTAAACCCTAAACCCTAAAGCCTCAACCCTCAATGTCAAATCCTAATCCGTCAACCCTTCACTCTAATCCCTCAACCCTAAACCATATCCCTAAACCCTCAATACTATACCTTAAACCCTAATCCCTAAACCCTCAACCCTAAACCTTATCCCTAAACCCTAATCCCTTAACCCTCAACCCTAATCTATCATCCCTCAACTCTAATCCCTCATCCCTAAACCCTAAATGCTATCCCTATTCCTAGACCCTCAATGGGCTCGATACTATACCTTAAACCCTAATCCCTTATCCCTAAACCCTCCAACCCTATCCCTAATCCGTATACCCTCGACACTCTACTTTAACCCTAATCCCTCAACCCTCAACCCTATCCCAAAACCCTTAACCCTCAAACCTCAATATACTCAACCCTCAACGTCAAACCCTAATCCATCAACCCTTAACTCTGATCCCTTGACCCGTAACCCTTAAAACTTGAACCCTAAAACCTATCCCTACACACTTGACACTCTACACTATATCTTAAACCCTAATCCCTTAACTCTCATCCCTAAAGCCTCAACCCTAAATCCTTAAACCTTCAACCCTAAACCCTATCCCTAATCCCTCTACCCTTGACACTCTTATTTAACCCTAATCCCTTGACCATTAACCCTATACGTCAACCTCAACCCTCAACCCTCAACTCTCAACATTAAACCCTAATTCATCAACCCTAAACCTTAATCCCTTAAACCTAAACCCTATCCCTAAACCATCAACCCTCAACACTATACCTTAAACCCTAATCCCTATCCCTCAACCCTTAACCCTTAAAACTTAAACCCTATCCCTACACGCTCAACACTTGACACTATATCTTAAGCCTTAAACCCTCATCCCTAAAGCCTCAACCCTCAATCCTTAAACCTTCAACCCTAAACCCTATCCCTAATCCCTCTACCCTCGACACTCTAACCCTAACCTTGACATTAAACACTAATCTATCAACCCCTAAACCCTAATCCGTCAACCCTAAACCCTATCCCTAAACCCTCAACCCTCAACACTATACCTTAAACCCTAATCCATCAACCCTAAAACCTAATCCCTCAACCCTTAACCCTAAACACTATCAATAAACCCTCAACCCTTGACACTATACCTTAAACCCTAATCCCTCAACCCTCAACCATAATCTCTCATCCCTAAACCCTAAATGTTATCCCTATTCCTAAGCCCTCAACCCTTGACACTATACCTTAAACCCTATTCCCTTATCCCTAAACCTTAAATCCTATCCCTCAACCCTTAACCCTTAAAAATTAAACCCTAAAACCTATCCATAAACCCTCGACGCTTAACACTATATTTTAAACCCCAATCCCTTAACCCTCAGCCCTAAAGCCTCAACCCTCGATCATTAAACCTTTGACTCTAAACCCTATCCCTAATCCCTCTACCCTTAACACTCTACTTTAACCCTAATCCCTTGACCATCAACCCTATCCCTAAACCCTCAACCCTCAACCCTTAACTCTCAACATTAAACCCTAATCCGTCAACCCTAAACCCTAATCCCTCAACCCTAAACCCTCAACACTATACCTTAAACCATAATCCCTCAGCCCGAAACCCTAATCCCTCAACCCTAAACCCTAAACCCTATCCCTAAACCCAACAAAATTGCTTTGCCTTATGTTAGGTTGTTAAACCCATCATTTTTGACACTCTTCTCTTAAAGATATTTGAGTTGCAAGAATATGTCAGAAAAATGGATATGAACTTTTTTAATGTTAGTAATGTTATATGGCATGTTTTTCTGGCCCATCTATGGTTCATTATGCCAATAGGTGTACACACTATGAGAAAAGCTTTACATATGGTACATCCACAGTGAGTAATTAACAGCTGAAATCAAAAGGATGATCATTATGAGAAAAGATTTGCATTGGGGTACATCTATGTTTCTTGCTATCCACCCCGCACTTAGGGGAGGTATATTGTTATGAAATAGGCAAATAATCTCCCATTGTTTATTGGCTCTATCCACAAGAACTACTAAACTATACCTTAAACCCTAATCCCTCAACCCTAAACTTTCAACCCTAAACCCTATCCCTAATCCCTCTACCCTCAACACTCTACCTTAACCCTAATGCCTCGACCCTTAACCCTAAATGCTATCCGTAAAGCCTCAACCCTAAACCCTAATCCCTCAAGGTCCTAAACTCTAATCCCTTATCCCTAAACTCTAAATCCTATCCCTAAACGCTCAACCCTCAACCTTAAACCTTAATCACTCAATCCTTATACATCCCTCTCCTCCCCTATCTTGCTCACTCCCATCTCTACCCTCCTCTGCCCTCGACACTATACATGCATACATATAGGCATACATAGATACATACATACATACATACATACATATAGGCATACATAGATACATACATACATATAGGCATACATACATACATACATGATTAATAGCCTTGAACATAAAAAAATTTAAGGGGAACATAACGTGAGTGCATTTTAACACACTCGCATTATGTCATACATGACAAACAACACAAACTTTTGTGGAAAATGAAAAATACAAAGCAAAACATAATGCGGGCGTGTTATAACGTGAGCACGTTATAACACGCTCGCATTATGTTTTGCGTTGGGAATCCCAATCCTTGGGCTTGGGATTTGCTTTGGATTTCCAACCCAAAAGCTTGGAGTACCTTTTGAACAGTCATAGACGTGCTATTCCATATTCTTCAAGATTTCACATAATTTCGTTCGTGCTAACCCTCAGATTTGCACGTGTTTCAAGGTCGAACAAATCAAACACCTGAGTAATGTTAGGATTTCTCTTAGCTATTTGACGATGTGATTTTTTTCACATTTTAAGAATGTTTAGCCTTTCATCTTTAATTTCTTTTGTTTGTGTGTCCGTGTTTGGGCAAAAGCCACTGTTTGGTCTTTTTTTCATTGTAAATTAACTATTCATTGAAATTTTAAAAAAATTACATATTTAGAAACTAGATTCCATTCTACAAATATTAAAAAAAGAAAAATAATTTTCAATTAGTTTTTAAAATTTATAGGGGTAGCACGGCCAAAATTCTATTTTTTAGGATGTGTCCACTTTGAAAATTAGTAAAAAAATCAAATATTCATCAAAAAATTATCAGAAAAATTGGGCATAAACTACATGCTATTAGCTAATTTCTCACTAAAATGATTTTTAAAATACCAAAAAAAAGTTGACCTTTTGAGGGAGCCACAAAACATGCTATGTTATGTTTTTTTGATAGAAACAACACCAATTTCTATGGCTCCCTCTTTTGAACACTTTAATCTATGCCATTTTAAAAAAAAAAATAGTAGTTTAGAAAGTAAACTCGAACCACTATGAACATTGTTTTGGTTGCATCTCCAAATTTTGAGTGTAACTATGCTCAATTTCTCATCCAAGGCTAGTATTTCCTAATTTCAGAAAAAAAGTGGCCACTTAAAACCCCTTTTTGGCCCCCCATCTTCTTGCACTTACCCTTTCGTGGAACCTGTTTCCAATGTGGAGAAGAAGGACATCGAGCATACGAGTGTCTACAACATCAAGGAGGGAAAAATAGAAGACCTAAAGGTAAT
Source organism: Cunninghamia lanceolata (assembly GCA_027924645.1). Classification (NCBI taxonomy): domain Eukaryota; kingdom Viridiplantae; phylum Streptophyta; class Pinopsida; order Cupressales; family Cupressaceae; genus Cunninghamia; species Cunninghamia lanceolata. The sequence goes on along the minus strand of BSBN01000201.1, from coordinate 1,416,654 downwards.
GCACAAGTTACACATGTAGATGAAGATGTCGAGTTCGAGCATGCTGGAGAGGCTAAAAGAGGAGAATCTCTTATCATAAAAAGAGCCTTGGTGAATGAAGAAAAAGAACTAGTCCAGAGGGAGAGTCTATTATGAACAAGATGCAAATCTGGAGATAAATGTTGTGAAGTTATTATTGATAGTGGTAGCACTAATAATCTAGTCTCAAAGGAGATGGTTACCAAGTTGGAGTTGTCAAGGAGAAAACATCCACATCCATATTGGATTGCATGGTTGCAAAAGGACCACAAGTCCATGGTGAATGAGTAGTGTTTGGTTTAGTTCAAGATTGGTGACTATCGTGATGAGGTATTGTGTGACATCATACCTATGGATGCATGTCATTTGTTATTAGCGTGGGCATAGATGTATGATAGGTGTGATGTCCATGATGACCATGCCAACACCTATTCCCTGACAAAGGATTTCATTCGACACAAGTTGAAGCCCTTGAATGAGGTAGAAGAGAAATTATGTAGTAATGCTAGAATATTATTAGTATACATCTTTAAATTCATTGATGCATTGTACAATATATCAAAGTGTACCAATATTTGGAATGCAAGACATATTTGGAAAGGACTATGTCCCACAGAGCTATGTGTTGCCCTATTTTAAGCACATTGGTTGAAAGTTAGATTGTTGTCCCATGTGCATAGATGTGCGCTATTTTGCATTCACAATAGATAAATAAATGTGTAATTTACCGCCTCTATTTATCCATCGGTCTATGGGTGAAAATTTTTGGATCGGTACAATTTTGTGTCCAACATGGTTCAAAGATTTTTCCAAAAAGTACTAACAAATTATGAGTTGCAATTAGAGATAATGAATGTAGAAGTTTGAAGAGGAACCATGCATGGTTGAAGAATATATGTGCAATGTTTGCCACTGTACTAGTCTTCTTACAAGTAGCCATGATTTCCATTTTAGAAAACCTACCAACCACAACAAATACGAAGTCATGCAAATGTTTGGTTGTTGGAAAGCCACTAAGAAAATCCTTACTAATCAACTCCCAAGGATGTCAAGATATAACTAGAGGATTGTAAATCTACAAATATTTCTTGTTAGGATTTATAATACAATAAGGTATATAGGATTTGATGTGGTGATCAGGGTATGTGGATGGAAATGAGGGACCAAAAGGGGGTCAAAAGTGGCCAAATTCTTTTTCAAAATCAATAAAAACTAATCTTGGATGAAAAATTGAATATAGTCACACTCGAAATTAGAGGATGTGATAAGAACAAGATTTGTAGTGCTTGGAATATAGTTTCCAAACTACTATTTTTTTCTAAAATTGGTGGAGATTAAGATGTTCAAATAGGGGGAGAACAAAAAGTGCTTATATTTTTGTTAGAAAAACATAGCATAGCATCTGGTGTGCTCCCTATAAAATGTTGACTTTTTTTTAAGTATTTCACAAATCACTTTAGTAGAAAATTAGCTAACATTATGTAGTTTATGCCTGATTTTTATATTACTTTTTTAATGAATATATGATTTATTATGAAACTTCAAAGTGAACACATCCTAAAAAAAAAAAAAATTGAACACGTTCCCTCTATTTTTTTGAAAACTAATAAAAAATCAAAAAATTTCAATGTGTATAGAATTGAGACTAGAATCTAAAAATGTAATTTGCTTCAAAGTTTCAGTGAATGCATAAAAATAACACCAGAAGTACTAGACATAGGTTTTCTGCAAAAAAGAAGACATTAGCAAAAGAAATTGAAGATGGAAACCTTAATGTTATTATATTTTAGAAAAAATTACATGATCGGGAAGATAATAAAAAACTTGAAGTTGAATTCTAGCACTTTTTTAATATTAACATTGAAAAACGTGTAAACTTGAGCAAGAGCACACTCGAGTTTTAGTTGATTTTCTAAGTTTTGTTGAAAACACGTCTTTGGTGCCCAAATGGTAGGTCCAACCCTTAACGTTGGATTCCCAAGGCAAATCCAACCCTTAGGTTTGGATTTTTTTAAAGAACTAGTAAACACACTCATGTTATAATGCAAGCACATTATAACATGAGCATGTTATAATGAGAGCATGTTAGAATGTGCATTGGTTTCAACTAGTTAAAGTGTTGACTAACAACCTAAAAAAAGGCATACCACATGATTTTGGTCCACATTCTCTGTTATATTCCCCTATTCTACACTTTTTCTGACATACAAAGACACTTTTGATGCTTTCAAGGATTCTACAATGATTGGTTGACAAAAGTAATTCTTTTTGTTCTTGTATTGATATAGAAGATTCCAATTACATGTTTTTAAATCAAATTTGATATTGCAAATCATTATTTTCATATTTTGAGGACCATATTATCTAAAGTTATGCTTCACTACAAATATTATTTTCCACCTAGTTGTTGAACAAGAGGGTCATGATGATATAACTCACAACCTTTTACATTCCCTTCTAACCATGCTTTTTAATGTATACCTTGTAAAGGAAGTTTTATAGTTTGCTATACTTTATATTCACTCTTCCCATGACAATGTGACACAATGCTGCCTTTTATTGGTTGTTGAGGATTTGGAAGGGTGTTTATCATTTCTTGGGATGTGTTGATTCTTTTCTAGTTGGTGACAATATCTAGTAAGCAAGGTCAAGGTTTCTTGGTTGTAGTAGTCACTTTTTGGAGGTGGTAGTTTTGATGACTATTTTATATAAAAAGGAGAAGGAGCTTGATGCAAAAAAGAAAAGAATAGAGTATGGAATGAACAAGGACAAAGTGAAGAAAAGAATAAAGTCTAATATGTAAAGAAGGAAATGTTGATGAACTTAGTTATGTGTGAAGGTTAAAGGGTGCAAGAAAGGTTCTATAGTCTTTTAAGTACTATGTGTTGATGAGTGTTTTAGGATTGATCAACTTAGATAAAATTAGAAAATGACTACCCCAGTGTCTCTCCCAACCAGGTCTTGGCCTTACAAAACAACTTAGTAGTTTGATGTAAATTTATGTTTACAAAAAGGGACTTACACAAATCTATACAAACTTTCCAACACACAAGGGTTAAATTACACATAAAAAATTAGTTTTTAGATTTATCAATCAATAAGAAAACTGATCTAAACATACATTAACATAATATTCAATATTCTAACCTATAACTAGTAATATTGGTTACAAGGGTGTAGATCACTTCATGAGATTTTGATATTGGTTATTCTAACCTATAACTAGTGAAGCATAACTTTTATTGTAGTTCATAGTTCCTTGAGATTTTATCATCAAAAGAATCCTGAGTATCAACATACTTTAGTTACACTTAAGACACTATTGATATTCAATATGTTAGACACATTGATGAGAAAAGGGTTCAACAATGAATTAATTGACATTTCATTGGATGAGTTACAATTTGTGAGAGTCAAAGGCAACTTATATTAATATAGTTATATTAATATCTTAGATAAGATGCATTTATAAATTTAGTTGTTGATGGTTATATATTTGTATATCTATAATGTTAGTGCTATAGTTATTATTAAATATTCTTATCATTTTATAGCCTTGAAACTTTTTATCATGAAATTTTAATATTATACTTGAATTAATGGACATTGAAAAATAAATCAATAACATTCAAAATAATGTCTTATGTAATTGTCTGAACTTGAAGAATCTTGATGTAATATACAAATAAACTTTTGAAAATTTAATTCTATGGGATTCATTTACTGGCATTTTGATACATAGGAAGTGACTAGATACATCCTGCCTATCATCCCTGAAATGTATCTTATTGTCCCTGCTGCTCCAAAAACGTTCTGGAACATAAGCATTCATATTTTCCATGGTTATTCTAGAAGCAAGCAAAGTACATGTAAGCAATGACTACCATTTCTCCTCCCCAAACATCTTCAAGCTGTTCAATAGTTATCATAATAAAACTGACTTTTCAGCATATAAAATCCTTATTCCTATTGACAAAGTTTACATTAGGTTTGAACTAATTTCATAACGCGCAGACTAAATCTGACCCCAGCTCTGACTAATGTACAGATATTTTTTTCCTCCGTGCATACATATAATTCTTTTGAAAGCTTTTTCTCAAGTTTCTAAACAGTTTACAAGTAAATGCATTTGAAAATTTAAATGTATCTATTTACATGCGTTCAACAGAATCTCCATTCTAGAAAGTTGAAAAGTGCAAAGAAAAGATTATAACTTCAAGTGTACGAAAGATCAAGAAGTACAATTATAAACGGCATTGACGTTTTGAAACGGAGAAATTTTAACCAAAGAAATTTTGGACAAATCTTCTAACAAAGCTGTGCAGATTGAGATTGAATAGACCTACAATTGCAGCATTTGAGATATTTTTCAAAGTAAGATATGTTTATAACGTAATAGTCACCTTAGATATCAGATAAACTAAACTATAAATCTCTTTAAAATAAACTGTCAGCGGTAAATATGCACGGATGGTTTAATCGCTGTAGATATTCATATTATTCATTGACTAACGTAGTAAGTACGTATATAAATTTAAAAATATTGACAACTCACTTTTGAACTCTTATTTCACAATGAGATAGAGTTTAGACCATAAGTTGTGGTCAATGTGTCTACACTTTATATTAGGGGTGGTTTCCATAGTAAAATGTTGGTATATTATATTGACTATAACATGTGGGTGGTTTAGAGCAAATGGACATTATGTCCGCAAAATCTTCTAGATTCAAAAATTATACAAATTATTTTTTAAGATTTTATAAAAATAAAATTTTATGATGTTTAGAAAGCAGTTTTCAGTAATTTCTACTAGTGAGTTACTTCATGGATTGAGTTTGCTTGCCTTGTGGTTGAAGATTTTGATTTGTAATTTTGTTGCTATGTATCTATTTTTGTTTTTAATTTTAATTTCTAATTTTTATCAAACTTGATGATCTAACTTTTTTTTATAATCTCCAGATAGTAATATCAATTGTAATTTTTAATATAAACTTAGCTATATTCAATCTAAAAAGCTTATTTCATTGTTCAAATTACAATCACCATTTTACGTTCACGATATATTTGTTTAAGAAGTGATGTCATTATAATACTAATTAGTATAGATATCTTAAATACATCTATCTAAATGATGCTAGAGATATAGTTTCAATATATTTTTACTAAATTTATTATAAAAGATAGATAGGCACCTCTAGATATATCCTTTTAGAAATATGTATTTAAGATATCTATACTAATTTATAATATACATATCATCATATATTATTTTATATAAATCTAAATTAAAATTTGTATAATTGTGTATTTTCTTTTAATTACAGCACATCTTCTTACTTAATAAGACATCACTAATGTTACTTTTATTATTATATGACATAACTAATATTATGTTTATACTAGATATCACTGATTTGACATGTAAATGGGTGTTAGATTTAAATTAAGGATTTTTTGTTAGCACACCCATATCATTACAATCCACCCCTTTTCCACTATAGTTACACCTCTGAACACAATCAATGGAGCAACTTGCTAATTAACACATTATTTTTTGAAATTCTGTATCTTCTAAACTTTAGTATCAATAATATTGTATGGATGTGACATATAGGGTTGTGGACTACATTATAGACAAAACAATCAATTTCATGTAAAAAATTATAAGTTATAGACAAAAGAATCAATTTCATGTAAAAAATTATCTTACTTAAATTTAACACTTATCATTTATATATTATAGCATTCTAAAATTATAGTGAGGCTAGAGTGTCATGTCAGTATAAAAATTAAAACATAGTCAATATATATTTTAAATAACTACAACTATAAAATAACTCATAAGTAAATAAAATAAAATAAAATAACTCTTAGGTAAATAACAATAGCTCTTCAAATAAAAATAAGGTAAACAATGTAAATAAAACAACCAAGTATAACAACTAGGTATAACATATAAAAGTGATTAAGAGAATGTAGTATTCTCAATCTAAGTCTTTGTAAAACAACTTCTCTTAAAAATTAAATTGTTCAATGGTCATAAATATTTTTTCTATTTTAAAATAGTTTGACTATTTATCACCTTTACACAAAAATGATATAATCATAAAATGATAAGCAATAGAGGTTATGGGTTTGAGCCTACTCTTTTTACTAGTCCAAAAATTAAAACCCATTAATCTTTAAATAAAATCATAGAAAAGCATCAAGAAAGAAATTTTTAAATATATCATTTCTCCTAAATACTATATACTTGCATATCATGAAACCCACATTAATTGTTACTCTATTAAAAACTCAAAATCTTTTATGAAATCTTATTCATTATAAAAACCAACAATATATTAATTTATTCATTAAAAATAATAACAACCCAACATAAACTTTGTCTCCTTAAAAATCATCAAGATCTTCATATTTATTTTTCAACCATAACTTTAAAAACATAAACATGCTCATCACTCCTCCAAAATCCCAACAACCTAATAATAATTTAATTCCAACTATATATCCTTTTTGTACCTAGAATTGTATTATAGTTATTAGGTAATGACCATTTATATATAAATTTCAAATTTGAGATCTGCTACAATTATCATCGTAGTCAGCAGTTGAAGCTGCAGAAACTATAATCTATTATTGTGGACGGCAACTACTCTTTGGAATATCGGACTGTTCAGACCAGTCAAGTGTATTGACTATAAACAATGGATCATTTTTCAGCGTAGGTTAAGGGCGCGGATTTACAGAAAACAAGGCGCACGAGCAGCCATTAATGGTGGACTCTTCTCATTGAATTGCTTCTACGACTTAATCTTTTCATATCTCCTCAATCAAGATAAAATGGCAGCAGATCAAACATATTATTTTCTATTTGTGAAAACTTGTCTGCATTTGCGTAACATGACAAGTCACTTACCAGTATTTTCAATTCATCACGATGATTTTGACTTCGTCTGCGTTGCGTGCCGGTGCAATTCAGAATTAAATTCAGTCAATTTTTGCCGACGACGTGCGGCTCTAATAGACTGGTTGAAGTATGCGCCACATGTTTTTTAGTTTGTATGTCCAAAAACATTATAAAAACCGTCAAGAATATTAAATCACAAACATATAAAATTCAAATTAAGAAAAGAAAAAAATATATGATTTTTAAAGGTTTTGAGTTATGCATCTAAGGTTGTGTATTTAAAAGTATTGTCTTAGATTCATTTGATCATATGATTTCATATAATTAAATATTATGGAGGTTATTTAATCAAATAGGACAATATATTTATACATTTGTTGCTAACACTTTGTAGGTCCAACCATCAACTTCTCTGTCTACATTAGTGTCTAACTCCATTGTAATACTTTGCTTATCACCAAACTTAATTCAATCTTGTGAAAATCCTTGTGTAGCAAGGCCCACTAATATAGTCAAGGATGGAGAGTCTAATTAAGAACTATCTAAACTAGAAACTAATAAACACTCAATCAAACACTCATTGTATAAAAACATAAAGTTGTACAACAACTAAACTTTATTGATTTAAAAATAGAATACCTTAATGTCCTTGATAAATGCTAGGCATCAAACTTTTGATTACAAAGTAGATCTTAGGGATTTCAATAGCCTAAGACTACTTATTGTTCAAACCATCACTCATTTAAACCTCCCATATCTCAAGTCACTATAAGCACTAAAATCACGCACGAGCCTACACAATGATCTGATGATGAACTGTAATCCTAAACACATACATGTAAGCATGTAAATACACAACCTCTTAGCATTATTCTTCTCGGCAACATGTGGATGGAATTTCTTCACCTCTTTCGTTCTTCCCTTATCCCCTAGCTAACCCTTCAAGGTCTTGTTCCTTCTTCACTACCCCGTTGTCCACATTTCATCTTTTTCTACTTTTTGGCCCTATCGACATGGCCTACTAGCATTGCAATGTGGGAAATTCACCTTCCCTAATGCATTTCACCTATTTCAACCCTATAGAGGCCTCCAATTGACCTCTCAGACCTATCCCAACCCTTAAAATTAACTTGTCTTCTCTCATTTCCAAGTCGCCCCCTTTGATTTTTAGATCTCCCAAGGGAGGTCCTAAATCCCCCAGGGGGAGATCTTGGATCTCCCATGGGCAACCCTATTAAAGTAAACTGGGGTATCCACTCATATGCATCTATTTGGTTAGTTTCAAAGCCAGATGGCATCTCTAGCCTCCCAGGATCATTCTCAGCCCTTCAAATCACTCTTAGGACCTCTTTTTTCTGGGTCACACCCTTTGAGTTCCAGATCTCCCATGGGCGACCCCTGGGTTGTTGCAAGTATGAGTAGTAAGTGTTGTCATTGATGTCAACACCTAAGGTTATCATCTAAGGAAGTTATTTGGATAAGTTTGAGCAAGTGTTTGAGAAGTTAGTGCAATTGCATAACTATTCTATCTCCCAGAACAGTGTAGTGTTTTGCTCCGCATATCCTATAGATTGAATATCTTTGTCCGTGATTTTAAAGTTATGTTAAGGGATGTTTGTAGTTGCTATGTCTCAAGTTTGATCCTCCGGTGTGAAGATTTGAGTGAGTTCTGTTCACCAGAGTAAAAACTATTTTTCTAAGTATTCAATGGTGACAAGGAGAATGTATTTTGCTCTACATTTCTCTACATTTAAGTTTTATAGTTTGTAGTTCTAGAATTAAGTTTGGGGTGATGTTATGTGTCTTCAGTTGAAGTGGTTCGTGATTTGGTACTCCGCAAGTGATCTTTTTTTTGTGATAGTGGTTGATAGTAAAGTTTAAGTGGTTCAGTTTGAAGAATCTTCTGGATAGAGTGTTTGGATGTTGTGCGAAAGTTCTTGGTGATTTTAACGTGCTTGTGATGTTTCTAGATTGTGTTTCTACTTTTTGATTGGTCTGCAAAGTATAATTCAGATCGTGGTTGAAGCGTGTTCCTAAAGGTCTTAGTGTTAACACCAGTTTTGGCCAACCTGGTTGTTTTCACTACTTGCAGTCATGCTTTGGAGTTTGTGAAAGCATGTTGTTGCATGGAAGACTACATTTGAGTCCCTACTAAGGTGTGGTGTTGTCCACATTCATTCCTTTCCACCATGGGTATGTTTAGGTCCAGACCTAATTTGAATATTGGTTAAGTTTGTTGTTTGTGTCGACCTTGAACATTGTTTCCAAAGTTGCAGATGTATAAATATGAGTTAGATGATCAGAAAATTTGGTGAAGTAATTGAGATAGACGAAATGGCTACATGAGAAGCATCATTTGTTACAGGTGTGATCCAAATGGTATGATAGTGAGCAGTAAAGAATATATTTTGATGCAGAGAGGTTGCGATAGATTCAGTTGAGTTTGTGGTGGATCACTGGTTGCTGTGAGATCTATTCTCATTGTAACTATCTTCTTCTACTCTAGGCAGTGAGCCCCTTTGGCAATGAGCCTCTTCCTTTGGTAGTGAGCCCCTTCTTTTTGTAGTGAGCATTTTGGGTAGTGAGCCCTAAGACAGTGAGCCTCCAGCAGTGAGCCTTGTTATACTTTTGATATATCATTTATATTATGAGTTAATCCTCACCGTGGTTTTTCCCTCATTAGTTTTTCCATGTAAAAAAATCTGGTGTCTCATGTGTTGAATGTGTGGATGTGCTTAAGTTTATGATTTCATACTTTCATGGTTAAATCATAATAATAGAGATTAAGTGGTTGATGTGTTGATGCTTATAAGAAGTTAAGTTTTAGTTACAACTAATTCACCCCCCCTCTCAGTTGTCTTGTGTATTTCAACAATTGGTATTAGAGCGAGGTTCCTTGGAAGAAATCCTAACATCTTGAGGTAGATTTGGGATGGCGCACAAGAAGGAGTCTCCATAGTTTGATGGAACATACTATGCTCTCTAGAAGGTATAGATGAAAAGTGTAATGTCCCCTTTTTAGCCTGATGTTGTTTGTGGATGGTTTAGCCTATTCCTGACCTTCGTAAGCTAATGTGCATGGTTAGGGGGTCTTCTTGAGGCAGTTACCTGATCGGTGGTTGGTTTCCTGGATTCAGTTAGATTGGAAAATTAAGGGAGATAATAATTAAATTAATTATTTGTAAGGTTATTAAATAAATAAATATTATAAAGTGACCTTATATTTAATTAATTTAATAAAGTGACTTAAATAAAATATTATAACATAAAGTCACTAAAATAAAATAATACTATTATTTTACTAGAAGCTTCTTGGATATGGATTGAAAAAGTATAAAAGAAGATCAAGCCAAGTTTCATTATCATCCAAGAATTGATATTTGCTTTGATGTTGTTGTTTGGTGAGGAAGCCAGCTAGGGTTTCTGCCATTTCCAGCCATTGGGAACGAAAACTCTCATTGGTTATGCAATTTTGAGGCTATGAAACTATCAACTAAGATTATTGCTAAAGTGTGTGCTTCATCCAAGAGTCCAATATGTGCTTAAATTGGAGAATACATTAAGTTTCACAAGGGTTCCAAAGGTTAATCATTTGCAGATCTGAAATTGTTGATGACATGAACAGTGCCATGAATAGTGACATGAACAGTGTGTGAATAGTGTCACACTACAGTACCGTGCTACAGTACCCTCACTACAGTGATTCACTACAGTAACTTGGTGCAACAATCAAAGCATTCTCAGCCTAGACATTTCTAGGCGTTGTTGTACATTATCTGTTGCTCATTGTAGGAGTTCTAAGCATTCAGTTGACTAATGAGTGTTTAATTGAGGGTCCAGGCATGAGTATTTGTTGCTACATGCATCAACATATAGATGTAAACATCATTTAATCTTGTTGTTATCTCATAATCCACCTTGGAGAGCTATTCATGGATAATTAATGTATCTCTTTGTGAATATTTATAATTGTTACAAACTCAGATTTGCTATCCTACATTTCTGAATGTTATCTATGAGAAAATCTGCACATTCTATAGCTCAGCCTGAAGTGAATATGGTTGTAGCTTTATCTTTGTAAGGCATTCATAGTTGTGCAAAGAATTGTTGTAAATCTGCATTCTCCATATATGAATTGTTGTTATAGAACTACTTAGAAATATTTCTATTTAAGGCTCTAAGTTTCAATCCATTGTATTGAATGTACTACTTTAATTCTATGAACAAGTATCTCTATTTACTGCTATTAATATAAACTACTTGTAGTTCTGAAACTCTTTGAATACTCAGTTGACTAGCATGCAACATGTTTGATGGAATGTGTCATATGTCAAACTGAAGCAAATTGGAAAGAATTGTTCCATTTGGGATGGGACACTATAGATCAGAGCTTAGACACTCAATCTTTAGTGGAATCAAACCTTGGAATTCCTTGACACAAGTTGTCCTTTAGTGTTTCATGTGAGGGATCATAATGTTGTATTGCCAACAACAAACAATTCATAAAAATACCAATTAGAACTTAGACACTTTGCATGCCAAGTGTTTGACGAAATGACAACCCATTCAAATTGAGTTTTGGTTCAAAATAAGGCAGAAAATTTGTTTGGCTATATTCCACCTGGGTGGGATATTACAAAAAGTCATCTCATTTCTCTTGGTTATAGTGTTTGGAAGATGGAAGATACAAAGTATACTATTCCTCCAAATGGTCCATCATCTGAAGATGAAGTCAAATAGTATGAGTTAAATGGAAAAGCTAGAGATGCTCTATTAAATGCCTTATCTAACACTAAGTTAGTGAAATCTTTGGATCTAGAAACTACTCATGAGATCTGGGATAAGTTGAAAATTTTATATGAAGGAGATGATTCTATAAAGAGTGCCAAATTACAAAACCTAAAGGTGAGTTATGAAGCTCTGAAGATGAGTGATGATAACATAATGAGCTTTATGCAAAAGTTGAAGAAATTGTCAATGGAATCAAAGGTCTTGGAGGAACTATTAATGAGAATGAGGTTGTGTTGAAGATTCTTAGATCATTGCCTAAATCCTACAATCATAAGGTGTCTGCAATTGAAGAAATTATGAGTGTGAACGAGATTACAAAAGATCAATTTCTTAGAAATTTTACTACTTTTGAGATGAGAGAGTTCGGTGATGCTCTACTAAAGACTGAGACCACTTTCAAAGTCAGCACTTCAGAGAAGACTTTAAGATCTGAGAAGTATGTTGTGGAACCAAATGATGACCTTGATGAGATGGAAGCCAACTTTGTGGATAGAATGCAAAGAGGTACCAGTAAGTTCAAAGGAAAACTACCATTGAAATGCTTTACTTGTGGTAAGATTGGTCACTATGCCTCTAGGTGTCTGGAGAGAATTGAGAAAGTCAGGAAGAAATTTGAAAGTAGACCTAAGATCATAAATAAATGCTATTATGTTAGAGAGGATGATGATTATAGTGTGACATATGATGAGTCTAATGATACTAGTGCAAATGAATGCTTGTTTATTGCTATCAAGGAAGAACATGTGTCTACTAATCCTGCTAGTTGTGTAAAGGAAGAAAACCAGTGGAAGAAAGTGCTTTGTCTATCTGCTAGGTTGAGAAAGATAAGGATGAATGGATTATTGATAGTGGATGTTCACATCACATGACTAGTGATAAAAGTAAGTTTGTAAGTTTGGAAAAGTATGATGGAGGACTAGTTAGGTTTGGAGATGATGCAACCGGTAAGATTTGTGGAAGAGGATCTATCTCTTTTGATGGAAAGCACAATACAGATGACATTCTATATGTGAAGGGTTTGAAGCATAATCTTCTAAGTGTTGGTTAGATGTGTGACCAAGGATATGATCTAAGATTCAAGGATAATGGATGCAAGATCATGGAAAGATCCAAAATAGTGATTACAACTGGTAAGAAGACTAGAGGTAATGTTTATCACTTGAGAGGAGCTAATGATTGTTGTTTGTTGACTCAGACAGATGAGAGTTGGTTGTGGCATAGAAGGATGTGTCATATCAACTTTGACAATTTGGTGAAGATAAGCTCAGTACAAGCTATGAGAGATTTTCTTAAGCTTGTGAAGCCTGCCAATACTATTTTTAAGGAATGTTAATTGGGGAAATAGATAAGGACAAGTTTCAAGAGTAAAGAATAATTTTTTGCTAGATTGCTTGAGATGGTCCATATAGATTTGGGTGGTCCTACAAGAACAAGAAGTTTGCAAGGAGACGAGTACTTTATGTTGCTTATTGATGATTATTCTATAATGACTTGGGTCACCTTTTTAAAACATAAATCAAAAGCCCTAGACATGTTCAAATATTTCAAGGCAATGGTTGAGAATGAGTTAGAATTGAGGATCAAATGCTTAAGGTATAATAGAGGAGGTGAGTTTACATCAAATGAATTCAATATTTTCTGTGAAGAACATGGGATAAAGAGACAATTATCTTCTCCTAGGACTCCTCAATAGAATGGAGTTGTTGAAAGAAAGAACATGATAGTTCAAGAGGCTGCTAGGTCAATGATGAAGGAGGCAAACCTACTGGAAGTGTATTGAAGAGAAGCTATACATGTATTGTTGTCTACATTCAAAATAGAGTTCAAGTCAAAGGTAATGGTATTAAAACTCCCTATGAATTGTGGTATGGAAGAGTTCCTACAATAAAATATTCCAAAGTTTTTTGAAGCAAATGTTATATCAGAAGAGAAGAAGAGTTAGGCAAGTTTGTTGCTAGGTGTGATGAAGGAATTTTCCTTGGATACTCTACTAAGAGTAAGGCCTACCAGTGCTATAATAAGATCATTGAGAGTACTAATGTGAAGGTTGATGAAGATAGGGAAAGAATATCAGATTTGAGTGGCCATGAATTAGATGAACCTGCTGTTACAGTAAATGAATAAAAAGTTGAATAGAAAGATAGTCATGAAGGCTTTGGAAAGTGTTGTTAAGAATCCCAGGTATGTAAAGATTAATCATTCTAAAGATCAAATTATTGGTGACAAAAGCAAAGGGGTATTGACAAGGAAAAGAGTTACAGAAGAACAGGTGAACTACTATTTACTTTCAAAGATTGAACCTATAACTGCAAGTTAAGATTGCAAAGATGAAAATTGGGTAAAGGATATGGAAGAAGAGATGATATAGATAGAGAAGAATCAAACTTGGGAATTGGTTCCTAGACCTGCTGATAAGAATGTGATTGGAATTAAATGGGTTTTTAGAAACAAGATGAATGAAAATGGAGAAGTAGTAAGGAACAAAGCAAGATTGGTATGCAAAGGATATTCTCAGGTTGAATGCATAGATTTTGAGGAGACTTATGCTCCTATGGAAAGGATTGAAGCAATAAGAATGTTTTTTGGCATTTACAGCACACAAAGATTTCAAAGTGTGCTAGATGGATGTGAAGTCTCCATTCTTGAATGGAGAGCTGGAAGAAGAGGTTTACATTGAATAGCCAGAAGGATTTTAGTTATCAGACCAAGGTGACATGGTGTGCAGATGGAAGAAATCCTTGTATGGACTAAAGCAAGCTCCTAGAAATTGGTATGCAAGGTTGGACAAGTATTTGTTACAATTAGGGTTCAGTACAGGTACTACAGACATTAATCTCTATTTCAAAATTAATGATGATCAAATCCTGATTATTGTAGTCTTTGTTGATGATATTATCTTTGGAGGCAATGAAGGTATGTGTAAGAAATTTGTAGAAGAAATGCAAAAGGAGTTTGAGATGTCTATGTTTGGTGAAATGAATTTCAAGTTCTAGGATTGTAGATTACTCAATTAGAAAATAGAATTTTTATTTCTCAATCCAAGTATGTGAAAGAGTTGTTGAAGAAGTTTGGAATGGAGGATTATAAGCCAGTATGTACCCCTATGGTAACTAGTTGTAAGCTAAGAAAGAATGATGAATCACATAAGACTAACTAGAAAAAGTATAGGTCTATGATTGGAGGACTACTTTATCTAACCTATACCAGACAAGATATAATGTATGCAGTTTGTCTTATGGCAAGATTTCAAGATCCTAGAGTGTCACATGCGTTGGTAGTTACAAGGATCATGAGATATTTAAAAGGCACTTCAGACTATGGATTGTGGTGTCCTAAAGATACTGACTTCACTCTTAGTGCTTATACAGATGCAGATTGGGCTGGAGATGTTGATGATAGAAAAAGTACAAGTGGAGGTGCTTTCTTCTTGGGTAATAGATTGGTTTCATGGTTAAGCAAGAAGCAAGATTTAATTTCTTTGTCTACTGCAAAAGCATAATATATTGTTGTAGCATGTTGTTATACTCAAGTGCTATGGATGAAGCAAACATTGAAGGATATAAGAGTTGTGTATGGAGAACTAATTTCAATCTTTTGTGATAGTACAAGTGATATAAACATTTCAAAGAATCCAATGATGCACTCAAGAACAAAGCATATATCAATAAGGTATCACTTTCTAAGAGAAAAGGCAATAGAGAATGAAGTAAAGATGGAATATGTGTCTACAAAGTATTAGATTGCAGATATTTTCACAAAGCCTCTGTCTAAGGATACTTTTGAGTATCTCAGGTAGAAGTTAGGGGTCATTACCCCTCCTACTCTAAAGTAAGATGCATAGGAAGTGAATTAGTCCAGTGGTGCCCAAAGTCTCATTTTTTTGATCTAAATTGATGTTTTGAAGGCTACCTCTCAGGGGGAGTAGGTAGATGTTGCCAATATGAGTTCCTGATAAAGAGTAGTAAGTGTTAAAGTGTTGCTGACAAGGGGAGTAGTGTAGTGGTAGTAAGATCTGAGTTGAGCTTTAATAAATAAAGAGGGAAAGAAGTTTTGGCAGCCTTTGCCATTGATGTCAAAAGGGGAGAGAAGTTCATGTAAAAAACTTAAGGAGAGAGATTCTGATTGATGTCAAAAGAGGGAGAAAGTTGCATCCAGAGAAAGCATAAAGTAAGTGGGAGCAAATAAGCAAAGCAAGTTTGTTTGTCTTGATGGTTTTTAACATCATGTGTTGCCATCAATTACAAAGAGGGCTCAGATTGTTGCAAGTACGAGCAATAAGTGTTGTCATTGATATCAACACCTAACCTGTTATCATCTAAGGAAGTTATTTGGATATGTTTGACAAGTGTTTGAGAAGTTAGTGCAATTGAAGAACTGTTCTATCTCCTAGAACAGTGCAGTGTTTTACTCTGCATATCCTATAGATTGAATATCTTTGTATGCAGTTTGAAAGTTATGTTAAGGGATGTCTGTAGTTTCTATATCTCAAGTTTGATCCTCTGATGTGAAGATTTGAGTGAGTTATGTTCACTAGAGTAAAAACTATTTTTCCAAGTATTCAATGGTGACAAGGAGAATGTATCTTGCTCTGCATTTCTCTGCATTTAAGTTTTATAGTTTGCGGTTCTAGAATTAAGTTTGGGGTGATGTTATGTGTCTCCAGTTGAAGTGGTTCATGATTTGGTGCTCCACAAGTGATCTTTTCTTTGTGACATTGGTTGACAGTAATGTTTAAGTGATTTACTTTGAAGAATCTTCTGGATAGAGTGTTTGGAGGTTGTGTGAAAGTTCTTGGTGATTGTACCATGCTTGTGGATGTTTCTAGATCATGTTCCATCTTTTTGATTGGTCTAGAGAGTATAATTTAGATCATGGTTGAAGTGTGTTCCTAAAGGTCTTAGTGTTAACACTAGTTTTGGCCGACCTAGTTGTTTTCACTACTTGTGATTGTGCTTTGGAGTTTGTGAAAGCATGTTGTTGCATGGAAGATTGTATTTGAGTCCTTGCTAAGGTGTAGTGTTGTCCGCATTCATTCCTTTCCACCATGGGAATGTTGAGGTCTAGACCTAATTTGAATATTGGTTAAGTTTGTTGTTTGTGCCAACCTTGAAGATTGTTTCCAAGGTTGCAGATGTATAAATATGAGTTAGATGATCGAGAAATTTGGTGAAGTAATTGAGATAGATGAAATGTCTACACAAGAAGAATCATTTTTTTGTACGTGTGATCCAAATGATATGATAGTGAGTGGTAAAGAATATATTTTGATGCAGAGAGGTTGCAATAGATTCAGTTGAGTTTGTGGTGGATCCCTGGTTGCTATGAGATCCATTCTCATTGTAACTATCTTCTTCTACTTTAGGAAATGAGACCCTTTGGCAGTGAACCTCTTTCTTTAGCAGTGAGCCCCTTCTTTTTGTATTAAGCATTTTGGGCAGTGAACCTCTAACAGTGAGCCTTGTTGTAATTTTGATATATCATTTATATTGTGAGTTAATCCTCACTGTGGTTTTTCCCTCATTAGGTTTTCCACATAAAAAATCTAGTGTCTCACATGTGTTGAATGTGTGGATGTGCTTAAGTTTATGATTTCATGCTTTCATGGTTAAATCATAATAACAGTGATTAAGTGGTTGATGTGTTGATGCTTATAGAGAACTAATTTCAATCTTTTGTGATAATACAAGTGATATAAACATTTCAAAGAATCCAATGATGCACTCAAGAACAAAGCATATATCAATAAGGTATCACTTTCTAAGAGAAAAGGTAATAGAGAATGAAGTAAAGATGGAATATGTGTCTACAAAGTATTAGATTGCAGATATTTTCACAAAGCCTCTGTCTAAGGATACTTTTGAGTATCTCAGGTAGAAGTTAGGGGTCATTACCCTTCCTGCTCTAAACTAAGATGCATAGGAAGTGCATTAGTCCAGTGGTGCCCAAAGTCTCATTTTTTTGATCTAGATTGATGTTTTGAAGGCTACCTCTTAGGGGGAGTAGGTAGATGTTGCCAATATGAGTTCCTGATAAAGAGTAGTAAGTGTTAAAGTGTTGCTGACAAGGGGAGTAGTGTAGTGGTAGTAAGATCTGAGTTGATCTTTAATAAATAAAGAGGGAAAGAAGTTCTGGCACCCTTTGCCATTGATGTCAAAAGGGGAGAGAAGTTCATGTAAAAAACTTAAGGAGAGAGATTCTGATTGATGTCAAAAGAGGGAGAAAGTTGCATCTAGAGAAAGCATAAAGTAAGTGGGAGCAAATAAGCAAAGCAAGTTTGTTTGTCTTGATGGTTTTTAACATATGTGTTGCCATCATTTACAAAGAGGGCTCAAATTGTTGCAAGTATGAACAATAAGTGTTGTCATCGATATCAACACCTAACATGTTATCATCTAAGGAAGTTATTTGGATATGTTTGAGCAAGTGTTTGAGAAGTTAGTGCAATTATAGAACTGTTTTATCTCCTAGAACAGTGCAGTGTTTTACTCTGCATATCCTGTAGATTGAATATCTTTGTATGCGGTTTAAAAGTTATGTTAAGGGATGTCTGTAGTTTCTATATCTCAAGTTTGATCCTCTGATGTGAAGATTTGAGTGAGTTCTATTCACTAGAGTAAAAACTATTTTTCTGAGTATTCAATGGTGACAAGGAGAATGTATCTTGCTCCGCATTTCTCCACATTTAAGTTTTATAGTTTGCGGTTCTAGAGTTAAGTTTGGGGTGATGTTATGTGTCTTCAATTGAAGTGGTTCATGATTTGGTGCTACACAAGTGATCTTTTCTTTGTGACATTGGTTAACAGTAATGTTTAAGTGATTCAATTCAAAGAATCTTCTGGATAGAGTGTTTGGAGGTTGTGTGAAAGTTTTTGGTGATTGTAACATGCTTGTGGATGTTTCTAGATCATGTTTTCATCTTTTTGATTGGTCTGGAGAGTATAATTCAGATCATGGTTGAAGTGTGTTCCTAAAGGTCTTAGTGTTAACACCGGTTTTGGCTGACCTAGTTGTTTTCACTACTTGCGGTTGTGCTTTGGAGTTTGTGAAAGCATGTTGTTGCATGGAAGATTGTATTTGAGTCCTTGCTAAGGTGTAGTGTTGTCCACATTCATTCCTTTCCACCATGGGAATGTTGAGGTCCAGACCTAATTTGAATATTGGTTAAGTTTGTTGCTTGTGCCAACCTTGAAGATTATTTCCAAGGTTGCAAATGTATAAATATGAGTTAGATGATCAAGAAATTTGGTGAAGTAATTGAGATAGATGAAATGTCTACATGAGAAGCATCATTTTTTTGCAGGTGTGATCCAAATGATATGATAGTGAGTGGTAAAGAATATATTTTGATGTAGAGAGGTTGCAATAGATTTAGTTGAGTTTGTGGTGAATCCCTGGTTGCTATGAGATCCATTCTCATTGTAACTATCTTCTTCTACTTCAGGAAATGAGACCCTTTGGCAGTGAACCTCTGACAGTGAGCCTTGTTGTAATTTTGATATAGCATTTATATTGTGAGTTAATCCTCACCGTGGTTTTTCCCTCATTGGGTTTTCCACATAAAAAATCTAGTGTCTCACATGTGTTGAATGTGTGGATGTGCTTAAGTTTATGATTTCATGCTTTCATGGTTAAATCATAATAACAGTGATTAAGTGGTTGATGTGTTGATGCTTATAAGAAGTTAAGTTTTAGTTACAACTGATTCACGCCCCCCAGTTGTCTTGTGCATTGCAGCATGGGTGACCTTACTAGTAAACTAAGCGACCACTAAGTGACCCTATCATGTTTTCATGCACATGTTTCTCTTTACTTTGGTGCTTAAAAGGTCTATTTTTGCTCCAGTTTGCATGTAAATTTGACCTTAACTAAGCATAGTCTATTCTTAGCCCATTTTTCACTCCCAATCATCCATAATTAAATCCCATTTATCTATTCTTATCTCACCTTCTTCTCATGCTAGCTCTCCTTCCTCCATGAGTAATAAGCTATCAATCTTAGTTCAATATCTAATCAATTGAGTTCTTTGATCAATCAAGCTTGTTAATTCATCAATCAAAGGAGTTAACTTCTCAATCAATCACACCTCTTGTGAGCTCTTAAACACTATAAATATCCCCTCCCATGAGAAATAAGAGAGGCAAATTCATTGTTACAGCCATTTGAAAAGCTTTGCTTTTGCTCTCCACTAGCATCTTGATGCTCATTGCGGGACTTGTGTGCCTTTTCTTTCATGTTTAGGGTAGTTTTCCAAGCTTTCTAAGGCTTCCATAGCATTGATATGCTCTCAATTTTCTCCCACCATAGACATTGTGCTCACAGAGTGCATGTATAGCACTCATAACTCTCCAAGATTTCTCAATTTTAGCTTTCAAAGCTCAAGTCATTTCAAATCAATTACTCCCTTTATCCTTGTTGCCAAGAGGAAGACCTTGTTGCTACAAGGGAGAAAGAGGTTGCCATATACAAGGATTTCTAAGGATAGTACGAATCTCATGCGCCAAATTTAAAACATGTTCTTTAATGCTTTTGTGGTAATTAACTAATCAAATTGCTCTTGAAGAAAGTAATACTTTGTTGCTCTACTCTTGATAGGTTATGCATTATTAGTGTAGTTTCCTCTCATTACATTAGATTAATTTTTATTTTCTTTCATAGATTAAATTTCCTTATTCTATTAGATTAGTTTTTTATTTGCTTTCCAAAATTGATCTTGAAAACAACAAAAACATAGTTAGATTTGCATTAAGAAAAGTCATCCTAGGTTTGCATTCATATTTCAATTCATAGTAATTAGATCATCATATCAAATCCTAAAAGAACAAAAAAAGAATTTCTTTGCATACATTTAGATTGCATACATCAAAAACCCAAAAACATTAGAAAAGAGAAAATAAAAAACTAAGTGTACAAAACCCTCAATTTCATCACGAGGTCAAACATCTAGTGAAGTCATAGAAAAACCTTTGGTCACATTACAAAGTCAAGATTAAACAAAAAGTCAACTCTAGCTCAACTCTACTCAACTCTCTCTCTCTCTCATTCAAGCATACGAGTGTGCCCAAGAGTTAGAGGTGAGTGGGTTAGAGAAATCCTTGAGGAAATAGAGACAATACATCCTAGACAACAAACACCTCAAATGGTAGAAGAGTACGAGAACACTCTCAAGATTATCTAAAACATAGAAATCATATATGCCAAATTATACAAGAACAAGACAACAACATAGAATGCCTAAGAATCATCAATAGACAAAATTGACACCCATCTAGGTGTTGGAACCTAAGGAATCCAAATAGGAGATCGAAAACTAGTGACCCTTCAAGTCATAGGGTTATCTCTATCATCACAATCTTAGAAGAGCAAGAATCAACACATATTAGGCCCCAAGGATAGGCCAACCACTCTCTCTGACATTTTATTTCCATGCAAAAAGAACCATCCCTGGGTTATGCCTCCATTCAACTAGCTTTTTCCATGAGAGTGAGAGTGACTTGGAAGTCACCATTAGCAAGGAGAGGGTCTCATCTATGTTTGTGCTTGAGTCACATTTTGAGTACATATTATGGTGAACCTGGTGTGAATAACAAATCCTTCTAGGATAAGTTATTCGTGTTTCCACTTTGAAATTCATTCATATACCTTTTCAGTTAAGCTTTCTCACTTTTCTATCACCATTTTCATCTTCATCCTCGCTCTCACCATCTCCATTATTCATTCCATTTTTTCTATGGTGTCTACGACACCCCAAATATGACATAATTAAGAGAAAATCAAGGAATTATTCCTTCAAAGGAACCAGAAACACCATCTTTTGATAGATACATGCCATCTAAGTCTTTGGCACCTATAAAAAACTACTTTGACTATGAAGACTCTAACTATGAAAATGATATGAGAGAATCTCATCATTCTCTCACATTCAACAATCCTACATGGGAACAAGGAACGATCATCGAACTAGCTTACTCTAGAGCACCTAGAATGCTTATATGATTAGAAAACTAATGAGTGGATCAACCCTCAACAAGCGACATAGCAACACACCTAGATAATGAGGTAGCACGCTTCGAAAAATACTTGCAAGAGGCTGGGGGGAGGCTCAAGAAGCCTTACATGTCACTTCCAAGAAGAACAAAGAGAAAACACTTCAAGAGAACAAATGGTTGGAACAAATCTTGGAAACCCACAAAGTAGTGAGGCACAAAGAACAAGGACAACTACTCCTACCGATCTTATAGTGATGTTGGTCCAACAAATTAGGACCCTAGAAGTAGAGCAACATCTACAAGATAAGAGAATCAAGTTGAATGAAAATTCACACAACATGAGAACCAAACAAAACCAGGGGCATCTCAAAACCCCTCTTATCTAAGCTTCTATCCACACAATGGAAGAAATGATACATTTCCAAGTGGAGCCCATCTGACACAAAACTATCAAGCCACTTATTCCACTATACCAGGATATCAAGCACAAATCCAACAAACTTTGTCAACAAGGTTGATACTCTCAACCCCACAATATTAGAATGTGTTCTTAGGGACTTACATAGAATACCTATAAGAACCCTTATACCAGACAATCTGTAACATGATACTACCAAGACCTCTCTCAGACCTACCAAAGTTCAAGGGCAAAGGAGATCCCAATTCACACATCAAGGCATATACCAAAGCTATAAGAGAACTCCTCCCTTGGGATGGAGTTGTGATGAGAATCTTCCAAAAGACACTTGAAGGGATTGTATTAGATTTGTACTATCGCTTGCCCGAAGCTTCAATCCACTCCTTCCACATACTCATAGGTGAGTTTGTCATGTCTTTTTACATGAACAAACTCATAGGTGAGTTTGTCATGGCTTTTGACATTCAAATAAACTCATTAAGACTGGAATACATGAATTCCTAACAATGAAACAAGACATTAATGAGTCAATGGCACATTTTGCCACACAATGAAGGCAAGTTCTCTATTCATTGACAATTGCCCCAAACATGGACTACAAAGAACTACATTACCTCTTATTTTATGTCCTTAATAGGGACACCCAAGAGGAAGTCCAAAAACTACCCTACAAAACTTAAGAGGAAGCACTAGAGAGTGCATTGTGAATTGACCAAGCCACCATTAATAGTGGAAAAAAACCTACAATTCAAACGAGAGGTTAATCTATTCAACAAATGATAACAATGGAAACAAGCCCTCTATAATTAAAATACTAAAGAATAATAGAAGTGCAACTATAGATGGGGTGATTGATTAATTACCCATAAACAAGAAGACAAGGGATGACTGTAATGGAAGGGATTATGTCCCACATAATGTCAATGCAATAGAATAGCCCTGCAACAACAATTATTATTAAAGGGAAAACCAACAACCATGGAATCAAAAATAGAACAACTGAAATGACTCATACCGACCTCCCTAGAATCAATAATCAATTTTGTTCTTTTTATAGGGCAATGGGGCATAGTACCGAGTCATACCAAGTCATACTGAGAGTATAATGGGTTCATAAACAAACTCCCAAAAGATCAACAAAGGTTGTTTATTGAAATGTTCCTCAACTCATAGGAAGTCACGACGAACAATAACAAAAGCACTAAAAAAACACCCATCGCACCACAAAACACAGACATGAATATATACCAAGATCCCTTTTTGACCCATAGAAATAACAATGCAAATGGTCAAGGTGCGACAACTAGTGGATTTACTAGCATAGCAAAAATCTTGGAATAAAATATCCTTGTCCAATTAGGACCAAAGGGAGAAACTAGAATGTTAGGGCTAGTAGAAATAATACATGACGAGGAAAGTATTGACTCACCAATTGAACCTAAAGAAGAATCTTATGGAAAGACAATCTTGGCTATGGAACCTACACCACCTCTAATTGGGCCTTATGATTTGGTTGAATATCTTAAGAAAACCTGACCAAAGGGAGAAACTAGAATGTTAGGGCTAGTAGAAATAATACATGACGAGGAAAGTATTGACTCACCAATTGAACCTAAAGAAGAATCTCATGGAAAGACAATCTTGGCTGTGGAACCTACACCACCTCCAATTGGGCCTTATGATTTGGTTGAAGATCTTAAGAAAACCTATGCACATATCCCTTTTATAGATCTCCTTAGAAATTCACCTTCACATCGGTTGGCCCTCCTACAAGCAATTGGGTTGAAATACCTTGATCATAGAATCACTCCACCACTCGATGAACAAATCAACCAAGTGGATCTCAACATGAATCTACCAAATGTAGAACTTCAAGACCCATGTTTCTTCTTTGACTTAAATAAAATGATCTTAGAAGCAAAATTAACAAAGAAAGGAGACCCAACTCTATACCTATAAGTGTGGATTTACAACACTTGCATAAAGAGAACTTTAATTAATGATGAACTAGTGGTAAACATAGTCCCATTTTCCCTCCTAGAAAGGATGGAGTATGGGAACACAAATATCATGACATGCCATGACATGTTGAGAGGATACATGATAATCTAAAAGTGGCCACAATAGGAAAAATCACCCTACTAGTCTCTTTGGGATCAAAGACGGTCCCTACCGTGTTCTATGTCATTGACAAGGACACCATATATAACTTATTGTTAGGGAGACCCTAGATTCATAGAATGAAGGCAATACCTTCCACCCTATTCTAAGAAGCACGATTCTTACATTTGGGAAAGTTTATGTTGCAAAAGGTGATTTGGAACCATTTAGCATGGTCAAGGTAAATGTAACTAAAAGGAAAATAGGCATCCCCATTGACTATGAGTTGCCAATGAATAAAAT
Source organism: Cunninghamia lanceolata (assembly GCA_027924645.1). Classification (NCBI taxonomy): domain Eukaryota; kingdom Viridiplantae; phylum Streptophyta; class Pinopsida; order Cupressales; family Cupressaceae; genus Cunninghamia; species Cunninghamia lanceolata. The sequence continues at coordinate 1,392,127 of BSBN01000201.1, read as the reverse complement.
TTCCATATGTGGTCCCACTCCACAAGCCTTATGACTAAAAAAGACTGAACCTCATGAAACAATAAACAACGTGGAGGTTAAAACTATTGAAAAAGAAGAACCAACAAAACAAAGAGAAATGGTTCCAAAAGATACTACAACTAAAATCATGGAGTGGTTAGAAAAGGAGGGTCCTATTCAATTCCCTTTGGATGTCTTTACAATCAACAAATAAATCAACTAGGGAAGATTGATCAAACCATCCCCTACATAGGTGAACTACCTCAAAAGAAAAAATGGCTTGAATTTGAAACTATGATGCTAGGCTTAAGGGAGGTAGATCCACACACTTTCTCAAATCATGAGGAAGAAACATCAGAGAGTTATACGCCTTTGATGCCACTGAAAGAAATTACGTCAAGTGAGTCATATAGGGTGAAAGAGAGGATGGCCTTATTGTCCTATAATTCCTCATATAGGGTGAAAGTTTAAAATTGTGTCACACTTTTATAAAGGAAATGGCCAACACAAATATATTTTTCAAATTGAACCACCTAAAAGTGACGTGTATGTTTTGAATTTTAAAATGATATAAACTAATGAAATGAAAAATTCTTAATGTAGTTTATGTTTATAGTTTTTCTAATTTTATAAAATTAGTTGGATATAGCTTTTTATAAAGTTCAGAGAATAATTTTAATTGCTATTTTTTTTTTAAAAAGGTTGATGGTACATTAGAAAAAATATAGCAAATTTATTATTTTCTTTGACTCTTCTCTACATAGATAACTTGAAAAATCTAGTGCATGGAGAAAAAAATTAATTTTTGATGAATATTTATTTTTTAATAAATTTTTTAAGTCAAATTTACTCAAAATGTCATAGTTTTGATGAGATGTCATCTTTTATCTAAATTTTTTATCATTAAAAGAAATTTTACCATCTTGGAAAGGATTCTCTCCTCTAGTATGCCATATATATTTTAAAAAATTAAATATATATTTTAATATTTTTAAAAAATTTCTAATTAGGCTCAAATTTGATTATAATAACCTGCTTGCAATAAATTACCAAAATCATAATAGAACTAATCAAAATATATTAAAATAAAGATTTTAGACTCTAAGCTCTATGAAAGGGTGTTTTTAGATTTTTATGAAAATACCCTTGGTTGGATAAATATAGAGTTGAAGTTAAATTTTTGTTGAAGTTTTTGTAAAGAAGTGAGTAGGCTGCCACATGGGATGCCACCTAGACATTTTCAAATGAAAAATTTTTGGCCAAAACTCTTTTTCGCTAGATATTTTTGCATGAAAAATTCCATATAAATAAATATGTTTCCCAAACTTCACATGGAATTATATATTGATTCAATAATTTTGGCCAAAAAAGTTTTGGCTAAAACTCTTTATGCCGCATATGGGCCATGTGGTTTCAAGCAAAACTATTTCACCCAAAATAATTTGGGGAAAAATTGTTTCACCCAAAACCATTTAGTTGGCCCAAAGTGTGACATAGTTCTAAACTTTCACCCTACACCCTTAAGAGATGATATCCATTCCATGATTCCTCCAAAAAGAAACCCAGTCATCCATTCCTAATTTCCTAGGATAGATGGTTCATGATAATCAATCTATATTCCTATTTAAAATTCCAAATTATGTGATATCCTCTAGGTGGATTGGTCATGGTAAGAACTATCATTGGGTAATTTGAATCTAAATATATTTTTAGAGGAATTTGACTCCACTTGGAAGTTGGTTGGAAACATCCTCCAAACAAGCTTGGCTCCAAGGGCCCTATTTTGCTCTTCTAAACAACTTATTTTAGCACCATCATTTTTTTTGACAAGAAAACTTTAGACTAATGTAATTAGAGGAATTTTTCTTGTCCTGAAAGCCCTATGATAAGAATCTCCTCATGATCTTGTATAGCCCCTTTGTAACTCATTCTAGGGACTTGAGATATAACATCAAGTACATTGGTAGAGAAAGAAACAGTAATTTGATTAACATAATCCTTCCTACTAGTGGGAGCCATTTTCCATCAAAAATATTAATCATACATGAAAGACATCAAAAAAGTTCTTCTAGACTAAAGATTTGCATGCTTTGATGAAGACTGGTACACTAAATATTTGTTAGTTAAAGTACTAATACTAATTTCCAACATGTTAGTTATCCTACTGTATATCAAAGAAGAGGATTTAGTTTCAAAATTTTAAATCTTTTATTTATTTATTATTTATTTAGAGGCAATGATATAAGCTTTAAGTAGTTCCTTAATTGCAATAGATTCTTCAATAATTTATCCCTTACATTAAAGTGCCATATGTGAATTCTTAGTGAGTAAAAGCCTCCAATACATTGGTCACTACTATTCTTCTCAAGATTCCTCTAGATCAAACCTTTTAAATTTATCTTCCCAATCTCTCTATCATCAATATGAAAAGGAAGGAGGATAATCAGTCCTTGTACCAAGTCTCTCTAGTGGATTAAAAAACTATGGTCTAGAGATATAGCTAAAAACCTATTCCCTCCACTCCATACCAAATTCCAATACTTTTAAAATTTTAGATCTAGAAAATTCCAACTATCATATTCTTTACTAATGTCCAACTTCACCAACATACCTTTTAGTTATTTTACATAGTTGAATGGATTAACTCATGGGAAATGAGAATCACCTTTGTGATAGCTCTATTAGTGACAAAGCCTCTTTAACTTAGGGATATGAGATTAGGAAAAATAATCTCAATCTAAGAGAGATGGCATTTGAAATGATTTTTTATATTGTATTACAAAGAGAAATCGGATAGAAATCTATGAAAATGAAGGCATTGTAATTTAAGGAATAAGCACATGATGAAAGTGTACATGAAATATCTCAAGTTTTTTTAGTCATTTGAGGTTGTTTTACCACAAAACATATGTTCTTTTGAATTCTATGCTAGAATTAATGAAATAAGGCTATTGGAAATTCATCTAGATTAGGAGCTTTATCTTGCTACATATGAAAGAGAGCATATCATATTTCTTCCTTAGAGAAAGCAGCCAAAAGGTAGTTATTTTATTTTGTCATTACCAAGTTGGAATGTTAATCAAAATTTGAGTTCATGTCACAACATTAGAGGAATCCATATCTATAAAATATATAATATCATCATATAAACCTATTACCTCATCTACAATGTAAAGATCTAATCTATCTGTCTTCATGCTCTTGAAGTGATAGAAGAGGTAATATTACATTCATTTGTACTTAAGAAGAATTATAGGAAAAACAAATTATTGTGATCCCCATCCTTAAGTCAAACCTCTCTTATTTTTATCTCCAATAATTTTTTTCTCTTTTTTGTATTTTTGTTAAGTGTGCTAGTAGGTCCTTTCTTTGATGTAAAAGTCTTGATCCATGTCTACCACTTAAATTAGTTCATTGAGAGAATCCAATTCTACCTCAATTAAGAAGAAAATTATTGTGATCCCCATCCTTAAGCCAAAACTCTCTTATTATTTTGTCTCCAATAGATTTTTTCTCTTTTCATATTTTTGTTAAGTATGCTAGTAGGTTATTTTTCTTTTTGTAAGAATCTTTATCCATGTTTTCCACTTGAATTAGTTCATTGATAGAATCCATGTCTATTTCATTTTAGTTTTACTCTAAGAATATATTCTTGAAATGTTTGTTATACCACTCCTTTACTTGCATGCTTTTTGTAGACACCTAAAATTGGCTTGCTTTGCAAACCAGTTTCCTGTACCTTTACACTAATCTATCCCTCCTATTAATTAAATAAATTCATTTTATTTAATTAATTTATCCCTAACCATCTGCCTATCCCTTGTGATCAATTAATTCCCTTAATTTATCACTAGACATTACAACACTATCCTCATCAATCAAATAAATATTTCTAATATTTATTTAGTTCATTTTCTCCATTTCCCTAATCCTTGTTAATTAGATAAATCATTCTTATCTAATTAATCTATCCTACTGATCAATCTACCCTAGCCTACCTATCCCCTAGACCTAGGTTAATTAAGCTAAACACTTAGCCCATCCTTCCACACACCTTTTGAATAAAAATCAATCTTTTATTCAAATGGTCAAATCTCCCTTACCCCTCATTTATCACCCTCTTACACATGTAAGAGTACCTCTTCACATCTCCACATAAAGGTGAATTTTTAATTCACACTCCCCCATGAGTTAAATTAAAAATTCACTTGTCATGTCCACTCTTCCCAAAAAAGAATCTTTAATTCATTTTTATCCTCCACACCTTTCCCCATGTGAATTTAAAATTCACTTTTAATGAGAGCCCTCCAATCCCATTGACCAAGATTCAACCCTTGGTCTCTCTCATCCACTCCTCTTGTGACAATTGTCACAAGGCTATGGCTTTAATCCAAACCCTAACTCTCATCCATTTCTAGCCCTTGATCTCATCTTTTGATCCTCACCCTCCATCCTCTTTTCATAAAATCTATAAATGAGACCCTCACCTAAGCCATTGAGGAGGGACTTCTTGATGTATCAAACCTCTACCAAAATCTCTCCACATTCTCCTCATCATACGACCATAATGTCAAAATCATGCCTCATTCCTATCTCCATCTCCATCTAATCCCTTAATCAATCAATCCCCATGTCATCTACATTGTGTTGCAAGAATTGAGCAATCCACATTTCAGTCATCATGGGTAAAATCTGAGGAGCTATCTAGTGCAACTCCTTCCCTAAGGGAACAAGAGCTCTCACAAAGCCCGTGCCCCAAAGTGACATATGCTTGCAATCGCTGATTGTTTCCAACAATCACAATAGAAACACATTAGTATTATATTAACAAACTTCGATTAGAAAAATCTTAACCAAATCATCTTGTGAATAGAAATAAGGCAACATACCACTTAATAAACCAGGGCTACACTTGCGGGTTCTGAACTGAGTATAGCCGCGAAGTTATACTTTAGGTATTTTAGAATCAAGTGTAATTACAAGGTGAGATACAAAACACTCCAAAGTGCCTAGAAACAGATTTAGAGTATTGCAAAGGTGTGTTACATGAACTTCATAACATGACACATGATCACATCATGACACAAAAGTGATTCTATTAGTCACAAATATTGAAGAGCTATTGGCTATTTTCTATGACTGTGAATTTTTAAAAATTTTCAAAAAACATTTAGGGTACAATCTGTACCGTATGGATCCATACCGTACAAAATTGTGACCCTCGCTACACTGATCTATACATTTGCCTATTTTCTGTAATTGGTGGTTTTTTGTGTTGTAGGCCATTCATTTTATAGGGTTAATGTATTTGTTTTGAAGGTCGTTTGTTTAAACCTGCCACTCCTTATACCTCCCGTCGCCACCAGTGGCGGTGACCTATACTTGGTTGACACTTGCCAACCACTTGTCGCCGCCCTTTCTGCCTATCTCCACCATTTGCAACCCTTTGGTCACTGCCAATTGACCACCCAAACCTCCAGTCGCTACCCGCCTAACATCCCAAATACTCATCGCCACCACATATTCACCTGTCGCCACCCCTACAGCACCCATCCTCCATTTGTCGCCACCACCAAAAACCCTCTCATTGCTACACCATTCCTTGTCGCCACCTCCAGGATCTCCTCGTTGCCTACAAACACCTCCCCATCGCCACCCATGACCTTAGTCGCCACCTCAGCTCCACATCGCCGCTCGCTTCAAACCAGCGACATATCCCATTCGGCCCTCCTATCTCCGTCGCCACTGGCAAACATTTAGCAACTCCACCATCCTTTTAGCTTTGTCACCTCCAGTTACCTCTGTGTCACCACCCATCGGTAGTGTCAAACCCTTAGTTACCGCTACTCATCCTTCACTCTACACACATACCACCGGTTGGCCTCCCTTCACAGACAATACAGGTTTAAAAATGTTCCTTCAGCGGTCTTTACAAAGGTGAAACCCTAAACTCAGCCCCTTTCATAATTCCTTTTCTTTAATTTTTTGGGTGGATCTTGCCCCTGGTCATATCAGTGACCAGGGGCCCTAATATAAACCGCTAGCGTAAAATGTTAACTACCACTGTTAATCGTACATGTGATCAGAAAATTGCAAACAGTTAGCAGTTTGCACCAAACGATCAAAGTTAGCATCTTGTGCCTCCACATACCAAAATAGGCTTTTTTTCAAACTTACACAACTTTCACATACGAAGTCAAAAATTCACAAACAAGGACTTGCTGAAAATATGACAAGGCAAACTACGTAGTGGTGAAGGAATTTTTAGGTGACTATACCATTTTCCTACATTTTGTATTAGTCAAAGCCAAACCTACTTGTAATCTTCAAATGCTCATAACTTTTCTATTTTTCATCAAATTTTCACAAATTTTTTTTTAAATTGCATAGAATTTCGTATAGAATCTGTTTATGCACTTCTTTTCTCTATATCAGTTCATTTTGCATCATATTTTAGCATATTCTTGATTTTTGCATAAAAATCATCTTGGCTAGTCTACTTGCTCCGTTTTCATTCTTGTGACTTGCAGGTGATCATTCGGGGCTAGAACAACATCAAGAACAACATATACCACAGCTTGGATAGTGAAAAGAATCTAGGTACATCCATTTTAATCTTTCATCTTCAATCTTGTTTTGATCACACACTTCGATTTGGGCTTCTAAAATGAATCATTGTTTGATCACACATCATTGAAATTGGGCATAAAATCAACCAGTGTCTTCATTCACATCTTGATTTGGGCTTTAAAATGAATCATTGCTTGACGTGTCTCTCACACTTTTCTTTTTTATAAGGGTCAATTAACCAAGTGCGAGTGTGAATCAAGTGTGCATGTGTATGCTCTCTCCTTGCACCGCAAGGTGATCTTGGAGATCAAAAACACCTCACTTGATTTGCTTTTGTTTACCCTTTCCTAGGAGGCCTACTAGGGGATTTCATTACCCTTAGGGATGACCTCATTCGAGGCTGAATTGAAAGACACCCTCATTGAAATCAAAATCTTGTCACTCTTGGCTAAGCCCCAAAGAACTTTCTACCTTTGGGAAGTGAAGGTGAAGGGTGGGTTACCCCCTTCTCCTGGCTGTGTGATAGGATTTCACTTTCAATTCGTAGTCAACCTCGTATAAAGATAGCCCAAACCTAATTGGCCATACACCATCAAACTAGACATTAGGGCATGTTGATGTGTTTTCCACATGTGCTTGTTTAATCATCATCATATTCTTCAAATTCAAAATTCAAAATTGCTTGTGTCTTGTGTGAGTGATTCATGATTGTACATGTGTGATCATTTCATTGAACATTGCCAAAACAAGCTAAACATCAAATACATAAAGACAAGTCATTCAACTCATTCAAATCTAATCACATTCATCCTAATCACTCATTTTTTTTGCCACTTCATTCCTAATCACATCCAAGTCATCCTAAATCTATCCTAATCATATCCTTGTCACTTTACATCACCAATCATCATCATTCTATCTAAATCATTATCCAAACAACATCATTCTAATCATTACACATCATCATTATGTCCATTCTTGTCAAATCAACCTCAATCCCAATCATCCTTAAGCACATCCTAGTCACATCTCCATCCTTCATCCTCATCCTATCAACATCCATCCCAATCATTATCCAAATCCCCCAACATCATTATCAAACTCCAAATCCAAATCAACCCAATCAAAAATCAAGACCTTAATTGATTATCCAATCAAATCAACCAAATCAACCCTCTTGCTTAAGATCATTAGTCTATCAAAAGCATAGAGAATTATCCATCAAAAACAAATAAAATCAAATCATCTTAAGGTCTTGAAATTTTGATCCCAACATTAGAATCATCCATTATCCTCCATTTCATCTAATATCTCTCCAACAAAATGGATCCTTATGAAGCAATGCAACACTTACAAAGACTTAGAAAAGTCTATGAGAACATGGATCCTAATGCTAAGGAAAAATGCAAAAATGACATTAAGGACATACCCTTAGCACACCTCATCATTAGAGAATCCCAAGCCCCTACCCAACCTTCATCATATCAACAAACATCCTACACATCATCCCCATCCACATCATATTAATCTTCATTCTTTCAACCTTCAAACCAACCTACATCTTACATATCCACTTCATCAACCTCATATCAACCTTCAACCTCGTACCAACTTCCATCATATCAACCTTCATCATATCAACCTTTACCCTCATATCAATATTCATCCCCTTACACATCCATGCCATCATACCTATCCAACCAATTAATACCTCCACCTTATCCATCCCCCAACCTTTGTCATGCTTGCTTTGATCAAGGGAACACCAATCTATCACACCTTATCTCTGAAATCCAAACCTTATATCCACAACCATTTCCCCATACAAATCCCCCATCCTCTAATCCCCATCCTATCAACCTTAATCCATCACCCTACCTACCTTACAATCCATCAATCCAAACCCCCCTAACACAATGTTCCTCCAATCTCAATCGATCACCCTATGTATCTCCCAATCCACCAATCCCTATAACCCATACACCATCAAATCCACCATCAAATCTTCCAAATCCTAACACTATCACATCCAAAGAATCCTTGTGGGATTTCCTCCAAAGAACATCACCAAGCAAAGCAATGGAATCCCCCAAATACTCCACCCCTCCAACACCACCATCTAGTCCAACACCTATCCTTGAACCTATCCAAGAACCATCACTACCTAATCCCATCACCCATCTATCCAATCCCAATCCTAATCCCACACCAACCACCCTCATTATCCATCCATTATATTGTTCTTCAACCCATACACTCATGAAAGACACCATCCATTGGCTATTAGCAAGGAATCAAACACCCTCATACAATCCAACACCCACCAAATCTCTTCAACAACCCCCTATCATAAGTCAAGAACCATCATGTAGCCATGTTCAAGAACCCATAAGTCAAGCACCTATCACATCTATCCAAGCACCAACCACATCTATCTAAGTCACTCCCACTTCTATCCAAGCACATAAGCTATGTCAAGAATCAAATCCAAAGCATGTTGAAACATCAACCCCTTCTCCTAATCATGATCTAACCATCCCATCTAATCCCATCCCCAATCTCCTCCCATCTATTAATCAACTTATTGATCTCCCACCATCTTCTACCATGCATTTACCATCACCTATGAATCCTTCACCTCCATCTACCAATCCCATCCCAAATCCACCCTCCTATTCACTTGGACAAAGCACTTTCATCCATGGTGACCCCCTCGTAGGAGGTGAACAACTTCCATCCACCACCTATTCTTCTCCAACAAATAATGGACTCGCGTCTTGTTTCCAAAGCACCAAAAATCCCATTGTATGTCGCATACTCCAACATATGAACTATCAAGGAAAAGGCTTAGGCCTTCACGAACAAGGCATCTTGGAGCCCATCCACACCACATTCCATCCATCCTCGCATGGCCTTGGCTATACACCCCAAGGCAAACAATATAAACATGTTGATACCATCCACCCACCTTCCAAAATCCATTCATCCAATCCCAAACATGGTGCATCTCATCGCACCCCCAAAGCATATGTCGCCATCCCCCCTCCATCATCATATCATTTGCAAAAGCATGTGACCATCCATCTCCCTCCATCAAATTTACCTCTACTACTTCCAACTCCAAATATTCCTATTAAATCCACTTTACCTCCTATCCTACCAACTCCCAACATCCCTATCCACAAATCCTCTTATCCTCCCATCCTCCCAAACTTCCCTATCCTCAAATCCCTTCATTCATTTATCCATAAATCCACTTTTTACCACTCCACCCATAAACCCCCTAAATTTCCCAATCAAGACCAACAAAAGCACACATCTTTCAAGCATGAAGCTTCCCCCAAATCCATGGGATTCAAAAGTAATAATTTGAATGCCTCAATGCATAAAGTTCAAAAGCCTAAAGATATTATCCCTTCCAAGCAAAATGAAAAATCCAAAAGGCTATCAAAACCCCAACCATCAAAAGAAAAAGAAAAACCAAAAATGGTGTGGGTCCCTAAGCAAAGATCAATCAAAACAAATGAGGCATCCACCTCCCAATCCACTCCACAATCCCAAACATCATGCTCCCCATCTAAAAATCCCATAATTCCTAAGTCCATTTGGGTCCCTAAAACCCCAAACCAACCATCCAAAAATCCCCCATCCCGATCCCCATTACTCCCAACTCCACATCCAAAGTACAAGCTTCCAAATACATCACGGTGTGTGCAATCATTGGTCTTGGTTCCCCTCCACCACTTGACATTCCCACATACCCCCATTTCTCCATCTTTCATCCACTATCCTACATATCTTCCCATCACACTCCTATGGTCCATGCTTTTGCATAATCCACGTCATAATCTACATAATCCACACCATAATCCATTATCCACCATACAGTCCATCTTCTCCTATCTACCAACATTCACGCAATCATCATCCATAATGCTATCCAACATGGGACCATCTTCTCCTTGCTATAGAAATAGACGCTAGAGTCCCCATCCATCAAAAAAGCAAAAAAATCAAAAAATCAAGAAAATAGTAAACAGAAAAAATCCATCCAAATGGTGAAAACCACTCCTTGTGGCGCCTTGGGCAAGTACCATGATGAAAACCCCTTGTGGGTGTCATGTGTAATCCCTTCTCCATCCATTTTGTATCCCTACACGTGTGGGCAAAACCATATCCTTCATCCACATCCATAATATCCTTTGCACATCTTATCCACTATCTTATCCTTATCCTATCATATTCCTATCCACCATCCCCTGTTTATTCTATCATTCCCCATCCATTCTATCCACTATATCTCCCACCTTAGATCTTGATAAAGACAAGGGGAAAAATATCAAAAACATGCTTTGGAGACCTCTTGGCATACTCCCTTTGTAAGTATATCCTCCATCCATCTACTGCAAAGTCCACCCATTCAAACATGAACCCATCATGCAAAATTCTTTAAGAATTGGGGCATATGATTCCTTGCAACCTAGCCCTTGGAGAAAATCCTTATCGCCATCTCCCATCCATCTATCTTGCATCCATATCTCTATCTTCCAATCCATCTATCATGAATCTCCTCCCTCTCCAACCCCATCACCCTCACCTCTAGACTTGATGTTCCCTTGTCATTGGTATCGAGTGTAAAGGTTACCCACATGAAATCCAATGCAACCATCTCATAATAAACCATTCCTTTTCCAAAATCATGAAAATCTAAAAACTCAAAAAATCATGAAAATCCAAAAACTCAAAAAATCATGAAAATACAAAAATAATAGAAAACACAGAAAATCCCTAAAAATATATCCATCACAAAATCAACATTGTTCCATCAACATCTCATCATGTTCCAACATCCTCAAAATCACCCAAATCATCCAACACATCATCTTCCAACATCATCACATCTATCCTCAATGATCTTACACTAGATCCAAACATTGCATCACCTATCAAATCATTGTCTCTTAATAAAAAAATCATCAACTATCAAATCAGCATCAACCACAACTTGTCACCATCACATCTTGAGCCAATCTTACAACATCAACTAAGCATGATCCAATCATCAATCGATTCCAGCCTTAGGATATATCGTTCCTATGATAGGCAAAATCTATCCAATCATCATCCATCTTGGCAAGAGAGACAATGGCTATTTGTTTTGGTTCGTTGGTCTTTTGGTTTTTGATTTTTATCTTTTGTCCTATTCGAAGATCACATCAAAGCTACCTTGATCTCACTATATCATGGTATGTGCCAAAAATATCTAGAATGGGGCATAGTCTTTCTTTTTTGTATGATGTGCTTGTGGGTTGGTCTCATTACTCCAAGCTAGTATTTATATCTTGTGGATCATAGGGTTAGTTCTAGCATATTGATCTCCTTATGCATCTAAGGTTCATCATACCTTTAGTGTACTAAGGACTTATGCTATGAGTCCCCTTCCCTCGTCTGGACAAGGTTGTACTATCTTGGGCATGCATGAGATCATCCCTTTGTCTGTGTGTCTAGTCCATGCAAATGTTGGATAAACATCATCACCCTGGTCTTCTATACTATGGTGAAAATATCCACTTTGCTATATCAAACCTAGGATTGTTCTAAATCATTTTCAGTACAATGATCATCCACCAATCAATCTCCCAACATTATCACACTTTCATCTCACCCCTTATCCTCCAACCACTTCTACCAATCTGTTCTATCCATTTCGAGAGCACAACTGTGTTCTTGCAACTCGCCTATCCTCTATAGGGGGAATCACCCTTACCAATTATCCCCAAACCTTACCCTATTCTTCTAAGCCAAAATCTTTTTTCTATCCAATCCAACTCTATTTTTTAACTTCTTTCAAATGATGTTACTTAGCTACAACACCATCTCAAAGAGGGGCAAATGTAGACACCTAAAATTGGCTTGCTCTGCAAACTAGTTTCCCATACCTTTACACTAATCTATCCCTCCTATTAATTAAATAAATTTATTTTATTTAATTAATTTATCCCTAACCATCTGCCTATCCCTTGTGATCAATTAATTCCCTTAATTTATCACTAGACATTACAACACTATCCTCATCAATCAAATAAATATTTCTAATATTTATTTAGTTGATTTTCTCCATTTCCCTAATCCATGTTAATTAGATAAATCATTCTTATCTAATTAATCTATTCTACTAATCAATCTACCCTAGCCTACCTATCCCCTAGACCTAGGTTAATTAAGCTAAACACTTAGCCAACCTTGCTTAGCCCATCCTTCCACACACCTTTTGAATAAAAATCAATCTTTTATTCAAATGGTCAAATCTCCCTTACCCCTCATTTATCACCCTCTTACACATGTAAGAGTACATCTTCACATCCCCCCATAAAGGTAAATTTTTAATTCACACTCCCCCATGAGTTGAATTAAAAATTCACTTGTCACGTCCACTCTTCCCAAAAATGAATCTTTAATTCATTTTAATCCTCCACACCTTTCCCCATGTGAATTTAAAATTCACTTTTATTGAGAGCCCTCCAATCCCATTGACCAAGCTTCAACCCTTGATCCCTCTCATCCACTCCCCTTGTGACACTTGTCACAAGGCTATGGCTTCAATCCTAACACTAAATCTCATTCATTCCTAGCCCTTGATCTCATCTTTTAATCCTCACCCTCCATCCTCTTTTCCAAAACTCTATAAATGAGACCCTTCTCTAAGCCATTTAGGAGGGACTTCTTGATGTATCAAACCTCTGCCAAAATCTCTCCACAATCTCCTCATCATACTACCATAATGTCAAAATCATGCCTCATTCCTATCTCCATCTCCATCTAATCCCTTAATCTATCAATCCCCATCTCATCTACATTATGTTGCAAGAATTGAGAAATCCACATTTCAGTCATCATGGGTAAAATCTGAGGAGCTATCGGGTGCAACTCCTTCCCTTTCTTGGATTTGTGAGTCAAAAGGAAGGTATAATCATTTGTTTTTGCATTTGATTTATATTTAACTTTCATTTTGATTCATTGATCACACTTTTATATGACTTAACTTCTAGCCAATAAAGCATATTCATGATTTTAACTTTTAGCACCGGTACTTATCTTTGTTTTGCTTTCGCTCTTCTTTCAATGGCTTTCTAGGGTTTTTTAGGGTTTCTGCTTTCTTTTTTCTGATGATGGAGGTTACTACCTTGGGCAGTACCTTTGGGACCCAAACTTTGGTGGGTGAGGATCTTTCCAAGGGATGGAAAGGAGTTTTGACAGGGAAGAAGAATCTCTCCCCTAAAGGTGCTTCTGGGGTTCCAGTTCAGAAGGAATCGGTAGAAGGTATGGCTCTGGACATACCTAATGATTTGGTAAAGGAAATAGTGGCAGCCATGGATCTAGCCCTAGTCGGTAAGTTTTTCTCTCTTCACCCTAATATTGAGATGGTGTAGAAGTGGGTGTCTAATCAGTGGAGGATCAAAGGCAGCATTTATGTCATCGCTATGGCAAGAGGATTGTTCTTATTTAACTTTACAAGTAAAGAGGATATGTTAGCTATTTTGGCACGAGGGCCATGGCTTTATGGCACTCATTCGCTCACTCTGTGTACCTGGAAACCTAGGTTTGATCCCAACATGGATTTGAATTAGACTGCCCCAGTTTGGGTGAGGCTTCTAGGGTTTCCCTTGGAATATTGGGACAAAAAGATTTTTTATGCTATTGGTAATACCTTTGGTCAGTATGTGACTTTGGATAACACCACTCGGGTTAAGTCCCATTGTGTGTATGCTAGATTTTGTGTTAATGTGGAGATTCACAAAACCCTTCCCATGTCTATAGAGTTAAATTCTAAATACGGGATCTGGACCCAGCTGATTCTCTATGAAAATGCTACTACATTCTATCATATTTGTAAGAAGAAGGGTCATTTAATGACCCAGTGTAAATTGAAGCAAATGGGAGAAAATGTTGATCTTAATAAAGAGGGCGATGATAACTCATCTAAAGAAGACATCCCTGACAATTAGGGAATGGGGGGTAATGAGTAAAACGTAATTAAAGAAAAATCTACAGAGAGAGATATGGAGATGGGTTCTCAGAAAGCTGGTGAGGATGACTACCAGCACCTTGATCAACAAGATACTCAGAATCCTTTGGTGCTTGAAGAGGGTGATATTCAATCCCAGTCAGCGGAGGCTGTTGATGAGGGCAAAGAGCCCCTAGTTACTCTTGGGCTGAATGCCCAACTCCCAGAATTGGATTGCAATAATAGTGTTGCAAGCTTCCAACCTTCCTCTAAGCAGAAATCCTCTCCTGTTCTAGACAAAAACACGGCTGAGACCACTGAGGAGGGATTTTTTGAGAATCAAGCAGCTATTCCTTCCCTGTCCACTAGAATTAGATCTAGTGGTAATGGTAATGACCAAGATGACTGAATTACCCCTAAGAAAAAAATCGTAGGACTAAAAAGTTTGCTGATGTTGGAACAGACTCTAGACAAGGAAGACCGAGTCTTAGAGAGGAGATTGCCAGTGGTAAGGAATAAACACTGGAGATTCAATCTCAAAAACCTCCTAAATGAGAATTCTTTCTTGGAACTTGAGGGGCTTCAATAGCCCTACCAAACAGTTCGAAGTGAAAAACTATATTCTAGATCATAAGATAGATATTCTTTTACTTCAAGAAGTTAAGATGAATGAGGAGAACTTTAAGATGATAGCTGATAAAATCTAGCCCAAGGTTGCTTTCTATATTAGCCTGGCTACAGGAGCCTCTGGAGGGATTGTTACCATGTGGAATGATGCTAAAATTCATGGTACTCTTACTGCTTCTAGTAAGCATTTTTTGATTATCAACTTCTCTTTACCTTCTTTTAATTGGTCCCTAATTAATATTTATGCCCCGAACACTAGGGCCCTAAGGAAAACCTTGTGGATAGATTTGTCTAATACTCTTTCCACTTCCCTTCGTTCTTTCTAGATGTTGGCTGGAGACTTTAATACTCCCTTATATCCTTTAGAGAAAATTGGGGGTATTCTAGACTATTCTGATAGTATGTTTGATTTTGTGGAGTTTATCAATTCCTTTGGGTTACTGGATGTGGAGCTTCAGAATCATAATTTTACCTAGTCTAATAGAAGAAGAGGAGATCAAATGATACAAGTTAAATTGGACATATTTCTTATTTCTAATAATTGGGACAACCACCATAATATGAGTCTGGAGGCTTTATCAAGAACCATTTCTGATCATATTCCTATTCTCTTCAATTGGATGGATCAATGTAAGTGTGGCCCCTTCCCTTTCAGATTTGAAGCTATGTGGACTAAACATAAAGATTTTAGAAATCTTGTGGCTCATTGGTGGCAAATTCCAATTTAGGGTACTCCCATGTTTCGGTTAGTCAAGAAGCTCCTTCATATTAAATAAGAGGTTCGTGGTTGGAAAAATATAGTTTTGGTAATGTGTTTATTCAAAAGAAAACTATCTCTGGTAGACTAGGTGATCTTCAACATCTAATGGCTCAAGGAGTTGTTACTGATGGCATTACCTAGGAGGAAACTAATCTGATTTATGACTGGAAGAATCTTATGAGCAAAGAAGAAATTTTCTGGAAACAGAAGTCTAGAGTTCAATGGCTCAAAGAAGGGGATCAAAATACTGCTTTTTTTCATCTTTTAGCTATGAAGCATAGGAAAGATAATTCTATTTCTAAATTATGTTTGGAGGATGGAAATATTATCACTAAGTACAATGAGATTGGGAATCAAGTTGTGTTGTTTTTTTAGAATTTGTTGTTGGAACATGCTGATAATGCTATCAATGGGCAGATTATGGACCAGTTCCTAGATAAAATCCCCTCATTGATTACGGAAGAAGACAACATCGAAATGTTAAAACCAATTTTTGAGGAAGAGGTTCATGCTGTCTTATTTTCCATGGGTCCTTTCAAAGCTCCAGGCCCTGATGGCTTTCCTCCGATATTGTTTCAGGAATATTGGGATATTGTGGGCTTTGATGTAACTGTTGTTGTCAGGGATTTCTTCAGAATTGGTAAACTTCTAAAGTAGATCAACAATACTTTTATTGTGCTTGTCCCTAAAAAGCCTAAGCCTATGCATCTTTCTAATTTTAGACCTATTATCTTGTGTAATACCATCTATAAGTTGTGTACTAAATTGATTGTTCTGAAGTTTCAACCTTTTCTGGATAAAATTTTTTCCCCTTCACAGAAAGGCTTTGTCCCTGGTCGTCAAATTCTTGATGATGTTATTTCCACTCATGAAACAATCCATTCTATGGACAAGAGTAGGATCCCTAGTATGGTTCTAAAGTTAGATATCTCTAAGGCCTATGATAGAGTTTCATGGAAGTTCCTATTTAAAGTCATTAAAAAAATGTTTTAATGATAAATATCCCTTCTCATTCGAGAGGTTGTATCTACTGCTAAATTCTTTGTTCTAGTTAATGGGGTTCCCAGGGGTTTTTTCTCTTACACGAGGTGGATTAGACAAGGAGATCCTCTTTCACCATATATGTTTATCATGATGGTTGAGGCCCTTGGGAGATATGTTCGCTCTAAGATTACCTCTAAGGAAATTGTGGGTATTAAATCTGCCTCTTCTCTCCCTTCTATGTCTATGCAGAAATTTGTGGATGATACCATCCTCTTTGGTATCTCTTCTGTGGTTGAAGCTCAAAGTTGGAAGAATATTCTAAATGACTATGCCAAAGCCTTTGGTCAATATATAAATTTTTAGAAAAGTAATGTGTATTTTTTTAACACTTAGGATGATCTCCGGAGAAAGATTATTAATATTATTGGCTATGCTGAGGCTGACTTTCTTGCTACTTATCTTGGCCTCCCTCTCACTGTTAAAGAGGTTTCTCAGGGATTTTGGAATGGAATTATGGAACAAACCCAAAAGAAGTTGGTTGGCTAGAAGGGGAAGCTCCTCAGTAGTGCTGGTAAATTATAGCTTTTACGAGCTTCTTTACAAGGTATTCCTACCTATTTCCTATCTCTTTTGAAAATGCCTAGGTTTATTGCTGACAAGTTGGAGCAGATCCAAAGAAAATTCCTATGGACAGGTGTGGAAGATAAAAAGAGAATGTCTTTGGTTAGCTGGGAGAAAGTTTGTCTTCCCAAAACTCATGGTGGTCTTAACATTTGGTCCATAGTCATAAAGAGTGGGTGGCTATTATGCAAGCCAAGTATTTACATGGAACTGATAACCTTAATTTCCTCCATCAGGAGGGGCTTCCTCAGGGCTTTTTTATTTGGCATAAAATGCTGAAGTCTAGAAGCTTACTCAAATAAGGGCTTAGATGGAAACTAGGGAATGGTAATTCTATCAACTTCTGGGAAGACATTTGGGTGGATGATAAAGCCCTTGATGCTCAGGGAGATTATGGAGTTGTTTCAGGCATTGTCAAACAATTTTTTGGGTCCAAAGTTTGTCATTATATTCACAGTAACAATGGTATCAGGCTCTGGAAAAATCTTTTGGATTGTTGTGCTCAACGCCCTGAGCTCACCCCTAGGATGCGTTATATTCAACAATTGCTGCTGGGTGTCAGAATTCCCCTCTTTCCTAGGGAAGATGAGTTGTATTGGTGGCCGGATAAGAAAGTCAATTTTCTGTTAACTCTGCTTACCATCTATTGATCCCTGATGTGCATAAAAATGAGCTTTGGAGGAAAGTCTGGAATCATAAACTTATTCCTAAAATTAATATGTTTTGTTGGGCTGCTGTTCATAACAAAATTTTAACTCAAGATAATTTACAGACGAGGGGATTCACTCTGGTGAATAGGTGTTTTCTGTGCCTGGAGAAGGAGGAAACAATCTCTCATTTAATTCTTCACTGTGATTTTGCCAGGGAAATTTGGAATACTATTTTAAGGAAGTCATTTCGTCATTCAATGGGTTTCTAATCCTGATGTTAGGGAAGTCATTTCTAATTGGTGCCCTACTTTCTCTCATCCATGGCTTATAGAGCTTTGGAACCAAACATTGTCTTGTCTTGGTTGGACATTACGAAAGGAACGAAATAATAGAATATTTAGGGAAGCTGCCAAGGATTCCTCTCAAGTCCTTCAATCTTTTTCCAAGATCCTCATGGAAAGTCTGATCAACTCCCACATCAAAACTACTGACAAACCACTTACTCAAGAGGAAGAGCAAATTGTGATTAATTAGAGAATTCTAAACCAAATCCTGACTTATGATAACTCCAAACAACTGCAAAGGTTAAATACCATATGGATTCCCTCGAGACCCCATTGGCTCAAACTTAACTTTGATGGAGCCTCTAAGGCTGTTGGTAAGGCTAGTGGTGGTGGGATTATCAGGGATGACAAAGGATGGTTGGTTGCTGCCTATGCTGGTGGGATAGGTTTTCAAAGCAATAATTATGCTAAAGCCTCTTCTCTTTTATGGGGGATGAAATTGGCTATTTCACTTGATATTCAACAATTGCATATACAGGGGGATTCTAAACTGATTATTGATGCAGTTACTAAAGTGTCGACTTGTGGCTAGAAACTTAAAGATATTATAGTTGATATCCAAATCCTTCTACAGTGGATCTCTAGAGTTGAAATCTCTCATATATATAGAGAGGGGAACAGGGTTGCTGATGCCCTTGCTGACTATGGCCAGTAATTTTTAAATTGGTGATGTTGGCACCGATTTAAAAACATTCCTATAAACATAAGGGTTTTGATTCAAAAAGAGCTGACTTGTCAAGGATAACTCATTATGCAAAGAGAGACAGGTTGTTCCGTTGGCTTTTTTGGGAACTGCTGACGTGTATCTCAAAGTACGGGTTATTTTGTACTTCTTTGTTCAATGTCATCTCTGCATTATTACTCCCTTGTGTTAAGGCAAGTTGCTTATTTGATAATCATAGTGATTTTATGATTATTATGCTCAAGCATGGGAAAGGTAGGCTTCAATTAGTTTTTTGAAAGGCAGTTCTGATTAATGATAATTCCTACAGCCTTATTATCATTATTCCTTATCAAGTTACTACTTTTACCTTCCACAATTACTTTGCAAATTTCTAGTTTTGGGGGTTCTGTGTTATTGTGAGGAAGACTAAAATAGGAGGAGATAGGATTCACACGGAGCCAATTTCTTGTTATGAATTCAAGGTTAATGCTATGGTTTGGCATTACTGTAAGGAAGGTGGAATCAGTCCTTTTCAAGAACACCTTAATGGTTTTGATGAAAATCTGTCTGAGCAATTTGGCCGGTCCTGGAAAAATTGTAGAGTTACTGTTGGGAGAATTGGGTTTGAGATTTCTGAGAAAGTAATTGCTATGGTGACTAGTCTATCTACTAAGGGGACCAAGCTACAAAGGAAGGCAAAAGTGGTGGACCATTTTAACCAAAAGTTGTTCTTGGGAGAAGGAGAAGAACTTGTTCCCTACCAAGGAAGGTTTGAACGGGCCAAGCTGCCAGAGCTGTGGGATGAAATGTGCTTCCTCCTCATGAAATACTTCACTTTGGAGGGTTAGTTTACTAGGTTTTATAATTACCACCTCCCTCTACTTAATCATTTTAGGTGCAATGCTCATATCAGTTTCCCTTTCTATTTATTGTCGTCTCTTGAACATTCAGTCTTTAGGGCTAAAGCTAAGATGGATAAGAAACCTTCCAAGAAACTCGTTCCTTTGCACAAAGGTCTTATCCTCTATTTATACAATTTTCATCTTGCTTTGGAGCCACCTAAGGCTATCCAGACCCATAGTGGTGAGGTTTTTGCCAACCCTAATGATATTGTCATCTCTGAAGAGCCTTGCCCTTCCCCTGCTTCTCATAAAATGAAAGGGGTTTCTTTTTCTTTGTCCACTAAGGAGACCACCATGGTAACTGTTACTCATACTCCGGCCTCTAAAGGAAGTGTGAAAAGTAAGAAGAGGAAAATCAGGGAGATGGAGGAGGATATTGTGGGGGACGTTGTGGGGACCCCTAAAAATCTGAGCAATGACCTTGTGGGACCTGGCAGTAAAATTAAATCTAATCTATCTGCAAAAGAAAAGGAGGGTTTCTCTTCTAGGGTTAGGAGGTCAGGTAGGATTGCTGGTAAGCCTACGCCAAAATCTAAATTGATTGAATATTCAGAAGTGCTTCTGATGCCTCCACTCAGGGGGATGATCAACTAAATGCTAAAGACCTCGAAGTTCAAGAGATCTGTGAAGATGTTGAGGGCAAGAATGAAAGTAAACTGGCTGATGTTTTGGGAGGTGTTGTTGGTGATCCTGAGGACAATGCTGATGAAGGGAAGAGGATGATTGTGGAGGAGGTTGGTGACGAGATTAAGGAAGGTGATGACCACAGGCATGATATTGTTGTCCCGAGGGGTCATGTGGAGAAGCTGGAATAGAAGATTTCTTCTATAGGAGAGCTCATAAGCAGCATGCTTCATCATACGACACTACTTAATCTTTCTATGTTGCAGGATCTTGGGACTAATGTTGATGACGAAAAGGAGGATAATTTCGAAAAGCTAGATGAATTTATTGAATTTCTGGCTAAAAGATGGCAGAATGTTTCTCCTTAGTTCTATTTCTTGTTATGCTATCTATTTTCTGCTACTCTCTATCTGTTGTCTATAGGTTGTTCATGTTGTCTATGTTGTTTATGCTAGTTATGCCAGTTATACTATAATGGTTTTGAGTCTCTTTTGTTCTTAAGTCTTTGGGGTCTCTTTTTGTTTTAATGCAAGGGTTCGGCCCTTGGTTTTTGTTGACTTATATAGTCAAAAACTTTTGGCACCCATTCCCACTACAATTTTATATTTTCTTTAAATTTTTATTCATTAAACCATCATTCAAATTTGAGTAGGAATTTCTAGGGGTGAAATCATTTATTAGATTCAAAGATATCAAGGCATGTTCCTATCCTAAAGTTTGTAGTATCTTTCTTTCTAAAATACAAGATTCTATGATTAGCCAAGATGGAGACATTAAGAACCTATCTAGTCTTTCTTCTATATAGTTGAAGTCTAGCCTCTAGTTTGTTTATGTAAAATTTCTAAATTTTGGCTCAAAACTATTATCCCTAAATTACTCACAAAGGCCAACAAATCCATCAAAGATTAGGTCACCTAAGAAAATCCCTGTCTTATTCATCTTAGAGGTTGTGGCATTGAAATCACATCTAACTAGAACTAAATCATTTTGGACGGGGTTATAAAGGAGTGATTTTATCCCAAACTCTCTTTTAATGAGAGGTTTAATGGGTACATGAGCCTAGTGTTAGGGTTAGCTTGGTTGATAGAGAGGATCATAGGAATCCAAATCCTCTATAAGCTCTTGACATGCTCATGAATTACCCCATCCATCATTACCAACTCTAATGTATTAGTGCTTTATCTTGAACCTCCTCACTTAACTTAGTTTATTATAACAAAATAATGTATGATGCAACTAGAATCAATTGATGCTTAACCAATCATCTCTTGTTAGGTGAATTCATTCCCCTGACATTCCCTAATAAGACACTTATGGATCATGAGTAGGGATTTCCACCCTCTGCATTCCAAGAATATAAAATTTACTTATAAATTTTTTGTTTCCATGTCAAGACTATTCATTGACCTTGTCTTTATCATATTTCCATCTTCCTTTTCCTATCGCTCCATAACTAGATCTACTCATGAGAAGTTTGGTTTGATAAATTATTAGAACATCTAAGGAAAGTACTTCCTTCTTATCATTTGAATTATATCTCTCTAACTGATTTCTTACTTGAGGATTCACACATTTGCTCCTTAGTTGTTAAATTGTTAAGCTCCTCCCCTAGCTTTGCATAGGTCATTTTATTTTTGAAAATAGAGTTAGTTTTTTACTCCTTAATAGTGAGTACTATTCCATGAATCATCAAGTGTGGGAATTGAATTTAAAAACTTGGTGGATTGGCCAACATGGTGAGTTTAGGAATTGTCGGTTCATTCCATATGGGAAGGAGGGGATTATTCTTTATATTATCTAGTGGAGAGCATATAATCCATGCCTTTGGACCAGGTTTGAAAAAACAATCATCAAAAAAGAATTATTGATTAGAATGGGGAAAATGTTATTCACATGAACTACATGTTTTTATAATTAAAACATATAAGCTATACATCTACATCACTTTACATGTTGATGAACTCTACTCGATAGGTTTTGATAAGCCCATTTTACATAGATGTGCACATAAGACCCTAAGGTACCAACCCAAGCCTTATCATCTAGGCTAAAAAATTCACCAAGATAATTTCCAAATTTATTAATCACCAATTCTTCACAATATTATGTTGGTTGATTATACAACTAGAGTAAATCATGGGATTTTGCCATTGGACAATAAATTGGATCAAAATTTAGCTTCCATTATTGAAGGACTATATCCTAGTGTTAACCATCATCCATAGGAAGCTATTTATGATTTTTTTCTTTGCTTGTTTGTTTGGACTTAACACCATAGCAAATCCCTTTAGAAGGTCTCTAATAGAGAAATTATCAACCATTATTTTTACCTATTTTTTGAAATTCACAAGTGTAGGCCAATAACATGCAAATTTCCCAATGACTGCCAACTCCCTAAGTTTGATTTTTTTTCTCTAACATAAGTATCTTCTAGTTCTATACTTAATTAATTTGAATCTCTATTATTTTGAGCCAAAATCATGATTTATGAATATATTCCTTCTACTAAGAAAAAACAATTCATACACATGGCAATAAGAACATATCCATCCAAATTTGAAAAGTTTTTCCCAATAGATTTGGGGAAATTGTAAACATTTTAATCCAATGGTTTTGCCTTAGATTTCCCACTAGAAGACTATTGAGGGTCGTATTTGATGCCCCTTCTACAGTTTGTGTCTGTCACATCTTGTTTTTGGACTTTATTTATAATTCTGATTATTGGACATTTTACTATGATTGTTTTACTATGAGTGATTCCACGTATGTGAAAGTAATTATCATTAATGTTATAAAGCATGAATTTGAAAGTTGATTTTAACAATGGAATATTATTGGAATGATTATCTAGATGTATATTTTGTTTTTCTTTGGCTATGATTGTAAGGATTAATATTTTAATGAAAATCTAAGTGTGACTGAGTGTAGGAGAACTGTCGAAGATGAGAACATGGCTCAGATAGAGATGTTCTAGCCACCCGAAAAGAACTGATGGGATGGATAAACCTAATGTACTCACACACTCACGTAGTTTCGTATCATATTGCATCATTGAGTAGCTTTATTGTGCATCGTCATGTGGTTGTTAGTCTTATTTGAGCATTTTATATAGAGAATCAATGTGATTGATGCTTAATAATTAGATAAATATGTGTTTCCATTGCTAGAGTATGTTCATTTGAATTATATAAGTTAGTCATGTAATTATAATTTCTTTCAACTTTAGATTTAATGAAAATTACATGAGTTGTTTTCAATTGATTTATTTGTTAATTATTAAAAGTGTGATATATATATCCCTTGCATGAAAAATAATATCTTTGATAGGTTTAATAAAATAAAAATATAGTATTTAAAATATATTATTTAATTCGAGAATATATTAAAAAAATAAATATAATAATGTATAATACATGATTTTATTTAATTACAGTTAATAAAAATGTTTTCTTCTTTATATAAATAAGTTGATTAATAAATATAAATATATTCTATGTTAGACTTAAATAAAGATGTATTATTAAAGATAAGTATATGATATTAAGAATATATAAATATATTAAAAATAGAAATCTAAATATTAAATAATTCTTTTTTCATGCAAATTTGAATGGAGTTATGAGGGAGTTTAAAGAAATTAAAAAAGAGATATTGAAGTATTTTCAGCACCAAGTGCCATGCAAACAAAAGATAAACTGGAGTTTATCAAAGGAAAAAGGGAATCTAAATTTAAAACACCATTTTTAGGAGAGATTTATTCATTAAAAATAAAATCAGTAGGGGGAGGACTATACCAATATTCAGGGATAGAAGGGCATAAAGGAGAAAGGAAGGATCATCATCAAAAGGAAGCAGAGATTAATCTACTAAGGAAAGCATGAGCAGCCAAGTGCTCCTTTCTAAAGCTATTTTGAAATTGCAAGTAATTGTTGTGTAGAATTATTTTGATCGATCTATGTATGAAAGGATAGGTGGTATGCTTTTAAAACTATTATTGGCCCTACTGGATTTAAATTGACCCTTATTTATGCTCTCAGCCTGAAGATCTTTATTTGAACATTTTTTTATTCTTTTAGTTTGGCCTTGGTATTTGAATTATTGTTTGTATATTCTTTCCTTCGCCATAAGACTAAGCACCTTGCTCTCTTGAAAATGTAATCTTGGCCATGGATTTAGTTCAGCCAGTATTTTCCCTTCATAGAAGAATCCTTATTTATGACTTAAAACTTTGCGTTATCAATTTATCTTTCTCTCAGCACGGCCTTTTGGTAAATCTACCTATCATGAAATTTACATAGTTTTCCCCTTTTAAAATTTGTCACTTTAGAGTAGTGGCCTGTGTAATATTTGTGCGACCATCTTTGATATTTAAATGACCATCTTTAGTAATGAAATGACCTTCCTTGATAAATAAACCACCTCTGTTTAAATAGATTAGCCTTGGGATTAATTTGCCAACCTTTGAATAAATATCTTTGAGCCGGTAACTTCATGGTCGACCTATGTAATAACAAGATTAGAGTTATTTTGCTATTAACTTACTTTTATACTAATTTTATCCTATCACAGTAGTTTAATCCCTGTCGCTGCTATCTATTTATTTATTTCTATCATTGTAATTATCTTAAATCCTTATCGCTGCAGAATTTTTCTTATCATAATCTTTAATTTATGCTTGTAGCAGCTTGTTGTCCTTCAGGAGCAGCTTGTGGAATTTTTGTAGTAGATCAGCACTTAGAAATCTTGTAGCTTTCTATTGTTCCTATAGCAAACTTTTTGTTGTTCATGTAGTAGACTTTCCTGTTGTTCCTATAGCAGACTTTATGTTGTTCCTGCAGTAACTTAGGAATATATAAACTTACCTCCTTTCTCATGCCTTTGAATGATGTTAATGGATTTTATAAAAGATGTTAAATAGTATTTATTTATCTTTTTAGATCTCTATCACAAGTACAATGAATAGGAATTATAAACATGCTTGAGGTCATAAGTGTAGATCTAGATTTATATTGAGAAATTATGAATGAAATATGGGACAAAAGATATAACTAGTGTTATAGATTTTTTATGTGTACGTGAATAAATAAATGAATCTCTTTATTGAATTCTTGCTTGAAAGTGTACTCTCGTTGGTTGAACAAAGTAAAGAATTAATAAATTGTATTTAGGCAAAAGTATGTGTTATTGATTTGGTTATGAAATCATAGATCAAGCTTAAACCTTTGAAATCATTAAGCATAATTACCATATGGATATCTATGTAAATGTCATCTTACACATTACTGGCATCTATTCTATTTAAATTGAATTTTTCTATTATCTCTATTGCATGAATCAAGAAATAGATAGTAAAACTGAGAAAAGATAGTAATGATATTTGAAATAATCATGCATCGAAGCTCATTGTTAAAAGTACAGTAAGCATTCATCATTATTGATTTTATTGCTTAAAATGTATATCTATTGATTGTGCAAAGAAAAGGGATTAGAAATGGCTTTTAAGAAAACATGGGTTGCTTTCTGTTTGAAAAGAAATAGATTATCTCTTATGTGTGTTTGGGGTTGCTTTCTGGGCTAGGATGCCGAATGTGGAATATCAGAGATGGCTTTTCCTCTTTTCAGGAAATGAACCTTAAACTATTTTATATGCTTGGCCAAGCTGGAGATTCATTGAAATAGATGAAAATTTATCTAGCAAAACATTATTTATATATATCTCTACCACATCCTCTTGTGAGACAATTTGCATATTATTATTTAGATTTGCATATTAGACTTTAGGTTGCATTGGGTGTTCCCTCCTACCAGTTGTTTCTAGGTTGCTAGATGTTTCATGCAGGGTTGGGTTTCCTTCATGTTATGAAGGGATCCGGGGAAGTGTAATTGCTTCATGGTTGGGTGGAAAAACCCCTGAGCCATGTTCTCGTCTCTCGATTTGCAAGAGGACCATGTGGGTTCATGGTGGCTGGAGAGTTTGATTGATGTATTATTCTTATATTGTACATGATTATTATATCTTGTAATTATAATTGGATGAATTATGGCAAGAAAGACAAATGGACATGTATATTCTTCATAGTGCTAATACCTAGATTAAGCATGTGATTTGTAAGATTTAGTGATATTATTGGTTTGTTTATGAGATCTATCTTTTTACTTGAGTTGATGTAAATAAGTGGATTGTTTACTTCAGTAACTTTTGTTATCTAAGAATGGGTACTTTACATTTGGTATCAGAGCATAGTTCTAGCATTGGGAACTCTAGGGTGTGTGTTGCTCGGTTTGATCGATCATGTGTGGGTCATTATGTGTTGGCTTGCTATGAGTGGCATGTGATTTTTATTTTGATGTTTTCCTTGCATATGTGTGGTAAGGAATACATTGTTTCAGGGTTACATAGACCTTGGTGATTGTTGATAAGTTACTTATGTGTGTTTTTCTTCTTGATGTCCTGAAGGCTTGTCATGAGCCTTTGCAATGTTTGAGAGTACTTGAGTGACCTTTGCAGGGTCATGTTCATGCATGGTGACCACTTTTGATAGTGAAGTTATGTGAACCTTGTGTGAAAGAAAATACTATGTTCTTGAGTGTGATTGAATTTAGTCTACTCTTTTAAGAGCTATGCATTAGTATGTGAAAAAGCATGTTTGATTATATGCTTGTCATATTTTAATAGTTTTCTCTGCATGGTGACTGGTAATGCTTGCTTGAAATGCATATTGCATTGTCTTATTGAGAGCATGTTCCTGAGTATGGATTCATTATATGGTTGTAAGAAAGATAGTATTGTATTGCATTGCTAGATGGATCATTTAGGGTAATGACTTATGTTCCTAGATTGCATTCTTCCCTAGGATTCATGTGGGAACCTGGGTGTATTTATTACATTACAATGTTTACGATAAAGAGGAAAAGGGGTGTAAAAAGGGTCATTTGCATAGTCTTGGTGATG
Source organism: Cunninghamia lanceolata (assembly GCA_027924645.1). NCBI lineage: Eukaryota > Viridiplantae > Streptophyta > Pinopsida > Cupressales > Cupressaceae > Cunninghamia > Cunninghamia lanceolata. The sequence goes on along the minus strand of BSBN01000201.1, from coordinate 1,364,424 downwards.
TTTGAGGTATTAGAATCATGAGTGAATTAGCAAACCCTATATCTTGTGACTTTGGGTTGTGTCTTTCCATTGCTTAGTGTGCATTTAGTATGCTTGTCATCATGTTGTGAAGAAAATGGGTTTCATGAGAATGTTTCATTAATGCATTATCCATATGATTGGTGAATCCTTGTTTGGTGAGAAGTGTTAACCACTACTTGTTGGTGAGATTGATGTGTTTAGATATCTTGGTTTGTGAACCTAATTTTGTCCTAGCTTAATCTTGGTTGCTAGATGCTTGTGTGGTTAAGTAGAAATGATCTTATGTTATAGATGAGTTTGGAGTCTTAGAGGACTTGTTTGTTTGGTGTGATTGAGTATGTTCTCTTACTCACCTCAATTTTGGATCCAGGTGTAGTGTAGCATCGTACTCCCTCTCTAGTGACTAGAATTAATCACATATTTCATGTAATGTGAAACTTTTGAATTTTCATATTTTTATTCATTTGACTTGTAATTTCTCTAAATGTTGTAAGTGTTAATGGTGGTTTTAGCAAACAACAATGTAGGTATGATTGCCAATATCACACATCTCTTGAAAAGTATCCTACCCTAGGTAAGAATACTCCAAGGATAATATAGCTAGGTCTTAGCATGCTTGGAATTTCTCATTTGGAATGTACTAGTTGTTCCTACAAGTGGTCTTACATGTAGTATGATAGATTTGGCATCTTAACACAACAATACATGCAAACCCTTACAACTTTTCAGTTGATATCTTTGTGTAAATTGTTGTTGAAACCTAACTCTAACAACGGATAAATAAGAAAATACAAAAGGGGATAGGGTTTAGAAGGATCCTAAGTGACATCCATAATGAAATGATTGCATCAAATAGACAAACATTCAGGAATTTACCAATTTTCTACTTTACTAAGCTACATATTTTGCTATAGCATTACAGAAAATAGTGCTATCTTCTAAGGATTCTTATGATTTTCAAATTACATACATTCATTAAATACCCAAATGCTAGCATGATTTAACTACTATAGTACAATTGAACTAAGCTGAGTTTAACAAGCCAGGCTAACTATGCACAGCTACTTACAATCAGCAAGAAACTAATAGTATGGACTTGAATGTTCATCAAATAGCTTAACAAATTAATAGCATTGCAAAAGAATGATTTAACTAATGCAGATCAAGATGAGAACCATGAAACCAAATTGACAATACAAGAGACAAATTCCCAGAGAATCCTGCAGTAACTTGCTTTCTATTTATCAAAAAATTTGGCATTCTATTAATCAAAAAATTTGGCAAAGTGTCAACAATTGAGAATCAAGAGTCTTACAAATGAGAGAGAGAGAGATGGCCCTTTATATAGGAGAGGTGCCATAGTGAGTTTTTGAATGTATGGTGGAAATTAACTCAACATCGATGACCTAGATTTAACAACATTTGGTGCATTTACAATAGCACTTTACATTCTCGGATTACAATTTGTCTTGTAGGAAAATGACAAAAAATGACCTCCAAATTCATTGAACCTAGAGAAATTGAATACCCATTTAGCTATATATAGAGAAAATCCATTTTTCAAGACATAATAAAGACAAAATAGCATCACATGACCTAAATATAGCATTTTTTACAAGTGACAGGATTTACATTTGGGATTTCAAATAATTTAACATTTTATACATCTCCTTCCAAATCTACTTTGTTCCCTTCATCCTTTTTATTGATGTATGCCACCCAAGATACCAATGTTGGATTTATATCTGAGGGATCTAGATCTTTAACATAATTTGTTCTAAATTTGAGATGTTCCCAACCCTGATAATATTGGTTGTATATGTCCTCCATTATCCTTCTGCCTTTTTGAAATGTGACAAAGAAAGCTCGAAGACTGTTGACTTTCTCCAACTTTCCAACCACATTCAGAGTGGACTCCCCATGAATAGCTTGGTATAATTTGTCCTTGCAGTGTTGTACATCTAGTGGAGCAAGATCATCAAAACCAGGATCCATACAATCTCAGAAAATATCATTTAATTACTTGTTCATTTGCCTCTCCATACAATTCTTTGACTTTGTTGAAGATTTCCTTTTTCAATTTCATCTGCTAATACCACTCTATTGATTTGTATAGCCTCTCTGCTGAAAGAATGTTTTCTGCCAATAAAACCTGGTTAGGTAATTTCCTTATTGCTTGCACCCTTGGGAACATATGAGAGTAATATTCTTCATACGGCTCATATTCCTCATGTAATTCATCTCATCCTCTTTTCAAGGCTTTGAAGTCCTTATGCATCTCTATAGTAAAATCAATCACTTCATAGCCATCATTATATACTTTATTAAACCATTCTTGCATTCTAGCAGAATTTGTTTTGATGTCATTGAACTTGACCAATTCTTCCTTTGATGGCAAAGTTGAAGTTGCAGATGGTTCTCCTTCTGAATTTAATGGTCTCAGCAATGACCTTATGCAGGACTGCAACTCTTTATTTTACTTCCTCAACTCTTGCGTAGTCATTTCATCTTTATTTAGCTGCTCCATTATTGAGGACATTGATCCTATGAAGCCATCAATTCTCTATTTCCTTGACCTAGGACCCAAGTTTATAGTCGAGACAATATAATCTTTAGCTCTGACTACTATTCTATCCACATTAGCAGGAGGGACAACAACCTCTTCTATTCTTGTGCCTGATGCATCCTTGTATATCCATGACTATATTTTTGTCTTCTTTGGATTCTTAGGAATCAAGGAGCTAAACTGATACTTTAGGCCAAATTTTTAGAAGAGGGGGTCCCCGTTTTGTGAAATGGGGCATGTGTGCAAGGCAAAACAAATGGTGACTTTGCTGGGAAATGCTCTGGACCATTTCAAGGATAAATTTTCAATTTCAAACCCAGAACCTCTACATTTCCCACATGTTAAACAAGAAAGCATGATACCCTATCAAAAGAGCAGAGCTCAATAACCCAGTGCAACCATCCATATCCTAAAAATCTGAGTGTCTGCAATTGCATTAATTCCCATCCCTAAGCAACTAAGCTCATCTTAGATCCTTTACATTAAGCTATGTGAATATTACACACCTCATGAACTACCTAGACATTGCCCTGCTACCAGTGAGCATCTATAGCCCCGGCGGGTTTGTCTCAGAATTCAACTCAAGCAGAGCCCTACTGCCGGTCAAGCGTCCATAGCCCCAGTAGAGTTTACTTGATTGTCCATCTAACTGAGTTATATTGTGTGATTGTGATTTTTCATTTCTTTCCTTTTCATACATTTGATATTTCATTAAGCTTAGATTTGGCAAAGTACAATGCAATACAACTACCCTTGCAATACATGCCTTTGACAGTACTAGTTACATTGATAACTCAGCTAGTTAGTGTGGACTCCTGATGGCGACAAAGGTGGACCTTAGATTTTTCACTTAATACAAGATCACCAAAACTCACTTAGGTACCTCAGGATTACTTAAGAGCGTAAAAGATATATGGTTAGAAAACACTTTAGGTGCACTGACTAATGGTTCATTTCCAATGAACAGACATCATAATCCCTAGTGCAACTATAGAACCCATAGTAAGACCTAAGTGGAAACTTCAGCTTCTCAAAGAAATATTCTAGATTACCTACCTAATAAAGGAGCACTTGTAGGACAACACAACTGCCACCACATTCAAGAAACAAGGATACCCCAAAAAAGTAAGTGCAACGAGAAAAAGCAAAGAAGGAAAGGACAACTAAACTAAGCAAAAACAAACACCAAATAGCAACAGAAAGCAAAGAAGGAAAGCAAAGACTAATCTAAGAGCAACCTAACTATGTACACTAACAGAAGGCAAAGCTGCCTCCTAAGCCTAAAAATAGTGCTTCAAGAACTGCCCATTGATAGGAAATGGGAGCTCCTCACCAGTAAGGCTCTTCAATCGATACATGTTATCACCAAGGATCTCATAGATCTGATATGGACCTAACCAAATCTTATCAAACTTATTGTGTTCACCTTTCTTCTCATGGGCTTTATCCCAGTACAAGACTAAATCAGAAATGCGAAAAGCCTTGACTTTGGCCCTCTTGTCAAACCATTGTTTCACTACCCCTTGGTGTTTGACAAAGTTTTCTATGGTAGCATCATGTTTTTCTTCTAGGTGCAGTAATTAGGCTAAGCGAGATGACAACTAGTCATCTGGTTCAAGGTAGTCTTGCATAAATTGCAACACAGGGATCCTCAAATGTATGGGAAAGATAGGTTTAGTACTATAGACTAAGTGATAAGGTGACATTCCCAATGTAGCCTTGTGTCTGATCCTATTGGACCATAGAGCAAACCTAAGCTAAGTGTGCCTGTCTCTAGGATTCTTGTCTACTAGTTTCTTGATGACCTCAAGTAATTTTTTATTTGTTAATTTAGTTACCCCGTTCCCCTGAGGGTAGTAGTTAGATGAAAATTTCAAAATGATCCCATAGTCAAATGCCCAATTAGAAAAATACAATGAAGAAAAGGGAGGGCCATTATCACATACCAAAGAAAAAGGACATCCAAACCTGGTAATGATATACTTTTCAACAAATTCAATGACTACCTATATGGTACATTGTTTGCATGCTATAGCTTCAAACCATCGGGTATAGTAATCAGTAGCAGTCAAAATATACCTGTGGCCCACAAGGGAAGGTGGGTTGATCATACCAATAAAGTCAAGCCCCCACTATGCGAATGGTTGTACCTCAAGGACTGGCTGCAGAGGCATAGCATTGTTTCATTCTCTTGTTGTAGCCATATGACATATGTGGTAAGTCCTTACATGCGAATGAGCATCTTTGAACAAAGTGGGCCAGTAATACCCTGCCCGAAGAATCTGATTGGTGGTCAAATGAGCTGATCTGTGACCCATTCCAAACTTCTCATGAAAACCCATCAAAACTTGTGCTACCTCTGTTTTATCCAAGCACCTGAGATAGATCCCCTTGTGATTTTTCTTGTACAAGACTAACCCCTTGATCATATAGTTGTTACCTTTTAATCTTAGTGCTCTCCTCTAGACTTAATTTAGTTGAGGTGGGAAATATTGGTCGAGGAGATAGAACACTATTGCATCGTATCACTCGTCCTTAGAGATGTCTTCTAACATATACTACTAGGAGACTAAGCCTAGGCCAACTTATGCCATTGTTTTTGTCAATGCTTGTCCTTAGACAAACCTCATGGGTCGAATCTCTATGTCAAATTCTTGCAGAATGGTGATCCATTTTCCTCATCGTTCACCCAGCTCACTCTACATTAACAATGCTTTGATTGCTACATTTAGTACTATGGTAGTCACCTGGCTTCTCTAGATGTAATGATGAAACTTTTTCACTACCCTAACTAAGGCATATGCTTGCTTCTCCACATTTGGATACCTTAGTTCTACATCTTTTAATGGAGTGCTCATAAAAGTGATGGGTCGTTCATCATCGATAGATTTTTTCTACGTCAACATTGCTGCACAAGTATGCTCTAAGGCAAAAGAGTAAATACAGAAAGGTAATGTGTAATCAGGAATCACCAATACTGGGGCATTAGCTATTGCTTGTTTGATTTCTATGAACACAGCCTTAGCTTCTGGAGTCCACTCTATCTTTGCATCTTACTTCAACATGGCATTTAATGGACAAATAATTTCAGCAAACCTAGTAATAAATTTATGGACAAAATTAATCCTACCAAAATATGATTTCATCTCCTTTTTGCTGGTTGGGGGCTATATCTTGAGGATTGCTTGGACTCGGTCAGGATCAATCGGTATACCTTGCTCAGAAATAATGTGTCCTAGCAACTTCCCTTTAGTCACTCCAAATATGTACTTCTTAGGGTTGAGTGAGATCTCGTAGTCTTTACACCGCTATAAAATTTTCCTCAGGTCAACTACATGATCTTCCCTTCTTTTCAAAAACATGGTGAGGTCATCCATATAAATGATGATGCACTTCCCAACTAGTCCCTTGAAGGTGATATCCATTACACATTGGAATGTGGCACCAGCATTAATTAACCTAAAAGGCATCCTACGGTATGCATAAATTCCCCATTTGCATGTGAAGGATGTCTTCAATCTGTCTTCATAGTCCACCATCATTTGGTTGTAACCCAAATAACCATCTAGAAAAGACATCATTTGAGAACCATTAACTATCTACAACACCTTGTCTAATGATGGTAGTGGGTAATTATCTTTCTCCAAGGCCCTATTCAGATTTCTAAAGTCAATGCACAACCTAATTTCTCCATTTTTCTTTCACACCGGTACCAAATTGGCCACCCAAGTGGAATATCTAATAGGAAAAATAATTCTAGCAGACAGTAGTTTTTGTACTTCCTTAAAAATCAAGGGCTCCAACAAAGTGTTCACCAGTTGCTGCTTCTGTCTAAATGGCTTTGCCCTCGACTTGAGAGGTATCGTATGAGTTATGATTGAAGTATCGTAAGTCTTGATATCTTCATAACTCCATGATATGACTTCATGATAATCTATTAATGCATGGATAATACCTACCCTTTCTTCCTCCGTACTGGCTTTTTCGATAAACATTCTTGACTTCTTAAGATGTCCCCAAGTTGTAAGGTTTGCACTATCCACCAGGGGATTCTCCTTCTTTCTTCTAGATTCCAAGCTTGCCTAAATCAGATAATTGCTCCAATTCTACCATTCCCAAAGGAATAGTGTTTGTCTTTAGGTTATGAACCCCTTCTAAGTCCATTTTAGCTGGCTCCATCTCTTCTTCGTCTATTATCTATGCAACAAAAACATCTGACAAAGTGAGAAAGTTGATTATATGCCTATCATCCTCAAAGACTTGAAAGTTTGTGATGTTATCTGGTACTGATGGAGTGGAGATAAATTCTATGGTGAACTTTTTCAAGCCTATCATAGATGTTGGTTCCACCAAACTAGCAATCTATGCTAAGTGATGCAAAGCAGACAGTGGGTCATGGAAAACTGTTTAGCAGTCGGCAGTTAACTAGCCGCTAACATACATTTCCTACGTATGTGTTTCCATCAGCAAAACCCACTTCTATCACTTTTGTTGAACCTCTGAACCTTACTTACCTTTGAACCAATGTTATCAGTTCAATTACTTGGTTTAAAGTGTTATTGGCAACTCACAGTTGCACTATTGAACCGCAGGAACCCATCAACTTCACTGAACCATTGAACCGCCGGCCTGTTGAACCGGTTCAATGACTGGTTCAACTATCGCTAGCTCTTTAGCACTATCTTCATCACCGAATAGTTGAACCCAACAGTTGATTGAACCGTTGAACCTTTCGCCAAAGGTTCAATCAAAGACCTTCCACCAGATTTTGACTAACTGTGGAACTTGATAATAAAACTTATATCGACGCTTCCTCCATTGACTCGAAAGACCATTGAACCTTTGAAATTGATTCAAGCGTAGAAATTTTAATTATCTGCAATACCAATCTGCATAGACAAAATCCTCTCGACTGTGCCAACATGTACCTTCTATAAACCTATAGATTTATCTAGCTTTAACAACCTAGCACATGAGGATGCTAGGATTCATCTCAGCATGCTGCAAAACTTGATCCTATGAAAACAAAATGCATATAAACAAAATAGAAAACCTAATCTAATATATATAGCCATTCCATCGATTACAAAGTAATCAACTGGTGGAATGGATTAGAGAACCCATCTCGGCTGCAAATCATAAAATCGACTACACAAGGAAATCAAACACCAAAAAAACAACACAAACAAGATCCTTATTTTATTGCTTCCAGAAATGAAATATAAATATCTGATTTCACAGTTTTAGAACTTAACTACACACTATTGCTTTGATTCCTATCTCTCTCTATAACAATTTCAATCGATGTCTCCAATCGATCTGTGCTGAGCTATTTATCTACTTACCAACAGTAGTACCAACATGATTCCCAGCAGCTGGGAGACAATTCCAAGTGGCTGGGAGAGATAACAAACTAACAAACTCTTAACAAACTAACAACCTTATCATGACAGCTTGACAAGTGTCCTAGGGAATTACAAATAGAGACCAAATTACAAACACCAATGACAAGTCTAGTAAACAGACCTTATTACATTAAATATAGAAAATGCATAAGACTCTAGTCTTCTTGGGGTGCTCCTGCACCATACTCCCTGAGAAAAGAAATCTCAAGTCCACTTGAGATGAGAGTTTGAAGATCCGCACCATGTTTGATGATCTGCTCTTCAGTCATCCAAACTGCCTCTGAATCAGGTGTCCCTTGCCAAGCCACCAAGTATTCCATATACTCTTTGTTCCTTGTCTTCTTTGCCACTCTTGAGTCTAAAATCTTCTTCAATTTTGGTGGATCATGTTTAGGAATATCATCTTCTGTTGTACCCTACAATGGTTCCTGTTCTATATTTGCATTATGTTTGTATGGAGTCAAATCACATACATCAAAAATAGATGACAACCCAAGATCAGAAGGAATTTGGATTTCATAAGCATTCTGTCCACATTTCTTCAAAATCTGACATGGTCCAATCTTCCTCTACATTAGTTTGGTATGTTTTCCTTTGGGGAGTCTTTCCTTCTTCAAATTAACCCACACCAAATCTCTAACATTAAATTGTACATCCCTCTTCTTTTTGTCAGCATATGCTTTGTACTTCAAAGTAGTGTGCTGGAGTTGGTGTTTGACTTGATCATGGACCTCTTTGATTGCTGATGCAAAGGCTTCTCCATCTGCACTAATAGACTCTCCTGTTGGTGTATCTCTTAACTCCAAAATTCCTCTGGGATGAATTACATATACTACCTGAAAAGATGATTTTCCTGTACTTCTATTGATGGTGTCATTATAAGAAAATTCTGCATATGACAGGATGTTATCCCATTTCTCTCCATGTTGTCTTGTCAAACATCTGAGCAGATTTCCCAATGACTGATTGACCACTTCAGTCTATCCATCTATTTGAGGGTGATAAGATGATGAGAAAGACAAATTTATTCCAAGCTTCTTCCAAAGAGTCCTCCAAAAATGACCATAAACTTCACATCTCTATCTGACACTATGCTCAATGGCAATCCATGTATTCTCACTATTTCCTTGAAAAACAAATCTTCAACATATGAAGCATCACAGGTGGTTTTGCATGGCAAGAAATGTGCCATTTTATTGAATTGTCAACTACAACAAAGACACTATCATATCCCTTCCTTGTTCTAGGTAAACGCAACACAAAATCCATGCTTATGCTTTCCCATGGTCTAGAAGGAATGGACAATGGCTAATATAAACCTGCATTAGTGGATCTTCCTTTTGCCTTCTGACAGATCACACATGTCTCCACAAATTTTCTAATATCTGATTGTAGCTTTGGCTAAAAGTAATGCCTCTTCACTAGATCAAGAGTCTTATCTAGACCAAAATGTCCTGTCATGGCTCCATAATGCTTCTCCTTAATGATATTTAGTCTCATAGAACACTGTGGAATGTACAACTACCCACCTTTGAACAATAATCCATCTTGGATCAGAAATTTAGAGTACTCCACATGATATTTGTCTCCAAAGGAAGTGCATGCTTTGTAGATCTCTCCAAAATCTTCATCAGCATCATACATAGTCTTTAAGGAATCAATCCCAACACTTTCCAATTGAATCTGATTTATGGTGAGAGCCCTCCTACTCAAAGCATCTGCTACCTTATTCTTGACCCCTTTCTTGTGATTGAGTGTGAAAGTGAAAGCTTGCAAAGTTTCCACCCACTTCATGTGTCTATGGTTCATCTTTTCTTGGTTATTTATAAAACTAAGGGCCTGATTATCTGTGAACACTATGAATTCTTTTGGCATCAAGTAATGCCTCCACTTTTTGAGTGACTAGACTAGAGCATACATCTCCAAATCATAGGATGAATATATTTTCTTAGCACATTTAATTTCTCACTGAAAAATATAATAGGCCTACCTTCTTGACTGAGTACTTCTCCAATTGCCATGTGACTTGCATCACATTCGACCTAAAAAATCTTGTTAAAATCAGGAAGTACAAGGACTGGCTACTGTGCCACTTTCTTCTTCAATGTTTCAAATGAATCATCTGTTGCAAGTATGAGGTGAGCCAGTGTTGTCATTGATGTCAACATACTCATATTGCATTGACAAGAAGGATTGGATGAGCTGTGTGCTGAGGATATTGAGAAAATTAGCCTCAGTCAGGAACAGTGAAGAACCGTGATGAGAAGAAGGAAAATGTATTGTATAGGTTGAGAACCGGAGGATGCAGATTAAAGGGTTTGTAGATATGAGTCTTGAGATGCTTCAGTTAAGATTTCAGAGGTCCACATGAAGATCTGAAGGAGTTGTGGCTATCAGTGTAGAACCGGTTCCGGCAAGTATTCAGAGGTGACAGAGGATCACAAAAAGGTCCGGTGAGGTCCAGAACTGTATAATCCTAATCTGCGGATTGGAAGGAGTCTTTGGGATGTCCTTGTGATGTGCCATCTCAAGTTGTGTATGATTTGGAGGTCCAGAAGTACCTCTTGCATTATGACAGTGGCGACAGACAGTGTTCTTGAAGTTCTGGATAAGGAAGAGAAGAGATTCCAGTAAGTAAAGAAAGTGTGGATGTACCTGGTCATTCAGGCAGGCTTGTGAAGGTTCTTGGATCATGTTGAGGTTGTGTTGTTGGTCCGCATTGATAGTAGAGCCCGGAATTGAAGTTATTCTTCCGGATGAAGTTCTTGCTCTGTTTAGTCAATCGGATGAGTTGTTCATCCTGCGAATGTTCTTGTGGTGGCCGACCGGATGTGTTATTCATCTTACGGATACTCTTATGGTTGTTTGCTGACTTAGATGTTTGTTCCTAAGTCGATGTCTTGTAAAAATAACAGTTTGTTAGTTCATTTCGAAGTGTGGATTGTGTGGATGAGTGTGGCATAGCGAAGAGAAGTGCGAAAGGCAGAGCAGAGGTTTTTGGGCTTAAATGGAACTGATCCCAACATGGTAGAGATGTCATTCTCCAGTTCAAGATTGTGATTCTTATCACTTTGTAGACAGTGTGTCTCCTTGTAGGCAGTGGGCCTCTTTGTGAGCAGTGTGCTCGGGCAGTGAGCCCTAATTGGCAAGTGCCATTCTTTTTCTTATTCTTCTAACAGAGAATAATCCTTGGTTTAATCACCCCGTGGTTTTTCCCTTAACCGGGTTTTCCACGTCAAAATCTTGGTGTTCAATGTGTTGATGTTTATCTGCTCTTGTGTTTATATATTATGCTTTCATGGATGATTAATTGATATGCTGTTAACTAACAACGAAGAATCAAGTGTTTGAAAGAACAAGAAGTTTTATACAACTGATTCACCCCCCCCTCTCAGTTGTATGCCTTAAATCCAACAATTGGTATCAGAGCCAAGTTCCTCTGAAAGGAGCTTAACCGCTTGAGGAGATCCAGGATGTCGTCATACAAGAAGGATAGTCCGAAGTTCGATGGAACCAACTTCACTCTCTGGAAAGGTCGCATGAAGTGTCACTTGGAATGTATGGGAAAAGCATACTTGGCTATGGTCTCAAAACCATATGTACCTCCACAAGGTGGTCCGACAACTCTGAATGAAATCACAGATGCTGAAAATAATCTGCGGACCAAGGAAGCCCTACTAAGCGCATTGAATGATTCAGATCTCTCAAATGTTATTGACCTACCAACTACATATGAGATCCTAACTAAACTGGAACTTCTGTATGAAGGAGATGAGTTTGTCAAAAGTGCAAGGTTGCAAAGTCTGAAAGGGAAATTTGAAAGATTGAAGATGAGAGATGATGAAAACATCACTACCTTTATGCCAAGAGTGAATGAGCTGGTATGTGGAATTATAAATGCTGGTGGAACTCTAGATGAAAATGAGATTGTCTGCAAAATCCTAAGATCCCTTCTTGCTGCCTACAAAATCAAGGTTGCTGCCATTGATGAATTTAGAGCCCACACAACTGTCACAAGAGAACAACTGGCTGGCAAACTAGCTGCATTTGAAATGACCGAGTTTGGAGATGATCCTCCCAAGACTGAATCTGCTTTCAAAGCCAGTGCCTATGTGAAAGGCAAACAGAGATTTAATCCGGGAGAAAACTCATCAAGGAAGATGTCATGGTATGATCAAGCAAGAAGAGACATGGAAGAAGAAGAAGCAGAAACAGCTCAACTTGAAGCCCTCATTGCAAAGAGACTGCCAAGAGGATCCAGTAAGTATGAAGGAAAGCTACCCTTTAAGTGTTTCAACTACAATAAGATTGGTCATTTTGCTTCAAGATGTCCGAAAAGATCTGCAAGGTCTAATACTAATAGACAAAGGTTTCAAAAGAACTGCTATTATGTTCATGAAGAAGATGACAATGAAGGAGTAACAGATGATGAATCAGAACTAGAAAGCAAATCTGGAAATGAATGGGTGTTTATTGCCATCAAGGAAGAAGATTCAATATCCTCTGAATCTATCAATCACAAGGTTGTGGAAAGAGCTTTGGCTGCTCAAGTGGAAGAAAAGGATGATTGGGTTATTGATAGTGGATGTTCTCACCATATGACTGGTGACAAGAATAAGTTCTTAGATTTGGAAAGGTATGAAGGAGGAATGGTAAAGTTTGGTGACAATTCTGCTGGCAGAATCAGAGGTAGGGGAACTATTTCCTTTGATGGAAAGAGCAAAACAGGTAATGTACTATATGTTGAAGGATTGAAGCACAATCTTCTCAGTGTTGGTCAGTTAGTGGACAAAGGCTATGATCTCCGGTTCAAGAATGGAAAATGCAGAATCTTTACAAGCTCCGGAACTGAAATTGCATCCGGTGCTCAAACAAAAGGTAATATCTTTCATCTGGTTGGTTCAAACAAAAGTTGTCTATTTGCTCAAGTTGATCAGAGTTGGTTATGGCATAGAAGAATGTGTCATGTGAATTTTGATAACATCATCAAGATAAGCAATATTCAGGCTGTAAGAGACCTTCCAAAATTGGTGAAACCTACAAATAGTTTGTGCAAAGAATGTCAGCTAGGTAAACAGAGCAGAGTCTCTTTCAAAAGCAAAGATCAGTCTTCTACCGGATTGTTGGAATTAGTACATACTGATCTCTGTGGTCCGACAAGAATCAAGAGTCTGCAAGGTGATAGATATTTCATGTTGTTAATTGATGATCATTCCTGGATGATGTGGGTTACCTTTCTAAAAGAAAAATCAGAAGCATTTGAGAAGTTCAAAATCTTCAAAGCTATGGTAGAGAATCAAACCGGATTGAAACCAAAGTGTCTAAGGTCTGATAGAGGTGGTGAATTTACATCTGGTGAGTTCATTGACTTTTGTGAGAAGCAGGGTATAAGGAGACAATTGTCTGCTCCTAGGACTCCACAGCAGAATGGAGTAGTTGAAAGAAAGAACCGGACCATCTAGGAAGCTGCCAGGACAATGATGTTGGAAGAAAATGTTCCTCAGATGTTTTGGAAAGAAGCTATCAGCACTGCAGTCTACACTCTCAATCAAGTTCAAATCAGAAACAACACCGGTAAGACCCCCTATGAACTCTGGTTTGGCATCACTCCTACTGTGAAATATTTCAGAGTATTTGGTAGCAAGTGTTATATTAAAAGAGATGAAAATCTAGGAAAGTTTGATGCTAGAAGTGATGAAGGAATTTTCTTGGGCTACTCCACTCAAAGCAAAGCATACCGGTGTTACAATAAGAGATTGAGGAAGATGATAGAAAGCACCAATGTGAAAGTTGATGAAGGAATTGAGAAGCCTTCAAGATTTTATGAGTTTGATGAAGATGATCAAGATGGTGTTCAGGTTCAAGGGACTCAATCCCCTCCGGTAAGTTAGAATCAACTTGATCCAGTAAATCAAGAAGAAGAAATAGGTCGGAATGAACCTGATCAAGGAGCAACAGTGCAGGATATTCCCAAAATTCCAAGGTATGTAAGACTAAACCACTCTGAAGATCAGATCATAGGTGACAGAAGCAAAGGTGTGCAAACTAGAAGGAATGTTCCTCAAAATCAGGATGAATGTTGTCTGATTTCAAAGATTGAACCTAAAACAGTAAATGAAGCCTGCAATGATGAAAACTGGACTAAAGCAATGAAAGATGAATTAATGCAAATTGAGAAAAATCATACTTGGGATCTTGTTCCCAGACCTAGAGCCAGGAATGTGATTGGAACCAAATGGGTCTTCCGGAACAAACTGAATGAAGCTGGTGAAGTTATCAGAAACAAAGCTAGATTGGTCTGCAAAGGCTACTCTCAAATAGAAGGAATTGACTTTGAAGAGACCTTTGCTCCGATGGCAAGAATTGAAGCAGTCAGATTATTTCTTGCATTTGCTGCCTTCAAAGACTTCAAGGTATATCAGATGGATGTCAAGTCTACTTTCCTAAATGGTGATCTGGAAGAAGAAGTTTACATTGAACAACCAGATGGATTTCAATTGTCTAATAATGATGATATGGTCTGCAAGTTGAAGAAAGCATTGTATGGACTAAAGCAAGCCCCAAGAGCATGGTATGAAAGGTTGGATAAGCATCTTGTGCAGATTGGATTCAACAAAGGTACTGCTGACAGTAACTTATATTTCAAAATTGTTCATGAAAACATTTTGATTGTTGAAGTATTTGTGGATGATATCATTTTTGGAGGAAGAGATAGTATGTGTAAAACTTTTGCAAATCAGATGAAAAGTGAGTTTGAAATGTCTATGTTTGGTGAAATGAATTTCTTCTTGGGTCTGCAAATTACTCAAACAAAGAAAGGAATCTTCATTTCTCAGACCAAATATGTGAAAGAATTGTTAAGGAAATATGGTATGGAAGATTCAAAACCAATGAACACTCCCATGGCAACCGGATGTAAGTTGAGCAAAGATGATGACTCCCCAAAGGCAGATCAGACAAAGTATAGATTAATGATTGGTGGATTGTTGTATCTCACTCAGACTAGACCAGATATAATGCAGGCTGTTGGTCTTGTGGCAAGATTCCAGGCTGATCCTAGAGAATCTCATGTTATGGCAATCAAAAGAATTTTTAGGTACCTGAAAGGAACAGTTGAGTATGGTCTATGGTACCCTAGAGATCCAGATTTCTTTCTTCATGCTTACACAGATGCAGATTGGGCAGGAGATGTGGATGACCGGAAGAGCACTAGTGGTGGAGCATTCTTTTTGGGGAAGAGATTGGTTTCTTGGCTAAGCAAGAAACAAGATGCAATATCTCTGTCTACAACTGAAGCAGAATACATTGCAGCAGCAGGTAGTTGCACTCAAATCTTATGGATGAAGCAGATGCTAAGAGACATTAAAGTTGAATATGAGGAGCCTATCACAATTTTCTGTGATAATTCAAGTGCAATTAATATTTCTAAGAATCTGGTATTGCATTCTAAGACTAAGCACATATCTATCAAGTTTCACTTTTTGAGAGAACAAGTGAACAAGGAAGAAGTCAGATTGGAGTATGTTCCCTCAAAGGATCAGATTGCAGATATCTTTACTAAACCTCTTCTCAAGGACTCTTTTGAATATCTCCGGGAGAAGTTAGGGGTCATGGCCCCTCCGGTGATGAACTAGGATGCACTGATGTGCATCAGTCCGGTGGATATCACAGTCATATCTTGTGATCCGGATTGATGATGGGGAGCTGCAACTAAGGTGGAGCAGCTGGTATGATTCTGATGTATGAGAATTGCAAGTATGAGCCCTTTGCCATTGATGTCAAAGGGGGAGAGAAGACATGTGAAAAATAAGTGGTTGATGATCAAAGGGGGAGCAGTAAAGGAAGAGACGACATGTGAAAAGTTGTTGTTGATAGGGGGAGCTGTGACAGAAAGCAGAAGTTCTTGTCTTGATGGTTTTTCACATCATATGTTGCCATCAATGACAAAGGGGGAGATTGTTGCAAGTATGAGGTGAGCCAGTGTTGTCATTGATGTCAACATACTCATATTGCATTGACAAGAAGGATTGGATGAGCTGTGTGCTGAGGATATTGAGAAAATTAGCCTCAGTCAGGAACAGTGAAGAACCGTGATGAGAAGAAGGCAAATGTATTGTATAGGTTGAGAACCGGAGGATGCGGATTAAAGGGTTTGTAGATATGAGTCTTGAGATGCTTCAGTTAAGATTTCAGAGGTCCACATGAAGATCTGAAGGAGTTGTGGCTGTCGGTGTAGAACCGGTTCTGGCAAGTATTCAGAGGTGACAGAGGATCACAAAAAGGTCCGGTGAGGTCCGGAACTATATAATCCTAATCTGCGGATTGGAAGGAGTCTTTGGGATGTCCTTGTGATGTGCCATCTCAAGTTGTGTATGATTTGGAGGTCTGGAAGTACCTCTTGCATTATGACAGTGGCAACAGACAGTGTTCTTGAAGTTCCGGATAAGGAAGAGAAGAGATTCCAGTAAGTAAAGAAAGTGCGGATGTACCTGGTCATTCAGGCAGGCTTGTGAAGGTTCTTGGATCATGTTGAGGTTGTGTTGTTGGTCCGCATTGATAGTAGAGCCCGGAATTGAAGTTATTCTTCCGGATGAAGTTCTTGCTCTGTTTAGCCGACCGGATGAGTTGTTCATCCTGCGAATGTTCTTGTGGTGGCCGACCAGATGTGTTATTCATCTTGCCGATACTCTTATGGTTGTTTGCCGACTTAGATGTTTGTTCCTAAGTCGATGTCTTGTATAAATAACGGTTTGTGAGTTCATTTCGAAATGTGGATTGTGTGGATGAGTGTGGCATAGCGAAGAGAAGTGCGAAAGGCAGAGCAGAGGTTTTTGGGCTTAAATGGAACTGATCCAGACATGGTAGAGATGTCATTCTCCAGTTCAAGATTGTGATTCTTATCACTTTGTAGATAGTGTGTCTCCTTGTAGGCAGTGGGCCTCTTTGTGAGTAGTGTGCTCGGGCAGTGAGCCCTAATTGGCAAGTGCCATTCTTTTTCTTATTCTTCTAACAGAGAATAATCCTTGGGTTAATCACCCTGTGGTTTTTCCCTTAACCGGGTTTTCCATGTCAAAATCTTGGTGTTCAATGTGTTGATGTTTATCTGCTCTTGTGTTTATATATTATGCTTTCATGGATGATTAATTGATATGCTGTTAACTAACAACGAAGAATCAAGTGTTTGAAAGAACAAGAAGTTTTATACAACTGATTCACCCCCCCTTCTCTCAGTTGTATGCCTTAAATCCAACATCATCTACCTCCTTTGTCCAAGTAAATCTGCACTTCTATCCTCCTTTTATGGTGTCAAGGATGGGTGCACAGACATGACTAAACCCTCTTATGAACTTCCTATAGAAGGTTGCTAACTCATGGAAACTTCTGACATCATTCATGGTTCTGAGAGTTGGCCAAGACAATATGGCACTTACCTTTTCTTGATCCATTTTTAGTTTTCCTTGTGAGATGACAAAACCCAAGTAGATAATCTCTTCCTGCATAAACAAACACTTCTCTAAGTTTATCATGAGCTGCTCTTCATGTAACCTTTTGAGAACCAGGTCTATATGTTTGAGGTCTTCTTCCCTTGTATTGCTGAAAATCAGAATGTCATCAAGATATACTATGACAAATTTTCCTATAAATTCTCTCAAGACCTCATTCATCAATCTCATAAATGTACTAGGAGCATTGGATAAACCAAAAGGCATGACCTTCCACTCATACAACCCTTCATTGGTCTTAAATGTAGTTTTCCATTCATCTTCTGGCCTAATCCTGATCTAATGATAGCCACTTTTCAAATCTATTTTTGTAAAATATTTGGTACCTCCTAAACAGTCAAGCAAATCCTCTATCCAAGGTATAGGGAACCTATACCTAATTGTGATCTTGTTAATAGCCCTTGAATCAGTGCAAAGCCTCCACGTGCCTTCTTTCTTTGGTGCTAGTACAGTTGGTACTGCACATGGACTTAAACTTTTACCAATTAGGCCTGTGTCCAGCAATTCCTCAATCTGTCTTGCTACTTCTATATTCTGTTCTAGGGTGAGCTTGTATACTGTTTTGTTTGGTAGTGTAGATCCTAGAATCAAATCTATGCAATGGCTGATATATCTTATAGGTGGTAGAGACCTTGGCATTCCATCAGAGATGATGCCTTTGCATTTGTCCAATAGCTCTTGGACAACTGGATCTATAAACCTTTGTCCTTTCGCTCCCTTGACTTCTTGCTGCTGTTCCTCATTCACTTTTAGGCATGGAATTAGAGCATATGCAACTGCTCCTTCTTCTACTATTTCTGTCATGAATTGTTTGCATTCTACCAGCATTACCTTGACTTATTTTCCTTTTGATTCTACCTCCTTCTCCATCAATGGTAGTAATTCTATCACCTTACCATCCTTGGTGATTGAATAAGTATTTCTAACTCCATCATGTTGTGCTCTCAAATCATATTGCCATGGTCTTCCAAATAAGAGATGGCAAGCATCCATCTGAGCTATGTCAAAAAATAACCTGTCCTTATATGGTCCAATTTGAAACTCCACCCAAGCCTGTTCTTCTACAATTGTTTGCTGACCTTGAGTGAGCCATGAAATCTTGTATGGGTAAGGATGTGGTAGCCTCCTAAGCTTAAGCTTTTCTACCATTTCAATAGACACAAAATTCTTAGTAGATCCAGAGTCAATCAAAACTTTACATACCTTACCTCCGGCCTTGCAAGTAGTTTTGAAAAGAGATTTTCTCTTTGGGGATTCTCTATCAGGCACATTCATGGTGGTCATTGTTCTTCTAATCATCAAAGATTCTCCTTTTTCAGGATACCCATAACTATCAGGAGCATTCACACTTTGATAAGTGTTTGAGCTTGTCATACTTTGACAATCAGATTCTTGGATCAGATTTGTCCTCCTGTCTCCCATTGAAGTTATTGCTTTTTCTAGACATATGTTGGCTATGCGGCCTTCTTGATTACAATTGTAACATCTGAGAGGTCCTTTACCCTGAGATCTCCCTCTAAATGGTGGTCTTCTACCTCTAAAATTTCTTTTTTGATTGTAACTCCCTTGCATTTGATTGCTATCTCCTTTGCTGCTTTCTTGATCAGATTCACCTTGGTGTCCAAATCCATTTCCTCTACCTCTGAAAGGACTTCTTCCCCCTCTTTGATGTCTTCCTCTTCCTCTACTATTCTGCTCTTGTCTTCTCTTTAGTTTCTCTACCACTTTAAGTGTTAATTGGTAGCACTTCTAAACTGTATCTGGACTATGTAGATTTAAATCTTCTTGGATGGCAAATCTCAACCTATTTAGATACCTTGTTAGCCTCTCTTCCTCATTCTCCTTGACCTTTGTCTTGACACAGAGTTTCATGAACTCTTTAGTGTATGGACTGACATCTAACTCCTTCTGCTTCAAATTTTGCCTCCTCTTATGTAGTTGGATGTTGTAATCCAATGGAACATAGGCTTCCTTCACTAAAGCCATCATCTTCTTCCAAGTAGCAACTATGTTCTTTCCTTCCTTCACCCTATCATCTTGGATGAAATTCCACAAAGTTAGTACAGCCTCTTTCATCTTGGATTGGGCCATCTTTACCCTTTGATGTTCTAGTATTTCCTCTATTTCAAAGAAATTATTCAAGGAGTCTATCCACTCCATCACTGAATCAGGATCCATCTTGCCTACAAATACTGGCAGGTCTATTTTCATGTCCATGGTCCTTCGCTCCATGGATTTGAGGGCATTTAGTAAGGGTCTCTGGTTTGCAGGAACCTCTATCTCTTCCTGCCTAGGGATCTCCTCTTCATCTCCATCTTCCTCACCAAAATCTTTTCTTCCCTTTCCTACTGTGTCCCTTAACTTATCTAACTCATCCTTCAAAGCCTCATTCTGAGCTCTGACTGCTTTTCTTTCTGCAATCTATTTCTTTACCAGGACAACTAATTCAGTATTGGTCATCCTTACTGGAAACTCTGATGTTCCCTCTGTATCAAACATTTTGTTTTCACCTTTTCCCAATCGCTACAATCCTTGGCTCTGATACCACTATGATGTAGAGTGGATAGCAGGTTGTGGAAAACTGTTTAGCAGTCGGCAGTTAACCAGCTGCTAACATACATTTCCTGCGTATGTGTTTCCATTGGCAAAACCCACTTCTATCACTTTTGTTGAGCCTCTGAACCTTACTTGCCTTTGAACCAATTCTATCAATTCAATTACTTAGTTTAAAGTGTTATTGGTAACTCACAGTTGCACTGTTGAATTGTGGGAACCCATCGGCTTCACTGAACCATTGAACCACCAGCCTATTGAACCGTTGAACTGTTGAACCGATTCAACGAATGGTTCAATTGTTGCTAGCTCTTTAGCACTATCTCTGTCGCCGAACGGTTGAACCCAATGGCCAGTTGAACCGTTGAACCTTTCACCAAAGGTTCAATCAAAGACCTTCCACCAGATTTTGACTAACTACGGAACCCGATAATAAAACTTATATCGACACTTCCTCCATTGACTCGAAAGACCATTGAACCTTTGAAATTGGTTCAAGCGCAGAAAATTTAATTGTCTACAATGCTGATCTGCACAGCCAAAATCATCGCGACTACACCAACATGTACCTTCTATAAACATATAGATTTCTCTAACTTTAACAACCTAGCACATGAGGATGCTAGGATTCATCTCATCATGCTACAAAACTTGATCCTGCGAAAACAAAATGCACAGAAACAAAATAGAAAACCTAATCTAATATATATAGCCATTCCACCAATTACGAAGTAATCAACTGGTGGAATGGATTAGAGAACCCATCTTGGCTGCAAATCAGAAAATCGACTACACAAGGAAATCAAACACCAAAAAAATAACACAAACAAGATCCTTCTTTTATTGCTTCCAAAAATGAAATACCAATATCTAATTTCACAGTTTTAGAACTTAACTACACACTATTGCTTTGATTCCTATCTCTCTCTATAACAATTTCAATCGATGTCCCCAATTGATCTGAGCTGAGCTATTTATCTACTTGCCAACAGTAGTACCGACATGATTCCCAGTGGCTAGGAGAGATAACCAACTAACAAACTCTTAGCAAACTAACAACCTTATCATGATAGCTCGACAAGTGTCCTAGGGAATTACAAATAGAGACCAAATTACAAACACCAATGACAAGTCTGGTCAAACAAACCTTATTACATTAAATATAGAAAATGCATAAGACTCTAGTTTTCTTGGGGTGCTCCTGCACCACTAAGGCATCGACAACGTGATTTTGTCTTTGTGGGATCAACTGAATATCGAAACCATCAAAACATTCGATCAAATCCCATACGCAGTTCTGATATTTGTTTAACCTCTTGTCATTGCAAGAGTATTGCTTTCTCACTTGTTTGAGAACCAATTCTGAGTCACCAAACACTTGAATAACTCTAACCTTTTTTTGGAGGGCCATTAGCAATCCTTGCACCAAAGCTTCATATTCCGTCACATTATTTGTGCAAGGAAATTGCAACCTATGTGCTGCCAAGCATGAACTCCCTATGGGGTTAATCAATTCAAAACCTATCCTAGATCCTTGTCTACACCTAGATCCATCAAATTTTAATGTCCAGAGGTGAAATTCATCATTGCTATGACTCTATTTTGATTGTCTCTTTTCATTTGATGGAGGTTCAAAACCTACCTTCTTTGTAACAGTTGAATCTTCCTTTGAAACTATGGGGATCTTTAAATGTTTCTGCACTTGCTCTATTGCCTCTTGGCAAAGCAAGCATGTGAATTTAGAATGAGATACATCGTGAATATGGCACCAGTTTAGCAGTAGCAATTGATCCATCTGTACCTTCTTTCCAATAGCCACTTGATCACTCATGAATTTATCTACAAAGTCTCAAAATCCTTCGAATATGCCTGACTCATCATCATTAGAGGACTCTGGGACTGACTGCACACATGCTTAAATGGTCTCTTGATACTCTGTGTGATTGATCATACATTTGCTACAATTTAGCATGAGTATCTCCTCTTCCTGATCAACATGGGGAAGATAGACTCCCAAATCCACTTCTAAAAACAAGATTTCATTGGTATGATTGTACTATGTGATCATGTGCTTCATTTTTGTCTCCATTTCAATATGGATCTGATTTACCAATCCCTTCCAAGGTAGCCACATGTGATAAAAGTCCATTGCCATGTAACCATTCAAAGTCCTAGACCAATCTCTACTTAGTAGCATACCATATTGGTCTGGGATATCTACTAGAATGTCTATGTATTGTTGTACCCTAGGATCAGAAGCTAATTACATATGTATCATGTTTAACTCACCCATCACATTTACCTCAGTCTTTTCTAGCTGTGTGACTTTCCTGGAGGATTTTGATGGAGTAAGACCTAGTGCTTTGTATACTGATAAAGGCATCACATTGGTAGAGGCTCTTGAGTCTACCAAGCAGTTGTGAAGGTTCTTCCCAAATATTCTAAGTGTTAAGATAAAAGGAGGGCTTTCTCTTTTGTCTTTATATAATGTGACCTTCTATTCAGCATCCATCACATGGACTCTTTCTTTTCCTTTATCTGTATTATCCTTTGGTGGAATCTCCTTTTGGGAAGAATCTATCATAACACTTTCTCCCATGTCTTGAAAGAAATCTATCCTAATTTTTGGAACTTTTAGCAATTCAAAGACAGACAAACTGACTTTCATATTCTTAAGCTCATCTGCAATATATTGTCCCATCTTTGCTATTTTAGACCTTTGGGAATGTTTAGCTATAGCTCCTTGATGCATTGCCAGATGTGTTGCTTTAGAAGGTTTAGGATTGTTGAATGCCTTTGGATCAGGTGGGATTTGATAGCTATTTGGAAGGATTGAAGTGGTGAAAGGACCCTTGGGCTTGCTACTTCTCAAGTTGTATGGGGTTTTGTTATATTGTTGATAAGCATGTACTTCTTCGCACTCCTCTTCCTTAGGCTAGTTATCATCTTCAAAAGGGAATATATAACTATCAAGTACGAGGGCATTGTCATACCTCTGAGATGGAACTAATTCATAACTGGTTGGAGGATTCTCTTGGGCTTCTGCATTCTAGATTTCCATTTGAAAAATGTTGGATGCTATCTGGAACTTTGGATAATCCAACTCAGAGTGAGCATTTGTATTGTACAATCTACACCATGAAGACAATGTTACTTTAGCCAACATTACCCAACCAGGGGGACAGTTATCAGCATTCTAATTTTCTAGTGGCGATGGTACTCCTCCATTGTTGGGCCTAGTGTTCCAAGTCCAGTTGGGTCGATGAAAATTCTAATTCTGATATTAATTTTGGCTCTGGTACTGGCTCTTATTCCAATTTCTTAGGTGAGTAACTTCTGCAGTGAGCTTTTTCATTTGCTTAGCCAACTCTCTAATGTCATCTTTGTCATCTCTCGTCTTAGTTGTTTTAGCAGACTGAAGAAAGGGCATTTCAGCTGGAGGTAATTTGGCTATGGGATTACTTGGGTGGACCACTAAGGCCTGTGTTGCAGAAAAAGTTAGAATTGGGTTCATTACAGGGGTATGATTAGCTAGAGCTTGGTTGGTCATGGGTATTTGATTTGGCATTTCTATGAGACCTATTTGGTTCAATGGCCATGTTGTTGTCTATCCCAGCTGAGTGTTTACTGTGATAGCCCTAATGTATGCTTGGGCTAGGTTGTTGGGAGGTGGATTAGCTCTTCTTACAAACATAGAGGTGAGCTTGTCTAGGGCTGTATAGTAAATTGGCAGGGCTACATCCTAACCTATAGCATAAGGGGCTTGCAAATGACTAAAAGCCTTTTAGAACCAATTATTAAAGGAACTTATCAACTCACTTTTGGACCGACAAATCTCCACAAAGGATCTGTAAAGGTCTGTCATAATAGTAGGCATCCTGAAGCAATATATAAATGCATTATTCAAAGCTCGCCATGAGGTTATGGATACTACAGGGAGGTTGGAAAACTAGTAGTAGGCCTCATCTTGCAGTGAGTATGGGAACAACCTACAAACCACATCCTCATACTAAACCTGTAACATAAACATATTGCCTTCAAAGATCTTAATGTGCTCATCAGCAGTCCTATCTGGATCATTCGTGTAAAACTTAGAGCAAAACTTGTCAGGGTTCTTAGCATGTCATGATATTCATTGAACTAGAATGGGGACTGGTTATTACCAGTGAAAAAATCCATGCATAGAGGATCGATTAGGGTTGCAGCTGGGTTTCTTGGAGTTGATTGAGCCCTTGGTGCTCTAGGTATTCCCTGATCCCTTATGGTTCTTCTAAACTCTATCAAAGACAATAGCTCTTCCCCAGCCAAGCTGGACTTGGTATGTCTCTGTCTAGTCCCTGGTCTTGCTGATTTTATGGAGGAGGTTTAAACTTGGTGGCCCTCCTTCTAGCACCAATTTTGTTGATGCCGGTTTTAGAACATAACAATGCAGGTATGATTGCCGTATCACACCTCTCTTGAAAAGTATCCTACCCTAGGTAAGACTACTCCAAGTATAATACAGCTAGGTCTTAGTGTGCTTGGAATTTCTTAGTTGGAATGTACTAGCTGTTCCTACAAGGGGTCTTACATGCAGTATGATAGATTTGGCAGGTTAAAACAACAATACATGAAAACACTTACAACTTTTTAACTAATATCTCTATGTAAATTGCTACTAGAACCTAACTCTAACAATGGATAAATAAGAAAATGCAAAAGGGGATAGGGTTTAGAAGGATCTTAAGTGACATCCACAATGAAATGATCACATCAGATAGACAAACATTCAAGAATTTACCAATTTTCTTCTTTACCAATCTACAGATTTTCCTATAGCATTACAGAAAATAGTGCTATCTTTTAAGGATTCTTATGATTTTCAAATTACATACATTCATTAAATACCCAAATGCTGGCATGATTTAACTACTGTAGTGCAATTGAACTAAGCTTAGTTTAACAGCCCAGGCTAACTATGCATAGCTACTTACAATCAACAAGCAACTAATAGTATGGACTTGAATGTTCATCAAATACCTTAACAAATTAATAGCATTGCAAAAGCACGATTTAACTAATGCGGATCAAGATGAGAACCATGAAACTAAATTGACAATACAAGAGACAAATTCCTCAAGAATCTTGCAGTAACTTGCTTTGTATTAATAAGAAAATTTGGCGGAGCATCAACAATTCAGCATCAAGTGTCTTACAAATGAGAGAGAGATGGCCCTTTATATAGGAGAGGTGCCATACTGAGTTTTTAAATGTACAGTGGAGATTAACTCAACACCGATGGCCTAGATTTAACAACATTTGGTGCATTTACAACACTTTACATTCCCGGATTACAATTTGTCCTGTAGGAAAAGGACAAAAAATGACCTCCAAATTCATTGAACCTAGACAAATTGAATACCCATTTGGCTATATATAGAGAAAATCCATTTTTCAAGACATAATAAAGATAAAATAGCATCACATGACCTAAATATAGCATTTTTTACAAGTGACGGGATTTACATTTAGGATTTCAAATAATTTAACATTTTATAGATCTCCTTCCAAATCTACTTTGTTCTCTTCAGCCTTTTTGTTGTATGCCACCCAAGCTGCTAATGCTAGATTTATATATGAGGGATCTGGATCTTTAACATAATTTGTTCTAAATTTGAGAGTTTCCCAACCTCAATAATATTGGGTGTATACATCCTCCATTATCCTTCTGCCTTTTTGAAATGTGATAAAGGAAGCTTGAAGACTACTGACTTTCTCCAACTTTCCAACCACATTCAGAGTGGACTCCCTGTGAATAGTTTGCTATAATTTGTCCTTGCAGTGTTGTGCATCCAGTGGAGCAAGATCATCAAAACCAAGATCCATACAATCTCAAAAAATATCATTTATTTCATAATTTATAGCAAGTACTTGTTCATTTGCCTCCCCATACAATTCTTTGACTTTGTCAAAGATTTCCTATTTCAATTTCATCTGTTGATACCACTCTACAGATTTTTACAGCCTCTCTGCCGAAAGAATGTTTTCTACCAATAAAACCTAGTTAGGAAATTTCCTGATTTCTTGCACCCTTGGGAACATATGAGAGAAATATTCTTCTTACGACTCATATTCCTTATGTAATTCATCCCATCCCCTTTTCAAGGATTTGAAGTCCTTATGCATCTCTACAGCAAAATCAATCGCTTCACAACCATCATTATATACTTTATTAAACCATTCTTGCATTCTGGCAGAATTTATTTTGATGTCATCAAACTTGACCAATTCTTCCTTTGATGGCAGAGCTGAAGTTGTATATGGTTCCCCTTCTGAATCTAATGGTCTCAGCAGTGACCTTATGTAGGCCCACAACTCTTCATTTTGCTTCCTCAGCTCTTGCTTAGTCATTTCATCTGTATTCAGCTACTCCATTATCGAGGACACTGATCCTATGAAGTCATCAATTCTCTATTTCCTTGATCCGAGACTCAAGTTTACAATAAAGATGATATAATCTTCAGCTCTTACTATTGTTCTATCCACATTAGCAAGAGGGACAACAACCTCTGCTATTCTTGTGTCTGATGCATCCTTGTATATCTGTGACTATATTTTTGCCTTCTTTAGCTTCTTAGGAATCAAGGAACTAAACTAATACTTTAGGCCAATTTTTTGGAAGAGGGGATCCCCATTTTGTGAAAGGGGTGTGTGTACAAGGCACAACAGTAAGGACCAACATTGAAATTTTATTCTTATTTATGAAAAAGTATAGCCATCAAAATTTGATATTTACTTATCTTGTGACCTCAATGGTCGTGTTGGATTTACTATTGAAATTGTGCACATTTTATGCCTTATTGTTGGAATTGACTTTGTATTTCCTTTGGAATTTATTATTTATTTATTATTGGTGGCTATGCTTGAATGTTTTAAACTGTTGGTCATGCATCATGTTATGTTTTCTATCATGTCCGTGATGGGCCTCTGATAGGTTGTATAATGGAGTAGGATGTAGAGAATATACTATTTCATGGTGTGCATGTTACTAAGAGCTTTGGTAGATTGAATTCATTAATTGTTGTTAGATGCAAGAACGTTGTTTGAAGTATTGAGGAAGTTATGAAGTGGCTTTTTGTGTCACTATGGATCACTTGATATGAGTTGAATTTTGTGTGAAATTAAATGTTGTTTATGTGTACAAGATATGTAGAGAGATAGTTGGATTGAATCTTGCTTTTGGAGAGAGTTGTGTTGGTGTGTCCTTTGTTTGAGAGTTTCATAACTATGCTTATGTTTTAACATAGTGTATAGTGAAATAGAACCTTAGTTAGTGCTTGAGCACATAATGTATATATTTATGGTATTTTTGTTGTCTTCATACTTTTGTTGAGTTTCTAACCTTGGGAATTTGGTTTTTTCATAAATTTTCCCTTAGTAATTAGAGGTTTTCTAGCTTGATGTTAGAAGGGATGTAATTCTTGTGTGATGAAGTTGTTGTCTTTTGTATTCCATTTATGAATACTTGGTGTTAGGCCACAAGGAAGCCTTGTGTTTCCTAGTCGATCATGAACTCATGATCGTGTTGTATAGTTGACCTTTAGGTCTAGCTTAGTTAAGAGTTGAAGTGGTGTTGTGATTAGCCTTGCACCTTGTTGGTGAGTTGTAGTAGCCTTAGATGTGCTCCTAGTTAATAACGAGTTGCCAAGCTTGGCTTGATGGAAGTGTGTGTGCTATTAGAAGGTGTGGTTAGATTCTTCCCTCTAAGAACCTATTGGTTGATCCTAGTTTTGGTAGTATAGAGCTTGAGTGGTAGAGAAACCCTCTCTTTTAGGAGTGAAATGTGATGAAGTACCTCCTGTGGGGAAACCATGTCTAGAGTTGAGGCATGCTTTTGGTTAAGATAAAGGTGTGGTAGTAATGTCTATAACCTTTTGAGTTGAACTTTCATGAACCTTGAGTCCTTTTGTTGCGGGTAGTACCTGAGGAAGGAATGTTGAGAAAGTAATCTTTTGTTTGTAATTCTCCTTGAGAATGGGTATGGTAGCCTTGTGAGTTTCTTAGACTTATTTGATAGCTTGAGATGTTATCCTAGCATAGTGGTGGCCCCAAGTTTTGGGGACTTGACATGCTTGTAGTCTATTGCACCTTTTGGCTAGAGCATCTTTTCATTGCAGTAGCAGTTGGAAGCTGGAGTGGCATAGTTCTAGAGGAATTATATGCACACTAGTTGGTTATGACCTAGTTGGTGCACCTTTAGAGATTTGTTTTATTATTTTGTGAACTCGACCTAGTATTGGTTTGGAGGATTGATCTTTTGATATTATATTGTGTTACCATGAGTTTACATGTGCACTGTGATGCTGATTCTTGCTTGTATATGTCTATGATGAATTATGATTTATGCCTCATTTGGCATGTTAAAGATGTGATTGTTATCCTTATGCAATTGTGTGGTAATTGTACCATGTGATGGTTATATACATTGTATTGGTAGTTGTGCCATGTGTGTATTGATTGTATTGATTGATATATATACGTAGATTTTTATTGATAGATGAAATGTTAAGTGTGAAATAGAGATATTGTTATGTATAAGGTCGAGTAGGATCAATATTTTGTTGATGATGCCACATAGGAGGATGTAAAGGGCATTAGTAGAGGTACATTGTCTGATTTGATAATACTTTATTGATTCTTGATTGTTATAGTGATATACTTCTATTATTTTAGTATGTGTGTGATAAGACATCAGGATGATGTCTCTTCTTAGTGGGGAAGGATGTCACATCTCATTTTGGACTTTTTTTATAATTCTAATTATTAGACATTTTTTTTATTCATAATAGTAATACTATATTAAAAGATATCAAAAAGTTACAGTATCATCAACCTATCCATGGCTGGCAGTCAGAGTCTATCTATCAACCTATTCAAACTGAGAGAGAAGGAAAGTAGACCACGCAGGGTCACAACTATTAACAATAGAGGAGATTATCACTACCTTAGAATATCCTAGCTTTGATCCTTCTATACAAAATGAAGCAAAGGTGACAATCAGTTTCTAAATACTGTCATACTCAACTCATTTCATGCTAAAGTCATCCATCCATTGAAAGCCATCAGCCTCCTCTAGACCCAGAACCCTTTTGATAAAGCCCACCGCCGCCACCACCTGGTCCTTCAGCACCACCAGATCGAAGCTTCTGATGTCCAAGATAAAAAGGAAAGATCTTGATCACCATGCTAGGGTCATCGAGGAGTCTCCAGTCTTTTAGATGCGGGATTCCAATCCCAGGGCTGGCCACATGTAGAGACATCTCCAAATCCTCCAAATGCTCTGGATTGAAGATGCCCTTCATTATGGATTCCACCTCTGTTTTACCCGTCCCTAATTCAAGTAGTATAGCTAAGACTTGTGATGAGATATCTGTGTCAACCCGATAGTATTCATCATTCTCCATGAAAGCTTTGCCCAATATTATTCTCATTCCCCCCACCATTAATTCATCTGACTTGCCAAGCATTCTCTACAGTCAGAGGTCGGTGATGACACCGATTAAGGCCATTTACCTCTTCCTATTGGTTAATCTAACTAGAGTATCCATCCCCCCACAACGAATGGACTCTGCTGAGACTATGGCTACAAAATGTCAAGGCTTTTGGCCCTGAATGAAGAGGAGAATGCAATATAGAAACACTGCCTGTGTTAATATCCTTTCTAGACTGCTTGAAGCTTCTCGAAAGATAAACTAGGGATGAATTGCCAACTAATGCCAAGCTTGGCACTAAATGAAATGACTGCCAACGTCCCTTTTGCTCGTACCAACTGCTTTCCCTTCCCCTTCATGATTACCTACTCTACTGTCTCGGCCTTGCCACTACTGCTGAGGTTGCAAGGCTCCCGCCTAGTCTCCCACCTAATTATTAGACATTTTACTATGATTGTTTTACTATAAGTGATTCCACATATGTGAAAGTAATTATTGTTAATATTATAAAGCATGAATTTGAAAGTTGATTTTAAAAATGAAATATTATTGGAACAATTATCCAGATGTATATTTTGTTTTTCTTTGGCTATGATTATAAGGACTAAAAGGACTAACATTTTAATGAAAATCTAAGTACGAATGAGTGCAGGAGAAATGTCAAAGATGAGAACATGGTTTAGATAGAGATGTTCTAGCCACCCAACAAGAATTGATAGGATGGATAAACCTAATACACTCACACACTCATGTAGTTTCATATCATATTGCATCATTGAGTAGCTTTATTGTGCATTGTTATGTGGTTGCTAGTCTTATTTGAGCATTTTATATAGAAAATCAATGTGATTAATGCTTAATAATTAGATAAATATGTGTTTCCATTGCTAGAGTATGTTCATTTGAATTATATAAGTTAGTCATGTAATTATAATTTCTTTCGACTTTAGATTTAATGAAAATTACGTGAGTTGTTTTCAATTGATTTATTTGTTAATTATTAAAAGTGTTTATTTAGAATATATATAAATATATAGTTTAATTATTAATATATTAATATTTAAACTATATATATCCCTTGCTTGAAAAATAATATCTTTGATAGGTTTAAAATAAAAATATAGTATTTGAAATATATTATTTATTTCAAGAATATATTAATAGAACTAAATATAATAATGTATAATATGATTTTATTTAATTATAATTAATAAAAGTGTTTTCTTCTTTATATAAATAAGTTGATTAATAAATATAAATATATTCTTTGTCAGACTTAAATAAAGATGTATTATTAAAGATAAGTATATGATATTAAGAATATATATATATATATATATATATATATATATATATATATATATATATATATATATATATATATATATATATATTAAAAATAGAAATCTAAATAATAAATCAATGTTTTTTTTTTTCATGCAAATTTGAATGGAGTTATGAGGGAGTTTAATGAAATTAAAAAGAAATATTGAAGTATTTTCATAACCAAGTGCCATACAAACAGAAGATAAACTAGACTTTATCAAAGGAATGTTAGTGTAGGTTTTGTATTCCTTATTATAGGGTTTTTCCTACACATCTTTTTTAAGCTTGCTCAGGTATTTTAATAATGTGAGCTATTTCATAGGCCTTTTATGTTAGTGGGTGCATGTTTGTGTGGTGTCAATCCATTCATGGAAGTTACTCCACCTCCCCCATTTTTTGGAGATGTTAGAGTTACATTTCCTATTGGTCAATGTTGACACCTCACCCCACTCACCTTGCCTATAAATACTCACTCCTTTGCATGTATTTTTCATGGGTTATTCAATGCATTTCTCCAATATTTTGCATCAATATTCTCTTGGATTTTTTCATAACTCTCCTGTAGATGAATGCTTGCAACCGATCCTGGCTCTAAAATGGTATCAGAGCTCCAGGCTTGCAAGTTTCTTCTCGAATCTTTGAGGTTTTTATCCTTGAGAGTCTAAAAGGTGCATCTTGGAGAAAAACTACCCCTACCATTGCGCTCAGAAGGTGTCACAACCCCTATTTTCATATAAGGCACTCTATATTTTGCTGAAAAAAAATGTTTTGGGTATTTTTTGGGGTTTGATTTTTTTGTGCAGGGAAAATTCGTACGACTGCCTCGATTTCCATGCCAAATTTTATGTACGACCGCCTCAATTTCTATGCCAAAATTTTTTGAGCTTATTTTTATTTCGAGCTACTTCGATTTGTGTGCCAAAATTTTTTCAATCTGCCTCGATTAGTGTGCCAGATTGTTTGTAAGACTGCCTCAATTTATGTGCCACTTGATTTCTATCTGCCTTGATTTCCATGCTGGATCAATATCTGAATCTACCTTGATTTCCATGTCACACTCATGTGCAGGCCTAAAAAGGTAGTTTTCTTCCAGAGGCCATACCTTGAGCATACGGACTCAAAATTTGGCAAACAAAAAAGCATTGGAAAGGTGATTCCATCCTCCACATAGCCATCAGGGTTATTTTTCTAAAAAATATCATTAGGTATCTAGTTTTCTTAGATTTCTATTTTTTGTCCTATGGTTGGAAAAAGGACATTTCATTGAGTTTTATTTGAACAAAGGGGTTGTTTTTTTTTTTTCTTGAGAGCATTATTATGCTATTTCTCTATCATTCCTGTTGTATACACAATTGATAAACTTCTAGTTCCTCTTCTCACTCCATTTAACTATTTTGAGTGGAAAAGGTAAATGGAACTTCTGTTGCTTAAATTGAGGCTGCATAGGATAACTATGGGTACAAATCCTGAACCCACTGGTGCTGTAGAAAAGAGAAAATGGCTTGATAGATCAGATGAAGCTTATGGGATTTTGTGTCTTTCTCTTTCTCCTGATCTTCTTTTCCATGTTGACTCTTGCAAAAATCCAAATGATATATGGACTACATTAGAAGGTTTAATTGGTAAGCAAGACACATTAAGAAGTTTTTAGTTAGAAACTGAACTTATATCACTGAGTCCATCTAACTTTGACAGCATTCAGGATTTCTTTACCAATCTTGAGTCTCTCAGGTTATAGTTGAAACAATGTGGTATAGAAAAAGAAGACAACCAGTTGATCTTGTCTATTCTTGCTAAACTAGGTTTTGATTATTCTATTTTTGTATCTACTTTTTATGCTACAAGAGATGCTCTTGGTGCTAGTTATCATATGCCTTCTCTTGATGAATTTACTGCATCACTCATAAGAGAACAGGTAAAGTTAGTGCAGATAGGTACTCTGAAGTCTTTCAAATCATAGGCTCTTGTTGCAACTCAAAACACAAAAGATGAGAAGGCTTCAAGTGGCAAAGAAAAGAAGCAAAAAAACAAGAATAGTGAGAAAGACAAAGATTCAATACCTCAAGCTACCCCTGAGTCATCCAACAAAAAGGAGAAAAAGGAGAGACCCACTTGTGCATTCTGCAAGAAGCATGGGCATAGTGAACAAGATTGTTACAAAAAGGAAGTGAATGAGTTGAAGACTCTTATTCAGAAAATGAATGTACGTTCTACTTCAGCCTTATCTCCTAGTTCATGTACTCCTACTCCTTCATCATCAAAACAACTAGAATCTTCTAAAAAAGGGCAAGCTAACAAATAGAAAGGTAAAGCACTTTGTGCATCTATAAGTTCCAATTCAGATAAATGGATTCTTGATTCTAGAGACTCTCATCAAATAGCTTCATCTCAATCCATGTTTTCTACTTTCAAGCCTTGCATTATGCCACCAATTTTAATGGGTAACAATACATATGTGAATGGAATTGGGAAGGGATCAATTGAGATTAGTGATGGTACTTTTAATGATGTACTTTGTGTACCTTCTTTGGCAAATAATCTACTTTCCATATATCAGATTACTCACAGTGGTGTAGGGAAAACTGTGGAATTCACACTTGATTTAGTTATCATCAAAGACTTGGAGAGTATAGAGATCATTGCTACTGGGGTTGTTGATCATGAAACTTGGTTATACACCTTTTTTGGTTTTGCTCCTGATGATGGTTCAGATACTTTGGCTAATGTTCCCACTCCTTGTGTGAATCATATTTCTGCGGAGAAGTGTGGTCACTCAAAACTTGCTTTTCTTACATCTAATCTAGTTCTTGAGACTTGTGTTGACATTTTTTCTCCTCCTCCTACTACTTTAGATATTCCTTTTTCCATGGTTAAGCAGGACAATGTTTCTTCTTCTGATTTTGTTATGTGGGATGATTATTTAATAGATATTTCAGAGTTGTTTTATGAATCTCACATTGCAGATTTTGAGGACACCTTTGATGATAGTCATAACATAGCTTCATCCCTTCAGAGGCTCACATTTGGATCTGGTTTCCCACTTCATCAAATTTGTTGGAGTGGCTTCTTCATCCTCCATTGGACTTGTTTCTACCCAAGGGAAGAAATGCTCTATGCAAACAATGCACTATCTTCTTCTCTCTTGCATCTTTCAGTGGATTTGAAGGTACTTTTACCTATGATGGACACTTGATCCTCTCCATCCTCTTCTCAAGGAATCATGTTTGTATGATGGTTGTATCTTTGGGGAGTCTTATGACATTCTCCACCATCATTGTATATGGGTACCTAACATGGCTTCATTTGCTAGGACCCATCTTCACATCCTCCTAAGTTGCGCTTAAGGGGGGGTGTTAGTGTAGGTTTTTTATTCTTTATTATAAGGTTTTTCCTACACATCTTTTTTAATCTTGCTTAGGTAGTTTAATAGTGTGAGCTATTTAATAGGCCTTTTATGTTAGAAGGTGCATGTGTGTGTGGTGTCAATCCATTCATAGAAGTTACTCCACCTCCCCCTATTTTTGGAGATGCTTGAGTTACATTTCCTATTGGTCAATATTGACACCTCACCCCACTCACCTTGCCTATAAATATTCACTTCTTTGCATGTATTTTTCATGGCTTATTCAATGAATTTCTCCAATATTTTGCATCAATATTCTCTTGGCTTTTTTCATAATGCTCCAATAGATGAATGCTTGCAGTTAATCCTGGCTCTAACATGGTATCAAAGATCCAGGCCTGCAAGTTTCTTCTTGAATCTGTGAGGGTTTTTGCCTTGAGAGTCTAAAAGGTGCATCCTATAGAAAAACTAACCTTGCCATTGCACTCAGAACATGTCAAAACCCCTATTTTCAAATAAGCCACTCTATATTTTGATGAAAAAAGTTTTGGACATTTTTGGGGGTTTGGTTTTTTTTGAAGGAAAAATCCATACGGCCACCTTGATTTCCATGCCATATTTTCTATATGACTGCCTCAATTTTTGTTCCAAAATTTTTTGAGTTTATTTTTATTTCGAGTTGCCTCAATTTGCATGCCAAAATTTTTTGAATCCACCTCGATCTCCATGCCAGATTGATTGTACAACCACCTCAAATTCTATGCCACTTGATTACTATCTGCCTCAATTTCCATGCCAGATCAATATCTGAATCTGCCTAGATTTCCATGTCATGCTCATGTGTAGGCCTAAAAAGCCAATTTTCTTCCAAAGGCCATAACTTGAGCATACAAACTCAAAAATTCACAAACAAAAAAGTGTTGGAAAGGTAATTCCATCCTCCACAGAGCCATTAGGGTTATTTTTCTAGAAAATATGATCAGGTATCTAGTTTTCTCATATTTCCATTTTCTGTCCTGTGGATGGAAAAAGGACATTTCAGTGAGTTTTATTTGAACAAAGGGGGTTTTTTTTTTTTTCTTGAGAGCATTATTCTATTGTTTCTCTATCATTTCTGCTATATACACAATGGATAAACTTCCAGTTCCTCTTCTCACTCGATTTAACTATTTTGAGTGGAAGAGGCAAATGGAACTTATGTTGCTTAAATTGAGGCTGCATAGGATAACTATGGTTATAGATCCTAAACCCACTAGTGTTGTAGAAAAGAGAAAATGGCTTGATAGATTAGATGAAGCTTATGGGACTTTGTGTCTTTCTCTTTCTCTTGATCTTCTTTTGCATGTTGAGTCTTGCAAAACTCCAAATGATATATGGACTACATTAGAAGGTTTATTTGGTAAGCAAGACACCTTAAAAAGTTTTTTGTTAGAAAATGAACTTATATCATTGAGTCCATCTAACTTTGACAGCATTCAGGATTTCTTTACCAAGCTTAAGTCTCTCAGGTTATAGTTGAAACAATGTGGTATAGAAAAAGAAGACAACTAGTTGATCTTGTTTATTCTTGCTAAACTAGGTTCTGATTATTCTATTTTTGTATCTACTTTTTATGCTACAAGAGATGTTCTTGGTGCTAGTTATCATATGCCTTCTCTTGATGAATTTACTCCATCACTCATAAGAGAATAGGCAAAGTTAGTGCAGATAGGTACTCTGAAGTCTTCCAAATCACAGGCTCTTGTTGCAACTCAAAACACAAAAGATGAGAAGGCTTCAAGTTTCAAAGAAAAGAAGCAATAAAACAAGAATAGTGAGAAAGACAAAGATTCAACACCTCAAGCTACCCCTGAGTCATCCAACAAAAAGAAGAAAAAGGAGAGACCCACTTGTACATTCTGCAAGAAGCATGGGCATAGTGAACAAGATTGTTACAAAAAGGAAGCGAATGAGTTGAAGACTCTTATTCAGAAAATGAATGTAAGTTCTACTTCAGCCTCCTCTCATAGTTCATCTACTCCTACTCCTCCATCATCAAAAGAGCCAGAATCTTCTAAAAAAGGGCAAGCTAACAAACAAAAAGGTAAAGCACTTTGTGCATCGACAAGCTCCAATTCAGGTAAATGGATTCTTGATTAAGGAGACTCTCATCAAATGGCTTCATCTCAGTCCATGTTTTCTACTTTTGAGCCTTGCATTATGCCACCGATTTTAATGGGTAACAATACATATGTGAATGCAATTGGGAAGGGATCAATTGAGATTGGTGATGGTACTTTTAATGATGTACTTTGTGTACCTTCTTTGGCAAATAATCTACTTTCCATATATCAGATTACTCATAGTGGTGTAGGGAAAACTGTGGAATTCACACTTGATTTAGTTATCATCAAAGACTTGGAGAGTATAGAGATCATTGCTATTGGGGTTGTTGATCATGAAACTCGATTATACACCTTTTCTGGTTTTGCTCATGATGATGGTTTAGATACTTTGGCTAATGTTCCCACTCCTTGTGTGAATCGTATTTCTGCGGAGACGTGTGGTCACTCAAACCTTGCTTTTCTTACATCTAATCTAGTTCTTGAGACTTGTACTGACATTTCTTCTCCTCCTCCTACTACTTTAGATATTCCTTTTTCCATGGTTAAGCAGGGAAATATTTCTTCTTCTGATTTTGCTATGTGGGATGATTATTTAATAGATATTTCAGAGTTGTTTTATGAATCTCACATTGCAGATTTTGAGGACACCTTTGAAGATAGTCACAACACAGCTATCATCCCTTCAGAGGCTCACATTTGGATATGGTTTCCCTCTTCATCAAATTTGTTGGAGTGGCTTCTTCATCCTCCATTGGACTTGTTTCTACCCAAGGGAAGAAATATTGTATGCAAACAATGCACTATCTTCTTCTCTCTTGCATCTTTCGGTGGATTTGAAGTTACTTTTACCTATGATGGACACTTGATCCTCTCCATCCTCTTCTTGAGGAATCATGTTTTTATGATGGTTGTATCTTTGGGGAGTCTTATAACATTCTCCACCATCATTGTATATGGGTACCTAACATGGCTTCATTTGTCAGGACCCATCTTCACATCCTCCTAAGTTGCGCTTAAGGGGGGGTGTTAGTGTAGGTTTTTTATTCCTTCTTATAAGGTTTTTCCTACACATCTTTTTAAAGGTTGCTTAGGTAGTTTAATAGTGTGAGCTATTTAATAGGCCTTTTATGTTAGTAGGTGCATGTGTGTGTGGTGTCAATCCATTCATGGAAGTTACTCCACCTCCCCCTATTTTTGGAGATGCTTGAGTTACATTTCCTATTGGTCAATATTGACACCTCACCCCACTTACCTTGCCTATAAATATTCACTCCTTTGCATGTATTTTTCATGGGTTATTCAATGCATTTTCTCCAATATTTTGCATCAATATTCTCTTGGCTTTTTTCATAACTCTCCTGTAGATGAATGCTTGCAGCTGATCCTAGCTCTAACATGGTATCAAAGATCTAGGCCTGCAAGTTTCTTCTCAAATCTCTGAGGGTTTTAGCCTTGAGAGTCTAAAAGGTGTGTCCTACAGAAAAACTAACCTTGCCATTGCGCTCAGAACATGTCAAAACCCCTATTTTCAAATAAGCCACTCTATATTTTGATGAAAAAAAGTTTTGGGCATTTTTTGGGGTTTGGTTTTTTTGTGCAGGAAAAATCCATACGGCCACCTCTATTTCCATGCCATATTTTCTTTACAACTGCCTCAATTTTTGTTCCAAAATTTTTTGAGTTTATTTTTATTTTGAGTTGCCTCGATTTGCATGCTAATTTTTTTGAATCCACCTCGATCTCCATGCCAAATTGTTTGTATGACCACCTCAATTTCCGTGCCACTTGATTACTATCTGGCTCGATTTCCATCCCAGATCAATATTTGAATCTGCCTAGATTTTTGTGTCATGCTCATGTGTAGGCCTAAAAAGCGAAATTTCTTCCAGAGGCCATAACTTGAGCATACGGACTCAAAAATTGGCAAAAAAAAGTGTTGGAAAGGTGATTCCATCCTCCACAGAGCCATCAGGGTTATTTTTCTAGAAAATATCATCATGTATCTAGTTTTCTCATATTTCTATTTTCTATCCTGTGGTTGGAAAAAGGACATTTCAGTGAGTTTTATTTGAACAAAGGGGTTGTTTTTTTTTTGCTTGAGAGCATTATTCTGTTGTTTCTCTATCATTTCTATTGTATACACAATGGATAAAATTCCAGTTCCTCTTCTCACTCCATTTAACTATTTTGAGTGGAAGAGGCAAATGGAACTTCTATTGCTTAAATTGAGGCTGCATAGGATAACTATGGGTACAGATTCTGAACCCACTGGTGCTGTAGAAAAGAGAAAATGGCTTGATAGATCAGATGAAGCTTATGGGACTTTGTGTCTTTCTCTTTCTCCTGATCTTCTTTTGCATGTTGAGTCTTGCAAAACTCCAAATGATATATGGACTACATTAGAAGGTTTATTTGGTAAGAAAGACACCTTAATAAGTTTTTAGTTAGAAAATGAACTTATATCACTGAGTCCATCTAACTTTGACAGCATTTAGGATTTCTTTACCAAGCTTAAGTCTCTCAGGTTACAGTTGAAACAATGTGGTATAGAAAAAGAAGACAGCCAGTTGATCTTGTCTATTCTTGCTAAACTAGGTTCTAATTATTCTGTTTTTGTATCTACTTTTTATGCTACAAGAGATGCTCTTGGTGCTAGGTATCATATGCCTTCTCTTGATGAATTTGCTGCATCACTCACAAGAGAACGTGCAAAGTTACCACAGATGGGTACTCTGAAGTCTTCCAAATCATAGACTCTTTTTGCAACTCAAAACACAAAAGATGAGAAGGCTTCAAGCGGCAAAGAAAAGAAGTAGAGAAACAAGAATAGTGATAAAGACAAAGATTCAACACTTCAAGCTACCCCTGAGTCATCCAACAAAAATGAGAAAAAGGAGAGACCCACTTGTGCATTCTACAAGAAGCATGGGCATAGTGAACAAGATTGTTACAAAAAGGAAGTGAATGAGTTGAAGACTCTTATTCAGAAAATGAATGTACGTTCTCTTTCAGCCTTATCTCCTAGTTCATCTACTCCTACTCCATCATCAAAACAGCTAGAATCTTCTGAAAAATGGGCAAGCTAACAAACAGAAAGGTAAAGTACTTTGTGCATCTACAAGTTCCAATTTAGGTAAATAGATTCTTGATTCTGGAGCCTCTCATCATATGGCTTCATCTCAATCCATGTTTTCTACTTTTGAGCCTTGCATTTTTCCACCGATTTTAATGGGTAACAATACATATGTGAATGTAATTTGGAAGGGATCAATTGAGATTGGTGATGGTACTTTTAATGATGTACTTTGTGTACCTTCTTTGGCAAATAATCTACTTTCCATATATCAGATTACTCACAGTGGTGCAAGGAAAACTGTAGAATTCACACCTGATTTAGCTATCATCAGATACTTGGAGAGTACAGAGATCATTGCTATTGGGGTTGTTGATCATGAAACTTGATTATACACCTTTTCTAGTTTTTCTCTCGATGATGGTTTAGATACTTTGGCTGATGTTCACACTCCTTGTGTGAATCATATTGTTGTGGAGAAGTGTGGTCACTCAAACATTGTTGTTCTTAAATCTAATCTAGTTCTTGAGACTTGTGTTGACATTTCTTTTCCTCCTCCTGTTTCTTCAGATATTCCTTTTTCCACGGTTAAACCAGATATTCTTTGTTCATCTAATTTTGTTATGTGGGATGATTATTTAACAGGTATTTCAGAGTTGTTTTATCAATCTCACATAGCAGATTTTGAGGACACCTTTGATGATAGTCACAACATAGCTATCATCCCTTTAGAGGCTCACACTTGGATTTGGTTTCCTTCTTCATTAAATTTGTGGGAGTGGCTTCTTCATCCTCCATTGGACTTGTTTCTACCCAAGGGAAGAAATGTTGTATGCAAACAATGCACTATCTTCTTCTCTCTTGCATCTTTTAGTGGATT
This sequence comes from Cunninghamia lanceolata, assembly GCA_027924645.1. Lineage (NCBI taxonomy): Eukaryota > Viridiplantae > Streptophyta > Pinopsida > Cupressales > Cupressaceae > Cunninghamia > Cunninghamia lanceolata. The sequence goes on along the minus strand of BSBN01000201.1, from coordinate 1,324,179 downwards.
TTAAGTTACTTTTACCTATGATGGACACTTGATCCTCTCCATCCTCTTCTTGAGGAATCATGTTTTTATGATGGTTGTATCTTTGAGGAGTCTTATGACATTCTCCACCATCATTATATATGGGTACCTAACATGGCTTCATATGCCAGGACCCATCTTCACATCCTCCTAAGTTGCGCTTAAGGGGGGGTGTTAGTGTAGGTTTTTTATTCCTTATTATAAGGTTTTCCTACACATCTTTCTTAAGCTTGCTCAGGTAGTTTAATAATGTGAGCTATTTAATAGACCTTTTATGTTAGTGGGTGCTTGTGTGTGTGGTGTCAATCCATTCATGGAAGTTACTCCACCTCCCCCTATTTTTGGAGATGCTTGAGTTACATTTCTTATTGGTCAATATTAACACCTCACCCCACTCACCTGTCCTATAAATACTCACTCCTTTGCATGTATTTTTCATGGGTTATTCAATGCATTTCTCTAATATTTTGCATTAATATTCTCTTGGCTTTTTTCATAACCCTACCGTAGATGAATGCTTGCAGTTGATCCTGGCTCTAACAAGGAAAAGGGGATCTAAATTTAAAACAACATTTTTAGAAGAGATTTATACATTAAAAATGAAATCAGTAGGGGGAGGATGATACTAATATTCAAGGACAGAAGGGAAGAAAGGAGAAAGGATCATCAGCAAAAGGAAGTAGAGATTAATCTACCAAGGAAAACAGGAGAAACTAGGTACTCTTTTCTAATGCTATTTTGAAATTGCAAGTAATTGTTGTGTAGAATTATTTTGGTTGGTCTGTGTATGAAAGGATAGGTGGTGTTGGCACCCTCAAATTTTGCAAATTTGAAGTGCCTTTCTCCTCTCGATGTGCTGACAAAGGTCAAGTTGGCATTCTGCTCAATCTACCCTAGAACCCACCTTCGCCAATTAAAATCTTGCAACTCAGAGATCAACTTGCAAATATGTATGGTGGAAGGTTTTTTGGTGCATATGGTAACATGCATGTTCAGTTTTGTGCTTCTAGGGTAAGTTTTGATGGGGTATTTAATTCTTTTTTGACTGCGATCGGGCCATTTTTATCAAAATTGGAGACCATATGATTTATTATTTTAATACATTTCAGTTACGGTGAAGGCATCCGACAGACTAGTTTATAAAGGAGGTCCCTGAAATCTTTTGGTGAGACAGATTTTGAGGAAATGGATATGCTCTAAATAATTGATAATGGCCCTGTACAAATCTTCATGGCCTCCAAATGCCCAGTGTGCCCGTAGTAAACAGGTGCCATTTGCCCGAGAGGAGAAATTAAAATTTGTCATTTGCCAAAGTTTCAAAATGCAATTTAAAAAAAAAATTATTAGCACATTTTAATGATTTAAATGAATTATTATAAATCAAACATTATAACATTATGTTATAATGTTTATGGCAAAAATTAAAGCATCTCATTGGCTTATTGCATGAGCGCACAACCATTTCCTTTTATCCTCTCTAGCTATACAATGATGCGAAATGGTCTTCTTAGGGCAGATTTTTGGTCTACAATCATTTTTATGGTGAAAATTGAAGTGTTTCCTTCTCCATGGAGGTTCCTCTGAGGCATTTTGGGTAGCTTTAGACAGGAATTATTGCAGAGCACATTGTTGTTCATGATTTTTGTTTTCCAGCCAGATTTTGGGGGTGTTTTGGAGCTCAAAATTGTTGTTCCAGGCTTTAAACTCATCCACTGACCATTCCTAGTACCTGGGTAGAAATTTTAAGCATGTTTGTGATGAATTTTGGTTGCCAGAATGGCCAAAAATGCCCCTGCATCAAGAAAAATGACCCAGCAATGTGAATTGGGCAAAATTGGATTAGAAGCTATTGAATTCTATTCACTGTCATCCTAAAGTTGGGAGCAATCAAGAAGGAGAGGGAGAAGAGGCCCCATAGCCTCATATCACGGCATCACATAAGGATGAAGAAGCCTTCAAATATGTTGTGCGACAGTGCGGAATGGAGGTGCCCAGTGGCTAAAATAAAGTGGACAAGTCAAATCAAAGGGGAAGATTAATATATAGACATTTGGCTTCATGTTTTATTCATTATTTTGCCTCCTCTTTTAGGTATATTTTATAAGTGTTCCCAATGTTTTTTGGCAGTGGATTGTAATGACAAACTCACCTAACTGTTACATTGTATTGAATTTTCTGGGACCTCATTCTTAGTCTATAAAGGAACATTTGGTCCTCTTTCTGGGTGGTTGTTGAAAATTGGGATATTTTTGATCTCTAGAATGGAATACAGATTTTGATGGGTTGCTCTATCTCTATGTTGTAAGTTTCAATTTTATGTGTTGAATGTGTTTTTGCAAGCAAATTTATCAGTTTCAAGTTGATATGAGTAATGCTATGCGCATGTGTTTATATTGATTGTCTCCATTATTATATGTGTTTCTCTTTTGGACAATGAAGCTAAGGGTTTTCAGAGTTCTCAAGTGCACATTTGTTGCAGTTCATGTTTGGTTTCTTGCTTCTATTTAAGGAACAAACTAAAATTCTTTAAATCAAATATGCAGAGGAATGTTTGATAACATGGATAATCATAAGGAGAGTTAATCTAAACACTAATTCTTGGGTGTCTCTGTAAGGCAAAAATAAATAAGCCCTTTGAAATTGTATGTTTATATTGTTGTTGGAAACACTATGTATATTAAAGTTTGACTCTGGATCCTAAGATAGGCACTGGTCAAGAGTTGGAAAGATTTCATGGTTCAAACCCTAATTTGACAATCACAAAATATAAAAGAACAAAATGAACTAATCACTTAACCTTTAGGATTATAGGAGTAGGATTTAGGCTCCAAATCCTCTGGTTCATAACTGAAGTAGGATCCAAAGCTATCTCCTTTGCATTTATCTCATAGTTTTGGTCAATATAAAATAGAATTTATCTACTTTTTGTATCAATACTAGTTACAACCAAGATTCACCATATGGGTATTGAGTAAGGGAAACCCCCCTAGGTCCCACAGAGCCTAAAGTGTAGAGGAGAGAGAAGGTCAATCTCCTGTTCGTTGGCCATTGACTTGAGGATCATGTAGATAAAAGATGGCTACTTTTTAGGGAAACTTAGACAATCAGTTGGGAACATCAAAAGATTGGCGACTCTACTGGGGAATCAGTGTGTTATTTTTGCGGAAAGAGTCATAAAATTGAAGAATCTAAATATTTGTTTCAGATATTGAAGGTTTCAGACCTGGACAAGTTTTGTTGCAGCATATTTGATGAAGTTTCAAGTGACTCTACTATTGAGGAGGACCCAAAATGAAAGGAAGGTTGTAAGGAGCATTGTGCTGCTTGAACATCAATCCTCTGCTAAGAGGTGGTGACTATGTTGTTGAACCTATTTGAGGCTGCAGTACATTTCTAGGTACTTCATCTTTTTCATTCAAAATGACTAGATTAGAACAACAATACTGGTCATGTCCTCAAAAAAGGGTATTCTCTGTTGATAGATATAAAGTTCTAGATTTTGATGGGATTTGTGGGTATCCAAATATTGTGTCTAGTGAAGTTAGAAAGTGCTTGCCAAAATATAGTGGAAAGAACTTTGAGTCTACAAGAAAACATCTGCTAGCTTTCTATGATTTGATGGAAGACTATGAGATTGAAGTTGAAGATGTTGTAATGAAACTCTTTGTTCAGTCATTAAAGGATGATGCTAGGATTTGGTTTTCAGATTTGCCTGTGTGTTCAATTTCTTCATGGGTAGATCTAGAGCTCGTGCATTCCTAGAACAGTTTGGTGAGAAGACTGATAAGGCCTCATTGATTACATAATTCATGAACATTCAAAAGGAAAATGATGAGTTAGTTCCAACCTTTAATTTAAGATTTATAAAGTTGCTCAAACATATTCTTGAATATATGAGACCAAATGATGCATTGTGCTTGGTAGTCTATCTGGCCACATTTGATGAAGAAATGAGTTATTTACTGAGAGATAAGGAGCCTGCTACACTTCATCAAGCTTATAAAATTGCAATGGATATTGAATTTAATCATAAGTATGGAATGCCAATAGGATACATGACTACAAGTTTTCAAAATAATTTTCAAGATGAATGTGTCTTTGTTGATCCAGTAGAACATGAGGAGTTTCAAGTCATTAGTGAACAAGTTGCAAGTGTTTCTAATCCTATGTTCTTTGTTCAATCATTGTTTGACCTGAAGAGTGTTGGGTGAATATTTTGTCGTTAACTCGCTAACGGCAAAATGGATATATCAGCCACAGCTATGATGAGACAAAGTCTCTCCTCTCAGCAAGGGGAGGTTCCCTTTAATTATTTAACTTTTGCAAATAAAGCAACTTATCAAATTTATGTACACTAAAAACTATGTTGGTGGTGGTTCCATTTCATCTCATTCTCTTTTTTCAGAATAGATGTATATATTTCAAACTCTTGATATAAAACTTATAAATTATCACAAAATCACAAAAACGCAAAGTTTTCTGTTACCTCACTGATTACTTGTAACGGAACTATTTGAAGTAGAATGCAGCCCAAAGTCTTCACTCCTCTTCAAGATGATAAAAGTAAATCAAATAGAACAACTTGCAGCACAAAGTCTCCAAACTATTGTATTATCACAAACATAAACATATAACCCACAACTGATTTGATAACACAAAGTTTACCAGAATCAAATTAAGAGCGCTCTTCAATCACTTGTAACAAACTCCACACTTCAATTATTATCAAATAAGATTGTGATAGAAAGACGTAAGAACAAAACTATCACAACACAAATAATTCCAAGACAAAGATTGGAATTGAACTTGCTTTCTTGTATTGATAAATATTTGAATATTGATTTTCACAAAAAGCACAAAGTCTTGATTTGATTCCCAATTCACCAGAGTTTTCTTGCAATAGACAAAAGATAGTATTTACAAAAGAGGTCCCCTTTATTTATAGGGAAAGACCTTGATAAAATCTAGGAAATCTATAACTAATTTGACTTATTCAACAAGAGAGTCCTATTTGACTTATGACTTCTCTTGTCTCACATGTAATTACATTTTGGAAAATTACATGTGTAGATGTCCAAAACAAAATTCCATTTACATAAAAACTAAGAAAAATAAGCTAAGGCATTAGCTTCCTCCATCCTTGTTCCTTAAGAAGTTCTGATACATGGTTTGAACAACTGACATCTCGCATGCATCTAGTTTTGCTGTGTTTTCAGAGATGGTGCGAGCTCAGAGGATTGAATCTTTCACTGCCTTTATTGCCTTTTCATGTTTTTCTAAATTATCCTTCAGGTTCTCTAGAGTTGAATGTTGATCATACAGGTTGTCCATTGAGAGCACAGAGGGAGCTTCCTCTTCAAATTTATTTTGTACCATTTCTTCAAAAGAATTTATCATTTCCTGTGTCGTGAGGAACCTATGATCTTCCCTTATCAAGGTGCAAGGAAGTTCTTCCAGCCGATGTAGGAGTGTGACATCACTATCTTCGCTGGCTTCTCGAGCTTGACATAGATCTTCAAGTAGACTCTTTATTATGAAAATACGATGAGCTAGAGTCTCTTTGGTTTTGAGATATGATTCCATGTTGGTGATGACCCCAATGGTGATCAAATTCTTTATCTTGATCTTCTTCATATCTATCCACTCTTCTAGACTCTCCTCCTGATCTTGCAGCTCCTGCGAAAGTAGATCCACTAGATTATCTAGCTCAGCTTTGGCCTTGTCCATTTTCTCCTTTCTTTCCACAGCAGTTTTCAACAGAACTCGTCCTTGGGCCAACAACCATTCCACTACATCCCCCACTATTTTGCCTCTAGCTTGGGCTTTTTCAACCTTCTGTATCAGGGGATCTTCCACTGTCACTGCCATTGGTTCCACTATCTCTGATGACTTCACTATTTTCTGAAGGACAGCAGCTAGTTGTTTTGCTTTTGCTTTGTATTGCTCTTTTTCCCTTTTGGCTTCATCATACTTTTCCAGTAGAGTAGTGGCCGTGGTTTGGAAATCTACTTTGACTCCTTCATGAGTCACTTTACCAAGTTCAACCCTTGAAATGGCATAACTGCTCACGTCAAAAGTATCAACTGTGGCATCTTCAGGAGGTTTGGCAATTTCAGCATATCTGATTCCTTTTTCAGTGACTAGCCTAGAAATAGTCTTAGGCTTCTTCTTTGGATTCTTAGCTTTCACGGGCAACAGCTTCTCAATGTCAATCTCATCAGGTGAGATAGCTTGTTTCTTCCTCTTTGGAGTGTAGGCAGATAGCCATGGAGGAAGTATAGATGTGCTGACAGCTGGAGGGGGATCCACTACTTGCTTGGTTGGCTCCGTGCTTATACCCGTGATGGTGACAATTGGACTTGTGTTGGTGAACACGACACCTGTATCAATCACCTTTTGTGAAGCATCAAGAAAGTTCTCCAAAATAATATGTTCTCCGATATCAAAAGAAGGGGAAGATAAACTTGGAATGGAACCATAAGAATCAAAAACAGTCCCAAGACTAGCCCTCATGGATTGAGGAGTATTGTCAGAAGAAACAACAAGAATGGGAGAAAGAGGAACATTAGAAATCACTGGCAAACTATCAAAAAATGAAACATGAGGAGAGGGTGTAAAAGCTTTTGTATCAGAAGGAAGGTCTTTCACAGGAGTCTGCGGAGAACTATCAAGTCGCTCTACCTCTGTACCTTCATCTTCACCTTGTTCAGCTTCATCAGATACCTTATCTTTAGACTTTTGAACATTTTGTTCTTCAGTCTCAACATCCTCAATTTCCATATGGTCATCAGTGATGTCTTCAATATTTGACTTAGTGGCATCTGAAACCTCTGTGGTTTCCTTCTTCTTTCCTCCCTTGGATACAAATTTGATCTTTGGTTTGTGTACCTTGGAGGAAGAAGGAGTATCACTCTTGTTCTTGGTTCGGTTTTCAACCTTCTTACCTGTTTGCTCCTGTGTCCCTTCTTCGGATCCTGTAAGGAACTCTTTCAACTTGATCCCTTTACCTTCCAACCACAAGTTGGTGTTTGCTAATATAGGTTGGAATCTTTTCCTGATGGATGTCTCTTCCTTGACTGACCATTTCACCTCTGGGAGAGGTGAAGCTTCCACATTCTTTGCCTCGTATTGATGATCTAGCACATCTCCATCGTCCTCCATTCCTTCTAGAATATCAGCCAGTCCCAGTTCTTTAATTTGGCTCAGATGAAGCCTACAGAAATCTAGTTTTCTGATCTCATTCTGGGTCCTGAGATCTGCCCATATGTCTTCCACCATTGGCTCATGAAAATTTGACTTCCTCTTGATCTTGTCTTGGACTCTTCTAAAGTCCAAATGATTTCTCTTCTTGTAGGTCTTCATAGTGACTAACTGCAACTCGGAGTCAATTATCTTAGCTTTGTTTGCAGACTGAACTGAATACCTCCCAATTTCAATAAGAAACTTTATTCCTGACTTCTTGAGCTCCATCTGTTTGTTATGAACCACAATCAGTTGTCTGCAAAGCTCCATAAGAACAATGCGATCACTGGGATACCATGGCAGCATGTAAGGGTAACCAGGATAGTATCCTACCCGAAGATACGTGAAGGTGGGGAATTGAAGGAATAAACAACCAAAAGAATTTACAACTTGCCATGCCTCATCTGAAACTCTTCTCTGAACCAGTGTACCATCCCATAAGCACATGAAAACTAAGAAGAATGCATCATTGACTCTTCTAAAATGGTGAATCGACCCCTTCAGAGTGATTTGGGGGTAGTATTCATATACTAGGACCAATCTCCTATCCCCTATCTGGGTCAAACCTGGAAAGTTCCTCATACTTGCAGCAGCGTAGACAAGGTAAGAGGTCATGTAAAATTTGAAAGTAGTGTTGACCCTTACCAGTTGCTCGTGCAAAGAATTACTGATCTATTCACCCCAGAATATCTTCTGATTTCCTCGTAGAATCACCTTGATGTAAGTGTACATCCATTCTTGGAATTTGGAGGCAGAAGGGAGTCCTATGACGCGACTCAAGAGTGTAATCAAGTCACACACTTCCTCCACAAAATCACTCTTGTGAAGGTCTTTTGGCCATCTGGTCAAAGTTGCCCTAGGAATCTTTAGCCATTTGCTGTTTATGTGCCTCCTAACAGATTCCAAATCATTGTCATAATCTTGCTGACCTTGAGCAAAATCAATTTGCCCGACATTTTCAAGTGGTGGACACATGAAGATTTTGTCCATGAACTCTGCATCCAATCTCATGATAACATTCCCCTGTGAATCTATCACGGCTCTAGTGTCCCTATTGTAGTGGTTAGCCACTTGTAAGACAAATTCTGGATTATGAGCACTGACAGGAAAGGATGCTACCAAATGGATATTGCTGTCGATGATTTTCTGCATATGCCGGGAGGGGTTTGCTTGTTTAGTTCTATCTATGAACTCAGCCATATCCATGTGTCCAATCTCAGTGTCTCTGATTTCATCGACATTCGACTGAACTGCCGTTACCAGAAAGACACCCTGGTATTTGTACTTCATGGCTCTGGACTTCAAAGGAGATGATTCTGACATGAGCCCTGACAAAACTGTGAATTCAAACACCACCACGAACGCTGACAGAGAACTGCAAAAAGCCATGATCTCGCAGTTAGGGGAAAATTGGATAAACTGGGTCAACTGCATTTTGACGATCATGGATGGGAAAGCATGCATTAAAAGGGCTTGAGTGCGCAAATCGAGGCAAGGGTGAAAGCAGGCTTTCGGCTTTGAAAAATGAATTTTCCAGCGTTAGGGAAAAATCAAGGAAATGTGCTTGGGCGGGTGTATTGACCACTCTTGCAAGTTGGAAGAATTCATAGGTGTAAAAGCAGTGAAAATAGCCGCTTCTGCATGTGTTTTGGAAGTTTGATGTTTAACATGTTAGAGTGGTCAAAACGGCTGCTTCTACATGCTACTTTGGTGAAAAAATGCTTGGGCGGAGAATTTAGCCACTCTCGCAAGTTGGGGCGATTTGTTTAACATGCACAGGTGGTCAAATTGACCGCTCTTGCATCCAATGGGGAGTTCAGAACTTTAAATGCTAGGGCGGGGTTTTCTACCGCTTTCGCAAGTTAGAAGAGATTTCGGGTCTTGGTGTTAAAGCAGATGGAAACACCGACGTTACATGTTGGAAACTTAAAGGGTTTATTGTTTGATGCAGGTGCGGCGGAAACGACCGCTATTGCAGGTAGCAAGTTTTACCAAACGGCGTGAGCGGTAGAAATCGTCGTCGAAGCATGTTTTCTAGTTTTAGTTCAGTCTCTGCACGGGTATAGGCACGTAGGTAATTTCGGGAGGATCCAGCGGCAAACTCGGTCGCTTTCGTATGCAATGGGAGGGTTGGTAGATTTGGTGAGGGTTCGACTGACGAGAGACAAAAGTCTCCAAAATGAGAACACTAAAAACCCTAATCCGAAAAGAAACTTAAAAACACATAAAAACTAACCAAAAACCTTATAAACTAACAAGGAGTTTAACGAGTAACAACAGTAAAAACGAAAGAAACTTACCCGTTAACACTCGAAACCCTAGGTCCAACCTACGGCGCGAGATCCGTCACAAACTCGGAAGTATACGATCAAGTGATCGAGGAGGACGTCGACGAGTCAACTAAAAAGCTTCAGCATAAGAAATGACAATACTGGTAGCGAAAAATGCATTTAAAAGGTTTGAGATCGAGCTTTAAAAGCCTGGCACGAGTGGCCATTAATGGCACTCGACATCCAAATCCTGAAGATCTCACGTGAGCGGCGATTTCGGCCGCTACGACAAGTAGGGTTAACAACCATATGCAACGGTGGGCTTTTCGGCTGCTCCGACATGTTATATGTAGATGCGGGTGAATCAACCACCATTACACAACAACAAACAAAAAGGGTTTAACATATGTAATAGCGGCTGTTTCCACCGCTTTTACATGTGTTAAAACAAAAACTTCCAAACATGTAAACGCGGTGAAAATGACCGCTATTACATTTAACATAATCTTTAACATGTATGAATGGCCGAAATCACCGCCTTTACATGTTGAAACTTCGAAAGTTTTCTAACACCTGAAATTAAAGAATTGTCAATCCTCGTCAGTTTACAACTTGAACGATCTTCGTGAATATCGAGAAACTAATTCAAGGAAAATGTCGTAGACCACTTCAGAAAGTAAAAATAACTTTGCACGAGATCAAGGGAATCTTGTCTCGATCTGCGATCTTAGAGTGTAGATTCACGAAATAGACAAGTTTCATGGGGTTGTCTACAAAACAAGCGTAGCTGATTTTGAGAACAACAGCTGGCTCTAACTGGGGAACTTCCTGCAATCGAACTTTGAAATGATTAAGGGGAGTAGAATCCAGCCTCTAAGTGCCTTCATCCATGCCATTGGGCCATAGAGTCAAGCTAAAAAGAAAAAGACACAAAAGACTAAAAGAAAACACAAATAAAACACAAAATTATACAAATGTACAATTTAACTTATCTGAAACTTCATGGATTGAAGTGCTTTAGATGTTGTCCACCGTGCGGCAACAAGAATGGCGTACCATCCTGATACTCCAGCAAGAAACTGTTTTCACCACAGAATTGATGAATGGTGAATGGACCTCTCCACAAGGAATCAAATTTTCCGTGCATTCCTTTTGGTTCTCTCCTCTTGTCCCACAGCAAGACTTGATCTCCAACCTGAAACTCACGAGCCTTTGTCTTCTTGTCGAAGAGTTTCTTTACTTGATTTTGGTGCTCAGCAATACGGTCCACCACTATAGTGCACTGCTCCTCAAGTTCAGTCAAATACATAATCCTTTTATTGATAGAACTATCGAAAGTTCTATCTTCCAATGCCTTTACCAACTTCAATGCTGGCAATTCCAAGGTAATCAGTATTTCTGCATTCAGACCATATAGAAGCTGAAATGGTGACATGCCTATCACCCCTTTGGGTGTAATTCTATCTACCCATAAAGCATCAAATAATGCCTTATGCCAAGTTCTCTGATTCTCATCTACCAGTTTCCTGATGATAGTGACCAGATTCTTATTGCTTGATTCTGCTTGACCATTCTCTTGTGGATAATAGTCTGAAGAATGGGAAAGAGTGATCCCATGTTCGTAGCAAAACTCAGTAATCTCCCAAGAGGAAAAACATGTAGCATTGTCTGCTACAATCTTGTTTGGAACTCCAAACTTGGAAATAATGTTCTCTTTAAGAAAACTGCATACCACCTCTGAAGTAGCGTGCTTGACTGGAATAGCTTCCACCCATTTGGTAAAATAGTCTGTTGCAGTGAGAACATAGTTATTTCCCGCACTCGATGATGGATTCACTGTGCCAATGAAGTCAATACCCCATTGCTGAAAAGGCTCCTCAATCACCACTGGTTTTAGAGGTAAGGCTGCCAATTTTGGTTTCCCAACAAACTGTTGGCATAACTCACACCTACGTACCCAATTGTACGCATCTTAGAATAGTGTGGGCCAATAGTATCAAGCTCGCAGAATCTTGTGAGTCGTTACAGGTGCTGAAAAATGCCCTCCACAAGCCAAATTGTGGAAAGACTCCAAAAGTTTACCTTGTTGCGCTTTATCCACGCAACGGAGAAATACACCGTCAAGACTTCTCTTGTACAAACCATTGTTCCAAAGGACGTAGTTAGCAGCTTTTAACTTGACAGTTCTCTTTTCCTTATAAGACAAGTGAGAAGGACACTCACCATAGGTAAGGAAATGAGTGATATTGGAATACCACTTGTCAGTTGTAGTAACAAAAAGGACAGTTGGCGTGTCCACAACTTCTTCTTCGTCCCCTGTCTCTTTTGGAACATTATCTGCGATCAATTGACACAAACCTTTACCACGCACAAGCTTGGTAGGCTTGATATCCAGATCAAATTCTTAGATCTTAGCGATCCAATTACCCCTCTTTGTTTTGAACTCCTGTTGAGTTAGGATGGATTTGACTGTTGTATCAGGCACCATGACAACAGTGTGTGAGTTTAGAATATAGAACCTGAAATGCTTAACTGCTTTGACTATGGCATAGGCATGCTTCTCCATATTCGAATACTTCAATTCATGATCTTTGAGAGGACAACTCATAAATGATATGGGGGATTCAACGCCTTCTTCATTCTGCTGAACCAGAATAGCTGAAAGTGTGTGTTCTGAAGTGTAGCTATAGACTACAAAATCTTTAGTGTAGTTGGGACAAACAAGAACTGGAGCATGAGCAATAGCTTTCTTGATGTCCTCGAATGCCTCCTTACCTTCCGCGGTCCAACGGAAAGCGGCCTTACCCTTCATCATATTAACAATGTGACGAGTTTTTTCTGCAAACTCAGGAATGAACCTTTGCAGAAAGTTCACCTTTCCAAAGAAAGAATGAACAGCAGTCTTACTTGCTGGCAGAGTGAGACTTTGAATAGATTTAACCCTCTCTGGGTCAATCTTAGTACCTTCTCGGGATACAATGTGCCCGAGAAGCTTACCTTCTGTCACCCCAAAAATTGACTTCTTGGGATTGAGGGAAATACCATTTTACCGACAGCGTTCCAGCACTTGTCGCAAATGATGCGCATGATCATGACGATTTTTGGAGAAAACAGTCAAGTCATCAAGGTACACCATGATAAATTTACCCATTTCATCTCTAAAAGCAAGATCCATCGCTCTCTAAAATGTTGTGCCAGCATTGATTAGACCAAAAGGCATTTTGCGATATGCAAATGTGCCCCGTGGTGTGGTGAAGACAGTTTTGAACTGATCAGCTTCGTTTACCTCCACTTGGTTATACCCTGAAAAACCATCTAACATAGATAGCATTTCTGAACCTGTCACTATTTGCAATACTTGGTCCATGATGGGCAAAGGGTAGTTATCTTTCAAAGAAGACAGGTTGAGATTTCTGAAATCAACACAGATACAGATTTCTCCATTCTTCTTCCTTACAGGTACTATGTTTGAAACCCACGTGGAATGATGAATTGGAAAAATTATCCTTGCATTCAGCATCTTCTAAATTTTAGAAAGAATCGTACCTGATATCTTTGGATTGTATTGCCTCTGCTTCTGTTTGTAAGGCAACGATCCAGCCTTGAGGGGAATTTCGTGTCGAACCTCCTTAGGCCTGAAAGACTTCAGGTCATCATAGGAGTAAGCCAAAACATCAATGTAATGGTGGAGGAGGGTGATGAATTTGAATCTTTCATCATCAGTGCAACATTTTTTGATGTTGACAATCTTAGGATCTGTTTCCGTACCCAAATTGACCTGCTCAAATTCCATGGAAGAACTCAAATCCTATTGTTGTTGCCACTGCTTGATATACCTGTCATGTTTATCAAAGAGTCTCTCAAGGGAAACCAAACCTTTTGGGATTTTATTTCCTTTCAATTGTAGAAATTCTTCACCAGTTTGCGAATCTACCTCAAAAACATATTCACAAGGTGGTGATTCACTTCCTTCAAAGTAAAGCTCATCAAAACTATCCATCTTTTCTAGGAAAGCAATGATTTGATTATCACCATTGAACACCTACCAATGGTCTGCGTTATCAGGTACACTTGGTCTGAAGACCAGCTCAATAGTGTACTTTCTTCCTTTGAAATCTTTGTGAGGCACCATGAGAGTGGCGAAAACAGCCAATGAATCTGCACGGTCATTGAACTCTCTTGGCACCGCTGAAATATTGAAAGCATCGAAATCTTCAATGCAATCCCATACGCAATTGCGATAGTGTCTCAATCTTTCAATTTTTGTTTGGTACAAATTTCTTATTTGACAAACCACCAATTCAGCGTCCCCTTGAGCATGAAGGATCTTAACACCTCTGGCACGTGCCGCTTCTAACCCGAGCAACAGGGACTCGTATTCAGCGATGTTATTAGTATTGTCAAATTGTAGCTTATATGAAAAAGGTAAAATATCACCTTGTGGCGATATCAAGACCACTCCGGCTCCAGAACCAGTAGAAGAACAACTGCCATCAAATTCTAAAATCCAAACTCCATCAGAATTTGATTTCTTGGACTTCCTTTGGTCAGAAGATTCCTCTCCATCGGTGAGGGAAGAATCTGGAATTGCTATACCCTTACCTGAACTTTCATCTGAAAACTCTTCTGAGTCTCCATCTGACATATCGGAGCTATCACCCGATGTAGCCTCATCTGATGAATCGGAACAATCTTCAGTAGATAGAAAATAGTTACCCATTCCCGAGGACTCAAACAAAATTTGAGCTTTGGGGTTTGATGTTTGAGTAACAATATATTTCGCCTCCTTCTCAGGAAGCAGTTTCTACATGACACCTTTAACAGGTATCCTAGCTTCAGACAAATCCATGTTCAACTCTCCACCCACATCCTTGCAGAAATTACGTCCAAGGAGGATGCCGTATGAAGCTGGGACATTAGCTACCAAGACTGTCATCTTGATTCTCTTATCCGGAAAAGCTGCAAATGCAAATTGGGCATCCTTGATTTGACCCAAAAGTGGAACTTGCTTATTCTCCATAGAGAAACACCTCCCAAAAGTTTTAGTTAAGGTGAGGCCAAGGGCATCTACTACCTTAGCAGGCATAACATTGTCTGAGGCTCCAGAATCTATTACGCAATTGCTCAATTTATGACCATTTACTAATAGGGAAACATAGAAAGGTTCAATTTTCCCAGAGGCTTCAGGAGGAGTAGTAACAAGATTGTTTTGGGTAGGTTTACTTTTGGATGAGTCATGAGTGGCTTTGGGAAACTCTTGTCCTGGAGGGACAGCTTTATTTTTGACATATTTAGTAATCTATCAAATTGTTCAGGATTAGCCTGTAAATATTCAACTTTAGACATTTGTATCTTAGTTCTCCTAGCGTGGTCTATTATATCAAACTGCTGAAAAGAATTAGATACGGAGAAAGAAAAACCATCATTTTGATTTTTGGTAGAAACAACACTAGTCTGAGGAGTAGAAGTGGAAGGTACAAATTCATTAGAGGCACTTACTTGTTTATTGACCACCGGGTCTTTTGACTAGAAAGGCAGCGGAGTCCCCCGTTTAGCGATTGAAATCGCTGGTTGAGATTCTTCCCTCACCTTCCATTTATCAGCTTGAAGAGCTGACTGATTTTGAGACCTAGTGAAAACAGCATATGCTCCTTCACTCACTTCTCCTTTTTCAGCTTTGTCCTGGTAGTTCAGAAAGCTGATGGTAGAGTCGCCAGCTATCTCTTCTTCTTCTTCTGTGAAGAGATTAGCACCATTTTCATATTCCAACTCAGGTTGGAAAGAAAGTTCATTTTCTGCTTCATAGTATCCAACAGCAGAGTTGACCGGCGCTGCTTCAATAGCAAGCTTCCCCTATGTAGGAGGAAGACGGTTTTGCTGTCCTTGATTCCTAGCAGCATTGCCTTGATATGAATTATTTGGAAATGTCCTCCTTGGTATATCTTAGTAAGAAGGAGGCGCAGATATACCTTGGGACATTTGTCTTTTGAGAGCTAGAAATTCATTTGCTAGCTTTTGCACCATGGGATTAGTGGTGCTTGTGGAAACGTTCTCAGCAGAAGAGGAACTTTTATTTCTATTAGTGTCCCTTCTTATCTTACCGGCAAGGATAAGATCATCTTCTACTTTAGTTGCCAGAATCTGAGCCGCAGCAAGATCAGTAGGGGCAGCTCGCCTCAATAAGAAACTCACCTCTGGAAGCTGTGTATTGATAAAGAAACATTTGAGGTTTTCCGCTGTGGGCTCAGCAGTGGTGGGAATCTTGTTTCTCAATTTGTTGAACTTAGCGATGAAATCTCGCATTGGTTCATGAGGTTCCTTTTTCATCTGTGTCAGCTGTGCCAACAATGCATGAGCATCTTCCGCAGGTTTGAACCTAGCTTCGAACTTGGTTTTGAGAGTAGCCTAGTTTGTTATGGTCTGGGCTTGGAGGTGGTAGAACCAGTCTGTGGCAGCGCCTTGTAGTGTTTCTACAAAGAGTCGTACAGCCACGTCTTCGTGCTCGACACCTATCACACCGCAGGCTATACAGAAATCCGCAATGTGCTCATCAGGATGAACTTTTCCATCACCATAGAATTTGGGGAAATTCTTTCTTGAACTACGAGGTAGTTCATGTAATGGTGGGGTCAAATTTAGAGGACCAAAGGTATTACCCCAAGGACCTTGGGCTGCCATGACGCGCTGATTGAAAGGTGGTATAACAAACCTTGGTGGCGTATGAACAACCAAAACTCTATTAGCACTGGCAATAGAAACTTCACCTGGTATTGGGGACCTGGTGTTTGTAGGGGGAAAACTCCTGGTGCGTTGAAGACGAGGCCGTGGAGTTAAGAATCCAAAATGATTCTACTGCATCAACTCAAATGCAGGATCAATAATACCCTGAGCCCTCTTACTTCTGGTGTACCAGGAATCTGCCAGACAGTATTATACTAAACACAATATTGCAAGAAAACGGAAAAGAACTGAAAATGCTTCAACTCGAAGCGTGAGGCTTCAAGTTGCGCGTTCTTCCCCAGTAGAGTCACCAAAAAATTGTTGGGTGAATATTTTGTCATTAACTCGCTAACGACAAAATGGATATATCAGCCACAGCTATGATGAGACAAAGTCTCTCCTCTCAGCAAGGGGAGGTTCCCTTTAATTATTTAACTTTTGCAAATAAAACAACTTATCAAATTTATGTACACTAAAAACTATGTTGGTGGTGGTTCCATTTCATCTCATTCTCTTTTTTCAGAATAGATGTATATATTTCAAACTCTTGATATAAAACTTATATATTATCACAAAATCACAGAAACATAAAGTTTTCTGTTACCTCACTGATTACTTGTAAACAGAACTATTTGAAGTAGAATGCAGCCCAAAGTCTTCACTCCTCTTCAAGATGATAAAAGTAAATCAAATAGAACAACTTGCAGCACAAAGTCTCCAAACTATTGTATTTTCACAAACATAAACATATAACCCACAACTGATTTGATAACACAAAGTTTACCAGAATCAAATTAAGAGCGCTCTTCAATCACTTGTAACAAACTCCACACTTCAATTATTATCAAATAAGATTGTGATAGCAAGACATAAGAACAAAACTATCACAACACAAATAATTCCAAGACAAAGATTGGAATTGAACTTGCTTTCTTGTATTGATAAATATTTGAATATTGATTTTCACAAAAAGCACAAAGTCTTGATTTGATTCTCAATTCGCTAGAGTTTTCTTGCAATAGACAAAAGATAGTATTTACAAAAGAGGTCCCCTTTATTTATAGGGAAAGACCTTGAGAAAATCTAGGAAATCTATAACTAATTTGACTTATTCAACAAGAGAGTCCTATTTGACTTATGACTTCTCTTGTCTCACATGTAATTACATTTTGGAAAATTACATGTGTAGATGTCCAAAACAAAATTCCATTTACATAAAAACTAAGAAAAATAAGCTAAGGCATTAGCTTCCTCCATCCTTGTTCCTTAAGAAGTTCTGATACATGGTTTGAACAACTGACATCTCGCATGCATCTGGTTTTGCTGTGTTTTCAGAGATGGTGCGAGCTTGGAGGATTGAATCTTTCACTGCCTTTATTCCCTTTTCATGTTTTTCTAAATTATCCTTCAGGTTCTCCAGAGTCGAATGTTGATCATACAGGTTGTCCATTGAGAGCACAGAGGGAGCTTCCTCTTCAAATTTCTTTTGTACCATTTCTTCAAAAGAATTTATCATTTCCTGTGCCGTGAGGAAGCTATGATCTTCCCTTGTCAAGGTGCAAGGAAGTTCTTCTAGCCGATGTAGGAGTGTGACATCACTATCTTCGCTAGCTTCTTGAGCTTGACACAGATCTTCAAGTAGACTCTTTATTATGAAAATACGATGAGCTAGAGTCTCTTTGGTTTTGAGATATGATTCCCTGTTGGTGACGACCCCAATGGTGATCAAATTCTTTATCTTGATCTTCTTCATATCTGTCCACTCTTCTAGACTCTCTTCCTGATCTTACAGCTCCTGCGAAAGTAGATCCACCAGATTATCCAGCTTAGCTTTGGCCTTGTCCATTTTCTCCTTTCTTTCCACAGCGGTTTTCAACAGAACTCATCCTTGGGCCAACAACTGTTCCACTACATCCCCCACTATTTTGCCTCTAGCTTGGGCTTTTTCAACCTTCTATATCAGGGGATCTTCCACTGTCACTGCCATTGGTTCCACTATCTCTGATGACTTCACTATTTTCTGAAGGACAGCAGCTAGTTGTTCTGCTTTTGCTTTGTATTGCTCTTTTTCCCTTTTGGCTTCATCATACTTTTCCAGTAGAGTAGTGGCCGTGGTTTGGAAATCTGCTTTGACTCCTTCATGAGTCACTTTACCAAGTTCAACCCTTGAAATGACATAACTGCTCACGTCAAAAGTATCAACTGTGGCATCTTCAAGAGGTTTGGCAATTTCGGCATATCTGATTCCTTTTTCAGTGACTAGCCTAGAAACAGTCTTAGGCTTCTTCTTTTGATTCTTAGCTTTCACGGGCAGCAGCTTCTCAATGTCAATCTCATTAGGTGAGATAGCTTGTTTCTTCCTCTTTGGAGTATAGGCAGATAGCCATGGAGGAAGTATAGATGCGTCGACAGCTGGAGGGGGATCCACTACTTGCTTGGTTGGCTCCGTGCTTATACCCATGATGGTGACAATTGGACTTGTGTTGGTGAACATGACACCTATATCAATCACCTTTTGTGAAGCATCAAGAAGGTTCTCCAAAATAGTCTATTCTCTGATATCAAAAGAAGGGGAAGATAAACTTGGAATGGAACCAGAAGAATCAAAAATGGTCCCAAGACTAGCCCTCATGGATTGAGGAGTATTGTCAGAAGAAACAACAAGAATGGGAGAAAGAGGAACATTAGAAATCACTGGCAAACTATCAGAAAATGAAACATGAGGAGAGGGTGTAAGAGCTTGTGTATCAGAAGGAAGGTCTTTCACAGGAGTCTACGGAGAACTATCAAGTCGCTCTACCTCTGTACCTTCATCTTCACCTTGTTCAGCTTCATCAGATACCTTATCTTTAGACTTTTGAACATTTTATTCTTCAGTCTCAACATCCTCAATTTCAATATGGTCATTAGTGATGTCTTTAATATCTGACTTAGTGGCATCTGAAACCTCTGTGGTTTCCTTCTTCTTTCCTCCCTTGGATACGAATTTGATCTTTGGTTTGTGTACCTTGGAGGAAGAAGGAGTATCACTCTTGTTCTTGGTTCGGTTTTCAACCTTCTTACCTGTTTGCTCCTGTGTCCCTTCTTCAGATCCTGTAAAGAACTCTTTCAACTTGATCCCTTTACCTTCCAACCACAAGTTGGTGTTTACTAATATAGGTTGGAATCTTTTCCTGATGGATGTCTCTTCCTTGACTGACCATTTCACCTCTGGGAGAGGTGAAGCTTCCACATTCTTTGCCTTGTATTCATGATCTAGCACATCTCCATCATCCTCCATTCCTTCTGGAATATCAGCCAGTCCCAGTTCTTCAATTTGGCTCAGATGAAGCCTACAGAAATCCAGTTTTCTGATCTCATTCTGGGTCCTGAGATCTACCCATATGTCTTCCACCATTGGCTCATGAAAATTTGACTTCCTCTTGATCTTGTCTTGGACTCTTCTGAAGTCGAAATGATTTCTCTTCTTATAGGTCTTCATAGTGACTAACTGCAACTCGGAGTCAATTATCTTAGCTTTGTTTGCAGACTGAACTGAATACCTCCCAATTTCAATAGGAAACTTTATTCCTGACTTCTTGAGCTCCATCTGTTTGTTATGAACCACAATCAGTTGTTTGCAAAGCTCCATAAGAACAATGCGATCACTGGGATACCGTGGCAGCATGTAAGGGTAACCAGGATAGTATCCTACCCGAAGATATGTGAAGGTGGGGAATTGAAGAAATAAACAACCAAAAGAATTTACAACTTGCCATGCCTCATCTGAAACTCTTCTCTGAACCAGTGTACCATCTCATAAGCACATGAAAACTAAGAAGAACGCATCATTGACTCTTCTAAAATGGTGAATCGACCCCTTCAGAGTGATTTGGGGGTAGTATTCATATACTAGGACCAATCTCCTGTCCCCTATCTGGGTCAAACCTGGAAAGTTCCTCATACTTGCAGCAGCATAGACAAGGTAAGAGGTCATGTAAAATTTGAAAGTAGTGTTGACCCTTACCAGTTGCTCATGGAAAGCATTATTGATCTGTTCACCCTAGAATATCTTCTGATTTCCTTGTAGAATCACCTTGATGTAAGTGTACATCCATTCTTGGAATTTGGAGGCAGAAGGGAGTCCTCTGACGCGACTCAAGAGTGTAACCAAGTCACACACTTCCTCCACAAAATCACTCCTGTGAAGGTCTTTTGGCCATCTGGTCAAAGTTGCCCTAGGAATCTTTAGCCATTTGCTATTTATGTGCCTCCTAGCAGATTCCAAATCATTGTCATAATCTTGCTGACCTTGAGCAAAATCAATTTGCCCGACATTTTCAAGTGGTGGACACATGAAGATTTTGTCCATGAACTCTGCATCCAATCTCATGATAACATTCCCCTGTGAATCTGTCACGGCTCTAGTGTCCCTATTGTAGTGGTTAGCCACTTGTAAGACAAATTCTGGATTATGAGCACTGACAGGAAAGGATGCTACCAAATGGATATTGCTGTCAATGATTTTCTGCATATGCCGAGAGGGGTTTGCTTGTTTAGTTCTATCTATGAACTCAGCCATATCCACGTGTCCAATCTCAGTGTCTCTAATTTCATCGACATTTGACTGAACTGCCGTTACCAGAAAGACACCATGGTATTTGTACTTCATGGCTCTGGACTTCGAAGGAGATGATTCTGACATGAGCCCTGAGAAAACTGTGAAATCGAACACCACCACGAACGCTGACAGAGAACTACAAAAAGCCATGATCTCACAGTTAGGGGAAAATTGGATAAACTGGGTCAACTGCGTTTTGACGATCATGGATGGGAAAGCATGGGTTAAAAGGGCTTGAGTGCGTAAATCAAGGCGAGGGTGAAAGCGGGCTTTCGGCTTTGAAAAATGAATTTTCCAGCGTTAGGGAAAAATCAAGGAAATGTGCTTGGGCGGGTGTATTGACCGTTTTTGCAAGTTGGAAGAATTCATAGGTGTAAAAGTGGTGAAAACAGCCGCTTCTGCATGTGTTTTGGAAATTTGATGTTTAACATGTTAGAGCGGTCAAAACGGCTGCTTCTACATGCTACTTTGGTGAAAAAATGCTTGGGCGGAGAATTTAGCCGCTCTCACAAGTTGGGGCGATTTGTTTAACATGCACAGGCGGTCAAATTGACCGCTCTTACATCCAATGGGGAGTTAAGAACTTTAAATGCTAGGGCGGGGTTTTCTACCACTTTCGCAAGTTAGAAGAGATTTCGGGTCTTGGTGTTAAGGCGGATGGAAACACCGACGTTACATGTTGGAAACTTAAAGGGTTTATTGTTTGATGCAGGGGCAGCGGAAATGACCACTATTGTAGGTAGCAAGTTTTACCAAACGGCGTGAGCGGCGGAAATCACCGTTGAAGCATGTTTTCTAGTTTTAGTTCGGTCTCTGCATGGGTATAGGCACGTAGGTAATTTTGGGAGGATCCAGCGGTGAACTCGGCCGCTTTCGCATGCAACGGGAGGGTTGGTAGATTCAGTGAGGGTTCGACTGACGAGAGACAAAAGTCTCCAAAATGAGAACACTAAAAACCCTAATCTGAAAAGAAACTTAAAAACACATAAAAACTAACAAAAAACCTTATAAACTAACAAGGAGTTTAACGAGTAACAACGGTAAAAATGAAAGAAACTTACCCGTTAACACTCGAAACCCTAGGTCCAACTGCGGTGTGAGATCCATCACAAACTCGGAAGTATACGATCAAGCGATCGAGGAGGACGTCGGCGAGTCAACTAAAAAGCTTCAGCATAAGAAATGACAATACTGGGAGTGAAAAATGCATTTAAAAGGTTTGAGATCGAGCTTTAAAAGCCTGGCACGAGTGGCCATTAATGGCACTCGACGTCCAAATCCTGAAGATCTCACGTGAGCGGTGATTTCGGCCGCTACGACAAGTAGGGTTAACAACCATATGCAACGGTGGGCTTTTCGGCCGCTCCGACATGTTATATGTAGATGCGGGTGAATCAACTGTCGTTACACAACAACAAACAAAAAGGGTTTAACATATGTAATAGCGGCTGTTTCCACCGCTTTTACATGTGTTAAAACAAAAACTTCCAAACATGTAAATGCGGTGAAAATGACCGCTATTACATTTAACATAATCTTTAACATGTATGAGTGGCTGAAATCACCGCCTTTACATGTTGAAACTTCGAAAGTTTTCTAACACCTGAAATTAAAGAATTGTCAATCCTCGTCAGTTTACAACTTGAACGATCTTCGCGAATATTGCGAAACCAATTCAAGGAAAATGTCGTAGACCACTTCAGAATGTCAAATAACTTCGCATGAGATCAAGGGAATCTTGTCTTGATCTGCGATCTTAGAGTGTAGATTCACGAAACAGATAAGTTTTGTGGGGTTGTCTACAAAACAAGCGTAGCTGATTTTGAGAACAACAAAGAGACAAAAAGGAGAATCACCCTATGATCTATTTACATGATTCATGAATACTTTGTTAGAAATCCTAGAATATTGCAGACCTAAGGATTCTTTGTGTATTGATTTATTTTGTGAGGTGTATGAATTAGGTTTGAGCACTTTGCCTGAAGATTTGAAGCCTATAAATCTTAATCAGATATTCAATTGGATTGGGATTATGGAAGGATTTAGAGGTGATTATGCAAAAAGTAGTCATGGCACAATGCATGAAGATGAAGAAATTGTTACAAAAAATGAAAACACATCCCGCAGTGATGAAGATCAAGATGGTAATCAGCCCATAGAAGAAGGATATACAGATGTAGACTGCACACACCATGCGAGAAAAGATATATATGAGGTCATACCTTGCAGTAGTATTGTGGTTGAAAAACCAAAAGAATACATAGATGCCATGTATGATGCATTCATAAATGAGGATGTCCTAGCTATTCAGGATGATGTATATGATGAAGAGATGGAGGTTTTTGTTTTACATGAGCAAGATATTCATATTGACACTGAGATGGCAGCTACTGCATGTAATGAGAATAAGGTGGAAGATGTTGAGAAAACACAAGATATGTGTAGTGGATGGTTGCAGAGAGCAAAGGAGATAAAATGGTTGGCTGTCCAAGCAAGACAAAATATATAGTAGGTCAAGGAATGTGCCAACCAACTAGATCATGAGAGGCAACAAAGGGAGCTATAACTTAGATCTTTATTTCTTCCAAAGGAAAAATGCATAGAGGTTGACCAATAAAAGGAAGAGCCTTTTGAAGCCATAGAAGAAGATGAAATAGCTAAGCATGCACTTAGTGTTGTATCCACACATGAAGCAAAAATGGAAGTTTTTGTCTTACATCAATAGGATACTCACTTATCTAAAGATGGACAAGTTTATATAGATGATGAATTTGTTGACTCATCTCTTTATGTTGAGCATGACCATAAGGTAGAAATGGAGATGTTTACTTTTGATAAAAGTATGTACTCCATTGAGGATAAACAAGTTTCAAATATTTATATTGATACAACAGAGGACAATATTGATGTCCATAAGGATGAAGATTTTGGTAATGAGCTTTACTCTGAATCTTTCGAGCCTTTTTCTAAAGCATCCCAGGAGGAATGTAATGATGTAAGTGTTGAGTAAAATGATGATGATGTTACTAAGAGTGAGCTCCTTTAGCCATCTGGTCATGATAACTATAAGTATGATCAGGTATTAGTGTTTTATAATCACTTGTCAGAGTATGCTTTGCAGATCTTTTCATGGTTGAAGGAACAATGTTCAACAAAGCAAGTAGAAATATTGCTTATACCTTAGTATCACATGTTTAGTATAGAAGGTGTCTCATTTCTTGAGGGAAGGCAAAATCCATATATGGATTCATTTATTTTATATGAGCCTTTTACTTCTTCTGATCTAAAGATGACATATGGTGAGGATAATCTATAGCTATGGACATCATAAATATATCAAGATTACTCTAGACTTGCTAAGGAAGTAAAAAGTGAAATTAGCAGCAACACAGTTAATCGTGAAGTGATATGCTTCCATGATAGGTGTAGTCAACATGGTGCTTCCAAATTTGACCTAAGGCAGTCTAATGAAAATAGGGTATTTAGCAGAGGGAAATACTAGTTTTTCATTTTTGGGGGCCCGGGGCCACCCAATCAAGTTTGTAGGTGTGATTTTAATGCAAGATGGAGCATTCATACAATAGCCCAGTGGCGTAGGCACCGGGTCTACATCCTGGAGATAACTAAAATCTCACCATGCCTATAAGAGGCATGCATCCCTAAACATGAGCCACTATTGGCACCCTCAAATTTTGCAAATTTGAAGTGTCTTTCTCCTCTCAATGTGTCGACAAAGGTCAGGTCAGCATGCTGCTCAATCTACCCTAGAACCCGCCTTCGCTGATTAAAATCTTGCAACTCAAAGATTAGCTTGCAAATCTGTATGGTGGAAGGTTTTTTGGTGCATATGGTAACATGTATGTTCAGTTTCGTGCTTCCAAGGTGAGTTTTGATGGGGTATTTAATTCTTTTCTGACCGCAACCGGGCTAGATTTGATGTTCTAGAAAATTACAAATTTTGTAATTTTGAAGGTGACCCATTTCGCATTTTGGTCTAAACCATCTCTAGTTCTAGTTTCATCAAAATCAGAGACCATACGATACATTATTTTAATGCATTTTAGTTACCGCAAAGGCATTCGGTAGGCCAGTTTACAAAGGAGGTCCCTGAAATATTTTGGCGAGACAAATTTTGAGGAAATGGGTATGCTATAAATAATTGATAATGGCCCTATACAAATCTTCATAGCCTCTAGATGCCCAGTGTGCCCACAGTAAACATATGCCATTTGCCTGAGAGGAGAAATTAAAAATTACCATTTGCTAAAGTTTAATAAATGTAATTTAAAAAAATATTTATTGGCACATTTTAAAGATTTAAATGAAATATTATAAATCAAGCATTATAACATTATGTTATAATGTTTATGGAAAAAAAATAAAGCATCTCATTGGCTTATCGCATGAGCACACATCCATTTCTTTTTATCCTCTCCAGCTGTGCAATGGTGCAAAATGGTTTTCTCAGGGTAGATTTTTGGTCTACAATCATTTTTATGGTGAAAATTACAGTGTTTCCTTCTCCATGGAGGTTCCTCTGAGGTATTTTGAGCAGCTTCAGGTAGGAATTGTTGCAAATCACATTGTTGTTCACATTTTTTGTTTTTTGGCCAGATTTTGGGGGTGTTTTGGAGCTCAAAATTGTTGTTCCAGGCTTTAAATTCATCCCCTGACCATTCCTAGTGCCTGGGTTGAAATTTTAAGCATGTTTGTGATGAATTTTAGTTGCCAGAATGGGCAAAAACGCCCCTGCATCAAGAAAAATAACCCAACAATGTGAATTGGGCAAAATTGAATTAGAAGCTATTGAATTTTGTTCGTTGTCATCCTAAAGCTGGGAGCAATCAAGGAACAGGAGAAGAGGCCCCACAACCTCATATTGTAACATCACATAAGGATGAAGGAGCCTTCAAATATGCTATGCGACACTGCAAATGGAGGTGCCCGACGGCTAAAATAAAGTGGACAAGTCAAATCAAAGGGGAAGATTAATTTATAGACATTTGGCTTCATGTTTTATTCATTATTTTGCCTCATTTTTTAGGTATATTTAATAAGTGTTCCCAATGTTTTTAAGTGGTGGATTGTAATGACAAACTCACCTAACCGCTGCATTGTATTGAATTTTCTGGGACCTCATTCTTAGTCTATAAAGGAACTTTTGGTCCTCTTTCTGGGTGGTGGTTGAAAATTGGGATATTTTTGATCTCTGGAATGGAATACAGATTTTGATGGGTTGCTCTATCTCTCTATTGTAAGTTTCAATTTTATGTGTTGAATGTGTCTTTGTAAGCAAATTTATCAGTTTCAAGTTGATATGAGTAATGCTATGCGCATGTATTTATATTGACTGTCTCCATTATTATATGTGTTTCTCTATTGGACAATGAAGCTAAGGGTTTTCAAAGTTCTCAAGTGCACATTTGTTGCATTTCATGTTTGGTTTCTTGCTTCTATTTAAGGAACAAACTAAAATGCTTTAAATCAAATATGGGGAGGAATGTTTGATAATAGGGATAATCATAAGGAGGGTTAATCTAAACACTAATTCTTAGGTGTCTTTGTAAGGCAAAAAAAATATGCCCTCTGAAATTGTATGTTTATATTGTTGTTAGAACCACTCTGTATATTAAAGTTTGACTCTACACCCTAAGATAGGCACTGGTCAGGAGTTGGAAAGATTTCATGGTTCAAACCCTAATCTAACAATCACAAAATATAAAAGAACAAAATCAAGTAATCACTTAAACTTTAGGATTATAGGAGTAGGATTTAGGTTCGAAATCCTCTAGTTCAGAACTGAAGTAGGATCCAAAGCTAGCCCATTTGCATTTATCTCATAGTTTTGGTCAATATAAAGAAGATTTTTCTACTTTTTGTATCAATACCTAGTTACAACCAAGATTCACCATATGGATATTGAGTAAGGGAATCCCCCTAGGTCCTGCAGAGCCTGAAGTGCAGAGGAGACAAAAGGTGTTGCAAATATGTGCCTAATCAGTGTTGTCATTGATGTCAACATATCTTTGTTATAATTAGTATCATCTGTATCTTTTTTAGAAGACTTGTATGTTGAGGATATTGATAAAATTAGCCTCTACGAGAGAAACAAGTGAGTTACATCTCTCTGTCAAAGACAATGACGACAGTGCAGTTTAGTGAAGTAGATTGCTCTATATTTCTAGTAAGATGAAGATCAGAGTTTGTGGATCAAAGGGTTTGTAGAGGATGGTCTGAAGTTGCTCCAGTCAAGATTTGAGAGGTCTGCATGAAGAATTGGCAAAGTTATGGCCATCTCAGTAGATCTAGGTTTTATATTTGTTCAGAGGTGACAGAGTGACATAAATTTGGTTCGAATTGATATGCATTGAAATATTATGATTTGTGATCTAGAGGAGTGTTTGGGATGTCGGTGTGTATTCTCAACTCAAGTGGTTCGTGGTTTGGAGGTCCACAAGCAATCTTTCTAATGTGACAGTCATGA
This sequence comes from Cunninghamia lanceolata, assembly GCA_027924645.1. Classification (NCBI taxonomy): domain Eukaryota; kingdom Viridiplantae; phylum Streptophyta; class Pinopsida; order Cupressales; family Cupressaceae; genus Cunninghamia; species Cunninghamia lanceolata. The sequence goes on along the minus strand of BSBN01000201.1, from coordinate 1,296,845 downwards.
CAGTTGGTGTTCTTGAATTCCTGGATGAAGATGGAAGTGTATTTTGTGATATGAGGTGGTGTGGTTGTTCTTTTTTATTTCATTGTGCTTGTGGTGGTCTCTAGATCATGTACCTATTGTGTTGGAGGTCTGCATTGAGGATTGAGTTTGTAGTTGAAGATTTCTTCTTGAGTGCTACTGTTCTTTCTAGTCTTGGCCGACCAAATGCTTGGTGCATGTAACGGATGATCTAAGAAAAGTTATATGGAGTGTGGTGTGTTGTTTGAAGAAGATTTGAGTCCTAGATATGTTTGGCCAATAGTATAGTGATCCGTATTAAGTCAAGCCAACCCTGAAGTTCATTCCAAGGTTGATGAAGTGTATAAATACTTGTAGCTGAGTTGTTGAAAAGACATCCTTGTGCGAAAATGATAAGATCCTAAGAAAGGAAAAAGGCATAGCAAAGAAGAGGAAGAGCAGAGGAGTAAGAGCAGCAAAGATGAGGAGGTAGCAGAAAAGTGTTTTGGAGGCAAAGTAGAAATATTGTGAACTTCAAAGGAACTGAAACTTGGCATGAAGTAGATGTTGTTTCTCAATTCAATCTTTCTGTGTTAATCATACAATTATCTTGTAGGCAGTGAGCCTCTTTTGAGCACTGAGCTCTTTGCAGTGCACCCGAAGGCAAGTGCCTTCCCATTTTCTATTCTTTTAATAGAGAATAAATCTTGTAGCTTAACCCCCACCGTGGTTTTCCCTTAACTGGGTTTCCATGTAAAAATCTTGGTGTTTTGTGTGTTGATTATGTTTCTGCTCTTGTGTTGTTGATTCATTCTTTCATGGTTATATCATTAATCTATTAATAAGTGATAAAGAAGATAAGTTGTAGCAAAAGATAAATTTTTGAGACAACTGATTCACCCCCCCTCTTAATTATCTGCCCTAATTTCAACAATTGGTATTAGAGCTAGTTCCTCTAAAAGAAGCTTGACCGCTTGAGAAGATCTAGGATGTCGACTTACAAGAAGGATAGTCTAAGATTTGATGGAACAAATTACTCTCTTTGGAAGAGTTGCATGGAGTTCCATTTGCAATGCATGGGTGATGCTTATTGGTTGATAACAAAGAATGAGTATAAGTCTCTAGAGAAAGGTCCTTCAACTCCAGATGAACTCAAAGATGCTGAAAACAATAGTCAGGCTAAAGAAGCATTATTAAGTGCCCTGACTGATACAAAAATGACAAATGTCCTAGAATTGAAAATTTCTCATGAAATTTGGAAGAAGTTGGAAACTCTATATGAAGGTGATGCATATGTCAAATGTGCCAAGTTACAGAGCTTGAAAGGTAGATATGAAAGTTTGAGGATGAGTGAAGATGAAAACATCACTTCCTACATGTAGAAGGTGAATGAACTTGTGTGTAGTATTAGGTGTGCTAGTGGAAAATTGGAAGAATCAGAGATTGTTGGCAAGGTGCTCAGATCCATACCTACTTCATACAAGCATAGAGTTGCTGCTATTGAGGAGATCAAGACTGTGACAACTGTTACAAGGGATCAGTTGGTTGGCAGGCTTTCAACATTTGAAATGAGTGAGTTTGGTGATTCCCTTCCTAAATCAAAATCTACTTTTAAGGCTATTATTTTCAGGAAGCAAAGATTTGATCCAGGTGAAAGCTCTTCAAGAAAACTAACTAGATATGAGAAGACAAGGAAGGAACTTGAAGAAGATGAAATGGAGCTTGAAGAACTTGAAGCCCTTATTGCCAAAAGACTACCAAGAGGATCTGGTAAGTATGAAGGAAAATTACCTTTCAAATGTTTTTCTTGCAATAGGATTGGTCATTCTACTTCAAGATGTCCAGAGAGGGTTTCAAAGCCAAACCCTAATAGACCTAGGTTTTAGAAGAAATGCTACTATGTCTAAGAAGTTGCTAATGAAGGGGTTACAGATGATGAATCTGATAAGGGAAGTACATCTGGAAATGAATGGGTGTTCATTACTATCAAAGAAGAAAATCCAGTGCCTACTAAATCTGCTAGCAATGTGAATGTGGAAAGTGCCTTAGCTGCTCAAATTGAAGAAAAGGATGAATGGGTGATTGACAATGGATGTTCTCATCGTATGACAAGTGATAAAAGTAAGTTTGTAAATATGGAAAGATATGAAGGTGGAATTGTGAAGTTTGGAGACAATTCAGCTAGTAGAATCTGTGGCAGAGGATCCATCTCTTTTGATGGTAAGCACAACACTAATTATGTTTTGTATGTAGAAGGGTTGAAGCATAATCTTCTTAGTGTTGGACAGTTAGTTGACAAAGGGTATGACCTTTGATTCAAGGATGGAAAATGTAGAATTTTGGAAAGTTCTGGAACTAAGATTGCATCTGGTACACAGACTAGAATTTATATCTTTAATTTAAGTTGTAATGGTAAAAGATGTTTGATTGCTCAGATTGATCAGTGTTGGTTATGGCATAGGAGAATGTGTCATGTAAACTTTGATAACATTATCAAGATAAGTACTACTCAGGCTGTAAGAGATCTTCCAAAGCTTGTAAAACTTGCTAATAGCATGTGTAAGGAATGTCAGTTGGGCAAACAAAGCACAACTACATTCAAAAGTAAAGAACAATCTTCAAGTGGATTGTTGGAACTTGTGCACATTGACTTGTGTGGTCCTGCTAGAATTAGGAGTTTACAAGGAGACAGATACTTTATGTTGCTGATTGATGATTACTTCCGGATGATGTGGGTCACTTTCTTAAAAGAGAAATTAGAGGCTCTTGATAAATTCAAGGTGTTCAAGGATAGGGTGGAGAATGAGATTGGTGTGAAGGTAAAGTGTCTGAGATCTGATAGAGGTGGAGAGTTTACCTCAAGTGAGTTTAATGCATTTTGTGAAAAGCATGGAATAAGAAGATAGTTATCTACTCCTAGGACTCCTCCGCAGAATGGGGTTGTGGAAAGGAGGAACCAGACTATTCAAGAGGCTGCTAGAACCGTGATGATGGAGGCTATTGGGAATTAAGGTGTCTCAACCTTGGTAATTCTCTACATTTGTAATGTTTGTATTTATTATTTTATTGCCTATGTTGTAAATAATTGGAAATTCCATATTGTCATGTTGTGGGATGTGGCACGGTGATGTGTCAATCCTACATGGATTATGACAACTTGTTATTTTGTCCTCACATGAGGAGATAGGCGTCCCACTTAGTGGTAGGAATATTCTACCATGTGTCGGCATCTTCTATGTTGTGTAAGGAATGGTTGACCGAAACGGTTATGACGGATTCCTATGACGAATCTATGACATGTAAGAGTCAGAAATATAAGGTTATAAGACAGGTGATGACATGTGTCATGAAGCATCTTTGAATAAGGTATATTTGGGTGCCCCAAGGTGGAATATGACATGTTGTAAGAGAATACACTATTTATAGCATGTGTATGATAGATTCTTTTACAGCTATAAGTTGTAGCTGCTATGACAGATTCTATGATGGTCATAAGTGTCGTAAGAGCATCTGTCATAGCCCATTTTGGAAACAGGTGACCCCTTTGAGATGGGAGTTGTGGACAAGTGTCAAACACATTCTACAATGTTGACCAAGTGTCCTTGGGCATGGGTTTTGGTCCAAGATGCCATGTTGGACGCCCATTCCAAGAAAGGTCCAATATTGCTTTGTATTTCCTATATATACAAGTGCTTGGAGATGGAGTTTATATAATAGGTTTATAGGTACTGTTATGCTATCGAATTGACTCTAGACACGAGTGTTGAAGACCATTGAAGCTTGCATTGCAAGTGTATTGTAAACATTTTTCAGATTGTTAATACATTATGCAGGTTTCTAAGTGTGGGGTTTTTCACCTGATAAGGGTTTTCCCCACCGTAAATCTTTGTCTCTCTTCTTTTGTCTTCTTTCTAGCTCTTGTGTTTTGCTGCTATATCTCATGTTAATGGTTTAACATCGTTGTAATAGTTAGGATAAATTTAAATTTGCATATCCCTCTCCTCAATAGATTAGTGTAGGAAGCTTTTCCGCACACCTAGCTTCCTTTCAATTGGTATCAGATCTTGATGACCTTTGTTCCTAGTTGTTGGGTAGGGGTTTTTTGAGCTAATCTTAGGTTGAGTGGGAGTCTGTGTAGAGCATTCTATATCTTATTGCAGCAAGGAGATGGTAGGCACATCAGGAAGGTTTGAAGTAGAGAAGTTCAATGGCATTAATTTTGAGTTGTGGAAGCTCAAAATGGAAGACATGTTAGTTGACCAAGACCTTTGGGAAAGTGTGAACAGAACTAAACTAGCTGTAATGTCACAATCTAACTCAGATCTCAAGGATCGAAAGGCTAAGGGTCTCATAAGACTTAGTCTTGCCGATTCTGTGTTGTTAAATGTCCATGAGGAGACTACTGCAAAACTCCTTTGGAAGAAGTTCAGTGATGTATATCAAGCCAAATCCCTAGTTAATAAATTTTTTTCTGAGAAAGAAGTTGTATTCTCTTCAAATGGAGGACGGAGGATCCATTGCTAAACATATGAATTCTTTCAACATGCTAGTTGCACAATTGACCTCTATTGGTGTAAAGATGGAGGAGGAGGATCGATGTATGACCTTGCTTTGTTCTCTACCAGACTGATGGGATCATCTTGTCATGGCAATTGGAAGCACCACATCCACATTCAAAATGGAAGAAGTGGTTTCTTCATTGTTGTCTGAAGAGATGTAGAGAAAGTCTTCTGAGGCAACCAAAGAGGCCCTTGCAGTTCATGAAAGACCCAAGGAGAAAGGGAAGAAGAAGGACAAGAAAGCTGAGAAGGGTAGATCCAAATCCCGTGGGAGATCCAAATCTCCTGGAAAGTCCAACGCTCTTTGTTGGAACTATGGTAAGACCAGGCATTTCTGAAATGAATGCAAAGAGGAGAAGAAGAAAAAGAAGAAAGCTCCTGATTCAGATTCTGACAAATCACAAGATGATGGTGATGCTTTCATCACAGCCTTAGCAACCCATGCATCTGATGATGTGTGGTTAAACGACTCTGGTGCATCATTCCACATGACCTCGCATCGAGACTGGTTCACTAAGTATGAGGAGTTTGATGGTGGAAAGGTGTATCTGGGTGATGACTCTCATCTAAAGATCATTGGTCATGGAAGAGTCTCTATCCGATTCCCTAATGGTCGAGTGAAGTGGATCTCTAGGGTTTTGCACATCCCAGGCTTAGCACAAAACCTGCTTTTCTGTAAGTATGTTGAATGATGCAGGTGTATAGGTTGTCTTTTCAAAAGATGGATGCAAGATGACTATAGGAGCTATGGTGCTTGCTAAGGGTACTAGGAGAGGTACTTTGTTTCAGCTAGAAGCATGCAGTTCACAATGCAATAGTTCTTCTGACTCAAGGAAGAGGGTAGTAGTCACTTCATCCCCACCATCTAAATGAGCAGTGAAGAAATCTATTGTTTCTAGTCTTGACAGTTGTAATCATGCATTGGAAGTTAAACTTCCTGTAGAAAAGACAATGTTATGGCATAAGAGATTTGGCCACATTGGTGAGAAGGGTCTGTGTACCCTAAAAAATAAGAACATCGTTGAGGGGTTAGATGATTGTAATCTTGAGTTTGACTTTTACGAACATTGCATTTATGGAAAACAAAACCGTGTTCAGTTTTACTTGAGTTCTCATAAGTCTTTTGGTGTGTTGGACCTTATTCATTCTGATGTGTTTGGTCCTGTTAATGTTCCTTCATTATCAAAATCTGTATACTTTGTATCTTTTATAGATGATTACCATAGAAGGACATGGATTTATTTTCTCAGAAGTAAATCTAAAGTCTATAGAAAGTTTAAGGAGTTTAAAGCCTTTTCTGAAAATCAGACTGGTAAAAAGATTAAATTGAGAACTGACAATGGTGGTGAGTTATGTTCTATAGAATTTGATAAGTATTGCAAGGAACTTGGGATTGAAAGGCACAAGACAACTCCATACACCCTGCAACAAAATGGAGTTGCAGAGAGGATGAACATGACACTGATGGAGAAGGCTAGGAGTATGCTTAGTGGAGATGATCTAGAACAAAAGTTTTGGGCTGAAGCTATTGCCACTACTTTCTATCTGGTAAACAGATCTCCTACATCATCTCTTGTTGGAAAGACACCCATGGAGGTGTGGTATGGTAGAAAGCCTTCAGTAAGGCATCTTCATGTTTTTGGTTGTGAGGCATATGCACATGTGCCTAGGGAGAAGCGGTCAAAGTTGGAAAACAAAGCTATTAAGTGTATCTTCATTGGCTATGGTGTTGGTGTGAAAAGATACAAGATTTGGGACCCTATGGTTGAAAAAGTGTTGTATAGCAGAAGTGTCATCTACAGAGAGCTTACACCTTCTTCAACTATTTTGCAGCCAGAAGAAAGAGAAAAGAATAAGGATGTTGTTTAGTTTCCTCTCACCCCTGAGAAGACTGAATAGAAAGACAATGTTAGACCTAATGATGAGGAGAGCTCTAGCAAATCTGAGAGCTCAGATGAAGAAGCTTAACCTCAACCTCATCTCTTGAGGAGGTCTACATGGATAAGAAAGCAACCTGAAAGGTTTGGTTTTACATTGCATGATTCTAGTTGTGCTTATGCTTTGCTTACTAATAGTGATGAACCTAGAACTGTATCAGAGGCTTTGGATATGAAGGATGTAGGTTCCTGGAAGGAGGCCATGGAGGAAGAAATGACTTCTTTGGAAAAGAATAAAACTTGGGACTTGGTGCCTTTGCCTCCTGGATGGAAACCCGTTTGATGCAAATGGGTGTTCAAGAAGAAGATTGGTGCAGATGGCAGTATTGAGAAGTATAAGGCCAGATTGGTTGATAAGGGGTATTCACAAGTGGAGGGTATAGATTATGGTGAGATCTTCTCTCCCATTGTAAAGCTGACATCCATTCAATTCCTGTTGTCTCTCGTAGAAGCTTATGACTTGGAGGTAGAATAGTTGGATGTGAAGACAACTTTCCTTCATGGTGACTTGGAGGAAGAAATCTACATGTCATAGCCAGAGCATTACATGGTAAAAGGTAAAGAAAATTTGGTTTACAAACTTAAGAAGTCTTTGTATGGTTTGAAGTAATCCCCTAGGAGATGGTACTTGAAGTTTGATGCCTTTGTGTTATCAATTGGATTTGTAAGATCGAAATCGAATCACTGTGTCTATTATAAGTTTGATGGTGATCGTATTCTCATTGTTGCATTGTATGTTGATGATATGTTGCTCATTAGGAAGGGTAAGAATATGATTTCTGATTTTCAATCTCAGTTGTCAACTTAGTTTGAAATGATAGATTTAGGGGCAGCCAGGTACATTCTAGGAATGGAAATCAGAAGAGGCAGAACCAACAGAAAACTTTGGTTAAGCTAGAGTAAGTATGTGAAGACCATGTTGGACAGATTCAGCATAGTAGATTGTAGACCATTGTGTGTTCCTGTTTCTTTGGGGACCAAGTTGTCTATTGAGGATTGTCCAAAATCTCCTAGTGAGGTGGAGGACATGAGCAAAGTACCTTATGCTAGTGTTGTTGGCAGTTTGATGTATGCTATGGTCTGCACAAGACTAGACATTGCCCAAGCAGTGGGAGTCCTTAGTCGATTTATGGCTAATCCTAGACGGGTTCATTGGGATACAGTTAAGACAGTGTTCAGATATTTCAGGGGTACTTCTGAGTATTCTATTTTCTATCATGGTAATGTTTTAGGACCTCTGCATTTTGTTGATATTCGTGGATTTGTGGATTCAGATTAAGTAGGTGACATTGATAGCAGGAGATCCACCAGTGCTTATGTTTTTACATTGTTTGGTGGTGCTATTAGTTAGATGAGTAAGCAACAACTTGTTGTTGCTTTGTCCATGATAGAAGCTGAGTATATAGCAGCAACTCATGCTTGTAAGGAAGCCATTTGGCTTAAGAGATTGTCTTCTGATATTGGTGTTGATGCAGGTCAGATCACGATCAGTTGTGATAGTTAGAATGCAATTTGCCTTGCAAAGAATCCAACTTTCCATGCTAGAACCAAGCACATTGATGTTCAGTTTCACTTCATGCGAGACATGGTTGAGGATGGAAAGGTAAATTTGGAGAAGGTAGATACTTTGAAGAATGTTACAGATGCATTGATGAAACCAGTAGGCACATAGAAGCTCAGATGGTGTTCGGAGTCTATGGGCCTCTCGGCCTATAGCAGTTAGATCCTATTTTTCTATTGGTTCTTACAAGGTGTTCGACAAGTGGGAGAATTTTAGGAATTAAGGTGTCTCAACCTTGGTAATTCTCTGCATTTGTAATGTTTGTATTTATTATTTTATTGCCTATGTTGTGGGATGTGGCACAGTGATGTGTCAATCCTACATGGATTATGACAACTTGTTATTTTGTCCTCACATGAGGAGATAGACATCCCACTTAGTGGTAGGAATATTCTACCATGTGTCGGCATCTTCTATGTTTGTGTAAGGAATGTTTGACCGAAACGGTTATGATGGATTCTTATGACAAATCTATGACATGTAAGGGTCAGAAATAGAAGGTTGTAAGACATGTGATGACATGTGCCATGAAACATCTTTGAATAAGGCATATTTGGGTGCCCCAAGGTGGAATATGACATGTTGTAAGAGAATATGCTATTTATAGTATGTGTATGATAGATTCTCTTACAGCTGTAAGTTGTAACTGCTATGACAGATTCTATGACGGTAGTAAGTGTCATAAGAGCATCTGTCATAGCCCATTTTAGAAACAAGTGACCCCTTTGGGATGGGAGCTGTGGACAAGTGTCAGGCACATTCTACAATGTTGACCAAGTGTCCTTGGGCATGGGTTTTGGTCCAAGATGCCATGTTGGACACCCATTCCAAGAAAGGTCCAATATTGCCTTGTATTTCCTATATATATAGGTGCTTGGAGATGGAGTTTGTATCACAGGTTTACAGGTACTGTTATGGTGCCGGATTGACTCCAGACACGAGTGTCAGAGACCATTGAAGCTTGCATTGCAAGTGTATTGTAAACATTCTTTTAGATTTGTTAATACATTGTGTAGGTTTCTGAGTGTGGGGTTTTTCACCCAATAAGGGTTTTCCCACCATAAATCTTTGTCTCTCTTCTTCTATCTTCTTTTTGGCTCTTGTGTTTTACTTCTATATCTCATGTTAATGGTTTAACATCACTGTAATAGTTAGGATAAATTTGAATTTGCATAGCCCTCTCCTTAATGGATTAGTGCAGGAAGCATTTCCGCACACCTAGCTTCCTTTTAGAGGCAAATGTTCCACATGTCTATTGGAGAGAGGCTATGAGTATTGTTGTCTACACTCTTAACCAAGTGCAAATCAAAGGTAATACTGGTAAAACACCTCATGAACTTTAGTTTGGTAATGCTCCTATTGTGAAATACTTTAGAGTTTTCGGTAGTAAATGCTATATCAAAAGAGATGAAGATCTAGGCAAGTTTGATGCAAGGAGTGATGAAGGGATATTTTTGGGTTATTCTAAAGAAAGCAAGGCATACCAGTGCTTTAAGAAGAGATTGAAAAGGATTGTTGAAAGTACTAATGTCAAGGTAGATGAGAGCATGGAGAGACCTTTCAAGTTCTGTGGATATGAATTAGATGATGAAAATGAAAAGCAAGTTCAAGCTCAGACTCAAATTCAAATTGCTCCAAAAAATCTAGTGATTCATGAAGCTAATGAAAATGTCGAGGAACAAGTTCAAGAATCAGAAGTTCAAGAAAATCCCAAAACTCCTAGGTATGTAAGGTTGAATCATTATGAAGATAAGATCATAGGAGATAGAAATAAAGGTGTTCAAACTAGAAGAAAATTTGTTGAAGATCAAGTGGAGTATTGTTTAATTTCAAAGATTGAACCAAAGTCAGTGAATGAAGCATGTAATGATGAAAGTTGGGTAAAGGAAATGGAAGAAGAATTAATGCAAATTGAAAAGAATCATACTTGGGATCTTTTTCCTAGACCTAAAAACAAAAATGTAATTGGAACTAAATGGGTCTTCCAGAATAAATTGAATGAAGATGGTGTAGTTGTGAGAAACAAAACAAGATTGGTGTGCAAAGGATAATCTCAGGTAGAGGGAATTGATTTTGAAGAAACTTTTGCTCCAGTGGCAAGAATCGAAGTAGTTAGAAAATTTCTTGCCTTTGCTGCTTACAAAGATTTCAAAGTTTTCCAGATGGATGTTAAGTCAACATTCCTGAATGGAGAGTTGGAAGAAGAAGTCTACATTAGGCAACTAGAAGGATTCCAGTTGTCAGATCAAGGAAATATGGTTTGCATATTAAAGAAAGCATTGTATGGACTTAAACAAGCCCCAAGAACTTGGTATGAAAGATTAGATAAGTATCTACTAAAGTTAGGCTTTAGCTAAGGCACTGCTGATAGTAATCTTTATTTCAAAATTGATCCTGAACACATCTTGATTGTTGAGGTATTTGTTGATGATATCATCTTTGGTGGAAATGAGAGCATGTGTAAAAATCTTGTTGATTAGATGCAAAGTGAATTTTAAATTTCCATGCTTGGTGAAATGAATTTCTTCTTGGGTTTGCAAATCATTCAGTCAAATAAGAGCATCTTCATATCTTAGTCTAAGTATGTAAAAGAGTTGTTAAAAAAGTTTGGAATGGAGGATTCAAAACTAGTGAATACTCCTATGATAATTGGATGCAAGTTGAGTAAAGATGATGATTCCCCTAAGGAAGATTAGAAAAGGTATAGATCAATGATTAGAGGACTGCTTTATCTGACTCATACTAGACCTAATATTATGAATGCAGTTGGCCTTGTTGCTAGATTTCAAGCTGATCCTAGAGAATCTCATGTTGTAGCAGTCAAAAGAATTTTTAGATATCTGAAGGGAACATCTAATTATGGCTTATGGTATCTTAAGGGTGATGATTTCACTCTTCATGCATATACAGATGCTGATTGGGTAGGAGATGTGGATGACAAGAAGAGTACTAGTGGAGGTGCATTTTTCTTGGGAAAGAGATTGGTTTCTTGGTTGAGCAAAAAGGAGGCAATATCTCTGTCTACTATAGAGGCAGAGTATATAGCAGTAGCAAGTAATTGTACTCAAGTTTTGTGGATGAAATAAATGTTGAAGGATATTAGAGTTGTGTTTGAAAAGCCTGTTACAATCTTCTATGATAATTCAAGTGCAATAAACATCTCAAAGAATCTGGTGTTCCATTCAAAGACAAAGCACATATCCATCAAGTTTCACTTTTTGAGAGACAAGGTGAATGAGAATGAAGTCAGATTGGAGTTTGTTTCATCAAAAGGTAATATTACAGATATCTTCACTAAGCCTCTACCTAAGGACACTTTTGAGTATTTCAGAGGGAAGCTAGGGGTGATTACCCCTCTTATTCAGAACTAAGATGCACTAATGTGCATTAGTCCAGTGGAACTCATAGTCATATCTTGTGATCCATATTGGTGTTAAGGAGATGCTACTCAGGGGGAGTAGTCCATATGCTAATTCTGAAGTTTAGTCTGGTTTTATCTAAGAAGCAAAAGAGGGAGAGATGATTGTAAATATGTGTCATTCTCCATTGATGTCAAAGGGGGAGAGAAGTCATGTGAAAAACTTGAAAGCAAGTAGTTGTTGGTGAAAGGGGGAGCAGTGAAGAAAGTGATTGCAAATGTGATAAGAGAAAGGGTGAGAAGTTCTTGTCTTGATGGTTGAAACAATTTTTCACATCATATGTTGCCATCAATGACAAAGGGGGAGATTGTTGCAAATATGTGCATAATTGGTGTTGTCATTGATGTCAACATATCCTTGTTGTCATTAGTGTCAACTATATCTTGTTTAGAAGACTTGTATGTTGAGGATATTGAGAAAATTAGCATCTCTAGAAGAAACAAGTGAGTTACATATCTCTCTGTTAGAGGCAGTGAAGACAGTGCAGTTCAGTGAAGTAGATTGCTCTGTATTCCCAATAAGATGAAGATCAGAGTCTACAAATTAAAGGGTTTGTAGAGGATGGTTTGAAGTTACTCCAGTGAAGATTTGAGAGGTTTCCATGAAGAATTAGTGAAGTTATGGCCATCTAAGTAGAACCAAGTTTTGAAGTTGTTCAGAGGTGACAGAGTGACAAAAATTTGGTCCGAATTGATCCGCATTGAAATATTATGATATGTGATCTAGAGGAGTGTTTGGGATGTTAGTGTGTATCCTTAACTTAAGTAGTTCATGGTTTGGAGGTCCACAAGCAATCTTTCTAGTGTGACAGTCATGACAGTTGGTGTTGTTGAGTTCCTGGATGAAGATGCAAGTGTTTCTGGCAATTTGAGGTGGTGTGGTTGTTCTTGTTGATTTCATTGTGCTTGTGGTGGTCTCTAGATCGTATACCTATTGTGTTGGAGGTCTGCATAGAGGATTGAGCTCGTAGTTGAAGATTTCTCCTTGAGTGTTGTTGTTATTTCTAGTCTTGGTCGACCAGATGCTTGGTTCATGTTGTGCATGATCTAAGAAAAGTTATATGGAGCATGGCATGTTGTTCGAAGAAGATTCGAGTCCCAGATATGTTTGGCCGATAGTATAGTGATTCACATTAAGTCAAACCAACCTTGATGTTCATTCCAAGGTTGATGAAGCATATAAATATTTGTAGCTGAGTTGTGGAAAAGACATCCTTGTGCGAAAATGATAAGATCCTAACAAAGGAAAAAGGTAGAGTAGAGAACAGGAAGAGCAGAGGAGTAAGAACAGTAAAGACGAGGAGGTAGCAGAAAAGTGTTTTGGAGGAAAAGCAGAAATATTGTGAGCTTCAAAGGAATTGAACCTTGGCATGAAGTAGATGTTGTTTCTCAGTTCAATCTTTTTGTGTTAATCATACAATTATCTTGTAGGCAGTGAGCCTCTTTTGAGCAGTGAGCTCTAGGTAGTGTGCCAGAAGTCAAGTGCCTTCCCATTTTCTATTCTTTTAATAGAGAATAAATCTTGTGGGTTAATCCCCACCATGGTTTTCCCTTAACTAGGTTTCCACGTAAAAATCTTGGTGTTATGTGTGTTGATTATGTTTCTACTCTTGTGTTGTTGATTCATGCTTTCATGGTTATATAATTAATATGTTAATAAATGATAAAGAAGATAAGTTGGAGCAAAAGATAAAGTTTTGAGAAGACTGATTCACCCCCCCTCTCAGTTGTCTACCCTAATTTGAACAGAAGGTTAGTCTCCTGTTCATTGGCCACTGACCTAAGGAACATGTAGATAAAAGATAGCTACTTTTTAGGGAAACTCAAACAATCATCTAGGAACACCGACAGGTGGTATGATTTTAAAACTTTTATTGGCTCTACTGGGTTTAAATCAACCCTTATTTATGTTATTAGCCTAAAGATCTTTATCTGGCCTCTTTTTTTATTCTTATCTAAAACTGTTATTTTAGGTTCACCTTGGTATTTGAATTACCATTTGTATATTCTTTCCTTTGTTGTAAGACTAAGTGCCTTGCTCTCTTGAAAACATAATCTTGGCCATGGCTTTAGTTTGGCTAGTATTATCCCTTTGTAGAAGAATCCTTATTTATGACTTAAAACTTTGTGTTATCAATTTATCTTTCTCTCGGCGCAACCTTTTAGTAAAATTACCTATCAAGAAATTTACACAATTTTCTCCTTTTAAAATCTCTATCACTTTAGAGTAGCAGCCTATGTAATACTTGTGCGGCCATCTTTGATAGTTAAATGAGCATCTTTAGTATTGAAATGACCTTCCTTGATAAATAAACCACCTGTGTCTACATAGATTAGCCTTGGGATTTGATACAAAATAAGGTGGTAAATGTCAACCCAACTCAAAAGAACCCACTTTCCAAGTTTGAAACTCTAACTTTGTTGGTATATCATGCTAACCTTCATATTGCCTTATAGCCCTACTTAGGTGGTTTTTGCAGTATATCTTTTGGAGAAGGCCCTAAACCCACAAAATATTCACCTTTCTAAGTACCCTTTATCATCTACTTCAACATATCAAAAACTTAGACATGGTTATTTTGCAACACCTTAGCCAAAAATTGACTATCCCTATTTTTCTAGGCCCAATTAGCCCACTTTTCCAAAGAAAGTATACAAAATCCTTCACCCAAACTTCCAAAACCTATTCTATCACTCTTCTCAGGTTACCAATAGACAAAATCAATAATTTTTGTACAATGATAGGCTTTCCACTTCACCTAACCACCATACCCTTACTCTAGGCCTGTTTTAGGCTTGTGTCCATGATGGTTTTTTGAAAATATGCCTTCCACACCCTGCCACACCTTGCCAATGGTTCAAACACCTGGTATTTGGTCTGTACATGCTCAATTCATCATTTGGAAGGGTCCTCCAATGCTATTTTGTCAAAACCTACCTTCTAACCACCTAATTTGCTCAAGTTTGAAGGCTCTATTAGCCTAAGACATCATCACACGTGCCTCAAATTCATAACCCCACTCATATCAACCATGTCAAAGAGAAACCTAATCCTACTTGTGCCATTCCACCAACAAATAGTACCTTTCACATGGTGGAATGACTTATGCACTCATTTTTAACCCTTAAATGTTTAAGACAGGGTTATAGACCAGTCCTTAGAAAATCACCAATAAAATGCTTTATATTTGATGAAATCACACCAAACAAGTGGCAAAAGGTAGTTAACTCTACTGCCCACAAGATTCAATGCATTAGGGAACAAGGACAAATAGTACAGAGTTGTACAATGGTCTGAAACAGTCAAAATTGCAGATAAAACACAGAAAACAGAGGTATTCTTCTTAGTATTCACTTCAAAACCATTGCCCCCCCTTTACAACATGCTCTCAAACATATATACATGCTTTTTCTCTCCAAAACAAACTACCTAAACTGATTCAAATGACCATTTGAACTACTTGACCTTTGGTATTCCCCATAATGTATTTTTGCCCTTTTACATAGTAATTTTGACAACATTACAAAAATATGACACATTTTTACAATGATGAACCTAACATGACTCAATTACATTAGGAATGGTCTATTATGACCTTATTTGCCATATAAAAGACTCAAAACACCTTAGAATACCTAACATTGGACTCCTTATTTGTACAAGAGGACTTGGTGCCCCTGCACCATACACCTGGCCTAAAAGAAATTCATGTCCCATGAGGACTATGCTACCTTGAACCTTGCTTTTTTACATCACCTCCTTGACCTCCAAGTGCTCCTTTGTATAGAATTCCTCTCCCCTAAATTAGGTACTGTAGTCTTGCACTGTCCTTTGCATCCTTGGACTTGTTTCTACCTTGCCATTGTCTCATTTTTACAAACTGACCTGTTATCTACCTCTTATCCTTTGCCTCATCAAGATTTGATGTTAAACCTGCCTTTACCTCTGCAAACAATCATGTTCCACTCTTGTCTTGGACTGTCCTCTCCTTCACTTTCATTGCATACTCAGACTCATTCACTTATCCATTCCATTCATCTTCTTTCACTCCACCTTTTGCCTTCACCACTGTCCCCAATTCTCCTACCCCTAAGACCTCTGTATTATCAGTATATGACTGATCACTAACCTTCTTTGACACTAAAGGACAAAATACTGTCCCAATCATGATCTTATCTTTCCTTTCATGCCAATCTTGTACTTCCTTGACCTTGTCTTGACTTGCCTTTGTCATCTTCTCATCTTCTCTACCTTTCAAACTCACTTCACTCTTCAAACTTATTGTATTGATGTCCTCTAACACAAGAGTGGCTGCAAACTCCCTCTTCTTTTCATCTTCCATTCTCACAAGCTCTTCCTTTCAAAACATAATTACTTGTGTTGCCTTACCCTTTCCTTTATCATCTTCTATCAATGGAGTTAGTGTGAAAGTAGTCCCATCCTTCTCAATTTGATAGGTATTGGCTCTCCCATCATAAATGGCATGCTTGTCAAATTGCCAAGGCCTTCCAAGTAATAAATGGCAACAATCCACAGGTACAACATCATAAAGAACCTTATCTCTATATCTACCAATATGAAACTCAACTAAAACTTGTTCATTAACCACAAGTGACTGCTCATCATTTAACCAAGATGCTTTATAAGGTGCTTCATGAGGAATCCTTTCTAATTTCAGTTTATCAACCATTTCACAAGACACCATATTTTTAGTGTTTCCTAAATCTATGAAAACTTTGCATACCTTTCCCTTGCATTTGCAAGCTGTCCTGAATGGTTATCTTCTTTGAGTCAGCTCCTCCTTGGATGTCTTCAAGAGTTGTCTTTTCACCATCAATGATTCCCCAACTTTTGGAACATGTAGAGAGGGTGAATTCACACTTTCCTTATCCTCCTCTTGCACAATTTGAGTCCTTTCACTTTTCCTTTCACCACCACTTGATGTAGAACCCTGCTTCTCAGGACACTTGAATGTTGGATGACCACAATCATGACACTAATAGCATCTACCTGAAAATATATTTGAACTTCTACCTCCACCAAATCTACCTCTAAAATCTACAACTTGTTCTTATTCTTTGTGTACATCCTCTTGGCTTTCACTTGTTTGTCTTGGAGTAGAAAATGATCCCCTTCCTCTAGTAGTGCTGCCTCTTCCTCTAATGGACTTGTCTTATCTTCTTTTCATCTTTTCTTCAACCCTTACTACCATTTGATAACACTCTTCAACGGTTCTTGGATTTACCAAGGTTAGTGTTAGGGTTAGCAGGAAAAAGATATCAATTAAATGTAAATAAAGATTAAATAAAGGAATGAAAATACACAGAAATAATAACAGTGAGAGACAAGTTTTAACATGGTTCACCCAAACTCGGGCTACATCCACCAATAGAGAGTCCAATATTATTATCCAGTAAATCAAACCCATTACAACAAGCAATCATTACAACTCAATACCACTGCAAATGCTACAATACATCTCAATGGAAACCCTAACCCTTAGCCACTTTTATCATGACTTTTGTCAGTTATAAAAATAGGGTTTTTTATGTTGGCCAATAGAAAAATAACTCATGATGCCTTAATAAAATAATAAAAAACCATGTGAGGTTTCGGGGGCATTGCCCCTGAGCCCCCACGGGGGTGCTACCCCTCGACCCTGCCCTATATCGCGATAGGGAGCACACTAGGGGCGTTGCCCTTGGACCCTGCAAGGGGTGCTACCACTTGACCCTGTCTTGGGGGCACTGCCCCTTGACCCCGTAGGAATTTGGGAGGAAACCGCACCTATAAAAGTGGGGTTAATTTAACCTCCGAGTCTAATTAGGCTCCATATAACAACAATCTCCCACTTGGAGACTAATCAGACTCAACACCATATCATCTCCCACTTGGAGACTGATCATAACACCATTGACCCTGTAGCTCCCACTGAAAATAAGCACCCTGGACTCTATTGTTTTGATTTTGTTTTCAGTCTTGAAGACCAATCGAAGTTGAAGAGGAGCTCAGCTTCTCCCTTGTCACTACCTTTGTAAACATATCTGCTAGATTTTCATCTGTATGTATCTTTTCCAGCCTTAACTGTCCATCATCCAACACTAACCGAATGAAGTGATACCTCAACTATATGTGTTTGGTCTTTGAATGAAAGGCATAATTCTTTGCAAGATGTATGACACTTTGACTATTAGTAAACAAATAATTTTTAACCTATTGTTTGCCCAATTCTTCCATGAAAGATTGCATCCATATCATCTCCTTGCTTTCTTTTGTTGCAGCTACATACTCCACCTCCGTGGTGGATAAAACAACCACCTTTTGCAATTGTGAGATCTAACTCACTACTGTCCCACCTACAATAAAGACATAACTTATAGTACTCTGCTTGGTATCAATATCCCCTACCAAATCTGAGTCTACATAACCCGCTAAATCAGTATTAGAGCCGCCAAAACATAAGTGTTTATTAGATGTACCTCTCAAATATTTGAGAATCTATTTTATTGCATTCCAATGCTCCAATCCAGGATGACTCATATACCTACTTACGACTCCTACAGCATGTGTAATATCTGGTCTCCTGCTGAAAACTTCCTACAGCTGAAGCATATGGTACCTTGGACATTTTTTCTTCCTCCTCTGGTTTCTTAGGAGACATCTCCTTAGTCAATTTCAAATGACTAGGCAAAGGTGTGCTAACAGCTTTTACATTCTCCATATGGAATCTCTATAACACCTTTTCAACATAATCAACCTGAGATAGAGTCAATTTTCTGTTCTTCATATCTCTACAAATTTTCATACCAAGGATTTGTTTTTCTACCCCCAAATCCTTCATAGCAAATGAGTGTGCTAACTACTATTTTAATTCTCTTATGTGATCTATGTTAGACCCCACTACAAGCATGTCATCAACATATAAACATAAAATAATATAGATGTCATTATCCAACCTCTTAAAATAAACACAATGGTTAGAATTACATTGGCTATAGCCTTGCTCAGCCATAAAACTATTAAATTTCAAGTACCATTGCTGAGGTGCTTGTTTTAGGCCATATAAACTCTTCTTCAATCTACACACCAGTTTCTCCTTACTTTTGACCTCAAATCCTTGGGGTTGTTCCATGTATATCTCCTCCTCCAAATCACCATGGAGAAAGGTAGTTTTCACATCTAGTTGTTCCAAATCTAAATCTTTAGCAGCCACAATACTTAAAACGGTACAAAAAGAAGTCATCTTGACAACCGGAGAAAATATCTCATCAAAATCAATGCCTTTTTTCTGTGCAAATCCTTTTACAACTAACCTGGATTTAAATCTTTTCTTACCTCCATCTTCCTCTTTCATCCTATAAACCCATTTGTTTGGTAAAGCCTTTTTACCTGCAGGTAACTTACATAATTCCCAAGTCTGATTTTTCAACAAGGAGTCCATTTCTTCTTTCATTGCAAGATCCCACTGAATCTTTGTATCCACCTGCATAGATTTATCATACCCTTTTGGTTCACCAGCATCTATTAACAAAATATAATACAAAGAGGGAGAAAACCTTTTAGGAGGTCTACTTAGCCTTCTTGACCATCTAACATTCACCAGTGTTTGTGGTATTTCTGGTTGCTATTGCGGAGCATGAGGAACCACTGGAACATCACTATTTGGAGTATCATCTAGCACCACATAATCCTTTTCTTTCTTCTCATGCTGCTACAACTGATCTTTGTACAACACTTTCTCATTGAATACAACATCCCTGCTTCTCACAATTTTTTTTTTTCAAAATCCTAAAGCCTATAACCAAATTCATCAATTCCATATCCAACGAAGGTACACTTTTTTGATTTTGCATCCAGCTTGGTTCTATTTTCAAAATCTACATGTGCAAATGTTTCACATCCGAAGGTTTTGAGAAAAGAATAACTCACCTTCTTACCTGTCCATGCTTCCTCTGGAATACCATAGCCCAAAGGAACTGAAGGACCTCTGTTAATTAAATATACAGCAGTGTTGATAGCCTCTGCCCACATGTTTAAAGGCATCCCAACATACAATCTCATGGTCCTTGCACACTCCATTATTGTCCTATTCATATGTTTAGCCACTTCATTTTCTTGTAGAGTCTCTGGAACCATTTTCTGCCTACGAATTCCATTAAAGAAACAATAATCCTCAAATTCTTTGCTACAATACTCACCACCATTATTAGATCTGAGACATTTTAATCTTTTACCTATCTAATTATCAACCAAGCTTCTCCATTTCTTAAATGTTTCAAATACATCAGATTTCTACTTAAGGAAATAAATCCATACCTTCCTAGTTTCATCATCTATGAATGTAACATAATACCAAGAGCCACATATTGGAAACAAGGCAGATAACTGAGAGGGGGGGTGAATCAGTTATCTCAAATATCTTTAACTTTCTTTTCTCCTTTAATAATTAGTGCAGCATCAAAACATATAAGAATATATGATCATAGGAACAGAAATAAAATCAACACACATAACACAAAGATTTTTACGTGGAAAACACTGTTAAGGGAAAAACCACGGGGTGAATAACACAAGATTGTATTCTCTATTTAAAGAATGAAAGAGTACAAAATGGCACTTGCCAATTAGGGCTCACTACTTGAGCACACTGCTCACAAGAGGCACACTGCCTACAAGAGACTCACTATCTAAAAAACTTGCAGAAGGTAATCAGTTATTTGAACTAATGAGAGACATCTACAAACGCAGAAGTTTAGTTCCTATTAGGCACAATACATTGATTTGATGCACTTCATTCTTCCTATGTTTTAATATTGTTGCTTTGTCACATACCAGACTTGATTTTCTACTTTCAATTTATCCCTACTTTTCTTCGTAGTTTATTTCATCCCACTTCACACCACACACCTACATACTAGAATCCATCTGGTATATATATCTGCATCAAGGATTTCATCAACTTTCCAGTCGATAACAAGAATACTCAAGATATTTACAAGTTACTGATCTACCAGCTGAATCCATGCTTGATTTGTGATGTGTATCAAAAACATAGACATAGAAGTCATTAATCATGTCGACCAACAATGTATGATCCCACAAATTGCTTGATCAACATCATTTACTCATCTGGATTGAAGCCCGATACTCTGCCAATCAGTTCTTTCTATCTGCTCTACCTATCTGGAAGCCAACACTTAGATGCTTATATCTTTTTCATGCTTTATCACCGAAGGCTAAATCTCTAGAATATAGTAGTCATGATACCCCTCTTGACTTATCCAAGTCTGTAACTTTCTGAGTTACACCATCTGAGAGGTCTAGACTTGATTGTCAGACCTTGTTCATACTCTATTCTTGTTCACCGAACCAAAATAATCTTCAATCTGACTTCCGATATAGGCATACTATGTACTACAGATGTGTGGGATAGACTTTGTTGCCATCAATGACAACACTGATGAAGCCACACAGTGTCTCTTGCCAACAATCTCCCCCTTTGGCATTCATGGCAACACTTAGTGAAAAATGGCTAACTGTCACAGTAAACTCCCCCTTGGTTGATGCTTTGTCTTTTGCACTATTTTACTGGAGCTCCCCCTAAGCTAGATTCCACATTTTTCACTACTCCTCACTCCCCCTTTGACATCAATGGCAAAGGGCGGAATCCACACACTAAAATTTGCAAAAATTAACCTATACATGGCCGCATAAGTATATATATATATATGTTATACTTACATATACTTAAGTATATCTGTAAAAGTGGCCTTCAACTGTACAAATTATGTGGCCCAGCTCTGCTTCATCCTATCCAAAATGGAGATGTGACTACTCAACAAAAATGCATATGCTTCTACCCTTCTTAAATCTGTCGGATCACTGGTCCAGGCTGTGGTCTGAGAATTTGTCAAGGCCTCATGCATTGCCTCTAACTTAGGGATAATTATCCCTCTGAGTTCACTCATTCTGTTTATTATATCCTTCTTTTCTTTATTTAGCCTCTTTATTTCATTTATGATGACAATGGCCTGGCATTCTTGATTCATTAAAGATGTAGTAAGGGGATTAAAATTCAGAGATAGACTTGACAGTTTACCTTCTTGTTCTTTCACCTTCTTTTCAATATCCTCTGTCACTTTGGGCCAAGATAGACAAAATTTTGTACATGTCCCCACCATCTTTAAGAGCATTTTCATGGCTCTTTATTCCAATGTCTAGGGTCCTCCTATCATTAGCAATGAGTCCCTGAACTTCAGTGAATCTTTTTCCCAAAAACTCCTTCCGGACCTTAGCTTCTACTAATTTTTCTAGAGATTCAAAGTGAGTGGTAACATAATTTACCAAAGATTTCAGGTTACCAGATGGTGAGGCTAAAGGATCCTTTTAGAATGATCGCATGATCTTCTCCAGCATCGCAGATGCCATCTCAAACAGCTCACGATCTTCCATGTGAGATTTAAGGAGTTTTTCTTTTGCTTTGGCTTGAGAAAAAGATGCTATTTTCATTGTCTGGACTAGAGAGAGAGTCAAAATTTAGTGGCCCTTGAAATAGCTTAGGTTCATCTTTCTCCATCATTTCTTTGCTTAAGAAGTTCTTCACTGCCTCTGCAGTGTCTCTTGTTGGTGACTAAGTCTTCTTTTCTTTTGGGATCTTAGAACTATCATCATAGGTCTTCTCTTGTTGTTCTTCTTTTCCCTTAACCTCCTCTTCTTGACTAACTTTCTCCTCTTTTCTTCCTTCTCCTTCAACTTCTGAATCTTTAATCTCTACAGTGGGATTTGGAGGAGAGATGCTACCTATGTTTACTGCTTCATGAACTTCCTCTTCTGAAATAAAGGAATCCAAGTCCTTAGATTTCTCTTCATCTATCTCTTTTGATCCTTCTACATCAGAAGATTTTTCATTGGTTACATTTAATCCTTCAACATCCATGGTAGAAGGTTCTTCAACTGATTCCTCTATAATAGGAAGATTGAATCTTTTCAAAGCATTCCAGAAGATATCTTGTCTCACTTGCTACTTGGTCAATTTCTCCAAGCCTAAGTTTATTCATTCTTGCCTTACTCTGGAACTCATCCTTACAATCTTTAAAAATCATGTCCATTTGTCTTGGAGTGATAGAAGGATAAAGTTGAATCATTATTTGTTTCTAAATCTCTAGGTTTTTTTCCTTTGCATTCTATTTTCTTAGTTCAAGTACCTTCTCTAGACTTTTGGGAATTAATGATATAATTTCAATGAATGCTTTATAGATGTTCAGGTACCTGACTGTAGCTTCTTCCAAAATCCTCTTGTTAGTATCACTGTATTCATCATAGAACTATGTTACTGGTTACAGGTTCCCATCCACAGTAACTACCTTGATGATATCATCAATGGAAAGAGTGGGCTTTTCAACAAATTCTTCTACCTTTTCTTCTTTGTTTTTACTAGCAGAGAATTCCCCAGATGTTTTCTTCTTCTTCATTTTCTTAATTTCCTCATCAGATTTTGTTTCTTCATCATCTTTGAGACTTGTGTATGACCTTGTGGCTTTTGTTTTCATCCTCTTCTCTCCTTTTCAGGATGTCTTGACTTCTGGTTTGGTGGCTCTTAAGCTTTTAGGACTGGCAGGTGCAGAGCTCTTAGAAGATCTAGTCCAGGAGGAGGCTTGTACCAGAACATCTCCTTTCTTTACTTCTTGTTTCTCTTTCTCAACCTTCTCCATTTTCTCTCTGTTTGCATCTATTGTCTCTTTTGATATGCCAAATCTTTTGGCAATTTCCTCAACTTCCCTTCTAACTTTCCTCTTTATCTTTAGTTGTCTTAGCTCAACATGTATTTTTAGACTTAGTTCTTGAAAGGTTCCAAACCTTTCTACCTCAAAGTCCTTAGGCTAGCTCAACAGGTATTGAATATGTAGCTCCAAGATTTTCTCATTGACCTCATATCCCATAGGCATTATCCACACTGTTCTAGGGTCAACTGCCTCCATTAGGCATTGATTAGTGTCTACCATGAAGCACACTGTATCCTTGTATTTCTCAACTATGGATTAAGGTATTCTCTCTCTGGCTTGCATCATTCTTTGGAAGTTCTTAAAGTAACCCCAGAGAGCTGTGCTTTGAGCTTTAGCATCACCAAGTCCATACATATAATCTCTAATCTGAATTGCAACCGGTTTGTCATTTTGCCAAACCCAACCACTTGATCCAAGTAGCTCATTCATGTAATAGAAGAATAGAAATAGTATTAGACAACCATACTTAAAGGAGTTATTCTTATCCTTCTTGATCTTATGTAGGTTTTCTAACAGTTGATTTAAGAGAAGTTCACATAGGTCATAATCTGCATCTTCCCTCAACATCTAATATGCTTCATAGATTGCTATCCCAGACATAGAATTCTCCCTACTAGAATGATAGATCTTATACCCAATTATCATTAAGGCAAATTTGACATCCAGATCTATGATACAATCTATGGTCATTTCTCTCTTGTCAAACTTAGATCTGGTGGCTTTAGTTACTGTTTGGTTCTTGATAGATTTAAGTGCATGTAACCCACTGGATGAGTGCAGTTCAGTTACTGCCCTGATGGCATCTTTTGTTATCTTGAAGGGCCTCATTAACCACATGAAATTATCATGTATCCTACTTAGGACATACCAGACCCAATCATCTTCTGCAAAATAGGGAAAGTGTATGCAATGTCTGAAGTGTTTATCCCAGAGGGCCTTGTATTGAGGTTTGAATTCAAAACTGTCATCTATTAGTTGTTTGTGATAGATGTCCATCAACGTAGAGTCTCCAAATTCCTCAATTTTGGCATGGATATAGACCTTAACATCTTCTACGTGCAATACCCTATGCAGAATGCTAGAAAATGCACCTAAAGGATCAACTTCTAGAGATTTATAGGGATGTTTCTTGAATTTAGGACGTAGCCTATCAGTGATCTTGACAACCATTGGAGTAGCCATTTTGCAAGAGATTCAAAGAGAGATTTTCATAATGGAAGTACCTTTTCATGCTTTAGGGTTTGAAATAGGAGCCGAAACAAATCACTGGTTGAATTCAATTTTGTAGTTGATCTTTGAGTGAGTTATAGAAACTTTGTTGCAGAGCTCTTCTTTTCTTCTTATCGAATACAAATGTGCAAATAATGAGTGAATGAACCTATTTATCCTTGCGCAAACCCTAATTTCCTTTTGTAATAAATGCACAACATAAGTTATTTGGTTGCCCTATTTTGAGAGAGATCTTATCGAATCACTGTGCTGAACTTAGAATCATTATCAGTGAGGATTAACAATGTATCTTCTTTTCTTTAATCATGCCATGGGTCTACAAATCAAAGTATTTCAATTTTAAATCATACTGGATATGTCTGTGAAAATCCTACTTTATCGGAGCACTGTTAGAACCAGATTAACTTGAGTGGTTAAACTCTTGCAAAACTCTATGCGGATCTTTCATATTTTTACAGAAGGTTATGTAGATGTTTTTCTAAGAACCCTTTAATCCACAACATTCCATGTGCCAAATTTAGGCACTAATTGACTGGCTGGGGGAATTTGTTTTTCTCTGTGACTCCTCCTGAGCCAGAGCTCACCCTTTTAGTTTCTGGAAGCAATATCAGCACCAGATTTTGGTGCGGATCCATCCCCAATATTTTCTGTACTGTTCTTCACCCAAATCTTGCTCATCTCCTTTTGAACTTCATCCACATTCATTTTTGTAAATGGGAAAATTGGATTGATCAATAGTGATAAATAAACCCAAACAAACAATGAAATATGAACGAGAAAAGGAGAATGATCAGAAAGAGATACTTACAACCTTTACCTTTCGACTTCCATTACTCGCCTATTCTTTCTTGATCTTGAATGATGAAGATTGGCCCTCAGGGAGCTTGCTTCCTTGCTTCGATTCCTCAAGATGACAAGGAGAAATGGCTGAGATACTTTGTGTGATTGAAGATGAGCTTCAACACACTAATGATGGAGGATGATATGAGAATGGCTAGAATGAGGAGATTTGAGAAGAAGAATGTGGGCATGATAAGGATGCCAGAATGAAGTTTCTAGAAGAAATTAGACATGGTAAGGATACCTGAAAGAAGTCCCCCTAATTGCTTAGAGAGGAGTCTTATTTATAGATTTTCTAAAAAGAGAATGGAGGGTGAGGATCAACTTATGAGATCAATGGCTAGGAATAAAAGTGAATCTTTTATTCATAATGGATGAATTAAAAATTAGAGTGGAGGATAGTGGATGAGTTAAAAATTTAGAGTGGAGGATAGTGGATGAGTTAAAAAATTATTTTTGGGAAGAGTGGAGGATAGTGGGGAAAAACTGAATTAAGAATTCAATGAGTGGAGAATAGTGGGGGATAGTTGAATTAAGAAGTCAATGAGTGGAGAATAGTGGGGGTCAATTGAATTAAGAATTCAATTTTGGAGAATAGTGGGGGACAATTGAATTAAGAATTCAATTTTGGATAATAGAGGATATTAGCTAATTAAATATTAAGAATATTTAATTATATGTGCAACATGGTGAGGTGGAGGAGATGAGGTGGAAGAGATGAGGTGGAAAGATGAGGTGGATTGATGAGGTAGATTTAGGACTTGAGACATTAGAAGAATTTAGGGAATTTAATTAAATAAAATAATTTTATTTAATTATGGGATAATGAAACAATCAAATTAACTTATAATATTTATTTAATTGACAGAAGGAAATATGCATTAAGGTAAATATTAGAATATTTACTTAATTCAACCTGAGCCAATTTTAGGTGTCTACATTTTGCCCCTCTTTGAAGCAATGTGTTTTGTTGTTTT
The DNA here is from genome assembly GCA_027924645.1 of Cunninghamia lanceolata. Lineage (NCBI taxonomy): Eukaryota > Viridiplantae > Streptophyta > Pinopsida > Cupressales > Cupressaceae > Cunninghamia > Cunninghamia lanceolata. The sequence continues at coordinate 1,270,542 of BSBN01000201.1, read as the reverse complement.
AAAGAATAAATAGTCTGATAATGATACATGCCCCAGTTTGCCCCTGGTACAGGTAATGATGATAGGATGCCCCCTCAAGAGATTGGACATGGAGAGAGCAGCAGGCGTGAGATGAACAATCTCACGATGAGATAAGTTGACATGAGATGAAATGGTTGGATGCAGAAGAAAGGGATGAATGATATGGAATGCAAGATAAAATGATAACACACACAAGCAAGGAAGCAAGTATGCACAAATGATATAGGAACAAACAAGGTATTGCCCCTGTCGAGTGGTAAACTGACGATATAGGTCGATGATGTCTAGTTTCAGGAATGAAATATGTCGTATAAGACTCCGGGTCTGGTTTCGACAATGCAATATCCTGTCTAAGACATTTGATATGATAGTGTTGTCATGGCAGAGAACAATATATCCCTAGACCAACACGGCAGGTGTGTTGTCATGGTAGGGAATGATGGATCCCTAGAGCAACATGAAGGATGGTGTCTGGTTTTAGGAAATGAAACATGTCGTATAAGACTCGTGTTTTGGTCTAGTTTTGACAATGCAACATCCTGTCTAAGACAATTGATTGATTGATTGATTAAGTTGGTTTACAACCGGACAAGGATCAAGACCATTGATTGTGATTGGATCATTTGACAAGATTGATTTGACTTGATTTGCATTGATTAAGGATAGACTTGCAATTGGATATGGTATGGATATGGATATGGATACAAATATGAGATGCAATTAGATATGGTATAGATATGGAAATGGATATGAACTGTAGTTGGATACAGTATGGATATGGATATGGATATTTGTCACCTTGATATAGCAAGTATTTTGAAGCGCTTTCATCATTGGGCATTATTATTTTGTAAGAAAATACAAGCATCTAGGTATAATTGAACCGAGATGACCTGAGTATTGCTTACATGGATTTTGATTTAGCAAGTCAATACAAGCATCTAGCCAAAATTGAATCTAGATGACCTGAGTACTTGTGTTTCTCAACAGACAAGGATTGCCCCTTTTCATGTTTAGACCTCGGAGTCCTCGATGATCTTTTGCTGATCATGTCATTAGACAAAAGTCGTCACATTACTAAAGTTTGATCCACAAGCAGTAGACAAAGAAAATAATCATGCCCCCATCATAGCATCTCTAGCTTTTGGCATCCTTGAGTAGCATCGAAAGGCATGATAACATAAATCAAGACTGTAAGTTAATCTAACCAACACAAAACATTCTTTCATTTAGATGTGTCTATTTCTTGCCATGATTTGAGATAGAATTAGCTTGAGTTATTTTGATATGGTACTCTTGTTTTGTCTTGGATAGGTTGATGTTTTGTGTCAAGATTTTTGTTTTTTTGGTAGCTTGCTTTGCTGCTCTTATTTATCTGGTGAGAAGATTGCACAATCCTTATTGGTGAGACGGACCCTAAGGGACTGACCTAGTGCCTCGGGGGCTCATTGCTAAATGGCCTTGCCTACGTGATGATGCAGAGGCAACGTAGTTCGGGGTAAACCCTAATGGACCATGGATGGACTAGAAGAGAGACAACAAGAAAGACGACAAGAAATGGGATGGATGGGACCATGCGAGCCTCAAGGGTGCATAGGAATATGGCCTTGCCTACATGACAACTTAGAGGTGACGTAGTTCGACTTGGACCATGGAAGGACTAGAGGATATACGACAAGATATGAGATGGACAAGGAAGCAGAGCCTCGGGGGCGCATTAAGAATGGCCTTGCCTACGTGATAACTCAGAGGTGACGTAGTTCGACAAGAACCCTAATGGACCTAAGATATGGATCGGATGAGACGTGATATGGAACCGATATGGATCAGATAAGACACGATATGGATCAGATAAGACATGCTATGGAACCGATATGGATCAGATATGGAACAAACAATACTGATGATAAGGAAACACCACGGATATGTAGTTGTATGTGTTGACACTCATTTTGACCAGGGGTTGATTTGTCATGATCAGGAGGTTTCTTCATTTGAAGCCTTTATCTTCTTGCCCATTTTTTCTAAGTGTTGGACCTCCTCAGCATTTTTCAACTGCAGCATCATGTTTTCCTGAGGAGGAGGTCATCATCATCATCTTGTCTTCGATGGTCTGCATCATCATGTTCTTCGTCGACTGGGTTTTTCATCGTCATCATCATATTCAGTCATCGGGTGATGTTTGGTTTTTATCATGATGATGCTGCCGAGCTACAGTGCGCCCTCATCTGCTTGCGAGGGTGATGTTTCAAAGTCTCCGGTGATCTTCCATTTATCACCTTGCGCGAGCATGATGATGATGTTGCTTATTCTTTGAATTGCTCGACCTAAATTGTTTTTTCCTAAGGGTCGTGTTCATCATCATCATATTTCCAGTTATCATCCTGCTGCTTGCGGAGGTCATCATATTTTCTGCCTTCATGATATTTCGCCGGGGTGATATTTTTATCATCGGGTGATCTTGGTTAACATCATCCTGATGATGTTGTTGAAGAGTTGTAATTGCGACCCGATATTCACTAGGGTCATCATGTTTTGGAACGTCAGGATGATCTTAGTCAATATCATCCTGATGATGTTGTATCACTTCTTGTTCTTTGTCTCTCATCCTGATGATGCTGACGTCATCCGTATATCAGGGTGATATTTTTCTTTCTGCCTATCTGCATCATGATATTCGCGAAGGAGGGGGTGATACTTTCATATCACCCGGATATATGTTTGTTCGAACATCATGATGATGTTAATATCAAGGAGATATCCGCCTGCTGATTTCGCGTGTTATCTATTGAGGGTGATCTTTTCAAGCAGCATCATCATGTTCAGTTTTCGCCCCGATCTTACAGAGGAGCTACAGTGCAACCTGATGTTCGAACGTCAGGAGGATATTTCCAAATATCCGGTTGTCTTCCGAATATCATGATGATGTTAATATGATGATGACGTCATCAAGGTCTGCGGGGGTCATATTTCTAACAACTGATCATCTTGAAGAGACCTCCTGATATTTGCAAACATGATGATGACGTCGTCCGGATGTGAGGAGGTGCGCAGTAGGCGGATATGATGATGACGTCAGCAGGATATGATGATGACGTCATCAGGATGTTTATCGGCCAGACTTTTGTTATAAGCTCAGCAGGAGGATGTTCCACCGAAGGATCAGGTTGTGCCGATTATCATGAAGGTTATATTTCAAATATCATGATGACGTCAGGGTGATTTTTCGAACAACAGGATATCATGCTGCTGGAAGATGATGATGATGAAGTCTATACTAGTGTCGTCAGGAGCAAAAGCACCGACATGATATATGCTCATGACCTAGTATATAAGGTGTTTTTGAGGTCGTCGCGGGGTGCATGTGGGATATTGTTATCCTGTATATTCAAAACATGATGATGATGAATCTCGGCGGGAAATGCTTGCGATAGTCTGTATGATGTTCTTCCCGAGGCCGCGGGTTGGTGCGCCATTAATGGCGAAGGTTGCAGAGGTATGGGCGATGGCGTGGGTCGATCTTGTACCCGACTGGAGGTGTCAATCAGCGGGCAAGAGCGCAGGGCTCGAGAAATCTTCCTGTCTCCTCCCCCACCTACTGCATTCAAGTTTGGGCGCCAATCCGGTTGTGTTTGAGCGCCATTTTCGTGATACTGTGTATCTGGTGAAATTCTGGTCAACATTGTAATTAATTGCTGAGCACCTACCTGGCTGTTATAAGCAGGTTGTGTTGTTCATTTGTGGTTGTTGAAAGTTGATGATTTTGGCTCTGTAATGCATGACAAGCTGATCTGGTTGCTCTGTACAGCTTACCTGTGAGTTTATGTATCTCTTGTTGTTTGTTTCTGGCATGAACCCACTGATTTCATGATTAAACTTATATGAGAAATGCTGTTTGGCATGTGTTGTGTTAATTCTGTCTCCAGTATTGCATGTATCCTTCTTCTGAATCTGGATGTTTGGTAATATTTAGATTCTAGAGCATAGAATTCCTGTGTTGAATGTCTGATCTTTTAACTTCTATTCAAGGGGTAGATTAAACTGTTTTCAGGTTGAACATTGGGAGGGATATACCGCAGTAGGGATACCATAAGTAGAGATAACCTAACACTTTGTATTGGGAGATGCCTGTAAGGCAGGTATCACATATATCCCCTTGAAATCCAGTTTTAGTTGTTTATGCTGATCATCCACAGGTGTATGTCTACTGACTCCAGGCCCTGGATAGGCACCAATCATGCTTTGTTTTGTGTTATAACCATGTCCAGCTTTGCATCCACACTTAAACTTCAAATCAAAATCTAAAACAACCATTAGGACATTAGAGTTAGTTTAGGATCCTCAGTCCTCTGTCTACAACTGCAAATAGGCCCAAAGCTAGCCCCTTTGCCCTTATCTTTCAGTTTTGGTCTACATACAGGAGGACTCATCTGCTTTCTGTCAACATCCCAGCCTTGCATGCATATCCTTATGGATGTTGAGTAGGGAATACCCCCCTAGGTCTTGCAGAGCCTGAAGAAGAAGAGGAGATAAAATATAGAGTCTATCTCCTACACTGTTGACCCCCTGGCCCAGAGATCCTGTTGATCACTGATGGCTACCTTGTAGGGAAATCTGGGAATAAGCATCCAGTCTGGGAAAAAGTCAACAGTATGGGTGATAGTAGATACAGAGGTAGAAGTAACCAAGGATGTGATCTCCAAGGAATATGTTGCATAAGAATAACATGCCCCATTGCAGGTAGAGTACGTAGGATTGTTTTTCGTGACAATGCTAAGGACGATAGGAGGATGAGAGGATAATGAAGGGTTTGCCTGGTTTGGAGGGATAAGGTATGTCAAGAGACATCTAGAACAATTGTCAACATTGTGGCCCCAATCTTTATCAAGACCAAATAATAGAGGAAAGGAAGATTGGATGGATGGATGGGACAGGATAGGTATGGTATGAAAGGAAACTGGTAGGAGAAGAGTGATATGTTGATGAGACAAGGTGCCCCCAAGTGTAGGTGACATAGAAGATCAACTTTACACATGACGCCTATTTGCCAAGTTTTCATCACAGTACTTATCCAAGGCACCTGTTTGCCAAGTTTTCACCATTCGATGAAGGGATTTCTCTTTACTTTTTTTTTATTTTTGTTTTTTTGTTTTTGAATATTTAGATAGGAGGTGGATATGGAAAGACTCAAGTATAGAGTTCCTTGAAAGGTGATTGTCCCACTAGATAGATACTGTCGAATGGACAATGTCAAGTGTTCTCACAGATGTTGGTAGGGGATCGTATGAAAGTGAGATGGTGTAGGTAGATAGTGGATTATGATGCAGAATATGGAGGGAAGGCTTATGCAACAACATGGACCATAGGCATAGGATGAGGAAGATATGTAGGATAGTAGTGGAAGGGAGGGGAGATGGAGTTATACGGAAGTGTTGTGGAATGGAAGGGAATCATGACCAAAAATTGCACATACCATGGTAAACATTGAAGCTGGTGATGGGAAAGTAGTGTAGGAGGCAACGGAGACTTTTGCTTGTGGATGACTGATTTAGGAATTTATGGACCCACATAGACTTAGTATTTTTTTGATTTTTGTTTGCCATGTGGGATGGAAGAATTTCAGACTTATGGATGGAATGGGAGAAAGTAGATGGTTGGAATTCTTGAGAGGTGGATGCCTCATGTAACTTTAGGGCTTTTTTCTTGGGTACCCAAACCATTTTGCTTTTAGATAGTACCTGTGAAGGTAAGGGTTTGGGTGTATATAGCTTTTGTGCAGCTGTTGGAATAATCATTTGTTGCTTGGGGACCCAAACCTTTTTCAATTTAGCATTGAGGTGTATGGGTGTATGCAGCTTTTGATGTGGATAATGCTTTGATTCTTGGATTTTATATCCTAGGTCATGAGGACTCTTAGGATTTTTGACTTTATAGGTAGAGGCATCCACATATTTGTCATTAAATCCCCGTGGGATGGTCGAAGTGAGGTTTGTGGAAGCTCCTTGTTTAGACAATATGTGCGTTTGTCGGCCATGATTGGGTTATTTAGAGGATTTAAGGATGGATGTATAAGGTGTTGGAAGAAGTGGTGGTAAAAGGCATGGAGGGGTGTTAGGAGTTGGAAGTAGCGGAGGTAGATTAGATGGTGGGATATTAGGAGTTGGAAGTAGTGGAGGGAGATTAGATGGTGGGATATTAGGAGTTGGAAGTAGCAGAGGTAGAGTGGATGGTGGGATATTAGGAGTTGGAAGTAGCGGAGGGAGATTGGATGGTGGAAGGTGTATGGTCACATGCTTTTGACAATTGTAGAATAATGGAGGGGGAATGGCAACATATGTTTTGGGGATATGATAGGGTTTGCAATGGAAAGTGGTAGACTTAGGAGGAGTGGAGGAAATGCCAACATCTCAAGTTTGCTCACCTTGGGGTATGTATCCAAGGCTGTATGAAGATGGAGGAACATTGACATGGATAGGATCCAAAATACCTTGTTCATGAAGGCCTAAGCCTTTACCTTGATAGTTCATCTTCTGGAGTATGTGGTGGACAGCGGGATTATGTGTAGGTGAAACACTAGGCACAAGTTCTTTATTGGATGGAGAAGGCGAGATAGTGGATAATGGTTGTTGGTGTTCTAAGAAAGAACATTCATGCATGAAGGTAGTAAGACCAAGGATATATGGTGCAAGATTTGCCACTTGGTCCATAACAGATGGCAGAGGAGTATTACTAGTTTGATCTTCTATGCTTGCTTGGGAGGCAAGTGTCTCATCATGACAAGTGGATGTTTGCTCATTCTGGATAGGGCTTGATGACAGATGACTAGGAGTAATTTGGATATCTCGCTCATGGATGGATAGAGGATTATGGATAGGATCAAGGTGCTCATGGATAGCTTCTTCATCATAGATATTATCTTGATCATAAAGAAAGTAAATGTTATGGATGGGTTGAATTTGGATAGCTTTCTCATGAATGGTTGTTGGGAGATGGATAGGATCAAGTGGCTCATGGATAGATTCATCATTATGGCTATCATCTTGATCATGGAAAAGATACATATTATGGATGGGTTGCATAAAAGTGATTTGATCTTGAGTTGGACTAGGGCTTAATGTTTCCACATGCAAAGGATTAAACCTTTGACATACCTCTTGGGTTGCTTGAATGGAAGTGGAAGGCTCTTGGATGGGCTCGTGGTCAACAACATGAGGGTGTGATGGACCTTGACTCTGGTGCATGGTAGAAGGCTCGTTGAGAAGCTCAAGGGGTTGCAGATGACATGAAGGGGTTGTAGGATTTGACATGGTATCGGAAGAATCTTTGGTAAGGTCAAGGACTAGACTTTGGGGAAATGGTTGACTTTCTGCTAGTAGTCCTTGGATCACATCCGTCGTAGGTGTATGGGTAGATGGATGATATAATGGATGAGCAATAATAGCGGATGATGTTGTAGACTTAGGACTAGGATTAGGTTGGGGGCTAATTGGATTGGGTGGATTAGGATTTGGATTGGATGAAGGGATAATCTTACCACACTTTATGATGTTTTTGATCAATCTCTTTAGTTTGACACAATTGGTTGTTGTATGGCCCTTATATCTATGGTATGCACAATAATGGTTTTCATTATATCGAGGGGGTTTAAGGATTAGTTCAAAAGGGTCTATCAGTGACAGCTCAATCAAATTTGTTTGAACTAATTGTTGTACGATTATGTCTAAGGGATCTTGTGCTGGAGGATTGGTAGAACATGGGTATGGACTTGATGAAGGGCTTGATGGGCTAGAAGATGGACTAGGGGTAGGATCACATGGTAGTCTTATGATAGGACTTGTTGGCTCATGTGTTGGCATGGGATTGGATGGTGAAGGCCACTCATAAGATGCATTGGCTAGATTGGTATCTCCCTTGTCAAAGGTAAGTAAGTCTTTTTGTATTAGGCTAGCATGGTTTATATACAAAGGGCCACTTGGACTTGCATGTGCTTCTTGTTGCAAAGCTGGATGTAGGCTCACTTGTGCTTGTTGTGGAGGCAATTGATAGTCTTGGTGGTTGGGTAAAATGGTAGAATATTTAGACAAAAGATCTTGAGGTTGGTATGAAGTTGAGGGCATTTGATTTTGTTGCCATGGTGGATTTGGGCTTACATGTTGTTGTGATTTGGGGGGATATGTTGATGTGGCATTGAAATGATAGGTGGATGAAGTAGGTTGGTATGAAGTTGAAGATGATGAAATGTAAGGTTGATGTGGAATTTGTTGAGGTTGAAATGGTGTTTGGATTTGTTGTTTTGATATGATTTGTTGTTGTTGAAATTGTTGAATGTATTGATGTGATGATGATAGAGGGGTTGCATAGGGTAATGGTTGTTGAGATGGAGATTGATATAGAGAAGGGATAACATTAGAGGAAATGGAATAAGTTGGTATAGAATTGGGCTGATGAGAGGATAGATATGATGGGATAGGTGCTAGATAGGATGGTCGTTGGACTTTGCAAGTGGCCAAGAGGTGTTGGATTTCTTCCAAGAGGTATTGTATGTGTGAGGATTGGCTTGTTCGACCTATTTGAATCAATTCTTGAATGCTTTGAAAGGTTCGCTGCTCTAAAGGGGATTGGCTTGCATGCATGTGGTGAAGCCTATGAAGGAGCTATTGGAGGTCCTCTAAGGTTGACATGATGTCACACAAGTGTTTAAGTCTTAAGTCCTTTTTGGCAAGTGCTTGGTTATGATTCGATGATGATGTGGATTGTTTGGATGAAGTTGATTAGGATGAAGGTGACTAGGATAAAAGTTTATATTGATTTGTTTATGTGTTTGGTGTTTATAGCTTGATTTGGCAATGTTCAAACAAATGATTATGCATATACACACATGAATCACTCACACAAGACACATAAGCAAGTTTTTGACTTTGAAAATGAAATGTGATGATTATTAAGCAAGCACTTGAAAACACATCACAAGCCTAATGTCTAGTCAAGTTGGTATGGCCAATTAGGTCTTAGACTAGATTGCATGAGGTTGACTAGGAATTTGAAAGCAAAATCTTGTCACATAGCCAGGAGAAAGGGGTAACCCACCCTTCACCTTCACTTCCCAAAGGTATAAAGTTCTTTGGAGCTTAGATAAGAGTGAAAAGATTTACAACTCCCAATGAGGGTGTCTTTCGATTCAGCATCGATTGAGGTCATCCCTAGGGGTGATGAAATCCCCTAGCAGGCCTCTTAGGAAAGAGGTTGACAAAAGCAAATCAAGTGAGGTGTTTTTGATCTCTAAGATCACCTTGCGGTGTGAGGAGAGAGCATACACACGCACACTTGATTCACACTTGCAGTGGTTAATTGCCCTTAGAAATTGAAATGTGTGACAGACACATCAATCAATGGTTCTTTTTTTTAGCCCAATTTGAAGATGTGATTGAAGGCACTGGTTGATTTTATGCCCAATTTCAAAATGTGTATGCAAACAATGATTTATTTTATACCCCAAATTGAAGTGTGTTTGCAAACAAGATTATGAAGAAATGAGAGATAGAATGAGTGCACCCAGATTGTTTTCACTATCCAATCTGCTATATATGTTGTTTCTGATGTTGTTCCAGCCCTGAAGGATCACCTACAAATCACTAAAACCAAAACGGAGCAAGAAGACTAGCCAAGATGATCGTTATGCAAATATTGGTAATCTAAGAAAAATCTGATGAAGAATGAACTGATATAGAGAAAATGACTACATAAATAGATTCTTTAGGAAATTCTATGCGGTTTCAAAAAAACATTTGTGAAAATTTGATCAAAAAAGCAAAAGATATGGGCATTTGAAGTTTATGTTCATGTTTGACCTTTGACTACGGAAAAAAGTTGTAAAGCAGTATCATCACCAGAAAATTTCTTCATAATGGCAAAGGTCATCTCGTCAGCTTTCTGGAAAGTCCAAATTTGCAAATTTTTGGTTCCGTATGCAAAAGTTGTGTGAGTTTGAAAAAAATCGCCTATTTCGGTAATTGGCCATCAAAAAAGAAAAAAAGAAAAAATGCCCCCCCCTTTTTTTTATTATTTGATTTTACTTTATTGATTGATGTATTTATTTATTTTTAATAAATTTTGATGTGTTGTGTTTTGTTTTTTGTTTTTTTTGTTATTTTTGATTTTGGGTTTTTAATTTATGTTAGTGTGTGTGTAAGTGGTGGTGGAGGGCAGGTGGAGGTTGGGCAAAGGTGGAGGCAGGGTGGAGGAGTGGCAGTGATGGTTGGTGGCGGGAGACACAGAGGGCAGCGTGGGCAGTGTGGCGGCGGCGGGATCTGGGCGGCGAGCGGTGGATCGGGGTGAGTGCGGGGGGGAGGGCCAAGGGTTTGGTGGAGGGAAGGGCGTAGGGGGGGCGGCGGCGGCAGGAGAAGGGGAGGTGGGGCGATGGAGGATTTGTAGGGGAGGGGGCTGAGGGGTGAGGGGAGGCGCGGGGGCCAGGGTGCAGAGGGCGGTGGGCGTGGCGGAAATGGCGCAAGGGACAGAGTGAGGGTGTGGGCGACGAGCGGTGGCGGGTGGCACGGCGGAGGGGGAGGAAGGGGGGTGGGAGGGAGCTGCGGGGAGCGGGGGTTGGGTGGCGGGGTGGCCATGGGAGGGTTTGGGGGGGGGTTTTGGGGGGGCAGCAGGGGCTGCAGCCCTTACTGGCCTTTTTTTTGTTGGTTTTTTTTTTTTGTTTTTTTTTTAATTTTTATTTTTAATTTTGTTTTATTTTTTTTTATTTTTTATTTTTTATTTTTTGTTTGATTTTTTTATTTTGAAAAGTTTATTATTTGCTGATTTTTATTTTTATTTATTTATTTTTTCTATTTTTTTTGTGATTTTGATGTTTGATTTGTGATTATTGATTTGTTTTTGTTTTTTTTTTTAAATGTAAATGTTAGAAAAACATAAAGAAAGAAATAAATAAGAAGTAATGCTTTTTTTTTCCCAAATTTTTATGTTTTTTTATTGTTTTATGTGCAAAAATAGGTGGAAAAGTAAAAAAAAATTTAGAAATTTTCAAGTAATCCACACTAGAGAATGATATGTGATTTCTTACCTCTGAGGCCTTCTGGACTCAATGATGAGTGTAGTTTGTGCGTAGGATGTCGTTTGTGGAAGTTGATGCCCGAATGTGCTCTAGAAAACACCTATATCCTACAACAGAACTTCTAAGACAAAACCTCACAAACAAAGTGGATTAGATCATGGTGGGTGCCAAAATGTAAATGGGAAAATCAGATTGATCAATAATGATAAATAAACCCAAACAAACAATGAAATGTGAAGGAGAAAAGGAGAATGATCAGAAAGAGATACTTACAACCTTTACCTTTCGACTTCCATTGCTCGCCTATTCTTTCTTAATCTTGAATGATGAAGATTGGCCCGCAGGGAGCTTGCTTCCTTGCTTCGATTCCTCAAGATGATAAGGAGAAATGGCTGAGATACTTTGTGTGATTGAAGATGAGCTTCAACACACTAATGATGGAGGATGATATGAGAATGGCTAGAATGAGGAGATTTGAGAAGAAGAATGTGGGCATGATAAGGATGTCAGAATGAAGTTTCTAGAAGAAATTGGACATGTAAGGATACCTAAAAGAAGTCCCCCTAATTGCTTAGAGAGGAGTCTCATTTATAGATTTTCTGAAAAGAGAATGGAGGGTGAAGATTAACTGATGAGATCAATGGTTAGAAATAAAAGTGAATCTTTTATTCATAGTGGATGAATTAAAAATTTAGAGTGGAGGATAGTGGATGAGTTAAAAAATCATTTTTGGGATGAGTGGAGGATAGTGGGGAACAATTGAATTAAGAATTCAATGAGTGGAGAATAGTGGGGGACAATTGAATTAAGAATTCAGTTTTGGATAACAGAGGATATTAGCTAATTAAATATTAAGAATATTTAAATATATGTGCAACATGGTGAGGTGGAGGAGATGAGGTGGAAGAGATGAGGTGGATTTCAGACTTGAGACATTAGAAGAATTTAGGGAATTTAATTAAATAAAATAATTTTATTTAATTATGGGATAATGAAACAATCAAATAAACTTATAATATTTATTTAATTGATAGAAGGAAATATGAATTAAGGTAAATATTAGAATGTTTACTTAATTCAACCTAAGCCAATTTTAGGTGTCTACAATTTTACCTTTACCCTTATCTTGTTTTTGATTATGATACACCGAACCCTTTTATCCTAATTTTTACTTCTGTAGAATTTGGCAATATGACCAGATCTATTGCAATTGTAGCAAACAACATTTCTTGCATATTTGATTGATATCCTCTTGATCTGCATTGATTTGCCATATGTCCCATTCTATTGCATGCAAAGCATCTACCATTGAATGAATTATTTATTTGCATATTTCTACTTTCATGAGATTTGTGACCATACCTTTTGTAGTTGAAACATTGTCTAGAGAAGGATGGATTAGTCTGATTCATTCTCCTTCTACACTAAGTTGCTTTATGACCAAAATTGTTGCAATTGAAGCAGTATCCATTGAATGATGGATATCTTTGAGCATTTGGTTGCCTTACCGGAGGTCTTCTAGGCCTATTTCTTTGATTTCCTAATGCAAAGTTCTTTTGACCAGATCTGGAGCTTTCACCTTTCTCATATCCCAAGCCACGCTTATCATCTACCCTCTTTTGGATTTCAAGAAGAACTTCATGTTGGGTTGAGCTTATCTTGAATTTATCTTTGTATTCATTTGTTGTTTGAAGATCTTGTTTAAGAGTGTCTATCTGATTCTCAAGTTGTTCTTCATTGTCTCTAGCTTCTTCAAGATCTGATTCAAGATACCTGATTATTCTGTCCATTTTGTGGTAGTCTTCTATTTTCTCCTTGAGGGATTGTTTTAGATTATCTTCAATTTTTTTTTTTCTTCAATTTCTTGGGTGAATCTCATAACCCCTGATTCCATTTCATGCCTTACCATAATGACTTGTTTTGACATCTTCTCACATAACTTATTTTTCTCATCCAGATCTTCATTAGTATCATTGGCTTCACTCTGATTTGCTAATTTTTGAAGTAATTCCTTTCTCTTTTTCACAGAGATACTTAATTTTTCTTTTAGCTCATTTATGAAATTATTAACTTGTTTGAGTCTTTCTCTCAAGTTATTGACTTCAGAGTGAGATTGTTCAAGATCATCTAGGGTAGACTAAAGTTGTTCCTTCATACCATATATATCTATTGAGATTCCCAGATCTTCCTCAAGCTGTTAGTCTCTGTTTAGAGGAACTTAGCTCTGATACCAATTGTTGGAAACAAGGCAGATAACTAAGAGGTGGGGGGGTGAATTAGTTATCTCAAATATCTTTAACTTTCTTTTCTCCTTTAATAATTAGTGCAACATCAAAACATATAAGCATATATGATCATAGGAACAAAAGTAAAATCAACACACATAACACAAGGATTTTTACATGGAAAACCCTGTTAAGGGAAAAACTACAGGGTGACTAACTCAAGATTGTATTCTTTGTTAAAAGAATGAAAGATTAAAAAATGACACTTGCCAATTAGGGCTCACTGCCCAAGCACACTGCTCACAAGAGGCACACTACCTACAAGAGACTCACTGTCTATAGAACTTATAGAAGGTAATTGGTGTAGGAACACCCCTTCAACAAGATAAATATGCACAAGAGGGAAAAGAATAAGGATTTAATATGTTTTAGACATTTCATGTTATCATGTAGCATTTTGTGGATATTTCATGTTTGTAAACATCAAATTTGACATTTTAGACATATTAGGTTATGTGGAGGATTAAACCAAGGTGTCCTATCATTAGGTGTTTTGTTGTCTTATGCAAAACAAGTGTCATGGGATTAGTTAGGGTTTATGACTATAATCTTGGTTTAATCAAAATCCCGGCAAAAGGGAGGAGAAAGGTGGTCGAGAAATGTAGTTTTTGATCTTCTAAAATTCTGGAATGAAAAAGGGATAAAAATTCTACCAATTGTGCTTCACAAATTCTAAATTTTGTGTGAACTCTCTGTATATCGAATTGCTCTTCAAATTATTTGTATAGCATTGTTTTGAATTCAACTTAGTTTTTCTATTACCGAGATGCACGACTAAATCCATTTCACTGGTGGATTTCTATGAAATTAGTGGAATGGATTGTGTACATTAGTTTTCTGTTGGTTTTCCTTTTATTCATGAGCATGGCAGAATAGAAATTGCGGAATCCATTGTAGAGGAAGTTATTCAGTGGGAAATTCAAATATACATTTTATGTGTATCTGTCAATTGTATGTTGGGAATAGTCTATGAATATATTGCATTTACATGCAAGTATCATCCTGTGTATATGCTATGAAGAATGGTATGTACAAAAGTCTTTTTGAGTCAAGATTGTGTTATTCGCTGAATATACAATTCATGTATATATCATAAATGTATGAAGATACATTTCCTGTGTATATCGCTATCGCATCTGAGTATCACCCTATGTATAACCTATGATGAAATGTATGTGTAAGAGTCCATTTGGGTTAAGTTTATGATTGTTAGTTGAATATACAAACAATGTGTATATTGCTAATGTACTTGAGCATATTCTGTGTGTATCCTGCACTTGTATGTAAAGGTCCATCACCTATGTATATCACCAAAGAATATCGGGTAGACAATTCCTATGTATGTCGAAATGGTCTAAGGAGATACATTTCCTGTGTATACATCTAATGTATGTTGTAGACAAGTTTGTGAGTATATCACTATTATATGTGAGTGCCCATTGTGTGTATACTGCAATCGCATATCGTGATTGTATGTGGTGAAGATACAATGAACATACATTTCATATAGATACAAAAGATGACCTATTGAGATGGTAACTAGAATGTATGTTGGAAGGATATCTGCCTGTGGATACAAGGATTGACCAGTAATAGCAGGTGAGGAAATCAGCTCAATAAGTCAATAAGTGTATGTTGAAGAATGTATGTTGGAATATACATTTAAAACATACATTTCAAAAGATGCAAAAGGTAACCTATCAAAGTGGTGAACATAATGTATGTGGGAAAGACATTTGTTCTGCACATACAAGAGGGGATCGGCAATAGTAGGTAAGAACACTCAAACCCATTGAGGAAGCAAGTAAAGAAATGTATATACAAGCCAAGTCATTGGTGTGAGAGGAACCCATCGAGTAAAGTTTCAGGAGTCCCAACGAAGGCAGGGTGATGCTGATAGAAAGCATATCAGTGGGAGAAGAAGATTCAAAATAACATTTGAAAAGGAGACCGATGGCATGATGTTTGGTCGATGCATCGGAAGGTATCGGTGTGAAGGAAACCATCAGGGAGATAGTAGATAGTGAGGTCGACAAGGTAAGTTAGGCCGACAAGGAAATAGTGCAAGAGTTTTGGTGAGACATTTGAGATCTCTTACTGATATTGTAGAATGAAACATTGTGACCGTATTTTCGCTGTGTGTCACTTTGCATCATAGTGGTATCAGAGCGAAGGAGTGTTCTTTGGGTAGAAGGAAAAGACAAGATGTCAAAAGGAGAGGGGTAGAAGAATACCCAACAAAGATGACCAACGTTGAGTTGGTGACCTTAGTAAGAAAGCAAATGGCAGAGAGTAGAGCAGATCGAGCTCAAAATCAGGCATTGAAAGAAGAGATAGAGAATTTGACGGACAGAGTAGAAAAAGGGGAAGAAGATTCTAGTAAATGAGAAGATTGGGATGAAGAGGAGATCACAAAGCAGGAAGAGATAGAAGTTTCTATAGACCAGAGACCCTTACTCAATGCTCTCAAATCCATGGAGAGGAGAACCATGGATATGAAAATAGACCTGCCAGTGTTTGCAAGAAAAATGGAACCTGATTTAATGATGGAGTGGATAGACTCGAATAATTTCTTTGAGACCGAGGAAATACCAGACCACCAAAGAATGAAGATGGCTCAGTCAAAAATGAAAGGAGCAGCACTAACTTGGTGGAATTTCATCCAAGATGACAGGGTGAAAGAAGGAAAGAACAAAGTTGCTACTTGGAAGAATATGATGGCTTTAGTGAAAGAAGCCTATGTTCCACTAGATTACAACATCCAATTACATAAGAGGAAACAAAACTTGAATCAGAAGGAGCTAGATATTAGCTCATACATAGAAGAGTTCATGAAACTATGTGTCAAAATGAAGGTAAAGGAGAATGAAGAAGAGAAGGTGGTAAGGTACCCCAATGGATTAAGGTTTACCATCCAAGAAGACATAAATTTGCATAACCCAGAGATAGTCCAAAAGTGCTACCAATTCGCACTCAAGGTGGAAGAGAAATTCAAGAGAAGACAAGAGCAGAACAGTAGAGGAAGAGGAAGATAGCAAAGGGGAGGAAGAAGTATTTTCAGAGATAGAGCAAATGGGTTTAGATACTAGGGTGAATCCAATCAAGAGAACAACAGAGGAGACAACAGTCAGAACCAAGGGGGAAGCTACAATCAAAGAGGAAACTTTAGGGGTAGAAGACCACCATATAGAGGAAGATCTCAGGGCAGAGGACTTATCAAATGTTACAATTGCAATCAAGAAGGTCACATTGCCAGTAGATGTCTAGGAAAGGCAACAACTTCAATAGGAGAAAGGAGGATCAATCTGATCCAAGAATTTGATTGTCAAAGTGTAGCAAGCTCAAGCACTAATCAAAGTGTGAATGCTCTCGACAGTTATGGATATCCTAAGAAAGGAGAATCTTTGATGATTAGAAGAGCAATGACCACCATGAAGGTGCCCAACAAAGAACCCCCACAAAGGAAGTCTCTCTTTAGAACTACTTGCAAGGCAGGAGGAAAGGTATGTAAAGTTTTGATTGACTCTGGATCCACTAAAAATTTTGTGTCTTTTGAAATGGTAGAAAAGCTTAAGCTTAGAAGACTACCACATTCTTACCCATACAAGATCTCATGGCTCCACCAAGGTCAGCAAACAATTGTGGAAGAATAGGCTTGGGTAGAACTTCAAATTGGACCATACAAGGATAGGTTACTATTTGACATTGCCGAGATGGATGGTTGCCATCTCCTATTTGGAAGACCATGGCAGTATGACTTGAAAACATACCATGATGGAGTTAGAAACACATATTTAATCACGAAGAATGGTAAGGTGATAGAACTGCTACCATTAATGGGGAATGAGGTGGAATCAAAAGGAAAAGAAGTTAAGGTGATGATGGTAGAAGGCAAATAATTCATGAAAGGGAAAGTAAAAGGAGTAGTTACATATGCTCTAATTCCATGCCTAAAGGTGAATAAGGAATAGCAGCAAGAAGTCAAGAGAGAGAAGAGGAAAAGGTTCATAGATCCTGTTGTCCAAGAGCAATTGGACAAGTACCAAGGCATCATCTCTGATGGAATACCAAGGTCCCTACCACCTATGAGGGACATCAACCATTACATAGATCTGATCCCAAGATCTACACTTCTAAACAAAGTAGCATGCAATCTTACCCCATAACAGAATGCGGAGGTAGCAAGGTAGATTGAGGAATTGTTGGAGACAGGCCTAATTGGCAAGAGTTTAAGCCCATGTGCAGTACTGGCTATACTAGCACCAAAGAAGGAAGTCACTTGGAGACTTTGTATTGAGTCAAGGGCTATCAACAAGATCACAATCAGGTATAGGTTCCCAATACCTAGGATAGAAGATTTACTTGATTGCTTGGGGGGTGCTAAATATTTCACAAAAATAGATCTAAAGAGTGGATATCATCAGATTAGGATTAGGCTAGGAGATGAATGGAAAACTGCATTTAAGACTAATGAGGGGTTATATGAGTGGAAGGTCATGCCTTTTGGTTTGTCCAATGCCCCTAGTACCTTTATGAGGCTGATGAATGAGGTCTTGAGGGAATTCATGGGAAAATTTGTCATAGTATATCTGATGACATCCTAATTTTTAGTAATGCAAGGGAAGAGCACCTCAACCATATAGACTTGGTTCTCAAAAGGTTACATGAAGAGAAGCTAATGATCAACTTAGGAAAGTGTTTGTTCATGCAGGAAGAGATCATCTACTTGGTATTTGTCATCTCACATAACAAACTAAAAATGGATCAAGAGAAGGTAAGTGTCATTTTGTCTTGGCCAACTCCTAAAACCTTGAATGATGTTAGAAGTTTCCATGGGTTAGCAACCTTTTATAGGAAGTTTATAAAAGGGTTTAGTCATGTTTGTGTACCCATGCTTGACACCATAAAAGGAGGACAGAAGTGCAGATTCACTTGGACAAAGGAGGCAGATGATTCATTTGAAACATTAAAAAAGAAGGTGGCAGAGCAGCCAGTTCTTGTACTTCCTGACTTTGGCAAGATTTTTCAAGTAGAATATTATGCTAGTCACATGGCAATTGGAGCAGTACTTACTCAAGAAGGTAGGCCTATTGCATTTTTCAGTGAAAAACTAAATGATGCAAAGAAGAGATACTCATCATATGATTTAGAGATGTATACTCTAGTACAATCACTCAAAAAGTGGAGGCATTACTTGATGCCAAAAGAATTCATAGTGTTCACAGATAATCAGGCCCTTAGTTTTATAAATAGTCAAGAGAAGCTAAACCATAGGCATATGAAGTGGGTGGAAACTTTGCAAGCTTTCACCTTCACACTCAAGCACAAGAAAGGGGTCAAGAACAAAGTAGCAGATACTTTGAGTAGAAGGGTTCTAACCATAAATCAGATTCAATTGGAAAGTGCTGGCATTGACTCTTTAAAGGCAATGTATGATGATGATGAAGACTTTGGAGAAATCTATAAGGTATGTATTTCCTTTGGTGACAAATATCATGTTGAGTTCTCTGAATTTCTGATCCAAGATGGATTAATTTTCAAAGGTGGATAGTTGTGTATTCCAAGGTGTTCTATGAGACTGAATATCATTTAGGAGAAACATTGTGGGGCCATGGCAGGCCATTTTGGTTTGGATAAGACTCTTGATCTTGTGAAGCGGCATTATTATTAGCCCAAGTTGCAGTCAAATGTGACAAAATTTGTGGAGGCATGTGTGATATGTCAAAAGGTAAAAGGGAGATCCACTAATGCAGGTTTGTATCAGCCACTACCCATTCCTTCTAGGCCGTGGGAGAGCATAAGCACGGACTTTGTATTGGGTTTGCCTAGGACAAGGAAGGGATATGATAGTGTTTTTGTTGTAGTAGACATATTTAGTAAAATGGCACACTTTTTTCCATGCAAAACCACTTGTGATGCCTCATATGTTGTAGATCTATTTTTCAAAGAGATAGTAAGGATACATGGATTGCCATTGAATATAGTCTCAAATAGAGATGTGAAATTTATTGGCCATTTTTGGAGGACTCTTTGGAAGAAGCTTGGAACTAATTTATCCTTCTCATCAGCCTACCATCCTCAAACAGATGGGCAGACTGAAGTAGTTAACCGTTCATTGGGAAATCTGTTAAGATGTTTGACAAGGCAGCATGGAGATAAGTGGGATAACATCCTACCACAAGAAGAATTTTCCTATAATGACACCATCAATAGGAGTATAGGGAAGTCACCTTTTCAGGTGGTATATGTCATTCATCCAAGAGGTATTTTGGAGATGAGAGATTTGCCTATAGGAGAGCCTATTAGTGCAGATGAAGAAACTTTTGCTTCAGCTATCAAAGAAGTGCATGATCAAGTCAAGAACCAGCTTCAATAGACTACATTGAAATACAAAGCATATGCTAACAAGAAAAAGAGGGATGTACAGCTTCATGTTGGAGATTTGGTATGGGTTAATTTGAAGAAGGAGAGGCTCCCAAAAGGTAAATATACCAAGCTAATGCAGAGGAAGATTGGACCAAGTCAGATTTTGAAGAAGTGTGGGCAGAATACCTATGAGATCCAACTTCCTCCTGATCTTGGATTGTCACCCATTTTCAATGTATGTGATTTAACCCCATACAAGCAGCATGCAGATGTAGAACAACAACCATTACAGGATGCAACAGATGATGATATTCCTAAGCATGATCCACCAAAATTGCAGCAGATATTAGACTCAAGAGTTATAAAGAAGACAAGGAACAAAGAGTACATGGAGTACTTAGTAGCTTGGCAGGGTAAACCTGATTCAGAGGCAGTTTGGATGACTGAAGATCAGATTACAAACAATGGTGTAAACCTTCAAACTCTGATCTCAAAGAGGCTTGAGATCTCTTCTCCCGGGGAGTATGGTGCAGGAACACCCCTTCAATAAGATAAATATGCACAAGACGAAGAAGAATAAGGCTTTAATATGTTTTAGACATTTCATGTTATCATGTAGCATTTGTATGTCATTGTCAAATGTAGCATTTTGTGGACATTTCATGTTTGTAAACATCAAATTTGACATTTTAGACATATTGGGTTATGTGGAGGATTAAACCAAGGTGTCCTATCATTAGGTGTTTTGTTGTCTTATGCAAAATAGGTATCGTGGGATTAGTTAAGGTTTATGACTATAATCTTGGTTTAATCAAAATCCCAAGAAAAGGGAGGAGAAAGGTGGTCGAGAAATGTAGTTTTTGATCTTCTGAAATTCTAGAATGAAAAAGGGATAAAAATTCTGCCAATTGTGCTTCACAAATTCTGAATTATGTGTGAACTCTCTATATATTGAATTGCTCTGTAAATTATTTGTATAGCATTGTTTTGAATTCAACTTAGTTTTTCTATTGCCGAGATGCACGGCTAAATCCATTTCACTGGTGGATTTCTATGAAATTAGTGGAATGGATTGTGTACATTAGTTTTCTGTTGGTTTTCATTTTATTCATGGGCATGGAAGAATAGAAATTGCGGAATCCATTATAGAGGAAGTTATTCAGTGGGAAATTCAAATATACATTTTATGTGTATCCATCAATTGTATGTTGGGAACAGTCTGTGAATATATCACATTTGCATGCAAGTATCATCCTATGTATATGCTATGAAGAATGGTATGTACAAAAGTCTTTTTGGGTCAAGATTATGTTATTCGCTAAATATACAATTCATGTATATATCGCAAATGTATGAAGATACATTTCCTATGTATAGTGTTGTCACATCTGAGTATCACCCTATGTATATCTTGTGATGAAATGTATGTGTAAGAGTCCATTTAGGTTAAGTTTATGATTGTTAGTCGAATATACAAATAGTGTGTATATCGCTAATGTACTTGAGCATATTCCATGTGTATCCTACACTTGTATATAAAGGTCCGTCATCTATGTATATCACCAAAGAATATCAGGTAGACAATTCCTGTGTATGTTGAATTGGTCTGAGGAGATACATTTCCTGTGTATACATCTAATGTATGTCGCAGATAGGTTTGTGAGTATATCGCTATTATATGTGAGTGCCCGTTGTGTGTATACTACAATCGCATATTGTGATTGTATGTGGTGAATATACAATGAAACATACATTTCATATAGATACAAAAGATGACCTGTTGAGGTGGTAACTAGAATGTATGTTGGAAGGATGTTTGCTTGCAGATACAAGGATTGACCAGTAATAGCAGGTGAGGAAATTGGCTCAATAAGTCAATAAGTGTATGTTGAAGAATGTATGTCGGAATATACATTTAAAACATACATTTCAAAAGATACAAAAGGTAACCTATCGAAGTGGTGAACAGAAAGTATGTGGGAAAGACATTTGTTTTGCACATACAAGAGGGGACCGACAATAGTAGGTAAGAACATTGAAACCCATTGGGGAAGTAGGTAAAGAAATGTATATACAAGCCAAGTCATCGGTGTGAGAGGAACCCATTGGGTAAGGTTTCAGGAGTCCCAGTGAAGGCAGGGTGATGTCGATAGAAAGCATATCGGTGGGAGAAGAAGCTTGAGAATAACATTTGAAAAGGAGACCAATGGCATAATGTTTGGTTGATGCATAAGAAGGTATCGGTGTGAAGGAAACCATCGGGGAGATAGTAGATAGTGAGGCCGACAAGGAAAGAGTGCAAGAGTTTCGGTGAGACATTTGAGATCTCTTACTAATATTGTAGAACAAAACATTGTGACTGTATTTTTGTTGTGTGTCACTCTACATCAGTAATCAGGTGTTTGAGCTGATGAGAGGCATCTACAAATGCAGGAATTCAGTTCCGATTAGGCACAATACACTAATTTGATGCACTTCATTCTTCCTCTATTTTAATATTGTTGCTCTGTCACATACCAGACTTGATTTGTTTCTTTCACATTTATCCCTACTTTTCATTGCACTTTATTTCATCCCACTTCACACCACACACCTACATACTGGAATCCATCTGGTATATATATCTGTATCAAGGATTTCATCAACTTTCTAGTCACCAACAAGAATACTCAAGATATTTACAAGTTACTAATCTATCAGTTGAATCCATGCTTGATTTGTGATGTGTATCAATAACATAGACATAGAAGTCATTAATCATGTTAGCCAACAATGTATGATCCCACAAATTACTTGATCAACATCGTTTACTCATCCGAATTGAAGTTTGATACTCTGTCAGTCAGTTCTTTCTCTGTCTGCTCTACCTGTCTAGAACCCAACACTCAGATGCTGATATCTTTTTCATGCTTTATTACTGGAGGCTAAATCTCTAGAATATAGTAGTCATGATGCCCCTCTTGACTTATCCAAGTCTGTAACTTTCTAAGTTACACCATCTGAGAGGTCCAGATCTAATTGTTAGACCTTGTTGCATACTCTGTTCTTGTTCACCAGACCAAAACAATCTTCAATCTGACTTCCAGTATAGGCATACTATGTACTGCAGATGTGTGGGATAGACTTTGTTGCCATTAATGACAACACTCATGAAGCCACACAGTGTCTCTTGCTAACACCACCAAGAGAAGATACCTAAGCTGGTCCCCATACATCTATATACACAAGCTCCAACTTTTCATCTTTCTTTTGCTTCCCATCCTTGAGAAAACTGACTCCCTTTTGTTTACCATACACACAACTTTCATAGAAATTCATATTAATACATTTCAAACCTGGTAAAAGTTTCTTAGAATGAAGTACCTTCATACCTTTTTCACTCATATGCCCAAGTCTGTTATGCCACAGTGTTGTCTCAGAACCTACAACAACTGTCTTAGTCTCTTCCTGCGAACCTACAACAACTATTGCTGAACCTGTTTATTTTTTCTCTACAACAACTAAAGTAGAAGGACTAGTATGACCTATACAAAGATATAAGGTGCCTACTTTCACCTTTAAGGTACCTTTTGAAACCTTCCAATTTTTATCAGTAACTATAACAATGCAACCTTCTTTAGCTAGTGCCCTACTGAAATTAAATTCCTACCGAGCTTTGGAATGTGCCTTACCTCTTGTAGTAGCCAATGATTCCCATTTTGTAACTTAATCCTAATTCTTCCCTTTCCAACAATCTGACAGGGTTCATTATCTTCCAAAAAAACCAGCCCAAAATCCCCTTGGACATAATCAAGAAAATAACTTCTATGGGGCGTAGCATGAAATGAGGCCCTTGAATCTAAAACCCATGAATCATCAGCATTATCTAGGGAAAGAATCAAAGCATCATCTTCAGATTTATTACTTACCATATTTTCCTCCTTATTGTCTTTTTGTTTGTCTCCTTTATTCTTCCAAGACCAGCAATCTTTCTTCAGATGACTTGGTTTCCCATAGTACCAACAATCCTTCTATCCTCTAGATTGGGATCTCCTATCCTTCGATTTTCCTCATGACTTCCCATCGCCTCTAGAACCTTTTCCTCTCTCCTTTGATTTTCCCCTGCTTTCTGCATTCAAAACACTACCTGATGTGGACCCTCCTAAGCTTTTCCATCACATTTCCTCACTAAGGATAACACCAACAACATCATCAAATTTCAAAGTGTTTGAACCAGAGACAGACTTACTTACAATGATTACCAAACTATTCTAGATTTCTAGCAAAAAACATAATATCAAGAGAGCCCTCACCTCTTCATCAAAACTTACTTTTACAGAAGTTAACTAACTAATTATTGTATTAAACTCATTTAAATGATCTCTCATAGATCCACCTTCAATCATTTTCAGATTAAACAAACATTTCATGAGAAATACCTTATTTGAGGCTGAGGGTTTTTCATACAATTTAGCCAAAGCTTTCATTAGACCATCTGTTGTCTTCGCTTCCGTTATATTGAATTCCACCGATGGTGCCAGGCACAACCAGATGGTTCCCAGTGCCTTTCTATCTAGAAGATTCCAATCCTCAGCTGTCATTCCTACAAGTTTCTTGGATACTCCTTCCAACGACTTCCATAAATCCTTCTCATAGAGATAATCCTCCATCTACATCTTCCATAACTGATAGTTCTGCCCATTGAATTTATCTACCTTCAATATACCCTCATCCTCCATTGCTCCCACTCAACTGTGAGACTCCCACTCAACCATGAGACCTTCCTACAAATGATAATCAAGCAGAACCTCACTCTGATACCACTTGTTAGGGTTAGCCGGCAGAAGATATCAATTAAATGCAAATAAAGATTAAATTGAGGAATGAAAATACACAGAAATAATAATAGCGAGAGACAAGTTTTAACATGGTTCACCCAAACACAGGCTACATCCACCAACAGAGACACCAATATTATTATCCAGTAAATCAAACCAATTATAACCAACAATCCTTGCAACTCAATACCACTGCAAAATGCTACAATACATCAATAGAAACCCTAACCCTTAGTCACTTTTATCAAGCCTTATGTTGGTTACAAAATAGGGTTTTTTATGTCGGACAATAGAAAAATAACTATCGACGCCTTAATAAAATAATAAAAAATCTGCCCCTAAACCCCGCAAGGGATGCTACCCCTTGACCCCGTAGGAATTTGGGGGGAAACCATGCTGATAAAAGTGGGGTTAAATTAACCTTCGAGTCTGATTAGGCTCCATATAACAACAGTTAGCTCATCTTGAATGTTAAACCTCAATCCACCAAGATACCTAGCAACCTTTTCCACTTCATTTTCATTGCGACTAGACCTTATATTCAACTTATAAAATTCTTTAGTATATGTTTTAACATCTATTTTTTTTGTCTTAAACCTTAAAGTTTCTTAAACATTTGAATTTCATAGTCTTTTGGCAAGAACTTACCTTTCAGCTTAGCAACCATCCTATCCCAAGAAACTATCTTTGACTTACCTTGCTTCCTCATTTCATCTTGTTCATAATCCCACCATAATAATGCATGCCCTTTTAGTTTTGTCTTTTCCACCTTTGCATTTTTCTCATCAGGAATATCCTCACTTTCAAAGTGATTATCCATGGCTGCAATCCAATCCAAAAGTACCTCATCATTCAAACTTCCTCCATAAATGGGAAAATCAATCTTGGTCTCATAATCCTCTCCTTTTACTTCCTTCAAAAATCTTATTGTCCTCTATTCATCAGGGTCCATCTGCTCTTCCTCTACTTCATTCTCTTCTTCCCCTTCTTCCTCAGTTTCACTCTCATCTCCTAGAACCACACCTCTTCATTGACTTGACTCTAAGGTAGCAAGACTTGCTAAAACAACATTATGAGACCCCAACAACTTAGCATGTCTCTCCTTTAACTCCTGTAACTCTCTAGCAGTGCCACTATTCTTAGGAGGCATCTTGACTCTTAAAATTCCAACCTTTCCTTTAAGCAAACTTCAACCAATCTCCCTCAAGAGATCTAAGCCTTAAGATCTGATACCACTTTGATGTAGAACAAGGTGGTAAATGTCAACCCAACTCAAAAGAACCCACTTTCCAAGTTTGAAACCCTAACTTTGTTGGTATATCATACTAGCCTTCATATTGCCTTGTAGCCCTACTTAGTTGGTTTTTGCGACATATCTTTTGGAGAAGGCCCTAAACCCACAAACTATTCACCTTTCTAAGTACCCTTTATCCTCTACTTCAACATATCAAAAACTTAGGCATGGTTATTTGCAACACCTTAGCCAAAAATTGACTGTCCCTATTTTTCTAGGCCCAATTAGCCCACTTTTCCAAAGCAAGTGTACAAAATCCCTCACCCAAACTTCTAAAACCTATTCTATCACTCTTCTTAGGTTACCAATAGACAAAATCAACAATTTTTGTACAATGATAGGCTTTCCACTTCACCTAACCACCATACCCTTTCTCTAGGCCTGTTTTAGGCTTGTGTCCATGAGGGTTTATTGAAAATATGCCTTCCACACCCTGCTACACCTTGCCAATGGTTCAAACACCTAGTATTTGGTCTACACATGCTCAATTCATCATTTGGAATGGTCCTCCAATGCTATTTTATCAAAACCTACCTTCTAACCACCCAATTTGCTCAAGTTTGAAGGCTCTGTCAGCCTAGGACATCAACACACGTGCCTCAAATTCACAACTTGCTCATATCAACTATTTCAAAGAGAAACCTAACCCTACTTGTGCCATTCCACCAACAAATAGTACCTTTCACATGGTGGAATGGCCTATGCACTCATTTTTAATCCTCAAACCTTTAAGATAGGGTTATAGACCAGTCCTTAGAAAATCACCAATAAAATGCTTTAAATTTGATGAAATCAAACCAAAGAAGTGACAAAATGTAGTTAACTCAACTTCCCATAAGATTCATTGCATTAGAGAACAAGGACAAATAGTATGGAGCCATACAATGGTTTGAAATAGTCAAAATTGCAGAGAAAACACAAAAAATAGAGGTATTCTTCTTAGTATTCACTTCAAAACCATTGCCCCCCTTTACAACGTGCTCTCCAACATATATACATGTTTTTTCTCTCCAAAACAAACTACCTAAACTGATTCAAATGACCATTTAAACTACTTGACCTTTGTTATTCCCCATAATGTATTTTTACCCTTTTACATAGTAATTTTGACAACATTACAAAAATATGACACCTTTTTAAAATGATGAACCCAACATGATCAATTACATTAGGAATGGTGTATTTTGACCTTATTTTCCATATAAAAGACTCAAAACACCTTAGAACACATAACATTGTACTCCTAATTTGTACAAGAGGACTTGGTGCCCCTGCATCAGGATTAATTTGTCAGCCTTTGAATAAATATCTTTGAGTTGGTAACATCATGATTGACCTATGTAATAACAAGCTTAGAGTTATTTTGTTGTTAGCTTACTTTATACTAATTTTATCCTATCTTAGAAGTTTAATCCATGTCACTGATGTTTATTTATTTCTATCATTGTAGTTATCTTAATTCCCTGTCACAATAGAATTTTTCCTATTGCAGTCTTTAATTTATGAATGTAGCAACTTGTTGTCCTTCAGTGGCAGCTTACTAACTTTCTATAGAAGATCAACACTTAGAAATCTTGTAGCTTTCTATTGTTCATGTAGCAGACTTTTCTGTTGTTCCTATAGCAGACTTTCTGTTGTTCCTATAGCAGACAACAAGGTTACCGCAATATAGGAACTTAGGAATATATAAACTTACCTCCTTTCTCATGCCTTTGAATGATGTTAATGGCTTTTATAAAATATGTTAAATGGTATTTATTTATCTTTTTAGATCTCTGTCACAAGTACAATGGGTAGGAATTATAAACAT
Organism: Cunninghamia lanceolata; assembly: GCA_027924645.1. Classification (NCBI taxonomy): domain Eukaryota; kingdom Viridiplantae; phylum Streptophyta; class Pinopsida; order Cupressales; family Cupressaceae; genus Cunninghamia; species Cunninghamia lanceolata. The sequence goes on along the minus strand of BSBN01000201.1, from coordinate 1,242,890 downwards.
GCTTGCAGTCATAAGTGTAGATCTAGATTTATATTGAGAAATTATGAATGAAATATGGGACAAAAGATATAACCAGTTTTATTACTTTTTATGTGTATATGAATGAATAAATGAATCTCTTTATTGAATTATTGCTTGAAAGTTCACTCTCGTTGGTTGAGAAAAGTAAAGAATTAATAAACTGTATTTAGGTAAAAGTATGTGTTATTTATTTGGTTATGAAATCATAGATCAAGCTTAAACCTTTGAAATCATTGAGCATAATTACCATATGGATATCTATGTAAATGCCATCTTAAACATTACTAGCATCTATTCTATTTAAATTGAGTTTTTCTCTTATCTTTGTTGCATGAATCAAGAAATAGATAGTAAAACCGAGAAAAGATAGTAATCATATTTGAAATAATCATGCATGGAAGCTCATTGTTAAAGGTAGAGTAAGAATACATCATTATTGATTTTATTGCTTCAAATGAATATCCATAGATTGTGCAAAGGAAAGGGATTAGAAATGGTTTTTAGGAAAATATGGGTTGCTTTTTGTTTGAAAAGAAAGTAGATTATCTCTTATGTGTGTTTGGGGTTGCTTTCTAGGCTAGGATGTCGAATGTGGATTATCAGAGATGGCTTTTCCTCTTTTTGGGAATTGAACCTTAAACTATTTTATATGCTTGGCCAAGCTAAGGATTCATTGAAATAGATGAAAATTTGTCTAGAAAAACTTTATTTATATGTATCTCTACCACATCCTACTGTGAGACAATTTAGATATCATTATTTAGATTTACACATTAGACTTCAGGTTGCATCGAGTGTTCCCTCCTGCCATTTGTTTCTAGGTTGTTAGATGTTTCATGCAAGGTTGGGTTTCCTTCATGTTATGAAGGGATCCAGGGAAGTGTAATTACTTCATGGTTGGGTGGAAAAGCATCTGAGCCATGTTCCCAACTCTTGGCTTGCAAGAGGACCATGTGGGTTCATGGCAGCTGGAGAGTTTGATTGATTTATTATTCTTATATTGCACACTATTATTGTATCTTGTAATTATCATTGGATGAATTATGGCAAGAAAGTCACATGGACATGTATATTATTTATAGTGCTAATACCTAGATTAAGCACTTGATTTGTAAGGTTTAATGATATTATTGATCTATTTATGAGATCTACCTTTTTACTTGAGTTGATGTAAATAAGTGGATTGTTTACTTCAGTAACTTTTGATTTGGAATGGGTACTTTACAGTGTCCTTTCCTAGTTAGTCTACTCCCACTCCTAGTTGCCACACATCATATTCAATTTTATAATTGTTAAAACAATATTATTGCGATATAATTTTTGATTTTTTTTAGAATATACAAATAAATAATGATATTTAAAAATCTTCTTTGTAAAAAGTAAACAAATAACAATTGTAAACATGGGATGACATGTGCTAACCAATCTATGTGTCACGCTCTGTGTTAAAAGCAAACATATTTATCATCTTATTTCAAGTAGACAGATAGTTAGTTAGTGAAATTAATGATGATGACAGAATGTTGTGCTAGATTAGAAAATACATATGTTTTATATTATTTTATGCACAATGAATATTATATGTCACAATATTATTATGCACGCAGTTTAGTGATGTAATGGACTAACTACTCTTGTGCAAATGAGGTGGATGCAAGGACAATGTTTTCCCCTCTCAGAAGAGGAGGGAGAGCATCACCAAGGAGAGGGTGATAGATTGCGAGAAAAAAATGATCAAAGTTCTATCTAAGAACCCCACACACACAATTAGTAGTTGCTACGTGTCGATATACCTTTTGATTTTTTATATTATTCTTCTTTAGTCAAATTGTTGTCGACCTGGTTGTGAGTCCAGTTGTGCAAGTCAACTTGATGGAGAACCATCATCGATATCTTTCTGTCGAATGCATGTTTAACCATTTAAAATGCATTATCGATGCTAGTGTTCAGGAGAACCATGGTTAAACTCTAGTTTTTTTCTTAAAACATAGTTAAAATATATTTGTCATGCTATAATATTATATGGTTTATTGATAGCCATGGATAAATGTTACTAAGCGGGTTGAGATTAAAGGTTTTAAGTTTTGTAAGGAGTCTTTCTCCCATCATGACCCCTCCTAGATTATAGGAGTGGAGAGGAGCGACAACTCCATTATGCCAACCTAGGGAGGTCGATAACCCCATGTTTCTGTGTGTGCCTATAAAAGTCAAAAGTTTAATAAGTATTAATTTTATCTTGGCTAAGAATGGCCTATGGATTATCATGTACAAATCCTATCTTAGACGTAAGATGGTCACAAGATTTAAACCCTTAACTAGGAATGGCAATAAGATGACCATGGGCTATAATTAATTACCTTATCTTAGCTAAAGTATAAGGTGGTTGACAAGTAAATAGATGTTTAACTTAGCTGAAACATAGCGACAGGAACACGAGTGCACATGTTTTGTGATAGCCTTGTTTTTGGGCAGATAGATTGTAGGCTTACCATTGGAAGGTTTTCTAGATGGGCAATAAGTTTATAGAAATAAACTTATGAATATCAATATTTTGATCTTAAAACTAAAACTATATGTTTGGCTGAGATAGACAAATAGATAGATAATTTATTTATTTACGTTAAGCTACATGAATGTAGAGATAACACTAACTATACTATCATGATAGTGGGATAAATGAGAAGTCCTGTGTGATAACCAAGAAGGATACTTTATGAATATATAGATGTATAAGTTATATGTACAAACATATGGATATTAAATAAGGTAGGTATATATATAGGCAGTTATACATCTATAATCATGTCTTGAGACTCCTAGTCTCATAATCAAACATCTTTTGGAAAGTAAAAACTCTAGTTAGAGTAAGTTCCAAGAGTTAAACCAGTGTGGTTTCAGATGGACTACATTTTGTAAGACCAATTAAGTCTTCCTGTTTCAATTGGCATAAATTCTATACTAAGATAGTGTGCTATTGCATCATAAACTTATGAAAAACTTTCCAAGGTGGACTTGTTAAATTTAATCTATGCCAATGTGTATCCTAACTTCAAGGAGAGATTACGAATACAAGAGAGAACCTAAACTATACTCGAGATATAAAGAGTACAACTATTAATAAAGAGTCTTAATTGATTATTTAGTATGAACACAAGGATTGACTAGTCAATGAGTAGTTGTCATGCCCACATTCCCCATGCGGTCACGACATGCAACACACGTGTCATGTCCACATTTGTCATGTGGTTATGACATGAAATATAAAAAAAAATCCACGTATATCTAGAAACCCCCTCGCATGTGGTAGCGTGCTCGATGGCAATACGCATAAGGCCTAAACATGTCAATCAAATCTCGAGGTAGTGCGCTTACATGCATAATCCCCTACATGATGATAGCTGACTAGGGGGTTATGCAACACGATGTGCATGGTTAGGATTGCTTTGATTTGATCCCTAAGCTTTCCTACATGAGTGGTGTGATTTCAACCTAAATCAAAATCTAAACCCTAATTCTAGAGTATCAAAAGATTAAATAATAGCTTAACAACGTAACATAATTTGTGAAAACATTGGAGTATTAATCAACGCAAGGATTAAATCACCTAAGAAATTAACCCTAACTTCCTAGAAAAATCTAGCAGCATAACGCCTCTAGGCCGTATATAGGAATATATTTTAATTTACATTTCCTACCAAAGAGTTTACTAAAACTAATTAAAATTGATTAAATTAGAAATTATGCTAAGATAATTAATTAGCTGCACTAAGGTTTTCTAAATTGGTTAACTAGGTTAAATTAAATTAATCAATAACACTATTCCAAAGAGGCTCCCATTAAATAAAATTATTAAAACCTAAGGTTTAGAAGAAAATGGTCCCTTACCATAATTAAATAAAAGAACTAATCTTCCAAACATATTTAATTATATCACTAAGGGAACCCACAATATCATTATCTCCCAAGGCAAGATTGAAGGGCTCAAGATGAACTAAATTAATTTTCCCTGCACTAGTCAAAGAGAGATAAAAGAAATAAATAATTTTCCCCACTAAAATATTATGCCCCACTTGGGATAAGTTTCCCAACAAGCTAAATGATAAAATCAAATAAGTCATAAAAGGGGCACATGGGCTCATGTGCACCCATATTTTCCAAAAAAAAAAAAAGAATTAAAACCTCCCTCCACAAAGAAAGAATATAAAATTCCCCAAACTCTAAAAGTCCTCTCATTAAAATAATAGTATCCTTATGAGATAAGGAAACTCTAACTTATCACATTGTCTTCTTCTATTCCCTTCTTCTCCTTTCTCATTTTGTTTTCTCTTTTGTTTGCAAGTTTCCACTAGGGCAGCCATGAAAATGCTACACAGAGGTATATATTCACTATGTATATACTAGATTTGAAGCCCCTTCTATTTCTTTGAAATGTATATATATATATACATATATATATATACACACATATATATATATAAATACCCCAAAAATGTGTATATCTCAAAGGAGCGGCCGACGAAAATAATGGCATAACTGTTTCTTTCTTTGTTTGTGTTTTATTTGAAAGCAGGTCTCATTTTATGCAGGGAACAGTGGTTGGGGGTGTGGGGTTGGTCATTCCCCCCCACACCCCATATCTATTCACAAATAAAAACAACAGTGAAAAGAATTACGACATAGCCACCACCCTCCCTTCACCATTCGTCCTTATGGCTAGCATCTATGCTCGGCTCTAAGCCCTCTTTGCTACAGTGGTAATATGATTCATTCCCTTTTTTTTGTTTAGCATACACACACACACACACACACACACATATATATATATACAAATATGTATACATACATATATGTATATGTATGTATATATACATGTATATATGTATATATATATACATGTATACATGTATAAACATATATATATATTCCCCAATCACACAGGAGTATAATCCATTTATAAAGTAAAATACAGATATATCATTATGTATATATATTTATAAATATATATACTAGTGTATATATATATATATATATATAGATATATATATATTTATATATATACATATCTACCAAGGTTAGACATGTATGGAATTCTTTGTACATGAATATGAACATTCCAAAAAATATATATATTTTTTAAATAGTATACTAAATTCCTAATATCATTTTCACTTGTTGTTTATCAACACAAAAAAATGTGTATACAGAATTAAAATTTCATTACAGAATTAAATCAATCTTCTTTTTTTTTCTTTCAAAGGTAAAGGCTGATTTTCCTTCTACTTTCTTTTTGAAATAACAAATGACAGCTTCTACCATATTTTAAAAAAAAAAACCAGTTACTAAGTTTTCTTTTCTTTCTTGTCAAACATTAGTAAATTCAAATAGCCAAATAATATATTTTTCTTTTGAAGTAAAACAACAACCATGACATCTCTTCTTCTTTTTTTCAATGACTTCTAATAACATTTAATTAAAACCTTTTTCACAGCAATAGTAAAACCAACTACATATTATATTTTTGCAACTACAACAAGATAGAGTATAACACTAAAATCATTTAAACAATACATAATAAGAGAGTGTTTTCTCTATTTCCATTTTGTCCAACTACAAACATGCCATTTTTTACCATGGCTCTCAAATAGCCAAAACATCAATAACAACACCAATAAAAAAATGACATCTCCCAAGCTCCAAGGATCACCAAGAATAACCTGCAAGAAACTAAACCATCGAGGGATAACCAAACCACTAAAACCACTCTCCTCCTTACCATAAACCCACAAGTGGGTCACCCCCAAGTTGGGAGGTCGATCTTGACATAGGTTTAACACTCCACAACACAACAATGAGCAAGCCACACAAAACATGAAGAACACCCATAAGATTTAACACAACACAAAATCCATAGAAATAAATTTGGAGGGGTAGGGGAGTGGACATGACTCGACTCAAGAGGATCACTCCACAAAATCTCAAGATCTCAACACAAAAGTAAGGCCTCAAGCCCAAAATAATAACTCCATGAATATATAGGTTTCACCATGGCACTCTTGCCAACAAAATTACCCCATACTCCAATATCTTGCCCTCAAAGCCAGAAAAATACCAATACCAGGAGGGTGACCTTGAGTAGTTTCACTCCTCCCCCACCCCACACATGGATGGACACATACAAAGTTGGTAGTCTCATCCCAAAACATCCAAAAACCCCAACAACAAAGAAGAACAACACCAAAATTATTTCAAACACATAACCAAAATTTAACAAGCATAAGGAATGGATAAAATACCATGAGGCTTACCTTAAGAGCCCAACAATGGATGAAAGTTGAAGAAGAGCCCACAATCTTTCTCCAAGCCTCAAATCCTCCAAAAATCTCTCTAAATCCCCAAAATCCTCCAAAGATATAAAAATAAGTCAAAAAAAAGTACCTCATTCCCCTCTCAAAGAGGAATTAAAATAGGCCTCAATCCAAGGCCTTGAAGAATAAGAAGGTGACATATGTCACCTTCTCCTTCCTCTTCCCATCCCATTTGCAAGGCAAAAGGAATGTGAGGGTGACATGTGTTACCCTCCCATCCATTCAAACCTCACCCTCTCCACATGTACTCTCACACATGCGTGAGAGCAAAGGTGGAGAGGTGGCATCTCTCCACATGGGCTCTAAGAGGATAAGGGATGACACATGTCATCACCTTATTCTCCAAAGAGAGCCCGTTCGCTCCAAGATGCTCTCACACATGTGTGAGAGCATTGGAGGAAGGTTCCACACACTTGGGGGTCTTGAAGACTCCCCAAGTCTTCAAGGTGGTGGAATCCCATGCCTTGGAAAGGGAGATGGGTCTTCTTTCAAGGCATAACTCATCTCCCACACTTAGCCAATTTGAAATTTCGCCACTTTTATTTAACCCAAGTTTAAGGTGACTAGACAGGTGTAACCCTAGGGTTTGGCAAGCCCAAATGGGCCCTAGACCCTAGGGGTACCACCTAGGGTCAATTTTAGCCCCTAGAAAACACTTAAGGAGATAAAAATCCACATAAAATGGCCACAAAATTAAAAGGTACCAAGTGGTGTAAATTAAAACACATATTTTAGAACACATCATTTAGATATTATAAAAGGGTGAAATCTAGGCCAAAGTAAAAAGCAAACATATACGAAACATCATAAAATCACACATGATCCTTGTCCCTCTTGGGAATGGATCGATCTAACATGGAAAACACATAGGTGTGAGATCAATCTCCAATTTTTTGTGGCCTGGAAAATCACCTACGCACTTGAACAAACATATTAATCCAACATATATATATCATAGATGAAGCAAGGAAATGCAACACTCACGTTATAGCATAATTCATTTAAAACATTAAACGAATCACATCATAAATAAGATTCATAATTGCATTTCTATATACTATCTTAGAATCAAAATCACATAGCAAATCCATATAATGATTTCACAACTAACATCTCTAATATCATCAAGGTGCATATCACATGTCTAAACATCATTAGTGAATCAAAATTAGGATACAGTCAAATCACCACATACTAAGCATAGCTAATCCAAAAGAAAGGAATATAGTCTAGAGAATCTGTATATTGGGATCAACAGTCCCCAGATGCCAATATGTCATCAACTGTAAATGTGAAATAAGCAAAATAAGGGAGTTAAATAAATAGGCCTCACATCCTGCCCCCCTAAGACTAAACTTCCTACTAGAAGTCGTCAAAGAGGTGAGGATAAAGTGTCCTCAATCTCGCTGCATCCTCCCATGTTGCCCTGACTTCATCATACCTGTCCCACTGAACCCTAACCTGGTCCAACTCACGACCTCGAGGGCCTAGCATTTGATGAGCCAATATGTGAATTGGCTCCAAAGCCAGCTACCCATCTGCCTCTACCTGTAGATCACTCAAGTCCAATACATGAGATAAATCAGATATATAACGTTGCAACACAGACACATGAAATATGTCATGGATGTGTGACATGCTAGGTAGAAAGGCTAGATGGTAGGCTACGAGTCCTATCCGCTCCAAGATCTCAAAAGGCCCAATGAACCATGGTGTGAGCCTAGAGCCCTTTCTGTCATGAATTGGACTCTTATGCGGATGCACTCTTAAGAAGAATCTATCACCAACTGAGAAGCTCTAATCTAGTCTATTAGCATCAACATACTTCTTATGTTGATCTTGCGCCTCCTGAAGTCTTTGTCTAATCAAGGTCACCTATTACTCCATATCTTGCACTAGCTCTGGCCCAATGGCAACTCTGTCCTCTAGATGATCCCAACTCAATGGTGCCCTGTAAGGTCTATCGTACAAGGCTTAATAAGGAGGCATACCCAATGAGCTGTGATGCCCATTATTGTAGGCAAACTCAACCAGATACAGATACTCCTCCCACCTAGACTGGTGGTCCATAACGTACATACATAGCATATCCTATAACACCTAATTCACCCTCTCTATCTGACCATCTATCTCGGGGTGATACACAAAATTGAAGTTGAGTTGTGTGCCCAATGCCTATTGCAAAGCCCTCTAAAAGGATGATGTGAACACTGAGTCCCTGTCAGAAATGATGCAGCAAGTTATCCCATGTAATCTCACAATGTCATCCAAGAATAATCTTGCCACTGATGGTACATTGTACATCGTGCATACAGGTGAGAAATGTGTCACCTTGGTCAACTTGTCAATCATCACCATGATGACATCATGGTGGTGAGATGACATAGGAAGACCAACACTGAAATCCATGGAAATGGTATCCCATTTCCACTTTGGTATCTCATGAGGGTATAAAAGATCTCCTAGATGCTGATGCTTAGTCTTGACCCTCTGGCACTCAAGGCATCAAGAAACATACTCTGTAATATCTCGTCTCATACCCGCCCAATGGTACAGCTATCGCAAGTCGACATGCATTTTCTTCACCCTCGGGTGTGCTACATATGGTGCTATGTGAGCCTCTGAAAAACACTACTGTACTTAGGTCACCTGCATGGGGTACATGGATGCACTATCAATGTCTAAGGAGCTCATTTGCTTCTAGGGAATATCTTGTGAACTTGCCCACAAGGGCCCTCTGTGACTGGATCTCCTTTTGCACCTCAAGAAACCACTTATCCTTAGGAAGATGCTATATGATGCACCCTCTCAAATCCACACTCAAGTTCAAGGTCAAGATCTCGTGGTGCCTATGTCTCAATGCATTCGCAACCACATTCTCCTTCCCTTTGATGTAGTGGACATCAAAGTCGTACTCACAAAGGAACTCCAACAAACTTCATTGGTGGGCATTTAGATTTGGCTGCATGAATATGTACTGAAGACTTTGATGTTCTGAATGAAGCTTGAAGCGACGACCTAGTAGAAAGTGTCTCCAATTAACAAGAGCATGAACCATTGCTACAAGCTCTAATTCATGTGTGGGGTAGTTTAGCTCATGGGTCTTGAGATTTCGTGACTCATACACAAGCACTCTACCACCCTGCATAAGTACGGCTCCTAATCCCTCTAGTGATGTATCAGTACAAACCATGAAATCTGCTGCTGGATCAGGAACTGCTAAGATGGGAGCACTGGTAAGATGCTCCTTGAGGACCCAAAAGGCCCTCTCGTACTGCTCAGTCCAAGAGAAACTCTTCCCTTTCCACTAAAGGGAAGTGATGGGGTGAGCTATCCTAGAGAAGCCCTCTATGAATCTGTGGTAATACCCAACTATCCCCATGAAACACCTGACCTCTATCACACTGATGGGTGTTGGCCAATCTTTGATAGCCCTGATCTTTGATGGATCTATGGAGATACCATCGCGATATAGGATGTGCCCCAAATACTGCACCTCGGATCTGAAAAAGACACACTTCGTCAAGTTACCAAATAAATGTTACTCTCTCAAGCACTTCAAAACCTGATGTAAGTGCTCCTCATGCTCCTCCTTAGTCTGTGAATAGATCAAAATATCATCAAGGAATATAATCATGAACTGATCCAAGTATAGAACATCCTATTCATGAGACTCATGAACACTATAAGGGCATTCGTCAAGCTGAAGGGTACCATAGTAAAATCATAGTGGCCATATCAAGTCTGGAAGGTGGTCTTATGGATGTCCACCTCTGTGATGCACAACTGGTGATAACTAGACTTTAGGTCTATCTTAGAGAATACTCTAGCTCCCTACATCTAGTCAAAAAGATCATCAATCCTAGGCAGAGGATAATGGTTCTTCATCGTCACCTTATTAAGCTGCCTATAATCCATGTGTGAAGAGTAAAATTGAATAATCACAATGAATAATAACAACCCAAAACATCAATGGAATGTGCATGCAAAAGGAGATTTAAAATAAAAGAGAGAGATACTCACAACCTTTTACCTTGTGATTTCTATTCTTCACCTATTCTTTCTTGATCTTTTAGTGATGAAGATGGCCCTCAAGAAGCTTGCTTCCTCGCTTCGATTCCTCAAGATGGTAAGGATAAATGGATAGGATACTTGTGTTGAAGATGAGCTTCAACACAATATGCAATGGATGATAGATGGTATGGAAATGGGGGTGCCAATGGCATGCTATGGTTTCTGTAGCATAAGTTTACTCGAAAGTTGGATATGTGAAATGGAAGGATATAGGGGTATTTATAGGATTGTGTGAGAGAAGATCAATGGTAGAGGATGTTCAAGAGAACGTGCGCAAATAGAAGAAGGACATGTGTCATAGAAAAGGATGCTTTGTTGAATTAACTGCTTTCTTGATGAGGATGAGCTTTTATTTCAAAAATTAGAATATATTTTTCTAATTTAAGAATTTGTTGATAAAACAAAGTTGCTTTAAATCAGTTAACTCAGCTTTTGCTTTTGCATGACAAGAAGAATTTATTTTTAGAAGATTTGGAAGATAAGAAAGTAAATTAAATAAATAAATTTATTTAATTACTTGTGCAAGATTTAGAGGAATAAATAAAATATTTGATTATATTCTATTTTTAGAGATTGAGAGAATTTAAATAAATTTAAATGATTTACTTAAATTTAGAGGAATAGACTTGACTTAATTAAATAATTTAGAATTATTTAATTTCTTGGAAGAATTTAATTAAATAAAGGATTTTATTTAATTTTGAATTTAGAAGAAGTAATTAAATATTTTTGATATTTAATTAACTTAGAGGAATATGAATCAAATAAATAAATTTGTTTGTTTATTTATTGATAGAGGAATGTAGACTTAAATAAATATTAAAAATATTTATTTAGATAGAGTCATGTCATTTTTAGGTGTATACATTTTACCCCTCTTTGATGCAATGTGTTTTATCACATTGTTTCAAAGAATAAGATTGTCTGAAAATGATAAGGTGTGAGACGGACAATCTCACAATGAAGAAGGTGAAAAAAAATAGGTTAGGATGAAGAAAGAGCTGAAATGATACGTGATGCAAGATAAATGATAACACACACAAGCAAGTAAGCAAGTATGCACAAATGATACAAGAACAAACTAGGTATTGCCCCTGTCAAGTGGTAAACCAACGATATACTGATAATGATATACGACAATGTTGTCATGGCAAGGAATGATATGTCCCTAGAGCAACACAAAGGATAGTGTCTAGTTTTAGGAAATGAAACATGTCATGTAAGACATGTGTATTGGTCTGATTTCGACAATGTTACATCCTGTATAAGGCAAATGTTTGATTATAATTGATCGAGTTGGTTTGCTACCAGACAGGGATCAAGACCACTGATTGTGAATGGATCATTTAACAAGATTGACTTGACTTGATTGGTATGGATTATAGATGGACTTGCATGTGGATCATTGCTTAGATTGATTGGATTGGGAAGAATGGACCACAATGATAGATAGAAAGTTGATTGATAGAAGAATGACTTGACATAAGAAATCACAAGCTTTTATTTGTAAACATTAATTCTCTGCATAGGATATGGATATGGATATGGATACAGATATGCAATGTAATTGGATACATTATGGATATGGATAAGGAATGCTTTCTGGATATGTTATGGATATGGATATTTGCCATCTTGATATTGCAAGTATTTTGAAGTGCTTATTTCATCATCGGGCATTTATTATGTTGTACGAAAGTACAAGCATCTAGGTATAATAAAACCAAGATGACCTGAGTATTACTTACATGGATTTTGATATAGCAAGTTAATACAAGCATCTAGTCAAAATTGAATCTAAATGACCTGCATATTTCTTGCGTTTCAATAGATAAGGATTGCCCCTTTTCATGTTTAGATCTCTGAAGTACTCGATGATCTTTTGTTGATCATGTCGTTAGAAAAAAGTCATCACATTACTAAAGATTAACTCAAAAATAGTAGACAAATAAAAATGATTATGTCCCCATCATAGCTTCTCTAGTTTTTGACATCCTCGAGTAGCATAGAAAGACAATAACAAAAATCAAGACTCTTGTAAGTTAACCTATTCACAAAACATTCTTGTATTAGATGTGTCTTGTTGCCATAATTGATATAGAATTAGTTTGAGTGTTTTGGTATATGTTTTGCTTTTCTTTTGGACTAGTTGATGTTTTGCGTCAAGACTTTTGTTTGGAAACGTGTTTTGTTGCGCATGCTTGCATCTGGTGAAAGGTGCGGACGTGGACAGACCGGAGGACAGGTGATAAGGTAGGGAATGGATGGGTAGTGGAGCCTCGGGGGCACATTGATAATGGCCTTGCCTACATGATGACGCAGAGGCAACATAGTTCGAGGTAAACCCTATGATACTGAGATATGGACTGGATGAGACACAATAGTGAACAAATATGGATCAGGTATGGAACAGATATGGACCAGATATGGATTGGATGATACTGATGACAAGGAAACACCACGGATAGGTAGATGCATGGGTGATAAGGAATGAAATGCACATGGAAGAGGGCAAGGATGTGATCGCCAAGGACTAAGTCGCATAGGAATAACATGCCCCATTGTAGGTAGAGTACTTAGGATTTTTCATGACAATGCTTAAGACGAAGGAGGAGGATGAGAGGATAATGAAGGATTTGTGTGGTTTGGAGGGATAAGATATGCCAAGAGCCATTCAAAAACATTTGTCAACATTGTACCCTCAATCTTTATCAAGATCAAATAAATAGAGGAATGGAAGATCAGGATGGATAGACTTGACAGTATAGGTGTGTAATGGATAGAGGAATAGGATAGGAAATGGTACGGAAGGAAACTGGTAGGAGAAAAGTGATATGCCAATGACATAAGGTGCCCCTAAGTGTAGGTGACATAGAAGATCAACTTACACATGACATTTGTTTTCTAGGTTTTCATCATGGTACTTATCCAAGGTGCCTGTTTGCCAGATTTTCACCGTTGGACGAAGGGATTTTTCTTTACTTTTTTTTTTTTTTTGAATTTTTGGATGGGAGAAGGTGGACACGAAAAGGAGAGATTCAAGTATGTATTTTCCTAAAAGGTGATACTCCTGCTAGAAATGTTGTTGCATGGACTATGTCAAGTGTTCTCATAGATACTGGTAGGGATCGCATAAAAGTGAGATGGAGAATGGTAGATAGCGGATTATGGAAGGTGCAATAGCAGATTATGATGCGGATTATGCAAGACTTGTGTAAGGATGGAGGGAAGGCTTATGCAAAAGCATGGACCATAGGGATATGATGGGGAAGATATGTAGGATAATAGTGGAAGGGAGGGGAGATGGAGTTATACGGAAGTGTTGTGGAATGGAAGGGAACCATGACCAACGGTTGCACATACCATGACAAACATTGAAGCTTATGATAGACAGGTGGTGTGGGAAGCAATGGAGATTTTTTTTTGATGGATGAATGATTTAGGAATTTAGGGACCCACATAGACTTAGTATTTTTCTAATTTTTGCTTGTCTTGTGGGATGGAGGAATTGGATACTTTTGGATGGAATGGGAGAAAGTGAATGGTTGGAATTCTTGAGAGGTGGATGCCTCATGTAACTTTAGGGATTTTTGCTTGGGTACCCAAACCATTTTGCTTTTAGATTTTACCTGTGAAGGTATCATGGGCTTGGGTATATGTGGCGTTTGTGTAGCTTCAGAGGTAATTAGTTGTTGTTTGGGAACCCACACCTTTTTCAGTTTGGCATTGAGGTGTATGGGTGTATGCAGTTTTTGAGATGGATAATTCTTTAATTCTTGACTTTTGTATCCTAGGTCATGAGGACTCTTAGGATTTTTGATTTTATAGGTAGAGGCATCCACATTTTTGACATTGAATTCCCTTGAGATGGTGGAAGTGAGGTTGGTGGAAGCTCTTTGTTTAGACAACATGTGCATCTGTTGGCCATGATTGGGATTGTTAGAGGATTTATAGATGGACAGATAAGGTGTTGGAAGAAGTAGTGGTAAAATGCATGAAGGGGTGTTAGAAGTCAGAAGTAGTGGAGGTAGATTGGAGGTGGAAGGTGTATGGTCACATGCTTTTGACAATTGTAGGATGATGGAGGTGGAATGGCAACATATGTTTTGGGGAGATGATAGGGTTTGTGATGGAAAGTGGTAGACTTAGGAGGAGTGGAGGAAGTACCAACATCTTTGGATTGTTCATCTTGGGGTATGTATCCAAGGCCGTATGAAGGTGGAGGAACTTTGACATGGATAGGTTCCAAAATACCTTGTTCATGAAGGCCTAAGCCTTTACCTTGATAGTTCATATTCTGGAGTATGCAGTGGACCATGGGATTATGTATAGGTGCACTAGTAGTGAGTTCCTTATTGGATGAGGAAGATGAGATAGAAGATAATGGTTGTTGGTGTTCTAAGGAAGAACATTCATGCATGAAGGTAGTAAGCCCAAGGCTATAGGATGACAGATTTGTAGCTTGGTCAATAATGGATGGTGAAGGATAACTAGAAGCTTGATCATCATTATGCTCTTTAGGATCTAAGTCATTGGGTTGATCATTCATGTGCACTTGGGACACAAGTGTCTCATCAAAGGAAGTGAAAGTTGTTGGATCATGGATGGGATTAGATGGAAGAGGGATAGAAGTAATGGAGGTTTCTTGCTCATGGATGGGTATGGGATCAAGTTGTTCAAGGACATCTTCTTCATAGGGAATATCTTGATCATAGACTAGATAAAGGTTATGGATGGGTTTGATTTGGATTTCCTTCTAATGTATAGGATCAAGTTTCTCATGGATAGCTTCTTCATCAAAGATAGTATCTTAATCATAGAAAAGATAAAGGTTATGCATGGGTTGGAATTGGATCTCTTGCTCATGTATAGTTGTTGGGAGATGGATAGGATCAAGTGGCTCATGGAGAGGTTCATTATTATGGATATCATCTTGATCATGGAAAAGATACATGTTATGGATAGGTTGCATGAAAGTGATTTGATCTTAACTTAGATTAGGGCTTAATATTTCCACATGCTCTAAGGTGTGCTTTTGACATAACTCCTGGGTTGTTTGAATGAAAGTGGATAGATTTTGACTTGGGTTCATGGTAGGAGACTCTTCAATAAGATCAAGGGGTTGAGGATCACATGAAGGGGTTGTAGGATTTGACATGTTATTGAAAGAATCTTTTGTAAGGTCAAGGACCAGATTTTGGGGACATGGCTGACTCTCTGCTGGTAGTCCTTGGATCACATCCTTCGTAGGTGTATGGGTAGATGAATGAGGTAATGGATTAGTGGATTTGGCTTTCTCCATAGTTTTTCTTTTGTTGTATAAATTTGGAAAACATTTTTCCCACCACTCATCTGATTCATTTTTGGTTGTCCATTTAGATTTTGAGGAACTAGATGGTAGTGTTGGTGTAGAACTGGTATGCTTTGGGATATGTGTCTTAGAAGATAGTGAAGGAGGACTAGTAGATGGGGTGGTTTATGATTTCTAACTTGAGGTGGTGCTTTCCTTGTCAATAGTATCATTAAGATGGGAAAAGAAGGTATGATTTTGGTGTGAGGTGTAGCTTGTACTGGTACATTCAATTTGCAAGATTGCCATTTCTTATTGTAAGACTTGAATTTTTTAAGCAATTGCTATACAATCTTGGGGCAAGGGACCTAAGTTTATTTGCAATTGTAGATATTGGAGTGTTTGAGCAATATATTCGAATTGGTTTGCCATCCCTACAGAAATTGACACAAGACTGAAAAAGATTACTATGATAGATGCACAACTACAAAGCAGGAATAGGTAGAAAAAGCACAGGAAGTTAGTACAAATGAATAGTAGGTCAAGATATATGCGTAGTTTTAGAATGTATATGAGCATCTCTGGTTTTCTAAATGCTTTTGTAAATTTTTTGACACGTTTTGCAATTTTTTTGGTTTTTTGGTTTGTAGGTTGGTCTTTTGATCTAATTTTATCAATTTTTAGCAAGAAGACATATCAAACACATAGAATGATTTTAAGTTTTTTGAATTTTTTTGAAAATTTTGGACTCTTTTTGGACATAAAAAAAATTACAACCTAGGCTGGAAAGGACAGTATTTGTTGAATCCCCTAGCTGTGCATATTCAAAGCATGTAGCTCCAAGATCTGGTAGCACCAGCTCCCCTCCACGACACTCACTTCTCACGCATACCAGATCTAGGTTTCCTTAGGCTTGTACCCCCACTAAATCATAGGATTGTCCCTGCTACCTCTACTAAGAATCACATGAATCGGGGCTGCTTCAAAGGCTCCGCCTTTTGCGTCAACAAATAGGTGTTTTTGCTATACTAAACAAGTGGCTAAGTAGTCAAGGCAACTATTCAAGTGATTACATGTGTGGCAGCACTACTCTTCGTTATGGAGTCTCCCAGGCTCCAAGGGTTATGCCTTGGAGGCTTTTGGGGGAGGTTGGCTATTGGTGTAACACAACAACACTCATTGTAGGATGCTTTCGCCTCAAGCACAGTTTATTTAAAGTGGATCGGTAGGGCTTGGCTTTAGCCTATTTCCACTCAGGGTCATTCCCACCTAGACAGGCAGGCATCCAAGGGCAGGCCCCTCTAAAGGTTAAACATAGGGAATAACAAGTTTGGCATTCTAGTCACCTAGTAAAGGGGAGAGCATAAGCCTATTATCATTCAACAGTCACAGAAGATAGTGATTAATCCAAACCTAATTAAAAGGAAAAAAAACTAAATGTGCTATCTACTTGGGAACTCACACATTTGTTAACTTTGAAGTGTTTAAAAGATAGCAATGGTTCACTCCATTTGTGAGATAGCAATGTTCTAACTAAGAAAGATAGCAATATGTAAAGATAGCAGTGGTTAAGTTACTATCCTCTTAGTTAAAGACTACGTGAGATTTGTATACATGCATTTTTTTAACTTTTTCCCTTAATTAATCTAAAATGAACTAATTAATGCAACTAAATGATCTATCCAGCTCGTAATCCTGTAAGGCAACCATTAGCATTAATCAGAAAAATCAAAAGAAATCCTAAAACCACAGTGACAGATCAGATGCGCCGCTATACAGTCTGTATGCGCAGAAACAGAGCCTGTAAGCGTCATTTTACAAATGTGTTAAGACAGATGTCAAAAGTATAGGAAGAAGAAACAAATGTGTTAATTTAACAAATGCTCCATGAAAATGTGTGTAAGTGCCATGTCGGAGAGTGTATGCGCTGGGATTCTGCAGGCGCTAGAACATGAAGTGTATGTGCTGTCTTAGAGGATGAATGCACCGTAGTATCGCAGGTGCTGGAACATAAGGTAAAAGTGTCAGTTTAGAGGTTATCTATGTTAGAAGTCTGTATGCACCATGACAAGAGGTAAAAGCGTCAGATCAGAGGATGTATACGCTAGATGAACCTGTCAGAAGTCTGTATGGAACTTGTACAGAACCTGTCACTAAGAAACTCAGATTTTCGGTTAGATTAGGGGCAAAGGCCCCATGGTGGGTGTAAGAAATGTGAAGGGTAAAATTGAATAATCACAATGAATAATAACAACCCAAAACATCAATGGAATGTGCATGCAAAAGGAGATTTAAAATAAAAGAGAGAGATACTCACAACCTTTTACCTTGTGATTTCCATTATTTGCATATTCTTTCTTGTTCTTTTGGTGATGAAGATGGCCCTCAAGAAGCTTGCTTCTTCGCTTCAATTCCTCAAGATGACAAGGAGAAATGGCTAGGATACTTATTGTGTTGAAGGTGAGCTTCAACACAATATGCAATGCATGATAGATGGTATAGAAATGGGGGTGCCAATGGCGTGCTATGGTTTCTACAGCATAAGTTTACTCAAAAGTTGGATATATGAAATGGAAGGATATAGGGGTATTTATAGGATTGTGTGAGAGAAGATCAATCGTGTAAAAGAAATAAGATCAATGGTAGAGGATGTTTGAGAGAACATGTGTCATAGAAAATGATGCTTTGTTGAGTTAACTACTTTCTTGATGAGGATGAGCTTTTATTTCAAAAATTAGAATATATTTTTCTGATTTAAGAATTTGTTGATAAAAACAAAGTTGCTTTAAATCAGTTAACTCAACTTTTACTTTTGCATGACAAGAAGAATTTATTTTTAGAAGATTTGTAAGATAAGAAAGCAAATTAAATAAATAAATTTATTTAATTACTTGTGCAAGATTTAGAGGAATAAATAAAGTATTTGATTATATTTTATTTTTGGAGATTGAGAGAATTTAAATAAATTTAAATGATTTATTTAAATTTGGAGGAATAGACTTGACTTAATTAAATAATTTAGAATTATTTAATTGCTTGGAAGAATTTAATTAAATAAAGGATTTTATTTAATTTTGACTTTAGAAGAAGTAATTAAATATTTTCGATATTTAATTAACTTAGAGGAATATGAATCGAATAAATAAATTTGTTTGTTTATTTATTGATAGAGGAATGTAGACTTAAATAAATATTAAAAATATTTATTTGGACATAGTCGTGTCATTTTTAGGTGTATACACCATGCACAGACAAAGAGACCCATCCTTCTTCACGAAGATGAGTGGTGCGCTCCAAGGTGAAATGCTAGGTCGGATGTGCCCCTTCTCAAGTAACTCCTCTAACTATAACTTGTGCTTCGTGAGCTCATGGGTAGTCATCCTATAGGGTGCACGAGACACTGGCTCGACACCCGGCACAAGGTCAATATGATAGTCTACCTCTCTATAGGGTGGCATCCCTAGTAACTCTAGTGGAAAACATCGATAAACTCTCTCAAGATAGGATGATCGTCTAATGAAGCCTTTGGCTCATCCTCTGACCTATCACTAATAGTGATAGCGAACATCTAACAACCCTTCCACATGTAGCACTTAAGCTGCTGAGCGAATATCATGTGAACTGTCCTGGGCTTCTGAATGTCCACTATCTCAACTAACGTGCCATGATTGTCTAAGCAGCTAATCACCTTTTGGCAAAAATCTAGCTTCGCTATATGAGCTGTAAGCCAATCCATGCCTAAAACCACACCATAAGATCCCAAGGGCATAACCCTAAGGTTGCATAATGTCGTGAAGGTCCCCAAGGATATCTCACAGTCATGAACCAAAGCATCTAGTGCCATCTTGGCCCTTGTGGCCAACTACCTGTTGTGTGGTTACACAACACGCCCCATTTTGCATTATCAAAATAGGGACCCAACTTTTGGCTTGGCTTGTGTTGTCTGCTTTCTGGCGGTTTGGTAAAAATAGGTCAGGTGCATCATCATCATGAAGGTCAGGATGAGGTTGGTCATCATCATGAGGTTAGTTTGTCAAAGTTCATATTTTGTTTCTATGACCTCATATTTAGAAAGAGCTTGAAATTCCATGTAGGTTTGCCTTTTACATCACTTGAAAATTCGTCCATATGAGGGAGTTATGCACAGTCAAAGTTTTGGTCAAACCTGATATTCGCAAGAAGAGGGTCATATTTTATAAACTCAGTTTTGATGTATGAAGAACATCATCATCATATTTGAAACACCCCCCGATAATATCCTGAGGTCGAAACATCCGGACGTCAACTTTAAGTCATAGTAAGTTTTCCCCGTTGAGCGGTCTTTTGTATCGCGAAAGGTCATCATCATGATCTTGGTCTATCACCCGATAAAAATCATGCAGTCCCAATATCCAGACGTCAATCTTAAGTGATAGTGTGTTTTACCCGTCAAATGACCTTGGGCACATCGCGAGCATCATGATATTTTAACATCACCCGATATTATAATATCATGCTGATATTATAATATCACCCTACTTAGAAAATCCACCGTCTGCATAATTTGCATGCGCACGTCAAAGTCCTGGTGATCATCCTGATCTTTCAAGGCAGGATCATATTTCATATCCTCCTAATCTCCTTTTGCACAATCATGATGATCACCCTATCTTTTAGGGAGGGTGATATTCCATTCCTAAGTCATGTTGTCAAGATCATCATGATCTCGTCTACCCGACATTTTGTAATGTCCTCCTACCGAGAAATATAACCTTTTGCAAATATCCTGATGACGTCATCCCGATCTGATAAACGAAGAAGCAAATATCAGGATGACATCATCATCATTTTTCCTTCGGCAGGATATTTTCCAAAACATGATCTAGTTCGCGAATATGATGATGACGTCATGTTCTAAGATTAACAAAAGCCCCGGATATCCTGATGACATCATCTGGACATTCAGCAGGATCATATTTTAAATCACCTAGTGCGGATATGATGATGATCATCATCATCATCCTGATCTTTCGAGAGGGTTACCTTGGCCGCAAAGGGGTCATATTACATGCACCACCCGATCATCTTCCTTAGGTGACCCGATATTATATTTATCCCCTGATCTTAACGAAACATGATGGTGATGTCATCTTTTGCATTTTAATGAAGCCCGAATATGACGATGACGTCACCATGATTTTCCTTTCCTCAGCAGCAGGATCATATTCCAAATCCTCCTATTTTCCTTCGACATGATGATGACGATGATGTCTTTCTTTCCCCAATATGCAGAAGCGAAACATCCTGATGTGCTTTTCATCAGAGCATTCAGAAGGGAGGAGCATCATATTTCACGATATCCTGCAGCTAGATAGAAGACATAGAGTTGATCATCATCATGATTTTTGGCGTCGGTATAACTGTTGCCGTCGGCCTAAGGTAAAATTGTCACCCTGATCATATGTGGTCACACCGATACGAATATGATGATGACCCGAAACATACAA
This sequence comes from Cunninghamia lanceolata, assembly GCA_027924645.1. Classification (NCBI taxonomy): domain Eukaryota; kingdom Viridiplantae; phylum Streptophyta; class Pinopsida; order Cupressales; family Cupressaceae; genus Cunninghamia; species Cunninghamia lanceolata. Next base: position 1,221,654 of record BSBN01000201.1, on the reverse strand, counting down.
ATAGAGCATGCAAAGCCGGATTTGAAATAATTAGTTAAAAGCGATTGATTCCTTGTATATTCTGCGATGTATATGCATGATCATATTTGAACCCGATATACAGAAAATGGGCGGGAAAACAGAGCAATAGAAATTTGAAAGCCGACTGCCTGATTTCTAGTCAACGATGGTTGACCCGAGTGTTTTGATGCTGTTTATGCATTAAGTGCATAATTTTCCACTGATTTGAAGCTCGATTGCCTGTAGCTGTACATTTTGGAGGCTTGTTTAATAAAATGTTTAAATTCTTGTTGTTTATCCACATGATGAACTTAATGTTTGTCTGTTTACTTGCAGGAAGTCATGATGCTGCTGAAGCTGAGCATTGTATGGTTGCACATGGAGGCAACATGAACTAGAAATGAGGAGGATATTGTCAAATATGTTGTTTGCCAGCTGGAGACCGAATCAAGTTAAAGATGCTGGAATATTCTATGCCAGCTGTACATTTGCCAACTGGCGAAGCATGTGCTTTTCATCTGGACCGTTGATTGTTATGAGAGGATCCTGATCCTTAGATCATTGTAACTGTTTTCCGGCATTTGTTCTATATAAAGGCCAGAACCTGATACATTAAGGGGGAGATTAATACACAGACGCATCTGGCGCATTAAGGCCAATTACTGTAGAATCAATTAGGAGATTGGATTACGGAGACTAATGAGGATAGAATTGTTGAAATGTCAAGGTTCTTTCTTCAGATCACTGTAAATGTACCTGTTCTTGAGCATACTGAATGGATATGAAGTTTCAGATTACATCCTGATTGTAAATTTTACGTAATCTTCTGTTGATTTCTGGATATGTATTGGTGAATGCTGTGTTCAACTGGAAGCGCTTTCATTTCATTGCATGTTGTTATCAACTTTTCCTTTGAAGATTTGCACTAGATCATGCGGATTTGTGGAATGTCCTGGTGAAGTATGATTTTTAGTTTCCTTCTTTTCATTGCATGTATGGGAGCTTGTATGTGGATCAGTGATCTAAGTCAAGTAGTTTTGGGAATCTCATTCTTTAACCCTTTTCCTTTTTTTAATTTCATAAATTCATCACCATAACTGCAGATCATGATAAATAACAAGAAGAATAGAGAAATATGCTGAAATCCCGTAGGTAACTGAAAATCATTAGCATATTTGAGTTAAATGCATGCAGTATTGAAAATATCATGCAAAGAATTGCAAATAATGATAGAAATCATGCAAATATCAGCCTGTAGGCACATTATTTGACTAAATTTACAGTGCAGAGGTAGAATTGTTGGAGATTTATGCAGAGCAAACATCCAGAGCAGGATATTTGGATGATGATGATGAACTTTGCAGAAATACGTAAGGCCCCTGAATGGAAAAGAGCAACACACATCAACCACTGAGTAACGTCAGTAGATTAAGACCTAATCAACGAAGACTTGGGATCATGAATTCTCTGAATTCATCGTATCTTTCAAGATGAGTAAAGGTTGTTGTGTAACTTTTATTCTATGTTTGTGAATGACTAACATCATGACCAACATAAATTGGCGCTAGAAGGAGGGCAGCTGAGCTGTTTCTCAGCATCATCAACAGAAGGAGGGCCGAACATCAGCAGAACATCATGATCATGATTTAGAAGGAGGGCTTGATAATAGATACTCCTGTTCAATTGAAGTGATATCCCCTGCTTTTGTTTAGCAACTTGCTTTAAATCTCGCAAACATATATGCAGGCCCCTCGCTTCTAACGCAACATAAATTAGCGCTAGAAGGAGGGCTGAGCTGTGAATTTTTGGATTTCCGCAAATATTGCATAAATATTTCAGCATTTCAGCTAAATGTCTGCAAATATCTCTTATCTGAGATGTTTTGGTTGTACCTTTGCAAAGATCTAGCCCAAAGCATCAAAGATTAGTTTGATTTTCTAAACTTTCAAGTTTTATTCTGAGATATGATAGATCTCCTTAAAATTTCAAAATACTAAAAAATTGAAAAATATAGTCTCATTTTGATGGATGTATATGAAGGCAATTGTCAAATTAACATTCCTTTATTTCAGGAAACTTTAAATAGGCAGCTTTACCCTCACAGTTTGTCTAACTTTGGTTTATCTACCTGTTGCAGGATACACCAGACTGCGGAACACAGTGAAATAAATTGTTTAACTTTCCTTACAAGGTTGGATTTATACTTGAAAGGATTAATATTCTTTCTGGATGTGTTCAGGGCCGGAATCTGGCAGGAAAATGAAGAAATTTGCCAGGAAAATGAAGAAATTTGCCAGGAAAATGAGGAAATTCTGGAGCAACAAGCAGATGCAGCACCAGAAGTTATTAATTGTCCAGACACTGAAGTGGATCGTTCTGAAGATTTTGAATTATACTTGTCTAGAAATATACAGTGTAGTCAAATATTAGGTTTATCCACTGATGATGTTCTGATTGAAAGCTGGTGCAGATTACATGATGAAGAGCATTCAGAGAGAGATTGCTACCCTTGCTTGATCATGCTGAAAAAGACTCTAGAAAATACAATAGCTGAGTCGGTTCCAGAAGGTAAAGAAGAGGAAACATCTTTCCTGGATTCATTTTATGGTGAGATTGATAGGAGTTCTCTACTTCCTAATACAAGTAAGGATCAGTCAGTATGCAGGTATGAATCTTGTGAAAATTTTAGAGAAGAAATCACTCATCAGGATAATATTTTTGATTCTGATCCTAATACTTTTGATAAAGAAGATGAAACATCTTTCCTGGAGTCATTCTATGGTAAAGAGAAGTGTAAACAGATAGTAGAACAGTTTAAATACACTACTGCTGATGATGAAGTTCCTATAGTAGTAACTCAGGGAGTCATAGAGAAGAAAATAAATGCTGATTTATTACCTGACTTCTTTAAATTAAATGATCAAATGCAAGAATGTTGCAGATTAATGGAACCAGATCCTTTACTAGATAAAAGATGTGAATTATTTAATGAACAATTCCTGAAAGATGAAGATGTAGAAGACTTTGGAGTTGTTGTGCATAACCAGATGTCACTCCAGAAATATTTTGAAAATGAAATAGGGGAGTGTCCTTATCAAGTGAAAGTTGTTTCTCTTTTACAGTCACATGATTTAGAAATGATAAATTTCTGTATATCAGGTTATGATGATAAAAATACTTATTTAGATGCTGATGTGCAGGAAATTGAAGAAAATATTGAGAAATTTCTTGAACTGGAGGATAAATTAAACATCCAGAATGAAGGGATAAAGTTGGATAAAAATGAAGAATTAATACATCAAGAGTCATACATCCTTCAATTTGAAGAGAGACCAGGCACTGAGCCAAGCAGTGAAAATATAGAATTAAATGGAGGACCAATTGCCAATGAAGAAGCATGTCCAGCAAAATCAGAAATACACCAGGTTGTATTTCTCCTTTCCACAGTAAATGATGTTGAATACTATTTTAATTATGAAAATTCAGGAGATAAGACATGCATATGGATTAATCATGAACATGATGAGCTTCCTCAGTTGCTGATCATCAAGAGTTGTTCTGTTGAATATAGTGAATTCAGAATATCAGAATATTTTTCAGAATATAAAGATAAATTTGCTAGGTTGAGAACCATAACTGATACCCTGATGCTCCTGCACAATCAAAAGAAGTATGCAAATACAGGTGTACTTAGGTCATTTTCTGGTTTTTGTTTGCCTAGTAGTAGTAGTTTCCTTTTTGTAGGTTAGTTGTTTGTACAGTTTGCTTGTTTTGCTTTCTTGTTCTGTTCCTGTTGTTTCCTTTTTGTAGGTTAGTTGTTTGTATAGTGTTTCTTCTGTTTTGTGTTGTTTTGGTTGAGTTTTTGTTTTGGTAAGTCAAGATGATGCACTTCATCACCTAAGAAAATAACTAAATTGTTAAGATTCAAGTGATGAGATCAGATTTAGATATAGATTGTAATTCATTCTGATAAATATTCATGATCAAGTTTTATAATATCTTTTCATCAGGTGCCTTTTCTTGTCCAAAGTGAATCAAACACAATGAAACACCTAACAACCTTGGGCTTGTTGAAGATATGAGTATAGGTGTTAAGTGAAAAATCTAAAGGGACTCCCTTGCTACCAATACAATCTCCAACCTAAAGCTGCAAGAGACCATACCTTGTACAAATGAGCTGACATGATGATATCAGATATATAAATAAAAAAAATATAAACAATAAACTTAGGCCATCTAAGTAACTCTACCGGGGCTATAGACGCCTGCTGGCAGTGGGGCTCTACTTAGGGAGATTGTATAGATAACCTTGCCGGGGCTATGAATGCCTGCTGGCAGCAAGGCTCTATCCAGGTTGGCTATGAGGGATGATCTCCAACTATGTAGTTTAACACCAGTTACTTATATTTTCAACTTGCTTTCAAGATGAGGATAATTAATCATATGCACACACATGATCCTTTGTTAGCACTGTTCCCTTGATGAAACTTTATCATTCAAAGATCATGATGATTTTACTTAGAAAGAATTAGAATACTATAGATGAATATGATCATTTCACTTGAATCATTTGAATTTTGTTGTTTTCTTTGGTGGCAAGTTGTTGTGTGGTTACACAACACGCCCCATTTTGCATTATCAAAACAGGGACCCAACTTTTGGCTTGGCTTGTGTTGTCTGCTTTCTGGCGGTTTGGTAAAAATAGGTCAGGTGCATCATCATCATGAAGGTCAGGATGAGGTTGGTCATCATCATGAGGTTAGTTTGTCAAAGTTCATATTTTGTTTCTATGACCTCATATTTAGAAAGAGCTTGAAATTCCATGCAGGTTTGCCTTTTACATCACTTGAAAATTCGTCCATATGAGGGAGTTATGCACAGTCAAAGTTTTGGTCAAACCTGATATTCGCAAGAAGAGGGTCATATTTTATAAACTCAGTTTTGATGTATGAAGAACATCATCATCATATTTGAAACGCCCCCCGATAATATCCTGAGGTTGAAACATCCGGACGTCAACTTTAAGTCATAGTAAGTTTTCCCCGTCGAGCGGTCTTTTGTATCGCGAAAGGTCATCATCATGATCTTGGTCTATCACCCGATAAAAATCATGCAGTCCCAATATCCGGACGTCAATCTTAAGTGATAGTGTGTTTTACCCATCAAATGACCTTGGGCACATCGCGAGCATCATGATATTTTAACATCACCCGATATTATAATATCATGCTGATATTATAATATCACCCTACTTAGAAAATCCATCGTCTGCATAATTTGCATGCGCACGTCAAAGTCCTGGTGATCATCCTGATCTTTCAAGGTAGGATCATATTTCATATCCTCCTGATCTCCTTTTGCACAATCATGATGATCACCCTATCTTTTAGGGAGGGTGATATTCCATTCCTAAGTCATGTTGTCAAGATCATCATGATCTCGTCTACCCGACATTTCGTAATGTCCTCCTGCCGAGAAATATAACCTTTTGCAAATATCCTGATGACGTCATCCCGATCTGATAAACGAAGAAGCAAATATCAGGATGACATCATCATCATTTTTCCTTCGGCAAGATATTTTCCAAAACATGATCCGGTTCGCGAATATGATGATGACGTCATGTTCTAAGATTAACAAAAGCCCCGGATATCCTGATGACGTCATCTGGACATTCAGCAGGATCATATTTTAAATCACCTAGTGCGGATATGATGAAGATCATCATCATCATCCTGATCTTTCAAGAGGGTTACCTTGGCCGCAAAGGGGTCATATTACATGCACCACCCGATCATCTTCCTTAGGTGACCCGATATTATATTTATCCCCTGATCTTAACGAAACATGACGGTGACGTCATCTTTTGCATTTTAATGAAGCCCGAATATGACGATGACGTCACCATGATTTTCCTTTCCTCAGCAGCAGGATCATATTCCAAATCCTCCTATTTTCCTTCGACATGATGATGACGATGATGTCTTTCTTTCCCCAATATGCAGAAGCGAAACATCCTGATGTGCTTTTCATCAGAGCATTCGGAAGGGAGGAGCATCATATTTCACGATATCCTGCAGCTAGATAGAAGACATAGAGTTGATCATCATCATGATTTTTGGTGTCGGTATAACTGTTGCCGTCGGCCTAAGGTAAAATTGTCACCCTGATCATATGTGGTCACACCGATACGAATATGATGATGACCCGAAACATACAAATAGAGCATGCAAAGCCGGATTTGAAATAATTAGTTAAAAGCGATTGATTCCTTGTATATTCTGTGATGTATATGCATGATCATATTTGAACCCGATATACAGAAAATGGGCGGGAAAACAGAGCGATAGAAATTTGAAAGCCGACTGCCTGATTTCCAGTCAACGATGGTTGACCTGAGTGTTTTGATGCTGTTTATGCATTAAGTGCATAATTTTCCACTGATTTGAAGCTCGATTACCTGTAGCTGTACATTTTGGAGGCTTGTTTAATAAAATGTTTAAATTCCTGTTGTTTATCCACATGATGATGAACTTAATGTTTGTTTGTTTACTTGCAGGAAGTCATGATGCTGCTGAAGCTGAGCATTGTATGGTTGCACATGGAGGCAACATGAACCAGAAATGAGGAGGATATTGTCAAATATGCTGTTTGCCAGCTGGAGACCGAATCAAGTTAAAGATGCTGGAATATTCTGTGCCAGCTGTACATTTGCCAACTGGCGAAGCATGTGCTTTTCATCTGGACCATTGATTGTTATGAGAGGATCCTGATCCTTAGATCATTGTAACTGTTTTCCAGCATTTGTTCTATATAAAGGCTAGAACCTGATACATTAAGGGGGAGATTAATACACAGACGCATCTGGCGCATTAAGGCCAATTACTGTAGAATCAATTAGGAGATTGGATTACGGAGACTAATGACGATAGAATTGTTGAAATGTCAAGGTTCTTTCTTCAGATCACTGTAAATGTACCTGTTCTTGAGCATACTGAATGGATATGAAGTTTCAGATTACATCCTGATTGTAAATTTTACGTAATCTTCTGTTGATTTCTGGATATGTACTGGTGAATGCTGTGTTCAACTGGAAGTGCTTTCATTTCATTGCATGTTGTTATCAACTTTTCCTTTGAAGATTTGCACTAGATCATGCGGATTTGTGGAATGTCCTGGTGAAGTATGATTTTTAGTTTCCTTCTTTTCATTGCATGTATGGGAGCTTGTATGTGGATCAGTGATCTAAGTCAAGTAGTTTTGGGAATCTCATTCTTTAACCCTTTTCCTTTTTTTAATTTCATAAATTCATCACCATAACTGCAGATCATGATAAATAACAAGCAGAACAGAGAAATATGCTGAAATCCCGTAGGTAACTGAAAATCATTAGCATATTTGAGTTAAATGCATGCAGTATTGAAAATATCATGCAAAGAATTACAAATAATGATAGAAATCATGCAAATATTAGCTTGTAGGCACATTATTTGACTAAATTTACAGTGCAGAGGTAGAATTGTTGGAGATTTATGTAGAGCAAACATCCAGAGCAGGATATTTGGATGACGATGATGAACTTTACAGAAATACGTAAGGCCCCTGAATGGAAAACAGCAACACACATCAACCACTGAGTAACGTCAGTAGATTAAGACCTAATCAACGGAGACTTGGGATCATGAATTCTCTGAATTCATTGTATCTTTCAAGATGAGTAAAGGTTGTTGTGTAACTTTTATTCTATGTTTGTGAATGACTAACATCATGACCAACACTACCTCCCACATATCTGTTGGAATTAGTTTAGACAACTGAGAGGGGGGGTGAATCAGTTGTCTCACAAATTTAACCTTTTCTTCTTTTAACCTGCTTTATCAACTTACAATCAGATTAATGATGTAAACATTAAAGCATGAATCAACAACACATGAGCAAAAACAAATTGAACACACATAACACTAGGATTTTTATGTGGAAACCTGGTTAAGGGAAAACCACAATGGCGGTTAACCCACAAGATTCGTACCCTATTAAAAGTACTTAAAAGAAATGAAAAGGCACTTGCCTTAGGGCTCACTACCCAAAGCTCACTGCTCAGAGAGGCTCACTACCTACAGGAGGCTCACTGCCTATAGGAGGCTCACTGCCTACAAGATTTTATTTTTAATATAGAGATAATGAACTAAGAAATAACATCTTTTTCATGCCTAGTTCAGTCCCACTGAAATCTTACTTAAACTTCTGTTCTGCCCCCAAATACTTCTTTATTGTCTCTTCATCCTTTACTACCCTTGTTCTTTTGCTCCTCCTCTTCTCTACTCTACTTTTGAACCTTTCTTAGGATTTGATCATTTTCACACAAGAATGATTTTCCACAATTCAACTACATACCTTTATATGCTTCATCAACCTTGGAATACACATCAAAGTTGGCATTACAAATATCTAGCTTAATGCGAATCACTATGATGTTGGCCAAACATAACTAGGACTTAATTCTTCTTTAATCAACATGCCATGCTTCCTAAAATTGCTCTTAGATTATCTGCAACATGCTTGAATCATCTGGTCGGCCAAGACTGGGAAGAATAGCAACATTAAGGAAGAAACCTTCAACAATGAACTCAAACTTCAATGCGGACCTTCAATGCCTCAGTTAAATGATCCAGAGATCTCCACAAGCACATTGAATTCAACAAGAACATCTGTACTCCTCCAAATCATTAGAATCACTTGTATCTTCATCCAAAACCTCAAGAACACTATCTGTCATTACTGTCACACTAGAAAGATTCCTTATAGACCTCCAAACCATGAAACATTGGAGTTGATGATACACATTGACTTCCCAATGATGCCTCTAGATCCATAGATCATAATATTTCAATGAGGTGCAATATAGACCAATTTACTGTCACTCTGTCTCTTCTGATCACAAAAAAACTTAGTTCTACTCAGATGGTCATAGCTTCTTCAAATCTTCATGCAGACCTCTCAGATCTTAACTAGAGCTAATTGAGACAATCCTCTACACAACCATATGGTCTGCATCCATTGATCTTTATTAATTTTCTCAATATCCTCAACATTCCAGCCTTCTAAGTAGGCAATAAAATAGGATACAGTTGACACCAATGGCAACAAGAATATGTTGACATTAATGACAACACTGATTGGGCACATATTTGTAACAATCTCCATCTTTGTCATTGATGGCAACATATAATGTAAAAAATTGATTCAGCCATCAAGACAAGAACTTCTCCCCCTTTCTCTTATCACTTCTACAACTACTTTCTTCACTGCTCCCGCTTTCATCAGCAACTAGTTTTTCACATGATTTCTCTCCCCCTTTGACATCAATAGCAAAGGGGACATATTTGCAATCTTTTCTCCCTCCTTTTGTTTTAGACTGATCTCATACTAACTAGTCCCCCTAAGTAGTATCTCCTTAACATCAATCCAAATCACAAGATATGACAGTGAATTTCACTGGCTAATGCACCCTAGTGCATCTTAGTTCTAATCAGGAGAGGTAATAACCCCTAACTTCTCTCTGAGATACTCAAAAGTATCTTTGGGTAGAGGCTTAGTGAAAATATCTGCAATCTGATCCTTTGAAGAAACAAACTCCAATCTGACTTCATTCTCATTAACCTTCTCTCTCAAAAAGTGAAACTTGATTGATATGTGCTTTGTCTTTAAATGCAACACCAGATTCTTTGAGATGCTTATTGGACTTGAATTATCATAGAAGATTGTGACAGGTTCCTCAAACATAATTCTAATGTCGTTCAGCATTTGCTTCATCCATAGAACTTGAGTGCAATTATTTGATGCTACTATATATTCTACCTCTGTTGTAGATAGAGATATTGCCTCTTGCTTTTTGCTCAGCCAAGAAACCAATCTTCTTCCTAAGAATAATGCACCACTACTAGTGCTTTTTCTGTCATCCACATCTCCTACCCAATCAACATTTGTATATGCATGAAGAGTGAATTCATTATCCTTTGGATACCATAAGCCATAATCAATTGTCTCTTTGAGATATCTAAAAATTCTCTTGACTACTACAACTTGGTATTCTTTAGGATCAACTTGAAATCTAGCAACAAGTCCAACTGCATTCATCATATCAGGTCTGGTTTGAGTTAGATAAAGTAGTCCTCCAATCATTGATCTATACCTTTTCTAATCTGCCTTGGGTGAATCATCATCTTTACTTAACTTGCATCCAGTTATCATAGGAGTACTTACTAGTTTTGACTCCTCCATTCGAAACTTTTTCAACAATTCTCTCACATACTTAGACTAAGATATGAAGATACCTTTATTTGACCGAGTGATTTGTAGACCTAGGAAGAAATTCATTTCACCAAACATGGACATCTCAAATTCACTTTGCATTTGATCAGCAAATGTTTTGCACATACTCTCATTTCCACCAAAAACGATATCATCAACAAATACTTCAACAATCAGAATATTCTTATGATCAATCTTGAAGAAAAGATTACTGTCAGTAATACCTTTTCTATAACCTAGCTTTAGCAAATACTTATCTAATCTTGCATACCAGGCTCTTGGGACTTGTTTGAGTCCATACAATGATTTCCTCAACCCGTAGACCATATCTCTCTGATCAGACAACTAAAATCCTTCTGGTTGCTCAATGTAGACTTCTTCTAACTCTCTGTTTAGAAATGTTGACTTGACATCCATCTGATAGACCTTGAAATCTTTATAAGCAGCAAAAGCAAGAAATAATCTGACTGCCTCTATTCTTTCCACTGGAGCAAAAGTTTCTTCAAAATCAATTCCTTCTACTTGAGAATATCCTTTGCATACCAACCTTGCTTTGTTTCTTACAACTTCACCATCTTCATTTAGTTTATTCTGGAAGACCCATTTAGTTCCAATCACATTTTTGTCCTTAGGTCTAGAAACATGATTCCAAGTGTGATTCTTTTTTATTTGCATTAATTCTTCTTCCATTGCTTTTATCCAATTTTTGTCTTTACAGGCTTCACTTACTGATTTTCGTTCAATCTTTGAAATCAAACAAATTTCTTCTTGATCTTCAACAATTCTTATCCTAGTTAGAACACCTTTATTTCTATCTCCTATGATTTGATCTTCAGGATGATTCATCCTTACATACCTAGGAGTTTCAGGATTTGCTTGAACTTCTATTTCTTGAGCTTTTTCCTCAACTTCTGCACTATCCTCTTGAGTCACTAGATTTTCTAGATCAATCTGGATCTGAATCTAGGTTTGAACTTGCCTTCCTTGACTTTGATTTTTATTTTGATCATATGAATCATATCCACAAGACCTGGAATGTCCTTCTTTGCTCTCATCAACTCTAACATTTGCACTTTCAACAATCTTTTTCAATCTTTTGTTAAAGCACCAATATGCCTTGCTTTGACTGGAGCAACCCAAAAATATCCCTTCATCACTTCTTTCTTTAAACTTGCCTAGATCCTTATCTCTTTTGATATAGCACTTACTACCAAAAACTCTGAAATACTTCACAGTAGGAGGATGACCAAACCATAGTTCATAAGGAGTCTTACTAGAATTGCCTTTGATCTGCACCCAGTTAAGAGTGTAGATAGTAGTACTCACAACTTCTCTCCAATAAACTTGTGGAACATTTGTTTCCATCATCATGGTCCTGGTAGCTTATTGAATGGTCCAATTCTTTCTTTCCAAAACTCCATTTTGCTAAGGAGTCCTAAGAGTAGATAACTGTCTTTTTATTCCTTGCTTCTCACATAATGTATCAAACTCACCAGAGGTAAACTCTCCACCTCTGTCAGATCTCAAACACTTTATCTTCACACCAATCTCATTCTCCACCATGACCTTGAACACTTTGAATTTGTCAAGGGCTTCTAATTTCTCTTTCAATAAGGTTACCCACATCATCTGAGAGTAATCATCAATCAGCAACATAAAATATCTGTCTCCTTCCACTCCTAATTCTAGTAGGACTACAAAGATCAGTATGCACAAGTTCCAACAATCCACTTGATGACTATTCTTTACTCTTGAATGAAGTTTTGTTCTATTTACCCAATTGACATTCTCTGCACATGCTATCAAGTTTCACAAGTTTTGGAAGATCTCTCACAGCCTAAGTAGAACTTATCTTGACAATATTATCAAAATTCACATGACACATTCTCCTATGCCACAACCAACTTTGATCTGTCTGAAAAATCAAACAACTTTTGCCAGAACTACTTAAATGAAAGATGTTACCTCTAGTTTGAGTACCAGATGCAATTTCAGTTCCGGAGCTTTCCAAGATTTTGCATTTTCCATCCTTGAATCAGAGATCATAACCCTTGTCAACCAACTATCCAACATTGAGAAGATTATGCTTCAGTCCTTCCACATACAAAACATCATTGGTGTTATTATTACTATCAAAAGAGATGGATCCTCTGCCACGGATTCTACTAGCTTAGTTGTCTCTAAATTTCACAATTCCACCTTCATATTTTTCAAAGCTTATAAACTTACTTTTATCACCAGTCATATGATGAGAACATCCACTATCAATCACCCATTCATCCTTTCCAACAACCTAAGCAGCCTATTGTGAATTAAGGTGTCTCAACCTTGGTAATTCCTTGCATTATTAATGTTTGTATTTATTATTTAATTGCCTATGTTGTAAATATTTGTAAATTCCAAATTGTCATATTGTGGGATGTGGCATGGTGATGTATCAATCCTACATGGAATATGACAACTTGTAATTTTGTCCTCACATGAGGAGATAGGCATCCCACTTTGTGGTAGGAGGATTTTTCCATGTGTCGGCATCTTCCATGTTGTGTAAGTGAATCTTGACTAAAATAGTTATGACAAATTCCTATGACAGAACCTATGACATGTAAGAGTTGAAAATAGAAGGTTGTAAGATAGGTGAAGACACGTGTCATGAAGCATCTTTGAAAAAGGCATATTTGGGTGCCCTAATGTGGACTATGACATGTTGTAAGAGAATATGCTATTTATAGCCTATGTATGATAGATTCTCTTAAAACTATAAGTTGTAACCACTATGACAGATTCTATGGCGGTCGTAAGTGTCGTAAGAACATCTGTTATAGCCCATTTTGGAAATAGGCAACCTCTTTGGGATGGGAGCTATGGACAAGTGTTAAGCACATTCTACAATGTTGACCAAGTGTCCTTAGGTGTGGGTTTTGGTCCATGAAGCCAAGTTGGACGCCCATCCCAAGAAAGGTCCAATATTGCCTTGTATTTTCTATATAAATAGGTGCTTGGAGGAGTAGAGGTATCACAAGTTTTACAAGTACTATTATACTACTAGTTTGACTCTAGACATGAGTGTTGAAGACCATTGAATCTTGCATAGCAAGTGTATTGTAAACATATTTCAGATTTGTTAATACATTGTGTAGGTTTCTGAGTGTGGGGTTTTTCACCCAATAAGGGTTTTCCCCACCGTAAATCTTTGTCTCTCTTCTTTTGTCTTCTTTCTGGTTCATGTGTATTGCTGCAATATCTTGTTTATGTGTTACATATTGTTGTATTTGTAAAGATTAATTTGAATTTGCATAGCCCTCTCCTCATTAGATTAGTGTAGGAAGCGATTTCCACATACCTAGCTTCCTTTCAGTTGGTATCAAAGCTTGCTCACCTTTGGTCCTAGTTGTTGGGTAGGGGTTTTCTGAGCTGATCTTAAGTTGAGTGGAAGCCTATGCAGAGTATTCTAAATCTTATTGCAGCACAGAGATGGCAAGCACATCCGAAAGGATAGAGGTGGAGAAATTCAATGGCACAAATTTTGAGTTATGGAAGCTCAAGATGGAAGACATTCTTGTAGACTGAGACCTATGAGAAACTGTATCTGATGTAAAACCAACTATAATGTCACAAAGTGATTGGGATCTAAAGGATCAGAAGGCTAAGGGTCTCATAAGACTCAATTTAGCTGATTCTATCCTGTTGAATGTCCATTAGGAGAAGAGCACAAAATACCTTTGGAAGAAGTTGTGAGATGTTTATCAGGCTAAATCCCTGGTGAACAAACTTTTCCTGAGAAAGAAGTTGTATTCTCTTCAAATGGAGGAAGGAGGATCCATTGCTGAGCATATGAATGTCTTTAACTTTCTCGTTGTATAATTGACATCCGTTGGTGTGAAGATGGAGGAGGAGGATCATTGTATGACCTTGTTTTATTCTTTTCTGGACTCATGGGATCATCTTGTCATGGCTATTGGAAGCACCACATCCACATTCAAAATGGAAGAAGTGGTATCTTCGCTATTATCCGAAGAGATGTAGAGAAAGTCTTCTGACGTAGCTAAAGAGGCTCTTGCAGTTCGTGGAAGACCCAAGGAGAAAGGGAAAAAGAAGGACAAAAAAGTTAAGAAGGGTAGATCCAAATCCCGTGGGAGATCCAAATCTCTTGGAAAGTCCAAGGCTCTTTGTTGGAACTGTGGGAAAACTAGGCATTTTCGAAAGGAATGCAAGGAGGAGAAGAAGAAGAAGAAGAAAGCTCCTAATTCAGATTCTGACAAGTCACAAGAAGATGGTGATGCTTTCATTGCAACCTTGGCAACCCATGCATCTAATGATGTGTGGCTGATTGACTCTAGTGCATCATTCCACATGACCTCACATCGAGACTAGTTTACCAAGTATGAGGAGTTCGACGGTGGAAAGGTGTATCTAGGTGATGACTCTCATCTAAAGATTGTTGGTCGTGGAAGAGTCTTTATCCAATTCCCTGATGGATGAGTGAAGGGGATCTCTGGGGTTATGTACATCCCAAGCTTAGCACAGAAACTGCTTTCTATAAGTATGTTGAATGATGCAAATGTCCAGGTTATCTTTTCAAAAGAAAGATGCAAGATGACTAGAGGAGCTATGGTGCTTGCTAAGGGTACTAGGAGAGGTACTATGTTTCATCTGGAAGCATGCATTGCACAATGCAATAGTTCTTCTGACTCAAAGAAGAAGGTAGTAGTCACTTCATCCCCACCATATGAACGAGCAGTGAATAAATCTATTGCTTCTAATTTTGATGGTTGTAACCATGCATTGGAAGTTAAACTTCCTCCTGAAAAGACAATGTTATGGCATAAGAGATTTGGCCACATTGGTGAGAAGGGTCTGCATACCCTAAAAAATAAGAACCTCATTGAGGGGTTAGATGATTGTAATCTTGAGTTTAACTTTTGCAAACATTGCATTTATGTAAAACAAAATTGTGTTTAGTTTTACTCAAGTTCTCACAAGTCTTCTCGTTTATCAGACCTTATTCATTCTAATGTGTTTGGTCCTATTAAAGTTCCTTCATTATTAAAGTCTATATATTTTGTATCTTTTATAGATGATTACAGTAGAAGAACATGGATTTATTTTCTCAGAAGCAAATCTGAAGTCTATAGAAAGTTTAAGGAGTTTAAAGCCTTTGCTGAAAATTAGACTGGTAAAAAGATTAAATGTTTAAGAACTGATAATGGTGGTGAGTTCTATTTTACAAAATTCAATAAATATTGCAAGGAACTTGGAATTGAAAGAAAAAAGACAACTCCATACACCTCGTAGCAAAATGGAGTTGCAGAGAGGATGAACAGGACACTGATGGAGAAGGCTAGGAGTATGCTTAGTGCAGCTAGCCTAGAACAAAAGTTTTGGGCTGAAGCTATTGCCATTACTTCCTATCTAGTAAATAGATCTCCTACATTAGCTCTTGTTGGAAGGACACCCATGGAGGTGTGTTCTTGTAGAAAGCCTTCAATAAGGCATCTTCATGTTTTTGGTTTTGAGGCATATGCACATGTGCCTAGGGAGAAGCGGTCAAAATTGGAGAACAAGGAGGTTAAATGTATCTTCATTGGCTATGGTGTCGGTATGAAAGGATACAAGCTTTGAGATCCTGTGGCTGAAAATGTACTGTATAGCAGAAGTGTAATCTTCAAAGAGCTTACACCTTCTTCCACTATTTTATAGCCAAAAGAAAAAGAAAAGAAAGAGGATGTTGTTCAGTTTCCTGCTACCCCTGAGAAAACTGAACAAAAGACAATATTGGACCTGATGATGAGGAGAGCTCTAGAAGATCTAAAAGCTTAGATGAAGAAGATGAACCTCAACCTCAGCCCTTGAGGAGGTCTACATGGATAAGAAAGCAACCTGAAAGGTTTGGTTTTACATTTCTTGATTCTAGTTGTGCTTAAGCTTTACTCACTAATAGTGATGAACCTAGAACTATATCAGAGGCTTTGGACATGAAAGATGCAGGTTCCTGGAAGGAGGTCATGGAGGATGAAATGGCTTCTTTGGAAAAGAATCAAACTTGGGACTTGGTGCCTTTTCCTCTTGTATGGAAAGCTGTTGGATGCAAATGGGTGTTCAAGAAGAAAATTGGTACAGATGACAGTGTTGAGAAGTATAAGGCCAGATTAGTTGAGAAGGGGTATTCACAAGTGGAGGGTATAGATTATGGTGAGATCTTCTCTCCCATTGCAAAGCTGACATCCATTCAATTCTTGTTGTCTCTTGCAGCAGCTTATGACTTGGAGGTAGAACAGATGGATGTGAAGACAGCTTTCCTTCATGGTGATTTGGAGGAAGAAATCTACATGTCACAGCCAAAGAATTACATGGTGAAAGGTAAAGAAAATTTGGTTTGCAAATTAAAGAAGTCTTTGTATGGTTTGAAGAAGTCTCCTAGGAGGTGGTACTTGAAGTTTGATGCCTTTGTGTTGTCAATTGGATTTGTGAGATTGAAATCAGATCATTGTGTGTACTTTAAGTTTGATGGTGATTGTATTCTCATTGTTGTATTGTATGTTGATGATATGTTGCTCATTGGGAAGGGTAAGAATATGATTTCTGATTTCAAATCTCAGTTGTTAACATAGTTTGAAATGAAAGATTTATGGGCAGCCAGGTACATTCTAGGAATGGAAATTAGAAGAGAGAGAGCTAACAAAATACTTTGGTTAAGCCAGAGTAAGTATGTGAAGACCGTGTTGGATAGGTTGAGCATGGCAAATTGTAGATCATTGTGTGTTCCTATTTCTTTGGGGACAAAGTTATCTATTGGGGATTGTCCAAAATCTCCTAGTGAGGTGGAGGACTTGGCAGTTAGATGTATGCTATGGTCTATACAAGACCAGACATTGCCCAAGCAGTGGGAGTCCTTAGTCAATTTATGGCTAATCCTGGATGGGTTCATTGGGATTCAGTTAAGCGAGTGTTCATATATTTGAGGGATACTTCTGAGTATTCCATATGTTATCATGGTAATGTTATAGGACCTCTGAATTCTGTTGATATTCATGAATTTATGGATTTAGATTGGATAGGTGATATTGATAGCAGGAGATCCACTAGTGCTTATGTGTTTACACTGTTTGGTGGTGCTATTAGTTGGATGAGTAAGTGACAACCTATGGTTTCTTTGTCCACAATAGAAGCTGAGTATATGGCAGTAACTCATGCTTGTAAGGAAGCCATTTGGATTAAGAGATTGTGTTCAGATATTGGTGTTGATGCAGGTCAGATCATGATCGGTTGTGACAGTCAGAGTGTGATTTGCCTTGCGAAGAATCCAACTTTCCATGCCAAAACAAAGCATATTGATGTTCAATTTCACTTCGTATGAGACATGGTAGAGGATGGGAAGGTAAATTTGGAGAAGGTAGATACCTCAAAGAATGTTACAGATGCATTGATGAAGCCAGTGAGCATAGAGAAGTTTAGATGGTGTTCGGAGTCTATGGGCCTCTCAACCTATAGCAGTTAAATCCTGTTATTCTATTGGCTCTTACAATGTGTTCGACAAGTGGGAGAATGTTGGGAATTAAGGTGTCTCAACCTTGGTAATTCCTTGATTTATTAATGTTTGTATTTATTATTTAATTGCCTATGTTGTAAATATTTGTAAATTCCATATTGTCATATTGTGGGATGTGGCATGGTGATGTGTCAATCCTACATGGAATATGACAAGTTGTAATTTTATCCTCACATGAGGAGATATGCATCCTACTTTGTGGTAGGAGCATTTTGCCATGTGTCGACATCTTCCATGTTGTGTAAGTGAATCTTTATCAAAATGGTTATGACAGATTCCTATGACAGAATCTATGACATGTAAGAGTTGGAAATAGAAGGTTGTAAGACAGGTGAAGACATGTGTCATGAAGAATATTTGAAAAAGACATATTTGGGTGTCCCAAGGTGGACTATGACATGTTGTAAGAGAATATGTTATTTATAGCCTATGTATGACATATTCTCTTACAGCTATAAGTTGTAACCGCTATGACAGATTCTATGACAGTCGTGAGTGTCATAAGAGCATTTGTCATAGCCCATTTTGGAAATAGGTGACCTCTTTGGGATGGGAGCTATGGAAAAGTATCAGGCACATTCTACAATGTTGACTAAGTGTCCTTAGGAATGGGTTTTGGTTCATGAAGCCAAGTTGGTCGCCCATCCCAAGAAAGGTCCAATATTGCCTTGTATTTTCTATATAAACAGGTGCTTGGAGGAGTAGAGGTATCATAGGTTATACAAGTACTATTATGCTACTAGTTTGACTCTAGACACGAGTATTGAAGACCATTGAAGCTTGCATTGCAATTGTATTGTACATATTTCAGATTTGTTAATACATTGTGTAGGTTTCTGAGTGTGGGGTTTTTCACCCAATAAGGGTTTTCCCCACCATAAATCTTTGTCTCTCTTCTTTTGTCTTCTTTCTAGTTCATGTGTATTTTTGTAATATCTCATTTATGTGTTACATATTTCTATAGTTGTAAGGATTAATTTGAATTTGTATAGCCCTCTCCTCATTAGATTAGTGTAGGAAGCGATTTCTGCATACCTAGCTTCCTTTCATAGCCAAGGTACTTTCCACATTTGCACAACTAGTAGATTTAGTAGACACTGGATCTTCTTTTTTGATAGCAATGAACACCTAATCACCTTTAGTGAAACCTCCATGATTAGATTCATCATCTGTGACTCCTTCTTCTCTAGCTTCTTGGACATAGTAACATTTCTTCTAACCTTTATATCTGTTAGGGTTTGGCTTTGAAAATTTCTCTAGACATCTTAAGGCAAAATGACCAATCTTATTATAAGAAAAACATTTGAATGGAAACTTTCATTCATACTTACCAGATCCTCTTGGAATTATTTTGGCAATAAGAGATTCAAGTTCTACAGAATCAATTTCATCATCTTCAAGATCCTTCCTTGCCTTAGCAAATCTGTTTGATCTTCCTGAAGAACTTTCACTTGGATCATATCTTTGTTTTCCATACACACTGGCCTTAAATGCAGATTTAGACTTGGGAAGAGAATCACCAAACTCACTCATTTCAAATGCTGAAAGCTTACCAACTAACTGATCCCTTGTAATAGTTGTCACAGTCCTGATTTCTTCAATGGCAGCAACTTTATGCTTATATGCTACAAGTAAGGATTTGAGCACTTTGGCAACAATCTCTGATTCTTCCAATACTCCACTAGAATTCCTAATACCAGTTACAAGTTCATTTACTTTCTACATGTAGGAAGTAATGTTTTCATTTTCACTCATCGTCAACCTTTCGTACTTACCCTTTAGGCTCTGTAGCTTGACACATTTTACATATTTGTCACCTTCATACACATTTTCTAGTTTTTTCTAGATTTCATGGGCAGTATTCAATTCTAGGACATTTGTCAATTTTGTATTAGTCAAGGCACTCAATAATGCTTCTTTGGCTTGAATATTCCATTCAGCTTCCCTGATTTCATCTAGAGTAGTAGGTCCATTCTTTGAAATCTTATACTCATTCTTTGTTATCAACCAAAAGTCATTACCAATACATTCCAAATGATATTGCATGCATACCTTCCAAAGGGACTAATTTGTTTCATCAAATCTAAGACTTTCCTTCTTATAAGTCAACATCTTGGATCTCCTCAAGAGGTTAAGCTTCTTTTAGAGGATCTGGATCTGATACCAATTATTGGAATTAGTCTAGATAACTGAGAGGGGGGTGAATCAGTTGTCTCACAAATTTAACCTTTTCTTCTTTTAACCTTCTTTATCAACTTACAATCAGATTAATGATGTAAACATTAAAGCATGAATCAATAACACATGAGCAGAAACAAATTGAACACACATAACACTAGGATTTTTACGTGGAAACCCAGTTAAGGGAAAACCATGGTGGGGGTTAACTCACAAGATTCGTACCCTATTAAAAGTACTTAAAAGAAATGAAAAGGCACTTACCTTAGGGCTCACTACCTACAGGAGGCTCATTGCCTACAAGATTTTATGTTTAATACATAGATAATGAACTAAGAAATAACATCTTTTTCATGCCTGGTTCAGTCCCATTGAAAGCTTATTTAAACTTCTGCTCTGCCCCCAAATACTTCTTTATTGTCTCTTCATCCTTTACTACCCTTGTTATTTTGCTCCTCCTCTTCTCTGCTCTACTTCTGAACCTTTTTTAGGATTTGATCATTTTTGCACAAGGATGATTTTCCACAATTCAACTACATGCCTTTATATGCTTCATCAACCTTGGAATACACATTAAGGTTAGCATTACAAACATCTAACTTAATGTGAATCACTATGCTATTGGCCAAACATAACTGGGACTCAATTCTTCTTTAATCAACATGCCATGCTTCATAAAATTACTCTTAGATTATCCGCAACATGCTTGAATCATCAAGTCGACCAAGACTGGGAAGAACAACAACATCAAGGAAGAAACCTTCAACGCCAAGCTCAAACTTCAATGTGGACCTTCAATGCTTCTATCACTTGATCCAAAGATTTCCACAAGCACATTGAATTCAACAAGAACATCTGCACTCCTCCAAATCATCAGAATCACTTATATCTTCATCTGGAACCTCAAAAACACTATCTGCCATGACTGTCACACTAGAAAGATTGCTTGCGGACCTCCAAACCATGAACCACTAGAGTTGATGACACACATTGACTTCCCAATGATGCCTCTAGATCTACAGATCAAAATATTTCATTGTGGAGCAATCCAAACCAATTTCCTGTAACTCTATCTCTTCTAATCATAGTAAAACCTAGTTCTACTCAAATGGTCATAGCTTCATCAAATCTTCATGCAGACCTCTCAGATCTTAAATGGAGCTAGTTTAGATAATCCTCTACACAACCATATGGTTTGCATCCATTGATCTTCATTAATTTTATCAATATCCTCAACATTCCAGTCTTCTAAGAAGGCAATAAAATAGGATACAGTTGACACCAATGGCAACAATAATACGTTGACATCAATGACAACACCGATTGGTCAGATATTTGCAACACTATTGCCCTACCTAGAGGCCACCAACCTGCAATGTTCCACTAACGATGTAGATATAAAGGAATTAGTAGCACCAAAATCAAATAAAATAGCAATGGGGACATCCCTAATCATACCTGCGGTCTCGATCACTGAGGCCTAGAAGTCAGCCTATTAGTTATCAACCACTGCAAACATATGGTGGGAGATATCCACATCCCTAATTATCTACTCTGATCCTCTTGCACAAGGCTATCCCCCTGCCGTAAAGCCATGTGG
The DNA here is from genome assembly GCA_027924645.1 of Cunninghamia lanceolata. NCBI lineage: Eukaryota > Viridiplantae > Streptophyta > Pinopsida > Cupressales > Cupressaceae > Cunninghamia > Cunninghamia lanceolata. Next base: position 1,200,016 of record BSBN01000201.1, on the reverse strand, counting down.
GCACTCTCTGGCTAAATGTCTCACTCCACCACAAACATAACATGGCTCCTGAGCCTCCACCTGTCCAGACTGTGTCCTAACTAACTGTTACTATTCAAATCAACCTATGGACCCCTATGAACCTATGTATGACTACTATGATCTGGCAAGCCCTACAGATGGTCCCTACTGTTGCTAATCCCTACGCAGGCCCTGCTGCTACCGACCATGATTATGACCCCCATGTGCCCTCTGTTGTGGCCTGGACCTCTACTGATACTGCTATTGTGGAGGTCTAGGAGGTAGCGGTGCAGAACTAAATCCTCCCCTCTGAGGTGGTGGTGGTGGTCGGTGGAAACCCTGATGCTGCTGTTGGCTACGGTCCTAAAACTGGGGTGATGAAGTCTGACCCCGACCTTGAATCTCCTCTGCTATGTATGCCTTATCAACAGCCTTAGTCATGGTCTGGGGGTCTGCCATGTGCACTGGTCCTGAGATCCCATGATTCAAACCCCCGATAAATTTGTGAACTAGAAGTTTTTCATCATGGAGGTACTCTGCATATTGTGATAGCTCAATGAACCTACTCTCATACTACACTACAGTGGAACCTCATTACTGCAAGTGATGGAACTCATCAATCTGATGCTGCCTATAGTGATTTGAAAGATAATGCATGTTAAAGTTCTCTATGAAGGTGTCCCATGTAAGAGTATCCAATGATAGGCGACGCTTGTACTCCTCAGTGCACCACCATGTCACCACTGTGTCTCTCAAAAGGTGAATTGCCACACATGCCTTCATGTTTCTCCCATAGGAACGCAACACAAATCACCTATCCAAACTAATGAGCCAAGCCTCAGCCTCGGTTCCCTCTATGGTCCTTGCGAAGGTGGGTGGATTTAGCCTAAGTAAATCCCTAATGGGGTCCCCTTAGTCTCTATGCCCTCTGAAAGGCTCATCCAGCTCCTCTCTCCGTCCATAATCATAATGTCCCTAATAAACCTACTCTATCCTCATAGCCTCCTCTCGCCTCACATGCCGCGGAGGACTCCTACTACGATCTCTGTACGTTGAATCAACCTCCTCTACTATGGTGTTAGGTACCTCTACATACGTCTCAATACATGGCTCCATGCACGGCTCAGCACATGGTTCCACTCATGGCTCTACATGGGGCTCAACACGTGGCTCTACATGCGACTCAGCACGCGGCTCATCATGTGGTGCCTCTCACAGCTCAATGTGGGGCTCTACACGGGGCTCTATATGTGGCTTGACACATGGCTCTGTTGCAACCGATGATAACCTCTCTAAGACTACCTGTAAAGCTTGAAGAATCTGTGGCCCTAAATCAAGTGCTAGTGGTGCCTATGGTTCCTGTGGTACTGGTGGTCCTTGACCCTCAGTGGATGACTCACTATGTATCTCCATAGACATAGTGGCGCATGAACATGCTAGCCTTGATCTAGGAGGCATCCTACAAGAACAAAGTATTTACAAATCAGATGAATTTGTAGAATATATAATGTGCCCAAACAAGCCCAATGTTTAAACTTGGGTCTTATACCAAATGTCATGCCCACATTCCCCATGCGGTCACGACATGCAACACATGTGTCATGTCCACATTTCTCATGTGGTCATGACATAAAATATTAAAAACTTTTCCATGTATACCTAGAAACCCCCATGCACGCGGTAGCATGCTCGGTGGAAATACACATAAGGCTTAAACATGTCAATCAAATCTTAGGGTAGTGTGCTTACATGTGCAATCCCCTGTGTGATGATTGCCAACTAGGGGGTTATGTAACGCGATGTGCATCGCCATTAAGGTTAGGATTGCTTTGATCTGATCCCTAAGCTTTCCTACATGAGTGGTGTGATTTCAACTTGAATCAAAATCTAAACCCTAATGCTAGAGCATCAAAAGATTAAATAATAGCTTAACAATGTAACATAGTTTGTGAAAACACTAGAGTATTAATCAACGCAAGGATTAAATCACCTAAGAAATTAACCCTAACTTCCTGGAAAAATCCGGTAGCATAATGCCTCTAGGGTGTATATAGGAATATATTTTAATTTACATTTCCTACCAAAGAGTTTACTAAAACTAATTAAAATTGATTAAATTAGAAATTATGCTAAGATAATTAATTAGCCGCACTAAGGTTTTCTAAATTGGTTAACTAGGTTAAATTAAATTAATCAATAACACTATTCCAAAGAGGCTCCCATTACATAAAATTATTAAAACCTAAGGTTTAGAAGAAAATGGTCCCTTACCATAATTAAATAAAAGAACTATTCTTCCAAACATATTTAATTATATCACTAAGGGAACCCACAATATCATTATCTCCCAAGGCAAGATTGAAGGGTTCAAGATGAACTAAATTAATTCTCCCCACACTAGTTAAGGAGAGATAAAAGAAATAAATAATTTTTCCCACTAAAATATTATACCCTAAGGGATAAGTTTCCCAACAAGCTAAATGATAAAATCAAATAAGTCATAAAAGGGGCACATGGGCTCATGTGCACCCATGTTTTCCAAAAAAAAAAAAAAAAAATTGAATTAAAACCTCCCCCAACAAAGAAAGAATATAAAATTCCCCAAGCCCTAAAAGTCATCTCATTAAAACAATAGTTTCCTTATGAGATAAGGAAACCCTAACTTATCTCATTGTCTTCCTCTATTCCCTTCTTCTCTTTTCTCATTTTGTTTTCTGTTTTGTTTGCAAGTTTCCATCTAGCGCAGCCATGAAAATGCTACACAGAGGTATATATTCACTATGTATATACCAGATTTGAAGCCCCTTCCATTTCTTTGAAATGTGTACATATATATATATATACTTTACGTTAATGTTTATGGCAGCTATCCAAAAGAAAAAGGGTTTGATTTAATGGATGACGGGCGACTGTCACAAAGGAAAGGCCGACAGAAATAACAGGGCAGCCATTTCTTTCTTTGTTTGTGTTTTATTTGAACACAGGTCTCATTTTATGCAGGGAATGGTGGTTGGGGGTGTGGGGTGGGTCGTTCCCCCCCCCCCCACACCCCATATCTATTCACAAATAAAAATAGCAATGAAAAGAATTACGACGGTGGCGACTATACTGGGCTCTAAGCCCTCTTTGCTACAGTGGTAATATGATTCATTCCCTTTTTTTTTTAGCAAATACAATTTTAAACTAATATATATATGTTTATCTCAGTGTAATATAATGTAGTTTCCAACAAATATAATATATAATAGATAACTCCAATACAAATTTTCCATTGAAAATGAAATGATATATATATATATATATATATATATATATATATATATATATATATATATATATATATATATATATATATATATATATATATATATATTCCCCAATCATAGGAGTATAATCCATTTATAAAGTAAAATACTGATATATCATTATGTATATATGTTTATATATATATTTATTTATAAATATATATATACTGGTGTATATATATAGATATATATATTTATATATATACTGGTGTATGTATATATACATATCTACCAAGGTTAGACATGTATGGAATTCTAACTATGTACATGAATATGAGCATTCCCAAAGATATAATTTTTTTTTAAAACAGTATACTAAATTCCTAATATCATTTTCACTTGTTGTTTATCAACACAAAAAAATGCATATACAGAATTAAAATTTCATTACAAAATTAAATCAATCTCTTTTTTTTTCTTTCAAAGCTAAAGGCTAATTTTCCTTCTACTTTCCTTTTGAAATAACAAATCACAGCTTCTACCATATTTTTAAAAAAAACCGGCAACTAAGTTTTCTTTTCTTTCTTGTCAAACATTAGTAAATTCAAACAGCCACATAATACATTTTCCTTTTGAAGTAAAATAGAAACCATGAAATCTCTTTTTTTTTCAGTGACTTCTAATCACATTCAATAGTAAAACTAGCTACATATTATATTTTTGCAACTACAACAAGATAGAGTATAACACTAAAATCATTTAAACAATACATAATAAGAGAGTGTTTTCTCTATTTCCATTTTGTCCAACTACAAACATGCCATTTTTTACCATGGCTCTCAAATAGCCAAAACATCAATAACAACACCAATAAAAAAATGACATCTCCCAAGCTCCAAGGATCACCAAGAATAACCTGCAAGAAACTAAACCATGGAGGGACAATGAAGCCACTAAAACCACTCTCCTCGCTACCATAGACCTACAAGTGGGTCACCCCCGAGCTGGGATGTTGATCTTCACATGGGTTTAACACTCCATAACACAACAATGAGCAAGCCACACAAAACATGAAGAACACCCATAAGATTTAACACAACACAAAACCCATAGAAATGAGTTTGGAGGGGTAGGGTAGTGGACATCACTCGACTCAAGAGGATTACTCCACAAAATCTCAAGATCTCAACACAAAAGTAAGGCCTCAAGCTGAAAATGATAACTCCATGCATATATAGGTTTCACCATGGCACTCTTGCCAACAAAATTACCCCATACTCTAATATCTTTCCCTCAAGGCCATAAAAATACCAATACCAGGAGGGTGACCTCGAGGAGGTTCACTCCTCCCCCACCCCACACATGGATGGACACACACAAAGTTGGTAGTCTCATCCCAAAACACCCAAAAACCCCAACAACAAAGAAGAACAACACCAAAATCATTTCAAACACATAACCAAAATTTAACAAGCATAAAGAATGGCTAAAGTTCCATGAGGCTTACCTTAAGAGCCCAACAATGGATGAAAGTTGAAGAAGAGCCCACAATCTTTCTCCAAGCCTCCAATCCTCCAAAAATCTCTCTAACTCGCCAAAATCCTCCAAAGATATAAAAATAAAGCAAAAACAAGAACCCCATTCCCCTCTCAAAGAGGAATTAAAATAGGCCTCAATCCAAGGCCTTGAGGAATGAGAAGGTGACACATGTCACCTTCTCCTTCCTCTTCCCATCCCACTTGCAAGGGAAAAGGAATGTGAGGGTGACATGTGTCACCCTCCCATCCATTCAAAACTTACCCTCTCCACATGTGCTCTCACACATGTGTGAGAGCAAAGGTGGAGAGGTGGCATCTCTCCACATGGGCTCTAAGAGGATAAGGGATGACACATGTCATCAGTGCCTTATTCTCCAAAGAGATACCCTTCACTCCAAGATGCTCTCACACATGTGTGAGAGCATTGGAGGAAGGTTCCACACACTTGGGGGTCTTGAAAACTCCTCAAGTCTTCAAGTGGTGGAATCCCATGCCTTGGAAAGGGAGATGGGCCTTCTTTCAAGGCATGACTCATCTCCCACACTTAGCCAATTTGAAATTTCGCCACTTTTATTTAACCCGCATTTAAGGTGACTAGACGGGGGTAACCCTAGGGTTTGGCAAGTCCAAATGGGCCCTAGACCCTAGGGGTACCACCTAGGGTCAATTTTAGCCCCTAGAAAACACTTAAGGAGATAAAAAATCCACATAAAATGGCCACAAAATTAAAAGACACCAAGTGGTGTAAATTAAAACACATATTTTACAACACATCATTTAGATAATATACAAGGGTGAAATCTAGGCCAAAGTTAAAAGCATACATATATGAAACATCATACAATCACACATGATCCTTGTCCCTCTTGGGAATGGATCAGTCTAACATGGAAAACACATATGTGTGAGATCAATCTCTAATCTTCTGTGGCCTGGAAAATCACCTGTGCACTTGAACAAACAGATTAATCCAACATATATATATCATAGCCGAAGCAAGGAAATGCAACACTCATGTCATCGTATAATTCATTTAAAACATTTAATGAATCACATCATAAATAACATTCATAATTGCATTTCTATATACTATCTCAGAATCAAAATCACATAGGAAATCCATATAATGATTTCACAACTAACATCTCTAATATCATCAAGGTGCATATCACATGTCTAAACATCATCAATGAATCAAAATCAGGATACAGTCAAATCACCACATACTATGCATAGGTAATCCAAAATAAAGGAATATAGTCTAGAGAATCTGCATATTGGGATCAATAGTCCCCAAATGCCAAAATGTCATCAATTGTAAATGTGAAATAAGCAAAATAAGAGAGTGAAATAAATAGGTCTCACAGTAGCTGACAATTGTCAAGACCCGAGATTGTGAGGACGCGAAGAGGGGCTCATTGCATGAATATAAGTCATCCCAATTGGCCATTGAGTAGTTGACAGTTGTCAAAGACCTTAGATCGTGAGGACACAAAGAGGGGCTCAATGTAAGCTTTTAATTAAACATCTTGATTTTCCACTAATATAAAAAGAGATTAGAAGAATGTTGTCTCCAAGTCTAGAAATAAGTGTGTGAACAGTCGACTCTTTTATTATAAAAACTTTGGCCAAAGTAATGCAAAAGTCACTTCTTGCATTGTCGATTCATGATGTTCTAGATAGCTTGGTCAATTAGAGGGGTTGTACATAGGTAGAGATAGACTAGAAGTTGTAAACTTGATTGTTTTATGCTAGGACACTACACTAGTTCTTAGATGGCAAGTGTAATTAGTCGATTCTCATTATCTATACCCTCATGAAGGGAGGGGCCACTTCTAGTAGGAAGGTGAGAAGGGGACCATCAGTCTGTGGTTGGAAGAAAAGCACCAGGGTGATTCTCTCTCTCTTGCAGTTGACCATCGAAGACTTGTGAACATAAGACATCATTTCATTGTATATGTATTTATATAAAAGTTTGTAAGTCGCAAGCACAGTGACCATCAATCGATGTATTATATCATGTAAATGCAAATGTATCTGCGTTACTTTGTATGATAAAATAAATATTTATGAGATTATGGCATTTATTTCTATTATTTTTATATGTTTTATTCAGCATTTTAGTTTGAGATGTTACACATGGTATCAGAGCTACCGGGTTCAACACTTGGACCTTAGAGCTCATTGTGAAGTTTTTGTTGATTAGAAGATAAGATAACTTCAATATTGTTCTTGTGCCAAAATGATAGGAAAAAGAATGTGAAAACATGCTAAGAAAGAATAAAGAAAGAACTTGCCCAAAACTACTGTGAAGGAAGAAATGCTTCCTAAAAATACTGGACCAGTTACAAGCTATACTAGGTGGGCTTGGCTTACGAACTTTGAGACTATTGCTAGCATGCTTAAGTGCATCCATCTTGAGAGACAAAAGTGGATGGAGGCAACAGAGAAGTCAATCACCTCCATAGTTATAAAACTTAGTAAACCCTCTGCTCATCGTGACATTCCCTTTGGGTGTGGTCACGAGGTGCCTATTATGGGAAGGGAGGTGATGGTAGAGCCTCGTAGTTTGTGTTAGTTGATTCTGATAGGGAAGAGAAACCTAAAGAAACTCCTCTATCTAATAGTAACATGTAGTCACATTTTTAAAAGATATTTTGTGCTTAAAAAAGAGATGTTTTGGATGCTTATACGTGAATAAAGAAATTTTTTGGATTTCTATATAACAATAATTTTTATGAAAGTTATGAGATTTTATATTATGTTCATGAAATGTTTCCTTTGGCAATTATATGTCCCAAACCTAATGTGTATCACTATATGATTGATAGGTGTAGAAAGGTACTAGTATGGTACACACAGATATCAATACAGGAGAAAGCTAGGATGGCTCAAATCCTATAGAAAACCCTATGGTTAAACTAGACCAAATTTTGTCTATCTTAAATGAAACCAAGGAAAGATTAGGTTTTTAAGAGCAAGATGTCAGAGGAGAACAGGAAAACACTAAAGAGTTTAATTCTGAGAGAGTTGGGAATAATACTTATGAAAATAGTTCCCATAGTGAACTTAAGGAAAGTAATAAGGATTCTAGAATCCAAAGTGAGATGAAGTCTCGACTCACCCATGAATTAGCTAGAGATATGAAAAAGATTACACCACCTAAGTTCAATGGAACTATAAATGGGGATGCCACAAAGGCTTGGTTCATTGAGATGGAGAAATATTTTGAGATACGTAATTACTCTGAGATTACTAAGGTTGTTTGGCAAGCCTATCAGTTAGTAGGAGAAGCATCCACTTGGTGGATAAATAAAAAAATGGAACTAGGATTAAGTTCTTTAAGCTTGACATGGGATCAGTTTGTGAGCATCTTTAGGAAAATATGGCTACCCCAATTATATTTTGACCACAAGTTGACTGACTTCCAGAATCTCTAACAAGTGGATATGACTGTTACTAAATATTGGTAGAATTTTACTAGGCTACTAAAATATGTGCCTTAGTATCAAATAGATGAAAGGGTCAGGATAAGGAAATTCATTATGGGATTGAATTCTCAAATAGAAGGAGAAGTGGATGTCCATGGACCCATGACCATGGATCAAGTTTTTGAGAAGGCTATAAAGTAGGAAAAAAAACTTAAATCCATTTCAACCTATTGGTTCCTCTAACTAATTATCTGAATCCTCTAAAGATTTAGCCAAATTGTTATGTTCAAGGGCTCAAGGTCAGTGGCCAATGAATAGGATTTGAAAAAGAGTTGAAATCCTCTACACTTTTGGTTCTGCAAGACCAAGGCAGATGTACCTATAAAACATCTAAGGATATTCTCAATGTATACAAGATGTTATTAAACAGATGATTCTCAATGAAAATATACCAAGGAAATGAATGGTTCCTATCGGATTGGCTTGACCCTTTGGTAAATCAATTCATACCAGTATTGAGAATAGGTTCTAATCTAATCTACTCCTAAAACAATAAAGGAAATGGAAATGATCTTGATTATAGAGATGGTTCTAAATGATAATTAACACAGTAATAGATTGGTGCCTAATCCCAAGGCCATAGAATCAAATTACGAAGAACGAATGTATCCTTCAAGCAACCTAAATTCACTTTAATGGACTAATGATACTAGTGCCTTACACTAACATCTCCTAGAGATGGAATTGTAGAATTATTCTTCAAACCACAATATAGTATGAAATCAACTTTTTATTACCCAAGCATTTATTTCTCCCCTTGAAAGAAAACAAGAAATAACACACACATCATAAAGGAATTGCAATGATGAATTCAAAACATGCTCGATATCTTATATTCATATTAATTTCAATAAGTACATGTATGGGGAAAATTCTACAACCTATTTTATATGAAAAGGGGGGATGATGAAATATGGTTGTCTTAGTTTGAATGCTCCTTTCCACAAAACATTCCAAGGGCTTTTCAACCGAGTGCTTTTCCTATCAAGAGGAGAGTCATCTATCAGATTGGGTTACCACTTGGTTTTTGCTGGGAAATTTAGAAGTTATCATACAATGTTGCCAATTAATGCTTTTATGCTCTTGAAACCCTAATTTAAGCAAAACAATAATTAAACCTACAAATTACAACAAATGCTACCGGAATTAGACAAGGGGTAGAGAACCTTAACTCACTATTTTTTGTAGTCCAACAAATAGAAATGTCGAGCACAATGGTGATGGAACCCTAGTCCAAGGTACAGTTTTTTTTGTGGATTCTTGATCTCCTTCTAGCAATGATTTCTACTATATCTTTTTTTTCTAGTGATCTGACAGTGGGGAACAATGGTGACGGCACCCTTGTCCTGAAATCCTACACAGTGTCCACTTCTTTTTGAATCCTAAATCTTCAATGTCCACCTATCTTCCCTGCAACTCCACTTTCTCCAGATCCAATACATGTAACCTACAAGCACAAGGAGTGTGGGAGGGGGGTTGTTGTGTTTAGAGGCTTGCCTCAGTCAAGCCTCAGAGAGACATTCAAGTCTTCCAAACACCGTTGTTAGAGAGAGTGTGTATCCTTATGAGATAGAGGCAAAACTCCAAATGATAATGATGATAAAACACAATAAATGTCACCTTGATGATGAAGCTCTCATGGAAGGAAAATGATCTTTAATGCCATGAGGAGAAGATGTAATCCAACCTACAAAAACAAACACAATAACAATGCTATGCTCTGCAACACAATGTTAGCACAAGTATGTCAATAGCTTTTGAAACATAAACATCCTTTAGTCATCTTCTAGTTTGCAAATGATAACCTAAACATGCTTATATATGCAACTACTAAGATTCCCACCAAGAATTTCATAATTAAAACTTATGATGTCAGCTTGGGACCCAAATAACAGTCACAAACCCAACATTTGAATTTAGGGTAGACCCAAAATAGGGTTGGACTAGGGTGCTAGTGCCCAATTCCACCCACTCATTTTTGTTACGAGGTCATTAAAATAGCCCCCTAGCTCTTATTTATCACAAGACCTAAGGGTTTTCTCATTGGGAGTCCAAATTAACATGCACGATGCTCTAAATGCATTCTAAAGACCTGGGAGCTAAACCTTAAGAGGGAAAAGCCCCCAAGGGTGCATTTTCTGACATAACATTTAGCCCCCACTTTAATGTATGTATAAACACAAGGCCAATACATGTATTAAAGTACGGTCAACAAACATAGCAAACACGCCAGGCACGGTGAAGACATGCCGCAGACATGTAAAACATGGAGAAGATAGTTACATGCACACAAAACATGGAGAAGACATTATTGAAGACATGTAAAACATAGTGAATATAGTGAATGTAGTGATTATTTCTTTTCTTTTTCATTTTTCCCATATATGAATGCAAATGCAAGTATGAAGAAAGTAACAATGCAACATACAACCCCAAAGGGAAAACATGCCATACAAAACCTCAAGTGTAAGTGAAACATGTCGCTACACATACACGAGAGGGGAAAGAACGCCATACAAAACCCAAGTGGGAGTTAGACACACAAGGGGAAAACACATGGAAGACACAGAGAAAACATAGCAAACAGGGTGATGGAAGGAACTTATTGCTAGGCCCCCACCATCTCAAGCACACATTGATGATTGGGCTTTGCCACAACTGCTGAAAACATGCTTAAGGGTTGAGTTATTCAGAGAACCACTCCCCGCCTCATGATGAGGACTTTTGGTAAATGACAGAGTAATGTAATCTCTCTAAGAAATACACCATCCTTGCCTCGCGATGAGGGCTTAATATAAAAGGATATACTTGATATCCCACCTCCACAGAGGGCTTAAATGATTGTGATTGATTTTTTATATTGTTCAAACATGCTTTACTATCATCTAAAGTAGACAGCTTACCTTATATATGCCCCCACCTTAAGGTGGTTGATATCGTGTACCGATATCAAGCATGTTAAGGTAGGAAGAAAACACACAAGGGAACACGAGCTCTCAGAAAGCCCATGCCCCCCAGAGGTGACATGTACTTTACGATTGCCAAATATTCCCACAAACACATCCCTGCAAGAAAGGTGTTAGTGTCCAAATAATCATGATAAATAACAATGCATATGATCAACTACATGAAAGAGCCAAGCAAGACAATATTCATGATAGACAAAGTGCACAGAGAAGTAGTATTGTTAAAGTGTTTTTAGCAAGATAAGATAACATCGACATCAATATCAAGATAGAGAAATCGTACGAAGTGATTCTACTAGTCAAGCGTTGGATAATAAGTAACAACCCCATCGTCATGTATGGACTAGGTCCATTTTTTATTACTCGCGAAAGGGACACTAGGTCTACATTAGTATAATATGTTTTTTATCATCCGCTAGCTAGGTGGAAACACTAGAGGAAGGTAAATAATAAATTAGAGAGGGGAATAAGTGCCTTAGGGACAGTCACATAGGAGGATGCCCCCAAGTCACCAACTACAACGCTATGTTTGTAATACACAACACACAACAACGAAATTAGAGGAGAGGAAATATAGAAGAATGATGATACGAATAGAAGAAGGTCACAACAGAGGCGGTCTCCTAGTATCCTTGACTTTACAAGAGAATCAAGGGTCATCCTAGGAGGCCTAACAACACATAAAACATCACAGGGGAAGCACATCACAAGAGATAAAGGGTTAGAGATACTTACCTGATTCAACCCAATGTAAAGAGTATACATATCTAAGATATCTCTCATGTTTTCTTGGTCTTGTTGATATTACATATTAAGCTTAGAATGACAAAGGCTTTATTTTCTTTAAAAGGATTATATCCAATGCCACTTGAGTAATGTGTTGTAGCAGATTCGATAGGTACTTGAATCCCTTGTTGATTTACACCACATCTATTACCTACATAATCACAGTTGTTATAAAGGATTGTAAATCCTCAACCATAGAGACATGTTAGTTCTTTAGAAGATGGTGAAGCCTCATAGGTATCATAATCTATAGTATAAGTAGGAGTGTTGTCTTTGTTTTCAACCAAGGAGACTTTAAGTTTCTTAGGTTCTTCAACAAGTTATTTAGATAAGATCGATGCGACTTTTGAGGTGCCAGGGTTGTTAAGTTTATATTCCCCTACACTGTAAGGATTAAAATCTAATGAATCCCAATCATCACCAAAAAGTGTATTCGATGGTTGAGGGTTTTGTACAATATTATCTGTGGCAAGAGGCATTGTTGAATGACCTTGTAAGTTGTTTAGTCTCGAATGATTGTTAACTTGGTGTTTCTTTTCAATACGTAAATAGTTATTCAGGTCAGGATCGGTTTTGATAGTGTAGACCTTGTATTGATAAATAAACTTTATTGATTGGTGAAGGGTAGATGAAACTGCCATCATGGCATGAATCCACAGTCTACTGAGAATCATATTATATGAGAGAGAACTCAGCATAACATGAAAAAGAGTATCTAATGTCACAGGTCCAACCTTTACGGGTAAATTTATGGTATCCATTGATTGACTTCCAACATTATCAAATCCATGAATGCTAGTCCTATCCGGTTTAATTAAAGATGTGTCAATCTTGATTTTGTGTAGTAAGTCCAAACTACAAACATTAAGAGTTGTGCCATTGTCAATCATAACTCACTTTATCAACTTTCTATCTATCGTGATGTATATTATAAGTGGATCATATTGGTTTTGAACTTCAATCGATGGTAATTCATGTTGTTGAAAGAGAATATTTGTTGTTGTCATATTTATACTGTCTAACATGGCTGCTACATCAGTCAATTTAGTAGTAGGTGGAACAATCACCTTTTGTAAAGCTTCTTGGAACATTCCATGGTATGTAGGTGATGTTTGTATTAAATCCCAAAGAGGGATCTTAGCTGAAGTAGCATGAAGTTGCTCGACAAGATCATATTCTTGACCACTTTTATGAGTAAGATGAGGTGGTGGAGGGAGCATAGGTTGAGAACATGGAAGAGAGACATGCACATACTATGCTTGTTTACTTTGCTTGTTATTACGGGTGTTATATGTGTGAGCAATCACATTATGGTATGGTTGTGGCAACATATTTTGAACACCTTGAACCGTAATCACCGGTTTCAAGGAAGGAGCACTAGGTGCCCCCTGTGCAACCATCTTAGGAACAATGTTACAAAGTCTATTAGTGAAAATTGTATTAACATTGTTTTCCTCTTGATTATACCCAACATCAATCCCTAAAGGATTTAATGTAAGAGACCTTTTCTCATCCACTGATGTTTCATTTTCCAAAGAGGGTAGGGTAATATTTAGGAATGTGTCAATGATTTCATACTCTTGTGCTAGTATATCCTCATAGGAAGAATCATCATTTTTTATGTCACCATCACATGTTTTAACTATGAATTCCAAATCAGTAGGAGTTTCACACTCATCATTCTCAATATGTTTTGATAAATCTTCTACTACTAAAGGGTAAGTATATATTAGAGATATGAAGTTGTCAAAATCAGATATATAATCAAGGATTTCAAATGAAGAGCAATTAAATATATCCTTGTGATACATAGCTTGTATATAAGTGAGAACATGAGGATTCATATTAATGAATTTGTAGAACTTCTCAAAGCTTGTGACATATGCATGTAAAGATTCCAAAGAGTATTGAGATGCCATAATGAAATTTCTTGTAAGTTTGCAAAGGAGTATCAAATTGGATTTTCATGATCTTCCAAAACTTATGCAAAAGTGATGTCGAATATGCTCTAAATGCTTGATTATTCAACTTTTCTCAATGCAAACAAATGAAAGAAGAGGTGTTGTGAATATTTTCAAGAGGGACAAAAAAGGATAAGCCTAATAAAATCCACTAATGTAAAATACCTTTCACAACACGCTTTTGAGGCAACTCTAGAAAGTCGATAAGCCAAAACCTAGTGAAAATAAGGCCAAAATATGTGATTTTTCACCAAATCTCCATGCAAAAGAGTAGGGTAATGGGTGTTGTAAGAAAAATGATGATGGAAACACACTTATAATATTAAAAACAACCACTTGATGCCAAGCAATCCATTACAACACACCTATAGTGCCACTCTAGATCAAACCCTAGTGGAAAGATAGTCAAAAATATGCAAATTTTCACAAAATTTCAATTCAAAGGCCCAAAAGAAAGGGTGTTGTAAGGAAACTGAGAAGGGGAAGTAGGTTATAACCCTAATTAAATCCAATTCATGCAGCAAAATCCCTTACAACACACTTGGAGTGTAAACTTAGTAAGACGGTAAGGCCAAATCTAGTGAAAAATGCAAGTTTTCAAGCCCTAGACATGAAATTTCACAAGGAGGCCACTATGATGCAACACTAAATTTAGAAATCAGACCTAGTGAGTGTTTTAACAAGGTAGTAAAATCTGACACAAGATTTTGACTACAACCCTAGTTCATGCAAAACTAGGTTTTCATGAAAAATGCACAATTTCAAGCAATTTCTAACAAATCAAGCATGTAAATGCAATGCAACTGAATTGTAAATGATGAATTTATGTATTTTGGATCAGATATAATTCAAATAATAGAAATTAGTTGAAATTAGATGCCAATTAGTTCAAATTTTACAAAAATGCAAGTCTAATATGCCAATTTTTCCATTTTTTCAATTTTTTTGTAACTTTTTTTTTCAAATGAAATATTGAAAATATGAATTGAATGACAATGAATTTCAAATATGATGTAAAAATTAGATAATTAATTAAATACAATTGAATGAATTCCAACCATGTCAACAATCAAACCCTAGAATGTATTTTTTTTCATTTTTTTTCAAATATATCAATTTTTTTATAAATTTTTGAATGCACTAAAATGAATGAATGTAAATCTATGAAACAACACTTATCAAGGTGCCAAAAAGTTCAAAACACAGGTTCACCAAAATGTTTTATATGAAAATGGGGGATGATGGAATTTGGTTGTCTTAGCTTGAATCCTCCTTTCCACAAAACATTCCAAGGGCTTTTCAACCGAGTGCTTCTCCTATCGAGAGGAGAGTCATCTATCATATTGGGTTGCCATTTGGTTTTCTACTAGAAAATTTAGAAGTTATCATACAATGTTACCAATTAATTCTTTTATGCTCTTGAAACCCTAATTTAAGCAAAACAATAATTAAATATGTGAATTAGGATGTGAGACCTACCTTTTTCATTCCTGTTTATTTGACTATTTACCTTATTGTTGCTGATACATTTAGACTTGTGGGACTGTTGATCCTAAATTTCTAAACTATTAAACTTTATCATATTATGGGAAAACTAATTGGGTGATGTTAGTTAGAAATTGATTTATATTATGATATTAAAGGAAAACTAATTAGGTGATGTTAGATAGATACTGTATATTAGAGAAAACAAATTGGGTGATGTTAGATAAATACTTATTATTAAGGGAAAACTAATTGGGTGATGTTGGATAGAAAATTGTTTTGAAATTCAATCTTGGGAATGGATGTTTGAAATATAGAAATTAGAATCTAAATTGTAATGTGATTTCCTTAATGCTTAAGTGAATTTGTGATATTCTATACGAGTGTTTGTTCTTAATTTGCCTTGGCTATTATTTATTAATGTGGAAATTAACTTTGCAATTGAGTGCGCAGGTATTTCTAACAAACCACAGATACTGGAGATCATCCCACACCCTATGTTGTAATTCCATGTGAAACTGACCTAGTTCCACGAGGAACCAAGATCAACTCTGAGTATGATGGAATGTTGTAATGATAATTTTCATGTGGTTAATTTGGGTTAAGTCTACCCTCTTTTAATTTGAATTATGATTTGTGTTGTAAGAATTTTGTCCTTGAATTACATTATTTAAAAAAAAAATTGGAGACCCTTTTCATGTGTTTTTAACTTGACCCTAGGTGCTCTAACTAGGCTAAACTTGACCCTAGGTTATACCCCATGGGTCTAGGGTCCTTTTTGACAAGGGTAACCATTGGTAGATGTCCATATGGTCATCTTAACTTAACACTGAAGTTAAGTGACGAATTTGGAGGCATGTGAGGGATAGAATGAGTAGTACCAACACTCAACCCCATCCCTTTTCTTTTCCCAAGGTTAGAGATGACTCAAGATCCACCAATTGTGGAGGACTTGACTTCAAGTCTCTCTCACAATTGGTGAGAGTACCCATGGAGTTGTGTGGTCCTTCATGAGAGGAAAGGAAGTGGACACATGTGTCACCCTTTCTCTCTTTAACTCCTCTTTTCTCTCCCATATGTTGGAGAGAGGAAATGTGGTAAGGGGTGAGGGAGACTTGGGGATGGATGAGTGACATGTGTCAACACCCATCCCTTGGGACATACTTGTAGTGGGGAGGAAGAGTGAGGAGGTGACAAGTGTCACCTCCCCATTCCTCTAAGCTCATGGGTTGGGCTTAATTTAATCCCACTTGGGATAAGGTGAGGGGTTGTTGAATTTTTGGAAATTTTAATTGTTTGAATTTGAATTTGGAGAGAACGATAGAGGGAGTTTGGTGGCTTATGTTGGAGGAGATTTTGGAGAAGCTCTACATCAACTTCTTCCATAATAGGGCTTAAAAAGGTTAGTTTTCAAGGCTAAGACCTTCCTTTTGTATTTAGTTTCTTGCATGATGCATATGTGTGTGTTTTACTTCCTTGAGTGTTATTGTTGTTGTGGGGAAATTTGGTTGGGTGTTGTAAGAGCCTCTCCCAATGCTCAACAAGTGTGGGGTAGGGGAGGAGTGATCCTCATTGGGGTCATTACCTTGTTTTGGGATGTTGAAAGCCTTGGGGCAATTTATGTGATTTTGAGCAATTTGATACATGGCTTGAGAGCCAAAATATGAATACTTTTGGAAACTTTTGTTAAAACATGTTGGCTTGAAGCCATAAGAGAAATTGTGTTGGGATATTTTGAAGGAGTGGCACTCTTGAGTTGAGTGTGTCCACTCTCCTACCCCTTTGAACTCACCTTGGTTGAGTTTGTGTGTTGTGTTTTTCCTATGGGTGTAATATTGTGTTTTTGGGATGTATGTGTGCCTTGTTGTGAAGTGGAATTGAGTTCCCTAGGTGTGTGGATGACCTCCCTAGCTCGGGGGTGACCCTCTTGCGGGTCTACGGTAGGGAGGAGAGCAAGATGTGTAGTTTTATTTTCCCATTGTGTGATATGCAAGTTTCTTGGAGCTTAGCATGAAGTTGAAGAAATTTCTTGTCTTGGAAAATATTTTATTTTTCTTTACTCTTAAAGCTCATGAGAAAGAGCTTGACCTTCTTAGGAGATCTTATCAATGTTAGTTGTCAAAAAGAGAACTTGGTTCTCTCTTTTGGATTGTAAAATTATTTTCTTGAAAGTTGTTAGAAAGCCTCTTTCATTGTATTGATAGTTATAATTTGTTGATATAAATTTTACCATTTAAGTAAAGATGAAGGAAGGAAATTTGTTTTTAAAAGGATATTGCTTGTATATAATTTATAATACTTCTATTAGCAAAGGTGAGACTTAGTTGTTATTGTGGCAAATAAGAAATTATAATTTGTTATTTGGAAGAAATGAAAATTGGTTGTAGTTATGCATTAGAGTTTTCTTTTAATTATTTGCAAATATATTTATTTCCTTCATTCAAAAATGTGTAAATATAAATCATATGCTGAATATATTTAAAATGAGTTATTGCCTTGAAGTAGAATTGATTTAAACAAAAACAAAAATAGATTTATTTATCCTTGTGTAATGGTTGAAAAAGAAATTATAATTATATCTATGAGGTGCATTTGAAAATATGTAATACATGAAAATCAAATATAAACTGATTTGTTTTATTCTACCTTAGAAAATTAATTGACAGTAATATATATATATATATATATATATATATACATTTTAAATTAAACTATGACTTGTATTAGTTTGAGATTTTTCTGTGTGTGTATATATATATATATTTACATTTTTATATAATAATAAATCAAATTTCATTGAGGAAATAATTTATAGCTGTGTGAATGTTACACAGTAAATAAACTGTGTTTTAAAAAAAATAAAAAATGAAGTGGTGGGGGGGTTTGAACCCCCCACCGTAACTGCCATTACAATGGGTGTGGGGAGGGGGCGGAGCCCCCACACACACCCCATGCTGTGGGATGTGGGTGGGGGCTCTGTCCCCTCCCCACACCCCTGTTACTCTTGAACCTCGTGACCTCCCTTGCAACATTCACTGCTCCCTTCAAACCTCCGCCGCTGTGCTCCACAGAACCCCACACAGTTCTCTTTCCCCTCTGCCACGCGGCCACTCAAAACCACCGCCCACCGCTACCACTCCATTGTGGCTCCTCCTTTGTGCCCTTCACAGCATCTCCACTCTGCGACCATCCACCAAACTGCCACAACCATTCCTCTCAAACCTTCCATTAACACAAAGCCAATATATATATATAGGGTTTTCAATATCTTTCCAATGGGAATATAAAAGAAATGTAAATACATTGTATTTATAAAAGAAAAAAAAAACTTTGCTCATAAATAAAAAATATATATATATATAGAATGATTTATAAATACAAGGTACTTCTATAAGGAAAATCTTTCACATAAGTTATATATATATATAATTATTGGAAGCCAACTTATGCATTACCTAAGTGGCTATTTAACCCACAACAAATTAAGGAAATGACAAATTGAGAAAATGAGAAAAAAGAGAGAAAAAGAGAAAGAAAGATAAAAGTGAAAACAAAGAGGAGAAAATGCACAACATTTCTAAAATAGGGCTAAGAGTACTAATTAAGATTTAATATTCCTTTAATCATGATTGGGGGAAATTTAATTAACAAAATTAATTCAAACGTTGATTTGAACCTAGAACAGAAACCTAGTGAACTTCATCAAATGAAGTTAGTAAGTCCTGTTTACGAGATCTGATCTACCAAGAAATTAGGAATAATGTAAAGGATGCAGAGATAACTTTGATTGATAGAAAACGTGAAGGAGAACAGAAGATTGGACTTCGTTGAAAAATGTATCAAATTTTAGAAAACGTGAAGGAGAACAAATTAATATTAAATTTTAGAAAACATGAAGGAAAACAAATGATTAGACTTTGTTGAAAAATGTTCAATTAACTTAATCAACTGTATTCCAATGTAACTAGTCAGTTGTAAGAAATTTATCAAACCAAATCAGAAAACCTCGTGATCAAAATTAGTGTTAGTACAATAAACCCTACTCACGCCCGTGAGGTAATATGCTGCCAGATTTTCCCAGAATTTAGGGTTTAGTAGGTTAGAAAGTTTAACCCTATTAGTGACATTAACCACGTCGTGATGACCCCCTTGTTGGCCTTCTTGTGATTGGTATGCGCACGTGTGTGTATTACCCCGCTAACAATTGTTTTGTTTACACCTTAAGCATATGCCACCAAGCATGCTTATGCGTGTGAGGGGGTTTCTAGGGAAGCGTGAGAAAATTTTTGATATTTCATGTCATGACCACATGACAAATGTGGACATAACATGTGTGTTGCATGTCATGACCACATGGGAAATGTGGGCATGACATACGACAAATGTTACCAGAATTAGACAAAGGGTAGAGAACCTTAACTCACTATTTTTCATAGTCCATAAAATGGAAATGTCAGGAACAATGGTGATGGCGCCCTAGTCCAAGGTACAGGTTTTTCTATGGATTCCTGATCTCCTTCTGGCACTGATCTCTTCTAAATCTTCTATTTCTGGTGATCTGACAGTGGCGAACAATGGTGATGGTGCCCTTGTCCCAAAATATCGTGCAGTGTCCACTTCTTTTCAGATCCTAAATCTTCAATGTCCACCTATCTTCCCTGCAGCTCTACTTTCTCCAAATCTGATACTTGTAACCTACAATCCCAAGGAGTGTGGGAGGGGGGTTGTGGTGTTTAGAGTCTTGCCTCAGTCAAGCCCTGGAGAGACATTTAAGTCTTTTAAACATTGTTGTCAGAGAGAGTGTGTATCCTTGTGGGATAGAGGCAAAAATCCAAATGATAATGATAATAAAACACAATAAATGTCACCTTGATGATGAAGCTCTCATGGAAGGAAGATGCTCTTCAATTCCATGAGGAGAAGATGTAATCCAACCTGCAAAAATGAACACAATAATAATGCTATGCTCTACAACACAATGATATCAAAAGTATGCCAATATCTTTTGAAACATAAACATCCTCTAGTCATCTTCTAGCTTGTAAATGATAACCTAAACATGCTTATATATGCAACTACTAAGATTCCCACTAAGAATTTCATAATTAAAACTTATGATGTCGGCCTGGGACCCAAATAACGGTCACAAACCTAACATTTGAATTTAGGGCAAACCTAAAATAGGGCTAGACTAGGGTGCTAGCGCCCAAGTCCACCCCCTCATTTTTGTTTAGGGATCATTAAAATAGCCCCCCTAGGTCTTATTTATCACAAGACCCAAAGGGTTTCTCATCAGGAGTCCAAATTAACATGAAAGATGCTCTAAATGCATTCTAAAGACCTGGGAGCTAAACCTTAAGAGGGAAAAGCCCCCAAGGGATTTTTTGACATAACAACCAATCTGATTTGATACTCAAAATTGAAATGACATATTTCTCTATAGATTTGAACAAATATAGACTGTAACTATTCTCTATTGACTCTAGACTAGAACACAACACACTACCACTAAGAATTGAGATCCAGAACCCTTAAGAAATGGCCTTGAATTCCCTTCTATAGGACAAGGGAGCAACAAGCTTAGGGCCATGTACCATTCATGTGAGAAAAGGAATATGCCGAAAGGCATCTTTGAAGCACTACAAGACAAACATATTTTCCCTCCTAAAGAATGTTGTTGAGGTTGGTACAAAGTTTGAGGAAGATGTTTTTTTCCTTTCAGAAACTGACTTTGCTCACATTTAGAAGTTACAACCGCATGCTTGGACAGATATATTACCTCAAAATGATGGAATGAACACAAATGCAACTTGTTAGCCAATTGAAATGCAAATTACATGCATTTTATTTCATCTTTATTTCAACTGATGACCCATTATGATGAAGACTTTGAAGAAGTTGGCCCACTAGTTAATAAAATTTGAGAGAATATGTCTCTTTTATTGCTGAGGTAGAAAATTCTAATGCACACCTACCAAATGATTTTCATACTTGTTGTGTGGTTACACAACATGGCCCATTTTGACTTGACCAAAACAAGGACCCAACTTTTTGCTTGGCTTGGCTTCTATTTTTCCTGCTTTTCAACGGTCTGGTAAAAGTAAGTCATGTAGGTGATCATGCATAAAGAGGAAGCTAGGTAAGTCATCATGATGAGGTCAATTAGTCAAAGTTAATATTTCATGTCAAAAACCTCATGGTTGGAAAGAGTACAAAATTTCATGCAGGTTAGCCTTTTGGATCACCTTGATATTCCTTAAGGAACGAAAGTTATTGCAAGTCAAAGTCCTGGTCAAACCTGATATTTTGAGGGAAGGGTCATATTTCTCAATATCAGTCATCTTATGAAAGATCACCCTGATCCAATTTTATCACTAGATAAACCATTTGGTCTGATCCTCCAGACGTCATTTTTATGTGATAGTGGTATTTACCCGTCAAAAGCTTCATATATTTTGCGGAGGTCATATTCCAAATATCACTTGATATTCCCAATATCACCCTATTTTTTTTTAATATCACCCTCGCGTAAAATATCACCCTAGAGCCAATATGCTGATGATGTCATACAGTCCCGAAAAATAAAGAAAATCACCATGACGGTGACATATCATCCTTTTTACCTCGCAGAAGTATATTCCTAGTGATCGCCCTTTTACACAATATGACAGTGACGTCATCCTGATATTTCGAAAGGGGGTCACTTTACTCTTGAGGGGTCATATTTCAAATGTCACCTGATCTTTAAAATATCACCCGATATTTCAAATATCACCTGATCTTCCAGAGATCACCCCCTCGTCTTGCCGCATGCAATATTAAATGCCATAAATGCAGTAGGTTGATTCCTGCCAATTGTGAACACAATCTAAACACCTAGCAGGGTCCGTAGGTTTCTGGTAGAAGATCGATGGTTATGATCAAATTTACCTTGCTTTTCCCTAAGTTTTCCCTAATAATGAGGATAAAAGTGAGTTTACAAGGTTATTTTCATTTTACCTTGTGATAAAATGAGAATTTACAGAGCACATGATGTTCAAACCCTTGTACGAGCTACCTGCAGATGCATACAGCCTATAGCAGAATAGAACACGTGATCATTACCACCATTTGATCCCTTTTCATAATCATCAGCTTAATTCAGGAGATAAGCATTATTAGGTAAGTAGTTAAAACCCTCCTATTGTCATTTTCTGCATGGCCAAGTAGTATATTTTTCATATGGTTTGGCTCTGTGAGTATGCATATCGTGGTGAAATAAAGGTTAATGAATGTAATATGCATGATGCAATAAAGTAAAATGCTGTATATGCAGGCAGGTGGATATTGTTGTAAGACCAGTTGTGTTTATTGTAGGAAGCCATGGCAAACGTCAGGAAGAACAAGTCTGATGCCGAATTCCTTAAACCTATGTTTGCACAACCAGAAGGAGTGCAGTTCAAGTTTGGCGTCATCGGAGACACCCACCAAGGAAACATAGATTTGGCGACATGGTTGGCCAAAATGGGTGAAGACAAAGATAGTTCCCTACTAGATAGCATTTTCGTATCAGGAATGTGGTATGTAGCTAGATTTCCTTACACCATGGAAACTCTGGAGTTGGTAATTGAGTGTGCCAGAAACTATAACCCTAAGACAAGGAGGGTAGAAAAACAAGGAAGGGTATATGCAGACTCATCTATCAAAGGAATTACATCTACATTCAATCTTCCAGTTGGGAAAAAGGTAGTCAGCATGGATCTGAAGAAACTGGAAGTTGAATATACTAACAACAAGAAGAATGCAAGGAAGAGGATGTATCAATGGAGAGCTAAGAACAACCCTTACACTGCTGCTGCTAAATTACCAGTGCACATGTACAAGTTTGACTTTGATGATGAGTATCAATATATGATTGCCCTGCTCAGCAGGATGACAGGCCAGCCTAATGCTGGAAGCTTTGAAGACTGGATGTATGGAGTTATAATAATGTGCATCTACATAGATAACAAGCCATTATAGGCTAAGATCATCAGTGATGCCCTGGATGAATAGCTGATGAACCTAGGAGGCCTGGACTGTTCGTTTCATATGACCTCATATATTGTATATTCATGTGCATATAAAGGTACATTTGGTGCACTCACCACATTCAACAAGATTGGTGGCAGTCTGAATGATGCCCATATATAGGATCATTATCCTCAGTTGCAGAGAGCACACTATCTCCATGATTACAAACTAGTAAATGATGCATTTTCTATGCATCTGGTCAGGACAATGGAGGAAGATAGAACCAAAAGATTGAGCATGGAAGCTCAAGAAATGATATACAGACATGGCACCTGGTTCATCCAGTTTGTCACATTCTCCTACATAAGAGTAGAAGGTTTTGAGGGACAACCCTTAATGTTACCTAGGTACCCTACTGATGGGGTAATCCTGATGGAGTTTCTAAGACAAGTATCAATAATACTGGACACATATAAAGCAAGCAATAAGATTCCTCCAGTTTTGTTTCCAATAACTATAGGGTGGTATATCTACCTGGATTTAGAAAACATAAAGAAATCCATAGTGGGTCTGAACTTGATGAATTTACAGCCATTCCCATTGGCCAGATCATATGACCCTTATGGAAGAATGAGAAAGATCATGGGGAAGCCCATCCATCAGAAGCACTTGGAAGATTTCTAGATAGACTGTGAGGATGAAACCGAGGTCAGAAGAAGAAAATATCAAAGGCTCATCCTCAATCAGATCAGGACATTGGATTGCATTCCAGTGCCTATACAATTAAAGAAGGATGATGGAAGGTTATTATCAAATGAATATGAAGAGAAGAGGGTGTACAATGACACCATTTCAGCTCCTGATCTAACGCAGCTTGAGGATATTTCATTGGATAGATTTATAGGTGAAGTGCTACAGCTGACCCAAGCATGGGTAGATGCACAAATAAACATACTAAAGAAGAGGGGGATGGCCATCATAGTAGATAATAAGAAGAAAAGGCAAGAAATTCCTGATGAGGAATATGATGTCTTTCTTGTAGAGAAGAGAAAATCTAATGGAGAAAGGTTGCCACCCCAAAAATAAGGAAAGGGACCTCTCAGAGGTAAGAAGAAAACTGATGATACACCTAAGGGAGTAATAATTGAAAGAATTAATATACTAGATGAAGCTGTGTCTACATCAGGCCAGGCATCGGCCTCATCTACACCATCTCTAGAGGATAAGCAAAAGACCAAGAGGATCCTGAGGCCGGCTATGAACACTGCAGAAATACAAGATTTAGGCCAATCCTCATGGCAACATGAAGAAGAGGATATCCTTACTGAGGAAGAACCAATGACTAAAGAGCCTGTAGAAGATGACCCCATGATGGTCGACAGGAAAAGGAAAGCGCCCATAATGGCATACACCCCTGAAAAACCAAGAACACATATGAGGGGTGAAATAAGACATGACCCTATGATGTTAAGGGGAGCAGGTAGTGAAGTGTTTAGGAAAGAATTATAGCATGAAGTACCACTTCCTACCATCATACAGTTTAAAACTAAGAAAGCTGAAGAGAAAAAAAGAGAGACCACTAGAGCAAGTCAAGGTGGTCCTGTCTCACTAGAGGATACTGTTGACTTATCAGATGATGAAGTGGTAGAAGATGTAGCTTCTTAGAAAATGGAGGCCCTTGCTTCAAATACTTGCATGACTCCACAAGGAACACCATCCTCATAGAGGGTGATATTAGAGGAGCTGAAGCAAGCGGAGCAAGAAAAAGAAGATAGCCCAGAGAGGACAGCCCAGCAAATCGGTCTTGATAAGTTAGTGGATCAGGTGACTAGCCCTATAGTGATTGACCTAACACATAGGGAGGATGACAATCCTAAACATCAAGCAGGTGCACCTAATAAGATAGAAAATATTGAAGAAGTTAGGCTGGTGGAGAGAGTAGGCAACACTCTAGAGATGGGCCAACAACAACAAGATATATTTGATGAGCCCAAAATAGTAGAAGTACAGTAGAAAGGTGGGGAAGATAAAGATACATTAGCTGATGATGCCCCCCAGACTCAAGAAACCTCAGGTCATGAAGAAATATTAGGTCATGATGACCTAAAGACTCAGGAGGTAGATACATCAGGTGTGGATCAAAATGTGATCCAAGATCAGACAGATGCACCTAGGTCAGATACAAGGGTATCCACGGATACAATTGTGCCTCGGGATGAGGAAATTATTAAGATGAATGATCATCAGGAGGATGCACCACAAGATCCTCCACCGCAAGAAGAGATTCCTCAAGAGGAGGAAGTAGAAAAAGATCACCCTCATGAAGATCATCATGAGGAAGAAATGAGGAAGTCACCCTCTCCATTGAGAATAGATGCAGATATAGGAGATCACAGTGGACATGATGATAATGATCGACAACAAGGATCTAGAGATCAAATACCTCAATGGCTTGAGAATTAGATAGGTACGGAACCTGGTTTTGAAATTCATGAATTTGATGTTTCGACATTATTCTTAGAAACCATTATGAAGCCAAAGAGGAAGGTGAGATTAACATCTGCCATCAGAAGAGATCCTACTATGGGCAGAAGGACTGCCCAGGTAGCACTTCCTATGGTTGAAAAGGAGAAAGGCAAGATCACCTTGGAAGAATTCCATATTACAACAGTAGACTTGGGGTTTGCCAATGAAGACCAAGAGGGTCAGGAAGGAAAAGACATAATTGATTCCTTAACCCAAAGGGTAAAGAGAGAGAAGGAAAAGAATAAGTAGTATAAAGAGCACATTGCCCAACTGCATTCATACATAAAAGGGTTAATTAACCCTGATAATACAATATCAGATTAGGCAGTCCCATTGACTGCAATTTCACAAGAGGTCAATAAGTTAGACCTTATGAAACATGAGTAAGTGATTATGAGAAAGGGGATGTTATTCACACTCATCACAGTTGAGGAAGTGGTGAAGGCCTCTTTACAAAGGTGGAATTATTTGGGTATCTCAAGGAGAAAAGTTGATAAACTATAGACTGAGACCAGGAGAAGGTCATTCTGGTTGGAGAAAGCCTTAAGTGCTTTGGACGAAATAAAGAGGATAAATCCTCAGGTCCTAATAAATCTTCAGGTGCTAAATAATAACATTGCCATGTTGGTAGATATTTGGAATAAAGACATTAGGGTTGAAAATGATGTATTGAAGAGATGCAGTAATAAATTAAAGGATATCGGTATGAAGTTACATGACATGATGTCAATTGAAGCAAAAATCCTAGAGGCTTTAGAGGGAAAAGTAGAAGGAATGATTGAGAATCAAGATGCAGACTTTGCTATAAAAGCTCTACATAATAATTTATAGGTGATGGCTGATGACCCTCTTAACCACTTAATAGAAGAAGCAATGAATAAGATCATGAAGATCAAGGTCAAGGTGGAGAACTATAATGAAACATTGAGCATCAAGAAAAATAAATTGGAAACCTCAGGGATAAGTTCCAAGCACATAAGCATGCCATCAGCAAAGCCAAAACTTAGGATGGCGGAGAAATTGAAAGAATAGTAGAAATATATGAAAATATCAGGACAACCATGCAAGTCCATTTACAGGGTGACATTCATCAAGATGATGAAGACATAGAAATTGATGATCATGATGATCATGAAGATGAAAAAGAAGAACCTGATGAGTAGATGAAGATGCACTATAAAGGGAATATCTGCATTAGGTACTTAGTAGAAAATAAGCTACCTAGATGGTTGCCAGCTGGCAACCTGTGCCACGATATGAAGTTGACCAAGTCAAAAGAATGTACACCGTTTATCTTTCTAGATGAATATTGATCGTAGATCATGTGTAACTACTCCCTCACCTTGTTCTATAAAAGGTGCAGGGATGCCTTGTTTTAAACATTCGAAGCTTAATTAAAATTTGTTTGCTGAAATATTTAGGGCCTATTTCAAAGTTATTGTAAGCATACATATTTTTGCATACTTAATGAAAGAGAAGACCAATTTGATTACAAATCATCGTAAATTTTGAGTAATCTATGTATGAATTCTTGATATATGCTTTGATTTATTGCGTCCCTTGGAGTGCTCATTAGTCTACATATATTGTTTTCATTCCTCATCCTTTGAAGTTTGCATCATCTATATCTAGCTGTGGAACATCCTGGTGAAAATATGGTTTGATTTCTTCCTTCTCATGACTATATCAAGTGTGTATGTGGCTCAATAGCTAAAGATTCATCATAATTTGAAGTATTTGTTTACATTTCTTTTAATTTCAGAATAGTTCACCATCACAATTGTAAATAATAGATAATCAAAAGAAAAATACATGAAATTTGCAGACATCTCATAGATACTTGAAGATTTATAGCATATTTGAAGTTAAAGCACGTATAATTGGCAAATATCATGCAAAGATTTGAGTACAGACACACTATTTGTAGAAATATCCTGTGTAAGTAACCTTCTATGTAGCATCTTTACAGAGACAGAATCCTGTTGATAAACTAACGTAAGGCCCCTGAATGGAAAACAACAAACACATCAACCATTGAGTAACATTAGTTGATTAAAAACTAATCCACGACTTGGGATCATGAATTCTTTGAATTCATTGTATCTTTCAAGATGGGTAAAGGTTGATGTGTAACTTTTATTCTATGTTTGTTTATGACTAACATCATGATCAACAATACTCTTGATTTGAAGGAAAGGTAATTAGAGATGTGGTTGTTGCCATCTCAAATTCAACCCTTGAGAGTTCATGCAGAGTTGATCTCAAATTGCCAATGACCCTATCCTCATGCTCATTTATTTCAAGAATAACTGGAGTAGTGAACTGTGTGCACTCCTTCTTCCACTCTTCCAAGCTCTTCAATGACCTATTCTACTTCCAAATTTGTGGCAAATATGGCCCCTGTAGTCTCTGGAAATAGGTCAATTATTTAGAAATGTCATAAAAAAACTTTTTATGCTTCCTCAATACTTTCCTAATAGCTTTAAATGCATCCAATAGTTCTATTAAATGCTTAAATGAACTCTCATCACATATCTGCAATTTTAACTGAATATTGAAAATTATGACCTTAGATGTCATATGCCTCTCCCATGTTTCCATTTTAATTCCTAATCTCTTATGTTCTGCAAGCATGCTCCTCAAGACATTATGACTTTCCCATTTCTTCTCTACATATGTTATTATTCTTTCCAACTTCCTATCTAATAAGCCTTGAATAAAATCAAGTTTTACTTGCTTCAACTTTTTCAAGGCATCCTCCTCTCTAGCTTTTCTTTTGCTTAGTTCTTGCTTGATATTTTCTTCTGCTCTAGAGGGAATTAGAAGAGTAATTGGTGGGAGAGCACTATTAGCCACATTCAACCTTTCCTATAGAGACAAGTTTTGTTTGTTCAATTTTTCCAATTATGTCTACATCTTTTTGACTGAAGCCTCTGTAAACATAGCAAAATGTGTAATCAGACTAGCAACTTCAATAGGAGTAGTGTCCTCTAGCCTATGCACAATTAGGCTTCCTTCCACCTTGCTTGGGTTCTCAATAACAAGAGGTTTGTTACTTGAGGGAAAAATTGACCAAATGGCTAAGGCATTTGTGTTTGGATCAAAGGCAGAACCAAAGTACACCTGATTTGTCATCTCCTCTATTATATTCAAGTTAATGCCTTCATGCTTTCTTATTGTATCAAATCCAATGGTAGATGATATATCCCACCCTAGTAATAGCTTGCAACCACTATTTCTAAAAATTTCTCTTCCCTTTTGTCGGGTCATCCCAGCCATTTCTTAATGTACCTTTTTCTTGACCCTTTATTCTTAGGAAAAAATATTTGAACTCCTTAGAATGAATGAAAGAATCATCATCCATGAATTTGCTACTTTCCATTGTTCTAACATCATCAGATAATTCATTTGCAGCCTCAAAATTAATAATCATCCTCTATTGAGGAGGCTCTCCTACTTCAATCATAAAAGGTTGTGTTATCTCCATCAAATATGGTGAGCATGGAGTTTCACCCTCATCCACTGAAAAACTTGGAGTAGGGGAAGGCTGTGGAGAGACCTAGTGTAGTGGAGTGATAGCTCTAGGAATTTCAGAGCTTGATGCTTGTCTTGATGAAGAAGGAATTCATGCTGGAGGGGATGTATTTTCTTTGGCATCACAGGTAAGTTAGAGCACAATTTTTTTACATTTTGTAGCATGACCTTGAATCTTTCAACAAGGCCTTCAATTTCAATGAGAGATCCTTTATAGGAAGGATCAACTTCATGTCTTGTTTTCTCTATTTTCTGGATCCTATCCCATAATTCCATTCTTCTCTCACCTTCCTTTTCAATAACACAGTTCCTCATTAGATCCTCTAGAGGACAAAATTCATGCTCATAGGCTACAGAATCATTATCTAATATGGCCTTATTGATAAATCCCTCTGGATCACACCTAAACTTGATGCACTCTTTGGTAACTTGTAATGCTCCAACTTTGTGGCCAACAACTCCAATCCTTGTTTTGATGTGACTTAAAGTTAGAAAAGGAAATGGATCCTGGAAGGAAGGATGCTTTCTTGTAGTTCCTAAAGTGATTCTTGTTAGACTCATTCATCTACCACATGATCTCTAAGAATTCCACTCTTTCAAGGATTGATCTTGGAAAAATATGAGGCACACCTTCAAATCCATATACTCTGACAATGGTAACATCTAAAAAGATATACCAATTACCCCAATTATGACCAATACCCAAATTAGGGCACATGTCCTTTGGCCTCAAGAACTTTTGAACTCTCTCTGATAATCTCCATTGTTATGAGTAGCCAAGTGCTCTAAAGACCTCCTTGACAAAGAATTCCTTGAACAAAAGATAGTTTGATTGGGGCAATGACTATCCCAAATATAAGTCCATTGTTGGATTGGTAATACTCCACCTTGGCTATCCATTCTCCTGATTATTAATGGAGGCTTCCACACTACAATTCCTCTATATAACAAGATGTGACACAATAGAGAATACCACTTGAAGTGGACTCTAGAATTATCCTTTTTCACATCTGCAAGGGCCTTGTTGATCTTCTCCTCCAAAAATGATGCATAGTCAAACAACCTATTATCATCCCAGCTTTGAATGTTAGTAGTCAAAACCATAGCATTGATGGGCATGAAGAAACTAGCATCCATTACTAGGATAGGTTTCAATGGCAGCTTGCAACTTCTTGTTGGTTGTGTAACACCTTGTTTGATGCAGGAACTTGAAAATCTTTGGCTTGGATGTAGTTGTAGAACTTAGAAGTTGAAACCGCATTCTCAATTGTGCAAAATGACTACAAAAATTAGCCTTAAACCACTTAGGGCACCATTAATGTCAAGTGTGTGGAGGCGGTGAGTAGAAGATGGTCATTCTTGAATTTTAAAACTCCAACATAGATCTTACTTAATCAATGATTCTTGTTGGAGTTTGAATTTACTCCAACAAATATCATAAAACCCTTGTATGACTTGGAGTCCTTTTGCCACAGTGGTGTCTTCGCTGCTTCACATTGAGTCATTTGAAGCCACGATGAAGTTGTTAGTTCCCACGTAACACACTACTACTGTGGACATCATGGACACCATGGACATATTATTCCACATCACCTTCTTCGTGATCCTACTAAAGTCTTTGATTAGCCTCAGTGAAGGAAGGAGTCCCCACAAAGCATTATTGATTCATTAGAACTGCCACATTGGCTTCACTGTCTCATGAAGCCTATTTGGGAGCTCTAGCAGAGAGCTGGGCTTCTGTGAAATACATTTTACCATGGAATAGACATGACATGTCAGCTAACAAAGACATGTCACGGTCCCATGGAGACCTAAAATGAGGCTCCGTGAAGGAAGAGCTAGCGACGTGGACTGCAGATGAAGTATAACTTAAAAGATATTTGGCACACATGTGACAAATTTATTTTTAAATGCACCTATTACTGACAACCTAGTGAAGGGGTCGGTGACTTAGATGATAAAACACACTTAAGTTATAATTTAAGTCACTGGGAACTGCTCACAATTGGTCAACGAAGGATATAATGTAGAATAAATAAAGACCAGTGTATTAAGGATTAAAGATTTTAAGGGTTTTTCTAGGGTTTTACAAACCTAAAACAAATGAAACCTTGGGCACAAAAGGCACAAAATGTAGGTTATAATAGTGGCTCTAGTTGGGGACAACTGACTGCAAGGTCAACATGAGGATCCAAAACATCAGGGGGCAGCATACTAGACAAAAAGCACACAGAATAGTGAAACAAGGAGGGCACACAAACAAAACCACACATATACATGATAGTATAAATGTGCATGTATATAATTCAAGTAAAATATTACTTCAAGAACTGTCCATGCACTGGCAGCTCTTGGACTTCACCATTCAAGGCCTGGATGAAATATGAATCTTCCCCATGATGATCTCTTATTACATAGGGCCCTAACCATAATGCTTCAAACTTTCCATGCTTGCCCTTGTCTTGTGCTCTAGCATTCCACATCAAAACAAGGTCATCCACCTTGAATTTTCTATCAAAAGTTCTCTTATCAAACATATATTTAACATTTTGTTGCAGTTTTAGGTTATTCCTTTGTGCATCTCTTCTGACCTCATCAAGTTCAATCAATTGTTCTATCCTTTCCTCCATTGGTTCAAGAATATCCATGTCCTCTTCTTGAATGAACTTGTAGATGGGTAATAGATTGTTTACTAGCAATTTGGCCTGAGTACCATAGACTAATGTAAATGGTGATTTACTAGTAGCCTTTTTAACAGTCACTCTATTAGCCCATAAAGCTAAACTTAGCTTGGAATCCTAAGCACTTTTGTTCTTTTCCAACATCCTCTTGATGATCTTCATCAAAATTTTATTGCTTGATTCAACCTGGCCATTTCCTTAAGGGTGGTAAGGTGAAGAATATGACATTTCAATGCCATAGGAGTTGCAAAATCTTGTGAAGTCATCAGATCTGAAGCACATGGCATTATCCATTATTAGTCTAACTAGTGCCCCAAATCTGACAATGATATGATTCAGGATGAAGTCCATCACTACTTTGCTTGTGATTTTTCTAGTTGGAATGGCTTTAATCCACTTGGTGAAGTAGTATGTGGCTACAAGAATCCATTTGTAACCTCCACTTGATCTTTCATTGATCTCACCAATAAAATCAACACCCCATTGATAGAAAGGGGCTTCAACTTGCATGGGTCTAAGAGGCAATGCTCCTGAATACTTAAGCTTTCCTAAAAACTTCTGACATGCGTCACATTTCCTTACCATTTTCTATGTATCATAAAATGGTGTAGGCCAATAATATCCTACTCTAAGAATCTTGTGAGTAGTGTTCTTCACAGTGAAATGCCCACCACACAGTCCACAATGTAGTTCATTCAAAACTGTGTGTGCTTGATTCTCATATAAACATAATGTAACAAATAAACTCCATCTCTATCTCTCTAATATAGATCTCCTTCCATGAATATGTTTTTAATTTTCTATAATTTTAGAGTTCTCTTTTAGTTATCAGTCAACTCTACAGGACAATTCATGTGTTTCAAATAGTATATAATGTTAGTGTACCATGGGGTCACTTCTAAACAATGCACAATGTCTTCCTCCCCCTAGATAACATTCACTTGAGCAATCTCAAGATTTGTTTTAGCCATTAGCTTTGCCAACCCAGGTCCTCTGAGTAGTTTGGTGATCTAGACATCAATATTGAACTCCTGAACTTTCTTTATCCATTGGCATCTTCTTCCAGTGACCTCTTGTTGTACAAAGATACCTTTAATTGAGGCATGGGGCACATAGACTACTATGACCGTCCCTACAAGATAACACCTGAAGTTTTTCACAACCTTTACCAATGCATAAGCTTGCTTCTCCATAATATCATACTTTAGTTCTGCAACCTGCAAGGATTTGCTAAAAAATGCAATTGGTTGCTCATACCCTTAATCATTCTTTTGTAACAGTACTACAACTATAGTATTGAAAGATGTAAATGAAAATAACTGAAAGGGCTTAGAGAAGTTAGGTGACTTCAACACAGGTGCCCTTTTTATGCAATCCTTAGTATTGTGAAAGGATTGAGTTGCCTCATCACCCCAGGAAACAACTTGGCCCTTCTTTAACATCTTTGAAATGGGCTTCATAGTTTATGCGAAGTTGGTGATAAACCTTCTTACAAAGTTCATCTGCCCAAAGAAAGACTAAATTCCTTTGACATGCTTGGGAATTGGTAATCTTCAAATGGCTGCAACTCTTTCAAGATCAATCATGATCCCATTTTTGGACACAATGTGGCCTAGCGATTTTCCTTCTACAACCCCAAACACACACTTCTTGGGATTCAAGGATATGCTGAACTCCATGCTTCTTTCAATTTTTTTTCCAAATGACAATAGTGATCCCCCTCCTTTGAATAGGTAGTTAGATCATCCTAATAAACTACTATTATGATATTAATAAAATTAGATAAAGCTACATCCATACCTCTTTGAAATGTGGCCCTTGCATTTGTTAATCCAAAGGGCATTTTGATATACACATATGTACCCCATGGAGCAGTGAATGTAGTTTTATATTGTTTAGACTCCTTGACCATTACTTGACTGTATCTAGAGAAATCATCCATCATTGATAGGAGCTCACATCCAGTTACCCTCTGCAACATGGCCTCCATATTGTGCAAAGGATAATTATCTTTCAATGATGCCATATTCAGGTTTCTAAAATCTACACAGAGTCTAATATCCCTATTCTTCTTCTTGACAAGAACCAATTTGGAAACCCAAGTTGAATGCCTAATGGGCTTGATAATCCCCCCTTACTCAACATAGCTAATTCTTGTTGTATTTTAGGTCTTAAGGTGGGGTTTATGGGCTTTTACTTCTGCCTAAAAGGTTTTGCGTATAGTTTTAATGGGATTTCATGTTGGAAGAGGTCTTCTCTATATGCTTTAAGATCATCATAAGAGCATGCAAAAACCTTTGTATACTTTCTAAGTAAAGTAATCAACATTGTTCTAGTCTTGGGATTCAAAGACTTACATATGTAAACAAGGTTTGGCTAGGC
Organism: Cunninghamia lanceolata; assembly: GCA_027924645.1. Classification (NCBI taxonomy): domain Eukaryota; kingdom Viridiplantae; phylum Streptophyta; class Pinopsida; order Cupressales; family Cupressaceae; genus Cunninghamia; species Cunninghamia lanceolata. Next base: position 1,165,429 of record BSBN01000201.1, on the reverse strand, counting down.
TTTAGCCCCAAGGTTTACTTCCTCTAGATCATTTTGATGCACCTATGTTGAATTGGTAGTTTGCCTATAATTACCATCAAATACCCTTTCCAAAGAAACCAACCCTCTTGGAATTTTGTTGGTCTTCAGCTAGATAATTTCATTCCCAAATATAGTTTCCTTCCCATCCACTATCTCAACAAAAATCTGGAAATCAATCTCATGTGCTTGGTATTCTTCAACACAATTCATGAATTTTTACAGGTCTTGACCATCCTTAGAAACCTGCCATGGCATACATTATCCGGGATAGAAGGTTTGGTAAATATCTCAACCTTTGAAATTCCTACTAGGGTCAAATCTTATGATTTGATTGCAATGTTAGCTAAGAAGTCTACCATCACATTTTTATTTCTTTCTACCCAATCAATGGAGAAAGCATCAAATTCCTCTATTATATCCCAATAAGCATTTCTATATTGTTTTAGTCTTTGGTTCTTAGAAGCATATTTGGATCTAATTTGTGAGAACACCAACTCAGAATTCCCTAGGACTTTGATCTTCTTAACTCTATGTTTAATAGCCATTTTTAAACCTAAGAGAAAAACTTCATATTCAATAACATTGTTTGTGCATTCAAAACCTAACTTAAAAGATGATCTAAATGTTTTTTTCAAAAGGGGAAATTAGCACAACCCCAACTCCAAAACTTTCTTTAGAACATGCTCCATCAAACTTCATGGACCATAGGCCATCACTATCAAGGGTAGTCTAGTCCTCTTCATCTTTTTGTTCCCCCTAATTAGTCTCAAGACCCTCAATTCTGAAATTATCCATGTCAATATCTAGGAAGCACACCTGATCATCACCTTCCTCTATGCCATCAATTATTTGAGGGGTCTTCTTTTCTCTATTGAGCCTTACTTATTTTCCATCCATTGGGATCAAGGCATATGAAGAATCCATTTAAATATTACCTCCAATAGTACAGGCCCATTTTCTAGATGACAACATCCCATATTGAGGTGGAATATCCACCACTATGATATTCATTTTGTACTCCATGTGTGGAGAAGCTACTAGTCTGCAGCTTATATCCTTAATGATTCCAATGACAGAGACTTCCTTGGATTCCATAGCAAAACACTTCCCATAAGCCTTTGTTACTTGTAAGCCTAGTGTCTCCATCACTCCAAGTGGCATTATGTTAGTAGAAGCCCCTGAGTCAATCATACAATTCTTAACAAATCTCCCCTTTATTATTAGAGTGACAAAGAAAGGGTCTACTTCAGATGGGATTTTATTTGAAGTATTTCCCAAATACACCTTTGGTATTTTAAAAATCCATTTCTTAATCTCTAATGATGTCTTTTCTTTCTTATCAAATTGATTGATATTCTCATTATTTACCCCTAATTCATTGGGGGCTGCCTCCTCAACCACAAACAAGGCCACGTCCTTATGCTCTAGGATTCTCATAATTTCTAATAGAGGGACTGTCACTCTAATATGGCTAAACACCTAAGCCATGTCCAAAGGGATGTATTTGGCATAGTATTGATATGAGTTGCATTAGCATTTTCAACAGAAGTTTGAGATGCATTTCCCTTACCTTTAGTATGACCACTTTCAATAGGGGTTTTCTTAGCATTATCCTTTTGAACTGATATCTTAGCCTTAGGATGTGGATTATGATGTGGATTATATTTAACCACTAGTTCCTTCAACTTACTCTGAGGACCAACATCCTTCTTGGGATTAGGGGCACTTTGCTTCTCCTTAATGAAAATGTTGCCTACATTTCCCATAGTACTACTTTCTCCTTGCATCGTTTTACTCCTTAAGTTGTAGTCACTCTTTACCTAAGCAATTTTAGTAGTAGTTGAGGCTTTAATTTCTTCTTTAGAGGGTCTTCTTAGTTAGATATTTGAATCTTTGAAGTCTTACTGAAATGCATGTTCCTTATCTTCCTTCTTACTGAGCAAAGTTAATTGCTAACAAGAACCCTCCAATTGTCCCTTATTTGCAATATTCTCTTCCATGGAATCCTCTTCATCAGAAGTGAAATACTCCTCACCAATAAAATTATGAGCGAAAACCATGTTTATATTGTGATCTTTAGAATCCTCCATGTCATTATATTCATTACAAGGATCAACATGGTTAGTCACAAACATAGCCATAGAACATGAAGTAGAAGAATGAGGAGCCCAGGACACCAAACACCAGAGGTTGTCATTCACAGAGTGTACTCCTTTCCTCAAAGGATCAGGGGTTTCTTTAGAGAAATTCCCTTTATTGTTAGGTGGAATTGGCTTTCCATTTTTCCAATTATTATGGTATGGTTGATTTGAAAGCCTAGACATTCTTTCTTGTCTAGAAAAAGGAGACTTATCATTCGGAGATCTTTTATTTCCCCTAGCCATGGACATATTCATTTCTTTGACCTCCTTCCGTAGATTTTCACATTCATCTATAGCAAGGACCCTGCTACCTTGTCCTCTGTCTTGAGGGGTGAACTTCAATTCACTTCACTTGTGGACCTTCCCTGAGGCTTTTTTGTTATTTTTAATATGCAAAGCCGCCTTAAAAGCATCTCTGAGGGTCTTTGTCTCTCTATTCCTCAATTCATACTCCATTTTAGGGTCATAAGCATTATGATAGATCACAAGACACATATGCTCAGTTGGTCTCATGTATGGTGGAATTTTATTACAAACTTTCATGAATCTAGTATTAAAATCAAGAACAACTTCATTATATCCCTTTTGAATATAGGTGAATTCATTAACCACAAACCATAGGTCAATGTTGTCACCATATTGCTCATTAAAGACTCATTTAAACTCATTCTAGCAGTCTATGCTTGTTTCTAGCAAACTTCTGTACCAATCTCTTACATCTTCTGTCGGTGACTACATAAACAACTTCATCACCACATCTTCAGCTTCTACCTCAAAATTATCAATGACATTCATGAATGCCTTCAAGTGATCTTCACCAGACAACATGAATCCTTGCAAATTTAGGGATTGCATGCTTGACATCATTTTCAATAAGATTTGGTTAACCAAGTATACCTGTGAAATCTAGTTGCCTATATCTCTCCAATGTCTCTTCAACTGCATTGGTCTTCTAGCAAAGGGATTTATTATTTGTTGCCCACCTAGATTATTCTGGTTTACTTGAGGATTTTGTGGGACTTGCAAAAGTTGTTTTTGTGGTACATTTTGGTTATGGATGTTCTACTATGCAGCAAGATTGTGGGTTGCTTGAGGGTTTTGGTATTACATTCCTCCCTGACTTGCATAAGGGTTGTATCCTACATGTTGACTAGCCATTCTAGCATTTGAATTTTGTGTGTATTGTTTCCTCTAGGGTTGACACATGGGTATAGACACAACATGATTATTCATAGGGGCAGATACAACTTTAATATTTGTAGGAAAGGTCAATTGTTGTGGCATAGATGATGCAATTTGTACCAAGGGAAGTTGATGGATATTTAGTAAAGGTTGTGATATGTGTTTCCTATAGGAAATAGATGCATTGGGGTGCCACAACTACTAGTAGCATTGGAACTATTTATGGCTTGTATTCTTAATAGCAAGTCTTCCTTTCATTTTAAAGTTTCCATTCTAGCCAATCTGAGACCCAAATCAGTGACCTCCCTTTCTAATTCCTCATTAGTTTGGTGTTGTGTGTTAGAAGTAGAAGCTATGCTAGGTATAGAACACACATTTGCATTGGTAAACTTAGATTTTCCATATGAAAGGGAATTTAACCTCTCATAAGGGGATAGGTTTTGAGACTCAGATACAAATTGAACAACAGGGATGTGCATTGATTGAGGAAGGTTTTGTGAATGGATGGTTAGACTTGGAGGCCCACAAAGAGGTTTAGAATAATACATTTCATCTCCTTCAGAATCAACCTCATAACCATGTACATTATGAGGAATAAGAACACTAGCATATTTACTTTGTTTTCCTCCTATCTGAGAGTAATTTCTACCACCACTCAAAAGAGGTGTAGTAATAGTGTTAAGATCAATGATAGGAGGAGGACTAGACTCACCAGATTCTTTAGCCATCCAACTCTAGTTTGTAGGTTTGAAACTTACAGGCCTACTGGGATGCCCCTGATGGATTGACCTTCTCCTGTGCATCCTACTACTTTGATGTATATTTACTTTTCACCATCTTGGAGATATGCAGAGTTGCCACCCAAAAATAGGAAATAGAATATGAATGCACAGAATAGTACTTGTTATACAGATAACAAGTGAAACTCTCAATTCTCATAGACTCTAGATATACTAGACAACATGAAACATTGAAATGACTCAAAATTACTTAAGGATAAAACACTACTTAGCCAAGTCCCTAGTACAGTCACCAATGTGTTGGTTCATCTGACTGATTATCTGAATCCTCTAAATATGTAGCCAATTCTTATGTTTAAGGACTCAAGGTCAGTGGCCAATGAACAAGATTCAACGAAGAGATGAAATCCTCTGCACTTTTGGTTCTGCAAGACCAAGGTGGGTGTACTTGTAAAACATCTAAGGATATTCTCAATGTATACAAGATGTTTTTATTAAACAGATGGTTCTCAATGGAAATATACCAAGGAAATGAATGGTTCCTATTGGACTGGCTTGACCCTTTGCTAAATCATTTCATACAAATATTGAGAACATGTTCTAATCTAATCTACTCCTAAAACAATAAAGGAAATGGAAATGATCTTGATTATAGAGATGGTTCAAAATGACAATTTAATACAGTAATGGATTGATGCCTAATCCCAGGGCCACATAGTCAAATTATAGAGAACAAATGTATCATTCAAGAAACCTTAATTCACTTTAATGGAATAATGATGCTAGTGCCTTACACTAACATCTCCTAGACATGGAATTGTAGAATTATCCTTTAAACCACAATATAGTATGAAATCAACTATGTTTTTCTCAAGCATTTATTTCTCTCCTTGAAAGAAAGAAAGAAATAACACACACATCACAGAGGAACTAAAAGGATGAATTTAAAACATGCTTGATATCTTGTATTCAAATTAATTTAAATAACTACATGTATGGGGAAAATTCTACAATCAATATAATTCAATACTCAGAATTGAAATCACATATTGCTCTACAGATGTGAACAAATACAAATTGTAAATATTATCTATTGACTCTGAACTAGGACACAACACACTACCACCCAAAATTGAGATCCAGAACCCTTAACAAATGGCCTTGAATTTCCTTTTATAGGACAAGGGAGTAAGAAGCTTCGGGCCATGTACCATCCTTGTGAGAAAAGGAATATGCCAAAAGGCATCTTTGAAGCACTATAAGACAAAACATATTTTCCCTCCTAAAGAATGCTATTGAGCTTGGTACAAAGTTTGAGGAAGATGTTTTTTCCTCTTAGAAATTGACTTTGCTCACATTTAGAAGTTGCAACTACATGCTTGGACATATATATTACCTCAGAATGATGGAATGAAGATGAGTGAAACTTGTTAGCCAAATGAAATGCAAATTACATGCATTTTATTTCATCTTTATTTCAACTGATGACCCATTATGATGAAGACTTTGAAGAAGTTGGCCCACTAGCTGACAAAATTTGAGAGAATATGTCTCTTTTACTGCTAAGGTGGAAAATTCTAATGTACACCTACCAAATGATTTGGATACTCTTGATTTGAAGAAAGGGTAATTAGAGATGTGATTGTTGCCATCTCAAATCAACCCTTGAGAGTTCATCCTGAGCTGAGCTCAAATTGTCAATGACCCTATCCTCATCCTCATGTATTTCAAGAATAATTGGAGTGGTGAGCTATGAGCACTCCTTCTTCCACTCTTCCAAGCTGTTTAATGACCTATCCTACTTCTAAAATTGTGGCAAATATGGCTCTTGTAGTCTCTAGAAATAGGTCAACTCTTTGGCAATGTCATCAAAAAACTTTTTATGCTTCCTTAATAATTTCCTAATAACTTTGAATGTGCCCAATAGTTCTGTTAAATGATTAATTGAACTCTCATCACATATTTTTAATTTTAACAGAATATTGAAAATTATGACCTTGGGTGTCATATGCCTCTCCCATGTTTCCATTTTAATTCCTAATCTCTTATGTTCCACAAGCATGCTCCTCAAGGCATTATGACTTTCCCTTGTCTTCTCCACATATGCCATTATTCTTTCCAACTTCTTATCCAATAAGCCTTGAACAAAATCAAGTTTTACTTGCTTCAACTTCTTCAAGGCATCCTCCTCTCCAGATTTGTTTTTCTTAGTTCTTACTTGAGATTTTCTTTTTCTCTAGAGGGAATTGGAAGAGTAATTGGTGGGAGAGCACCAGTAGCCACATTCAACCTTTCCTACAGAGACAAGTTCTACTTGTTCAATTTGTCCAATTCTGCCTACGTCTTTCTGACTGAAGCCTCTGTAAACATCGTAGAATGTGTAGTTAGACTAGTAGCTTTAATAGGAGTAGTGTCCTCTAGCCTATGAACAATTAGGCTTCCTGTCACCTTGCTTGGTTCCTTAATAACAAGAGGTTTTTTACTTGAGGGAGAAATTGACCAGATAGCTAAGGCATTTGTGTCTGGATCAAAGGTAGAACCAAAGTACACCTGATTTGCCATCTCCTCTATTATATTCAAGTCAATGCCTTCATTCTTTCTTATTGTATCAAATGTAATGGCATTTATGATATATCCCACCCTGGTAATAGCATGCAACCACTATTTTTGACAATTTCTCTTCCCTTTTGTGGGGTCATCCCAACCATTTATTCATGTACCTTCCTCCAAAAGTATGCTATGACTTTTTCCTTATTCTGAGGAGTTGTCTCCTTCACTTGCTCACCTATTTATTGCCCCTTTATTCTTGGGACAAAATCTTTGAACTCCTTAGAATGAATGAAAGAATCATCATCCATGAATTTGTTGCTTGCTACTATTCTAACATCATTAGACAATTCATTTGTAGTCTCAAAACTGATAATCATCCTATGTTGAGGAGGTTCTCCTACTTCAATCACAGGAGGTTGCATTATCTCCATCACATATGGTGAGCATGGAGTCTCACCCTCTTCCACTGAAAAACTTGAAGTAGGGGAAGGTTGTGGAGAGACCTGGTGGAGCAGAGTGACAACTCTAGGAATTTTAGAGTTTGATGCCTATCTTAATGAAGAAGGAACTGATGTTGGAGGGGGATGTACTTTCTTTAGCACCATAGGAAGGTTAAATCACAATTTGTCTACATTTTGTAGCATGACCCTAACTCTTTCAATAGGGTCTTCAATTTAATTAGGAGCTCCTTTATAGGAAGGGTCAGCTTCATGTCTTATTTTCTCTACTTTCTAGATCCTATCCCATAATTTCATTCTTCTCTCACCTTCTTTTCAAGTAACATAGTTCCTCATTAGATCCTCTAGAGGGTGGAATTCATGCTCATAGACTATAGAATCATTATCTAACCTGGCCTTATTGATAAATCCCTCTAGATCACACCTCCTTGATGCACTCTTTGGTAACTTGTAATGCTCCAACTTTGTGGCTAGTAACTCCAATCCTTGTTTTTATGTGACCTAAAAGTCAGAAAAGGAAATGGTTCTTGGAAGAAAGGATGTTTTCTTGTAGTTCCTAAAGTGAGTCTTATTAGAGTCATTCATCTACCACATGATCTCTAAGAATGCCACTCTATTAGGGACTAATCTTGGCAAATGATGAGTCACACCTTCAAATCCTTATACTTTGATAATGGTAACATCTAAAAACAAGTACCAATCACCCCAATTATGACCAATGCCCAAATTAGGGCACATTTCCTTTGGCCTCAAGAACTTCTAAACTCTCTCTAATAATCTCCATTCTGAGGAGTAGCCAAGTTCTTTTAGGACCTCCTTGACAAAGAATTCCTCAAACAAAAGATAGTTTGATTAGGGGTAGTGATTATCCCAATACAAGTCCATTCTTGGACTGGTAATAATTTGTCTTGGCTATCCATTCTCCTGATCCTCAATAGAGGCTTCCACACTACAATTCCTCTATATAACAAGATGTGACACAATAGATAATACCGGTTGAAGTGGACTCTAGAATTATACTTTTTTACATCTACAAGGGCCTTGTTGATCTTCTCCTCCAAAAATGATGCATAGTCAAATGGCCTATTATCATCCCATCCTTAAATGTTAGTAGTCAAAACCACAGCATTCATGGGCATGAAGACACTAGCATCCATTAACAGGATAGGTTTCAATGGTATCTTATGACTTCTTATTGGCTGGGTAATACCTTGTTTGATGCATGAAATTGAAAATCTTTGGCTTGGATGCAATTGCAGAGCTCAAAAGTCTAATTCACATTCTCAATTGTGTGAAATAACTACAAAAAATGGCCTTAAACCACTTAGGGTGCCATTACTATCAAGTGTACAGAGGTAGTGAGCAAAAGATAGTCATTCTTGAATTTTAAAACTCCATTGTAGATCTTACTTAATCGATGATTCTCGTTGGAGTTTAAATTTACTCTAGAAAAGATCAGAAAACCCTTGTATGAATTGGAGTCCTTTTTCCATGGTGGCATCTTTGTTGCGTTGCATTTATTCATTTGAGGCCTCGATGAATTTGTTAGCTCCTGCGAAACACACTCCTACTGTGGACACCGTGGACACATTAGTCCACACCACCTTCTTCATGATCCCGCTAAAGTCTTTGATTGGCCTCAACAAAGGAAGGAGTCCCCACGAAGCATCATTGATTCATTGGAACTGCCACATTGGCTTTGCTATCTCATGAAGCCTATTTTGGAGCTCCAATAGAGAGTTGAACTTCCATGAAATACCTTTTACCCTGGAACAGACATGACACATTAGCTAACAAAGGCACCACATAGTCCTGTGGAAACCCAAAATGGGGCTCCATGAAGGAAGAGACTCCAGCAAAAAGGAAGAGCTAATGACATGGACTACAGATGAAGCATAACTTATAAGATATTTGGCACACATGCGACAAAGTTTTTTTTAAACGGGCCCATTACTGACAACCTAGTGAAGGGTCCAGTGACTTAGATGATAAAACACACTTAAGTTATAACTTATGTCACCAAGAACTACTAACAACTGGTCAATGAAGGATTATAACAAAGAATAAATAAAGGCTAGTGTATTAAGGATTAAATCTTTTAGGGGTTTTTCTAGGGTTTTACAAGCCTAAAACAAATGAAACCTTGGGCACAAAAGGCATAAAAATGTAGTTTCTAATAGCGGCTCTAGTTGGGGGTAGCTGACTGCAAGGTCAGCATGAGGATCTAGAACTTTCAAGAGTAGCAGACCAAACAAAAAGCACACAGAACAAGGAAACAAGGAGGACACACAGAAAAAACCACACATAGACACTATAGTACAAATGTGCATGGATATAATTCAAGAAAAATATTGCTTCAAGAATTGTCCATGCACTGGTAGCTCTTGGACTTTACCATTCAAGGCCTAGATGAAATATGAATATTCCCCATGATGATCTGTTATGACATAGGGTCATAACCATAATGCTTCAAACTTTCCATGCTTTTCCTTGTCTTGTGCTCTAGAATTCCACATCAATACCAGGTCATCCACCTTGAATTTTTTGCTAGAAGTTCTCTTATCAAATAGATATTTGGCCTTTTGTTGCAGTTTGATGTTATTCCTTTGTGCATCTCTTCTGACCTCATCAAGTTCAATCAATTGTTATGTCCTTTCCTCCATTGGTTCAGGAATATCCATGTCCTCTTCTTGAATGAACTTGTAGATGGGTAATAGATTATTTACTAGCAATCTAGCCTGAGTGTTGTAGACTAATTCAAATGGTGACTTACTAGTAGCCTTTTTAACAGTCACTCTCTTAGCCCATAAAGCTAAACTTATCTTGGAATCTCAAGCCCTTTTATTCTTTTCCAACATCCTCTTAATGATCTTCATCAAACTTTCATTGCTTGATTCAGCTTGGCTATTTCCTTGCAGGTGGTAAGGTGATGAATATGACATTTCAATGCCATAGGAGTTGCAAAAATTGTGAAGTCATTAGATTTGAAGCACATGGAATTATTTATTATTAGCCTGATTCGTGCCCCAAATCTGGCAATGATACGATTCAAGATGAAGTCCATCACTACTTTTCTTGTGTCTTTTCTATTTGGGATGGCTTCAATCCACTTGGTGAAGTAGTTCGTGGCTACAAGAATCCATTTGTAGCCTCCACTTGATATTTCATTGATCTCACCAATAAAATCAATGCCCCATTGATAGAAAGGGGCTTCAACTTGCATGGGTCTAAGAGGTAATGCTCCTGAATACTTAAGCTTTCTTGAAAACTTCTAACATGCCTCACATTTCCTTACCACTTTTTATGTATTATCAAATAGGGTAGGCCAATAATAGCCTTCTCTAAGAATCTTGTGAGTAGTGTTCTTCGCAGTGAAATGCCCACCACACACTCCACCATGCAGTTCCTTTAAAACTTTTTGTGCTTGACTCTTATCTAAACATAACAAAAGAACTCCATCTCTATCTCTATCTCTCCATTACATATCCCCTTCCATGAATATGTATCTAATTGCCTACAATTTCATAGTTCTCTTTTGGTTATCAGTCAACTTTGCAAGACAATTCATGTGTTTTAGATAGTATATAATGTTAGTGTACCATGGGGTCACTTCTAAATGATGCATCATGTCTTCCTCCCCTTGGATAACATTCACTTGAGCTGCCTCAATATTTGGTTCAACCATTATCTTTGCCAACCCCTATCCTCTGACTAGTTAGGTGATCTGGACATCAATATTGAACTCCTAAACTTTGTTTATCCATTGATATATTCTTCCAGTGACCTCTTGTTGTACAAATATATATTTAACTACTGCATGGGGCACATAGGATACTATGACTACCCCTACTAGATAAGGCTTGAAGTTTTTCACAACTATTACCCTTGCATAAGCTTGCTTCTCCATAATATCATACTTTAGTTCTGTAGCCTGTAAGGATTTGCTGAAAAATAAAATTGGCTGCTCATACCCTTCATCATTGCTTTGTAACAGAACTACAGATATAGTATGGAAAGATGCAAATGAAAATAACTGAAAGGGCTTAGATCTAAGTCAGGTGACTTCAACACAGGTGCCCTTTTTATGTAGTCCTTAGTATTGTGAAAGGATTGAGTTGCCTCATCACCCTAGGAAATGACTTGCCCCTTCTTTAACATCTTTGAAATGGGCTTCACAGTTTCTACAAAATTGGTGACAAACCTTCTTACAAAGTTTATAAACCCAAAGAAAGACTGAATTCCTTTGACATGCTTGGGAATTGGTATTCTATCAATGGCTGCAACTCTTTTAGGATCAATCCTAATCCCATCTTTGGACACAATGTGGCCTAGCAATTTTCCTTCTACAACCCCAAACATGCACTTCTTGGGATTCAGGGATATGTCGAACTCCATGCTTCTTTCAAAAAAAATTCCAAATGGCAGCAGTGATCCCCGTCCTTTGAATAGGTAGTTAGATCATTATGATAAACTACCATTATGACATTAATAAGATTATAAAAAGCTACATTCATAGCTCTTTGAAATGTGGCCCCTGCATTTGTTAATCAAAGGGCATTCTAATATAAACATATGTACCCCATGGAGTAGTGACTGTCATTTTATATTGTTAAGACTCCTTAACCATTACTTGATTGTATCCAAAGAAACCATCCATCATTGATAGGAGCTCATAGCTAGTTACCCTCTATAACATGGCCTCCATATTGGGCAAAGGATAATTATCTTTCAATGATGCCATATTCAGGTTCCTAAAATCTACACAGAGTCTAATATCCCCATTATTCTTCCTAACAGGGACCAAGTTGGAAACCCAAGTTGAATGCCTAATGGGCTTGATAATCCCCCCTTACTCAAATTAGCTAATTCTTGTTGCATTTTACGTCTTAAGGTGGGGTTTATGGGCCTTTGCTTCTGCCTAAAAGGTTTTGTGTCTGGTTTTAATTAGATTTCATGTTGGAAGAGGCCCTCTCTATATTCTTTAAGATCATCATAAGACCATGTAAAAATATTTTTATACTTTCTAAGTAAAGCAATCTACATTATTCTAATCTTTGGATTTAGAGAATTGCCTATGTAAACAAGATTTGACTAGGCTTTAGTCCCAAGGTTTACTTTCTCTAGATCATTTTGATGCACTTGTGTTGATTTGGTAGTTTTCCTATCATTACCATCAAACACCCTTTCCAAAGCAACCAACCCTCTTGGAATTTTGTTGGTCTTCAGCTAGATAATTTCATTCCCAAATATAGTTTCCTTCCCATCCACTATCTCAACAAAACTCTATAAATCAATCTCTTGTGCTTGGTATTCATCAACACAATTCATGAATTTGTACAGGCCTTGATCATCCTTAAAAACTTGCCAATGACATACATTATCTGGGATAGAAGTTCTGGTCAATATCTCAACCTTTGAAATTCCCACCAGGGTCAAATCTTCTAAAATCAAGATATCACAACCATTCCTATACTAATGCTAGTTAGGCAAATCCCTTTGTGTTATTACTTAGTATAACTTGTTGCTTCTTTTATGTTTTGATTTATGTGCCACCTTGTTTCTATGCTCAGAATCATACCATAACAACACAAGCCATTATGTATCATGCCTATAGCATCGCCTTGGTTTGCCTTTATGGGGGCAACCCCTTTGTGCGATGTAGTTTCTAGGAACATAAATCTTATAAGCATGTGCTTTTAGAAAGCTCTCATGCCTATTTTGTGATTTTTTATATCTTAAAGTGATTGCTCCCTAATAGAAGTTAGCAATCACTTTAAGGTGGGGGCAAGCATCATGCTATGCTCTCTTTTGGTTGCATATTTGCTTGTTGGTAGGGAACTCACCTAGTGATTTAGTAGTCCTCACTATCCTGTGATGTTTCCTCTTTGGTTTATGAGCCACCTAATACAATGTAGTTAATGGCTAGCCCGTGTGCTTCATGTGACTTGTGTTAGACTTAGGGCAGACAACTAAGAGGGGGGCTGAATCAGTTGTACAAAACTTTCTTTCAATTAAACACTTAACTCCACTTTGCAATTCAGTAGAATAACAATAAATCAATCATGGAAACATAATGCAATGAATCAAGAGCATAAACACATCAACATATGAGACACCAAGATTTTGACATGGAAAACCCAGTTAAGGGAAAAACCACAGGGTGATTAACCCAAGATTGTATTCTCTATTAGAAGAATAGAAAGAATAAATGGCACATGCCAATTAGGGCTCACTACCCGAGCACACTACTCACAAGAGGCCCACTGTCTATAGGAGACACACTATCTACAAAGAAATAAGTATCACCTACTTGATCTGGAAAATAGCATCTTCACCATGCTTGAATCAGTTCCATTTAAGCCCAATACTTTTGCTCTACCTTTCGCTCTCCTCCTCACTACCACACACTCATCTTGACAAGGACACCTTTGAAATGACTTTACAATCCCTTATTTATACAAGACATCAACTTAGGAATGATCATCTAAGTCAGCAAACATCAACAAGAACATCCATAGGATGTGTAACTCATCCGGTCAACCAATCTCAAGAAGAACACCATCATCTGGAAGTTATTCCTTAATTGTGAGCTCCAACTTCAATGCAAATCACCAACATGAATTAGACATGATCCAAAGACCTCCACAAGCTTGCCTGAATCACCAAGAACATCCACACTTCATCTGCTTACTAAAATCCTTCTCCCCTTCATCCGAAACCTCAAGAACACAGTCTGTCATTACTGTCATAAAGGAATAGATGCTTGTGAACCTTCAAACCATGAACCAATCAAGTTGATACTTCACAAAGACTTCCTCAACACTCCCTCAAATCCACAGAATAGGATAATGCATTTTCGGATTTCACCGGACCTATCAGTATCACTTTGTCACCACTGAACATCTACCAAAACTAGTTTTACTTGAGTGGCCACAACTTCTTCAGATCTTCATATGGACCTCTAAAATCTCTACTGGACCACCTTAAGACACATATCTACAAACCCTTTAAATTGTATCCTCTAATCCTCATCCTATCTTGGACTTTTACCTTATTGTCATCATTGTTCTTCACTGTTCCTAATTGAGACTAATTTTCTCAATATCCTTAGAACACATCTCATCCAATCCTTATCATTAATGCAAGAAAAGTATGTTGACATCAATGACAACACCAGTTAGGCCCATACTTGTAACAATCTCCCCCTTTGTCATTGATGGCAACATATGATGTGAAAAATTGTTTTGATCATCAAGACAAGAACTTCTCCTTACTCTCACAACTCCCCCTATCAGCAACAACCATTCACATGTCTTCTCTCCCTTTAATGCTCCCCCTTTGATCACAAACCACTTGTTTTTCACATGTCTTCTCTCCCCCTTTGACATCAATGGCAAAGGGCACATACTTGCAATTTCACCACTTCAGAATCATACCTGTTGCTCCCCCTGAGTAGCAGCTCCCTATCATCAATCCAAACTGCAAGATATGACTATGATATCCACCAGACTGATGCACATCAGTGCATCTTAGTTCATCACCAGAGGGGCAATAACCCCTAACTTCTCCCTGAGATACTCAAAAGAGTCCTTAGGTAGAGGTTTAGTAAAGATATCTGCAATCTGCTCCTTGGAAGGCACAAACTCTAATCTGACTTCATTCTTGTTCACTTTCTCTCTCAAAAAGTGAAACTTGATGGATATATGTTTAGTCTTTGAATGCAACACCGGATTCTTAGATATATTTATTGCACTTGAATTATCACAGAAAATTGTGATAGGCTCCTCATACTTCACTCTTATGTCTCTTAACATTTTCTTCATCCACAAAACTTGAGTGCAACGACCTACTACTACAATATATTCTACTTCTGTAGTGGATAGAGATATTGCCTCTTGTTTCTTGCTCGGCCAAGAAACCAATCTCTTCCCCAAAAAGAATGCTCCACCACTGGTACTCTTCCAGTCATCCACATCTCCTGCCCAATCCGCATCAGTATATGCATGAAGAGATAAATCATGATCTCTAAGATACCACAGACCATACTCAACTGTCCCTTTTAGATATCTAAAGATCCTCTTGATTGCCATGACATGAGATTCTCTAGGATCAGCCTGGAATCTGGTAACAAGACCAACAACCTACATAATGGCTAGTCTAGTTTGAGTATGATACAACAGTCCTCCAATCATTGACCTATACTTTTTCTGATCAGCCTTAGGAGAGTCATCATCTTTGCTCAATTTACATCTGGTTGCCATGGGAGTATTCATTGGTTTTGAATCTTCCATCCCAAATTTCTTCAACAATTCTTTCACATATCTGGTCTAAGAGATGAAAATTTCTTTTTTTGTTTGAGTGATTTGTAGACCCAAGAAGAAATTTATTTCCCCAAGCATGGACATCTCAAATTCACTTTTCATTTGATTTGCAAAGGTTTTACACATACTATCAATTCCTCCAGAGATGATATCATCAACAAATACTTCAACAATCAAGATGTTTTCATGATCAATTTTGAAATACAAATTACTATCAGCAGTACCTTTGTTGAAACCAATTTTCAAAAGATGCTTATCCAATCTTTCATACTAGGCTCTTGGGGCTTGCTTCAGTCCATACAGTGCCTTCTTCAACTTGTAGACCATATCACCATGATCAGACAATTGAAATCCATCTAGTTGCTTAATGTACACTTCTTCTTCCAAGTCACCATTCAGGAAGGTAGACTTGACATCCATCTGATATACCTTGAAATCCTTGAAAGCAGTAAAAGCAAGAAATAATATGACTGCTTCAATTCTTGCCACCGGAGCAAAAGTTTCTTCAAAATCAACTCCTTCTATTTGAGAATAGCCCTTGCAGACCAATCTGGCTTTATTTCTGATTACTTCACCAACTTCATTTAGTTTGTTCTAGAAGACCCATTTGGTTCCAATCACATTCTTGTTTCTAGGTCTGGGAACATGATCCCAAGTGTGATTTTTCTCAATTTGCATCAGCTCTTCCTCCATTGCTTTAGTCCAGTTTTCATCATTGCAGGCGTCATCTACTATTTTAGGTTTAATCTTTGAAATCAGACAATACTCATTTGAATTTTGAGCAATTCTCCTTCTAGTTTGCACACCTTTGCTTTTGTCACCTATGATCTGATCTTCAGAGTGGTTCAGTCTTACATACCTTGGAACTTTGGGAGTTTCTTGCACTTCTAATTCTTGATTAGGCTCATTAAAACTCATCTCTTCTTCCTGATTTACCGGATCAGTTTGATTCTGACTTTTAGAAGAGGCTTGGGCTCCTTGAATTGGAACACCATTCTGATCATCTTCATCATATTCATAAAACCTTAAGGGTTTTTCAATTCCTTCATCAACTTTCACATTTGTACTTTCTATTATCTTTCTCAGTCTCTTGTTATAACACCGGTAAGCTTTTCTTTGAGTAGAGTAACCCAAGAATATTCCTTCAGCACTTCTAGCATCAAACTTTCCTAGATCTTCATCTCTTTTGATGTAACATTTCCTACCAAAGACTCTGAAATACCTTACAGTAGGAGTAATGCTAAACCAAAGTTCATAAGGAGTCTTACCGGTATGGCTTCTGATTTGAACTCGATTGAGAGTATATACTGTAGTGCTGACAGCTTCTCTCCAATAGATCTGAGGAACATTTGCTTCCATCATCATAGTTCTAAATGCTTCCTAGATGGTCCAGTTCTTTCTTTCCACTACTCCATTTTGCTGTGGAGTCCTAGGAGTAGACAACTGTCTCTTTATTCCATGCTTCTCACAGAATTCTATGAACTCACCTGATGTGAATTCTCCACCTCTATCAGACCTCAGACATTTCAATTTTAATCTGGTTTCATTTTCTACCATAGCCTTGAATATTTTTAATTTCTCAAGAGCTTCTGATTTCTCTTTTAGAAAGGTTATCCACATCATCCAGGAATAGTCATCAATTAGTAACACGAAGTATCTATCACCTTGCACACTCCTGATTCTTGCTGGACCACAAAGATCAGTATGAACTAAGTCCAACAATCTGGTAGAGGACAGTTCCTTATTCTTGAATGTGATTCTACTCAGCTTACCCAACTGACATTCTCTGCACAAGCTATTAATAGGTTTCACCAATTTTGGAAGATCTCTTACAGCCTGAGTATTGCTTATCTTGATGATATTATCAAAATTCACATGCCACATCCTCCTATGCCATAACCAACTCTGATCAACTTGAACAAATAAGCAACTTTTACTAGTACCAACCAAATGAAAGATATTACCTTTTGTTTGAGTACCAAATGCAATCTCTATTCTGGAACTTTTAAAGATCTTGCATTTTCCATTCTTGAATCAGAGATCATAGCCTTTGTCCACCAACTGTCCAACACTGAGAAGATTGTGCTTCAAACCTTCAACATACAATACATTACCATCTTTGTTCCTTCCATCAAAAGACATAGTTCCTCTACCTCTGATTCTACTAGCAGAATTATCACCAAACTTTACCACTCCTCCTTCATACCTCTCCAAATCTATGAACTTATTTTTTTCACCTGTCATATGGTGAGAGTATCCACTGTCAATGACCCAATCATCCTTCTCTTCAACTTGGGCAGCCAGAGCTCTTTCCACAGTCTTATGATTGACAGATACAGAGGATATAGGATCTTCTTCCTTGATGGCAATGAACACCCATTCATTTCCAGATTTGTTTCCTATCTCTAATTCATCATCTATTACTCCTTCATTATCATCATCTTCATGTACATAGTAACAGTTCTTTTGGAAGCTTGGCTTGTTAGGATTTTGTCTTGAAAACCTTTCCGAACATTTTGAGGCAAAATGACCAATCTTATTGCAGTTAAAACACTTAAAAGGCAATTTTCCTTCATACTTACTAGATCCTCTTGGCAGTCTTTTTGCAATAAGGGCTTCAAGATGAGCAGTTTTAGCTTCTTCTTCTTCTAGGTCTTTTCTTGCTTTTTCATACCAAGATAGTTTCCTTGAAGAGTTCTCTCCTGGATCAAACCTTTGTTTTCCTTTTATAGAGGCACTGGCTTTGAATGCAGATTCAATCTTAGGAGGGGCATCTCCAAACTTGGTCATTTCAAATGTAGCCAATTTACCAGCCAATTGATCTCTTGTGACAGTTGTATGAGCTTTGAATTCTTCAATGGCAGCAACCTTGATTTTATAAGAAGCAGGAAGGGATCTGAGAATTTTGCCAACAATCTCATTTTCATCCAAGACTCCACCAGCATTTCTAATTCCACAAACAATCTCATTTACTCTTGGCATAAAAGTAGAGATATTTTCATCTTCTCTCATCTTCAGGCTTTCAAAATTCCCTTTCAGACTTTGTAGCCTTACACATTTAACATACTTGTCTCCTTCATGCAAAAGTTCCAGTTTTTTCCCAAATCTCAAAAGCAGTTGGTAGGTCAATAACATTTGAGAGATTTGAATTAGATAATGTGCTTACAAGAGCTTCTATAGTCCGCAGATTGTTTACAGCATCTGTGATTTCATTTGGGGCTTTCGAACCATTCTGTGGAGGTGTATACTTTGTTGTAACCATGGTCCAGTATGCCATTCCCATACATTGCAAGTGACATTTCATGTGACCTTTCCAAAGATTAAAATTGGTTCCATCAAACTTTGGACTATGCTTCTTGTAAGATGTCATTCTGGATCTCCTCAAGCGGTTAAGCTCCTTTAAGAGGAACTTGGCTCTAATACCAATTGTTAGACTTAGGGCAGACAACTAAGAGGGGGGTGAATCGGTTGTACAAAACTTTCTTTCAATTAAACACTTAACTCCACTTTGCAATTTAGTAGCATAATAATAAATCAATCATGGAAACATAATCCAATGAATCAAGAGCATAAACACATCAACATATGAGACACCAAGATTTTGACGTGGAAAACCCGGTTAAGGGAAAAACCACGGGGTGATTAACCCAAGATTGTATTCTCTGTTAGAAGAATAGAAAGAACAAATGGCACATGCCAATTAGGGCTCACTGCCTGAGCACACTGCTCACAAGAGGCCCACTACCTATAGGAGACACACTATCTACAAAGAAATAAGTATCACCTACTTGAACTGGAAAATAGCATCTTCACCATGCTTGAATCAGTTCCATTTAAGCCCAATACTTCTGCTCTGCCTTTCGCTCTCCTCCTCACTACAACACACTCATCTCTACAAGGACACCTTTGAAATGACTTTGCAATCCCTTATTTATACAAGACATCAACTTAGGAATGATCATCTATGTCAGCAAACATCAACAAGAACATCCGCAGGATGTGTAACTCATCCGGTTGGCCAATCTCAATAAGAACACCATCATCTGGAAGTTATTCCTCAATTGCAAGCTTCAACTTCAATGCGGATCACCAACATGAATTAGACATGATCCAAAGACCTCCACAAGCTTGCCTGAATCACCAAGAACATCCACACTTCATCTGCTTACTGAAATCCTTCTCCCCTTCATTCGGAACCTCAAGAACACAGTATGTCATTACTGTCACAAAGGAATAAATGATTGTGGACCTTCAAACCATGAACCAATCAAGTTGATACTTCATAAAGACTTCCTCAACACTCCCTCAAATCCACAAAATAGGATAATGCATTTCCAGATCTCACCGGACCTATCAGTATCACTCTGTCACCACTGAACATCTACTAGAACCGGTTTTACTTGAGCAGCCACAAATTCTTCAGATCTTCATGTAGACCTCTAAAATCTCTACTAGACCACCTTAAGACACATATCTACAAACCCTTTAAACTACATCCTCTAATTCTCATCCTATCTTGGACTTTTACCTTACTGTCATCACTGTTCTTCACTGTTCCTGATTGAGACTAATTTTCTCAATATCCTTAGCACACAGCTCATCCAATCCTTATCATTAATGCAATAGGAGTATGTTGACATCAATGACAACACCAGTTAGGCCCATAGTTACAACAACTTGTCGTGGTCACCTAGTAATTTGCAGGTCCTTACTAGTGTGTGATCCACAGTGGCACTTCTTTTCACATGAACCCTAGAGATAGAGAAAGCTAGAGTCAAATTTATGTGCCTTGTGTGTTTGTCCTATATGCATTCTTATGATGTATTATGTTTTAACTTATGTTTTCATGTGTCTTCATCATGTTTTCCATGTGTTCTCTATGTATATTATTTGTAACTTATGTGCATGCTCTCTATGTTATGTGTATGCTTTGTAAATTTAGTGTGTATTACCTTTATGTATTATGTGTCTTCCGTGTGTATTCCTATCAATGCTTTTAGTACTCCATGTATGTGTGAATTAATGTTACAATGTCTTGTGTGTTTGAAGTATCTCTCTTTGCTTATGTGTTTGTAACCTTAGGATCCTAAGTTTGGGGGCTACTTGTAGTCCACAACTTGGTGAAATTCTTTGGGCTTCTATGTTTGTTTGTTTTGTCCATCCTTTAGTATGAGTTTGAACATAAGTTTGTACCCACACTAAAGTGGGGGCTAAATGTTATGTCGTAAAATGTGCACGCTAGCATTTTACACTTAGTTTAGCACCTGATTGGACATATTTTATTTCATTTGTTAATTAGGACCTATTTTAACACCTTTTTGAGCACAAAATGATAAAAATCTCAATCCCAATAAATAAACCCAATGGAATCAACTTAGGACTAGACTAAGCTTGCTATATTGGACACTTTCCAGAGTTTGTGGGCTAAAGCTCTAGGGCACCCAAGCACCCTGGTCCCACTTGGGATTTTTAGCCCCTTTCTAGTGTCAGCTTAGGACACTTCTTTAGTTTGTATTTGTCAGCCTAATTAAATTTTATTTGTCATAAGTGAGCAGGAATGCATATTTAAATGAATATTGTAGTTCATTTTACACCTAGATGCATGCTAGAGGATTAATGTGAATTTGCTCTCATATTGTGTTTTATGCTAAAGTGTTCTTCATGCTTGGAGTCTTATCTACTTATGGATGCTATTGAAGTTTGTTGTAGGATTTGAAGGAAGTCTGAAGCCCTCTTCATCACTCTCCTTTTTTGGTGTAGGATCTTGAGTCATCTTCATCAACTAAGGTCATATCTTTTTGTGGTTATTATCATCACTATCATTCATTATTCATCATATTATTCTAGATCTAGCCTCTGCCCTCCTAGGGCACACACTCTTGGATCTAATCATTGTTGTAGTGGAGGTGGGAGAACCAATACAAGGGTTGATTGAGGCAAGCCCTTAAACACAACACAACCTTTTCCTCTTTCCTTTTGTGCAGGTTGGAGAAACAAGTTTTCGGAGCTGATTTTTGGGAAGAAGGTAGAGCAGATAGGTACAAGTTTGGTGACATTTGAGTTTCTGCTAAACCATAGAAAAGGCCTAGGATGCCCAAGCACCCTAGTCCTGGGCATTCTTCTACAAGATCTAGGTTCTGAATCTTCCTCTGACCCATGTTGTACCTATTGTTTGTTGTTATTTGTTTCCAATAGTTAATTATAGTCTATTCATCATCTTTTATGGTTTGATCTTTAGTCTTATCTTGTTTGCTTGAATTTGGTTGAACTTGGTTGATCCATCTATATACAACAAAAGGGCAGAACCCCTATAGTTTGGCTCTCCTTCTTGGGTAGAAGCCAAGCTCAGTTTGTGCCCCAATGTTTTGTAGAAGAGGGTTTTGACCTAGTTTAACTCTTTAGGCTAGATCACTCTTTTCTCCCTAACAAGATCATAAAATTATGAAAACATTTCCAAGGTAGACTCATTAAATTTAATCTATGCCAATGTGTATCTTAAGTTTAGGGAGAAGTTATGAATACAAGAGAGAGCCTAAACTATACTCGAGGCATAAAGAGTAACTATTAATAAAGAGTCCTAATTGATTATTTGGTATGAATACAAGGATTGACTAGTCAATGAGTAGTTGACAGTTGTCAAGACTCAAGATTGTGAGGATGCAAAGAGGGGCTCATTGCATGAATATAAGTCATCCCAATTGGCCATTGAGTAATTGATTGTTGTCAAAGACCCAAGATTGTGAGGATGCAAAGAGGGGCTCAATGTAAGATTTTAATTAAATATCTTGATTTTCCATTAATCTAAAAAGAGATTAGAAGAATGTTGTCTCCAAGTCAAGAAAGAAGTGTGTGAACAGTTGACTCTTTTATTATAAAAAATTTGGCCTAAGTAATACAAAAGTTACTACTTGCATTTTTTGTTCACGGTGTTCCAGATAGCTTGGTCAATCAAAGGGGTTGTGCATAGCTAGAGATAGACTAGAAGTTGTAAACCTGATTGTTTCATGCTAGGACACTACACTAGTTCTAAAATGGCACATGGAATTAGTTGATTCTCATTATTTATATTATCATGAAGGGAAGGGCCACTTCCAGTAGAAAGGTGAGTGGGGGACCATCAATTTGTGGTTTGAGGAAAAGCACCACAGTGATGCTCTCTCTTGCAGTTGACTAATGAAGACTTGTGAACATAAGACATCATCTCATTGTACATGTATTTATGTAAAAATTTGTAATTCGCAAGCAAAGCGACCATCAGTCAATGTATTACATCATGTATCATGTAAATGCAAATGTATCTACTTTTTTTTAATAAAAAGAGGAAAAAAACTTTATTGATTCAAGAAAGCAATACAAAGACATAAATTGCAATCCCCCCGCTAGGGGTCACTCACCAAAAATAGAGACATCAAGAAACACCCAAAACACATCTCATATCTTCCATAACCAAGTCCTTAAGCTCCCAAGAAAGGCCCTTAGGGAGACAGCTCCAGTCATCCACTTTCCAATTTCCCATCCATTCAGAAGCCCATTTAGCCAAACCATTGGCCACCTTATTCCACTCCCTAAGGATATGGTAGGTGATAGAATCCAGGAACTTACCTAGAGAGATAATTTGTCTAACCACCCCAACCAGCTGCCAATTTACATCCTCCAATTGCTACTTATTAAGTAAGTCTACCACAATCTAAGAATCTGACTCACAAATTATCCTTCTCCACCCAAGGGCACAAGCCCTTTTCAAATCCAAGAGAATAACCAATGCCTCCATGAAATTGTTAGAGTGTTGGCCACGATACTTCGAGAAAAAGAACACAACCACTCTTGAGCAATCCCTACCAATGCCTCCAACATGAGCATGACCCAGATTACCTCTAGAGGAACCATTAGTATTGATCTCTAGTACCTCCAAAGGTGGAGGTATCCAATGACCATCTCTCTGAACCTTCCCTCTAGTACCTCGAACCAAACCAGGCCCAGTCCCCCCTTTGATGTAAATAGAAAGACCCAAACTCTAAACAATTCCCATATCTCCAAGGGTCCATAGCGTCCAAGAGATCACACCTTGCCACCAAAGTCTCCCAAAGACCTCCCAAGATCCTCATCCAAACCTATCACACCTAAAGTTTCTTATCCAAGAAAATCCTACGATTACGCTCTAGCCAAATATGCCAAATGATGAAGTTGGGACCAATTGTCCAAGTAGTGTGGAGCAAGGAAGTCTTAGCTAGAGAATTTTCTAGCCTCTTCCAGAAGTCCTCTGAAGATGAGTTATGCCTACATGGTTTCCTCCAAACTTCCCACCAGAAATGCCAAATCACCCTAACAAAAGAGCATTGGAAGAAGAGATGAGAAATGTTCTCATCATTATTAGAGCACATTACACACATAGAGGGGCCCTGAAATCCCCACTTCCAAAGATTATCCCATGTTAGGCATCGTTTATAAATCACCAACCAAGAAAATAAATTATACTTGGGCCAAGAGAATTTATTCTAGATCTGCTTCCACCAAGGGACACCCGTGCACCCAAACATCTGCTCATCTAGAACCTGATAACCAGAGGCAACAATGAATTTGCCTTTCTGGTCACCTCCCTAGGCTAGAACATCCCTCTCCAATAGAGAGCTATAAACCCTACTAGCTAAGGTATTGGCCAGCTCCTGACAGTCCTCCATTGATCCCCCAAGTGGCCACTCATGTAGGGCCTTCCACCTGTATACTATAGCCTGACCCATAACCTAAGGGGATTTTAAATCCATAACATAAGTCCAACCAGCTTCCAAAAAATGCCTACATAGGTCCTTCAAGTGAGGGTGTGTATACATAATAGGAGGATGCCCATCCCAGGAATCAAACTAGAAGAGAGCCTCTGAACCCTTGTTGCAAATCCAGAACAATCCTTGTTTAATCAACATGGCTACCCTCTTTAGGGTATTCCAAACCATAGATCCCTTATCCATTAGGATATATCTGGGTACATCCACACAATCCACATCCTGATGTATTTTGAGGTGAGGATCTTAGCCCAATTTTGATGCTACTAAGAACACCATCTCCAATAGAGTTTAGCTACCAAATCTTACCCATTCAAATTGGCCTGACACAACCCAAGACCACCCTCATGTTTCAGTCAACACACAACATCCCACTTGACCAAACTCCACTTCCTCGAAAGTAGATTACCAAACCACAAAAACTACCAACAAAGACTCTTAAAGTCTTTCACAAAGCTAGCGGGGGCAAATAACACAAAGCACCTATACAACGGGAGAGCTTGAACCACAGACTTCAAAAGAGTCACTCTTCCTACAATAGAAAGCCACCTGCAAGTCCAATGACTTACCTTTTTTCAAAACTTCTCAATAACATCCTGCCAAAACATGCGAGGTAATGTGCGAATAGCTAGAGGAATGCCAAGGTAAACAAAAGGAAGTGAACCAATCTAAAACCTGAGGATACCTATAATTCTCTAATGAATACGGTTAGGAGTATTAAAGAAAAAAATAAAATACTTGCCTTCATTGATGCTTTTCCCTAAGGCAGTCAAATAAAAGTCTAGGGCCTTCCTTAGATTGACCACTTCATCCACTCTGGCTAGACCCATTAACACCATATCATCCACAAATTGAAGATGGGATTGGGGGGAATGTTATTGTCCCATCGCTAACCCTGAACAAGACCAAGCTCCACATGAGATTTCAAAAGTCTCCCAAGCCCTTTAGCAATCAAAATAAATAAATATGGGGATAAATGATCCCCTTGTCAAAGGCCCTTGGAAGCGCCAAAGACTTCAGAAGGCTCTCCATTGATGAGCACAGAAAAGGAGGTAGACGTGACACAACTCATAACCCATTCAATCTGAGCACTGTCGAACCTAAAAGCTCTCAAAATCTTGGTTAGAAAATCCCATTTGACACGGTCATAAGCTTTGGCCATATCCAACTTAATGGACATAACCTTCTCCTTGGAGAAAGCCATAGAGTGAACAGTCTCAGCTGCAATAACCACACCATCCAGAATCTACCTACCAGCCACAAATCCACCTTGTTCCTCAGAAACCAATCTATCTAACCATGGCTTCAAGCATTCAACAATCAGCTTAGTGATTATTTTGTACACCACATTGCAAAGGGTAATAGGCCTAAAGAGATCCAAAGAATTAGCCCCCTCCCACTTAGGGATGAGAGCCAAGAAGGTGGCATTCAACGCTCTTAGCATTTTCTTATTCTTTTGAGATTCCTAAACAACCTCAAGAAGATCAAGCTTTATAACCTCCCAAAACCCTTGAAAGAACTCAATCAGGAACCCATCAAGACTAGGAGCTTTACCTTTCCTCCTCTGAAACACAATATTCTCCAACTCCAACAGAGAGATCAACTTGAGAAGGGACTCATTCATTTCACTATTCACCAAGGGAGGAATGCAAGCCAAAATTTTAGCTTCTTCCTCACTGGCCAGAGGGGAATCATCAAAGAAGAGAGCAAAGAAGAACCATACAGACTCTTTCAAAATCTCACTAGTGGAAAGAAGAGGGTCACCATCCAGGGACTTGAGAGATGAAATTATATTTCCCTGCCTTCTATACTTAATCAAATTGTAAAAGAAAGAAGTATTCATGTCCCCTTCTTGAAGCCAATCAATACAAGATTTTTGCTACCAGAAAATTTCCTCACGAAGCTCCCATTCTGCTACCTCCCTCATAGCCACAACTTCCAACATACTCATCTCCTTAGATAACCCTTGAGCCTAGATCTGCTGAGTAATGGTGTTCAAGTGCTCTTGTGCAACCCTTTTAGTTTGGAAAATATTTCTGAAATGGTGTTTGTTCCATCATTTCAGCATATATTTGACATACTGGAGTCTTTTAGCAAAGGAGTACATAGCAGTGCCAAAAGCAAGCTTCCTAGCCCTCCACCATCCTGGGATCAAATCATTAAGAGACTCATCATGAAGCCACATAACCTAAAATTTAAAGGACTACTTTTTAGAGAATCTAGACAAGCAAGCGAAGAATTTGATCGGCCAGTGATCCGAGCCCCGCCAATCCAAAATCTCAGAGCTAGTCATCCATTTGACACCAACCCAAAAAATGGACACCAAAAGATTTTCTAACCTTTTAGAAATAGCATCAACACCAATCCTCCTATTGTTCCAGATAAATAACCCATTCATGGGTTTGATATCCATAAAATTCGTACAAGCCACATTGTCCCTCAAGAGATCTGAGGAAGGGTCCAAATGGGTAATCCCACCCTTTTTCTCTTCCAGAGATGAGACAACATTAAAATCACCTTCAAGAATCTAAGGGAGAAAGGGATCCAAAGAATGCAAGTATCTAATATGAGACCACAAATGAGCCTTACCAGGGAGATCCGTAGGAGCATAAATATTAGAAAGAAGAATTCTCTCACTAGACTCCAGACTAGAAGCAGCAAGAGATATAAAGCACCTACCAGAAAGCCACCAGAAAGGAAAAACTCTGCGTAGATCCAATAAACAAGCAAGTCCCTCGAGCTTCCCTGTGCCCTCACACATTGACAGAGACCTCTACCCCAAATATTAGGAGCCAAATTTAGCATACTTTCAACAGACAACTTAATCTTCTAGAGGAAAAACAAATCAGAAGAGTGAACATGAATCAACTCATGAATAGCCTTTTGTCTAGGGATGCTATTCATACCCCTAACATTCCAAGATATCACAATCATCACTAGGGCTGGGAAAAGTGAGAATCGATAGTCCTCACTAAGCCAGCCTCAACCAATGTCTCTCCAATTAGCTTTACCTTTTCCTAATCCTTCTTCCTACCTACTTTAAGAGGCTTCTCAATGATGGTGATAGTTTGTCATTGATGTCAAAAGGTATTGAGAGAGTTGAGTTGTTGTGCATCTTCACAAGGTATCATCAGGATTGCAAGACTAACACAAGTTGTTAATGATCATGCATTTCACAGTTGTTCACTTATGACAGGAATCAATCAAGAGTCGTTCACTCAATCTTGATAAGTGTGTATCTTTCATATAGTGTGGTGTCTTAAAAAAATGTAGTAGCAGTATGTGGCAGGAATCAAGTTGTTTGATGTTAATAATGGTCTCCATCTCAAGTTTATGAAATGAGATTTGCTCTTGCACAAGCTTATGGTGGTCACATTGATTGTGATGAAATCATAATATCTTGGTTGCTCTTGGTCAGGATAATGTCATGCTTACCTCAGGTTGCTTCATTGTATTGTCTTCAAATCAAATCAGGAGTATAATGCCTTCATGATTATCTTGCGCTCACAAAGTTGATTATGATCAAAGTTTTCATAATTTATATGTTGTTTTGATGACATGATGGTGTTGTTTCATGGTTGAGTCAGGTGATGCAAATGGTTTATGAAAGCATCAAATGTTTTTTGATGGACACAAATTGCTCATTGAAAAAGGCATCAAAATTTATATACAAGATATGCCTTGTAAAGTGGAGCACTAGACCGTGTTTTAAGGAAATTAAACATAGCTTTATGAAGACTGAGCATTAAATTCAAATGGTGGCAGCAATTGGTTTTGTTTAAATGTTTTGAAAGAGTCAAAAAGCATTTCAAATGCTATATAGCCCAATGTCTTGGAGAGGTTTGCCTTTTGTTATGAATGGTCGTTGACCTGCTATCATAAGTGACCGACCACTTAAGTAAAGACTTAAGGGGGTCTTTTTCATATGCTGACCGGCCCCATGGCTAAGGAAACCGGAGGTAACATGTCTTCATAAGATTTTTTGTTGCAGGGCAGATGAAAGAATACAAGGGCAGATTGAAAAATAAATTGTTGAAGACATTTAATTTGATGAAAATTGAAGAGAAGATGAAAGGGTTTGAAAAGAGGATAATGAAAATTTGTTTGAAGGAATTTGTAGGTAGAGAAGATAATCAGATTGAAGGGTTTTGTAATTTTGAGAATATGAAAGGACATGAAATTGTTTTTTGCTAAAGGTAGAGAGGATGTAAATGATTATCTTGTATATAATGGCTTTACAAGTGGATTGATGTGTGAGCGATATTGTGCAGATGAATGATGAACTAAGAGGATAAAAATCAAATACAGAGATTGACAAGATGATTAGAAAGACAATATGCAATTGCAATGATAATTAGATGCATTGATTGTATGACTGGTAAGGCAGAGATAAAACATACAGAGAAAAGTAGTGTTGTTGGTTGGATCAGAATAAAGGATTGTTGAGTGTATCCGGATGTTGAATTGTTTTTGAATGGTGCAAATCAGATTGAGAAGCAATCACTTCTTGCACATAAGATTTTGAGTTTAGATTGATTGAGAAATGCCAGTGAGGCACAATAGTATGCCAGTGAGGCTTGTAGGTCGGTAAGACCATGTGTCAGTGAGACACTTACATCAGCCAGTGAGGCTTGTAAAGATTTTTTCAAGGTTAAGCCAGTGAGGCAATTTTGGAGTGGTTTTTCTACCCTAGGAGGGTTTTCCACTCGTGCAAATTTGTGTTATGTCTCATATTGCTTTTCTCTATATGTGTGTATGTTAATACTTTGCTCAAGAGTTTTTATTTTCTTTCTTCATTCTTAGTCATGTGTTTATATGTTTGACAAATCAATGATATTCTTCTCTCTGTGTGTCATGAAAGTTAAAGTTTGCAAAAAGGTTTGAAAATTTACACAACACTGATTCACCCCCCCTCTCAGTGTTGTCTTGGACTCCTACAATTGGTATTAGAGCTAGGTTCCCCTTTTGAAGCTTAATCAGCTTGGGTAGGTCCTGTGTGTGGAGTTCAATGGGTAAGTGCAGGAGAAATAAGAACATGAGAAATGGCAAGATTCTTTCTAGTCAGAAGACACAAAAGAATAAAAATGTTCTCCAAGTTGAATATGATATTGTGTTAGAAGAAAATTTTTCAGATGTTCCTCAGTTTGATGGTTCAAATTTTTTAGTTTGGTATGTTAGAATGCAAGTGTATTTATCCTCCTTATGATATGATGTTTTAATGTCAGTTGAAAATGGTATTTCTGCAAATAACAAAGAGGCTCTTAAATGGAATCATATAGCCAAGAAGGTTATTCTATATAGTTTATCTAATGATATTTCTTGTAAGGTTGTGCAGTGTGAAACAGCTCAGGATATCTGGAAAGAACTAATAAGAATTTATCAAGATAATGATAAAGAAGAGGACACTCTGGTGTGTGAGGAAAGTGGCAATGAAGGAGTTGAAGTTCAAACTCAATCAGATTCAGAAGAAGCTAGCATCAGAAGTGATGATGATCAGGATTGTGAAATTGATATGGAAGGAGAGCTTATATATGCTTTGAGTGAGCTCAAGAAGTATAAGAGAGAGAATCAGAAACTAAATTTGTTGCTGCAACAAGAAAGAGAATCTAAAGATAATGTACATTCAGAACTTGAAATTGTATCTACAGATCTTGAAGAGGCCAGATGTCAAATTATAAGTTTAAAAACATACATTGATGACTCAGATAAACTAGTTGCTAGATTAAAGACAAAAATTGAAGAAGCTAAGAGGATAGCTGATGTCTCAATATCTAACCTTGAAGTTGCAAGGATTGAGAATCTAAAACTAGAGAGTGATATTATCAATCTGAGAAAAGAGTATGATGGTCTCAAAGCTTTATCTAAGAAGTATAAGGAGTTTGAAGAAAGCACAAGCAAGCTACATAAGATGCTTGGTAAACAAAAACTATATGGAGACACTACTAGACTTGGTTTTGAAGAGGGAGAATGTTCAAAAGCAAGAGAGACTCCTAGAAGGAAAATTGATTCAAGTCATCATGTTGCTGCCAGAGAAGGTAAAAGGAAGAGTGAAACAGAACAAAAAACCAGAGATGAATTTGTGCACAATCAAAGAAGAAATTTGAGAAAACCTGCATCTATAAGACAAGCTTACATGTACAGGTATAACTATTCATTTAATGGTTACTGTTATACTTGTAATCATTTTGGGCATAAAGCAGTTGATTGCAAAAGGAATACTAACCTTGTATGTTACAAGTGCAATAATGTTGGACATATTCAAAGAAGCTGCAAAATGAACAAAGTGTATGATCCTTCATGGAAGCTTAATATGAGTGATCAAAGGTATTATCAGTCAATTGATTTTAATTACAACATAATTTGTTATAATTGCAACTCTCTTGGTCATAAAGCACACAGTTGCAGGAGAGCTCCACCTAATTTGAAAGGTTGGGAAAAGAAAGAAAAGGTTTGGAGGAAGAAAGCACCTGTGAAAATTTGGAGGCAGAAAGAAAGTAAAGAGAAGTCAGAATCTAAGCTTGTACATCCTGCACAAGTTACATCATAGTTGCATAACAGATAGCATGTTGTGAGGGGGAGTTGTTCTTGTACTATCTTTTATCCCCAAGAAGTTACAGGAGGATCAGTTGATGTTTATCTATGTGATGAACTTGTTTTGTTTATCATGCTTGCTTGA
The DNA here is from genome assembly GCA_027924645.1 of Cunninghamia lanceolata. Classification (NCBI taxonomy): domain Eukaryota; kingdom Viridiplantae; phylum Streptophyta; class Pinopsida; order Cupressales; family Cupressaceae; genus Cunninghamia; species Cunninghamia lanceolata. Next base: position 1,134,563 of record BSBN01000201.1, on the reverse strand, counting down.
TAATGTTTCTGATGTTTTTGAGTTTTAGTGTATGATAGTGTATGATAGTGATACAGGTGTTCATTGGCTTATTATGATTTCAAGGTATTAAAAAAATGTTTCAGGAGTTCAAAATGCACAAATTGTTCTTGATCATGTTGTTGATTACAAAGGTTGAATTATCATGGTATTGCAATCCAAAGTGTTTTGGAAAGTGTTGTTGCAATAATATCTTGTTTTGAATGATGAAGTCAAGAGGCAAGAGTTCTTGTTAATTACAGTATGTTTCAGATATGATTATGTATATATCAGTTTTGCCAGAGTGTTGTATATCAGATTTGACAGTATAATATGTACAGGAACAGCAAGATGGTCAGTCAAGAAAAGGTGTCAGAATATGCAGGATGATAGTTCATATCAAGAAATCAGTTTGATGATTATATCTATTACTTTGTTGAGTTATGTTTTATGACATGTACCTTGGAGCTTTCAGGTGATTTGAAGATAGTGTCTTTCTCATTAATTTGGTTTAGAAAGGTTTGTTCAAATTGTGTGGTGATTTCAGGTATGAGCTTCAAGTTATGACAATCCAGAGTTTCTTATGACATTGATGGTGAATCTTGTTTTTCTTCAAATCGGAGGCAAGTAAAGGTATTATCAAAAATGGTCATCTTGGCATCTGTGTGATGAGGGGTCTACATGATTTTTGCCTGCAAAATATATTTTTCAAAGAGTATTGGTATGTTTATGATTTCTTTGCAAAAGTGTTCAGAAGATTGATTGTCAGTAAATGGATGGTATACTTCAGGTTGATATGTTGCTTCAGGACTATTTCAGGAAGTGTATCAGTGCTGAGTTGAATTGAGTTATGTTGGTTATTCTTGTCAATATTTATCAATGGTATTTCTGAGCAGTGATTGTTTGCAAACTTTAACACATGGGAAATCTTGGAGATTTGTTATTTCATGTCAAAAAGTGTTGTTTCAAGAGTTTGTTAAAGGAAGTAATCAGAGGATCTCATTGATGTTAGTGTTTCATCTTCATTTACAAATTTGTGTTGTGATTAGAAGTGGTATAGTGCAGTCTATGGGCAGCTTGTAACACTGGTTTGGTGCTTGGTTTGATATGCCTTACATGATTGTTTGATGTCTTGTTGCTCTCAGGTTTTTATGGTTGTTCAATATGCAGATGAACATGGAAAGAGCTCAGAGTTCTCAAGAAAAGTTTTGGACAGCAAATCACAAAAATAATCAGTGCCTTAAGTGGTATTTTGGTATAAAGGATGATAAGGTGAGTAATAGTGCTTGTGATTCAAGAAATGAGAATTGATTGATATGAAGGATGGTAAGGTGAGTAATAGTGCTTGCCGATGATCTATATGAGTTATTTTTTCTCAGGGGGAGATAATAGTCTTTGTCATCAGATGTCAAAAAGGGGGAGAAAGAAAAATTGCAATCAGATGGTTTTGCCATCAATGACAAAGGAGGAGATTGATGGTGATAGTTTGTCATTGATGTCAAAAGGTATTGAGAGAGTTGAGTTGTTGTGCATCTTCACAAGGTATCATCAGGATTGCAGGACTGACACAAGTTGTTAATGATCATGCATTTCACAGTTGTTCACTTATGACAGGAATCAATCAGGAGTCGTTCACTCAATCTTGATAAGTGTGTATCTTTCATATAGTGTGGTGTCTTAAAAAAATGTAGTAGCAGTATGTGGCAGGAATCAAGTTGTTTGATGTTAATAATGGTCTCCATCTCAAGTTTATGAAATGAGATTTGCTCTTACACAAGATTATGGTGGTCACATTGATTGTGATGAAATCATAATATCTTGGTTGCTCTTGGTCAGGATAATGTCATGCTTACCTCAGGTTGCTTCATTGTATTGTCTTCAAATCAAATCAGGAGTATAATGCCTTCATGATTATCTTGTGCTCACAAAGTTGATTATGATCAAAGTTTTCATAATTTATATGAGAACATAAGTTTGTTGTTTTGATGACATGATGGTGTTGTTTCATGGTTGAGTCAGGTGATGCAAATGGTTTATGAAAGCATCAAATGTTTTTTGATGGACACAAATTGCTCATTGAAAAAGGCATCAAAATTTATATACAAGATATGCCTTGTAAAGTGGAGCACTAGACCGTGTTTTAAGGAAATTAAACATAGCTTTATGAAGACTGAGCATTAAATTCAAATGGTGGCAGCAATCAGTTTTGTTTAAATGTTTTGAAAGAGTCAAAAAGCATTTCAAATGCTATATAGCCCAATGTCTTGGAGAGGTTTGCCTTTTGTTATGAATGGTCGTTGACCTGCTATCATAAGTGACCGACCATTTAAGTAAAGACTTAAGGGGGTCTTTTTCATATGCTGACCGGCCCCATGGCTAAGGAAACCGGAGGTAACATGTCTTCATAAGATTTTTTTTGCAGGGCAGATGAAAGAATACAAGGACAGATTGAAAAATAAATTGTTGAAGACATTTAATTTGATGAAAATTGAAGAGAAGATGAAAGGTTTTGAAAAGAGGATAATGAAAATTTGTTTGAAGGAATTTGCAGGCAGAGAAGATAATCAGATTGAAGGGTTTTGTAATTTTGAGAATATGAAAGGACATGAAATTGTTTTTTGCTAAAGGTAGAGAGGATGTAAATGATTATCTTGTATATAATGGCTTTACAGGTGGATTGATGTGTGAGCGATATTGTGCAGATGAATGATGAACTAAGAGGATAAAAATCAAATACAGAGATTGACAAGATGATCAGAAAGACAATATGCTATTGCAATGATAATTAGATGCATTGATTGTATGACTGGTAAGGCAGAGATAAAACATACAGAGAAAAGTAGTGTTGTTGGTTGGATCAGAATAAAGGATTGTTGAGTGTATCCGGATGTTGAATTGTTTTTGAATGGTGCAAATCAGATTGAGAAGCAATCACTTCTTGCACATGAGATTTTGAGTTTAGATTGATTGAGAAATGCTAGTGAGGCTTGTAGGTCGGTAAGACCATGTGTCAGTGAGACACTTACATCAGCCAGTGAGGCTTGTAAAGATTTTTTCAAGGTTAAGCCAGTGAGGCAATTTTGGAGTGGTTTTTCTACCCCAGGAGGGTTTTCCACTCGTGCAAATTTGTGTTATGTCTCATATTGCTTTTCTCTATATGTGTGTATGTTAATACTTTGCTCAAGAGTTTTTATTCTCTTTCTTCATTCTCAGTCATGTGTTTATATGTTTGACAAATCAATGATATTCTTCTCTCTATGTGTCTTGAAAATTAAAGTTTGCAAAAAGGTTTGAAAATTTACACAACACTGATTCACCCCCCCCCTCTTAGTGTTGTCTTGGACTCCTACACTCAAGAGCCCCCCTTTTGGGGGGTTTTTGCTAGAGGCCCAAAATAGGAGAAGGAGACTTGCCTTTACTAAAGTCCTCAACAACCTTCTCAATGATGATCCCAGAACTAGGGGGATCATGAACCACAATAGTGTCTGTTGTCGAGCCAATTCCTGCAAGCTCAAGTCTTGAGGAAGGGAGATCTGTGTCCATCTAAGCTAATTGACCCCCTGTTGGGGCCTGGCTAGAAAATGTATTTGGCTGATCCACCAAGCATTTCTTAATAATAGTACTATCAGTAACTTGCATTTTGAAGGGAACACCTCCCTCTTGAACCAAGTCCTCTAACACTTCAAACATGTTGAAGGTTTCCTCTTCCTGCCTATCGTTAAGGGTCATCTTTTGTCCTCTATTCCTGTTACAAGGCTTAATAGACACAAAACCATCTTGATTCACTTCCACCCTTGCATCGGGCCTTACCTTTGTCCACCTTCGAGGCAGACTGATGAGAAGCATTAGCCATACCAGTAGCTGAAGTAGCTCTGGGGCACTTCTGCTGCAGGTGGCCATATTCATGACATAACCGAGAATGAAAAGGTAATGCCTCATAATCCAATTACTAGGTCCAAGAAGTTGCCCCAATGCTTATTTCCACTAAATTCGATAATGGGTTATTCAAGTCAATTTCTACGTACAATCAAGTAAATCAAAGAACTCTTTTATTCAAGGTTTGTTGAGAGGCCCAATAGGCTTACTGAGCAAGAGAGAAATCATCTATAATATATCACTTTGTCAGCATTCCAGGGGCAAGTGAGGGAGGTGAACCCAAACCAAAATCTGAGAAGGGAGCTCCTCAGTGGAGTTGAAACCCACATGCCAAGGTTTAATGAATAGGCCCACCTGGTTGTAGAAGTACAACCCGCCTTCAAAAGCCCAATCTCTATTAGCAATACAGGAAAAGTCTACCATGAAGAAATTGTTGGCTGCCAACATAATATCAAAATCCCCATCAAGGTTTCAAATCTTGCAAACCCATGAATCAAGAAAGGGGAGCAAAGCTCGCATCCCCATGAACTTGCAAATTAACACATGCTTGTTGTAGTACTCCATGTCTTCCGCCACAGAGTCTCGTTGTATCACAAGCATCGACCATTCCTATGATCTCTCCAAAGACCCATTTATTTTGTGTAGGCGGACACCACCATTCCTCGTCAAACCCTCACTAGGGTTACCCAAATTCACAAAGCTCTGTTCCTCTAGGAAGAGTAGAACCTGGATTTGACTTATCCACTGATGCATGTAGCTCCATGAGAAAGAAAGAAAAACCCCCATCCTGATAACCAAATCACCGAGGGCAATGAAAACAAACACTAAAGCAGCTCCACAGAAAAAGAAAAACACAGAAGAAAAAGAATCAAACCCCTCGAAAGCATGCAAACACCCCCCACTAGAAATATGCGCCTCCATATGTTGCCCCACACACACATGCAAACACAATTAATTAGAAAAGGAAGAAGAAGAAGCCGTGGCCTATTACAGGCCATAGGCTTCCAAAACCCTACAGCTCCCCTTACTCATAATCTACAAATGTATTTGCTTTACTTTGTATGATAAAAAAATCTTTATGAGATTATGGCATTTCTTGCTAGCTTTTTAAAATGTTTTATTTAGCATTTCAGTTTGAGATGTTACACTATGGCTCTTATTTATAAACATTTAGTCTAAACCATATTTAAAAAGATAATTTACATAAAAACAATAATCCAAGAACTATAAAAATATTAAAACATTAAATTATATATCATAATTTCCCCTATTAATAAATTCTTAAAATTATTTGTATGCAAAACTAATCCATTTACTTTATTTATTATTAGTTGTTCATAACTACTTGTAAAAGGTCTTCTTATAACTAAAAACTTAAAGAGGTCAAATCCCATAAAAATTAAAAATTAAATAAAAATATCCTACATATATATAAATTATAACTATAATTATTTTTAATAATCAATATAAGTATTGTTAAAAAATAATGAAAAATACTATTAATATAAAAATTATTCATTAATATCATTTTAAAAAAACCTAGAAAATCTAATTATTTCTAAGTATTATTATTTAAATTAACTATTATTAAAATATCATTTAAATAAACTTTGACCTATTATTTTAGTATAAATTTAATAAATAATCATTTACATTAATAACATATTTTTTTTAATATATTTGTTCCACATTTTTTTCTATATGAAAAATCAACAGTCATAGGACCGATCTTCCATGGTCGTGCTTTGATTGTTCCCTCAATTAGACACAAGATTTGTTGGTGTATACCTTTAATCCTAGGCATATACACATTTGCTTTAACCATAGTTAGGCATATTTTCCACATGTACTTTGAACTTGTCAAAGTAGTTAGTCATTTTAGAGAGGTGTCGACTTGCATTGACACCTCACGCTATCTTTGTGGGTGGTTACTCGCCACCACTTCATGTAGAGGATTCATATCCTCGTTTCATGGAGAATTAGGTACCCACACTCACCTATTTATATCTACCTTATTTGTGAATACAATTGGTTGATTCATTGCATACTCGTGTGCTTGTAGTTTATTCTATTATCTTATTTTTTTACATGGTATCAGAGCTTTTTGGAATAGCTTCAAGCTGATGGTTCTCTGCTGTGCAACTCACCCCATTTGGATGGAATCAAGCTTCAGATATGTGAGGCATTATTTCATTGATTGCTTGGTTTGTTTTGATTTAACTGTGCTTTTGTTTGCTTGCCACGAAGAGGAATCTCGGTGTTCATAAGAGGCTAGGCTCCTGTTCGGCATAGTGGTATGCACAAAGGCTAACCCATGACCCTTTTTTCACCGTTTGCTTGGCTTACAATAGTTGACCCCTATCAAAACACGACGGACCTCATTTCGCAGAGTGTGGAGTTTACATTGGATGCCTTCATAGATGCCTCTTAATGCCCACAGTGCGACCTCTAAAGGCATCTTCGCAGGCGCTTGGTAAGCACCTTCTCACAGGCAACAAGGCACCTCATATCGGTGCCCTTCGGCCCTCCTTTAAAGGCCTCTACCTTGTTCATAGAGGCACCTCCACTGTGTCGTTTGATTTGCCAGCACTGCCCCTAATTCACCTATTCATTCAGCACCCAAACTGGTTGGATAAAGCTTGGATGGGTGTCATTTTTATTCCCACAAACATTGGCACTATTCATCTTTAAAAATGTCAAAAAAGATGATGTAAGAAACTCGAGGAGGTGATGTAAGCAGGGAAAGGGGGAACCAATTTAAAACTTAAGCCCTTGGTCACATGGGGTTTTAGCCCCTAGTCGTGCACAACCCAAGGGGGCTTATTTTTCTGCTCTTTTCAAAAAAAATTTCCACCAAATATTGCATGCAAATTAAATTTCTAAAATCTGATTTTTTTTTCTCTCAAGAAGGATTTTTTTGTGAATGCAAAATAATTGTAAGTCATATAACTTTTGCAAATCAATTCGAAATCGAGTGATTCTTTTTTGAAAAGTGGATTTTTTTGTTGCTGATCTAACTAGCTTAAAATCACACTAAAATTATAAAAGTGCATGTTAATGCTATTTTAGGGTGACCTAAAACACTCCTATAAAGTGCCAATTTTTTTTTTTTTTTTTTGGGGGGGGGGGGACACATAATTAAGGGGGGTCTTGTGTGTTCAACTTTCACACTTTCTTATAGTACCAAATTAGACAGGGAATCAAATCATCAAAAGGTGTAAAAATGATGTTAATGCACTAACTTTATAAAGTTCCACTTCAAGGGGGGGGTATTAAGCAAGAGAAATCAAGCACTCAAACTTATAAAGTGCCACCTTAAAAACTAAGTTCAAATAGGAGTCTATTTTGAAAAACAACTTCACAACTTGAGGCTAAAAGAGAATTTCATGGCTCCTTCAAAATCAGAAGTCAACAAATGGATTCTCAGTTCAATTGCAATGGATCACATGTCACCTTACAAAGAGGTGTTTGTGAGAATCAATCCATGCAACACCTTCCAAATACTGATGGATGATATCTATTATAATGTTTGTGGTAAGGGAACTGTAAAGTTAGGAAATGGATTTGTACACAATGTGTTTTTCATTCCTAAACTATTAAGGAATCATCTCTCCATATATTAACTCACCAGTTCTGACAAAATAGTTGAGTTTACAGCCACAATAGTCCTAGTCAAAGAATCACAAAGTTAAAAACTTGTAGTAGTAGCAAAGGTTTGTCACTTTGACTGTAGCGTCATTTTTTCACACTTTACATCAGGTGAAGAGGACTCTCATAATGCGACTTCAGAGCCTAGTGTTAATTCATGGCTCAGCTCAGTTGGTTCTATATAGTAGGTTGATTGAACTCCAATAGCATGTTTGTTTGTAAATACACTCATGAAGTGTCATGTAATTGAATGTGTGTTACACATAAAGGGAAATTGGGAGAAATTGTACTCACACTAATCTATAAAGTGTAATGGGGGGTTGTAACAATCACAACATGAATCGTATAGATTCTCCTCTCATTCATATGTGCCATTAATGCACATCCTTTTTTTCATATTTGTACATTTCTTGGACTTACATCCTAGTCTTCGTCTCTTTTACACTACCAATTTCAATTAGTTTGTTGAATTCTCTTAGAATTAAGGGAAGGGTAGAATTTACAACTGTTTCATACTTCAAGAGTTCTTCATATCTAAATCAAAATTGGCATCAACATCATCTTTTGGGGGGCTATCTAAGCCTTTCTTTCTTTATTCTTTCTTTTGGAAGATATTTTTTCCCACTGGGTTTTCTATCTTTCTCCATTTTTGAGAGCTTTGCATTGTACTTGAGTACCTTATCAGGCTTCATGGCCGAGACACATTTTTCTTTTGCATTGTGCATGGGTACCTTACCAGACTTATAGCCAGGACCCATTTTTCATAAAATCACCTAAGCTATCCTTAAGGGGGGTGTTGGTGTATACCTTTAATCCTAGGCATATACACATTTGCTTTAATCATAGCTAAGCGTATTTTCCACATGTACTTTAAACTTGTTAAAGTAGTTAGTCATTTTGGAGAGGTGTCAACTTGCATCAACACCTCGCACTATCTTTGTGGGTGGTTACTCGCCACCACTTCATGTAGAGGAGTCCTATCCTCGTTTCGTGGAGAATCAGGTTCCCACATTTGTCTATTTATATCTGCCTCATTTGTGAATACAATTGGTCGATTCATTGCATACTTGTGTGCTTGTGGTTTATTCTATGATCTTGTTTTCTACAAGATTCAAATTGAGACTTGAACCTGCGACCACTACAATCCATTCCTTTTGACTAGGTTTGAAAAAGCAATCATAAAAAAAATTGATTAGAATAGGGAAAATGATTTTCACATGAACTACCTTTTGACAATTAAAGCATCTAAGTTAGACATCTACATCAGTTTACATGTTGATGAACTCTACTTGATAGGTTTTGATAAGTCCATTTTTACATAGATGTGCACATGAGACTTGAAGGTACTGACCCAAGCCTTATCATCTAGGCTAAAAAATTCACAAAGACAATTGCCAAATTTATTAATCACCAATTCTTCACAATGTTATGTTGGTAGATTATACAACTAGAGTAAAACATGGGATTTTCCCATTGCAAAATAAATTGGATCTAAATTTGGCTTCCATTATTGAAGGAATATCCTAGTGTTAACCATCATCCATAGGAAACTATTAAGGATTTTTTTTCTTTTCTTATGTGTTTGGACTTAACACCATAGAAAAGCCCTTTAGAAGGTATCTATAGAGAAATTATTAGTCATTATTCTTTTATCTATTTTTAGAAATTCGCAAGTGTAGGCCAATAACATGCAAATTTCTCAATGATTGCCAACTCCCTAAGTTTGATTATTTTTTCTCTAACATAAATATCTTCTAGTTCTATACTTAATTAATTTGCATCTCTATTATTTTGAGCCAAAATCAAGACTTATTAATATATTCCTTGTCCTAAGGAAATAAAATTCACACACATGGCAACAAGAATAGATCTATCCAAATTTGAAAAGTTTTTTCCAATAGATTTGGGAAAATTGCAAACATTTTAATCCAATGGTTTTGCCATAGATTTCCCACTAGAAGACTAGTGATGTCCATCCTTGATGCCCCTTCTATAGTTTGTGACCTCTCCTAGTTAGTCTATTTGCCACACATCGTCTTCAATTTTATAATTGTTAAAACAATATTATTGTGATATATTTTTTGGAAAAATTTTAAAAATATAAAATAAATAATGCTATTTAAAAAATCTTCTTTGAAAAAAGTAAACAAATAATAATTGTAAACATGAGAAGACCTGTGCTAACCAATTTACAACTCTTATTTATAAAAAAATTAGTCTAAACTATATTTAAAAAGATAATTTACATAAAAACAATAATATATATAAGTTAATCCATTTACTTTAATTATTAGTTGTTCATAACTACTTGTAAAATGTCTTCTTATAATTAAAAACTTAAAGAGGTCAAATCCCATAAAAATTAAATAAAAATATCTTATCTAAATTATAACTATAATTATTTTTAATAATCAATATAAATATTGTTAAAAAATAATGAAAATACTATTAATATAAAAATGATTCATTAAAATCATTTTAAAGAAACTTGGAAAATCTAGTTATTTCTAAATATTATTATTTAAATGAATTATTATTAAAAATATCATTTGAATGAAATTTGATGCCTTATTTTAATATAAATTTAATAACTAATCATTTATATTAATAACATATTATTTTTAAATATATTTGTTCCAATCTTTTATTTACACTAAGAATCAACAATCACAAGACTGATCTTATAACTCCATGACCATACCTTGAATGCATCCTCAACCACACACAACATTTAAATCAGAACTACCACTATCAGTGTTTTCAACAGCTCAACCATCCAACAATTAAATAATCATATGTTCCACTTTTAATACAAACATTTAAAAATTTTATTGGCAAGTCCAGCGGATTTTTCATCTTTCAACTTTTTCCTCATTAGGAAATTATAACTGACAGGCAAAAATTTTTTAATGGTATAAGATTTATTTTCTACGCTCCAGAGTATTGAAAGACTATAATTTGACTTGAAAGAAAATGGGAAGCAGATTTTTGATGATTTAAAATTGAGCATAACAAAATGTAACGTGGGATTAAATAGAGATAGGGCCGTTGAGTTGACAATTAAGACATATTCTAAGATTTGTGTGGAGCATGCGCTTTCTTAATTTTTCGAATTGCACGCAAGCTACCGAACTTGTCAAAGACGTGCAGTCGATGAGATATTCAAATGCAAGAAAATTAGATGATGACGTCGTTGTCACGTTAATAGGGTTGACCTGCACTTCCGTATTAAAATATGCTGCCTCTTCCACGAAATTTGTGGCTTGAATCTAACCAGTATTTTTCAAATGAATTAAAATCCGGATTAAATTAATTGTATCTTCAATTCTAGCTTATATTAATTGCATTCTACCTCAAGTCTATAGATTTTTTTTTTCTAATTCAACAAGGATGCATCAGATTTTTAATTAATCACTTTAAACTTTTGCTGGACAACAGTCATCCATTGTAAAAAAATTAAGATTCAAATATAACACACTGATTTTGAAGTAATCAGTTTATACATTTACATGTGATAGATTTTCTTAACATCCATAATTATAACTGTGCTTATGAAGCAGGTGAAAAGAGTATGTTGGATTCAGAAGGATGAGTGGCTCTCAAAGAAGCTGGATCTCTTGTGGGTTCTCCCCATTTCCTCTGATCAGGATTGTGTAATATATTATTTCCTGCATTACTTTCCTTTCCTTGGGATTGGGTGCCTTGACTACTGATAATGGAGGCTATTGCATTGACAAGAGCAGATGTGAAATTAGGATCTGATGTAATGGCAGCAGTGACTTTATCAGCCAGATAATTCGGTGCTCCTGAAGTGCTTCTTGATAAAGTGTCAGCCATGGCGTTCTGTATCAATGTCTGGTGGCTGTATTTTGATAGAGCCTCTTGACTGGCTCTTGCAGCTGGATTGTTAAGTGATGGATCAGGAGAAGTTTGGAACCTTTGGGTTGGAAGGTCATAGTTTGAACTTATGGGAATGGCTGAATTTGGCCTGCTGTAAGGTTGGTTATAATAGAGATGGGTATTGTTCCAGGGATTGGAAGCAGAGACCACTGGTAGGGAATGCTCGGAGTGAAGTATGGTGCTATTAGAATGAGGATTAGTGGAAAGCAAATTGGGTCCAGCAGATGGGTATCGAAATGGAAGGGGAAATGTTGGAAGAAATGATGTGGAGGATGATCCTGCTGCTACTGAATTACGTAGGTTCAATTGTGGGGGAGGAGGTTTTGTAAGGTCTAATGTGATTGTGGGAGAGGAAGCAGAGGTGCTGATGGTGGGATTGGAGGCAAAGCATTGGTTCAATCTAGAAATGTATGGATTATTGGCATTCATGGCTTCCAAGCTTGAGGTGGAACCAGACATAAGCATGCAGGCTGCTGCTGCTGTGGTGGATCCCATGGCAGTGGCAGCAATAGGAAGTGGATGGTTGTGACTGCCCTCATATGTTGTGATGAGTATAGCCATGTCATCTGCACATCTTTGTACCTGCACCACATTGAAGCAAAACTCATCAATGTTGGTGATCCAAAACATTTTGTTGCATTACATTAAAAAACTGTGGATGAGGGTTGAGTTAAAATTTATACCTGCTTTCTAACTGGGCATCCAGGCGCAACAGTGCAGCGATAATATGCTCGAGGGCAGGGATTGCCCTTGGCTATCTTTTGCCCATACTTTCTCCATTGGCATCCATCGTTCATCTGAAAAGTAGTTAAACAACAATGATGAATACTCTCCATAATAACAAAAAGGATGACTAGCTATAAGAAAATCAACTTATAAAAATACTTAAAATTAGGATAAATGCAGTCTGATAGAAAAATCTAATTTCAGGTCTTAGTCTGTCCATGAAAAGGAAGATTTTAACTTCTCAAACAGTATAAATAGACGAGCTATTCATATCACACCGAGATTTATATGGTACAAATCAATTGATGATTCAAGGCTCAAGCTCTTTAATGGCTTAGTCTAGACAGTTGTACCCAAAGGTGAGAGTTGTCTAAGATTAATCAATCAGACATGAAAGAATGTATAATTAATTGAAGCCTACATGGTGGTTCAAATATTACTCAAGTTTACGCTTAAATGGTAATATTATATTATATATTATATTAGGAGTATATAAACTATATAAATAACAATACACTGTATCGAAATAAATATGGTGTTATCTTTCTACATTGATATGCAGTCGACACACTTTCTGTTGATATGAACGGGTGACATTTCCTCTGGGCTAACCTGTTAGAAAATTATGTAGAAATAAACATAGTGAAATAGACCTGGTTATATACCAGGAAAAATCATGGGCAAAGATTTTTCAATAATTTTATTTGCAGAAGAAATTTGCTGTTACAGAATACAATCATGTATTCGCATTCAAACTCGACTAACTTAAAAACTCATGAAAAAAACATACAATTAATCAAATCCTTTCCGAAAAAAGATTTTCATGCATAAAAGTGCAGACACTGCTTAATCAATGCTAGAATAACAAACTCACTTCAATGTACTAACAGAACCTACGTTCCATACGCAATCCAATAAAGGTTCTATGATAGTTATATTATACGATTCAAACACTAATTATGAATGAAATTTAGGTCAAGTTACCGTTGATCCTTCGCATCTGGCACGTACAGACACCCTGGGCTTCCTTGTTGGCGTTGCAGCTTCTAAATTTTCTCCTGCCTCTTTTTTTGACTGCAAAAACCCTTGTTGTCGATGATCCGTCACTTCATTTTTCAGTCTACAAAGGCTTTCAGAGCTGCGATGTAGTTGGTATTGTCGATCCGATACTGAAACATCCATAGAATCTGATTTTATCAAACCACCTGATTTAGATGGGCTACTTCTTGGGGACGGGATCGTCTGATTAGTTTCTTCGTTTGTTTCTTCGTCCTTGAAATCTAAACTGAGATTAAGGCATTTGAGATGTTCTTGAGATCCCTTCATATGTTTTAAAGTCTCTTTTCTTCCTTCTCCCAGTGCCGTTTCTTCTTTAGTGGGTTTGGTTGATGAGGGATTTGTCCCAAGGGACAGAAATACTAGCTCTGATTCCTCATCCCACTTTTCAGATTCCTGAAATACAATAGACTTCTAATTATAAGTTATCTGATTGTTATATTCAATTTAAACAATAATAGATATGGTTGGATTCTATGGCTGCTCACCTTCGGAGTCTCTTTCGCCTGTGCATTGTTTTCTTCTTGTTGCTTCTCTTGCTGAGTTACTCTCAAGAGATGTGTCTGGAGATTTTGATAATTATTCATCATCTTAGATAAAGCCACTTTCAAATTCGTGTTCTCCTCTTTCATCCTGCCCACCTCTATATGCAGAGAATCAATCTGTTCACACACCATTTAAGAAACAATTAAAGAAATAATCTTATCTATACAACAGATTTTGAAACGGCCGGCATGAAATAGAGATCAAAAGAACTTGGAAAGATATGTTGAATGCTTTTGGATTTAATTGTATATCTTTTTTCATCAACACATTCAGTGATCTATCATCAAGAAGAGGAATATAAAAATTTGGATTGCAGACTTGACTTTAACAAACAACTAAAAACAAGAAAAGGAAAAGGTAGAGGGTTGATAATCAATCATGCCAACTTGGGAAGAATCAATCATTACCTGACTTCTAACGAGAGGCTCCTTTGGCAAGGTATGATCTCCTATAGTTAATGATCTATTGGCCTGAGCATTTATATTCAATTGGCTTTGCATCTGCATACCCACATGATTTTTCATTCAGTAACAATCCATTTTTTAATGTCGTAAACATACTGTTTAGACTATTAATTGCATAGTCTATCTAAACAGACATAGATATAAGATTCCCATTCATTGAAAGGAATTTCAACCATTTCTAGATAAGAAGATTTAAAACAAAAAAATACACAAGATCCAATTTTTCATCCCAACGCTGCCATTAATCAAGGTAAAGAGCTTACAAAACTGGTCATGTGAAATTTGGAGTAAGATCTTCCTCTCAAATAGAATTTAGGAATTCATTAACAACTGTATTAAAGCCTATAAGATCTATGTCATGGAGGACCCAAATTAAAGATGCATAGATAATTGTGAATACATATCTTCTATTGCAAGCGGTCTAAGAATAATTCCGATGCAAATATTATTTTGTACCAAGCAAATTAACCAGAAAGATTTCCATAATAATCTGATCTCAGAAGAAGAAGATTCCAAAGACCTCTTTAACAAGAATCTAAATACCCACAATAGCCAATATACAACAGCAAAATTCATTTTGCATTTTTCAACGTACCTTGGATTGCTCATCAATTTCAGAGCCATTGACAGATGCAGACACCATTAAGGAAGATTTCTCATGACTACGAATCCCTTCATAACCTTCCATGGCATCTCCCTTCTCCTCCTCAACCTTATTTTCAACCTTCTCTAAATTATGCGTCGAATTCTTCAGCTTCTTATTCTTGATCTCAGATTCTCCCCCATCTTCTTCCATCATAAGACCCAGATCAATCTCAATCTTGCCTTCCATAGCCCTCCTCTTTCTGGTCATAATACAGTGATCATCATTGTGATCATCATTCTCATAATTGAATGATCCCTCTTCAACAGGCCTTTCCATCTGCCTACCCTCCGAGCCGTTTTCCATGACCACAGGACGAAATCTAGTCTCACCGCTTCACTCCAAATGATAATAAAACCCAAAAGGCAACCGAAAGAAACTGTGAAAACCACGCGCTTTGAATGGAGAAGTCACAGCAATGGGAACGCAATCCGAAACTTGTAAATGGGGTTTTGTAGACGGATTGGGCACCAAAATTCAACGCTTTGACAAGTTTTTGGAATGCGATTGGAGAGATAAAGAGACGACTTGTACAACACCCGCGCCGCCGCATGAGCCGTGCGGTATCTTTAATTTCTAAAATAAAAACAGGTTTCAACTCTGCTGAATCATTCTAAGAGTTTATTATTTGACCTCTCACTGAAACTTGTGCCAATTTCTCCACTTGGGCTAATTTGGAAATGGGAGGTAGATGGATAGATACGCGGACAACGAAATTTTAATTAATGTCGGCCCTGCATGTGTCACAATTAACAACCATGGCTATTCAAAGTATGTTTATGTCAAAGGGTTTTTGGTCTATTGGTGAAGTTGAAAGGGTTTTGATGAATCAGTAGAGATCAAGTCTTACTGAATGCAAGGCCTTCGACACCAAAAGGGATGAGGCCAGAATCGTGTTCAGCCTAAGGCTCGTGCTCCCGGGTAGCAAAAAAGATCTTGTGGATGATCTCCACCAAAACAAAAAAACAAAGTTTATAGCCTCTCTAGAAAATGATGGGGTCGCTAAATTGCTGTAATTTGTATTCCACTAGATTCTCTATAGTACACCACCTTGGGTTCTTGGTCTGCTGGTGAAGTTGAAAGGTTTTGAATGAGTCCACGAGGATCAAGTCTTGCTAAGTGCAAGGCCCTCAACACTATAAGGGATGAGGTTGGAATCATATTCAACCTAAGTGCCCTGCTCCCATATTGAGTAGCAAGCTCGTGCTCCCATATTGAATAGAAAAAACAATAAAACGATCTTATGAATAATCTCCATAAAATAAAATTAAAAAAATAAATTTATAACCTCTTTAGATATATCAAGAAAATGATGGAAGTGGGTAAATTGCTGTGATTTGTACTCGACTAGATTGGCTACAATACACCACCTTAAGTTTGACTATTTTATTTATTTGTTTAATTTATTTATTTTTGGGTTGAGAATTCCATAATGATAAGAAATGTTTTGGGTATCCCAAATTTTATAAATTCAATAATTCACAAGTCAATAGTTATACACACATATTTAAAGATTTATTTAATAACTACAAAAGCAACCGAGTCAATTTGCTATCATTAATAATAGATTTTTTATTAGGCTTGGCGCTTGCTTCGTTTGGAAGGAAATATGAATTTTGTATGACTTGCTTTCCTTTAAATAAAACTGATTTAATTACACACGTTGATTTCTATTTACAAATTTCAAAATAAAGAACATTTTAGTAATTTTTAATCATATGTAGGGAAAAGAATTGTATAGTACATTAATCTAAGTCTAATCAAAGTAGTATGTACTAAAAAAAAATTAATTAGTAAGTTGAGATTTATAGATGTAAATGTAAATGACAATGTATGTTAGGAAAATAATTGTACGGTGTATTAATCTAGATTTAATCAAAGTAATATATACTAATCAAATTTAGCTATTAAGTTGAGATCGAAAGATGTAAATGTAAATGTCAAGGTTAGAAGTGATTTAGTTTTGTTTGTCAAATTGAAGGATATTCTAATATTAGTTAAAGACTACATAGATTGTGGTAGACATTCTCAATGTCTTTGTCATGCTTAGGGACAAGGCCATGGCTTCAAATTTGTCCAAGAACACTTTACCACATTCCAAATCTATCCTCTACAAATTTTGTCTTATGTACTTGTTTTCTCGTTAATGTGTTTGTGTTTGAAAATGGGTGGTGGTGAAAAGCACCTTGGGGAACTATTGTTTTAATGTTAATAGGCTAACACCCTTTGCCAATGGAAATAAGTGAGGATACTCGAAACAATGCTTTATGAAGTGACCAAAATGAGATTCTCCACTTGATTTCTAAGTACTTAGGAATGCCCTTAAATACAAGATCCTAGTTGTCTAATTCGAAATGTTTTAGTGCACGAGATAACAAGGAAAGATCATTTTTCAAAAAAATTTGTCTGAATAATAGGACAATTATAATTTGAATAAGGAGGACATGACTATGATGCAAATCTACCCATAGGACATAATTGCAACTATAGTCTAGTCCAAGGTAGCAAAAAGGTTGTTGGAAAGGTTTGTCCAAACAATTAAGAGCTAGGATTCATTGATTGACTAATAGGTTTAATCCTATGGTTAGATTGTGCACAAAAAAAAGCCAAATTAAGAAAGAATGGAATTGCATGTATGATTGTACTAGAATAAGAATATTTTTTTTTACAAAAATGCAAGCTATGCACTTTTATTCCTTACACTATCCTTAACTTGAGGAGGTAGAAAATAAAATCTTATCCCTAGATGAAATACTCTCCATCTCAACAACAAAAAAATAAAATAACCCTTTAGAATATCTAAAAGTATAAAATTATAAACTAATTACAAACTTTTAAAACCTCTTTATAAAAATAAGCTAAGTATGATTTACTAAGACTATAATTAAACATGTATTGAAATTTGAATGAGAGAGAATTAGGGCTTACCTGATTTTAATGGTTGATAGAGAGATATTCACTATTTTGATCATAACTTTTTACAATATCTTAGAATCTGATAAAACTAAATTTGTTGGAAGTAGACTAATAAATCTACATTGGATCATCTTTGAATTTTATGGATTACATGATCATGGTCAAAATCTAGTCCAAATGACATGATTCCATCCTATGTAGAATTAGACCTTTGGTACTTACACAAAAGGTTTGTTTGGGTGATAGATGATGTTTAAGAAAAACTTAGATGGTGCTAAGAAGCATCCATGGGGCTAGCTATCCGAGGTTTAAAGTTCAAGACTTCTTTGCACCTTCCTCAAGATTCAAAGCTAAGTTAAGAGTGATAAGAAAAGAGTGATAATGGATGTTGATGTTGATGTAGACAAAGAGGTTTCATGTGATGGACCTAAAAAATGTTAGGAAGAGATGTACAAGTTCATTGTCTTAGGAAATTCTCTCTATGATTGAAATATATGTAAAACAACCTAGGGATGATTCATTTAAATATATTTCCTAGACACGTAACTCATGGCATCTAAGGACCTACAACCACTTAAGAACATAAACATATGTGCATATTGGTTAATTATAGAAGCACCCATTTAAGAAGATAAACATGTGTGTAGAGTGGTGTAAAATGAAAGTGGAAAAGTGTAAAGTATGTAATTTTCTCCTCTACATTTTTATCCCACATTAGTTTGTAAGAAAAATTAAGTGAGCACAAATGCCTTGAAGTATAGATAAGTAAAATAGTAGTGTCATAAAAAATATGAATCTTCAAAATACTAGGTCACTAGAACAAATGTTTGGTCCCAACCTCTGAAAATTACTTTTGAATTGAAGATGAAATAAATAATAGTATGCCCCTAAATTTTTTGTACTATAAAAGAGTGTGCACAAATTGAGGAGAAAAAAAGATGAAAATAAAAATGTAACGAAAAGTTAAATTTCAAAATAGAATATGATATATAAATCAAAAACTGAGTAAAGAACATGTACCTATTGTATACTTACATGTGTGTGAAGGATGTGGATGAAAAGATGCCTCAACATTTTTCCCCAATTTGAGAAAGAATGAAAACATATAACATGTAATAAGAAACAATACCTTGCCCCTTAAGTGGCAAGATTTGATGAAAGACATAGTAGAACATTAACAAAGTGCATTCATACTCATGATGTAACATGTATTAAATGACAAATGTGAAGATATTAACCAATAAATTTAGTAAAATCAAGTGGGTGTGAGTCTATCTCAATGTGATCAATAGATATAGCATTCAAATCAATGCTCCCACGGAACAACTTCATAGAATACCATGTTGCATATATAATAAGATATAATCATGGATTGTTTCACTATGGAAAAAGTGTTAGATATCATGTTACAAATGTGAGGTATTCTTTCAAAAGTTGGCTTAAATGTTCTAATTTGATTTCTCATGCATATTTCCTTCATGTTCATTCTGTGTGATAGCTTAATTTGTAACATTAATGTGTGATGTACTATTTCTATGATTAGAAGTGTCATCAAAACCAATATACTTATCATCACTACAATTAGATGGATCTTCATTGAATTCTAGTTGATTGAACTCATCATTTAGAGGCACTAAAGATGTATTTTCATGAACATGGATAACCTCAACTTATATCCCATTTTCTCCATAAGATCTTGAATATTGTGCTTTAGTATGATGCATCTATTTATGGTATGTCCATGTTTTATGATAATGAAAAAATATCCTTGAAATGTGGTATGATACCTTTATATGTATCAATTGGCTTAGTGGGAGGTAAATTGATCAAATTTTATTGCAAGATTTGTTTCAATATGGTATGTGAAGGATCCTCCAATATAGTGAACTTTCTATATCCCTTTGGTTTAATATGTGATGATGATTTCTATGGTTAAACAAAGATCAACCCTCATTACAAATATTTTATATATTTAACAAAAGACCCATCCTCATTGCACCCATTTTCTAAATTTGACATTATCTAGAGACAGAATAAAATGTAAAAGAATTTATTTTCCAACAACACAAATGAGTACATTTTCATACAATAACACACAAATTAGAAAATGAATGATAATTATTACAAAACCCTATTTCTTTAAGTACTAGAAGTACACTTTTGATAAATAAATTTTGAACTTTAAGATTTGGTAGTTTGAAACTTAGTTTAGCAAGCATAGTTTAAAATTTTAGCACATGTAATAATTGATTGTCTCATGTTTTCCTTGTTTAGATTATTCTACTTTGTTAATTGTTGCCTTAGGCTTAATGTTGTCATGGAAATTTTGAATAAAGTCATTTTCTAAATCTCAAAAAGAAGAAACAAAAGCACAAGGTAAATAATAGAACTAGGTAAGTGCATAATCATCAATAAGATTAATGGAAATAAATTACCAAGTAATTTTTCCTCAAACAAGTAGTAGAAGTATTAACATTTTCTAGGAAGGATGAATAGCTAGCACTTCATGTTCAACCAATATATCCCTAGAATAGATAGCGCCCTCTTTTTGATAAAAGTATATGATTTATTCAAATGTTGAGGGGTTTGGTGCAACAACTTGTGAAATAATATTAATATTATTGAGGTATGCAAGAATAGAAGCCAAATACAAGGGCTTATTGGAATCGATGACTAGAAATTTAACAATACAACATAAACTATAAGCGGTATTTGAAAGGTGATAGTCAACTAAGGATCAAACCTAGGTTAAACACTAAGATCACACAAAGAAAATGAATGTAAAGAACAATGGTAAAAATCAAAGCACATAGATCTATAGCTTTAAGAAATATAAATTTATAGCCTTAAGGGATAGACATGTAAGTTATGAGTCCACCATTTAATGCCAAAAAGATAAAAATGACCTCTTCAAAATATCTAAAATAATAATTAATTAATTGCAATTTAGAAACCTCGCTAGATAAATGAGCTTCTCATATAATTAATATTTTAATTATACATGTACTAAAATTGAAATGAGAGTGAATTTTAGGGCTTATTTTATTTCAACAGTCAATAGAGAGTTGTTGACTATTTTAATCACAACTTTTTAGCAATAGCTAAAAATCTCTTAAAATTTAATGCATTAGAACTAGAACATGGAAAAATTTGAACTAAGTTGTCTTTATAATTATATAGAGGATGCACTCATGGTCATGATCTATTCTAAATTGCATGGTTCTATCCTTAGTGCATCATTTTGTCTTGTGTAAAATTAGATCTTTAGTACCTATAGAAAAGGTTTGCTTGGATGATATCTAATGTAAAGAAAACTTGGTTGGTGCTAAGAAACACTACGGAGATTACTATGCAAGGTTTGAAGTTCATGACTTCCTTACACCTTATTAAAGCCCTTGAGATTGACTTCCTTACACTTTAGTAAAGCCCTTGAGATTGAGTTAACAATGATAAGGAAATAATAATAATAGAGTTGGATGTTAATCTATACAAGGAGGTCAATATACTAGACATACAAAATTTTAGTGATAGATATACAAATATATTGTCTTAAAATATACTTTATATATATATATATATATATATATATATATATATATATATATATATATATACTGAAGAAGAATTCTTTTAAATAAATACTCTACACATAACTCAACACCTTTAAAAAATCAAAACTGCTTAGAAACATAAACATATATACTTAATTCTAAAAATATACTAAATGCAAGATTACAATTATATTCTTTGATAATTAAATTGTTCCCTTTTCATGTCCACGGTATTTTGAACAAAGTTATTATTATTGAATATCCTTAATCACATGTCCACATGAGTATTTTAAGTGCCCTTTCGTAGGGTTGATTTGGATTTATTTAGTATATCTATCCAAAAGAGACCTTTTCACATCCTTTTCAAGTCCAAGTTAATTTTTAATATGGAAAATAAGTTTATCTAGGCATTGGGAAGGTCCATATTCTCTTTTCCTTTTTCCAAAGCATCATAAAATATATTTGTGGGAATCCATGAAGCATACCTAACCATGTTGGATTAAGAAAATGGTTGTTTTAAATGCATTGAACTGCTGACTTTGCTATATTTGTGTTGTACATTATTTCTAATGATATACATTACTTATAATTTAAGTATTGCTCACTATGTCAAACCTAAATGTCAAACTTAGTTTGCCCCCTAAAAGGAGAGCTTGTCTCCATAAAAACAAGGTCTATACTTTGGAAGGAAAAGTCTTTTATTTGCATTCAACCAATTATAATTCTTTTGTGCACACCACACCTAATAACGCTCATTCTTTTCAATTAATTTGAATTCATCATAAAAGTCAAACATAAAAGGTGTAAACTATAAAGAGGAGCCGCTTTTTTTAAAGTATTTATATTGATAATGTAAAGATCATCTCAATCGAGAGATTGAAAACTCAAGAATGGAAAAAGGTTGTATTCGTATTAAATATGAATAGGTGCACCACAGAGAATGGTTTCTACTTGGTAGGACAAACATTGTTCTTATTAGTAGATAATTATAACTATTATAACGATTTAGTTATTGCTTATTTTATTAACAAGTGTTTTGGCATGTAACAAATTTAAGCTTAGGTATAATAATCATGACACTTTATTAATTGTTAGGTTATCAATTGAAGCATAGAGCATATGAAAATTAATCAATTTATAAGGCTATCATAAATAATATTGTAATGTATAGTTCAAGTTTATGTAATACTAGTGTAAATAGTCATCATGGTATAAACAAAAAATAAAACACTAAATTATAATGTCTAACTCAACTAATCAAAAACATGTAAGGTGTAGATTTAATCAATATTTAAATGCCAAATGATAATTTGTCAACTCAACTAACAAATTTGAATGGTTTTAGATAGTTCTCCTCTTTCACACCTATTCATTGCAATGCCAACTCATAATATCAATTTTATAATAATATTGATAACTTTGCTATATCTTTCAATTGACTGTGGGTGTTAGCTAGCATGACTTTTAAACTTGGGATTCTGATTAGATCTTTAGGCATTTAGATGAGGCTTTTAGGAACTGGGTAGGTGTAGTTTGGGTTGGATAAATATTTCAAACATTGAAGCCTCGTTTCCAAATCAAATCTATCATAATACATAAACATTTTGAACTCTAGATGAATATTTAAAATCCAACTAAAAGAGTCAAGGGAATTGAATTATGTATTGACTTACCTTCTTATAGATCCTTGTGATCTAGTCATTATGCCAAGCCAACTCAAATATTCACTTTGACTTTGTCATCTAATAGCCATATTAGGTATCCTTAAATATCTATTAAGGAAAAGTCATAGGTCATTAACATGAGGATTGTTGGTATGAACATGGTATATTACCTAACTAGTTCCATGTTAGGTCCTATTCAGACCTGTCTAGTTAAGTTTACTTAGGGCATTTAATATTTGTGTCTCATGTCATATGATTAAAACACTTGAAATGACCACATGTTGTCCTAGGTCTCAACTTTGACTATATAAACAAGGTATCTCATTGTACATATGTGTGGGTCATATATTGTATATCTTGTAACTTATATTTATCATCTTCATTTTCTAGTGATATAGTGTTGTTATTGCTCCTCTCTTGTTGTGAAAGGTTGTTTTGATTGAAGGTGATCTTGGGCATCTCTTGAGTCCATGGTGTAACTCTTACATAATATCAGAGCTTCAGATCTACAATTCCCTTCGCTCATTTTGGAGAGATTTTACCAATAAGTTTCATATGGTGCATCCTGGTGTAAAACGAGCCTCGCCATTATGTCCAAAAGGCCTGAGAGATAAATTTTGACATATAACACTATATTTCAAAGTTCAAAAGATTTTGGCCATTTTTTAGAGTTTTCATAATTTCAGTGCAAAATTTTTTTGTACAATCCATATGGATACATATTGTATGGACTGTCATATGGTTGTAGCTTTGTACAAGCCATTGTCCAGCAGAAAAATAACATATTCAATGGTGTATTCCTAGCCTGCATCACTATTGGCGTCATCTCTACACAGGGGTCACAATTTCTAACTGATAGATAATAAAACCACTCAATGGTTTTAAGTTTTCTTTGGCAGTTTTATATGTTTGGTAGTTGTTTTTATATCTTGCAGGCATTACTTTAAGGTTAAAGGCATTTGGTGGGAGTTTTATTTGATCAAGACTGAGCCCTTGCTTTTAGGGACCGTAAACCCTCAGTTTCTTTAAAGCCAATGGGGGCTATACATAGCAAGCAACATGGCCACCACCTCCCCACTTCGTCGCCACCCTAGGGAGTCACCACAGCCAGTGGAAGACACTTGAACACCTCTAAGACTAGCTGCTTCACGAAATCTCACCACCACCACTGACCATAAACACCCATCTGCTATTGATCTTCTCCACCATCACCAACCAACCTCCCAGGTGCCACCACCGAGATACCAATCAGCAACTAGGGGGCCACTTCTAGCCTCTCCACCTACCCTAATAGGGCTTTTTCTTATAGCCATAAATTTTTTCCTCGAGATCAGATTTTCATAAATGAATAGTCATTGTAAAGCTAGTTCTGAGCACTTCATAGTGGTACAAGTATTATTTGATAATTTTGTTGTAGGTGCCCGCTTTTACTATTTGAAGCCCAGATCACCTTTTTTGGCTTCTGAGCTCATAAATTCCACCTAGTCTCTCCCATTTTGAGATTGAATAGGCATTGAAATGGTCTTGAGGAGATCTACATAGCCATCCATGCATAATTTCCAGATTCATCCCCAGGTATTTTTCATTCATTTTTTCAATTTTATACATTCTAGGTGATCTAACTTGGACATCCTGCCACATAGAGAAGTTCTATTTTTTTTGCGGGCTTCATATCAACTTCATAATTTATGCACTTTAATTTGCTAGTGTAATCATGTCTCCTAGTTTGTAGAAATTAAAATGCAATTATTGTGGGAGAAAAAGGCATACAAATGATGAATGCACACTGAAATAAGTTGATGATTTGAAACTACTCTGTGAGCTTCATCAGTTAAAATAAATTTACATTACCAATGGAATTAGTTTTCCAAATTATTCTAATTCAACATGTGCAGACATTACCTCATCACCTATTGCTACATTTGAGTCTAGTGTTGCTTCACATAGAGCTTCCAATTATTCCTTGCAACCAAATATTTTTAGTTTTCTAGATCCACCTCATTGGGAATCTTATCTACCATACATATTGTCACACCCCAAATTTTAACTATGATTTACTTTTTACTTGCACATAATTAGTAGTTAATTATGCATGAATCAATTATTTGACATTATGCGAAAATGTTAGGATAAATCAATGATATCATGAGTTTATGTTTATATGATTAGAATTTAGACATGTGATTATAAGATGTCTTGATTATTTATTTATAAGGTTTATGGATTGACTAATAATGCACTAATCCCAGTTTGGTGATTGCAAGTTATAACAAGGAAACATGTCTTCCACCCTCTGAGAAAGAGAGGGAGAGCATCATCAAAGAGAAGAGAATAGATGTATGGATAAGAATAGATTTTTTGCCACCTAAGTCTCGTGCTTTCATAGTTTAGTGAACCTTCATCGAGTATGGTAAGTTATGTTTGACCAATTGGTCTAAGTTTTGTTCTGACTCAACAAATCATTGTTTCTCAACTAGATTCATTAAGTTGAGGTTATTTTTGAAAACTAAGTTAGGTTAGAACATGACCGTCAACAAGGAAATGGTCGATAGTTGTTATTTCCTTGTGTGAAATGAATATAAATTTATATCACTAGACCAAATAAATACTAGTAGTTAAACTACTTTATTATCCGTAATTCCCAATTGGAATTCTATTACATTAATTTATCTATTTTGACGTTTAAGCAATTTTGAGAGGGGGAGATAACCTCGACCCCATTCTCATATCATATCGTGTGTTAGAGACAACATAAGTATACATTGTATACACCTATATTTTGTTGTTAAATATCTATTTAATATAAACTTTAAGTTTAAACCAATTGTATGCAGTTGATGAGCATTTTAAGGAACGTGGTGTTGCAAATTTAATGCAAAACCACTTCATGTATTTTGTGGGCACTCAAATCCTTTCTTCCACATTGGTTATGGAGAGAAAGGAGGGGTTTTTGCACAGTTTAGGAGTTATCTTTATGATCAGTAACTCCATCATTTCTGCATGCCACTTTAGAGTGTAAATATGCATAGAAGTGGGAAGAATATTTGTGGTTATGGAGAGTAAAGCCTTTTAAAAGGCTCTATTATTGAGGGTTAAGGACTGTACATTTTTTAACACAGAGCTTTGTTCTTGCCTCAATGACAGCAATTGCATTAGTTGTGGTTGGGCATGGCTTGTGATATCATTAGCTATGCTTTCTTAGCTCTGTTATCATCAATAATCCGTGGGGAAAGAGATCAACAAACGTAGAGGAAGTAAGAAACTAGCTCAGACTTTGGGAAACTGTCGACGCTTAGAGGTAAGGATATCTCTTATAAGCAATTATTTCCATTATTAAACTATAATTTGCCCATTCTGTATGAACATACAGAGTTATGATTTCTTATAGAAAAGTATATAGAGTTATACAAAGTAGTGATATTATGGTCATAGCAACTTTGTAAACATAGATATGTATGAAATAGTGAAACACTATCTTGTCAAAGCTATGAAACCACACACATAATGCTTGTGATAATGGAGTTTGAATTTATGAGAGAGATTCAGTAAAAATTTCATTAAACAACAATATAAAACCCCAAAGGATAAACAATAGCATGTTATAGTTTACATCAGGAAAACTATGGAAGATAACTTTTCATGCCATTATCTTGTATCATCAAACCCATAGAGAAAGTATATTGTAAACTTTGTTGCTTTGATAGACACAGGGTTATGGGAAAATGTTATGAAAAACATTGTTTTCATAGAGGTTTATGATCTGTAGAAAATTGTCACTTAACTTTGTATACTCGAGCAAACATAGGTTTCTTTTAGCTATCAAAACACCAAATATGTGTAGAAATCTAGTATATACAATGTAGATTTTGAAATTTTTGAGAACTTAGATATAAACCTAGAAGTTGAGATGAGTAAGATTAAAGAAAGTTTAGACAGTGATAGATTCACATTTCATAATGATTTATATGTATAAGTTTTAATGTTTATAATCAAAAGTTATGGTGATAGATATTCACTTATATATATATATATATATATATATATATATATATATATATATATATATAATATCACGTATGCATTATACAAATAATGATAAGCATTATCATGATATACAAAGGATGTTAAATATGAGTTCATAACCTATCCTATATCGAAAGTCGATGGACTTAAGAAGACCAAGAGGTCAAAAATATTATATTATTATTTTAGACTCAAACCTATTTAGGTTAAAAGATTGAACTTAGTCAAAAGATTAGTTATGATAATGATAATATTCATTAAGACCTTATATGAGTGAGGATATGCCTTGTGTACTATGTTTTTACATGTTGTGAGAAATGTGAATTCAAACAATGCCCAAGTGGTCAAGAGAATACTAGAGGTTATTGTTACCATGTTATATTATTATAAATTTTTACTTTTGGAAAATAAGAGTATATGATATTTCAATGCGTTGGGATAGAGAAGTTAAATCCCTAGATTCGACCCAGAAGGGTTAAGAAAACTTGAAAACCCATAAATCGGTTATAACATTGAATTAGTCTAATGTTTATTGTAGTCAACAATGAATGGTTGAGAAACCATAAGATCAAGACAAGTATAATTTAGGAAAAATCTAAGAAGCACTTATGATAAAATAAATGATTTCTTGATAGAGTCAAAAACTTGATATATTACACAAGAGTGCTCAATCTTTGGGTCATTGAGTAGATTGACAAGAAGTCATAGACCCTAGTATTTGCAAGTATGCAAAGAGAGACTCTCTGAAAGGTTAAAGTCACCTAAACCCATATATTAAGTTTATCATAGATTAAGGATTAATTCTAAGCCAGATTGACTAGGATTTGAGTTTAGTCAAGACAATTCATGTCTAGAGATTCTAGTCAAGCAAGTCAAATTGTAGGATGATGTAGTTTCCAAGTCAAGTTAGAGGTGTGTGAACACATGACTATGTTTATTGCAAACATCTATTTATAGAGAAACTTTGGCCAAAGTGATGCATTTGTCTCTGCATGCATTAATTGGTTCACCATGTCTAGATGGTGTAACCTATTAGAATGATCATACTTGGCTAGAAGATTGGCTAGAGTTGTATGGTCGATTGAGTTACGTAGGACACAACACTAGGACTCAGATGGTAACCTATTGATTCCTTATGTCTATACTCTTCATGAAGGGTAGGGCCACTTCTAGATGGAAGATGAGCGGGGGACCGCCGGTCTGTGGTTGGAGGAAAAGCACTCGAATGATGCTCTCCCTCTATAGCAGAAGACTCGCTGAGACTTGTGAGACAGATACCAAATTTTAGATACAATATACTTCATGTTATGACTTATGATTTCAAACTTATGTAAAATTATTCATATTGCCAAGTGCAAATTATTTGTAAATGTAAAGTGAAATAATTTCACTATGATTTTATCTTTGAATATATTGTAATTTCAAGCTTGAAAAATATTCAGAAAAGATATACATTTAATTCTATGTGATTATGCAATTGTTAGAAAATAAAATAAAAAAAATATTTCCATTCATGGTTAAACATGTTCATTTACTTTCTTAGTAAATTTTGTGGGTAATTCCAAGTTGTATGAGTTGGTATGTTACATATGGTATCAGAGCTAAAACTCAGGTAGAGCAATGCCTGTTTAAAGCCAAAATTGATCTTCCTAGTTTTTCAACTAAGGTGAATTTGTATGTAGCTCCCTAGGTTCCTATGATGTTATCTTAGGAATAAGTTGGTTATGGAGACATAGGGCCAATGTTGACTATTTTGAAAAAATAGTTGAGTGTCTAGATGATGTAGGAAATAAAGTCTATTTGCAAGGCACACAAAGAGAAGTCAAGATCAGGCCAATCTCTGCTATGCAATTGAAGAGGGCTAAGCAAAAAGGATGTCAAATTTTTGCAGTCAAAATGGAACAAGTAGAAGAGGATCCTAGTAAAAAAAATGTACCCATGGAGAACTATCCTTTCCTTCGAGATTTTTGAGATGTCTTTCCAAATGAACTTTTGGGGTTATCTTTGAAGAGAGATTTTCATTTCTCTATTGATATAATACCTAGATCTAAGCTGATATCAAAGGTGCCATACCATATGACTACTACGAAGTTGATGGAATTGAAAGCCTAGCTTCATGAGCTATTGGCTAAAGGGTTGATTAGACCCAATGTTTCACCTTGGGGAGCACTTGTGATCTTTGTCAAAAAGAAGGATGGAACCTTGCGTTTATGTATAGACTATAGTTTGCTAAACAAAGCAATGATCTAAAGAATAAGTATCCTCTATCATGTATTGATGATCTTTTTGATTAGATGCGGGGTACAACAATGTTCTCAAAGATCAATCTATGATCTGGATATCATAGGCCGAGATTAAAAGATGAAGACATTCATAAAACAACTTTCAAAACAAGGTATGAACATTATGAGTTCACAGTTTTACCATTTGGACTTATGAATGCTCCTGCAACATTCATGAATTTGATGAATAGTGTTTTCTGAGATTGCTTGAATAAACTTGTTCTAGTGTTTCTAGATGACATTCTTATATATTCTAAGAATGAGGAAGAGCACTTGAAGCATCGGTGGTTAGTTCTACAACAGCTGAGGGAACATAAGTTGTATGGGAAGCATTCTAGGTGTACTTTCTTTCAGAAAGAGATACAATATCTGGGACATATAATATCAGCTAAAGGAATTTCAGTAGATCCTACAAAGATCAAAGCTATACTTGAGCATACTTGGCCTGCACCAAATAATGTGCATGAAGTGTGTAGTTTCATGGGGTTAGCTAAATATTATATAGGAAGTTTGTATTGAACTTTTCTAAGATTGCAAACCCAATTACTTCAATTCAAAGAAAAGGAAAGTGTTTTGACTGGTCAAAAAAATGTCAGGAGGCATTTAATCAGTTAAAAGAGAGGTTGACAATTGCACCAATATTGAAAGTTCCTGATCTTGAAAGTCAATTTGTTGTAATCACTGATGCCTCAAGTGAAGGTTTAGGAGGAGTACTTATGTAGAATGGGCAAGTTGTAGACTATGAATCTAGAAAGCTGAGAGCATATGAGCAGAATTATGCTCCTCATGACTTAGAGTTAGCACCAATTGTGCATGCTTTACAAGTGTGGCAACACTATTTGCTAGGAAAGCCTTTTGAACTAAAGTCGGACCATCAAGGTCTTAAGTATATATTTTCCCAACCTCATCTGAATGCTTGACAAAGAAGATGGTTGGAATTTATATCTGACTATGACTTTGAAATAAGTTATATCAAAGGTAAAGAGAAATCAGTAGTAGATGCTCTGAGTCAACAAAGACATATCTCATTGATTGTCTCTATCCACTCGAACTTCAAGGATTTAGTGTTACAAAATTTTGTAGGTGATGAGTACTATGAGAAAGTTAAGAAGACTCTCATAGTAATTCCTCAAGAATCGAGGTATGATGGGTTCTATTTTGAACCAGATGGGCTTTTAAGATATAGAGGAAGGATGTATGTTCCAAACTCTGTAGAATTAAGAAACCTTGTGTGGAAGGAAGTTCATTCCCCAGCATATTCAAGTCACCCTGGAGTAACCAAATTCCTAGCTGATGTGAAGCCTCTTTGTTTCTGGAAAGGAATGAAGAATGATGGTGCAAGTTTTATAGCAAGTTGCCTACAGTGCCAGAGAGTCAAGGCTGAGTATCAACATCTAGTAGGACTTTTGTATCCACACGACATTCCAGAGTGGAAGTGGAAAGTCATTAGTATGGACTTTGTGCAAGGTCTCCCAATGTCTTGAAATAGACATGATGCTATTTTAGTGATGGTGGACAAGCTCACCAAGGTAGCTCTTTTTATACCTAGGAATCTAACGGATGGAGCACCAGTTTTTAGCTCACAAGTTTGTGAAGGAAGTGTTTAGATTGCATGGAGTTCCTGAGAAAATTATCTTAGACAGAGATGTGCTCATGACGTCAAGATTTTGGCAAACTTTGTTCTCAGTGCTAGGAACTCAACTCAATATAAGCTCGGCTTATCACCCTGAGATAAATGGTCAGACTGAGAGGGTAAATCAAGTTCTAGAAGATTTTTTGCAAATGTATTGCATGGATCAGCAATACAAGTGGGAAGAATACCTACCATTTGTGGAGTTTGCATATTACAACACCTACCATTATGCTATTAAGATGACTCCATTTAAAGCATTGTATGGAAGAAGATGTCGAACTCCTTTTAGTTGGGATAAACTAGAGGATATGATTAGCATTAGTCCAAAAATGTTATCAGAAATGGAAGAACAGACCAAGCTGATCAGAAATAGATTGGCGAAAGCAAATGATAGATAGAAAAGTTACGCTGATGCCAAGTGTACTCCAAGGCAATTCTCAATTGGAGAAAAAGTTCTTTTCAGGTTCCAACCTCAAAAGAGTTCCATAAAGTTTGGAAATTCTTCCAAACTAGCTCCTTGATATGTAGGACCCTTTGAAGATCTCAAAGTGATCAATCCAGTTTCCTACAGAATCACTTTACCACCATCTCTTGCCATGAGAGGAACCTCTTGCAACAATATAATGAAAAATGCATGAAATAACAGAAATAGCAGAAACACAAAAGGAATTTATTGATCGTAGGCCACTTCAAGGGGACAACCTCCTTTGAGCAAGCTTAATACAATAAATTCGTGGATTCCTTCATTGGCCTCAACACGTAATTGTTTACTAAGTCTAATCTAAACAACTATTACTTCCCATGAATGTGGGATAATACAATATACTCATGGGATGACTTACAAAGCATATGTGTCCAACAACAATATACTAACAAAGTAAAGAGAAGGGTTAAACACGAGTTCCTAACATCCCCTCCCTCTTAGAAAAGCTTTGTCCTCAAAGTGTAAGATGTGGAAATTGTTGCTGAATCTGAAGGAGTGGTTACCATGTAGCAATCTCTGGGTGCATTCCATGCCACTGAATTAATACCTTTGTGATGGATGCGAAGATGACAAGTGCACCTGTCGAGGATTGCCTCCAGCACTAAAAGGATAGATCCTTCATTATCTAGTTGTGGTAAAATAGTTTGTGCTCTATTGTTGGTGCCAAGAAATTTCTTTAGACAAGAGACATGAAATACTAGATGAATGCGAGAAGGAGGAAGCTCCAATTTATAAGCAATTGACCCAATCTTCTAAAGAAACTTATATGGCCCGCAGAACTTTGGAGCCAACTTATGATGCCCAATCTGATCCTGGGTACAGAGAACTGTGTCAACTTCCTGAACTCGTGAACTACTGGGGAAGTATGGAAGGAGCGCTGGCAGTGCCTTACCATAGACTGCTTCATATGGAGTCATGTTAGATGCAGTGTCGTAGGAGGTATTGTACCACCATTTAGTAAGAGGGAGCCACTTTGCCCACTGATGCTGTTGTTCTGAGGTGAAGTAATGAAGATAAGTTTCCAAACATTTGTTGATAATTTCAATCTGACCATCTATTTGTGGGTGATACCCATAACTCATCTTCAGTTTGGTACCAGTGTGGCAAAATAGTTCTGTCCAAAAATGACTGATGAAATTTGCATCACGATTTGAGACAATGGAAGAAGGGATGCGATGAAGACGAAAGATCTGGTCCATGAAAATTTGTGCGACTGAGGAGGTGGTAGAAGGATTGGGTGAGGGCACAAAAATGATATATTTTGAGAGGTGATCACCCACAACCAAGATCACTATCTTCCCTCCAGATTTAGGGAGCCCCTTAATGAAATCCATAGAAATATCTGTCCAAATCCGTGTAGGGATGGGCAAGCGTTCGAGCAATTCAAGGAGTGTCATTTCACCCTTGTTGCATTGGCAGGTATCACATTTAGCCACCATCTATTGAATTGCCCTTTTCATTCCCTTCCAAAATAAGTTACATCATGCTCGCTCATAAGTTTTAAGGAACCCAAAGTGCCCTACCGATGGAGAAACATAGAGTTCATAGAAGATAGCCTGTTGGACAGATTCCAACCAATTTGGAACAGGCATAGAAATAGCTGAAAGAGAATCTTGGTCATCACATGTGCAAGAAAGAGAATCTACCACAATATTGTCCTTACCCTTCTTGTAAGTGATCTCATAGTCATAACCCATGAGTTTGCTAATCCATTTTTGTTGTGCTGGGGAGGAGACCCGTTATTCCAGGAAATATTTTAGACTCTGGTGAGCAGTCCTGATGCAAAAATGATTTCCTAGGAGGTATGGCTGCCACTTTTGTACTGCATGCAAAAATCACCATCATTCATTATAGATCTGAAGGAGTAGTGGAGACCACAGATGGTTGCATCTAAATGGAATGAAGCTGTGCGATGACACCATGTGAATTCTTCTTAAGAAGCTTTTCTAGGCGATGTGAACTTATGATGCTGAGAGACCCCAGTTGTAAGCCCTTCAATGCGTATTTGTGCCCATTGTCTGAAGACTGCATCCAAAGTTCAGCAAAATCCCATAAGATGGGTCCAAGTGTATGTAACCATTGGGCACCCAAAACCACATCACATCCACCTAATGGCAAGGCAAACATGTCAGAGTGTAGGTTATAATCTCCAATAGAGATACGCACATTACGACACTTCCATTTGCAAGGTAATGTGCCCCCATTGGTAATCATGACTTCAAAGCTGGAGCAACCTTGGATGAACAAAACAATCAGCCTATTTGGCTATTCGAGTGTCAATGAAGTTATGAGTGCTACTAGAATCAATGAGTATTGTAAGAGGGAGCTTCTTGAAGTAACCCTTGACCCACATGGTTTGTGGGGTGGTGACTCCTGCTAAGGCATGGAGAGAGATCTCTGGGTGGTCTTCCTAAGAAGTAGGGTCAATAGGCGACTGTTGAGTTTCAACCTAATCAGCTACTATAACCTGAGCATCTGCATAAACTTTAGTTTCAAGTGGAGAATCCACATCCAATAGATAGAGCTTTTGCTCGACACATCTATGTCCTCGAGTGAATTTATCATCACAATTATAACAAATCCCTTTTTCTCTATGTGCCTACATCTCTGCTTCAGTCAAATGCTTAATAGGAGTTGTTTTAGGAGCTGGCATTATTTGAGGTCATTGGGAATCCATATTTCAGAATGGAACAAAAGTGGATTTGGAGCACTGTTGAGATGTGATCTTGTCCTCCGCTAACTTAGCCAACCCTAAGGCTTCCATCATTGTGCTTGGACGAAACATTTTAACCTTGGAGCGAATTGCATCCTTCAGACCACTGACAAAACAACTCCTAAAGAATTCATCAGACAATCCCCCTATATGATTGGCCAATTTTTCAAATTCTATCTAATATTCTCTCACAGTGCCTATTTGGCGTAGTTTCATGAGTTCTCTTGTGAAGTCATCAAAAGCACTAGGGCCAAATCGTTGCAAAATGAGTTTGCAAAAAATTGTCCATTTTGGCTCGTCATGAGCCTTGATGTACCAACGGAACCATTGAAGGGCTTCATGTTCCAAATGAAAGGATGCAAGTGGTACTTTGTTGACATCAAAAGTATTATGCAGACTGAAATATTATTCCACCTGGTATATCCATCCAGTTGGATCATCACCATTGAAGCGAGGAAATTCAAGCTTCAGCCCACGAAAATTGCCGGAAGAAGAAAACCATGTGTCTGCAGAAGACTCTGGCTGCCATCTATTGTTCATGGCTAAATGCTAAAGATTGAGCCCGAGAATTTTTTCATCCAGATCTTGGAGTTTAGTCTTGAGGGCTGCAAGTTCATCCTCCATGTTTTTTGCTCTTGCGTGGGTGACAACTATAACCAGGATTTTTTTTTTTTTGGAATGGGTAGAAAAATGAAAACAAAAACTTTTTTAGTAAAGGAAAATTTGGATTTGGGAAAACTCTGATGGGTAATTGAGGTTTGACTAGGTTTTGGACACTTTCTGAGGGAAAGGGAAGAAGAAAATATGGATTTCAGAAGCGGGGTGAAAGAATGGGAAAATTTGTCCAAGAGGGACAAAGGAGTAGAAATATTAAATGAACATTGTGGCAAAATTTGAAGGCTATTGGGTGAGAATTGAAGAAGTTATGGCAAACCCTAAAAATAGACAAATGTGGGATTTCTGGCTTCGATAAGTGGAATTTGGGATCGGGTCCTCAAGGAAGGAAATATGCAGAATGGAATTTCAGGGGTTCCAGTGAATTTTGAGAGGAAACAGAGCTAAAGCAAGGAAGATATGGTGAAAAAAGAATTTTTTTTGTTTTTTAATTTTTTTTGTTTTTTTATTTTTCTGGAAACTATCTACCAACTGCTCTGGATGGATTTAATCTGTGATTTCCCAACTATCAATAGATATGGGCCCCAGGTACATTTGGCTTCCTAAATGTTCAAGGGATTCACTTGGCTACTAATGTTGTTTAATGACTTACGTATTAGGGTAGTACCCCCCACTCCACAGCTCAGGTAAAACTGATAACCACTTTGCCACAAATGACAGCTCTTGCTTTACCTCATGAATGTGAACTAGTCAATTAGGTACCTGGGCCATTTCCCTTTTCGCTGGCAAGTCCTCTCAATGGGCCAGCTACTTCGGGGTTCCTATGGTACTCCTCACAATGAGTTTTAGGGCTATGCCCAGGCACTTCCCATAGTTAAGTAGATAGGGATTATTTCCTGATCCAAACCTGCAATTGAAGTGAACAATATAGATGCAAAAAAGAAAGAACTACTACAATAATCACAGTGCCTAGAGGCCACTACGGAAAAAACAAATTCGGCAGAAATTCCACCCAGGGAGCCCAAGAAAGCACTCTGATACCAAATGAGAGGAACCTCTTGCAGCAATATAATGAAAAATGCATGAAATAACAGAAACAACAGAAACACAGAAGAAATTTATTGATCGCAGGCCACTTCAAGGGGGCAACCTCCTTTGAGCAAGCTCAATATAATAAATTCATGGATGCCTTCATTGGTCTCAACACGTACTTATATACTAAGTCTAATCTAAACAACTATTACTTCCCATGAATGTGGGATAATACAATATACTCATGGGACGACTTACAAAGCATATGCATCCAACAACAATATACTAACAAAGTAAAGAGAAGGGTTAAACATGGGTTCCTAACATGCCAGGATGCACAATGTTTTCCATGTTTCATAGTTGAAAAAGTATATAACAGGTGATAATCATATTCTTCATTGGAATGCTTTATAGATACAGGACCCAGGACTGGTCATGATCGAGCCTCTCAAGGTGGTCGAAGTTTGCAAGCTCCACTTGTGTAATAGAGAGGTTACACAGTGCAAGGTCTAGTGGGAACAATATGCAGAGGATAGTGCCACATGGGAAGATTACCATGATTTTTATCAGAGATTTCCTCATTTGTTTTAAGCTTTTCAAAGTTGGATAAAAACTTTATTTTATTATTTTATGATACACTGGATCATTGAGGATGATGAATCTTATAGGGGGAGATATGTCACACCCCAAATTTTGACTATGATTTAATTTTTACTTGAACTTTATTAGTAGTTAATTATGCATGAATTAATGATTTGATGTTATGAAAATGTTAGGATAAATCAATGATATCATGAGTTCATGTTTATATGATCTTAGAATTTAGACATGTGATAATAAGATGTCATGATTATTTATTCATAATGTTTATGGATTGACTAATGGTGCACTAATCCCAGTTTGGTGATTGCAAGTTGTAAATAGGAAATAGGTTTTCCACCCTCTGAGAAAGGGAGGGAGAGCATCATCAAAGAGAAGAGAATAGACATATGGATAAGAACAAATTGTTTGCCATCTAAGTCTTGTGCTTTCATAGTTTAGTGAACATTCATCGAGTATGGTAAGTTATGTTTGACCAATTGGTCTAAGTTTGGTTCTGACTCGATAAATCATCAATTGTCAACTAGATTCATTAAGCTAAGGTTATTGTCAAAAACTAAGTTAGGTTAGAACACGACCGTCGACAAGGAAATGGTTGATAGTCATTATTTCCTTGTGTGAAATGAATATAAATTTATATTACTAGAACAAATAAATACTAGTAGTTAAACTACTTTATTATTGGTAATTCCCAATTGGAATTCTATTACGTTAATTTATCTATTTTGACATTTAAACAATTTTGAGAGGGGGAGAATACCTCGACCCCATTCTCATATCATATCGTGTGTTAGAGACAACGTAAGTATACATTGTATACACCTATATTTTGTTGTTAAATAACTATTTAATATAAACTTTAAGTTTAAACCAATTGTATGTAGTCGATGAGTATTTTAAGGAACATGGTGTTGTTGCAAATTTAATGCAGAACCACTTCATGTATTTTATGGGTACTTGAATACTTTGTTCCATATCAGTTATCAAGAGACATGAGGAGTTTTTGAATAGTTTAGGAGTGGTCTTTATGATCAGTAACTCCATCATTTCTGCATGCCACTTTAGAGTGTAAATAAGCATAGATGTGGGAAGAATATCCGCGGTTATGGAGAGTAAAGACTTTTAAAAGGCTATATTCTTGAGGGTCGAAGGACTGTGTTTTAACACAGAGATTTGTTCTTGCCTCAATGACGACAATTGCATTAGTTGTGGTTGGGCATGGCTTGTGAAAGAATTACTTGTTCTTTCTCATCTTTGTTATCATTAAGAATCCATGCGGAAAGAGATCTACAAATGCAGAGGAAGTAAGAAACTAGCTCAGACTTTGGGAAACTATCGATGCTTAGAGGTAAGGATATCTCTTATAAGCAATTAATTCCATTATTAAACTACAATTTTCCCATTTTGTATGAACATACAGAGATGATTTCTTATAAAAAAGTATATAGAGTTCTACAAAGTAGTGATATTATGGTCATAGCAACTTTGTGAACATAGATATGTATGAAATAATGAAACAATGTCTTGTCAAAGCTATGAAACTGCACACAAAATGCTTGTGATAATGGAGTTTGAATTTATGAGAGAGTCAGTAAAAATGTCATTGAACAACAGTATAAAACCACACAGGATAAACAATAGGACATTATAGTTTACATCAGGAAAACTATGGAAGATAACTTTTCAGGACATCGTCTTGTATAACCGAACCTATAGAGAAAGTATATTGTAAACTTTGTTGCTTTGATAAACATGGGGTTATGGAAAAATGTTATGAATAACATTATTTTCATAGAGGTTTACAGTCTGTAGAAAGTTGTCACTTAACTTTGTATACTTGAGAAAACATAGGTTTCTTTTAGCTGTCAAAACACCGCATCTCTATAGAAATCTAGCATATAAAATGCAAAGTTTGAACTTTTTGAGAAATCAGATATAAACCGAGGAGTCTAGATGAGTAAGATTAAAGAAAGTTTAGATAGTGATAGTTAAGAAGAGGAAAACAAGATTGCATAAAAATGTGAAAATAAAGCAATGAAATAAAAATTTATACCTTCCTATGCAAATCCAAGCTCCTCCCTCCTTGATAAGGTAGAGGACTTAGCACCCTTAAGCCCTAGCTTCACCCATAACTAGTGATTATAATGTGAAATGCTCCTAATTGACAATGCAAACTCACAGTAACCTAGCTAAGATGGAGATGATGGAGAGAAATTTTGACATAATAATATTACTCAAAACTTGGATGATGAAATGGCTTGTGGAGGCTTGTATTTATAGACAAATTGGAGGGGATTTTGGTCCAATGATGGGGATTGAT
The DNA here is from genome assembly GCA_027924645.1 of Cunninghamia lanceolata. Classification (NCBI taxonomy): domain Eukaryota; kingdom Viridiplantae; phylum Streptophyta; class Pinopsida; order Cupressales; family Cupressaceae; genus Cunninghamia; species Cunninghamia lanceolata. Next base: position 1,095,874 of record BSBN01000201.1, on the reverse strand, counting down.
AATTGAGATCAAGGGATGAGATTGATTGTGAGATGGAGGGCTAGGATTTGATCAACAAAATTGGATGGTAGAGAATAAGAATGAATCTTTTATTAATTTTGAGGACTTAGCATTAAATGTGATTTAGATGGATGAGGAAATTTAGAATTAATTTCCTTGGGATGAGATGGAATTAAAAATTCCATTTTATGTGGGAATGTGCAAGTAATGTGACATGCACATTTTTGGGGCCTTACACTTGTACGCTCAAAATGCGGAAGATGTTTTTGCATAAAAATGGTAAAGGTGAGTTGGAAGGGTTATGAATATTTTGTAATTTTTAATTTGTGGGTGTGGGAGAAGGTGTTAATCATGCTTTGACCAAGTTAATCAATGTGATTAGCTTAGTTAATGTGGCTGGAAAAAAATAGTGGATGAGGTAATCAAGGTTTAGGATTAATTAAATAATGATTTATTTAATTAATCTAGGTCTAGGGGTCATGTAGGCTAGGGTAGGTAATTAAATAATGGCTATTTAATCTGTTGATATGCACCGGACAACTGAGAGGGTGGGGGGGTGAATCAGTTGTCTCAAAAACTTAAACACTTTCTACACTTAAACATTCATCACTTATCCACTGTTATTATGATTTAACAATGAATGCATGAAATTAGAAACTTAACCACAGAGACAACATCATACACAATAGACACCAAATTTTATGTGGAAAACCCCAAGGTGGGGAAAAACCATAGAGACGATTACCTCTCAATATATATTGCAATCTTGAAATAATGATGTTCAGGCTTGGTCACTCCATGGGCCTAAACATACTAGCTTACTTCCATAAAGAACAATTAGGTCTAGCAAGCTCACTGCCTCAACCCTAAACCTAGCAAGATTACAATAAGTGTTGTTAAACCCTACCGATGGCTTACTGCTAGATTCACTGCCATGATCAACACCTTTCTCAAGTACAATAATTCCTCTACTCTACTCTTCCTCTTCTTCCCTCTGCTTCTTCTCTACTCTACCTTTTGGACCTTTCTTATTATCTTTCCATTTTCACTCAAGGACACATTTTCCATGACTCAACTACAAGTATTTATACACTTCATTAACCTTGGAATGAGCATCAAGGTCGGCATCATAATCATCAATCATTGGAACAATATTCAAGGTCAGTATTACAAACATTTACAAAATAGGTCCTGACCTATTACAACATTATGCAAAGGAAATAAAATGTGGATCACACCATTCCTTAGCTAGGACTCAAACACAATCTTCCATGCCACAACATGCTTCCATAATCTTCCAGAGATCTCTGTAATCACTAGGATTAACCAGGTCGGCCAAAACTGGTTACACATTACACTATCTGGGAACAATCTTTGGACATAATCTCAAGTCCTTAACACAGACCAATAGTAAGATAGGAACATGATTAGGAGACATCCACAAGCACATTATAATCATCAGGAGAAACCACATGAACCTTAACCACTTTATCCATAGGAATCTTCTCACCAAAACACATGAACTATATTGTCTTCAATTGTCATAAAAGAAAGATAGCTTGCGGACCACCAAACCATGAACCATTGCAACTATAGGCACTTATCATCATCCTAGACTTCCTTCTAGAATCATAGATAAAAATACTTTAATGCAGAGGAATGCGGAACAAAATACTTTCTTCCTGTCTTAACTAAACTTACAGAAAAAGCAGGTTTTACTTTGGTGAACACAACTCACTTAGATCTTCATGAGGAGGGCTCAAACCCAAAATATAGCATCCTTAGTCATACCTCTAACTTACTTCGAATCTGTAGACCACGATCTTTAAGAAGAAATAAATGCAGAGTAGTTTACCAGACTATTCTTCAACATACAACTCATTGTCTGTACTGCACTTCTTTGTAACTCACTTGTTCCTTCCAGAGAGGCTAATTTTCTCAATATACTCAACAAAGAAGTCTTCTAAACAAGTAATAGAATAAGATACAGTTGACACCAATGACAAGGATATGTTGACATCAATGACAACACCAATTAGACACATACTTGCAACAATCTCCCCCTTTGTCATTCATAGCAATATATAATGTGAAAAACTACAACAGGCATCAAGACAAGATTCTCCTTTTGTTATATGGAGCCTAATCAGACTTGGAGGTTAAATTTACCACACTTTTATTGACACAGTTTCCCCCCAAAATTATTTAATGGGGTTAAGGGGCAGTGCCCCCAAGACATAAGGTGTCAAGAGTTATTTTTATATTGGCCGACATAAAAAAAACCTATTGTTGTAACTAACATAAGGCTTGATAAAAGCGGCTAAGGGTTATGGTTTCCATTGATTGTATTGTAGCATTTTGTAGTGGTATTGAGTTGCAAGGATTGCTAGTTGTAATCGGTTTAATTTACTGGATAATAATATTGGACTCTTTGTTGGTGGATGTAGCCCGAGTTTGGGTGAATGACATTAAAAACTTGTCTCTCATTGTTATTATTTCTATGTATTTTCATTCCTATGTTTAATCTTTATTTGCATTTAATTGATATCTTATGCCAGCTAACCCTAATAAGTGGTATCAAAGTGGTTTATGTTCGTTTAGCGTCTATACGAAGGTCTCATGGTTGAGTGGGAGCAATGGCGGACTAGGGTAAATTGAAGGTAGATAAATTCAATGGGCAGAACTATCAGTTATGGAAGATGCAGATGGAGGATTATCTCGATCAAAAATATTTATGGAGGCTGTTAGAAGGAATAGCCAAGAAACTGGCAACAATGACTGATGAGGATTAGAATCTTCTAGACAGAAAGGCACAGGGAACCATTCGATTGTGCCTAGTATCATCTGTGGCATTCAATATAACAGAAGCGATGACAACAAGTGAACTGATGAAAGATTTGGCTAAATTGTATGAAAAACCCTCAGCCTCAAATAAGGTATTTCTCATGAAGCATTTTTTTAATCTAAAAATGATTGAAAGTGGATCCATGATAGATCATTTAAATGAGTTTAATATGATTACCAGTCAGTTAACTTCTATAAAAGTAAAATTTGATGAAGAGGTGAGGGCTCTCTTAGTTTTATGTTCTTTTCTAGAAAGATGGAATAGCTTGGTAATGGTTGTAAGTAACTCTATCTCTAGTTCAAACACTTTGAAATTTGATGATGTTGTTGGTCTTATCTTAAGTGAGGAAATACGACAGAAAAGCTTAGGAGGGTCCACATCAAGTAGTGTTTTAAATGTAGAAAGCAGGGGCAGATCAAAGGAGAGAGGAAAAGGTTTTGGAGGTCATAGGAAGTCACGAGGAAAATCAAAGGACAAGAGATCCCAATCCAGAGGACATGAGGATTGCTGGTATTGTGGGAAACAAGGTCATATGAAGAAAGATTGCTAGTCTCAGAAGAATAAAGAAGGAGACAAACAAGAAGGCAATTAGGAGCCAAATGTAGTAAGTAATAAATCTAAAGATGATGCTTTGATAGTTTCCGTAGATAATGTTGATGATTCATGGGTTTTAGATTCAGGGGCCTCATTTCATGCTACACCCCATAGAAGTTATTTTCTTGATTATGTCCAAGGGGAGTTTGGGCTAGTTTATTTGGGAGATAACGAACCCTGTCAGATTGTTGGAAAGGGAAGAATCAAGATTAAGTTACAAAATGAGAATCATTGGCTGCTACAAGAGGTAAGGCACATTCCAAGGTTGAGTAGGAATTTAATTTTAGTAGGGAAGCTAGCTGATGAAGGTTGCATTGTTACATTTACTGATAAAAATTGGAAGGTTTCAAAATGTGCCTTAATAGTGGCAAAAGGTGTGAAAATAGGCACCTTGTATCCTTGTATAGGTCATACTGTTCCTTATACTTTAGCTATTACAGATAAAAAATAAACAGGTTCAGGAATAATTGTTGTAGGTTCGCAGGAAGAGACTGAAATAGTTGCTGTAGGTTTTGAGACAACACTGTGACATAACAGACTTGGGCATATGAGTGAAAAAGGTATGAAGGTACTTCATTCTAAGAAAGTTTTACCAGGTTTGAAATGTATTAATATGGATTTCTGTGAAAGTTGTGTGTATGGCAAACAAAAGAGAGTCAGTTTTCTCAAGGATGGGAAGCAAAAGAAAGATGAAAAGTTGGAGCTTGTGCATATAGATGTATGGGGACCGACTCAGGTATCTTCTCTTGGTGGCTCTCGGTATTATGTTACATTCATAGATGATGCAACTAGGAAGGTTTAGATTTATTTCCTCAGGCAAAAATTTGATGTATTTGAAACATTTAAGAAATGGAGAAGCTTAGTTGAGAATGAGACAAGTAAAAGATTAAAATCTCTCAGATCTAATAATGATGGTGAGTATTGTAGCAAAGAATTTGAGGATTATTGTTTCTTTAATGGAATTCATAGGCATAAAATGGTTCAAGGTACTCAACAAGAGAATGGAGTGGCTGAGCGCATGAATAAGACAATAATGGAGCATGCAAGGACCATGAGATTGCATGGTGGGCTGTCTTTAAACATGTGGGCAGAGGTTGTCAACACTGTTGTATATTTAGTTAACAGAGGCCATTCAGTTCCTTTGGGTTGTGGTCTTCCAGAGGAAGCATAGATAGGTAAGAAGGTGAGTTATTATTTTCTCAAAACCTTCAAATGTGAATCATTTGCACATGTAGATTCTGAAAATAGAACCAAGTTGGATGCAAAATCAAAAAAGTGTACCTTTGTTGGATATGGCATTGATGAATTTGGTTATAGGCTTTGGGATTTTGAAAATCAGAAAATTGTGAGAAGTAGGGATGTTGTATTCAATGAGAAGGTGTTGTACAAAGATCAGTTACAGTAGCATGAGAAGAAAGAAAAGGATTATGTGGTCCTGGATGATACTCTAGATAATGATGTTCTAGTGGTTCCTCATGCTCCACAACAACAACAAGAAATACCACAAAATCCAGTGAATGTTAGATGGTCAACAAGGCTAAGTAGACCTCCTAAAAGGTTTTCTCCCTCTTTGTATTCTATTTTGTTAATAGATGCTGGTGAACTGGAAGGGTATGATGAAGCAATGCAGGTGGATACAAAGGTTCAGTGGGAGCTTGCAATGAAAGAAGAAATGGACTCATTGCTAAAAAATTAGACTTGGGAATTATGTAAGTTACCTGCAGGTAAAAAGACCACACAAATAGGTTTATAGGCTGAAAGAGAAAGATGGAGGTAAGAAAAGATTTAAAGCCAGGTTAGTTGTAAAAGGATTTGCATAGAAAAAGGGCATTCATTTTGATGAGATTTTTTCTCTGGTTGTTAAGATGACTTCTATTCGTATTGTTTTAAGTATTGTGGCTGCTGAAGATTTGCATTTGGTATAGCTTGATGTGAAAACTATCTTTCTCCATGGTGATTTGGAGGAGGAGATATATATGGAATAGCCCCAAGGATTTGAGGTCAAAGGTAAGGAGAAATAGGTGTGCAGATTGAAGAAAAGTTTGTATGGTCTGAAACAAGCACCTCAGCAATGGTACTTAAAATTTGATAGTTTTATTACTGAGTAAGGCTACAGTTAGTGTAATTCTGACCATTGTGTTTATTTTAAGAGGTTGGATAATGACAACTACATTATTTTATGTTTATATGTTGATGACATGCTTGTAGTAGCATCTAACATGGATCACATAAGAGAGTTAAAACAACAGTTAGCACAATCATTTGCTATGAAGGATTTAGGGGTAGCAAAATGAATCCTTGATATGAAAATTTGCATAGATAGGAAGAACAGAAAATTGACTCTATCTCAGGCTGATTATGTTGAAAAGGTGTTGCAGAGATTCCATATGGAGAATGCAAAAGATGTCAGCACACCTTTGCCTAGTCATTTGAAATTGACTAAAGAGATGTGTCCTAAGACACAATAGAAGGAAGAAAAAATGTCCAAGGTACCATATGCTTCAGCTATAGGAATTTTAATGTACACCATGGTATGCACGAGACCAGATATTGCACATGTTGTAGGAGTTGTAAGCAGGTATATGAGTCATCCTAGATTGGAGCATTGGAATGCGATAAAATGGATTCTTAGATATTTGAGAGGTACATCCAATAAATACTTATTTTTGGGGGGCTTTAATACTGATTTAGTAGGCTATGTGGACTAATAATTGGGAGGGTATATTGATACTAGGCAGAGTACTACAGGTTATGCCTTTACTGTAGGTGGGACAATGGTGAGTTAGATCTCTAGGTTGCAAAAGGTGGTTGATTTATCCACCACAGAGGCAAAGTATGTAGTTGCAACAAAGACAAGCAAGGAGATGATATGGCTATAATCTTTCATGGAAGGATTAGGCAAACAACAGGCTAACAGTTCTTTGTATACAGATAGTCAAAGTGCCATACATCTTGCAATGAATTATGCCTTGCATTCAAAGACCAAACACATACAGTTGAGGTATCACTTCATTCGGTCGGTGTTGAATGATGGACAGTTACAGCTAGAAAAGATACATACTGATAAAAATCCAGTGGATATGTTTACGAAAGCAGTGACAAGGGAGAAGTTGAGCTCCTCTTCAGCTTCGGTTGGTCTTCAAGATTGAAAACAAAAAAAATTAGAATAGCAGAGTCCAGGTTGCTTATTTATAATGGGAGCTACAGGGTCAGCAGTGTTATGATTAGTCTCCAAGTGGGAGATGATATGGTGTGGAGTCTGATCAGTCTCCAAGTGGGAGATTGTTGTTATATGGAGCCTAATACAACTCAGAGGTTAAATTTACCCCTTTTATTGGTGTAGTTTCCCCCCAAAATTATTTAATGGGGTCAAGGGGCAACACCCCTTGCAAGGGTTTGGGGGCAGTACCCCTTGCGGGGTCCAGGGTTAGGGTTTCCATTGATTGTATTGTAGCATTTTGCAATAGTATTGAGTTGCAAGGATTGCTAGTTGTAATCAGTTTGATTTATTGGATAATAATATTGGACTCTTTGTTGGTGGATGTAGCCTGATATTGGGTGAACAACGTTAAAAACTTGTCTCTTGCTGTTATTATTTCTATGTATTTTCATTCCTCTATTTAATCTTTATTTGCATTTAATTGATATCTTCTACTGGCTAACCCTAACATCTCCCCCTTTCTCTTTACACACCTGCACTCTTTCTTTCTCCAAAATTCTCCCCCTTTCTCTTACACATCTGCACTCTAAGTTTTTCACATGACTTCTCTCCCCCTTTGACATCAATGGCAAAGGGCACATACTTTCACTCTTCTACTCTGATCTAATCTCTCTTCTGAACTCTCTGACTACTCCCCCTGAGAAGTAGCCCTAAAAAGCATCAATTTGGACCTCTAAACACTTCTAGACTGATGCACTACTATGCATCTTAGTTTAGAGCAGGAGGGGTGATAACCCCTAACTTTTCTCTGAGATACTCAAAAGTATCCTTAGGTAGAGGCTTGGTAAAAAAGTCTGCAATTTGATCCTTGGTAGAAACATACTCTAACTTGACTTCATTCTTTGTCACCTTTTCTCTCAGAAAATGATACTTGATGGATATGTGCTTTGTCCTTGAATGCATCACTAGATTCTTTGATATGTTTATGGCACTTATGTTGTCACAAAAGATTGCAATGGGATCTTCATACATGATTTTGATGTCCTTCAAAGTCTGTTTCATCCAGAAAACTTGAGTGCAACTGCATGCTATTGCAATGTATTATGCTTCTATAGTAGACAGGGATATTAAATCTTGTTTCTTGCTCAACCAAGATACTAATCTTTTTCCCAAGAAGAATGCACGGCCACTTGTACTTTTCTGTCATCCACATCTCTGGCCCAATTTGCATCAGTGTATGCACTGAGAGTAAAGTCACAATCCTTAGGGTACCACAAACCATAATCTATTGTACCTTTCAAATATCTCAAAATTCTTTTGACTGCCATCACATGTGATTCCTTGGGTTCTGGCTGAAATCTTTCCACAAGACATACTGCATGCATTATGTTAGGTCTAGTTTGAGTCAAATAAAGTAATCCTCTGATCATAGATCTATACCTTTTCTAGTCTTCCATGGGTGAGTTATCATCTTTTCTTAATTTACAACTAGTTATCATAGGTGTGCATACTGGTTTAGAGTATTCCATCCAAAATTTCTTTACCAACTCTTTCACATACTTAGAATGAGAAATGAAGATACCTTTATCTAAATGACTTATTTGCAGACCTAAGAAGAAGTTCGTCTCTCCAAACATTTTCATTTCAAATTCACTTTGCATTTCTCTAATAAAAACTGAGCACATACCTTCATTACCTCCAAAAATAATATCATCAACAAAAATTGCAACAATCAAGGTTTGTTCATCATTGATCTCGAAGTAGATTGCTATCTGTAGTACCTTTACTAAACCCTATCTATATTAGGTACCTATCGAATCGTGAATACCATGCCCTGGGAGCTTGTTTTAATCCATACAAAGATTTCTTTAATCTGCATACCATGTCACCCTAATCTGATGATTGAAATCCCTCTGGTTGTTCTATATAGACTTCCTCTTCCAACTCTCCATTTAAGAAAGAAGACTTCACATCCATTTGATAAACCTTGAAATCTTTGTATGTTACAAAAGCTAAAAGGAAGCAAGGTGTGCTGAAATCGCTTCCTACACTAATCTAATGAGGAGAGAAGAGTGCAAATTTATTTTAACCTTTACAATTATAGAATGTTTAATACAACAACAGAGTTATTGCAGCAATGCACCACATAAGAATGTAAGACAGAAGAAGAGAGACACAAGATATACGTGGGGAAAACCCTTATCGGGTGAAAAACCTCACTCTAAAACTTGCACAATGTATTATCAAAACTGTAATGGTTTACAATACACTTACAATGAAAGCTCTTAGGAGTCTTCAACACTCGTATCTGGAGACAAACTAGTAGCATAACAACACCTATTAATCACCTCTTACATCTCCTCTCCAAGCACCTGCTTATAATGAAGTTTTCAAGGCAAAACTAAACATATCTTGGAATGGGCGTCCAACTTGGCCTCATGGCCCAAAACCCATGCCTAGGGACACTTGTCCAACACTTCAACATGGTCATGACACTTGTCATATCACCCCATCCCAATATGGTTGCCTATTTCCAATTTGGGCAATGACAGATGCTCTTACGCACCAACTGACTGTCATAGAATCTGTCATAGCTGTCATAACTTATAGTTGTAAGGGAATCTATCATAAATTGGCTATAAATAGCATATTCTTTTACAACATGACATAACCCTTCTTGGGGAACCCAAAGATGCCTTCTTCCAAGATTCCTTGTGACACATGTCTTTACTTGTCATAGAACCTTCTATTTCTGACTCTTACATGTCATAGATTCTGTCATAGAAATCTGTCATAACCGTTTCGGTCAAGATTCACTTACACACTAGTCAAGATGTTGACACATGGCAGAAAACCTTTACCACACAAAAGGGAAGCCTATCTCCACATGGAGTGAGTTGACCATCCTAGTCACCTTACAAGTGGAGTGACAACTCATCATGCCACTTCATACTAGATGACAAAACAAGATGTGCAACAAAATTACAACATAGGCTAAGTAAATAAATTACATTAGAATAATAAATACAAGGAATTTACAAGGTTGAGACACCTTAATTCCCAACATTCTCCCACTTGTCGAACACCTTGTAAGAGCCAATAGAACAAACATGATTTATCTGCTATAGGCCGAAAGGCTCATAGACTCTGAACACCATCTGAACTTCTCTGTGCCCACTAGTTTTGTTAATGCATCTGCAACATCACACTCTAACTATCACAACAGATAGTAAACTATCCTGCACCAACACTAATATCTGAACATAATATCTTAAGCCAAATGGCTTCCTTGCAAGCATGAGTAGCTACCAAATACTCAGATCAACTAAACTTCACTATGCTCACTATCTTTATAGAAGCACCTGTAACATCTTCTAGGTGATCACCAACATGACAAAAAGATTAGAATGCAAAAAATATGATGAAACACTAAATGCCACATAGACACACCAATCTATCGAACTTCAAACCGGTTAACAAAACATAACTTTGAAGTCCAAACATCTTCAAAACAAGATCGAGCACGTAAGCTCCAAAATAGTTAGAACAACAACCATGGCTAGTTGTTTACATCCAACTAAATAACCACCATTGATAGAACTTTTGCACATGACATATTCAGCCCATACTGCAACTCTCATCCCTGTATAATCCACTGTCCTGCTCAAAGTTACCATCTCCAATGATAACAAACATACCAATAACCATTGACGTGAAAAAAATTTGAAGAACTTTGATACTGCAGTCCAATGAAAAACAATCTACCAAAGATATACATACATCCTAGGAATCAAACTGCATGAGCAATGCCAACTTAAGTAACTCAAAGCCTACCAATCAGCACTTACATAAAAGTGGCTTATAATACAAACATATAATACAAAGAAAAAATTACAATGATCTGCAAACTACAACAAACTGCTGCAAAATAGAGCATACTCCACAAACAGTTTTCTTCTCACTCTCTTACCTCCAATCTCCTCCACTTCTCCCAATTCCAAATCTAAAAAGAACACATGTTGTTGCCAAAAAAACAATAAAGTACAATAATAGTAGATGACCACAAACCCAGTGATCATACTAGATGAATAAGAACCTCTAGGAAGAAATATGAGACCATAAAGAGAAATTATAAACCATATCATGTCCTTCTGCCAACACCACCAAGTGCTAAGTTATGCCAAGTATGATCTCTTTCAAAAAACCCCAGCTGAAAAGCCTTAACAACACCCAGCCATTCAATCTCATAAGATCAAATAAACATCAACATGGATGTAAGCCTCTCTAATCAAGGTAGATCAAACTCATAACCATTCCATACAAGGAATAAGCCCAATCACATCTCCTAAACTCCTCATAAATGAACATCATAAAGCAAACTATATGAACCAAGAAGATAACCATGTTAACATCCCTCAAATGAAACCTCCAGAACCAATAACTATAGCTCAAGATCCATATCCATGAGAAATCAAAGCATAAAACAAATGAATCTGAAATAACCTGGGCAATACCTATCAGAACATTTTCTTCCGAGTAAACTAAGAGTGGGGAATGAGACTGATCCACTGAGATACACCGAGTCTCATATAGTCTCTCCAAGAACAATCTCCTCTCAAGTTCAAATATGAACTCACGTCCATAACAAGTGAAGGCTTCTCAATCTTTCTGCTGAAATTTGTCCATTCCAACACATGATCCATACAACAAGAGATCTCAAGACACACCTCAAGTCTCTCTAGTATCCATGAGCTTCAACCAACCAATACATGCCAACTTCAAAAGCATCCTACAAAATCATGAAGCTTCAAGTAAATGATTAATACTCAAAACCAAAGAGAACAAACAAGATCACTGTCAAAACTCCCACTGCACATCTGCATGATCAAGAAGCCTATCATGACATCATGATCTAACCATCTCCTCATAAGAAAATCACATACAACAAAGTGTACAATGATGCATACATCCTATCTCAAGACAACATGTATCATGTCAAAACTTTAAGCTAGCATCAAGAGTAAATCATGACATAATAACAACATCTCTAAACAAAGGATAAACATGTTGATAACTAAGAGGGGGGTGAATCAGTTATCTTAATTACTTCAACTTTCTGATCTTCCTTAACAATTAATGCAGCATCAAATCATATAAGAAAACATAACCATGAAATGGAAATAACATCAATACACATAACACAATGGATTTGACGTGGAAAACCCTATTAAGGGAAAAAAACCATAGGGTGATTAACCCAAGATTGTATTCTCTGTTAAAAGAATAAGATAGTACAAAATGACACTTGCCACTTAGGGCTCACTGCTTGAGCACACTGCTCACAAGAGGCTCACTGCCTACAATAGTTTATACAAGGAAACTAGATATTTGAACTGATGAGAAGCATCCACATATGTTGAGTTTCAGTTTCGGTTAGGTTCAATACACTGATCTGCTGCACTTCATTCTTCCTCTTCTTGGTGCTGTTGTCCTGTCACATATCAAACCTGCCTTATTGCTTCCACACTTCTCTTCTGCTTTTATTCGCACTTTCCAACACACAACTCACACCTTCACATCTAAATCCATCTGGTATATATATCTGCACCAATGATTTCAACACCTTTCTAGTCAGCATCCGAAATAGTTAATATTTTCCTAAACTATGTTCTGTCAGTTGAATCCTTGCTTACCAAGTGATGTGTATCAAGGAGATGCTTATAGAAGTCATGAATCATGCTAGCCAATCATGAGTGATACCTCAGGAAGCTTGATCACCATCAATATCTCATCCAGATTAAGGTTTGATGCTCTACCGATTAGTTCTTCCTCTGTCAACTCTGCCAAACAAGAACCCAACACTTAGGTGCTCATAACTTTTCACTCTTTCATCACCGGAGGCTCAATCTTTGGAATGTATCAGTTAAGGTACACCTCTTGACTTTGCCAAGTCTACATTTTACTAAGATACTTCCTCTGAGAGATCCGGACCTGACTGTCGGACCTTGCCACATGCTCTGTTCTTGCTTACTGGACCACAACACTCTTCAATCTAACTTCCGGTATAGGCACACCATGTCTTACGGATGTGTGGGATGAACTTTGTTGCCATTAATGACAACATTCATGAAGCCACAATGTGTCTCTTGCCAACAATCTCCCCCTTTGGCATTGATGGCAACACTTAGTGAAAAATGATTAAGTGTCATACTGTACTCCCTCTTGGCTGATGCTCTGTTCTAATGTACACTCTTCTGAAGCTCCCCCTTAGCTGGATTCCAGATTTTTCACTACTCCTCACTCCCCATTTGACATCAATGGCAAAGGGTAGGATCCACACACCAAAATTTCCAAAAACAGTCTATACATATCCGCATAAGTATATATACAAGTTGTACTTACATATACTTAAGTATATCTACAAAAGTATTCTTCAACTGTACAACTTCTGTCTCCCAACTCTGCTTCATCCTATCCAAAATTGAGATGTGACCACTCAATAGGAATGCAAATGCTTCTGCCTTCTTAAGATCTGTCGGATCATTGGTCCGGGCTATGGCCTGAGCATCAGTTAGGGCCTCATGCATGGCCTCTAACTTAGAGATAATGATCCCTCTAAGTTTACCCATCCGGCTTATTATGTTCTTCCTTTCCTTCTCAAGTTTCTTTATTGCATTTGTGACTGCAATAGTTTGACACTCTTGATTTACTATGGAAGAGGAGAGAGGATCAAAACTTTGAGACAAACTTAGTAGTTTATCCTCTTGCTCTTTTACTTTCTTCTCAATATCTTTGGTCACTTTAGGCCAGGATAAACAAAATTTGTAAATATCTCCACCATCTTTGAGAGCATTTTCTAAGCTCTTTATCCCAATATCCATAACTCTCCTATCATTTGAAATTAGACCATGTATTTCAAAGAATCTCTTATCCAAAAATTCTTTTCGGACTTTCTCTTCTGTTGCTTTCTCTAAGGAGTCAAAATGTGTATTAACAGAATTTACAAGAGACTTTAGATTACCAGATGTGGAGGCCGAAGGATCCTTTTGGAAGGATGGCATGATCTTCTCCAATACACCGGATGCAGTTTCTATGAGCTCACAGTCTTCCATGTGAGACTTCAGCAGTTTTTCTTTTGCCTTTCCTTGAGTGAAGGATGCTAGTTTCATGGTTTGAACCGGGAAGAGGGAATCAAAATTGAATGGACCTTGAAGTAGTTTCAGTTCATCAAATTCCATCATCTCTTTGGTCAAGAAATCTTTAACTACTTCTACTGTGTCTCTTGCCAGAGACAAAATTTTCTCCCCTTTTGTAGTCTTACCACTATCATCTGTGGCCTTCTCTGTTGGAGTTTTCTCTCCTTCTGTAGCCTTACTACTATCATCTTCTTTTTCTTTCTCCTCTGCTTCTTGACTGATCTTCTCTTCTACTCTTTCTTCTTCTTTAGATCCAGAGTCTGCAGGGGAAACCAGAGGAGAGATGTTTGCTTCTTTATGGACTTCCTCTTCCAGAGCAAAGGAATCCAGGTCCTTGGCTTTCTCTTCACTTGTCTCCTTCACCTCTTTTGCAATCTTTTCAGTAGGGTCTTTCTTTGATGCACTTTACCTTTCAACATCAGAAGGTTCATCACTTACATCCTCTATAATGGGAATGTTGAATCTTTTGTATGCATTCCGAAGGATCTCTTCTATCTCTTTTGCTACTTTGTTACTTTCTTCGAGCATAAGCTGATTCATTCTAGCTTTGCTCCGGAACTCATCCTTGCAATCTTTGAAGATCATATTCATTTGCTTCGGAGTGATTGAAGGATATAGCTGAATAGCTATCTATTCTTGGATCTCAAGATCCTTTGCCTTAGCATTATTCTTCCTTATTTCTAATTCCTTCTCTAGGCTTTTGGGAATGAGAGATATGATTTCAATAAAATCCTTATTGTAGATATTCAGATATCTGACTGTGGCTTCTTGCAAGTTCTTCTAGTCAGCTTCATTGTAATCTTCATAGAATTCAATCATTGGTTTTAGGTTCCCATCCACAGTGACTTATTTGACTACATCATTAATTGATAGAGTAGGACTTTCAACAAATTCCTCTTCCTTCTCTTCTTTGTCTTGACCAGTAGAGGGTTCGCCGGATGTTTTCTTCTTCTTCTTCATTTTCTTGACCTCTTCATCAGATTCAGTCTCTTCATCATCTTTTTGACTGGCATAAGATCTTGTGGCCTTTGTCTTAGTTCTCTTCTCTCCTTTACCAGATGGTTTTGCTTTCGGTTTTGATGCCTTTGAGCTCTTAGTAGATACAGAGCTCTTAGAGGATCTGGTCCGAGAGGGGGCTTCTACCAGAGCACTTTCTTTTTCTACCTCTTTCTTTTCCTTTTCTGCCCTTTCCATCTTTTCTCTGTACTTCTCTTCACCCAAATCTTGTTCATTTCCCTTTGAACTTCATCCGCATGCATTTTTCCTTTTCCTTTTTCTTGGTTTTGATTATGATGCACCGGACCCTTTTTGTCCTGATTCTTGCTTCTGCAGAATTTGGCAATATGACCAGATCTATTGTAATTGTAGCAAACAACATTTCTTTGCATATTTCACTAATATCCTGTTGATCTACACTGATTAGCTATATGCCCCATTCTATTGCATGCAAAACATCTACCATTGAATGAATTGTTCATTTGCATATTTCTGCATTCATGAGTTTTGTGACCATACCTTTTGCAATTAAAGCACTGTCTGGAGAAGGATGAATTAATTTGATTCATTCTTCTTTTGCATTGATTTGCTTTATGACCAAATTTATTGCAATTGTGGTAGTATCCATTGAAGGAAGGATATCTTTGAGCATTTGGTTGCCTTACTGGAGGTCTTCTAGGCCTGTTTCTTGGATTTTCTGATCTGGAGTTCTTCTGACTGGATTCAGAGCTTTCACCTTTTTCATACCCCAAGCCTTGCTTGTCATCTACCCTCTTTTGGCTTTGAAGAAGAACTTCAAGTTGGGCAGAGCTTATCTTGAATTTCTCTTTGTATTCGTTTGTTGTTTGAAGATCCTTTTTAAGAGTGTCAATCTAATTCTCAAGTTGTTCTTCATTATCCCTAGCTTCTTCAATATTAGATTCAAGATGCCTGATTATTCTATTCATTTTGTGGCAGTCTTCTGATTTCTCTTGGAGAGATTGTCTTAGATCATCTTCAGTGTTTCTTTTCTCTTCAATTTCTTGGGTAAATTTCATAACTCCTGATTCCATTTCATGTCTTACCATAATGACCTCTTTTGATAACTTTTCACATAGCTTGGTTTTCTCCTTCAGATCTTCATTTGTATCATTGTCTTCACCTTGACTTGCCAATTGCTGAAGTAGATCCTTTCTCTTTTTCATAGAGATACTCAGTTTCCCTTTTAGTTCATTTATGAAATCATTAGCCTGTTTGAGTCTTTCCTTCAATTCATTGACTTCAGAGTTAAATTGCTCAAGATCATCTAGGGCAGACTGAAGTTGTTCCCTCATACCATACACATCCATTTGAATTCCTATATCTTCCTCAAGCTGTTAGGCTCTGTTTGGAGGAACTTAGCTCTAATACCAATTGTTGATAACTGAGAAGGGGGGGTGAATCAGTTATCTTAATTACTTCAACCTTTTGATCTTCCTTAACAATTAATGCAGCATCAAATCATATAAGCAAACATAACCATGAAATAGAAATAACATCAATACACATGACACAATGATTTTGACGATGAAAACCCTATTAAGGGAAAAAAACCATGGGGTGATTAACCCAAGATTGTATTCTCTGTTAAAAGAATAAGATAGTACAAAATGGCACTTGCCAATTAGGGCTCACTGCCTAAGCACACTACTCACAAGAGGCTCACTACCTACAATAGTTTATACAAGGAAACTAGATACTTGAACTGATGAGAAGCATCCACATATGCTGAGGTTCAGTTATGGTTACGTTCAATACACTGATTTGCTGCACTTCATTCTTCCTCTTCTTGGTGCTGCTATCCTGTCACATACCAGACCTGCCTTATTACTTCCACACTGCTCTTCTACTTTTATTTGAACTTTCCAACACACAACTCATACCTTCACATCTAAATCCATCTGGTATATATATCTGCACTAATGATTTCAACACCTTTCTAGTCGGCATCTGGAATAGTCAATATTTTCCTAAACTCTGATTTGTCAGCTGAATCCTTGCTCACCAAGTGATGTGTATCAAGGAGATGCTTATAGAAGTCATCAATCATGTCGGCCAATCATGAGTGATACCTCAGGAAGCTTGATCACCATCAATATCTCATCCGGACTAAGGTCTGATGCTCTGTCGGTCAGTTCTTCCTCTGTCAACTTTGCCAAACAGGAACCCAACACTTAGGCGCTCATAACTTTTCACTATTTCATCACTGGAGGCTCAATCTCTGGAATGTATCAGTCAAGGTACACCTCTTGACTTCCCCAAGTCTATACTTTACTAAGATACTTCCTCTAAGAGATCCGGACCTGATTGTCAAACCTTGCCACATGCTCTGTTCTTGCTTACCGAACCACAACACTCTTCAATCTGACTTCTGGTATAGGCACACCATGTCTTGCAGATGTGTGGGATGAACTTTGTTGCCATCAATGACAACAATCATGAAGCCACAATGTGTCTCTTGCCAACACATGTCATACTGACAAATCATAATCTCAACACCTCAAATAAGATGTCAACATCTCCAAACATATAAAGATAACCATCTCCTGACAACAAAACTAAAAATGTCAAAGAACTCTCAAAACCAAGAGCTCCTGCATGACACCAATATCCACTGCAGAAGATCATACATCACTTATGATGAATCCAACATCACTATCGAAGCTCCCACTGAAACTATGATACCGAGCTTATAAAGGCATCATGATAACCATCCTCTCAATGAAGATCATCCATGGCTCTAACACAATCTAATAATTGTCCTAAGCAATATCAGTAACACAAAAGAATAAAGTAAAACCAAGATCTCCAAGTCAAGAAGATAAAACCATCACTGTCAAAAGCTCACACTAAACTATGTAACCAAGCTATCCATGACATCATGATAACCATGGTATAAGTCCCAATAACTGACTATCCATGCACTCTAATTATCCATCCTCTTATCCCAATGCAACATACCAATACACAAATGACCATAGACAAGGCCAACTAACAAAGTCTGCATAAACACTGAATCAATCTCGTGGATAAAGACAGTCCACATCTGAGTCATCCCACTACAATCAAATAGGTGATCAGCCCACAAAACTGCATAACTCATAGATCCCAAACATGAAACATGCAAACTCATCATCACATTAGTAACTTGCAAACTGAGATACCAAAAAAGAGAATATGTAGACTTCAAGACTCAACCATCAAATCAATTCTAGATTCAATTTGCCAACAAGTCCACAAACGAGTGATCATAGTCAAGGAACTAATCAAGCATATGATGTAGAAATGATGAGTGATAAATCACATACCAACATCTCCATACTAAGAAAGATACAAACCTCCTCACACTATGCACAAACCAGACATACAAATCTTCAACTATCTTACATCGAGAAACAATCTGAAGGAATCATAATTTAAAAAATAGTTTGTCTACTGGTGCAGGGCACCCAAGAGCAGCATTTTGATTTCTAAGAGCATTTTGATGCATTTTGAGAAGTTATGGTTTTTGTTCAATGTGTTTGGTAATAAGGCTTTTAGCCATTGTTGTTTGGTCCATTTTGTATTGTCAAGAGGTTTGAGGTGACTATATAAACCTCAAATCCTTCTTAGTCCATTTGGACCCTAGTTATGCCACTTAGGCCTAGTAGGTCTAATGTTGGTTTTTTGTTTGTTTTTGAGTCTAATTGAAATTTTTTGTATTTTGGCATGTTTTAGACGGAATGGTGGTTGGTTAGGTTCCATTGGACAAGTCGAAGCAATCGACCTCTTTGTGTTATTGCAAAATGTCATAGTGACCAATGTTGTCAATGTTGTCAAATGACACATTTGGTCGGTTGCAACCCATTTTTGGAAGTTGAATCTATTTTGACAGTTGAAAACCAACTTGGGTTGAGTTATATTTCTATCCTCTCACCCCAGAATGGAGGAGGAGATTTTGTATGCAATTTTGGGTACAAAAATCAAGAATTTAACTATTTTTTTGAAGAAAACATGTTTCTGTACAGACTGTATGGACTGAACACTTGGTCTAATGTACTTTTTCTGAAACTAAAGTGAGTCTGGGTTCAAATGCAACTGGTTTGAGGTCTTGAACTGGTCGGAGTCAAAAGTTATTGAATTTTCTTTCAAAACTGGTCTAGAAACCCTGTTTTCTAGGGCTGTCCCACAAATTTGGCCCTAGAATGCACTCCCACCGATGAAATTTCATGCCACTTGGTGAAATGCAGGCTAGGGGTGTATACCACTTGATTCCAAAAGCTTTTTTCTGGGAAAGGCAGTCTTCTATTTTTAAGGTGATGCCCTAGGTCAAATATCTCTATGTATTTGACTGAAATTATGCAATTTGGTGATGTAAATGACAAAACTCTGATAAGGTGAGTGAATGAATGGTGGTTTTGAGTTGTTTGGGTGTGGGAGAGGTAATCCAAACTCCTATCCTTGATCTATGACCCCAAATTAGACCACTTGCTTTGTAACCTAGCCCTAAAGTGATCAATTAGGCCTAGAGACCTAGTGGGTGTTCTGAGTTGCTAGAGTAGAGTTGGACCTTGAGGTTTCAAAGTTTGTTAGGACCCCTTAAAGGGTATTCAAATCCATCATTTACTTGCCTAGTCATTTAGGGTTTTGTCAAGTTGTGTGGAGAAAATTAGATTTGGAGGGCTAGTAGCCTCACTAGACCTAGTCAAGGTTAGAGAGTTGAATGAAGTTGGTGATCAAACCAAGTGTTGGTAAGGTGTTTGTTGATCTGTCTTAAGGTGTTGGAGAAGCCTTAGGGGTTGGACAATAGTCTGGACATCAAATCCTTCATATGCCTTGAATGTGCCTTTGGTTGGTTGGGAGGTTGAAGGCTAGTTGAAGTGGGTGAGTGGGCAAAGGACAATAGAGTAAACCCTTGTGTGTTGCTTCCCTTGTGCCACTCTACATTAGGTGGTATCAGAGCCATCAAAAGAGATGGGAGATAGAGAAGAAGAGGAGGAAGTCCCTTCAAGAGTGACCAATGCCAAATTGGCAAAGATAGTGAGAGAGCAAGCAACCAAGAACAAAAGGATGGAGGCTGAGATAGAAAAGTTGAAGAAAGACAAGGACAAGAAGAAGAAGCTAGAAGTCATCTTAGATTCAGATGAAGAGGATCAATATGAAGAAGAAGAAGTGCCTATGGAAGAGCCACAAGGAGGCATGTCAGAAAGACAATTCCTAGATGCACTTGGAAAGTTGAGTAAAAAGGACACTAAAGGGGACTTACCTATGTTTCCTGGTAAGATGAACCCAGAGGAGTGCCTTGATTGGATTGAGGCAATGGAGAACTATTTTGAATGTGAAGAAGTGGCAGAAAATTAGAAAGTGAGGATTGTCAAATCAAGAATGAAAGGGCCAGCCTTGAGTTGGTGGAACTTTATTCAAAATGAGAGGATAGAAGATGATAGGAACCCTATCTCTACATGGAGGAAGATGGTGCTTGAAATCAAGAAGCAATTTGTCCCTGAAGATTATGAGGTCAACTTAAACAAAAAGTTGTACAACTTGAGACAGAAGGACATGGACGTGAGCACCTACATAGAGGAGTTTCACAAGATGACATTGAAATCCAAGATACCTGAGAATGAAAAACATAAGCTTGCAAGGTATCTCAATGGCCTTAAGTTCTCCATTCAAGATGAATTAACCCTCTTTAACCCGGAGACAGTCCATAAGTGCTTTCAAATGGCATTGAGGATTGAGGACAAACAAAGGAGAAAAGGTGATTCATCCAGTAGAGGCAGAGGTAATATGAATTTTAGAGGTAGGGGCAGATTTCAAAACAGAGATAACTTTCCTAGATACTAAGGAGGCAGATCACAAGAAGGCAGCCAAGGACAAGCTGACAAAAACAGTGCTGATAAGGGTCAGTTTAGAGGGAGAGGTAATGGCAAAGGAAGAAGTGGGGGCAGAGGTCCCAATGTGTTTACTAGAAGGTGTTTCTCTTGCAATTAGATTGGACATCAGTCCTTTAGATGCCCAGAGAAAATTGGAAACACTGCAGCAAATCAGAAAGATAGAAGAGTGCAACTCCTTCAAGAAGACGACTGTCAAAGCACCACATCATACCAAACAACCTCTTCCAAGTTTGTAGCACCTGAGAGTGGAGAATGCATCATGTTCAATAGGTCACTCATCATGCCAGCCACCAAGGAGCAGCCCCAAAGAAACAACTTGTTCAGAACCACTTGCAAGGTGAAAGGAAAAGTTTGCAGGGTAATAGTAGATTCAGGTTCTTCTAAAAATTTGGCTTCTAATGAAATGGTGACTAAGTTAGGATTGGAAAGAATGCCTCATCCTAACCCCTATAGAGTCTTTTGGCTAACCAAGGAACAACAAATTGTGGTGAAAGAACAATGTTGGGTTGAATTCAAGATAGGTGAATATCATGATAGGATTCTTTGTGAGATAGTGGATATGGATGCATGCCACCTTCTTCTTGGAAGGCCTTAGCAACATGACACAAGTGCCCAACAAGATGGTGAGCAAAATGTGATTCATTTGTCCAAAAATGGTGAAAACTTCACAATGACTCCTTTGATTGATGATTGCAAAGAGAAGGTCATTTCTAGTTCAGTTATGTTGGTAGGTGAAAAAAAGTTTTTGGCTAACCTCAAGGAAGAGAAAGTACCATGTTTTGCAGTAGTCATCAAGCCCAAGGATGTGAATCCCAAGAAGGTCAAAGTGCAGTAACCTCTTAGGAGGATTGGACCAAAGGAAGTGGAAGAACTATTGGAAAGGTTCCATGATGTGATAGCCGATAAGAGTAATGATGCACTTCCACCAAAGAGGGAGATTAGTCATTGCATTGATCTCATCCCTGGATCCACCCTACCAAACCAAGCATCCTACAAGTTGACTCCAGAGCAAAATGCTGAAGTGGCAAGACAAATCTAGGACTTGTTGGATATAGGGCTTATCAAGAGGAGTATTAGTCCATGTGCAGTACCTGCAGTACTTGCACCCAAGAAGGAAGGAACATGGAGACTATGCACTGATTCTAGGGCCATCAACAAGATCACTATCAGGTATAGATTTCCAATGCCTAGAATGGAAGATTTAATAAATTGCTTGGGTAGGGCTAAGTATTTTACCAAGATAGATCTAAAAAGTGGTTATCACCAAATCAGGATAAGGGAGGGGGATGAGTGGAAAACCGCCTTCAAAACTAATGAAGGACTATTTGAATGGGTTGTCATGCCTTTTGGCTTGTCAAATGCACCAAGCACCTTCATGAGATTGATGAATGAAGTGCTAAAATCTTTCCTTAACAAGTTTATTGTTGTGTATTTGGATGATATACTAATTTTTAGTGACAGCAAGGAAGATCACATAAGACATATCCATCAAGTGCTCAGGAGGCTTCAAGAGGAGAAGTTGAGAATCAACCTTGACAAATGTGTCTTCCTACAAGAAGAGTTGATATTCTTAGGGTTTGTCATCTCTAAGGGAAGCCTAAAAATGGATCCAAGCAAGGTGGAAGCCATTCTTAATTGGCCAACACCTACAACAGCCTCTAAGGTAAGGAGTTTCCATGGTTTGTGTAGCTTTTATAGAAAGTTCATTAGAGGGTTTAGTGGCATTTGTGCTCCACTTGTTGACACCATAAAAGGGGGCAAGAAATGTGTGTTTGAATGGACAAATGAGGCCAACCAAGCCTTTGAACTGTTAAAGAAAAAAATATCAGAACAACCGGTCCTTATTCTTCCTAATTTTGACAAGGTTTTTGTGGTAGAGTGTGATGCAAGTAAGAGGGCTGTAGGGGGAGTCCTACATCAAGATGGGAGGCCTGTAGTCTTCTTTAGTGAGAAGTTAAATGAGGCAAAACAAAACTACTCCACCTATGATCTAGAGTTATATGCCATGATTCAATCATTGAGGAAATGGAGACACTACTTATTGCCAAAGGAATTTATAGTTTTTATTGATAACCATGCATTGAGCTTCTTGAACAGGTAGCAGAAGTTAAACCACAAACATGTCAAGTGGATGAAGTACATCCAAGCATACACCTTCTCCATAAAACACAAGAAAGGAGTGGCCAATAAGGTAGCCAATGCCTTAAGTAGGAGGAATCTTGTTGTGCAGACCATACAGTTGGAAAGTACATGTATTCATACCATCAAAGATCAGTATGCAGCAGATGAAGACTTCAAAGAGCCATACCTATCTTGCAAGGCCATGACAGGAAGGTATAACACTAATTTTTCTAATTTTTTGTTACAAGATGGATATCTTTTCAAGGGTAGCATGTTGTGTATCCCAAGGGAGTCTATTAGAGAGAATATTATCAAGGAAAAGCACTATGGTAGCATGTCAGGCCACTTTGGCATTGATAAGACCCTAGAATTGGTTAGGAGATACTATTTTTGGCCAAAATTGCCAACCGATGTAAGGAAGTTTGTTGAAACTTGTCAAATATGCCAAAGAGCCAAGGGGCATACATCAAATGCAGGTTTATACACTCCACTACCTATTCCTTCAAAGCCTTAGGATTCCATTAGCATGGACTTTGTACTTGGTTTGCCTAGGACCAAGAATGGACATGATAGCATCTTTGTGGTAGTTGATAGGTTCTCAAAAATGGCTCACTTCATCCCTTGTAAAACCACACATGATGCCTCACACATAGCAGGTCTTTTCTTCAAGGAAATAGTCAGATTACATGGTTTACCTTTGTCAATCATCTCAGATAGAGACCCCAAGTTCATAGGACACTTCTGGAGGACACTTTGGAAAAGACTAGGTACAAATTTGTCCTTATCATCTGCCTATCACCCTCAGTCTAATGGACAAATAGAGGTAATTAATAGGTCACTTGGCAACCTCCTAAGATGCCTAACAAAGGAGTAGGGTGCTAGTTGGGATTCAGTTTTGGCACAGGCAGAGTTCTCATACAATGACACTGTCAACAGAAGCACTGGCCTGTCTCCTTTCCAAATTGTTTATGGCACTCACCCAAGGGGTATTTTGGAACTTAGGGAGGTTAAAGGACTAGAAAATAGTAGTGCCTTGGCTAAAGACTTCATTCAAGTCATGAAAGATGTCCATGAACAAGTACAACAGAAATTACTGTCCACTTCTCAGAAGTACAAACAGTTTGCTGACAGGAAAAGAAGGGATTTGTAGTTCAAAGGAGAGGATTTGGTAATGGTCCATCTGAAGAAGGAGAGGCTCCCTGTAGGTAAACATACCAAGCTTCTCATGAAGAAGATTGGGCCTTGTGAAGTGCTCAAGAAATGTGGAGAAAATGCCTATAAAATCAGACTTCCGGATGGCATTGCTTTGTCTCCAATTTTTAATGTTTCAGACCTTTATCCCTATAAAGGATCTGATCCTTAGACTGTTGATGAAGAAAACCAAACTGATCAGACACTCCAAGAACTGATTCCTTCATCTCCTGATCAGATTGAGTGCATTTTGGATAAGAGGATTGCAAAATAGACTAGGAGGCACACATACTATGAGTACTTGGTGAAGTGGCTCAATAAACCTCAGGAGGATGCCACTTGGATGAGTAGAGAAGACATTGAGAAGGCAAGTTTCACATTTGATAACATTCCTAACTCAAGAGACTTGAGTTCTGTTTGACAGTGGGTGTATGGTGCAGCACACCCAAGAGCAGCATTTTGATTTCTAAGAGCATTTTGATGCATTTTGAGAAGTTATGGTTTTTGTTCAATGTGTTTGGTAATAAGGTTTTTAGCCATTGTTGTTTGGTCCATTTTGTATGGTCAAGAGGTTTGGGGTAACTATATAAACCTCAAATCCTTCTTAATCCATTTGGACCCTAGTTATGCCACTTAGGCCTAGTAGGTCTAATGTTGGTTTTTTGTTTGTTTTTGAGTCTAATTGGAAATTTTTGTGTTTTGACATGTTTTAGAGGGAATGGTGGTTGTTAGGTTCCATTGGACAAGTTGAACCAATTGACCTCTTTGTGTTATTGCAAAATGTCAAAGTGACCAATGTTGTTAATGTTGTCAAATGACACATTTGGTCGGTTGCAACCCATTTTTGGAAGTTGAATCTATTTTGATAGTTGAAAACCAACTTGGGTCAAGTTATATTGCTGTCCTCTCATCCCAGAATGGAGGAGGAGATTTTGTATGCAATTTTGGGCACAAAAATCAAGAATTTGATTATTTTCTGAAGAAAACATGTTTCTGTACGGACTGTACAGACTGAACTCTTGGTTTAATGTACTTTTTCTGAAACTAGAGTGAGTCTGGGTTTGAATTCGATTGGTTTGAGGTCTTGAAGTGGTCGAAGTCAAAAGTTATTGAATTTTCTTTCAAAATTGGTCTAGAAACCTTGTTTTCTAGGGCTGTCCCACAAATTTGGCCCTAGAATGCATTCCCACTGATGAAATTTCATGCCACTTGATGAAATGCAGGCTAAGGGTGTATACTACTTGATTCCAAAAGCTTTTTTCTGGGAAAGGCAGTCTTCTATTTTTAAGGTGATACCCTAGGTCAAATATCTCTATGTATTTGACTGAAATTATGCAATTTGGTGATGTAAATGACAAAACTCTAATAAGGTGAGTGAATGAATGGTGGTTTTGAGTTGTTTGGGTGTGGTAGAGGTAATCCAAATTCTTATCCCTGATCTATGACCCCAAATTAGACCACTTACTTTGTAACCTAGCCCTAAAGTGATCAATTAGGCCTAGAGACCTAGTGGGTGTTCTGAGTTGCTGGAGTAGAGTTGGACCTGGAGGTTTGGAAGTTTGTTAGGACCCCTTAAAGGGTATTCAAATCCATCATTTACTTGCCTGGTCATATAGGGTTTTGTCAAGTTGTGTGGATAAAATTAGATTTGGAGGGCTAGTAGCCTCACTGGACCTAGTCAAGGTTAGAGAGTTGAATGAAGTTGGTGATCAAACCAAGTGTTGGTAAGGTGTTTTCCGATCTGTCTTAAGGTGTTGGAGAAGCCTTAGGGGTTGGACAATAGTCTGGACATCAAATCCTTCATATGCCTTGAATGTGTCTTTGGTTGGTTGGGAGGTTGAAGGCTAGTTGAAGTGGGTGAGTGGGCAAAGGACAATAGAGTAAACCCTTGTGTGTTGCTTCCCTTGTGCCACTCTGCATCATCTGTAGATTTACAAAACCACAAGTTTTGATTAACCATATAAAACTTGCAAAACCACCATGTCACTGACATATGTGCAGATCCATATCCACTTATCATCTAGAAAACACACTAGTCTAAAAAACACCAATATAGTTAAACTAGAATAATGGAATAACATAGATAAGAATAACCATAGATTTTTTAATAGAATATCTACAAAACCCTCAGATCAAATCAATATGAAACTGAGACATGCAAGTACAACCAACTAAATGAAATAGAGGTCCAGGAACTTCAAGCCCATTTGTAGGCTAACTCCACAACCATCACCATGCACAAGCATACAGAGGAACTAGGCTGTTCTAGAAGCTTTAAAACCATCCAAAGATTAACTCCACAGCCTACATGCATTTGGGCTTAACAAGACAATGTCTTCCAATGCTAGGGACTAAAACCAAGCACCCAACATAAGCACATCAAACCATAGCCATGGCAACCCAAGTTTCTCCATGTGATCAGGGAGCTAAGAACGAACACCCAACATGAATACTTTGTTGCAAATGACCATAGAATCATAGAACATAACCACCACGCATGAGGTTTATTGCATACTGTCAAACAGGAGCTCCAGATCAATAACATACTAAATGTAACCACATGATCAACTCCACAACACTCCATCTTAAGTTTCTATAACTCAAAATTTGTGTCGTTAAACATCCCCATCTCTATTCTTCTAGATGTGCCTACCATCTCATTCCTGCAACAAGATTTTAGAATACTCTACATGGGCTCCCACTCAACCTAATATTAGTACAAAATACCCCTATCCAACAACTAGGACCAAAGAGAATAGATTTGATACCAACTGAAAGGAAGCAAGGTGTGCGAAAATCGCTTCCTACACTAATCTAATGAGGAGAGAAGAGTGCAAATTCATTTTAACCTTTACAATTACAAAATGTTTAATACAACAATAGAGATATTGCAGCAATGCACCACATAAGAATGTAAGATAGAAGAAGAGAGACACAAGATATACATGGGGAAAACCCTTATCAGGTGAAAAACCCCACACTCCAAAACCTGGACAATGTATTATCAGAACTATAATGGTTTACAATACACTTGCAATGCAAACTCTCAGGAGTCTTCGACACTCATATCTAGAGACAAACCGGCAGCATAACAACACCTGTTAATCACCTCTTACGTCTCCTCTCCAAGCACCTGCATATAATGAAGTTTTCAAGGCAAAATTGAACATATCTTGGAATGGGCGTCCAACTTGGCCTCATGGCCCAAAACCCATGCCTAGGGACACTTGTCCAGCACTTTAGTATGGTTATGACACTTTTCATATCACCCCATCCCAATATGGTCACCTATTTCCAATTTGGGCAATGACAGATGCTCTTACGCACCAACCGGTTGTCATAGAATCTGTCATAGCTGTCATAACTTACAGTTGTAAGAGAATTTGTCATAAATAGGCTATAAATAGCATATTCTCTTACAACATGATATAACCCTCCTTGGGGCACCCAAAGATGCCTTCTTCCAAGATGCCTTGTGACACATGTCTTTACCTGTCATAGAACCTTCTATTTCTGACTCTTACATGTCATAGATTCTGTCATAGGAATCTATCATCACTATTTTGGTCAAGATTCACTTACACACTAGTCAAGATGTTGACACATGGCAGAAAACCTCTACCACACAAAAGGGACGCCTATCTCCACATGGAGTGAGTTGACCATCCTATTTACCTTACAAGTTGAGTGACAACTCATCATGCCACTTCACACTAGATGACAAAACAGGATGTACAACAAAATTACAACATAGGCTAAGTAAATAAATTACATTACAATAATAAATGCAAGGAATTTACAAGGTTGAGACACCTTAATTCCCAACAAAAGATAAATACATCCTTATTGCTTCAATCCTTGCTACTGGAGCAAAAGTTTCTTCAAAGTCTATTCCCTGAACTTGAGCATTTCCTTTGCATACCAACCTTGCTTTGTTTCTTACCACTTCACCATTCTCATTCATCTTATTTCTGAAGACCCACTTTGTACCAATTAGATTCTTATTTGTTGGTCTAGGAACAAGATCCCAAGTATGATTCTTCTCTATCTACATCAATTCCTCTTCCATAGCCTTTATCCAATTCTCATCTTTGCAAGCTTCATCCATAGTTTTAGGTTCAATATTAGAAATTAGATACAAATTTACTTGTTCTTCTGCAACTTTTCTTCTAGTTAAGATCCCTTTGCTCTTTTCTCCTATGATTTGATCTTCAGAATGACTAATTATTACATATCTTGGAGTTTTGGTAGCACTTACCAGAGCTTGTTCTTCTTCATCTAGGTTGTCTTCATGCTGCACCACTTCTGAAACATCTGGATCATCTGACTCATATTCACTTGATCCTGAATACCTTTCCTTACATTCATCAACTTTAACATTTGTACTTTCAATGATCTTATTTAGCCTCTTATTATAGCACCGGTAGGCCTTGCTCTTGGTGGAGTAACCAAGGAAGATTCCTTCATCACATCTAGCATCAAACTTGCCTAAATCTTCTTCTCTTTTGATATAACATTTGCTACCAAAAACTTTGAAATATTTCACAGTAGGAACTCTCTCATGCCATAATTCATAAGGAGTCTCTGAACTGTTACATTTTACTTGAACTCTGTTTAGGATATATATAGTGGTGTGAATTGCCTCTATCCAGTATGCTTCCGGAAGATGAGCTTCCTTCATCTTGGTTCTAGCAGCTTCATGAACTGTTCTGTTTTTCCTATCAACAACTCCATTTTGTTGTGGAGTTCTGGGTATTGATAGCTATCTTTTTATTCCATGTTCTTCACAAAATAAATTGAATTCATTTAATGTGAACTCTCCTCCTCTATTAGACCTTAAGCATTTGATTTTTAAATCCATTTCATTTTCAACCATTGCCTTAAATACCTTGAATTTATCTAGAGCTTCAGCTTTCTCTTTCAAAAAGGTGACCCAGGTCATTCTAGAATAATCATCAATGAGTAACATGAAATACCTATTTCCTTGCAAACTTCTTACTCTGGTAGGTCCACACAAATCTGTATGCACTAGCTCAAGTAGTCCTCCAACTGATTGGTCCTTTCTTTTGAAACTTGTTCTTGTCTATTTCCCAAATTGACACTCCTTGCAAATAGGATTAGCAGAATTCATAAGCTTAGGCAAATCTCTAACAACCTATATAGTACTTATCTTCATACTATTACCAAAATTTATGTGACACAACCTTCTATGCCATATCCAACTCTCATTAGTCTGAGTCAACAAGAAAAAGTTCTCAGTTCCTTTCAAGTGATAGATATTACCTCTGGTCTTCTTACCAATTGCAATGATTGTTCCAGAGCTTTCCCTGATCTTGCATCCATTGTCCTTGAAGCTTAAATCATAGCCCTTGTCACACATCTGACCCACACTTAAAAGATTGTGCTTCAATCCTTTCACATACAAGACATCTTGAGTATTATGCTTGCCATCAAAAGAAATAGATCCTTTCCCACAAATTATACTACCTGTATCGTCTCTAAACCTAACCAGTCCACCATCATATCTTTCCAAACTCACAAACTTACTCTTGTCAGTAGTCATGTGGTGAGAACAAACACTATCAATAACCCATTCATCCTTGTCCTTAATGGCCTGAGCAGCCAAAGCACTTTCCACTAGTTTTTCTTCCTTCACATAGCTAGTAGAATTAGTAGACATAGGATCTTCCTTAATAGCAATAAACAAGCATTCATTTATAGAGGAACTGTCATTATCTAGTTCACCATTATCTAATACTCCATCATCATCAAAATAATAACACCTCTTTTGGGTCCTAGGCCTATTATCATATCTTCTTCTATTTCTTTCAATTCTTTCAAGACATTTGGAACCAAAATGACCAACTTTACCACAGGAAAAACATTTGAAAGGTAATTTTCTTTTATACTTACCAGATCCTCTTTGCAGTCTATCCATGAAGCTGGCTTCAAATTTATCAAACTCATCATCGGATTCTACCTTGTACTTTTATGATCTGGAAGTACTTCCAGGAGTACTGGCTTTGAAGGCTGTCTCAACTTTCGGCAGAGCATCACCAAACTCTCTCATTTCAAAAGTAGTAAGATTACCAAGCAACTGATCCCTGTCAACCATTTTTACTTGCATGGATTCTTCAATTGCAGCAACCTTGTGACAGTAGGACTTAGGTAGAGAACTGAGAATTTTCATAACAACTTCCTTTTGGTCAAGAGTTCCACCTATGGCTTTTATCCCTGTAACTTTCATATTTCACTTTCAGACTTTGTAACTTGGCTTCCTTCACAAAATCATCTCCTTCATACAGATTTTTCAACTTTTCCCATACCTTATTTGCAGTTTCAAGAGTCACAAATTTTGTCAATATTGAGTTGGTTAATGAGCTTAGCAGAGCATCCTTCGCCTTGATATCTATCTCATATTCTTTGATTTCATCTTTAGTCATCAGACCATTTGGAGGTATGGTGTAATCTGTTTCTGTAGCTTTCCATACTTTGTAACCAAGAGAAAGAAGATGGATTTTCATCTGAGCCTTCCAGAGAACATAATTCATTCCATCAAAATGTGGCGCATCCTTCTTGTAAGACATTTTGGATCTTCCTCAAGCTGTTAAACTTTCTTCAGAGGAACTTGGCTCTAATACCAATTGTTGATATGCATCAGACAACTAAGAGGGGGGGTGAATTAGTTGTCTCAAAAACTTAAACACTTTATACACTTAAACATTCATCACTTATCCACAATTATTATGATTTAACAATGAATGCATGAAATTAGAAACTTTACCATAGATATAACATCAAACACATGAGACACCATATTTTATGTGGAAAACCCCAAGATGGGGAAAAACCATGGAGAGGATTAGCTCTCAATATATATTGTAATCTTGAAATAATGATTTTTAGGCTTGGTCACTCCATGGGCCTAAACATACTGGCTTACTGCCATGAAGAGCAACTAGGTCTAGCAGGCTCACTGCCTCAACCCTAAACCTAGCAAGATTATAATAAGGGTTGTTAAAACCTAATGATGGCTTACTACCAGATTCATTTCCATGATCAACACCCTTCTAAGGTACAATAATTCCTCTTCTTTACTCTTCCTCTGCTTTGCTCTTCCTTTGCTTTGCTCTTCCTCTTCTTCCCTCGACCTCTTCTCTGCTCTACCTTTTGGACCTTTCTTATTTTCTTTCCATTTTTCCTCAAGGACAGTTTTTCCATGACTCAAATACAAGTATTTATACACTTCATCAACCTTGGACCGATCATCAAGGTCAGCATCACAATCATCAACCATTGGAACGATCTCCAAGGTTAGTATTACAAACATTTACAAAATAGGTCTTGACCTATTACAACATTATGCAAAGGAAATGAAATACAGAACATGCCATGCCTTAGCTAGGACTCAAACATGATCTTCCATGCCACAACATGCTTCCACAATCTTCCAGAGATCTCTGCAATCACTCGGATTAACCACGTCGGCCAAAACTAGTTACACGTTACACTATCTGGGAACAATCTTCAAATATGATCTCAAGTCCTTAAGACAGACCAATATCAAGATAGGAACATGATTAGAAGACATCCACAAGCATGTTATAATCATCAGGAGAAACTGTATGAAATGTAACCACTTTATCCATAGGAATTTTCTCACTGGAACACATGAACTATATTGTCTTCAACTATCATAAAAGAAAGATAGTTTGCGGACCACCAAACCATGAACCATTGCAACTGTAGGCACTTATCATCATCTTAGACTTTCTTCTAGAACCTTAGAGAAAAATACTTTATTGTGGAGCATCATACTTTCTTCCTGTCCCAATTGAACTTATAGAAAAAGTAGGTTTTACTCTGGTGAACGCAACTCACTCAAATCTTCATGCGGAGGGCTCAAACCTAGAATGTAGCATCCTTAGTCATACCTCTAACTTACTTCCAATTCTCAACATACAAGTCTTCTAAACAAGTAATAGAATAAGATATAGTTGACACCAATGACAATAAGGATATGTTGACATTAATGACAACACCGATTAGGCACATACTTGTAACATAATCAACTAGGTTAGGGGTAGGCTAATTTGTAGGGTTGATTAATTAGATAAGCATAAGTTATCTAATTAATTAGGTTTAGGGAAGTGGAAAAATTAAATAAATAAATATTTGACATATTTATTTAATTAATTGGGATGATGTTAGAATGTGTGACTATTGAATTAATTAAATAATAATTTAATTAATTAATTAGACGAAGAATTAGTGTCGTGGATGATGTTGAAGGGTAGTTAGAAGGGTCGAGACATTTTTAAGTGTGTACATTTGCCCCTCTTTGACGTGGTGTCATGACCTAGTAGGGATACGATGTCAAGTCAAAGAATTTTCCCCAGCTACTGGGAAGGAATAAAATAGATGAGGGATTCCCCCTCGAGAGGTCAGGTGAAAAAAAAATCGGGTGATCTCTCGAAAGGAGGAAATGGTGGTGAAAATGTGTTGAAAGGCACAAGACAACTGAGAGGGGAGGGGGGGTGAATCAGTTATATCAAAAACTTTAACTTCTTTACACAGTATCACTTTCACATTCAATTAACTCCTTATTTTGTTATGAACATTAAACATGAATAGTAGAAACAAAACATGAACACATCAACACCCTATACACATGAACACAAGATTTTTATGTGGAAAACCCTAAACAGGGAAAAACCATGGTGAGTGTTATCTCACAATATAATGTAGTAATGTTCAATTCTAAATATCAAGAATGGCTCACTGCCAAAGAGCTCCCTACCCAGGGCTCACTGCCCAAAAGAATGGCTCACTGCCAAAGGGTGGCTCATTGCCAGGGTGAACTGATTTAGTAGCATCTACACCATGCCTGAGTTTAGTTCCATTGAAGCACACTATATCTCCTCTGCTCTACTTTTACACTTCTCACTTATCATCTCATCTTCACACATTCACACCTCAAACACAAATTCATTACATATATTTATACCTATCATCAACCTTGGAATGTACATTAAGGTCAGCATTACATTCTACAACCATTGGAACATTCTCCAAGGTCGGCATACATACATAAATCAAATTAGGACTAGACCTAAACAAACTTGTGAGATAAATGAATGAAGGATGAACACATCATAGCTTAGGTTAGACCCAAATACATCTTTACACACTTGGACATGCTTCCACAATCCACGAATCACCTCCACAACAAGTGTGACAAACCAGGCCAGCCAGAACTTATGTACATATCAAGAACACTTAGAAACATGCTTGCAAGATCTTAATTGTAGCTTGTGGATCAAGCACATGCCTTCAGACATCTACAAACAATATAGGATCACTTGGAAGCTGACAAATCCAATTGCAACATATCTCACTTGAAGACAACAAATATCACTTGAGAACACATCACAGACTGCTTCTTAATAGACAATGTCAAACTCTGCTAATTACTAGCTTGCCTTCCGGAGCACCAAATGATAAATCCTTTGGAATTAAGATGGCTAAGGACCTTATAAGATTAAGTCTAGAACCACAAAGCCAAAATCCAATCTGCAGAGAAATGCGGAGCAAAACACTTTCTCCCTGTCACTCTGCACACATTGCCAGGCACAGTCTTCAAACTGGTGAATGGAACATTTTCTGTACAATAATCTGGACAACCAAATTCTTGATTTAGCATCTTCAAAAACTTCTTTAAATCATATCTAAATATCATACTCTGGTCTTCAACACAAGAAATATGCCGAGAAAAATACTCAGATAGTCTTCTTAAGAAGACAACTCAATCAATCAACAAACAATAATGCCATAAGCTATAGTTGACACAAATGACAGCATAGACATGTTGACACAAATGACAACATAGACATGTTGACATCAATGACAACACCAATTAGCACAAACTTGCAACAATCTCCCCCTTTGTCATTGATGTCAACATGTGATGTGAAAAACATGTTCCACCATCAAAACACAATTCTGCATCAGAACTCCCCCTTTCTTTTTACACCTCTGCACTCTTACTCCCCCTGAGTTTTTCACATGAAATCACTTCTCCTTTGACATTAATGGCAAAGGGCATCACATCTCTTCTACTGCACATACTTCCTCACTATTGTTTTGATCAGTCTGAAACCATCCTAAATGCAACAATCATCTCAAACCACTACCTACATCAGTCCAAAAAGAGAAATTTACTTTTAAGCGAATTGGACTGATGCACCTTCCTATGCATCTAGTTCAAGGAAGGAAGGGCAATAACCCCTAATTTTTCTCAGAGATACTCAAATGTGTCTTTTGGAAGAGCCTTAGTCAATATATCAACAACTTGATCTTTTTTAGGCACATAATCTAGCTTCACCTCATTCTCTACAACTTTCTCCCTCAAAAAGTGATACTTAATTGAAATGTGCTTTGTCTTTGAAAGCATCTCTAGATTCTTTGAAATATTTATGGCACTTGTGTTATCACAAAGAATAGAAATTGGCCCATCAAACTCAACTTTGATATCCTTCAAGGTCTGCTTCATCTAGAGTACCTGAGTGCAACATGATACTGTAGCAATATATTCTACTTCTACAGTAGACAAGGAGACTGATTCTTGTTTCTTTCTATGCCAGGACACTACCCTATCTCCAAGGAAGAATGCACCTCCACTTGTGCTTTTCCTATCATCAGCACATCCAGCCCAATTTGCATCTGTATAGGCACTCAGAGAAAAATCATTGTTCTTAGGATACCACAAGCCATGATCAGGAGTGCCCTTCAAATACATGAATATCCTCTTTACTGCCATCACATGTGATTCTCTAGGATCTGATTGAAATCTGGCCACAAGACAGATTGCATGCATGATATCTGGTCTAGTAACAGTTAGGTAAAGTAGTCCTCCAATCATTGATTTGTACTTTCTTTAATTAGCCTTAGGAGATTCATCATTCTTTCTTAGTTTACATCCAATAACCATAGAAGTGCATACCAGTTTGGAGTCCTCCATTCCAAACTTCTTCAACAATTCCCTGACATACTTTAATTGAGAAATAAAAATCCCTTTGTTTGTCTGATTGATTTGTAGTCCAAGAAAGAAGTTCTTCTCACCACACATAGACATCTCAAATTCTTTTTGCATTTCATTTACAAAATTATTGCACATTTCTTCATTTCCACCAAATATGATATCATCTACATGGACTTCAATAATCAAGATTTGATCTTTACTTACCTTGATATACAAATTACTATCTATGGACCCTTTACTGAAACCCTGTTCTAGCAAATACTTATCTAGTCTTGCAAACCAAGCTCTGGGAGCTTGTTTCATTCCATACAAAGCCTTCTTCAACTTGCATATCATGTCTGGTTTTTCTTATAACTAGAACCCATTTGATTGCTCTATGTAAACTTCTTCTAACTCACCATTTAGAAAGGCAGATTTCACATCCATCTGATATACTTTGAAATTTTTGTGTGCTGCAAATGCCAAAAAAAAGTCTGATAGCCTCCATTCTTGCCACCAGAGCATAGGTCTCTTCATAATCGATTCCTTCAACTTGAGAGTAGCCTTTACATACAAGTCTTGCCTTGTTTCTCACAACTTCTCCAACTTCATTCAGTTTGTTCCAAAAAACCCACTTTGTTCCAATCACATTCTTGTTTGCAGGTCTGGGGACAAGTTTCCAAGTCTTGTTCTTCTCAATTTGCAGAAGTTCTTCTTTCATTGCCTTGACCAAATGTTCATCATTGCATTCTTCATTTATTGTTTTAGGTTCCACCTTTGAAAGTAGGCAGAGATTTACTTGTTCTTCTACAATCCTATTTCTTGTCATCACACCTTTCCTTTTGTCACCAATAATCTGATCTTTAGAATGATCTCTTTACACATACCTTGGAGTTTTAGGAATTCTTACCGGAGCTTCATCTTGAGTTTCTTCTTCTTCCAGAGTAGCTTGTTCTTCAGTCTGAACTTCCTTTTCTTTTCCTTTTTCAACCTTTTCTATATCAGCTGGTCCATCTAACTCATATCCATCTAGTTGAATATCTTCATCTACCTTCACATTTGCACTTTCAATGATCTTTCTCAGTCTTTTGTTGTAACACCAGTAGGCTTTGCTCTTAGTAGAGTACCCAAGTAATATGCCTTCATCACATCTAGAATCAAACTTTCCTAATTCTTCATCTCTTCTGATGTAGCATTTGCTTCCAAAAACTTTGAAGTATTTGACAGTAGGAGTTCTACCATACCACAACTCATAGGGTGTCTTTATTTCTTCTGCTCTGATTTGTACTCTATTCTAAATATAGACAGTAGTATGTATTGCTTCTTTCCAGTACACTTCTGTTAGGTCTGCTTCCTTGATCATTACTCTGGCCACTTTTTAAACAGATCTATTCTTCCTTTCCACTACTCCATTTTGTTGAAGAGTCCAGAGAGCAGACAAATGTCTCTTTATTCCATGTTCTTTATAGAAAGCATTGAACTCATTTGAAGTAAACTCACCACCTCTATCAGATCTTAAGCAATTGATTCTCAAATCTAATTCATTTTCAACCATAGCTTTGAATGCCTTGAACTTATCTAGATCTTATGTCTTTTCTCTAAGGAAAGTAACCCAAGTCATTCTTAAAAAATCATCAATAAGAAGCATGAAATACCTTTCACCTTGTAGACTTCTTTTTCTTGTGGGACCACACAGGTCTGTATGCACCAGCTCTAGCAAACTAGTAGATGATTGTTCTTTGCTTCTGAAAGTAGTCTTTGTCATCCTCCCAAATTGACATTCTTTGCATATAGCATTGATAGGCTTCACAATCATGTGCATGTCTCTTATAGCTTGAATAATGCTTATTCTCACTAGATTATTGAAATTAATGTGGCACATTCTCCTATGCCATAGACAACTTTTATTTGACTTAGCCAACAAACAATAATTTTTAGTACCTTTCAAGTGATAGAAATTACCATGAGTCTTCTTACCAACAACAATTAGGGTTCTAGAGCTATTCTGTATCTTACACCCATTGTACTTGAACATAAGATTATACCCTTTGTCACACATTTGTCCAACACTTAGGAGATTATGCTTTAGTCCCTTGACATAAAGAACATCATCTGTATTATGCTTGCCATCAAAAGTAATAGATCCTTTTCCAATCTTCCCAGCTACATCATTACCAAACCTAACAAGTCCTCCATCATACTTTTCAAACTTAACAAACTTACTCTTATCTCCTATCATGTGGTTTGAACATCCACTGTCAATGATCCATTCATCTTCCTTTTCAACATGAATTGCAAACAACTCTCCTGGACTTTCTTCCTTCACGCAGCTTGCAAGATTAGCAAAAATAGGTGCTTCTCTAAGTGCAATAAACAAGCATTCACTACTATTACCATCATCAGAATTAGATTCATCATCAGTTACACCTTCATCATCTCTAACATAGTAACTCTTTCTTACCATTTTTCCTTTACTTTCATTGATTTTCAAAGCTCTATCAAGACATCTTGAAGCATAGTGACCAATTTTACCACAATTAAAACATTTTAAAGGTAACTTACCCTTGAACTTTCCTCTACTGGCCCTTTTCATTCTGCTTGTAAATTTTTCTTCAAGCTCTACAAAGTCTTCTTCATCTAATTCCACAGCATATTTCTCTGATATGGTAGTCCTAGTTTCTTCCTTGGCCTTCAAAGCAGTCTCAGTTTTCACAGGGCCATCAGTAGTACCAAGCTCTCTCATCTCAAAAGTAGTTAGTTTACCAAGTAATTGATCTTTTGTAAGTTTGCCCATATCAAGCAACTCTTCAATGGCAGATACCTTGTGACTATAAGATTTGGGAAGAGTTCTAAGTATCTTATCTATAACATCCTCATCATTTTTCTCCACCAAGACCCTTGATGCTACAAACTTCATCAATCTTCTGTAAGTAACTCATTATGTTATCATCTTCAACCATTCGCATGGTTTCATATGTGGTCTTCAAGTTCTTCATCTTGGCCTCCTTTACCGATGCATCACCTTCATAGATTTTATTTAATTTTTCCCAAATCTCATAAATAGTTTCCAAATTCACAACTTTTGCCATTTTGGTGTTAGACAGGGCATTTAATAGAGCATTTTTAGCTTTATGATTAGCCTCAAATTCTTTAATTTCTTCTTCAGACTCAGACCATCTTTAGGTACTATGTATTTATCTTTAACCATTGCCCAAACATTATAACCAATAGAAATGAGATAACTTTGCATTCATACCTTCCAGTAGGCATAGTCAGATCTATCAAACTGAGGAATGTCTTTCTTGTGTGCCATCCGGGATCTACCTTAAGTTGTTAGTCTTTCTTCCAAGGAACCTGGCTCTAATACCGATTGTTGAAAGGCACAAGACAACTGAGAGGGGGGGTGAATTAGTTGCATAAAAAACTTTAACCTCTTTACATAGTATCACTTTCACATTCGCTTAACTCCTTATTCTGTTATGAACATTAAACATGAATAGCAAAAACAAAACATAAACACATCAACAATACACACATGAACACCAAATTTTTATGTGGAAAACCCTAAATAGGGAAAAACCATGGTGAGTGTTAGCTCACAATATAATGTAGTAACAATATTGAATATAAAAAATGGCTCACTGCCAAAGGGCTCACTACCCAGGGCTCACTACCCAAAAGAATGGCTCACTGCCAAAGGGTGGCTCACTGCTAGGGTTGGCTCAATATCGAGGTTGGCTTGGCTCAATATCGAGGTTGGCTCATTCCCAAGGTGAATTGATTTAGTAGCATCTACATCATGCCTAAGTTTAGTTCCATTGAAGCACAATATATCTCCTCTGCTCTGCTTTTACACTTTGCACTTATCTTGTCATCTTCACACAATTATGCCTCAAACACAATTTCATTACATATATTTATACCTATCATCAACCTTGGAATGTACATTAAGGTCGGCATTACATTCTACAACCATTGGAACTTTCTCCAAGGTCATCATACATACATAAATAAAATTAGGACTAGACCTAAATAGACTTGCGGGATAAATGAATGAAGGATGAACACATCATGGCTTAGCTTGGACCCAAATACATCCTTACATGCTTGGACATGCTTCCGCAATCCATGAATCACCTCTACAACAAGTGTGACAAACTAGGTCAACCAGAACTTATGCACATATCAAAAATACTTAGAATACCCCTTGGTTTAGAAGAGCCAAAAGAAGAAAATATCCACTGTTATCCATTTGTCCTTACATGCTACAATCTGATCATAAGCCTTGCTTTCATGTTTGAAGACATTCCCCTAGCCTTATTTGATAGTGTTGGGAATTAAGGTGTCTCAACCTTGCATTTCCTAGCATTTAATACTTGATTGCATATTTATTTATTTGCCTATATTATATTTAAGTTTGCACATCCTATTTTGTCATTTAGTGTGAGGTGGCATGGTGATATGTCATTCCACTTGTAATGTGACTTGGATGGACAAGCCAACATATGAGAATGTAGGCATCCCATTTGAGTTGGCACTAATATGCCATGTGTCAACATCTTGTGGCTTGTGTAAGAAGTTATGACATATGACTGAATCTATGACATGTAAGAGCTAGGATTAGAGATTCCTATAACAGGTGATGACAAGTGTTGTAAAGCATCATTGCATGTGAGGAAGGCATCTTTAGGCGCCCAAGTTTGACTATGACATGTTGTAAGAGGAATATGCTATTATTAGTCAGGTATGACATATTCTCTTATAGCTGTAAGTGTTGGTATGTATGATGGATTCTATGATAGTTGTAAGATGTGTAAAAGCATCTGCCATAGTCTATTCTTGGTGGGTAAAAGCACAAAGTTGTATCACACTTTTATAAAGGAAACGACCAACACTAATCTAAATTTTTAACTTGAATCACTAGAAAGTGACATATATTTTAAATTTTGAAATGATGTAAACTAATGAAATATTTATTTTTTAGTGTATTTTATGTTTGTATTTTTTTATAAAAATTAAAAAATTATTTGAATAAATTTTTCTATAAAATTGACACTATAATTTAGTTGCTGATAAAATGTTGAAAATTGAAGTTAAGTGGGACGTCACTCTTTATATAGTAATTTTTTTTTCTTTCAATTTTTTTTTATGTATGTATAACTTGAAACTTTAGTGCATGAATTTATTTTTTCCACATTTTGATAAATATATATTTTTAGATAAATATATATTTTTAGATAAATATTAAAATTTGTGTGTACTAAAAACATAATTATTTTAATGGTGCGTCAGCTTTTGTCTTGACTATTTATCCAAAAAAGGGTGGGTGCAAAAAGTTGGGGGGCCAAAAAGTGGCCAATTTTTTTAAAAAAACTTGTAAGACATAACGCGAGCACATTTTGTTTTAGTATTAAAAAACCTGCGTTGAGTCTCATTTCTTCATTTCATTTTCTTCCACCCGCGGTCTGCAAACCCTATGGAGCGCGCTCACGTTATTGGAGACCAGTTTCAACACCAAATTCTCACTGATTCATCGCCAAAATGCCGCCACGATGTCGAAGAGACCAAAGGAGTGAGTTGTATTTGTTTTTTTGTGTGAATTTATTTCTAAATAGGTAGGTTTAAATTGATTTTTGATGTAAATTTCCTTAATTGACAGGAATTGATAATGCACCTCCTCCTGAAAATCTACAAAATACTGAATCACATTAACATGAAATACCTGTTGAAGAACAATCCCAACAACAAACACCTCCATTTATTCCTCAACATGCCCTTAGAACACAAGAAAATCTAATGGGGCAAATTGAAAACAATAAAAAACAAATTGAGGACATAATTGCAAGGTTGATAGATCCATGCTTGCTCAATCTCTTGAATCTATGTTATCAAATGTAGATTCAATTAGCAAGAAAATATCTATTTGGGAAGAAAAGAGGAGAGAATTTAGAGAGTACTATGCACACAAGTTGTCGTATGAGCAAGTAAAAAATGAACAAATGACAAAATTAGACTTGTGTTCCATATTTACAGACCCACGAACAAATCAACTAGTATCCCTTACATGCAAGAGGTTCCCCATTCATTGGTACAACCAAGCGATAAGGGACAATTTTGGGCAGAGGTGGTGGATGGTTTTTGACCATCCTCCATGCAACAATAATGAGGTCCTGCAATACGTTTTGAGGAAACTCTACTGCGAGTTTGTAAAAATAAAGTGCCAAACTATTTTGGTATACGGGACTTCTAGGGTAGAGGTGGGGGATCAGCATAGGATAGACTAGGGGCATGTGTTGACCCATAGCGGCCAGCGAGATGAGCACTCGCTAGACCACCCAATGAGCATGCGTCTATCCCTTCCATTGTGAAGGAGAGTGCTGAGGTCAAGACACTTCAGTCCATTAGTGCCTTGACCTAGAGCATCATAGAGCAGCCCAATCCTACAGCATAGCGTGGGCTGGTGGAGAGTTCGAGGAGTAGGGTTCCACCCCATACTTGTTAGCTTGTGGGTCAACCTATGGTTATGACCCCATGGATAGCTGGGACGCAGGTGCACAGGCTACATCTACAGCTGAGCAAATGGTGATGATAGATACCCTCCTGAGTGAGACTTTTAGCCTTGATACTTAGGTAAATGTTTGCAAGTTCATTGAATTTAATTTATTAAATTTCATTTTTGAAATGCAAGATTAACTAATTTAGTTTGATGATTTCAATGAAATTTCAGGGTCATAGCATTGATATAGTTTTCAGCGGTTCTCCACCTGCATATTACACTACGAAATCTACTGTCAGGGCATGTAACTAGTAAATAATTATAAATATTACATGTGAATAGCATCATTATATGAATGGTATTCTAATATCTAATTTTTGATGTTGAATAGGTTAATATTGGAGATTTCATGGCAACACTTGCCAGTGGTGGTGGACTTCAAAGCTTCACAGAGGTAATAAAATAAATAGTTTAATTAATGAATTGTACTTAATAGATTTTTGTATTTTATATTCATATCGTTGGTTACATTTCATTGCACATCTTTCAAACTCAAAGCATCACTAGGCATTGCATAACTAATAACTAGATGTTGATAGATGACAAAATTTCAATTACAATATGTTGGGAATTAAGGTGTCTTAACCTTGGTAATTCCTTGTATTATTTCATTGTATTTATTTATTTATTGCCTATTGTATAATTAGGATGCAAATCCTATGTTTTCATCTTGTGGGAGTTGGCACAATGATGTGTCATCCTACATGGCATATGACCACATGTAAATTTATCCTCACAAGAGGAGATGGGTGTCCCACTTAGTGGTAGGAATATTTTTCCATGTGTTGACATCTTTGATAGTGTGTAAGGGAATATTGACCAAAACGGTCATGACAGATTCCTATGACAAAGTTATGACATGTAAGAGTCAAAAATAGAATGTTCTATGACAGGTGAAGACATGTGTCAAGAAGCATCTTTGAGGAAGGCATCTTTGGGTGCCCCAAGGTGGATTATGACATGTTGTAAGAGAACATACTATTTATATCCTGTGTATGACAGATTCTCTTAAAACTGTAAGTTATGACAGTTATGGCAAATTCTATGATGGTTGTAAGAGTTGTAGGAGCATCTGTCATTGCCCATTTTAGGAATAGGTGTCCTCTTTGGGATGAGGTAACTTGACAAGTGTCAGGAACATCCTATAGTGTTGGACAAGTCTCCAAAGGCATGGGTTTTGGTCCATGAGGCCATGTTGGACGTCCATATCAATGTGGAGCCATTTTTGCCTTGTATATTCTATATAAACAGGTGCTTTGGAGAGGTGATCCATTATGTGATTGACAAGTACTATTATGCTACCGGATATCTCCAAATATGAGTGTCGAAGACTCCTACAAGAGCATTGGCTCTGTGACTGTATTGTAACCTTCATTGTTTACAGAATACATTTGAGCTGTGTTTTAGAGTCTGGGGTTTTTCACCAGTAAGGGTTTTACCCACGTATATCTTGTGTCTCTCTTCTTCTATCTTACATTCTTATGTGTTTACTGCAATATCTCTGTTAGTGGGTTACAATAGCTGTAACTGTAAAGATTAAATTAAATTTACACTCTTCTCTCCTCATTAGCTTAGTGTAGGAAGCGATTTTCATACACCTAGCTTCCTTTCAGTTGGTATCAGAGCCTGGTCAGTTTTGGTTCTAGCTACTGGGTAGGGGATTTTTGAGCTAATCTTAGGTTGAGTGGGAGTTTGTGCAGAGTATTATGTATCTTGTTGCAGGAAGGAGATGGCAACCACATCTGGAAGATTAGAGGTGGAGAAATTTAATGGCACTAATTTCAAGTTGTGGAAACTCAAGATGGAAGACCTACTTGTTGATCATGACCTATGGGAAATTGTATTTGGTGTAAAACCTACAGCAATGTCACAAGCTCATTGGGACCTCAAAGATCAGAAGGTTAAGGGTCTCATAAGACTCTATCTAGCTGATTTTGTCTTGTTGAATGTCCATGAGGAGAAGAGCACGAAAGACCTTTGGAAGAAGCTGGGTGATGTTTATCAGGCCAAGTCATTGGTGACCAAGATTTTTCTGAAAAAGAAGTTGTTTTCTCTAAAGATGGAAGACAGAGGATTTGTTGCAGACCATATGAATGCTTTCAACATGATTGT
Source organism: Cunninghamia lanceolata (assembly GCA_027924645.1). Classification (NCBI taxonomy): domain Eukaryota; kingdom Viridiplantae; phylum Streptophyta; class Pinopsida; order Cupressales; family Cupressaceae; genus Cunninghamia; species Cunninghamia lanceolata. Next base: position 1,052,189 of record BSBN01000201.1, on the reverse strand, counting down.
TACACAGATGACATTCGTGGGTGTGAAAATGGAGGAGGAGGATTGGTGTATGATCCTACTTTGTTCTTTACCAGATTCATGGGATCATCTTGTCATGGCCATTGGAAGCACCACTACCACCTTCAAGATGGAAGATGTGGTGTCTTGGCTATTATTTGAAGAAATGTAGAGAAAGACATCTAAGTCAGCCAAAGAGGCTCTTGTGGTTTGTGGAAGACCCAAAGAGAAAGGGAAGAAGAAGGACAAGAAAGGTGAAAAGGGCAAATCCAAATCTCATGGGAGATCCAAATCTCTTGGAAAGTCTAAGGCTCTCTGTTGGAACTGTGGTAAATCTGGGCATTTCTGAAAGGAATGCAAAGAGGAAAAGAAAAAGAAAAAGAAGACTACTCCAGATTCAAATTTTGACAAGTCACAAGATGATGGTGATGCTTTCATCCCGGACCTAACCACCCATGCATCTGATGATGTGTGGTTGATATATTATGGTGCATCATTCCACATGACCTTGCATCGAAGCTGGTTCACGAAGTATGAAGAGTTTGATGGTGGAAGAGTGTACCTAGGTGACGACTCTCATCTGAAGGTTGTTGGTCATGGAAGAATCTTAATTTGATTCCTTAATGGATGAGTGAAGGGGATAACTGGGGTTATGCACATCCCAGGCCTAGCACAAAACCTACTTTCTTTAAGTATGTTGAATGATGCAAGTGTGCAAGTTGTCTTTTCGAAGGATAGATGCAAGATGACTAGAGGATCTATGGTGCTTGTGAAGGGTACTCAGAGGGGTACTCTGTTTCAACTGGAGGCATAAACTAAATAGTGCAATAGTTCTTCTGACTCGAATAAAAGAGTTGCAGTCACTTCATCCCCACCATCTAAACGAGCAGCGAAGAAATCTGTTGTAACTAGTTCTGATGGTAGTGCACATGCTTTGGAAGTTAAGCTTCCTACTGAAAAAGACTATGTTATGGCATTTGAGATATGGCCACATTGGTGAGAAGGGTCTTAGAACCCTAAAAAATAAAATCATCGTTGAGGGATTAAATTATTGTAATCTCGAGTTTGACTTTTGTGAACATTGTGTATATGGAAAGAAAAACCGTGTTCAGTTTTACTCTAGTTCTCACAAGTCTTCTGGTGTTTTGGATCTTATTCATTCTGATGTGTTTGGCCTAGTTAATGTTCCTTTGATTTCCAAATATGTATATTTTGTATCTGTCATAGATGATTATAGTAGAAGGACATGGGTTTATTTTATCAAAAGAAAGACTAAAGTCTTTAGTTGATTTAAAGAGTTTAAAGCCTTTGCTAAAAATTAGACTAGTAAAAAGATTAAGTGTTTGAGAACTGACAACAGTGGTGAGTTTTGTTCGGCAGACTTTGATAAGTTCTATAAAGAACAAGGGATTGAAAGACATATTACAAATCCATACACCTTGCAGCAAAATGGAGGTGTAGAGAGGATGAACATGATATTGATGGAGAAGACTAGGAGTATTCTTAGTGGAGCAAGCCTCGAACAAAATTTTTGGGTTGAAGCTATAGCCACTACTTTCTACCTAGTAAATAGGTTTCCTACATTAGCTCTTGTTGGTAAGACACGTATGGAGGTGTGGTTTGGTAAGAATCCTTTAGTTAGACATCTTCATGTTTTTGGTTGTGAGGCATATGCACATGTGCCTAGGGAGAAATGGTCTAAATTGGAGAACAAGGCTGTTAAATGTATTTTCATTGGCTATGGTGTTGGTGTGAAAGGATACAATCTTTGGGATCCTGTGGCTAAAAAAATGTTGTATAGAAAAAGTGTTATCTTCATAGAGCTAACACCTTCTTCTGTAGTTCTACAGCCAGAACAGACAGAAAAGAAAGAAGATGTGGTTCAATTTCCTTCTACCCTTGAGAACACTAAATCGACAGACCCTATGAGACTTGATGATGAGGAGAGCTCTAGTAGCTCTGAAAGCTCAGACAAAGAAGTAGAACCTCAACCTTAGCCATTTAGGAGGTCTACACAAACAAGAAAGCAACCTGATAGGTTTGGTTATTCATTACGTGATTCTAGTTGTGCTTTTGCTTTACTTACTAACACTGATGAGCCTAGAACTATGAAATAGGCTATGGGCATGAAAGATGCAGTTTCCTAGAAGGAGGCCATGGAATATGAGATGGCTTCTTTGGAGAAGAATAAAACATGGGACTTGGTGCCTTTGCCTAAGGACAAAAACCAGTTGGATGCAAATGGGTGTTCAAATAGAAATTCGGTGTAGATGGCAGTGTTGAAAAGTAAAAGACTAGACTGGTTGTGAAGGGGTATTCACAAGTGGAGGGAATTGATTATGGTGAAATTTTCTCTCCCATTGCAAAGCTCACATCCATTCAATTCTTGTTATCTCTTACAGCTGCTTATGACTTAGAGGTAGAACAGATGGATGTGAAAATAAATTTCCTTCATGGTGATTTGGAGGAAGTGATTTACATGTCATAGCCAGAGCAATACATAGAGAAAGGTAAAGAAAATTTGGTTTGCAAGTTAAAGAAGCCTTTGTATGGTTTGAACCAGTCTCCTAGGATGCGATATATGAAATTTGATGCCTTTGTGTTGTCCATTGGATTTCTGAGATCGAAATCTGATCATTGTGTGTATTACAAGTTTGATAATGATCGCATTCTCATTATTGCATTGTATGTTGATGATATGCTATTGATTGGGAATGGTAAGAATATGATATCTGATTTGAAGTCTCAGTTGTCAACACAATTTGAGATGAAAAATCTTGGGGCAGCCAAGTACATTTTGGGAATGGAAATCAGAAGAGAGAGCTAACAAAAAACTTTGGTTAAGCCAGAGTAAGTATGTGAAGATCATGTTGGATAGGTTTAGCATGACAGATTGTAGACCATTGTGTGTTCCTATTTCATTGGGGATAAACTTGTAAATTAGTGATTTTCTAAAATCTCCTAGTGAGGTGGAGGACATGAGAAGAGTACCTTAAGCTAGTGTTGTTGGCAGTTTGATATATGTTATGGTCTACACAAGACCAGACATTGCCCAAGCAGTGGGAGTCCTTAATTGATTTATGGCTAATCCTGGATGGGTACATTGGGATGTAGTTAAGCGAGTGTTCAAATATTTGAGGGGTACTTCCAAGTATTCCATATGCTATCCTGGTAATGTTACAGGACCTCCGCATTCAGTTTGTATTCATGGATTTGTGGATTCTAATTGGGCAGGTGACATTGACAGTAGGAGATCCACTGATGCCTATGTGTTCACTATGTTTGGTGGTGCAATTATTTGGATGAGTAAGTGACAACCTGTGGTTTCTTTGTCCATAATAAAAGCTAAGTACATGGAAGCAACTCATGTTTGCAAGGAAGCCATTTGGCTTAAGAGATTATGTTCAGATATTGGTGTTGATGCAGGACAAATTACGATCTGTTATGACAGTTAGAGTGCGATTTACCTTGCAAAGAATCCAACTTTACATGCAAGAACAAAGCATATTGATGTATAGTTTCACTTCACGTAAGACATGGTAGGGAATGGGAAGTTAAATTTGGAGAAGTTAGATACTTTGAAGAATGTTGCAGATGCATTGATGAAGCTAGTGGGCATAAAGAAGTTCAGATGGTGTTTTGAGTCTATGGGCCTCTCGGCCTATAGTAGTTAAATCCTGTTATTTCTATTGGCTCTTACAAGGTGTTCGACAAGTGGGAGAATGTTGGTAATTAAGGTGTCTCAACCTTGGTAATCCTAGTATTATTTCATTGTATTTATTTATTTATTGTCTATTGTATAATTAGGATGCAAATCCTATGTTGTCATCTTGTGGGAGTTGGCACAATGATGTGTCATCCTACATGGCATATGACCACATGTAAATTTGTCCTCACATGAGGAGATAAGCATCCCACTTAGTGGTAGGAATATTTTTCCATGTGTCGGCATCTTGGATAGTGTGTAAGGGAATATTGACCGAAACGATCATGATAGATTCCTATGACAAAGTTATGACATGTAAGAGTCAAAAATAGAATGTTCTATGACAGGTGAAGACATGTGTCGAGAAGCATCTTTGAGGAAGGCATATTTGGGTGCCTCAAGGTGGGTTATGACATGTTGTAAGAGAATATGCTATTTATAGCCTGTGTATGATAGATTCTCTTACAACTATAAGTTATGACAGTTATGACAGATTCTATGACAGTTGTAAGAGTCATAGGAGCATCTGTCATTACCCATTTTGGGAATAGGTGACCTCTTTGGGATGGGGTGACTTGACAAGTGTTAGGAACATCCTACAGTATTGGACAAGTGTCCATAGGCATGGGTTTTGGGCCATGAGGCCATGTTGGACGCCCATCTCAATGTGGATCCATTTTTGCCCTATATATTCTATATAAATAGGTTCTTTGGAGAGGTGATCCATTATGTGATTGATAGGTACTATTATGCTACCAGATCATCTCTAGATATGAGTGTCAAGGGCTCCTACAAGAGCATTGGCTCTGTGACTATATTGTAACCTTCATTGTTTATGGAATACATTTGAGCTATGTTTTGGAGTGTGGGGTTTTTCACCAGTAAGGGTTTTGCCCACGCATATCTTGTGTCTCTCTTCTTATGTCTTACATTCTTGTGTATGTGTTTTCTGTAATATCTTTGTTAGTGGGTTAAATTAGCTATAATTGTAAAGATTAAATTGAATCTGCACTCTTCTCTCCTCATTAGATTAGTGTAGGAAGAGATTTCCACACACCTAGCTTCCTTTCACAATATAGTTATTTGAAAAAATGCCTCAAAGAAATGTGGTCTCATGGAATTCCATGACAAGTAGATGCATAGACAAGGACATCACCATGAGACCATATTTCTTTGAGGCATCTTTTCAAATAGCTCATTGCTTTGTCTATGCTACCACATTTTCCATACATGTCTACCAAAGCTTGTTGATCCCCTCCACACTATTCTTCAACAAATTATCTCTAATAAACTCATCCAATTACCACCAATTAGACCCCAAGACATGACACCAGAGAGGGGCATGAGCTTATGACATCTTATATAGCATATGATTGACTCTAACATCATCTAGGTCCATCCTTTGTTGACTCTAAAATTCCCCATGATGGTAATTTCTTCACCATTTCTCATAGCCCATGCCAATTCTCTCTTTCACCTTTACCTATCTTATGCCTCTTAACACATTGCTGCCCCAACCCCACAACCTCTTTCTATTACTTGACCTACTCCACTAGCTATGCCCCTATCTTCCCCACCATATATCCACCTATTACTACTTCACCTTCCTCATTGACTTCTATCTCCCCTCTAACACCCCTCCAAGATAAAGTAAAAGAAAAAGTGTAGGACCTTTCCCCATCCACTTCTAAAAGTAGGCCTAAGGAACTTCCCCAACACTAGACCCAACCTACTAACCAACCCATATCGACCCTACCTATTTCCTAATATACCCCTACCAGACGTCCCATACCTAGTTTGCTTCCAACCCACCCCTTGAAAAACCTCAAGACAAAGAAAATGATAAGAAACTTTTAAAATAAGGTTTTTCTTCTCTTATCTAGTATCTTTCCTCCCTCCTATTATCCCACAAACTCTTGATAATCCTCCTTCCCGTAAACCCATAAATTTACCTAATGTCTATGTGATTTCTAGTTTAGGCATTATCTTGTAAACTTACAAAATCTATCTTAGGAATTGTCCTACCTCCATGACTACGAAACAAACAAAAATTTGAGCACAACGCTACCCCACCCTACCACCAACCTAAATCTAAACTAACACCTTCACTCCCTCTCTGACTTCTTAAACCTAAAATTTGATGCTACTATGGTCCCTCCTTTGTTGACCCTTATACCACACAATAGTAATGAATCTTCATCTAATTTGTATATATGCATGTGACTTTGTGTTTTATTGTGTGTACTTCCATGTTTAGGTGAATGTGTGTGTATGTTAGGAGCCATGACTTGCATCACTATTATAGTTTTCATAATTGAATAATGTTGTTTTATTTTCATAGTATGGAGGCTGCGGAGACACCTCCCAATGTTCATAGGGCAATGGAGCATGGTGTGTCCTCTATGATTCATAGCTCCATGCCTTTGACGAGGGTATGAGGCAGATTAGTAAATTTTAAATTACATTCGTTGTTATAGTTCTTTATTTTTGAAAAATCAAATGATTATTGATTTGAAGTTTAATTTCTATCTGGATGGTTTCTATAGGACATGACATTACCACAACCTAATCCTGGTACTAAGGCAAATGAGGAGATATATTTTCAGATAGTGGTAAGTGATTATTTTGTTAAATGTTTCATTTTTTATAATGTAATTTCTATATATTATTGTCTATACTTTTTATTGTAACAACTACAGATCCATGAACAACTAAATAGGAGGAGTAGCCATCGGGTTTGTAGTAGACCACCCTCATATGCATCTCCATCCCCTTGAAGATCAAAGGCTGCCCGTGATCTATTCTCTTCACCAAACAAAGGGGAATGACTTTTTATTGTGTTCCTTTGTTGTATGCCTATATGGCATTTGTGGACATATATTTTGTATTGTATATAGTTGACATTGTATGCCTATATGGCATTCTTGTAAGCCTATATGGCTATTTTGTATATATTTTATACTTATAGCAACATATATTTATGTATGCCTATATGGATATTTGGTTAATACAAATCATTTTTGTTGATCATTATGTAATATGAATAGGTGCAGTGTAGATCATTTTTGTATGCCTCTAGGTTTTAAATTTTAATTGTCAAAGAATCCATCCCAATTGATGATAAGAGAATTTGAGTTTTGGGTTGAAAGTTTTAGTCTCTCAAAACTAGACATGCTCAAGAAAATAGAGAAAGGAAGATTGGTTAAATGGATAAATGGAAACCAAGTTTTTTTGTTCACATCATGATCTACATGCTATTGCACAAGCTTGCATGTTAGCCTTAGTCACTCACATAGCAATGTACAACCTCGTGCATAAGTCCTTGCATCATATGCCACCTAAACAATGCCACTTGATCCAACACAAAGTTCATGGTTCCTTGCACCATGCATAATTCACATAGTGATAGGAATCATTTTGTGCAACTCAAAAGACACCCTATAAATCTTACACAACCCTTTGGATCATGTGCCATTTGCACAACACTAAGGATCATGTCTCATAGTTTCACAAACAACTCTATCTAATTTTTCAAGTGACCAAGGGGATATTGCAATAATATTTATATGATAATTTTAGCATGGGACACCCCCATACCTTCTGAGTCAAAATGGTCTCTACACTCATTTTAGCTTGGCCTTTATGGCCATTAAACTCATGAAGGACTTGTGTTAGAGCTTGTAAAATGATTTTATTTTGAGTGTATATGCTTAAGTTTTAATATTGTTGTAGAGGACTATATGGGGACTGAAATAAATGTATAAAAACACCTTCTATGGTTTTCCCTAGAAAACCCATTTTACATAAATGAAACCATATTTTTTTAGCTATTTCAATGCATCTTTTTTAGTAGTTTTGTAATTATTTCATTCTATGTTGTCGAACTCTTTGAAACATCTCTATGCTTATTATTTTTTTTCAGTGACCAAAAGGCATGATAATACCATGATTTGGTCTTGCTAGCCCAATTTGGGTGCATCATATAACCAAAATAATACACTACAAATATCTCATGTTGGTATATTGAAAAAAGGTTGATTGTTGTAACATAGATATTTGCAATTCCCTATGTTCCAAAAGGATGTTCTTATGATTGCTCCTTGGTATGCTGATCCATATTCTTTATGAGTTGCTCAATTGAAAATATTTCTTAATTCCTTGTTATTATACCATATTGAGATGCAAAGAATATGTTTGTTGTCTTGAATAAGATAGTCAAAATCATATGCTTATGAGAACCTAATGACCATTGTGGTTGTTAAATGTAATTCCTCTTGCATATAAGGCAAGGTTATGAGTGTACATTGAGTCTTACCTAATTTGAGTATGCAACATAACATTGGGGCTATAAGCTTCCAAAAGTCATCAGTAATCCCTTTGAGAATGTGGCTAATATTATAAATGTATACTTTGCATCTCACCATGTTAATATATCATGTCATCACATTTACCAATTTTACTCTAATTCCATAAAGCAATTCCCTACCCAAAAACTTGTTAAGCTTGAAAGCCTTGTTACAACATTTTATTGATCTTGCAAAAGGTTGCATACCACTACCCCTACTCTTTGCAAGGTTTCTATGAAATATGATAAGCAAGATAGGTGTAGTGTAGATCATTACATAATTATAAAGCCATGAAGTGTAGAGAGTTTCAAATATCACAGAAGTCTAAGTTCAAGCCTAATAACACAGTGACCTAAAGGTGGAAGAAGATGAGAGTTGATTCTATTGACTACTAGAGCAAGTATTTTAACAACCATAAGATTCATGTTGACATGTGAAGACTATAACAGTTATAGCAAAGGCAATGTGTGAGGATATTGCCGGTACAATGTAGCTCGGACTGTTTCGGCATGTTTGGGTGTGAAACAAGACCATGCCTAGCCTAAACATACCCATCCTAATGCGTTAGAATAGTCAGTTTGGCTACATGAGGAGCAAAATAAAAGTTACACCCCTTTGCAACTTTACACTACATGCATCTGACCATTTTTGGGGTAGCAGAAAACCTCTCACCACAGGTAAATGCCTTAGAGATATCAAAAACTGAGGGAGGTTATTTTAGATGGCTTCTACATGATCACGTTGCCTCAGACAGAATGTTTCTAAGTGTCATGGTTTTTGAGTAATAGCTCGTCAAAGATTGCTACCTTTTTGCACTTTGGACTCTTCAGGGATATCGCCAGTACAATGTAGCTCGAACTATTTCGGCATGTTTGGATGCAAAACAGGACCATACCTAGTCTAGACGTACCCATCCAGATGTGTTGGAACTATCATTTTGGTTGCATCAAGAGCAGGACGAAAGTTACACCCCTTTGCAACTTTACACTACCTCGTTCTGACGATTTTTAGGGTAGCAGAAAACCTTTCACGACAGGTAAATGCCTTAGATATATCAAAAACTAAGAGATTTTATTGTAGAGGGGTTGTACATGATCACATTGCCTTAGATGAAGTGTTTTTAAGTGTCATGGTTTCCGAGTAACAGCTCATCAAAGATTGCTGCCTTTTTGCACTTTGGACTCTTCAGGGATATCGCTAGTACAATGTAGCTCGAACTGTTTCAGCATGTTTGGGTGCAAGAAAGGACCATACCTAGCCTAAACGTACCCATCTGGATGTGTTGGAACTGTCAGTTTGGTCACATTAGGAGCAGGATGAAAGTTACACCCTTTTGCAACTTTACACTACCTCCTTCTGACGATTTTTGGGGCAGCAAAAAACTTTTCACTATGGGAAAATGTCTCAGATATATAAAAAACTAAGAGATTATTGTAAAGGGGTTCTATGTAATCACATTGCCTTAGATGAAATATTTCTAAGTGTCATGGTTTCTAAGTAACAACTCGTCAAAGATTGCTACCTTTTTGCACTTTGTACTCTTCAGGGATATCGCTAGTACAATGCAGACTGAATTGTTTCAGCATGTTTGGGTACAAAATAGGACCATGCCTAGCCTAAATGTACCCATCCGAATATGTTAGAACTATCAGTTTGGTCACACTAGGAGCAGGATGAAAGTTACACCACTTTGCAACTTTACACTACCTTCTTCTAACATTTTTTGGGGCAGTAGAAAACCTTTAACCATGGGTAAACACCCCAGAGATATAAAAAATTGAGAGAGGTTATTGTAGAGGGGTTCTACATGATCATGTTTCCTTAGATAGAATGTTTCTAAGTGTCATGGTTTCTGAGTAACAGCTCGTCAATGATTGCTGCCTTTTTGCACTTTGGACTCTTCAGGGATATTGTCGGTACAATGTAGCTCGAACTATTTCGGCATGTTTGGGTGCAAAATAGGACCATTCCTAACATAAACATACCCATCTGGATGCATTGGAACTATCATTTTGGTCGCATTAGGAGCAGGATGAAAGTTACATCCCTTTGCAACTTTACACTACCTCCTTTCACAATTTTTGGGGCAGTACAAAACCTTTCACCATGGGAAAACACCTCAGAGATATCAAAAATTGAGAGAGGTTATTATAGAGGGTTCTACATGATCACATTGCCTCAGATGAAATGTTTCTAAGTGTCATGGTTTCTAAGTAACAGCTCATCAAAGATTGCTTCCTTTTTGCACTTTGGACTCTTCAGGGATATCATCGGTACAATATCGCTAGTATGGGTGTAAGGTATTAACTTAGATTTTAGAGCAAAGTAAAGACTAGGGTTTTTAGGAGGTTGAGGACTAGATAACCCTAAAAATAATACAACCTAAGTGTTGAAGACCACATGAAGAACATAGAATATTATCTAAGACAAATTAAACAAAGAGTATAACACAAACAAAACTTACCAAACTATGTCTTTAAAGACAATACACTTAGGTTTTTAAACATAACTAATAACTTTAACTTAAAAACCCTAATTAGTTTTGAATGTTTAAACCTCTGTAGCTATGATATGAACACTGCCACTGTGACATCCTTTAGACTTCCAAAACTTCCAACAATAACCACGACTCATCAATCAACATCAACATGACCTTAACACCATATTTTGTGATCAACATCAACATCATGAGGACACTAAAGAAATCTATGGCACATGAAGACACTGAGAACACTAAAGACATGGAGTACAAAGAAGCATGAAGACACAAACAAACTCCTATCATGAGGAAGAGCCACAACCTAATCCAACTCCTAAAAGCATGACATGTTATGATGAAGAACCACAACCAAATTTAATGATCTAATGGCATGAAGCAATGACATAAGAAACTATGTCCCACTATTGTAACATGATAAACATGAATGTTATGAACTAACATTCAAACCCTGTGACATGAATCTTGATATGACATGAGTGAAACATGAGTGAATAGGATTAAGACCAATAAGGATCAACTTCATCCATCACTTAGATATAACCCCATGAAGCATAACATGATGATGATGTAAACATCAAATAGATACCATAGGAAACAAATCAAGTTCATACCACTTCTTGTCAAGTTCATACCACTTCTTGAGTGAGATCTTCACTATTCAATTCCATGCCTTGTCTTGAAGCACTACAACTCTGTGCATCACATCACACACTCTATGAAGAAGCGTCTTTATATCACAAAACCCAACAACATATCCTGAAATCATAATGGTATCATCAAACAATGGACAACCAATAGACCTGCACAATTATGCATTCCTTACTCAATTACCAACATCCAAGCACTTTGACATCAATGGCAAACATATTCATCACAATATTCATTGTATATGTGTAAAAATGTAGCAGCAAGTAAAAATGATAAACCTATGTAAACTTACAAATTAATGTGCATACTTACAAATCAATGTAATATGACTTTACGAAATCAATGTGAATACTTACAAATTAATCCAATGAACCATCCAGGTCTACTCTACTCTTTATTGTGTCAAGTATTGCCTCATGGTAAGACTCATGCACCTTCCACAAGGTCTTGTTCAAAGGTCTACCTCAAAATTGTATCAAATGAACATTGGATTCCATGACAAGGTTCAAGTAATGAAGAATCTTCCGATGCATGTCAATGTCCTAAAACAACCAAACATTAACACTCTTATGTGGGTACCTTCTAAGCCATGTTCCAGTAACAACTACTGAGCCTATAGGGTATTCGATGTCTTCTCCATCTATAACTGGGGCCTCTATTTTTTTTTTAGCCTCAACACAATGACACAAGTAATAATTTGTTCCCTCTTCATTATCTTCATCTATAATAACTGCATCAACATGCCCTACAATGATATGTGCAGCAAATGAGATGAAATTAGTCAGCATTAGGAATTTCAAAAACTATGCAAGTAGATATATTACCTAGTTGAACTAGATCTGATATGTGGTCAAAGTCAACTGATGATTCCATCTCTGTCAATTCTATTGCTGTTGGGGGTCAATACGTGTCAACTAGGCTAAGATAACTTAACCGCCATTTGTCAACCCACTCCTTTGACTCACACTCATTCTAGGATTGAATTGTACATGCAGAACAAAAGCATACCATCTTCCACGTATGGATACTCCATGAACCTGCAATTGAGCTTCTGAAAGAGTGTAGCTCACTTAATCCTGTCAGTGTACAATAGTCCTCATATGGTGCAATGTTAGTATCATCTATCAACCAAAAAATCTATGAACTAAAGACTTACCTTCATTACCTAGACCCATCGAAGCATTACATCACTCGACTATTGATTTTGCATCTATCAACTTTGCATTGTCTTTATACTTTAACTCTTCTCATGCTATGGCTCTTTTGATACATGGTCATGCACCATAATGCTCCCCCTTTCGATGCCTAGCCTCACAAAAGCTCCACATATGTTGAACACCTGTAATATTATGCCTCTTGCTCAACCAATAGAAATTCTGCGAGTTCTTGAATTGTGATGCATAATTATATGACCATATGATATGCTGACTAAATGATATGCCCCTTCTAGCCAAATCATTGTAGAACAACTAAAAGCAACCTTGTATGAACTCCGTAGAATGCGTACGATCATCACTAATATAAAAATGATACTTCCTTATGATCTTTCTATCATTCTTTGTACTATCATTCGCATGAATGAATGTGATGTGCACAAATATAGAAACATGTGTGGAGTTGTAATATTGTGATTGCACCTCACACTGTGGCTGTAGACTATAGTTCTCTACAAAGTTGATTATTGAAACAATGCTATGAACTAAAAATGTGTCCTTGTACGACTTGAATTGCAAGTCCAACCATTAAGCTCTATGGGTATGTCTTGCATACTCATACACTATACTGTCATGAAATATAGACATAAATTGATACACTAGAATCTATTGAATAACTAATTCACACCTCTTTGCTTCTTTACCATCTTTTGTCTTGTATTCCATTGTTTTATACTTGCCAAACTCTCCTAGTTCATTTCCAACCACATGTGTTCTTTCCATATGTTCACATGTTGGCATACGTTGCAAGCCACCGCAATGATGACATGTGCCATCCAAGCATAATTTCATGTAGAATATTTGACCTTCCTCTCTTTCACATAAAATTCTTGATATGAAGTCTCTTGAAGATGTTGGTGGGGCATGTATGCCACAATCTTGCAAAACATTGTTAGTATGCAAATCTAAACATATAGACCGATAAACATCAAAATGGTTAGAAAATTCAATATGTAATCTACAACGACAAGTAGTGTGTGTGTGTGATTTATCTTGACATAGAAAGGTTTTAGTATTTCAAAATATCTTTGACAAATTTTAATTTGAGGATACATCTCTAGAAATTTACCAAAAAACTGTGTTGGAGTCATATCCAAAAATTGCTTTGGATGTGGCTCACGGACCTTCTGACTACCGATTCTCCTTCTTACCAAATCCATTTGATTTGAAGATCCCTTGTGTAATTCTTCTAGAAGTATTCAATTAGTGATCTCAATGCTTCAACAATTGGTTTATTTTTTTGTGGTAGTCTCCCCGAGAATGCCCATAATTCATTGGCATTGGTGTCCTCAATTCTTTGGCGCCTTCCAATGGCTCTTGATTAAGTTTTCCTATTAATTCTCAATACTTGACTTGTCTTTCTAATGAAACAAGCTTTCCTCATTTGACTACTTACTATAGTCGATGTAATGACATGCCGTGTTGCATTACTATCTTTTGTGTGTGAGGTGTTACCCACACTCTCATATGCACTCATTAGATTCTTGACAATAGATTTTTCACTTGAAGCCTATGATGTTCTAAACCCAAGAATCTTCATGATGGACCTATACTTTATAATTCGTATCATTTCAATGAATAGTTGACATCTTGCGGTCACATTTAACTTTTCAAAGAACAATCTCCAAATCTTATAAGCATATCTTCTACAAGTGCGTTTTGGAATCTTACCTTCCATTTGTTGCAAAATATTCTCGTCAATATCAATCAAATACTTTAGCTTTCTATGCAAAATTTTAGGTGGTTTTAAGATAGCTAAATTCATCTCAACATTAAGAATTTCATCAATATTTAAATGAGATGGGCCAGATGGCATACCTTTAATCGAAGATGAAATAGATGACATACCTTGAGGTTGAGGTGAGAATGATGGCATACCTCCTTCCTCACATGTGAGTGATGATATACTCTTAACTTGAGAAGTGGTAGATGGTGTCCCTACATGTTGACTTACAGTAGAGGATGTGTCTCCAACTACGGTATTCAAATCTCTCATAGCATGAAGTTTTTGCATTCGTACCCTTTGTGTCGCCAATACCATATCTCTTTTTGATGGTTGCGGTTCCTCTTCAATTAGCATGTCTTCATTTATCATGTCCAATTTCCTCTTCTCATGAAGTTCACTCATAGACACTACTTTCTTTTCATTCTTAGCTTCTATCTCTTCCTATGTTGGTTTAATTCTTGATCATTTCCTTGGCATGACAGAGAATTTATCTGTAGCATGATAAAGAGACAAATATTAGTTCCTAAGAAATGAATCCATACAAATAACTAAAATATATGTCATCAACCCTTCATACAAAATGTACATACAATCATCATGTAGAAAAGTAAATGTCACTCAACTAAAATAGGTACAAAGCATACAAAGCATTATTGCAACCATACAAAGCATTATTGTACAATGTTATTGCAGCCATACAAAGCATTATGGTACAAAGTTCACTTCAATCCTATGAGGATAAGGACAAAGGAGAGTCACCTATTGAGGCTAAAAGTGAAGAGTACATGGGACTTCATGTTGACTACAAGGTTGAAGATGTGGGGGAGGCCTTGGTGTTAGTGGCATCAAACTACCTACACATACTTGTGGATAGAGATCATCTCCTCGCACATGAAGATTTAGCTTGCAGCCATGGGAAAGAATTTAGGACACATGATACACTTGATTTTCACTTGGAGACATCTCGTGGGCTAGCACTTGTTGATAACCATCTAGTCATGAAAGGAGAGATGATTGAGATCGTGGGAGACATCACACTAGGGCATGAGGTAAGGACTGATTTTTTGATGTGTGACAATAGTCTCTTATCTTCACATTATCATGTTATGACAACCAAGAGGATCAACCTTAAGGCTTATGATTTTCATGGAGACACTCATGTTGAACTTTGCACTTTGTTGTGACTGAACTATCTTGAGACCCTATATCAATTCCATGGCAATGTGACTAATTTGTAGTATTTAACTTGGCACATTGTCATAGATATGAGAATGGAAACATTTGGTATACAAGGTTTGTATGAACTATCAACATGAAGAATAATGTAGCATAGCATGGATCATGATTGGATTAAGCCTATTGGGATTTACTTGTATGAACTTGGCACCTATTCATTTGTATTTTAACTTGTTATGACAAGATAATAGTATTTCATTATGCTTAAGGGATTGTATATTTATATGTTGTAAGGATTTATTCTTGTATAATTTGACATCACGGTATGTTAAGGTCTATTTAATTCATTATTGCACATACTTATTAAAGACCCCAAGTGTAGAAAATATACATGGCATCATGTGAGATTGTAGGTTGCTTTCTTGATTGTGATTGTGTCTATTTTAATTAATGTTGACCTTTGAGATATCTTGTTGAAATTAGTCCGGACAACCGAGAGGGGAGGTGAATCAGTTGTCACACAATTTAAACTTTTCTACGTTTAATCTTCCTTTACAACTTATAATCAAATAAACATTAAAACATGAATCAATAACATATGAGTAGAATCATAAATAACACATTTGACACCATGATTTTTAGTGTGGAAACCCAGTTAAGGGAAAAACCACGGTGGGGGTTAACCCACAAAAATTAATACCCTGTTAAAAGTATTTTTACAAATGAGAATGCACATGCATTCGGGCTCACTGCCCAGAGCTCACTACTCAAATAGAGGCTCACTGCCTACAAATGATTACAAG
Source organism: Cunninghamia lanceolata (assembly GCA_027924645.1). NCBI lineage: Eukaryota > Viridiplantae > Streptophyta > Pinopsida > Cupressales > Cupressaceae > Cunninghamia > Cunninghamia lanceolata. Next base: position 1,036,073 of record BSBN01000201.1, on the reverse strand, counting down.
AGAATAACAGAGATTTTGAACTAATGAGAAACATCTACTAATGAATGAACTCAATTCCAGTTAAGCACAAAACACTGATCTTACACATTTCATCTTCACTCTACCCTGTTTACTACTCTGCCTTTATCTGAATCTTAGATCTCTACTTTTTCTGCCTTTACTCCATGTTTGCAACACACACACACACCAAAATCATCCAAATCCATTAGCTATATATATTCACATCCTGATCTTTAATTACTTTTCAGTCGGCTTTAAGAACACTTGGAACTTTATTGAATACTCTACTCTGTCGGCTAGATCCATGCATAACTTAAGACACGGACCAAAACTTACACTCACAAATCATTAGTTCGGTCGAATACTATCATTAATCAACACAACTTGTCCAACCAACAACTTCCATACATTCAAAACCAAGATCAATTACAATGTTGGCTTGTTCATTTTTTGTTTGTTCTGTCAAACTGTTAACCCGATACTCAGATGCTAATAACTATTGACTCTTCCATCATGGGAGGCCAAAATTCTGGATTTAGATTTTCCTAACAATGCTTATGACTCCCTCAAATCTGTAGAAAACTCTGATCTACTCCCAAGGAGATCCGGACCAAGATACCAGATCCTATCACACACTCTATTCTTGACTTCCCAGACTTAGATAGATCTTCAATCTGATTTCTGGTCTGGGCAAATTATTTAATGTGGATGTGTAGAGAGACTTAGTTACCATCAATGACAACACTTATCATTCCTACCAGTGTCTCTTGCCAACAATCTCCCCCTTTGGCATTGATGGCAACACTTAGTGAAAAATGACTAAGTATTGGAATAGCTCCCCCTTTGCTTGTGCTCCATACTGTTGTTCACACTGCTTTCGGGTGCTCCCCCTTTGTTGGTTTCCTCATTTTTCATTGTTCTTCACTTCCCCTTTGACATCAATGGCAAAGGGTGGGATCCGCAATCACTAATGATGCAAAAACTCTGTATATATGACCGCATATGTACAAACAGTCCATATGTTATATTTACATATATTTAAGGATATCTAAAAAAGTACTCTTTAATTTTACAAATTCGGTGGCCCAACTTCTCTTCATACCATCCAAAATTGAAATGTATCCTCTTAGCAGAAATGCATATGCTTCTGATTTCCTTTGATATGATGGATCACTTGTTCGGACAGTACTTTGAGCCTCTAACAAGGTATTAAACATTGTTTCCAAATTAGGGGTAATCAGTCCCCGGAGCTCACTCATTCTTTCCATAATATTCTTTTCCTTGATAAGATTCTTTATTTCATTTGTCAAGCTAATTGCTTGACATTCTTGGCTCACCGGAGATACTGTTAAAGGGTCAAAACTTTGAGATAGGTCTATCATCTTTTTCTCCCACTCCTTTATCTTTTTCTCAATATCCTCTGCTATTTTTGGGCCATGATAAGAAAAACTTATATACATCACCACCATCCTTAAGAGCATTTTCAATACTCTTTATACCAATGTTGAGTGTTTTCTTATCATTATCTATAAGGCCTTTTAGTTCACTAAACTTCTTATCCAAAAATTCTTTCCGGATCTTTACTTCAGCTGACTTCTCAAAGGACTCAAAATTTGTATTTATAGAATGCACAAGATTTTTCAAATTACCAGAAGGAGAATCAGATGTATTCTTCTGATATGTGGGCATGATCTTCTTCAAAACTTTGAATGCTAGGCTTATCACCTCACTATCTTCTATGTGAGACTTCAATAATTTCTCCCTTGCCTTGGCCTATGTGAATGATGATATCTTCAACATTTGATCCAGAGAGAGTGTCATAATTGATTGGTCCTTGTATTAGTTCTGGCTCATCTAACTCTAGCATCTCCTTGCTGAGAAAACTCTGCACTTCATTCATAGTGTCCCTTTCCACACTTGCTATTTTAGTTTCTTTCCCTTGTGTTTGGTCAAAGATAGCAACTGGATTGTCTTGCTTTGGTGCATTAGTACCATCCCCTTCTGCTAGTTCTTCTTTTGCCTGTCTCTTCCTCTTCCTTCTCTTTCTCTTTTTCTTCTTTTTTCTCTTTGTCCTTTCCAAAGTCATCAGTAGTAGGAAGATCTAGAGGATCATGGCCAACATTTGCTTCTTCTATCAATACTTCCTCTTCCTCCTTTTGCACTTCCTCTTCTCAAACAGAGAACTCTAGAGTTTCAGTCTGTTTCTTATTTCCCTTTAATCCTTCAACATCCATGTCTGAGGACTCAATCTCTAAATTTACCTCCTCTGCAATAGGAAGATTGTGCTTTTTCAAAGCACTCCAGAGAATCTCTTTGGTTTCCTTTACAATCTTGTCTGTCTCCCCAAGCATAAGCCTATTCATTCAATTTTTACTTCGGAACTCATCCTTGGCTTCTTTGAATATCAAATTAATTTGCTTCAGAGTAATTTGGGGGCATAATTGTATTAATATTTATTCTCGGATCTCAAGATCCTTGCTTATTGCATTCTCTTTTCTCAGTTTCAGAACTTTTTCAAGGCTTGTTGGTATCAATGAGCATATCTCAATAAGAGCCTTGTTGTAAATATTCAAATATCTTATCGTTGCTTCCTCAAGTACTCTTTTGTCAGCACCACTAGTCATCATAGAATTCTGTCATTGAAGCCAAGTTTCCATCCACAGTAACTGATTTAATGATGTCATCTACTGAGAGGGTAGGCTTCTCTACATATTCCTCTATCTTTTGCCTCTTGCTTTCCCTTTTGCTAACGAAGGACATATCCTTGGATATCATGGCCACTTTTGTGCCTATAGCTTTTAGTACTTTGATCTCAATGTCAGAATCTATATCTTCTTCTTCTTCTTCTCTTGTGCTTTCATAGGTCCAGGATGCTTTTGTTTTCTTCCTTTTCTCCCTTTTTTTGGATGATCTTGCTTCCAGTTCTGCAGTTTTAGGAGAAACAGAGGTAGCAGTAGAGCTCCTAGTAGACCTTGATGTGGAAGAGGGTTCCACCAAAGCACTTCCTTGTTTCTTATCTTGTTTCTCTTTCTTAGCCTTTTCAGTTTTTTCCCTGAATTGCCTCACAATCTCTTTAGTTAGGCCCAAATTTTTAGCCAACTGCTCAACTTCTTTTCTTAGTCTCTTGTTGGTTTCAGGTTTTCTGAGCTCAGTATGCAGTTTTAAACTTAACTCCTCATATGTTCCAAATCTTTCAACTGTTGTGTCTTTAGGATTGCTTACAAGATGTTGAGCATACATATTCAAGATTTTTCCATCTACTTCATACCCCATGGGCATGATCCAAACAATTCTGGGTTCCACTACTTCCTTTAGGCATTGATAAGTGTCAACGATAAAGCAAATTTCATTTTTGTACTTCTCAACAATTGATTTAGGGATTCTTTCCCTTAAATGCATCATACTCTGAAAATTCTTGAAGTAACCCCATATTGCATTTTTCTATGCTTTGAAGTCACCAATGCTGCGAAGAGGATCTTTGATTTGAATGGCAACTGGTTCATCATTAGTCCAGTGAACACCCTTTACTCCAGGTACTTCATTCATATAGTAGAAAAAAAAGCATAGAACCAATGTACCATATTTAAAAGTGTTTTTCTTATCCTTTTTTATTTTGTTCAAGTTTTCAATCAGTTGGTTCTATAATAGCTCACAAAGGTCATAATCTACATTCTCCTTTAACATTTGATATGCTGCATATATGGCAGTTCCAGAGATAGAATTCTCCCTACTGGAGTGGTATATCTTATAGCCAATCACCATGGAAGCAAACTTCACACCCGTTTCTATAATGTCATTTATAGTCATAGCCCTCCTATCAAATTTTGCACTAGTTGCATCAGTAACAGTTTGTTTTTTCATAGATTTTAACATGAGTAATCCACCAGTTGCGTTTAACCCAGTCACAATTCTGATAACATCCTTGGTGATTTTGAATGGTTTTAACAACCAAATAAATTCATCATGAATCTGACTCAAAATATACCAGACCCATTCATCTTCATCAAATGTTGGAAACCCCATAATCTAAGTAAAATGTTTATTCTATAGTACCTTATACTCGGGTTTAAGTTCCTAATTTTCATCCCTGAGATGATTCTCAAACAAGTATACATACCTTGAATGTCCAAACTCATTTATATTTGCATGAATATAAACCCTAATATCTTCAACATGCAGTACACCATACGAAACACTCAAAAAAGCACCTAACAGGTCAACTTCTTAAATTTGGGTAGAGACCTTTCAGTAATGTCAATAACATGAGGAGTAGCCATCTCAACAGATTTTAGATTCAAAACTTTACAGAGAAGTACCTTTTTCTTCTTTGAGGTTAGGGTTGATCAATTACCGGTTGAATTCACTCTTTGTGCTTTAATCTTTAGATTTTGCAGCTCAGATGCTCTTCTTCTTGTTTCTTTCGAATACAAAGTGATTCGAATGCATGACCAAGTGACCTTTTATCCTTTGTAAAACCTAATTTGGCATTGTAATCAATGTGTTGCCCTAACTTTGTCCAATTACTCTAATTTTGACAGTTCTTCATGAATCACTCTGCAAGTTTTCATATCAACATCCTTTCTTCCAGAAATCCTTCCAAAGGTTCTAAACCAATTTAAGATATTCTCTTTTATTGTGTCAAATTCAGGCACCCACTTACTGACTAGGGGAATTTGATGTTGAATGCAACTCCCCCTGAGCCAGAGCTCCTGACTTAATTCCTGGAGGAATTGTCAGCACCGGATTCTGGTATGGACCCATCACAATTGATTATTGTATCTTTCTTTACCCAAGTCTTGTTCATTTCTCTCCATATCTCATTCACATCAATTTTTCTTTTGCCTTTGTCTTGTCTCTGCTCATCCAGTTTTCTATTTACTAGACCTCTTCTTCCATTGTTCCTACTTCTACAGAATCTTGTAATATGACCAGATTTATTGCAATTAAAGCACACAACATTTCCTTCCTTGTGAACTTGATTTCCTCTTGATCTGCACTAATTAGCCATGTTTCCAAACCCATTGCAAACAAAATAGTAACCATTGAAAGAATTGCCAATTCCTCTATTGTTAGCATTATTCATTATCATACATACTTCTACATTCATTTGATCTATGACCATACCTCTTACACTTGAAGCATTGACCAGAGAAGGATGGACCATTTAATTTACTCTGATTCTACACTGAGTAACTCTATGACCAAATTTATTGCAATTGAAACAATTTCCATTGAATGATAGATATCTTTGAGCATTAGGTTGTCTTAATGGAGGTTTTCTAGTTCTGTTTCTCCCATTCCTTGGTTGAAGATTTCTTTGTACAGATCTGGAGCTTTCTCCATTTTCATATCCAAGATCATGCTTGTCATCACCTTTTTTTGTTCTTTAATTAGTGCTTCAAGTTTAGCTGAGCTTATCTTAAACTTCTCCTTATACTCATTTGCAATTTCTAGATCATGTTTGAGAGTGATAATTTGTCTCTCAAGTTCTCTCTCATTGTTTCTTCTTTCTTGTAGATTAGATTGTAGAAGACCAGCTATTGCATCCAATCTGTAGCATTCTTTAGTTCTCTCTTTTATATTTTGATTCATCTCTTCTTCAAATTTCTTCCTATTTTCAATTTCCTTGGTTAGTCTCATCACTCTAGATTCCATCTCATGTTTTAGGACAACTTCTTTAGGTAACTTTTCACATTCCTTTGTCTTCTCTTTCAGGGCCTTGTCTTCATAGTGATTTCCCAGTTGAAGAGGTTGCTCATTTCTTTTTACATTGGATTTGCTCAAATTTTCTTTTAAAAGCCTAATGAAGACTTCAGCCTTTTTGAGGTTGTCATGCAGCTCTTGGGCTTCTGCTTTGGACTTCTCAAGATCTTCTAGGGTGAGATTATGTTTCCCTTGAAGGTTATATTCATCCATTTTTCTACCTTCCCAGATCTTCCTTAACCTATTAAACTTTTATAAAGGAACCTTGCTCTGATACCAATTGTTGCAATTAGTCTAGACAACTATGAAGGGGGGTGAATCAGTTGTCACACAATTTAAACTTTTCTTCCTTTAATCTTCTTTTACAACTTACAATCAAATAAACATTAAAGCATGAATCAATAACATATGAGCAAAATCATAAATAACACACTTGACACCATGATTTTTAGCATGGAAATATGGTTAAGGGAAAAACCACGGTGGAGGTTAATCCACAAAAAATAATACCCTGTTAAAAGTATTTTTACAAATGAGAATGCACATGCATTCGAGCTCACTGCCTAGAGCTCACTGCTCAAATAGAGGCTCACTACCTACAAATGATTACAAGAGAATAACAAAGATTTTGAACTGATGAGAAACATCTACTAATGCATGAAATCAGTTCCAGTTAAGCACAAAACACCGATCTTACACATTTCATCTTCACTCTGCCCTGTTTACTGCTCTACCTTCATCTGAATCTTAGATCTCTACTTTTTCTGCCTTTACTCCATGTTCACAACACACACACACCAAAATCATCCAAATCCATCGGCCATATATATTCCCATCCTGATCTTTAATTACTTTTCAGTCGGCTTCAAGAACACTTGAAACTTTATTGAATACTCTACTCTGTCAGCTAGATCCATGCATAACTTGAGACGCGGACCAAAAATTACACTCACAAATCATTAGTTAGGTCGGCTACTATCACTGATCAACACAACTTGTCCAACCAACAACTTCCATACATCTATAACCAAGATCAATTACATTGTCAGCCTATTCTTTTTTTGTCTATTCTGTCAAACTATTAACCCAATACTCAAATGCTAATAACTATTGACTCTTCCATCAAGGGAGGCCAAAATTTTGTATTTAGATTTCCTGATAATGCTTATGACTCCCTTAGATCCACAGGAAACTCTGATCTACTCCCAAGGAGATCTTGACCAAGATACCAGATCCTGTCACACACTCTGTTCTTGACTTCCCAGACTTAGAAGGATCTTCAATTTGATTTCTAGTCTGGGTAAATTATGTAATGTGGATATGTAGAGAGACTTAGTTACCATCAATGACAACACTTATCATGCCTAGCAGTGTCTCTTACCAACATATCTTTTATTATGTATACCATGAACTGATTTAAAACATAGTCTATTATAAGGACATTTGTGTGTAATGACTAAACTCTTTGTGTAGTAAGAACTATGATGAACTATAAATGCAAAATGTAAGACATGTACGGAAAATGTGGAAGCATAGACAAGGTAGATGAACTATAAAATCAAAAAAAGTGAGACAAATATAAACACAAAATATGTAAACCATACAATTGATATAAACATGTATGATAAAGCATGATAAAGTAATCCAAATATAATTAAGGAAAATGTAAATAACATGCATGTAAAGACTTGACATACCTAAAAACCAGAGATTTGAATGGAGAGAGCACCCAATTATGTAGTTTTTTTTTCTTCTTGCATCAAACTCCTCAACAATTTGAGTTTTTCACCACTTGCTTCCTTTTCAACATTAAATTGAATAACACTCAAAAAGAATTAGTAACAACAATACTATTAACCAATATATAATTTTAAATTCCTACAATTCAATCACAATTAACATTGCAACACTACAAAAATCAAAACTTGAATTGATATATATATCAAATTTGATGTGAAAACTATGTTATTTCCTCCTCCTTAAGTTGGCAAAGCACAAAAGTGTGGTGGAAAGTTCATGCAAAGGTGGTAGAATGTGAAAAATGTCCATGTGAACTTCCCAACAACATGAAAATGTTTTTTTTTTGTTGGAATACATGCATAAATGGAAGAAAATAGAGTATGTGGGCCTAGATCATGGGGGTCCAGGCCTTTTTAACATTTGTACAGCAATCCAAAATGTGCTCGCATTATAATGTGGGCACATTTTGGCTTGCTATAGAAAAATCCATATTATTCATTTCTCCATGTATTTCTTCTATCTCTCACCTCTCTATCTCTCACCTACCTCTCTCCCTCACATCTCTACCTCTATAACGCGAGCACAATTTGGATTGCTATTGAAAAATCCATATTATTCATTTCTCCATGTATTTCTTCTTTCTCTCACCTCTCTATCTCTCACCTATCTCTCCCCCTCACCTCTTTACCTCTCACCTATCTCTCCCCCTCAGCTCCCTAAGCCCTAAACCCTAAACCCCAATCCCTCAACCCTCAACCCTAATCTCTCAACCCTAAAAGCTATCCCTAAAGCCTCAACCCTCAACCCTAATCCTTCAAGGTCCTAAACCCTAATCTCTTTTCCCTAAACTCTAAACCCTATCCCTAAACCCTCAACCCTTAACCCTCAACCTTAATCCTTAACCCCTCAACCCTAAACCTTAATCACTCAACCCTAACTCCTAATCCCTCAACCCTCAACCCTAAACTCTAATCCCTCAACCCTAAACCCTAAATGCTATCCCTATTCCTAAACCCTCAACCCTCGACACTATACCTTAAACCGTAATCCATTATCCCTAATCCCTAAACCCTAATCCCTCAACCCTCAACCTTTAACCCTAAACCCTATCCCTAATCCCTCTATCCTCAACACTCTACCTTAACCCTAATCCATCGACCATTAACCCTAATCCCTTGGTGCAGGAGCACCCCTACAAGACAGGATATTGTCCGCATGACAGGACATTAGTCTATTTTTAGCATGTTTGACTTCATAATGTAATAAGGTCCATTGGACCAATGCATATGTATTAGATCAGCCTAGGAGAGTGTGTGCAGGTAGTTAGAGCTCGTGATCGGGTTGTCTGAGCTATTCTCTCCCAGCCGCTTGGAAGCTCCCAGCCGCTGGGAATCGAGTTGGTAGTACTCGTAGGATATTGCTATAAATAACTCAGATCAGTTAGGGTTTGATATCAGAGAATATCATAGAGAGAGAGTAGTAGTTGTGTTATGTTGTACTGGTGATTGAGTGAAATCTAGAGATCAGTCCAGACATTGTGAAATATTGTTCAGGACATTTGTGTTTCATCTAAATAAGATCTCATTAATTGCATTATCTGGTTTATCAGCCATTTATGTTTTGATTTCCGTTCTGATTACAAGTTGATGGATTCTTTCAACCCTTCCACCGGTTGATTCTGTGAATCGGTGGAATGGTCATGTATGATAGTTTAGTTTGCATTTTAGTTTTCTGTTTATGCATTTCATTGTTTGAGAGATCGATTGGTAGCATGCTATGAATCAACCTAGCATCCTCATGTGCTAGGTTTAGGAAGATAAACTGTTAAGTTTTGATCTGAAGGTGATCCGGCCCGATCATCAAGTTTTCTTTGTAAAATTGTGCGGTTTTGTGAGTTTGCATGCAACTGACGGATATACAGGGATCTGCATGTGCTTTTCCAGCCGGAGTGAATCGCATCGTCATCTGTGAGTATATTGCTATCCGGATCAGGTTATGAAGCTGATGAAGATTGTATGTTTCAAGTGCATCAGGATGATATAAGTTGGATATATACTCAGTGTGTATATCGTCATCAGAATCATCTTTCGGGTGTACCCATCATCCGCATATCGCTATCGTATGCGGGAGGAAAAATCATTTTTTTGGCTAAGGACCGGAAAGATCATCATCAGGATATTAAGAGATCACCCGGATATTCATTATCATGTTGCGGAGGATATAAGGATCTTATATCCGGGTGACATCATCATCAGGTGCATTGACATCATCATCAGGTGCATGTGACGTCATCGTCATCAGGATATTGCGAATCTCACCCTATGCAAGTTTATCCTGCTATCGTTAAGTGTTTTAGCATCGGCGTAAGTCATCGGCATAAAGTTTGGGTAACATCATCAGGATGTTTCAATATGACCGGATAAGTCATATCCTGATGCTGTTGTTTGAATAGTCGGATATCAGGGTGACGTAAGCATCGAAGGAGAGGTGCTTGAAGCTGTCGTCATCAGGATATATGGGAGCAACCGGATATTTTATATCCTGCTGATGAAGGTGATGTTGAACATCATGATGATGAAGATAGAGTTTGGCGTTAAGATGAACAGTGAACATCAGGAGGATGTTTGCGCTTGCCGAATATCATGATGCTCCTGACAGGTGAAAGGCGAAAGGCGATAAGGAAGTGAACAGTAGTTAGCAGGAGGATATTTCATGCTCGTTCGAAATATGATGATGCTGTCTGTGTAAGCAAGAAATATGATGATGATGATAAGCCAATAGGATTTTAACATGCTGGTTGTGTTAATGACTCCTCCTTTCCATTTGTAAGCTCCCGTTGCGTTTACCTCTGCATCATAGTGGTATCAGAGCAAAGGAAGGATCTTCTGGAAAAGATAAGGATATAGCAGGATGTCAGGTGACGAAGGAACATCTGAGATTCTGGCAAGGATGACCAACATTGAGTTGGCAGTTCTGGTGAAGAAACAGATTGCAGAAAGCAAGGCCGTGAAGGCTCAGAATCAGGAATTGAAGGATGAGTTAGCGAAGTTGAGAAACAGAGTAGGTTCTGGTAGAGAAGAAGATAGGGAAGAAGAAGAGATCCCTAGTTGGAACGAGGAGGTTGTTCCTGCAGACCAGAGACCACTGTTGAACGCCCTCAAGGCCATGGAGAGGAGAACCATGGATGTGAAACTGGATTTGCCAGTGTTTACAGGAAAGATGGAACCTGATTCAGTGATGGAGTGGATAGACTCCTTAAACAATTTCTTTGAAACAGAGGAGATACCAAAACAACAAAGGGTGAAAATAGCCCAGTCAAAAATGAAAGAAGATGCCTTGACATGGTGGAATTTCGTCCAAGATGATAGAATACAGGAAGGAAAGCGTAGAGTCACTACATGGAAGAAGATGATGGCATTAGTAAAGGAAGCTTATGTCCCATTGGATTACAATATCCAATTACACAAGAGGAAGCAAAACCTGAAGCAGAAGGAGCTAGATGTCAGCTCATATACAGAAGAATTCATGAAACTTTGTATGAAAACAAAGGTAAAGGAAAGTGAAGAAGAGAAGGTAGCCAGATACCTTAATGGATTGAGGTTCAACATTCAGGAAGATTTAAGTCTGCATAATCCAGATACAGTTCAGAAATGCTTTCAGTTGGCATTGAAAGTGGAAGAGAAGTTAAAGAGAAAACAAGAACAACACAATAGAGGAAGAGGAAGACAACAAAGGGGTGGAAAAGGTCCTTTTAGAGGTAGAGGACATGGACATGGATATCAAGGAGAATCTAGTCATGACAATAGTAAGGGAAACAATAGTCAGAACCAGAGGGAAAACTATAGTCAGCAAGGAAACTTCAGGGGTAGAAGACCTTTCAGAGGAAGATCCCAGGGCAGAGGATCCATCAGATATTATAACTGTAACAAAGAAGGCCATATAGCCAGCAGATGTCCAGAAAAGGCCACAAGCTCAATAGGAGAAAGGAGAACAAATCTGATCCAAGAACCTGATAATCAAAGTATGACAGGCTCTAATGCTTTTCAGAGTGTGAATGCTCCTGATAATTTTGGATACCCAGAAAGTGGAGAGTCTCTAATGATGAGAAGAACAATGACTACCATGAAGGTACCTGACAAAGAATCCCCTCAAAGAAAGTCTCTTTTCAGGACTATTTGCAAAGCAGGAGGTAAGGCATGTAAAGTTTTGATTGATTCTGGTTCTACTGAAAATTTTGTGTCTGAAGAAATGGTGACAAAGCTTAAGCTTAAGAGATTGCCTCACCCATCCCCATATAAAGTCTCATGGCTTACCCAAGGTCAGCAAACAACTGTAGAAGAGCAGGCTTGGGTAGAATTTCAGATTGGAGCATATAAGGATAAGTTGTTGTTTGATATTACCACGATGGATGCTTGCAATCTTTTATTTGGTAGACCATGGCAGTATGATTTGAAGGCACAACATGATGGTGTTAGAAACATCTATACAATCACTAAAGATGGTAAGGATATAAAGTTACTACCATTAACAGAGAAGGAGGAGAAATCTAAAGGAAAAGAGGTGAAGGTAATGCTGATGGAAGGTAAACAGTTCATGAAAGAAGTAGCAGCAGAAGGTGCAGTTGCATATGCCCTCATCCCATGTATGAGGGTGAATAAAGAACAGCAGCAAGAAGTCAAGGAAGAGAAGAAGCAAAGGTTCATAGACCCAGCTATCCAAGAGCTATTGGATAAGTACAAAGGTATCATCTTAGAGGGAATGCCAAGATCCCTACCACCTGTCAGAGATATTAGCCACTGCATAGACTTAATTCCAGGATCAACACTTCCAAACAAAGCAGCCTATAAGCTAACTCCAGAACAGAATGCAGAAGTAGCCAGACAAATTGAAGAATTATTGGATTCAAGTCTGATTGGGAAAAGTTTAAGTCCATGTGCAGTACAAGCTATACTAGCACCAAAGAAGGAAGGTACTTGGAGGCTTTGCACAGATTCTAGAGCTATTAACAAGATCACAATCAGATATAGGTTTCCAATCCCTAGGATAGAGGATTTACTTGACTGTTTGGGAAGTGCTAAGTATTTTACAAAAATAGATCTAAAGAGTGGATATCATCATATCAAAATTAGACCAGGAGATGAATGGAAAACAGCATTCAAAACAAATGAAGGGTTATATGAGTGGAAGGTTATGCCGTTTGGTTTATCTAATGCACCTAGTACTTTTATGAGGTTGATGAATGAGGTTTTGAAAGAGTTCATTGGTAAGTTTGTCATAGTATATCTAGATGACATTCTGATTTTCAGCAACACAAAAGAAGAATATCTCAGACACATAGATTTGGTTCTTAAGAGGTTACATGAAGAGCAGCTGATGATAAATTTAGACAAGTGTTTGTTCATGCAAGAGAAGATCACATATTTGGGTTTTGTCATTTCACAAGGAAAGTTACAAATGGATAAGGAGAAGGTAAGTGCCATATTGTCTTGGCCAACCCCAAAGACTATGAATGATGTCAGAAGTTTCCATGGGTTAGCAACCTTCTACAGGAAGTTTATAAGAGGGTTTAGTCATATTTATGCACCCATGCTTGATACCATCAAAGGAGGACAGAAGTGCAGATTTGTTTGGACTCAAAGAGCAGATGATTCTTTTGAAACATTGAAGAAGAAGGTGGCACAGCAGCCAGTCCTTGCACTTCCAGACTTTAACAAAATCTTTCAGGTGGAATGTGATGCCAGTCACATGGCCATTGGAGCAGTACTCAGCCAAGAAGGTAGACCTATTGCATTTTTCAGTGAGAAGCTCAATGATGCTAAAAAGAGGTATTCCTCATATGATTTGGAAATGTATGCTTTAGTCCAGTCACTCAAGAAATGGAGGCATTACTTGATGCCAAAGGAATTCATAGTATTCACAGATAACCAGGCTCTGAGTTTCATAAACAACCAGGAAAAGCTGAACCACAGACACATGAAATGGGTAGAAACCTTACAAGCTTTTACTTTTACATTGAAGCATCAGAAAGGAGTCAAGAATAAAGTTGCAGATGCTTTGAGCAGGAGAGTTCTAACAGTCAACCAGATTCAGTTAGAAAGTGTTGGCATTGATTCACTAAAGACCATGTATGAGACTGATGAAGATTTTGGAGAGATATATCATGTATGTACTTCTTTTGGAGAGAAATATCATGCTGAATTCTCTGAATTTTTGATTCAGGATGGATTGTTATTCAAAGGTGGACAGTTATGTATTCCAAGGTGTTCTATGAGGTTAAACATCATTAAGGAGAAACATTGTGGAGCTATGGCAGGTCATTTTGGTCTAGATAAGACTCTTGATCTTATCCGAAGGCATTACTTTTGGCCTAAGTTACAATCAGATGTCAGAAAATTTGTAGAGACATGTGTGATATGTCAGAAAGCTAAAGGCAGGTCGACTAATGTAGGTTTATATCAGCCCTTACCCATTCCTTCCAGACCATGGGAAAGCATAAGTATGGATTTTGTCTTAGGTTTACCAAGGACAAGGAAAGGGTTTGACAGTGTTTTTGTTGTAGTGGATAGATTCAGCAAAATGGCACATTTCTTGCCATGCAAAACCACTGCTGATGCTTCATACATTGCAGATTTATTTTTCAGGGAGATTGTCAGAATCCATGGATTGCCATTGAGTATAGTGTCAGATAGGGATGTGAAGTTTATTGGTCACTTCTGGAGAACTCTTTGGAAGAAACTTGGAACAAATTTGTCTTTTTCCTCTGCATATCATCCTCAAACGGATGGACAGACTGAAGTAGTGAACCGTTCCTTAGGAAATTTGCTTAGATGTTTGACAAAACAACATGGAGAAAAGTGGGATAATATTCTATCTCAAGCTAAATTTTCATATAATGATACTGTCAATAGGAGCACAGGGAAATCACCTTTCCAGATAGTTTATGGTATGCATCCAAGAGGAATTTTGGAATTGAGAGATCTACCTACAGTAGACCCTGTTAGTGCAGAAGGTGAAGCTTTTGCAGAAGCCATCAAAGAGGTTCATGATCAAGTCAAGACCCAACTGCAACAAACCACCTTGAAGTATAAGGAATATGCTGATAAAAAGAAGAAGGATGTACAGTTTGATGTTGGAGATTTGGTATGGGTTCATTTGAAGAAGGACAGACTTCCTAAGGGAAAATATACTAAACTTATGCAAAGAAAAGTTGGACCATGTCAGATCTTGCACAAGCATGGACAAAATGCTTATGAGATACAACTCCCACCTGATCTTGGTTTGTCCCCTATATTCAATGTATGTGATTTAACTCCATACAAGTCTTATCCAGATGCAGATCAGGAACTCCTCCAGGATACAGTCCATGATAACATTCCCAAGCATGATCCTCCACAGTTGCAGAAGGTTTTGGACACCAGAGTGGTCAGACAGACCCGGAACAACCAGTACTTGGAGTATCTCGTCTCTTGGAAGGGAAAACCGAATTCTGAAGCAGTCTGGATGACTGAAGAGCAGATCCAGAAACATGGTGCAGATCTTCATACTCTCATCTCAAGTGGACTTGAGATTTCTTCTTCTGGGGAGTATGGTGCAGGAGCACCCCTACAAGACAAGATATTGTCCGCATGACAGGACATTAGTCTATTTTTAGCATGTTTGACCTCATAATGTAATAAGGTCCATTGGACCAATGCATATGTATTAGATCAGCCTAGGAGAGTGTGTGCAGGTAGTTAGAGCTCGTGATCGGGTTGTCTGAGCTGTTCTCTCCCAGCCGCTTGGAAGCTCCCAGCCGCTGGGAATCGAGTTGGTAGTACTCGTAGGATATTGCTATAAATAACTCAGATCAGTTAGGGTTTGATATTAGAGAATATCATAGAGAGAGAGTAGTAGTTGTGTTATGTTGTACTGGTGATTGAGTGAAATCCAGAGATCAGTCCAGACATTATGAAATATTGTTCAGGACATTTGTGTTTCATCTAAATAAGATCTCATTAATTGCATTATCTGGTTTATCAGCCATTTATGTTTTGATTTCCATTTTGATTACAAGTTGATGGATTCTTTCAACCCTTCCACCGGTTGATTCTATGAATCGGTGGAATGGTCATGTATGATAGTTTAGTTTGCATTTTAGTTTTCTGTTTATGCATTTCATTGTTTGAGAGATCGATTGGTAGCATGCTATGAATCAACCTAGCATCCTCATGTGCTAGGTTTAGGAAGATAAACTATTAAGTTTTGATCTGAAGGTGATCCAGCCTGATCATCATGTTTTCTTTGTAAAATTGTGCGGTTCTGTGAGTTTGCATGCAACTGACGGATATACAGGGATCTGCATGTGCTTTTCCAGCCGGAGTGAATCGTATCATCATCTGCGAGTATATCGCTATCCAGATCGGGTTATGAAGCTGATGAAGATTGTATGTTTCAAGTGCATCAGGATGATATAAGTTGGATATATACTCAGTGTGTATATCGTCATCAGGATCATCTTTCGGGTGTACCCATCATCCGCATATCGCTATCGTATGCGGGAGGAAAAATCATTTTTTTGGCTAAGGACCGGAAAGATCATCATCAGGATATTAAGAGATCACCCAGATATTCATTATCATGTTGCGGAGGATATAAGGATCTTATATCCGAGTGACATCATCATCAGGTGCATTGACATCATCATCAGGTGCATATGACGTCATCGTCATCAGGATATTGCGAATATCACCCTATGCAAGTTTATCCTGCTGTCGTTAAGTGTTTTAGCATCGGCGTAAGTCATCGGCATAAAGTTTCGGTAACATCATTAGGATGTTTCAATATGACCGGATAAGTCATATCCTGATGCTGTTGTTTGAATAGTCGGATATCAGGGTGACGTAAGCATCGAAGGAGAGGTGCTTGAAGCTGTCGTCATCAGGATATATGGGAGCAACCAGATATTTTATATCCTGCTGATGAAGGTGATGTTGAACATCATGATGATGAAGATAGAGTTTGGCGGTAAGATGAACAGTGAACATCAGGAGGATGTTTGCACTTGCTGAATATCATGATGCTCCTGACAGGCGAAAGGCGAAAGGCGATAAGGAAGTGAACAGTAGTTAGCAGGAGGATATTTCATGCTCGTTCGAAATATGATGATGCTGTCTGTGTTAGCAAGAAATATGATGATGATGATAAGCCGATAGGATTTTAACATGCTGGTTGTGTTAATGACTCCTCCTTTCCATTTGTAAGCTCCTGTTGCGTTTACCTCTGCATCATCCCTCAACCCTAAACATTATCCCTAAACCCTCAACCATCAACCCTAAACCTTAAACCTTAATCCCTCAACTCTCAACCCTAATTCCTTATCCCTAAACCCTAAACCCTAATCCCTCAACCCTAAACTCTAAATGATATCCCTATTCCAAAACCCTCAATCCTCAACACTATACCTTAAACCCTAATCCATTATCCCTAAACCCTCAACCCTCAACCCTATTCCCTCAACCCTAAACCCTATCCCTAATCCCTCTACCCTCAACACTCTACCTTAACCCTAATTCATCATCCATCAACCCTAATACCTCAACCCTAAACACTATCCCTAAACCTTCAACCCTTAACCCTTAACCTTAAACCCTTAATCCATCAACCCTAAACCTTAATCCCTCAACTCTCAACCCTAATTCCTTATCCCTAAACCCCAAACCCTAATCCCTCAACCCTAAACCCTAAATGCTATCCCTATTCCTAAACCCTCAACCCTCCACACTGTACCTTAAACCCTAATCCCTTATCCATAAACCCTGAACCCTAAACCCTAATCCCTCAAGCTTAAACCTTCAACCCTAAACCCTATCCCTAATCCCTCTACCCTCAACACTCTACCTTAACCCTAATCCCTCAACCCTAAATGAAATCCCTAAACTCTCAACCCTCAACCTTAAACCTTAATCCCTCAACCCTAAACCTTAATCCCTCAACTCTCAAACCTAATTCCTTATCCCTAAACCCTAAACCCTAATCCCTCAACCCTAAACCCTAAACACTATCCCTATTCCTAAACCCTCAACCATTAACACTATACATTAAACCCTAATCCCTTATCCCTAAACCCTCAACCCTAAACCCTAATCCCTCAACCCTAAACCTTCAACCCTAAACCCTATCTCTAATTCCTCTACCCTCAACATTATACCTTAATCCTAATCCATTGACCATCAACCCTAAACCCTAAACGCTATCCCTATTCTTAAACCCTCAACCCTTGACACTATACCTTAAACCCTAATCCCTTATCCCTAAACCCTCAACCCTAAACCCTAATCCTTCAACCCTAAACCTTCAACCCTAAACCCTATCCCTAATCCCTCTACCCTCAACACTCTACCTTAACCCTAATCCATTGACCATCAACCCTAATCCTTCAACCCTAAATGCTATCCCTAAATGCTATCCCTAAACCCTCAACCTTAAACCTTAATTCCTCAACCCTAAACGCTATCCCTAAACTCTCAACCCTAATTCCTTACCCCTAAACACTATCCCTATTCCTAAACCCTCAACCCTCAACATTATACCTTAAACCCTAATCCCTTATCCCTAAACCCTCAACCCTAAACCCTAATCCCTCAACCCTAAACCCTATCCATAATCCCTCTACCCTCAACACTCTACCTTAACCCTAATCCATCGACCATTAACCCTAATCCCTCAACCATTAACCCTAATCCCTCAACCCTAAACATTATCCCTAAACCCTCAACCCTCAACCTTAAACCTTAATCCCTCAACCTTAAACCTTAACCCGTCAACTCTCAACCCTAATTCCTTATCCCTAAACCCTAAACTCTAATACCTCAACCCTAAACCCTAAACACTATCCCTATTCCTAAACCCTCAACCCTCGACACTATACCTTAAACCCTAATACCTTATCCGTAAACCCTAATCCCTCAACTCTCGACCCTATCCCTAATCCCTCTACCCTCAATAGTCTACCTTAACCCTTATCCCTTGATCCTCAACCATAATCCCTCAACCGTAAACACTATCCCTGAAGACTCAATCCTAAACCCTAATCCCTCAAAGTCCTAAACCCCAATCCCTTATCCTTAAACTCTAAACCCTATCCCTAAACCATCAACCCTCAACCTTAAACCTTAATCCATCAACCCTCAACCCTAATTTCTTATCCCTAAATCCTAAACCCTAATCCATCAACCCTAAACCCTAAATGCTATCCCTATTCCTAAACCCTCAACCCATGACACTATACCTTAAACCCTAATCCATTATCCCTAAGCCCTCAACCCTAAACTCTAATCCCTCAACCCTAAACCCTATCCCTAATCCCTCTACCCTAAACACTCTACCTTAACCCTAATCCATTGATCATCAACCCTAATCCATCAACCCTAAATGTTATTCCTAAACCCTCAACCCTCAACCTTAAGCCTTAATCCCTCAACCCTAGACCTTAATCCCTTAACTCTCGACCCTAATTCGTTATCCCTAAACCCTAAACCCTAATCCCTCAACCCTAAACCCTAAACTCTATCCCTATTCCCAAACCCTCGACACTATACCTTAAACCCTAATCACTTATCCCTAGTCCCTCAACCCTAAACCCTAATCCCTCAACCCTAAACCCTATCCCTAATCCCTCTACCCTCAACACTCTACCTTAACCCTAATCCATCAACCATCAACCCTAATCTCTCAACTGTAAACGCTATCCTTAAAGCCTCAACCCTAAACCCTAATCCCTCAAGGTCCAAAACCCTAATCCCTTATCCCTAGACTCTAAACCCTATCCCTAAACCCTCAACCCTCAACCTTAAACCTTAATCCCTCAATCCTAAACCTTAATCCCTCAACCCTCAACCCTAATTCCTTATCCCTAAACCCTAAACCCTTACATCCCTCAACTCTAAACCCTAAACACTATCCCTATTCCTAAACACTCAACCCTCGACACTATACCTTAAACCCTAATCCTTTATCCCTAAGCCCTTAACCTCAAACCTTAATCCCTCAACCCTAAACCTTCAACCCTAAACCCTATCCCTATTCCCTCTACCCTCAACACTCTACCCTAACCCTAATCCCTTGACCCTCAATCCTAATCCCTCAACCTTAAATGCTATCCCTAAAGCCTCAACCCTAAACCCTAATCCCTCAAGGTCCTAAACCCTAATCCCTTATCTGTAAACTCTAAACCCTATCCCTAAACTGTCAACCCTCAACCCTCAACCTTAAACCTTAATCCCTCAACCCTAAACCTTAATCCCTCAACCATGAACCCTAATTCCTTATCCCTAAACCCTAAACCCTAATCCTTAATCCCTAAACCCTAAACACTATCCTATTCCTAAACCTTCAACCCTCGACACTATACCTTAAACCCTAATCCCTTATCCCTAAACCCTCAACCATAAGCCCTAATCCCGCAACCCTAAACCTTCAACCCTAAACTCTCTCCCTAATCCCTCTACCCTCAAAACTCTACCTTAACCCTAATCCCTCGACCCTCAACCCTAAATGATATGGACCTAAAGCCTCAACCCTAAACCCTAATCCCTTAAGGTTCTAAACCCTAATCCCTTATCCCTAGACTCTAAACCCTATCCCTAAACCCTGAACCCTGAACCCTGAACCCTAATCCCTTAACCCTAAACCCTAATCCCTCTTGACCTTAAACCCTTAACCCTTATCCACCCCTCTCCTCCCCTATCTGCCTCACCCCCATCTCTACCCTCCTCTACCCTAGACACTATACCTTAAACCCTAATCCTTTAACCCGCATCCCTAAAGCCTCAACCCTCAACCCTTAAACCTCAACCCTCAACTGTCAACCATCAACCCTCTACCCTCTACCCTCTACCCTCTACTCTCTACCCTCTACCTATTACTTAATCCCTAATCCCTCAACCCTCAACCTTGTATGTTAAACCCTAAACCCAAAAACCTCAACCCTCAACCCTAAAAACTCTATGGGCTTAGGTCCTTATATACCCTAAACCCAAAATACTTACATACATACATACAAGCATACATACATACATACATACATATATACATATATACAAGCATTCATACATACATACATATATGCATACATACATACAAGTATACATACATACATATAGGCATACATACATATATCAATACATACATAGATACATACATACATACATACATGCTTTATAACCTTGAACATAAAACATTCCAAGGGAGACATAACACGAGCAAGTTATAACACGCTCGCGTTATATTTTCCTTTGGGATTTGCTTTGGATTTCCAACCCAAAGGCTTGGAGTGCCTTCCCAATGTCCAAAGACATGTTTTGTATATTCTACAGGATTTTACATAATTTCATTCGTGCTAACCCTCAGATTTGCACATGTTTCAAGGTCGAACAAATTGAACACCTGGGTAATGTTAGGCTTTCTTTGAGCTATTTAACGATGTAAGTTTTTTCACATTTTGACAATGTTAAGCCTTTCATCTTTAATTTCTTTTGTTTGTGTGTCTGTTTTTGGGCAAAAAACTAGTGTTTGGTCTTTTTTTCATTGTAAATTAACCGTTCATTGAAATTTAAAAAAATACATTATTAGAAACTAGACTCCATTCTACACATATTAAAAAAATAATTTTCAATTAGTTTTCAAAATTTATAGGGGTAGCATGGCCAAAATTCTATTTTTCAGGATGTGTCCACTTTGAAATTATTAAAAAATCTAATATTCATTAAAAAAAATTTAGAAAAATCGGGCATAAACTACATGTTGTTAGCTAATTTCTCACCGAAGCGATTTTAAAAATACCAAAAAAAAGTTAACCTTTTGAGGGAGCCACAAAACATGTTATGTTGTGTTTTTTTTACAGAAATGACATCAATTTATGTGGCTCCCTCTTTTGAACCCCTTAATCTATATCATTTTCAAAAAAAAAAAATAGTAGTTTAGAAAGTAGACTAGGAGAACTATGAACATTGTTTTTGTTGCATCTTAAAAATTTGATTGTAACTATGCTCAATTTCTCATCCAAGGCCAACATTTCCTGGTTTCAGAAAAAAAGTGGCCACTTAAGACCCCTTTTTGGCCCCCCATCTTCCTGCACTTACCCAATAGAAAAAAAATTATATCATCTTGACATGGAATCTCTTCTCTAGTGCATCATATTTTTTTTTATTCTTTAATAAACTTTAGTATTTTTTCTTGATAAGACAACCAACCTTATATTTTGGTACTGATGACCTACTTTTAGTAAAAATAAAAAATAAAATATAAACAATAATTAAACTATTAAAAAAATCACATTTTTGAAAACTACACTTACAAATCTACAAAAGGGTGTTTTTAGATTTTTTTTAAAATATTTACATGAGTAGGAGTTGTTGAAATGTCAACTTTTTTGAACAATTTAGTTTTTTGGTAAATTGGCCCCCAAGTGGTACTACATATGTATTTAGTGGACACTTCTAGTTGGAGAAGTTGTGGCCCATATCTAAGTTAGCTAGAATAAATCTCACTAGACCATGTGTTTGACAAAAAGTTACTTTTAGTTGGAAATGTTTAAATTCACTTGTGCTAATAAGTTGGCCAAAAGTGTGACACAATTCTATACTTTTACCTAGTTGGAGCGCTCCATCTTGGGAAAGTCAAACTTACAAGTTATGATGGATGTAAGGAGGTTGTATGCATGTTGAACAAGTGTTCTAAGGCATTGGAAATCAACCATGAGGCCAATTTGGATGCCCACCTCTAGAAGCTTCCCATGTTGGCCTTGTAAACTCTATAAATGCGGGTGCTTGGAGTTGGAGTTAAAAAGTTGATTTGTAGGTACTGTTATGCTATCAGAATTGCTCCATAATACTACTATAGTGGTGAACTCTTGAAAGAGATTGGCTCTATGATTGTATTGTAACTATCATTTGACTACTGAATAATACATTGGGTTGTGCTTTGGAGTGTGGGGTTTTTACCCGAAAAGGTTTTCCCCACATACATCTTATGTTATGGTATTGCTGATTTGATTTTTATGTTTGTGTTTCTTCTTCATGTTAACTAGAAAGATTAAAAATTTGTATAACTCTCCCCTCATTAGTTCGGTGTAGGTAGCTATTCCACGTACCTTGCTTCCTTTCAGTTGGTATCAGAGCCTGGCTAGTTTTGGTTCTAGTTGTTGGGTAGAGGGTTTTTTGTACTGATCTTCGATTGAGTAGGAGCTTGTGCAGAGTATTTTATGATCTTGTTGCAGGAAGGAGATGACAAGCACATCCTAAAGAATAGAGTTGGAAAAGTTTAATGGAAATAATTTCAAGTTGTGAAAACTCAATATGGAGGACATGCTTGTAGATCAAGATTTATGGTAAGCCATATCTAGTGTAAAACCAATGGCAATGTTTCAAGTAGACTGGGATCTCAAAGATCAAAAAGCCAAGGGTCTTGTGAGACTCTGTTTGGTTGACTCCATCATGTTAAATGTTCATGAAGAGGCTATGACTGTAAGTCTATGGAAGAAGTTTGGATAAATTTATCAGGCCAAGTCCCTGGTAAGTAAGTTATTCCTGAGAAAGAAGTTGTACTCTCTGAAGATGGAGTTAGAGGATTTGTTGCAAATCATTTGAATGCCTTTAACATGCTAGTTGCTCAATTGAACTTCATTGGTGTGAAGATGGAGGAGGAGGACCGATTTATGACCTTGCTTTGTTCTTTACCAGACTCATGGGACCACCTTGTGATGGCCATTGGGAGTACTACCACTAAGTTCAAGATGGATGAGGTCGTTGTATCGTTACTTTCTGAAGAGATGCGAAGAAAAACTTCAGAAATAACTAAGGAGGCTTTTGGGATTTGTGGTAGACCCATAGAAAAAGGGAAGAAGAAGGACAAGAAAGTAGAAAAGGGTAGATCCAAATCCCATGGGAGATCTATGTCTCTTGGAAAATCCAAGGAACTATGTTGGAATTGCAGAAAACCTGAGCACTTCCAAAAGGAGTGTAAGGAGGAGAAAAAGAAGAAAAAGAAGAACTTCTCTGATTCAAATTCTGACAAATCCCATGATGATGGTGATGCTTTTGTTGTTTCCTTGGCCACCCATGCATCGAAAGATGTGTGGTTGATAGATTCTGGTACTTCTTTCCACATTACCTCACATCGGGGTTGGTTTACAGAGTATGAAGAATTTGATGGTGGGAAGGTGTACTTGGGTGATGACTCTCACTAGAAGATTGTTGGTCATTGAAGAGTCTTGATTCGATTCCCTGATGGATGAGTGAAGGGGATCAATGGTGTTTTACATATCCCTAGTTTGGCATGGAACCTTCTTTCTATAAGTAAGTTGAATGATGTGGGTGTGCAGGTTGTCTTCTCGAATGGAGGATGCAAGATGATGAGAGGAGCTATGGTGCTTACTAAGGGTACTCGGAGAGGTACTATGTTTTAGTTGGATGTACGCACTATTTAATGCAATAGTTCTTTTGTTTCAAAAAAGAGAGCTTTAGATTCTTCATCCTTACCATTGGAACCAACAACGAAGAAGTGTGTTGCATCTACTTTCGATGGTTGTGCTTTCTGGGTACCTAAGGGTGTTCATGCTTTGGAGATGAAACTTCCTGCTAAGAAGACAATGTTGTGGCATCAGAGACTTGGTCACATTGGTGAGAAGGGTCTTAAAGCCTTGAAAAATAAAAACCTCTTCGAGGGGTTAAATGATTGTAATCTCGAGTTTAATTTTTATGAAAATTGTGTATATGGAAAACAAAATCGTGTTCAGTTTTACTCTAGTTCTCACAAATCTTCTGAGGTGTTGGATCTAATTCATTTTGATGTGTTTGGTCATGTGAATGTTCCTTTGATTTCTAAATCTTTATATTTGGTATCATTCATTGATGATTACAGTAGATGAACATGGGTTTATTTCCTTAGAAGAAAATTTGAAGTTTTTATTTAGTTCAAAGAGTTTAAAGCTTTTGTAGAGAATCAAACTAGTAAAAGGATTAAGTGTTTAAGGACTGACAATGGTGGTGAGTTTTCTTAGGTAGATTTTGAGAAGTTCTGTAAAGAACATGGGATTGAAATACATAAGACAACACCGTACACCCCTCAAAAAAATGGAGTTGTAGAGAGGATGAACATGACGTTGCTGGAGAGGGCTAGGAGTATTCTTAGTGGAGATAGCCTCGAATAGAAGTTTTGGACTAAAGATGTAGCCACTATCTACTACTTGATTAACAGGTCTCCTACTTCAGCACTTGTTGATAAGACACCCATGGAGGTGTGGTCTGGTAAAAATCCTTCATTGATATATCTTCGAGTATTTGGTTGTGAGGCATATGCACATTTGCCTAAGGAAAAGAGGTCAAAATTAGAGAATAAGGCAGTTAAGTGTATCTTCATTGGCTATGGTGTCAGTGTGAAAGGGTACAAGCTTTGGGATCATGTGGCCAAGAAAGTCTTGTATAGAAGAAGCATTATTTTTAGAGAAGTAACTCCTCCTGTTGTTCTATAGCTAGTTCTAAGAGAATGAAAAGAAAGAAGATGTGGTTAAGTTTCCTTCTACCCCTGAGAATACTAAACTGAAAGCTCCTATTGGACCTGATCATTAGGAGAGCTCTAGCATCTCTAAAAGTTTAGAAGAAGAAGAAGAACCTCAACCTCATCTTTTGAGGTCTACATGGATTAGGAGGAAACCTGAGAGGTTTGGTTATTCATTGCTTGATTTTAGTTGTATTTTTGCCTTGATTTCTAACACTGATGAGCCTAGAACTATGAAAAAGGCTATGGGTATGCAAGATGTAAGTTCCTAGAAGGAGGCCATGGAAGAGTAGATGGCTTCTTTGGAAAATAATAATACTTGGGACTTCATACCTTTGCTTGAAGGAGGGAAACCTGTTGGATGCAAATGGGTGTTCAAAAAGAAGTTTGGTGCAGATGGTAGTGTTGAGAAATATAAGGCTAGATTGGTTGTGAATGGGTATTCTCATGTGGAGGGAATTGACTATGGTGAGATTTTCTCTCCTGTTGCAAAGATGACATCTATTTGATTCCTATTATCTCTTGTAGCAGCGTATGATCTAGAAGTGGAATAGATGGATGTGAAGACAACATTCCTTCATGGTGACTTGGAGGAGGAAATCTATATGTCACAGCCAAAACACTACATGGTGAAAGGTAAAGAAAATCTAGTTTACAAGTTGAAAAAGTCTTTGTATGGTTTCAAATAGTCTCCTAGAATGTGGTAGTAGAAGTTTGATGCCGTTGTGTTGAGTATTAGATTTCTAAGATCGAAATCATATCATTGTGTTTATTACAAGTTTGCCAATGATCGCATTCTCATTATTGCATTGTATGTTGATTATATGTTACTCATTGGGAATGGTAAAAGTTTGATTTATAATTTAAAGTCTCAGTTGTCATCACAGTTTGAGATAAAAAATCTAGGGGCAACTCAGTACATTCTGGGGATGGAGATCAGAAGAGATAGAGCAAGTATAAAACTTTGGTTAGGCCAAAGTAAGTATGTTAACATTGTGTTGAAGACACTAGTACAAAAAGAGCAATATATTACTAAAAAACTACTAAAAATTGCTTATAAATGACCAAACATGGTCACGTGACCATTAGTAGTTTATTGCCAATCATTTATAACACGACCAAATTGATGACTAAACCATTTTTAGTCATTTATTAGTTGTTTTGATTGATCGATTTGGTAGTATATTTAGTCATTGATTGTTGTAATCTGGTCACTTATTTAGTCATTTTTAATTTACTAACATATTTAGTCATTGATTATTGATAACTGGTCACTTATTTAGTCATTTTTATTCACTAACTTCTGTCCATTGGTAGTGTATTTAGTCATTAATTTTAATCATCATTTTGATCAATTTGGTAGTATATTTAGTCATTTTATTCACTGATTTAACACTAGTCATATATTTAGTCATATTTATTCATTCATTTAACACTGGTCATATATTTAGTCATATTTATTCACTGTTCACTAATTTCTGTCAATTGGTAGTATATTTAGTCAATTTAATTATTAATTGACGTCAATCAGTAGTATATTTAGTCATTTTGAAGCTTGTATTTAGGCATTAGTATATTTAGTAGTATATTTTGAAGCTTGCATAATGAAACAACTTTGAGAAGGTAAAAAAAGCTTGTTTTATTGATAAAAAATGCTTACAAACAACATACAGATCTAAAAATAAGTTACAATGCTTTCTCTTTGCTAAAAAAACCTTCATGGTTACAATACATAGCTCAAAGAATGAGCAAGACACTGATTTTCTAAGTATCATTGAGCATAGAAGCACAAAGACATTCATTGACGACTTCTTCACAAATCCATGACTGTCCCATGAAGCTCATTGTCCTAGTTCAAGATCACATTGTCATCTCTAGAGAGATAATGTCTCATGCACCCAACTTGCTCTAGTTCATAAGATGCCACTATGAATTATTACCTATAGCAATAAACTATCCTTATCTCTAATAGCTACTGTTTTAGCCTTGTTAGGCCATTGTTACCATAAGGCAATTAGGATATTATTAGAATTTGGAAACTGAAACAGGGGATGGGTTTGGATTTGTTGTATTAATTCTCAGCATTAGAGATCCAATGACAGTGAATGCATATACTTGTGGTTACCAATGTGGAAAAGGCCCCTGAATAGTTTAACATGCATCTGTTATAAACTTCTTGGGAGTCCAAAAATCTAGACTGTAGCATGGTGATTACTATCAAGAGGAAGAAATTCTTATGACTTCCTTAAACCCTCAATCTAACTAATAACTCTTCCATAGAAGACAAGAAAATGCATCAAATAACTCATGCATCACCTCCTCGTTGCCAACATATCATCATCCATATCCAACTGCTTCAACACCTAATGGGCTAAAAAGTGACCAGTATAGTTGCTGCAAAAGCAAATGAGAGATGCATAAATATCCACTGTAACAAATAGAAAGAAAACTAGAAACAAATAAGTCATCAATGCATATATAGTAAAGTATACTAGAAGTGCTAAGATTTTCTCAAAAAGGATAATGTACAAACAAACCCGCTCATTGTGCAACTCAAAGACAGTGACATGAAAGTAAAACTTAGAAGAAGATGTAGTGTCAACATTAGATAAGTCATATAGCTCCTTAAATGCCCTAAAATATATTCCACGGTCATGGCTTGAAAGCATGCATAAAGAAAGAAAGTGAATGTGTGTGTGTGTGTTTGGATTAATGTGAGAAAGCATGCATGCATGTATGTGTGTGTGTGTTTACATTTATGTGAAAAGCATTCACACACATGTGTGTGTTTGGATTTATGTGAGAAAGCATACACAATTGGGGAGATTTAGAGAGAGAGAGAGAGCTAGTTTAGATAGGTCTTCCCACTTGACACAGTACCATGAGTTATTGTCTGCTATGGTTTGGTTGGTGTTTTGGGCCCTTCAAATCAATGTTCACCAATTGGAAGGACATCTAGATGCACTCACTAATCTTTCTCTATGTACTTACTCATGTAAACAAATATCTAAATATTGATGAGATATGCTTACTACTCCTTCATTCTTAAGTATAGGACCTTGCCATTCCTCAATTTCTATCTCCCACCTTCGATAATCTACAATGAGAGTTTGAAGCATCTTGGATGTATTAATGGATAGTGAAATGCATACAAAGCATCTAAAGACATTGGCTAATTAGACAAATAGTGTGACAGATGGATATTATTCACCAATGCATGTGATAGAATTCAATAAAGTTCCTATTAAACATGAGAAATATTAATAAAAAATAACTTCCATGAATGACAACTAAGTTTATCTACGGGAAAGCAGTATCCAGATATAAGTTCTATCTTACTGTGTATTAATTATTTATAGATTATTTAAATGACCATTGTGATATTGAGGAAAAAACACTACAAAATATTTGATGGTGTGTAGATTTTGCAATCTAAGTTCCCTATCTATTTACATTTATATAAACATCATCTGTATTATAAATTGCACTTAAATCTTAGGCTTTAGAAGGAAGATAATTTTCTCAATAACTATTGGATAATTGCCTAGATAATTTTCTCAATAACCATTGGATAATTTCCCTATTGATTATAATGCTAGATTACAAGCAAGAATACAATTAAATAGATTACTAAGGAAATGCCTATCTCTAGCACTCTAGATGGGTATAATGTTTATGTTGTTCCTGAACAAAATTGAGATTTATAAAATTAGTACATGAATCTATAGGCTCATATGTGATGATATTCTTGAGTTTTGATTCATCTCTTCATGATTTCATTCTGAACAATTTACTTAAGAGAAAATTTTAACCATTCCAAATACAATCATGCATGATAGGTAAAAACCATCCTTACAATATAGGTTGCTTGCATGACTACATTGTCACAAGAAAGTTAAATGGCAGCATTTCCCTCCTTATGGATTTCATTGTGTATGATGTCACAATTCCATAGGGTTATATCACATATGTACCCATTAAACCAATTTTCTTCAAGATTAGTCTAGAAGGCCAACCATAGATCCTCTGTTCTAGCTACTATTGTTACCCAAGTTTTAATTAAAGGATCTAATGTTATTATCTCTTTGTTTTGATTTATGGATAATCACTTTTAATTTGAGCTCAGAACTGATGGGTAATGGCTATTCTCCCTTTCTTGAGAGACATTAAGATAGTTGCATTGAAAATCCCAATCATTGTTAGTGTGACTTAAAAACTTCCTTTTCTTTTCTCAGCTCTACAGGCACTGGAACATTTTAGTTTTGATCATATTGAAAAAACTAGTGGCAAATATATTCTCAAAATGTCAAGAGTTTGAATTTAAAAAACTGTGAAACAAATGAGCAATTGTCTAATAGATTATCATAACCATACAACATAAAACTTTACAAAGAAGCTGCTTTGGCCCTTCATGTTGCACTTTAAGATGCAAACATTTTTATACTACATTAAAATAGTTGAATAGTTAAAATTATGAAACATTTAGTCTCACACCTTACAGAAAATGATGTCAATAAACTTATAATCTGTAACTGCTAAAAAAATATTTTATACAAAAAGGTTCAACTACTGGTTGGATATGCAACTGTAACGTGTAACAACATTCCTCTATCCTTTACATTTTGGATGGACATCCATACCCAGTTCCACAATTTTTAGTTCCACCATTAAACATGAGAAATTTATTATGCATAACTGCAGGGACTCTCAATTTTAATTGTGGGCTTGTGGGAGGTAGTCTGAGTGAGCACCGCATCTCCGCAAGCAAACCCTAACTATGGCGCAGGAGACTGGTGGACTTACTTTTCTCTCTGCATTCCTACATAGACCAACCTGTTGCCTCCCGAATCGGCAGAGGGTTTGCCATCTCTAATGCATAGGCAGATTCGGTCAACAGATACGGGAGGTTGCGTGAGCTGCCTCCCCTTCACTTCTGGTTCTGCCGCACTAAGGGGGGTGTCCCTATTTGCTAAAGATGTAACATTGACTTACCCTATGACAGAAAGATTTAGCTTTGTGATAACAGGTAGAATACTCTCATGTGTAGACCAAGATGTGCATGATACATCAAGGTTGGCAACATTCTTGGACATGTTTGTCTAGTTGCGGATGAGAGTATGCACGGGTCCTAATCCTACTCCTACAACTAACAAGTGGAAGTTATGGAATGGTTTAAAATTGATGGTTTGGATGCAAGACAAGGGTTTCGGATCATAACTATTTCACAAGGGCAGACTGGTGCCTATCTCAGGGCAAGGAGTCACATAGACGTATACATGAGAATGGCTTGCAACTATCATTCGAGTTTCAAGGGGTTAGATTGATGCTTGCCTTACAAACATCAACTAAGAATGGGTATTTAGCTATCTCTGCTTATGGATATCCCAGCTGACATACAATCTCCTCCACACTCAACCTAAAATGATTTAATCCACTCCTTGAATGGAAGTTAGAGATTAAGCATGCAATACATAAATCTGTATTCTAGAATTTGAGAAACCCTTAGCAACCAAATTCAAAAGAAGAAATGTATACAACAAGTGGAGACAAACAGCAAAGCAAATGCAAGAAGCATTTTTCATATAACATTAACACTAAAACTAAACATATGTGCAAGATACAACTTAGATGCAACACATAAACTCCACAGAGATACAACAGACATGAAATGCTCTGTATTTCATTATTTTTCCCCCAAAATTGCCCAAGTTTTCAACAACATACTGAGTAACACAGTCTGCTTAATACAACAAGAAAGTGTACTCTGCATTAATTACATGGCACATAAAAAATCTTCCAGATACAATGCATGAGAAATGGTGCTCAAAATTGAATGTGGCAGAGGGACAAAGAGGACAGAGCAGGTATGTTCAAGAAAAGTGTTGCCGCATGGAGATCCTCTTCCTAAATCAGGTGGTTGAACTTGTCAACTCGACCCATACTTCTCTACACAACCGCCATCAATACTTCAGCTACCTATGGGATGCAATAGCAGATGCATCTGGAGACTTTCCCGCTCAAAAATGGCCACACACGCTTAGAAAAAACCATCATTGTAGGTTCAAAACAAGTCCGTCGATCCACTCCTATCACTGAGATCCACGGCCTTAAAATCACACTGATAGGTCGCCAGCCAATTAGATCATGCCACGTAGGCACCTTTTGCTATCGCTGGCTTTTCGCTTCTATATTTTGCCTTTTCGCCCTTGTATATGCAAAAACATATGCATATACAATCGCCACTGTTCACCCTTCAAAATCCCTTGTATATGCAAAATGCATATACATGCAATAGCGCCTTGACACGTGGAAGCCTCTTACTGGCTCTCTATCGCATGGTATTTTCATCTCCATTGGCCATCAGAACAACCCTAGGAGCATCCGCCGATGTGCAGTCTCTCACCGATGAACTAGTGTGCCTTTTCCTTTTTCATCTGAAAATGCATTTGGGATTGTATATACATACAATCACCCTTCATACAAGGCGGACCCCAAAACATCATAGAACAAATTGAAAATCAACTATTGGGTCCGCTTTGCATCATATTTCCTTGCATATCTTCTTTGTATATGTGCATATACATACAATTTAGATATAAACCATGGATTTCAAAAAATATAAAACACATTGCATCCGCCTTGAAATCTGGCTTGTACCTCACCCTTTGTATATCGGCATGTACAAACACCATATACATGCATGCCAAGGACCTGTTGTGTGGTTACACAACACGCCCCATTTTGACTTGGCAAAACAGGGACCCAACTTTTGTTTTGGCTTGTGTTGTCTGTTTCTGGTGGTTTGGTAAAAATAGGTCAGGTGCATCATCATCATGAAGGTCAGGATGAGGTAGGTCATCATCATGAGGTTAGTTTCTCAAAGTTCATATTTTGTTTCTATGACTTCATAGTTAGAAAGAGCTTGAAATTCCATGCAGGTTTGCCTTTTACATCACTTGAAAATTCGTCCATATGAGAGAGTTATGAGCAGTCAAAGTTTTGGTCAAACCTGATAATTGCTGTATGATGAACATCATCATCATGATATTTGAAAAGCTCTCCGATAATATCCTGAGGTTGAAACATCCGGACGTCAAGTTTAAGTCGTAGTATCCTTTCCCGTCAGGCGGTCTTTTGTATCGCCAAAGGTCATCATCATGATCTTACTCTATCACCTGATAAAAATCATGCAGTCCCGAAACATCCGGACGTCAATCTTAAATGCTAGTGTGTTTTACCCGTCAAGCGAGCATCATGATATTCTAACCTAGCGAGCATCATGATATTCTAACATCATCTTCATCATGATATTCTCACATCGCGAGCATCATGATATTCCAACATCGCGAGCATATTATAATATCATGCTGATGAATCATCATCACCTTGCTTAAGAAACCCACCATCTGCATAATTTGCGCGCGCACGACCAAGTCCTGGTGATCATCATCATCAGGATCTTTCAAGGCAGGATCGCATTCCGAAACATCCTCCTGATCTCCTTTTGCGTGATCATGATGATCACCTTATCTTCCGAAGCGGAGGGTGTTATTTCATTCCTGCCTTGTTAACAAGATCATCATCATCATGATCTTTCTCTACCCGACATTTCGCAATATCCTCCTGCCGAGATGCATAAACTTTTGCGGATATGATGATGACGATGACGTCATCATCACCTTCTCCTTCGGCAGGATATTTTCCAGGGTATGATCCTGTTCGCCAATATGATGATGACGATAACGTCATCTTCGAAGATTAACACAAGCCACGGATATCCTGGTGATCATCATCATCAGGATCTTTCAAGGCAGGATCATATTTTGGATTACCCAGTGCGGACATGATGATGATGATGTTCATCATCCTGATCTTTCGAGCGGATAGCCTTGGCCGAAAAGGGTCATATTGCAATTCATCCATGCGGTCATCTTCCTTGGAGGTGACCCGATATTCCATTTATCTCCTGCTCTTAACGAAACATGACGGTGACGTCATCCCTTTGCATTTTATTGAAGCCTGATGATGACGATGACGTCATCATGATTTTCCCCAACGGCAGGATCATTTTCCGGGTCCTCCTGTTTGTCAATATCATGATGATGATGACGATGTCTTTCTTTCCCAGTATGCAGAAGTGAACATCCTGATGTGCTTTTCATCAGAGCATTAGGAAAGGAGGATCATCATATTTCAAATATCCTGCGGACAGACAGAAGGCATATAGTTGGTCATCCTCATGATGTTTGGCGTCGGTATAACTGTTGCCGTCGGCCTAAGGTAAATTTGTCAACCTGATCATATGTGTTCGCACCCAGTGCAAACATGATGATGATGACCCGAAACATACATGCAGGGCATGCGAACCGGTTTCAAAGGATGGTTGAAGGGCGATTATTTCCTTCTATAATTTGAGGTCATCATGATCATATTTCGAACCCGATACACATGAAAATGGGCGGGAAAGCATGAAGCGATGAAATTTTGAAGACCCGATTGCCTGTTGCTGCGCATTTTTGGGGGTTTGTTTAATTAAGCGTTTTACTTCCTGTTGTTTATCATCATGATGATGAACTTAATGTTTGTCTGTTTACTTGCAGGAAGAAATGATGATGCTGCTGAAGCTGAACATTGAAGTCATGATGCGGTTAGAGCTGCTGCTGAAGCTGATGATTACAAGGTTGCGCATGGAGTCAGCATGAGCCAGAAATGAAGAGGGTATTGTCAAATATGCTGTTCGCCAGCTGGAGACCGAATCAAGTTGAAGATACTGGAATATTATGTGCCAGCTGTGCATTTGCCAACTGGCGAAACATGTGCTTTTCATCTGGATCGCTAATTGCTATGAGGCGATCCTGATCCTTGGATCATTGTAACCGTTTCTGGCATTTGCTCTATATAAAGGCCAGAGCCTGAAGCATTAAAAAAAAAAAGAAATACATTAGAATACACAGACGCATCTGGCGCAAAAAGTCAATTACTGTAGAATAGATTAGGAGATCGGATTACTGAGACTAATGAGGATAGAATTGTTGAAATGTCAAGGTTCTTTCTTCAGATCACTGTAAATGTACCTGTTCTTGAGCATACTGAATGAATATGAAGTTCCAGATTACATCCTGATGGTAAATTTTACGTAATCTTCTTGTTGATTTCTGGATATGTACTGGTGAATGCTGTGTTCAACTGGAAGCGCTTTCATTTCATTACATGTTGTTGTCAACTTTCCTTTGAAGCTTTGCACTAGATCATGCGGATTTGTGGAATGTCCTGGTGAAGTATGATTTCTAGTTTTCCTTCTTTTCATTGCAAGTATGGGAGCTTGTATGTGAATCAGTGATCTAAGTCCAGTAATTTTAGGAATCTCACTCTCTAACCCTTTTCCTTTTTTTCAATTTCATTAATTCATCACCATAACTGCAAATCATGATAAATAACAAGCAAAAACAGTGAAATATGCTGAAATCCCGTAGGTAACTGAAGATCATTAGCATATTTGAGTTAAATGCATGTAGTATTGGAAATATCATGCAAAGAATCATAAATAATGATAGAAATCATGCAAATATCAGCCTGTATGCACATTATTTGACTAAATTTACAGTGCAGAGGTAGAATTGTTGGAGGCTTATGCAGAGCGAACATCCAGAGCAGGATATTTGAAGATGATGATGATGAACAGTGCAGAAACACGTAAGGCCCCTGAATGGAAAACAGCAACACACATCAACCACTGAGTAACGTCAGTAGATTAAGACCTAATCAACGGAGACTTGGGATCATGAATTCTTTGAATTCATCGTATCTTTCAAGATGAGTAAAGGTTGTTGTGTAACTTTTATTCTATGTTTGCGAATGACTAACATCATGACCAACAGGACCCCAAATGTTTATGAAGCAACTTGAAATCTTCATCGGGTCCGGATTGTATGTCTTCCTTTGTACCTCCATCTTGTATGTTGCACATCTAAAACCAAATATACAAGTCACGGATTCCAACTCATTTATCAGCTAGATTGGAGAACCTTTCGAATCTGACTTGTATCTCATCAAATGTATATTTCCTTTGTATGTCGAATATACAAACTCGTTTGTATATACCTGTGGGCCCTACCACCTGTATCTTCCCCACTGCACTGTTCATCCTGCATGTGCGCCCTTGTATATTTTTCAATGCATACCTATATGCAACCCGATATACAAAAAGGGAATATTCTTAGGAATCTGTGAAAGATTCCCCCTTTGTATATGCACATTCTAAGCCCGATATGCATTCAGAAATGCATCTAA
The DNA here is from genome assembly GCA_027924645.1 of Cunninghamia lanceolata. NCBI lineage: Eukaryota > Viridiplantae > Streptophyta > Pinopsida > Cupressales > Cupressaceae > Cunninghamia > Cunninghamia lanceolata. Next base: position 1,000,808 of record BSBN01000201.1, on the reverse strand, counting down.
TTGATTTTTTCAAAGGGTGATAGAGTTTTATGACCCGCCAATGCATATTTTTGACTGCATGCATATACAAACCTCTTTGTATATACAAAGACACTGCATATGACTAATTTTTTGCATTTTTTAGCACTGCAGAGGCTAAAAGAGTTAGAACTTTAGATTTTTTGGGAAGGTACCTGCATATTTAAATGCTTGAAACTGGACTGCTCATGCAGGTGGTAACATAGGCTCTGATTGGGGATGCATGTATCTTGCAGGCATGGTGAGAACCCCAGATCTTTGGGATGCAGACCAGTGCCTTATCCATTGGGCAATATAGTCAAAATTGTACTAACCTACATCACAAAACACATTTATTAAAATTACTTGGTGGCCCAGGGCCACAAAAAAAGGAAAAACCAGAGTTTTCCTTTATCAAAAACCCTATTTTTATTTGATTTCTTCAAATGAAGCCTGAAAGTATTTAACTGTCCGTAGTGCCCAACATTGCAATTTTTTGTGCTACTGTGCTTTTCTCTTTCAACATGTCTACAGAAAAATTCATAAGCATCTACCATTCTCAGCAGTAGATTATCATCATCATATGAGTCACTGATGTTGCTTGGAAGAATGACAGACTCACATAAAACAAATGAATCCACATCAGAACTTTGCCTTTCTTCAAAAAATAAAAGCTCCTCTGTATCAAACATCTAATATTTAGGCACAAGCAACATCTCATAATCAAATTTATCTTTATAAGTATACAGATATTCATCATCATTGTGTTTAGCAATTTTATCATTTATGTCCACCTGGAATGTCTCAAAACAAGGCAGAAATAACTTAGAATGCAACCCTATATTGAAAGCTTCATAGTTACCCCTGCAACCAACACTATCCCTAACTGTACAAGCACATACATCTGCAACTCGTCCATCCACCTCTGAATAGTGACCCTGTTTCTCCTCCTCACCACTGCACTGATAATCAAAAGCAAAATTTTCAACCTCTGCACTGTGAAGGTGGTCAGAATCTTCAAGGAAACACTCATATTCAACATCCATATATATTTCATCATCTGAAAGGCTCACACATGCATCTAAATGCTGACAGTCACTAACATATTCACTGTCATCCCTTGAAGCAGCATCCTCTATATTCAAAGTGAAGCTTTGCATATCCACCTCGCATAAATGATCAAGAATAACTAGGATATGCATATTGCTGCAGGACACAACCTCATGTATATCTTTTATTTTATCACTTGAAAGGCATTTTGTGTCTGCGGGCTTCTCATCTAGAGCCTGATAACAGTCTTTGTTTTCATCATTATAGAATGTGCCTACATTTTCTACAACATTTTCTTCATGTATCACATCATGGCTGCACACATTATTCTAAAATATATTTCCCTCTACACAATCATTTATCAATGAACACACTGGAATAGCAGAAATATATTCACTTTGATAACTATTTTGACAACTTACAGCCATGAAACCCACTGGCATTCCATATTTCTCATTGTTTTCAATATCCATAGAAAATTGGTAAGCCTGGTGAAGTGTGACTGGTTCTTTATCTCTCAATGAATAACTCATTTCTTCATCAAATGCAGCCAAATAAATTGCTAAGCACAATGCATTATTGGGTCTCATATACTCAGGGATTTACTTAAGCAACTTAATAAATCTAAGATTAAAAGATGGAACCAGTTCCTCATCTTCCTTTTGGATATTCATAAAATGTATGATCAATGAGGCCACATCAAATCTTTCACCAAACTGCTCTAGGAATGCAATTTATAAATCTATCCATGAAGAAACTAAACACACAGGTAGGTCTGAAAACCAAACCCTAGCATCATCTTCCAATGATAGAACAAAGAGTCTCATTACTACATCTTCATCCTCTACCTCATAATCTTCTATTAGATTACAAAATTTTTGCAGATGTTTGTTTGCCGATTCAGAATCTGATCCATCATATTTTGGCAAACATTTTATAATTTTATTGGGAATAATATTTGGGTAACCAATAATTCCTGTGAAATTTAGGGCTTTATATCTTTTAATAACAAATGGTTTTCTTTGAGAGCACAACCAGGCATGCTGTTCTAAACTCATCCTTTTTGAAAAGATAAAATACCTGGAAATATGTTGCATCCTTGATAGGTTCAGTCAATAGATTCGCCACCTCTCATAAAGAGGACAATTTATTAACAAGGCACGTATATTTTCTGGATTCACCATACCAACAAAGCACCACAAGGTCATTTTTGGTATTGCTGCAACAGCATCACTGGAAACAAGATTTTCCAACCTTTCAATCACTTGACTCTCTCTCTCCCCAGCAGAGTCGCCAAATCTGTTGCCTCCCGAATCAGCAGAGGGTTTGCTAGCTCCAATGCATAGGTAGATTCGGTCAACAGATATGGGAGGTTGCGTGAGCTACCTCCCCTTCACTTCTGGTTCTGCTACACCAAGGGGGTGTCCCTATTTGCTAAAGATGTAACATTGGCTTGCCCTATGACAAAAAGATTTAGCTTTGTGATAACAGGCATAATACTCTCATGTGTAGACCAAGATGTGCATGATACATCACAAGGTTGGCAACATTCTTGGACATGTTTGTCTGGTTGTGGATGAGAGTATGCACGGGTCCTAATCCTACTCCTACAACTAACAGGTGGAAGTTATGGAATGGTTTGAAATTGATGGTTTGGATGCAAGATAGGGGTTTTGGATCATAACTACTTCACAAAGGTAGACCGGTGCCTATCTTAGGGCAAGGAGTCACATAGACGTATACGTGAGAATGGCTTGCAACTGTCATTCAAGTTTCAAGGGGTTAGATTGATGCTTGCCTTACAAACATCACCCAAGAATGGGTATTTAGCTGTCTCTGCTTATGGATATCCCAGCTGACATACAATCTCCTCCACACTCAACCTAAAATGATTTAATCCACTCCTTGAATGGAAGTTAGAGATTAAGCATGCAATACATAAATCTATATTCTAGAATTTGAGAAACCCTTAGCAACCAAATTCAGAAGAAGAAATGCATACAACAAGTGGAGATAAATAGCAAAGCAAATGCAAGAAGCATTTTTCATATAACATTAACACTGAAACTGAACATATGTGCAAGATACAACTCAGATGCAACACATAAACTCCACAGAGATACAACAGACACGAAATGCTCTATATTTCATTATTTTTCCCCCAAAATTGTCCAAGTCTTCAACAACAACATACTGAGTAACACAGTTTGCTTAATACAGCAAGAAAGTGTACTCTGCATTAATTACATGGCACATCAAAAATCCACCAGATACAATGCATGAGAAATGGCGCTCAAAATTAAATGCGGCAGAGGGACAAAGAGGAAGGAGCAGGTATGTTCAGGAAAAGTGCCGCCGCATGGAGATCCTCTTCCTAAATCAGGTGGCTGAACTTGTCAACTCTACCCATACTTCTCTACACAACCGCCATCAATACTTCAACTACCCGCAGGATGCATCTTGAGACTTTCTCGCTCAAAAATGGCCGCACACACTTAGGAAAAACCATCGCTGCAGGTTCAAAACAAGGCCGTCGATCCACTCCTATCGCTGAGATCCACGACCTCAAAATCGCACTAACAGGTCACCAGCCAATTAGATCGTGCCACGTAGGCACCTTTTGCTATCATTGGCTTTTCGCTTCTGTATTTTGCCTTTTCACCCTTGTATATGCAAAAACATATGCATATACAATCACCACTGTTCACCCTTCAAAATCCCTTGTATATTCAAAATGCATATACATGCAACAGCACCTTGACACATGGCAGCCTCTTACTAGCTCTCTATCGCATGGTATTTTCATCTCCATCGGCCATTGGAACAACCCTGGGAGCATCTGCCGATGTGCAGTCTCTCGCCGATGAACTAGTGTGCCTTTTCCTTTTGCATCTGAAAATACATGTGGGACTGTATATACATACAATTGCCCTTCATACAAGGCGGACCCCAAAACATCATAGAACAAATTGAAAATCAACTATTGGGTCCACTTTGCATCATCTTTCCTCACATATCTTCTTTGTATATGTGCATATACATACAATTTAGATACAAACCATAGATTTCAAAAAATATAAAACACATTGCATCCGCCTTGAAATCTAGCTTGTACCTCACCCTTTGTATATCAGAATGTACAAACGCCATATACATGAACACCATGGACCCCAAATGTTTATGGAGCAACTTGAAATCTTCATCGGGTCCGGATTGTATGTCTTCCTTTGTACCTCCATCTTGTATGTTGCACATACAAAAGAAAATATACACGTCACAGATTCCAACTCATTTATCAACTAGATTGGAGAACCTTTCGAATCCAACTTGTATCTCATCAAATGTATATTTCATTTGTATGCCGAATATACAAACTCATTTGTATATACCCATGGGCCCTACCACCTGTATCTTCCCCGCTGCACTGTTCATCCTGCATGTGTGCCCTTGTATATTTTTCAATGCATACCTATATGCAACCCGATATACAAAAAGGGAATATTCCTGGGAATCTGTGAAAGATTCCCCCTTTGTATATGCACATTCTAAGTCTGATATGCATTCAGAAATGCATCTAATTGATTTTTTCAAAGGGCGATAGAGTTTTCTGACCCGCCAATGCATATTTTTGACTGCATGCATATACAAAGACACTACATATGACTAATTTTTTGCATTTTTTAGCACTGCAGAGGCCAAAAGAGTTATAACTTTGGATTTTTTGGGAAGGTGCCTGCATATTTAAATGCTTGAAATTGGACTTCTCATGTAGGCGGTAACACAACTAAAGACTGTGCAGGTGAGAGGGAAGGGGGATTTTTGTCAGATATTACAGTTGCACAAAATGGATTTGTTGGAAAGGCTTTACAAACTTTCAAGCAAATGCAATTAGCATGTGTAAAGCTAAATTCCACAACCTTTGTCATCATCCTTCCTATCTACGCCAAAATGGGAACATTGGAATAAGGTATAGACATCCATCAAAAAGTAATGGATAGAGGAATTTTGTCAAATGTTGTAGTTTCAACTGCCCTGGTAGACATGTATGCAAAATGTGGAAGCATTGACAAGGCATGTGATCTATTTGGTAGAATGCCTCAAAGAGATGTCATCTCATGGAATGCAATGGTTGCGGGATATGCACAAAATGGATTTGCTTAAAAGGCTTTATAAACTTTCAAGCAAATGCAATTAGCAAGTGTAAAGCCAAATTCAACAAACTTTACCAGCATACTCCCTGCCTGTGCCAAAAATGGGAGGGTTTGGAACAGGGTATGGACATCCATCAAAGCATGAAGGATAGAGGAATTTTGTCATTTGTTGTAGTTGCAACTGCCCTGGTAGACATGTATGCAAAATGTGGAAGCATTGACAAGGCATGTGAACTGTTTGGAAGAATGCCTCAAAGAGATGTCATCTCATGGAATGCAATGGTTGAGGGATATGCACAAAATGGATTTGTTGAAAAGGCTTTAGAAACTTTCAAGAAAATGTAATTAACAAGTGTAAATCCAAATTTGACAACCTTTGTCAGCATACTTCCTGCCTATGCCAAAATGGGATCTTTAGAACAAGGTATGGACATCCATCAAAGCATGAAGGATAGAGGAATTTTGTTATTTGTTGTAGTTGCAACTACCCTAGTAGACATGTATGCAAAATGTGGAAGAATTGACAAGGCATGTGAAATGTTTGGAAGAATGCCTCAAAGAGATGTCATCTCATGGAATGCAATGGTTGCGGGATATGCACAAAATGGATTTGTTGTAAAGGATTTAGAAACTTTCAAGCAAATGCAATTAGCAGGTGTAAAGCCAAATTTGACAACCTTTTCCAACATACTCTCTGCCTGTGCCAAAATGGGAACTTTAGAACAGGGTATGGACATCCATCAAAGCATGAAGGATAGAGGAATTTTGTCATTTTTTGTAGTTACAACTGCCCTGGTAGACATGTATGCAAAATGTGGAAGCATTGACAAGGCATGTGAACTATTTGGCAGAATGCCTCAAAGAGATGTCATCTCATGGAATGAAATGGTTGCGTGATATGCACAAAATGGATTTGTTGAAAAGGATTTAGAAACTTTCAAGCAAATACAATTAGCAGGTGTAAAGCAAAATTCAACAACCTTTGCCAGCATACTCCCTGCCTGTGCCAAAATGGGAGCTTTGGAATGGGGTATGGACATCCATCAAAGCATGAAGGATAGAGGAATTTTGTCATTTGTAGTAGTTGCAACTTTCCTGGTAGACATGTATGCAAAATGTGGAACCATGGACAAGGCACATGAACTATTTTTGGGGTCGATGGGAATAGTATCAAACTTTGACTCTTTATTGACCATTCATTCTCACAAAATGGAGTCTACTACCCAAATTGGAAGGAGTCTGTGGCACATCAGCATACAAGACTTCAAGGTATGAAGTGGGAAAAGAGAAAAAGGAGACCCCAAGCCCTAGGATAGGAGCAACGAGCAAAGAGCAAAGATTTAAGGAAATGGACTTCAAAGTAAGGCATGACACTTTCCTATAAATTCCCAAAAGGAGATCGCAGTCATGACTATTCAAATAAACAATGATAGTCCATGGCATAACCATGAAGGGGGCATTGAAATTAATAATAACAGTGATAGGGTAGTATGACAGACTTTAAAAGATACATACAGACAAGTAACTGAAAAGTCAAGAGGGCTTTTAAAACATCATAAATCTTGTCAAGGGTTCATTATCTTTAAAGTAGTATGATAAACTAATAAATATGTCCATCCCACAAAGTTTCAAAAGAGGACAACCCATAAGTGTATTAAGGAGTGCATGGACAATATCTCAAGGAGCTGCCACATTCAATTTCAAGGTGTTGATCATGGGAAAGAGAGGTTTACATGAATTGCGATAATCCTTAAGAATATAGTCAGATGGTAAAGAGGATAGTCCATAAGATAATATTCAACCAAACACATAGTATGGACCTAGAGGATAGTCATTATGGTGCATTTATATAATCACACCTATAGGTCTTATCAAAGATCATGTCTCCATTAGGATATGAAATGAGAACTAAAGAAAATACCTCACTATGAGCCAAGTGTGAATGACTTTAAAGACATACAAGATAGTGAGTTATTAGTGGATAATTCATGATCAACCAGGATAGAGTTAAATAAGATGGACTATGATAATCACAAGTGGTAGTAGCCATTCATATGACAATGACAAGGGGTTTAATCACATTCCACAAGACAATCATAAAGAATAAATTCAAGACTCAATAGATGATAGTTCCAAGGAGTTTTTAGAGTCTTCATAAAGAACAATGGTGATGGAAGTGCTTATGACCTAGGGTAAGAATAATTCATGACAATAGGGAACTTTTAAAGAGTAGAATGCATGACTAAACCATAATGACAATGCACTGTTAGAAGTTTCATGATATAGAGGATAGTAATCTTCAAGCGACAGTAGCACCATAGGAGAGATCACAATGATAAGAAAGGCACACTGGAAGGTGAAATTTTTTTTCAAAACATATAGTTTCATTATTGATTGAGAGGGTAATTTCATCCTAAAGAAGATAGTATTGAGGACAGTCACAAAGGCTCAATCAGTTCTTGTCACATAGCAATACTATGTCCATCCTCAGACAGACTCCAATATCAGTTCTCACACAACAATACTGTGTACAAAAAAAAATACTATTGATCTAACTTGTGCTCAAACTTTGTATATGGTGTATCCTTAGGGAGCCTGTGAAGATGTTCCTTAGCCTTTACCAGGGCAGCACGTAGCTTTGGCAAGCTCTGTATCCTTGCATTCAGCATGAGCAACTGCAAATTAAATGACATAGTTATACCATTTACTTGCACTGTCTTTGGAATACTATATATACTTAATTGAAAAAGACATAAAAGATAAACATCTAGTGTCCATGATGCAAAATTGCATCTCAGAATTTCCTGTGTCGATCTTACAACATTGAAGCTATAGATAGCATTCTTTGAATTGTCTTCTTTACAACTTGAAAATCAAAATGTACAGTTTTAGCTCAGGTCTATTCAAGTCTACTGAATTACATGAGTTTAGATTGCTTGACTTTGCTTCACCATATATAAATCACTTGATTACATGTGTTCCTTGACATGAACAAATTTAGCAATCAATCTTTTTGGGCGTGCTAAATATTTAAACATAGAATTTTCATGCCAAGTAAGACATGGATTTTAATGCATTTAAACCCAGTTTTGGCCAGCAATAAACATAATGTATGGCTCTCTTTGTTGGTTTAACTAGTGACATGACCATAATTATGATGTGGCTTCATTTTGAACTCCCATATGACATGAACCCTATGTCAATAGGCTGACATGACAAGCTATACTCTGTATGAACCCAACACCTTAGATTTTAATTCCAAATTCTCAAACTTTTTATAATTGATTTTAACACAGAGATAATTCAGATTGCCTGAGCCTAGATCTTAAGGCACTTCAGAAATATCCTTAAAATTTGGTTTCATCCTTTTGTTGGCAGGTGGCTTGAGGTAAATAGAAGTAAGAATTAGTTAGATTTCCTTAGGACTACATAGGTAATAAAGGAATCAATCGAGAACATTTACAACAACTTAAATCATAGTGGTTGAGCTTATCAAATGTGCCACGTGTGCTAAAAATCAAGATTCATGACATGCATAAACATTCAAATTTAGACTGTATGTGATCTAAGTAACACATGAAAAAGTCAAATCTCTTGTCAAAACCAACTCAGAAAAGCTTACAATATATTCAATGCATGTGCTTACTTTTGGTGATGCATTCTCATGTACTTGCTTGAGAAACATTGTTATAAGTTTGTATGAGTTGTATGGCGTGTAGCTTGTGAAGCTTATATAACAGTCGCTATGATGATTCATATGAGTCTTGTATACGAATGTGAAGTAGTGTAGGTATTTTGAATGTGCTTAATGGTTTCAGAATATATGTACAATGTTTGTAAGGATAAGTAAAATTTATGAATAAGAAGGGTGAGAATCAATTCTTCAGTAAGAAGTCAAAGAGATAAGAGAAAACTCCCAGTCATAACAATGGCAACTGTTTTGAATGAACACACTATGACCAAGGTCATACACTGAGTGGGGGCTTTACTTCAATGACAGTGAATAGCTAGGGGGCACAATTGTTTCTCTTCAAGCACTTCTCATGAAAATAGTGTCAAACTTCCATTGACAGGGTTTTCACATACAACTGGCAATTAGGGGTTATGGTGTTTCTTCTTGGGATGCAGACTATACTGAAACTAGTGCAAGTTAGATGGATTCTATGGAACAAAAGCAAGAAGTGGAAATGAGGAATACCTTGTTGTGGCTAAGACTATTGAATGTGAGTGTTACATGGAATTTTTATTTGGACAAGATGGTACAGTGTGCAGATGGGCACTTCTTTCATTTTTAGTGTTTACAAAGATAGGTAAAAGAGTCTACATTCAGAGGTTTTCAAGCTTGTCATTCCTTACCTTTGCTTGGTTACTAATGAATGCAATGAGTTAATTACTATGGGATATTTAAGGCCACAATGGAAGGCTTGTAGCAAGGCTATTGTGTTGTGCCAAGTGCAAAGAGATTCCTTCTTTTATTCACATTTTTTGAGAAGAAATGGGGAAAAAGATAAAGGTTTTTTGTGTTTCTTTTTTATTTCTATCTTGTAACTCTGTGAAGTTCCACAGTGAGATTTTGAGTTACATTGTCATTCCATGCCTTGATATTCATGGCAAGAAGAAGCAATAGACAGCCACAAAAAATCATCCAATACTAAGATGCCTTTTAGCATAGTACAAGAATGGATTGTAAAGAGACAACCTAGATAGTTACAACATTGAGAAAAGGGTACAATTAGCAAAAGAAATAAGACAGTCATGACAAATCTTCAAATGATCATCATCAAACGAAAAGAGACAAGCAAGATCTTCCTTGAAACTTGAAACAAAACTAAAAACCCTAACAACATAGAGTATACCTAGAAAGATGTGAGGATGAAGGCTTCAAGGAAAACCTTGAATATTATCTCAATGTGGGCATGATCTGTCCCCAAAACATTGGACAATATCCTCATGCATGCAATGGGTCTTCAAACCCTTGTGAATCTCTGCAGTGTGGATGAATTCAAAGCCAACAAAGAAGGGTTTCTTTAGAGAAAACTCAATGTGCCTTTATCCCGGATCTTCTTAACAACATGGATAGATGATGGTACAACTAACTGCTAGCTCTATGCCATGCCCAAAAAAAATCTTTGGACTTCTTCCAACCAACAAACTAAAAAGCCCATTCAATAGACACTTCAAATGAAAATTCTTTTTTTCATTGTTTGGCGCCCAAGGAAATGAAAATTTTCTTTTAAAATTGTTTGGCACCCCAAAAAAACTAAGTTATTTTTTATTACTTTCCACATAATTTTCCACTTATGATCAAATTAGTCATTTATTTAGTCATTTATAGTTGTGTTGCAAAAAATGATTAGAATTTAGTCATTTTTAGTTGTTGTGACTAAAAGTTTTAGTCACATAGTCATTTATTTGCCAAAATTCTACTAGTGAGAGGTTCAACATGGTGGATTGCAGACCTTTGACTATTCATGTTATGATGGGGACAAAGTTATCTATTATAGATTGTCTAAAGTCTCCTTCTGAGGTGGAGTATATGAGCAGAGTTCCTTATGCTAGTGCGGTTGGAAGTTTTATGTATGCGATGGTATGTACAAGACCAGACATTGCCCAAGCAGTGGGAGTCCTCAGTCGATTTATGGATAATCTTGGAGGGGTATATTGGGATGCAGTGAGGAGAGTGTTCAAATATTTGTGAGCTACTTTTGAGTATTCCCTATGTTATCACAGTTATCCTACTGGATCTCAGCATTCTATAAGTATTCATGGCTATGTGAATTTAGATTGGGTAGGTGACATTGACAGCAGGAGATCCACTAGTGCTTATGTGATTACTATGTTTGATGGTGCTATTAGTTGGATAAGTAAGTGATAGCCTATGGTCACTTTGTCCATGACAAAAGCAGAGTACATAGTAGATACTCATGCTTGTAAGTAAGCCATTTGGCTTAAGAGATTGTGTCTTGACATTGGTTTTGATGCAGGGAAGATTACCATTTGTTGTGACAATTAGAGTGCCATATGTTTGGCAAAGAATCCTACTTTCCATGCAAGGACAAAGCATATTGTTGTCCAGTACCATTTTGTTTGTGACATGGTAGAGGATGGGAAGGTGAATTTGGAGAAAGTTGACACTTTGATGAATGTTGCAGATTCCTTGACAAAGCTTGTGAGCATGAAGAAGTTTAGATGGTGTTCGGAGTCTATGGGCCTCATGACCCCTAGCAATTAAATCCTGTCATTCTATTGGCTCTTGCAAGGTGTTCTACAAGTGGGGGAATGTTGGGAATTAAGGTGTCTAAATCGTGCATTTCCTAGCAGTTAATACTTGATTGCGTATTTATTTATTTTCCTATATTGTATTTAAGTTTGCATATCCTGTTTTGTCATTTAGTGTGAGGTGGCATGGTGAGATGTCATTCCACTTGTAATGTGACTTGGATGGACAAGTTAACACATGAGAATGTAGGTGTCCCATTTGAGTTGGCACTAATATGCTATGTGTCGGCATCTTGTGGCTTGTGTAAGAAGTTATGATGTATGACTGAATCTATGACATGTAAGAGCCAGAATTATAGATTCCTATGACAGGTGATGACAAGTGTCATAAAGCATCTTTGCATGTGAGGAAGGCATCTTTAGGCACCCAAGTTTGACTATGACATGATGTAAGAAGAATATGCTATTATTAGTTAGTTATGAAAGATTCTCTTATAGCTATAAGTGTTTTCATGTATGATGGATTCTATGATAGTTATAAGATGTGTAAGAGCATCTGTCATAGTCTATTCTTGGTTGGAGCGCTCCATCTTGGGAAAGTCAAACTTATAGGCTATGACAGATGTAAGGAGATTGTATGCATGTTGAACAAGTTTCCTAAGGTGTTGGAAATTGACCATGAGGCCAAGTTGGACCCACCTCTAGAAGCTTGGAGTTGGAGTTAAAAAGTTGATTTGTAGGTACCGTTATGCTGTCAAAATTGCTCCATAATATTACTATAGTGGTGAACTCCTGAAAGAGCTTGGCTCTGTGATTGTATTGTTACCATCATTTGATTACTGAATAATACATTGGGATGTGCTTTGGAGTGTGGCATTTTTTTACCTCAAAAGGTTTTCCCCACATACATCTTGTGTTATGGTATTTCTGATTTGAGTTTTATGTTTGTGTTTCTTCTTCATGTTAATTGGAAAGATTAAAATTTTGCATAACTCTCCCCTCATTAGTTCAGTGTAGGAAGCTATTCCGTGTACCTTGCTTCCTTTCAGATAGTGCAAGTCTTTAGGAATTGTGGACCTACATGTCTATGCACCAATACTTTATTTTCTCTTTTCTTTACTATTTTGTAGGTCACTGCCAACTATACTTGCATTTTATTTTTTCTTTATGCAAAAGATATAAGTTCACATATATAGATGTTTGCATGACTCTGCTAGAGTCCTAGTGATAAAATCAATCCTTACACCTCATGCATATGATTTCTAGTCTACATAGAATATTCATTAGAAAGCATGTTCATTTAATCTTTTTGTTCTCTTTTAGAAATCCCAAATAAAATAGAATCAACATTTCTTTGTATTTGAAGTCACCTAGCATATATCTTAAATCACTATATGTTTATGTGTTGAAAGCTATAATCATGAGTTTATATCTCAAGTTAAGTTGAATACTCTAATTTAAGTAGGGTATACTTGATAATTTTATTGGAAGAAGAAAGGAAATCATCTAGATTAGTATATATTTCATGGTGATCACCTTATCTCTACTATTATTTAGTTCCAACATTAGTAGATTATTTTCAATACATTAACAGAAGCATATTTTAGTAAATTAGAACAATTTACTTACATTAAGTAGAATAGTTTACATGGATCCAACACTTCCACAACATCATTATAAAGTTCTCACAAAGAGTGACTTATGAGGTACAACTAATGTGGGATAAATCCACACAATGTAATATTAACTAAATTACTATGTATATTATGACAATTATGATTCTAAAAATAGTTAGGACTAAGCATCCTAATCAAATACAAATATGGCTAAGGACAGACAATTAACAAACACACAAATCAACATGCAAATAACTAAAGGTTTCCAAATCTAAGTAAAACAAACATTATACAAATGGAAGAAAGATGCCCGGGGAAAACCTTAGGTAGTGTAGGATTGCATGGTTTCACCAAAATATAGAGATAAAAACAAACCCTACAAATATATCTAAGATAGGTAAATTAAATATAATTATGAAAAGCCTACATAAATTATTAAGTTGAGAATGGTAACTAAGTAATTATCTGAGATAGAGATGAATTGACTAAGATAGAGTAGGGTTTACACTGAAACTAAAACAATATGGACTTTGACTATTGTAATAGAGACAAAAACTAAAATCTATCTAAATTAGATCTAGTATCAAGAACTTGAAACAACTGAGGCTTGAGAGTTAGAGACCCAAGATAGGACCACACATATGATCTCATCCATTTAGTGTGGTTCTATTTTGATGTTATCGTTTCATCTAAGCAAAATCAAACATTTAATATCTACAAAAGATGTTTCCCTAAGTGATGTATGTGTAAAGAAAACAAGGTGATGTTAAGAAGTATCGTTGAGATAAACTAAAATAGAGGCAAAGAGAAATTGAAAATCACAGTCCAAGATGGACAATGCTCTTGGAATTGGATCAAGAAGACTTTAGGTTGAGTAATATGACATAGTAGAGGGTTGGATTCAAAATTTGGGTCAACAAATCAATCAAAAGTGATCAAGTGATCAATTACGTTACGTGCTAGGACTATACATTAGAGACACTAAATGTTTGAAATCTTTATAATAATTTTGTAGCTACTTTTTTTCTTCAAGGGAATGCCTATCTAGGGAATAATTAAGAGTGTCGCCTTAAGAGTCAATATCCCGTGTACTTTAGTGTGGAAAAAACATAGGTCTATAAAGACTTGGGTAGAGAGCTTAGCTCAACAAAGAAAAGTTTGTCAAATTATTAAGTTTGAATGTTGACAAACTTGTTAGATATTCAGATGTATGTGAAATTGTCTCGTCATGATTTAGAAAATAACATGATTGACCTTAGAATAATCTAGCGTCAGATCCATAAACCTTGACGTAATCTTTGGAATTTTATACGGCTTGTTTTATGGAAATTCAGAGCTCTCTCTTTCTTTACCTACAAAACTGTGGTTTTCACAGCTGTGATTGATGTAAATTTTGTTGGACTCATTCGGATTGCTGAAAATTCAAAGAAATCACAGAAACCCAAGATAAGCTTTTCGCCATTACACCACTTGTTATGATTTTCAATTGGGTGTAATCCCATTCATTTGATTGCTAACGTGAATTCCTAGATTTGGTACTTAAACATAATCGAAGATTCTAATTTTTTGTATTCCAATGAATCAGTAATTGTTTTCTTATTACAGTTGATTATGGCACAGAAAATGTAATATAGTTGTCCAGTTTAGTGTTGTTTATTCTCCTCTATCATTCTCTGTCATTGAGTTTCCTTCCACTGGAGTATTTTATATTTACCTGCCGAATCCATTCCGAGATTAGATTCTTCTTTCCTGACGTTCAGATCTGAGAATTTCGAGGATACTCTTGGGAAATGTTGCTGATTACTTCATTTCTTTGCTGTATTTTGGATATAGATGGAGTACTAAACATTATTTGGAATTAGCACGTCTACACTCTATTGAAGATATGTTAGTGAGACTCTACTTTTCTCTGTATGCATGCATTAGTGTTTGTCAAATCATCATGCCTATACATGTAGATCGTGTTCTTGTCTCTATTCAATGTTGCAGGCCTTTCAATTTTTTTAATGGATATAATTGTTTATTATTATTTTTTTAATAAATTATAATACCATAAGAGAGAATATATCTATTTCAGAAGCTTCTTTCAATTAAATTATTATATTATGGGCAGGGTGGGAGAATCTGTTCATCAAAGTCATTCCTAACAAGATTTGACTCTTAGTGAGTTTATTCTAATTCATTCAACTTCACCAACAAAATTTGAAGCTCCTTTGACCTTTCAACTCTTTTAATTAAAATAAAAATATAAAACTTAAACTTGCAACATCTAATTTTATCTCTATTGAAAGTCTTGCTCAACCTCACATGCTAATGAAGGCTATACAATAAATATATCATTTTTTATTAATCAAAACTTTTAGGTTAATTGACTTGTAAAATTACAAATTTTATTTTAGTTTTTGAAAAGATTCAAACACAATATTATATGTTAAGTTATAACAACTTATCACTACATTACATATCTATGTCCTAATAAAATGAATGTCATTTTTGCTATTACGATGATCTATCTTTAGAGCCTTAGTATTCATTGTCAACTTTATGGTAAATATGATGATAAATTTCCTCTTGATATCACTTATAATGATAGTCTTTAATTTTAATTATTAATTTCTAACTTAAATATTTATTGTCTTTATTTTTAAATAGTTATGTATTTTTGTCTTGTAAGGCGATTGAGAATGACAAGTTTTAGACATTATGTATGCCCCAAGCTTTCACCTAGGACATTAATGGTCAAAGCAGGAAGAGACAATTCTTTTGCAATGTAAATGTGACACCAACAAGTCACATTACATGCCTACGCACTCAAGATGTCATGAAAGAACATAATGACACTCAAGGAATGCAACAACAATGCACCAAGCATGAAAACACAAGCGAAAGACTTAACCATGTCATATGACAAAGTCACCATGACACACATATGAGAGGATGGAGTTTCCTCTAAGACAAAGATTAGGCACTAGTCCATGATCTTGTTCTCTTGTAGACACAAGGATTAGAAGGAGAGAAACACATCCCTTCATTCCACATCCCAAGATGACTCAACCAACATCCAAAAAGATGTGGGAATGACATCCAAGCACTAAGATTACCCCCTCAAGAGGTAGGTCAAATAGGAGATACAAAGCCTCAACCAATCAAACTGTTGACTAGATGCTTTCACATAAAGGCACACATTCCAACACAATGGAGTCAATATCTTGCAAAGAAGTTCTTTAAAAGCAAGTAACAAGGTCATGTAAACCAAGACAAGGGTAGGGCTAGGTTGAAACAATCCTATAATAAGATAGACATGAAATAAGGCACAACAACCTCAAACCAAATGCTATTTAGAAATGCTTTGAACCAAACATTTTCTTGCACTCTAGGCTCAATAACATGCATAAAACCACATAAATCAAAGGATTAATTTAAACCCAAAATATTATTATTCACTAGCATACTCATTTACCTCATGCATGTAATGCCCCAACATTTACAGTAGCACATTAATGAACAAAAATAGGATGAACAATTTTTTGAGATGGAATTGTAACACTCACATGTGAGCACACTCAAGCACAAAAATACCAAAGTGTCACATAGAGGAACAAGAGACAAGGTGGAACAAGACACACACATCTCCAAAAGACAAGAACAACCAACATCAATAAATGGCCCATAAGCCAAATAATATCAACAAACGGTTAACAAGCCAAAGCAAGGATCAATCACAATACCACACAAGGATGAAACATCCAACAAGGATCCAAAACACAACCCATCTACTCACTAATCATTAACCAACATTCTAACCAACTTTAAAGCATTATTACAATTAAAAAATAGAAATATACATTTTCCAACATATACAACATACATGCCAAATATGAGAAAAACCTTATGAAATGCCATGCTCATTCGACACCAACATTAAGACAGGCCAAATACAAATATGGGAATCTCAACCATAATGTTGGCAGAATACAAACCAACTCATAACCATATCATAGAGCAAAAACATAATATATAAAAGAAGGCTCCAACATGTTAATTTAACCATTTTCAACAAGACAACTTTCTCAACATAACAATTTCCATCTAAAACAAGGTTTGTTTTCCAACCAAATGATCATATAAAAAATAACATGGTGGAGGCTACTTCCCAAACATGGAAAGATCACACTCTCATAATAAAATGATACAAAGAACAAATACACATCAATAATAAGCCACTTCCAAGGTACTCCAATAATCACTAAATACAACATGAGATCTCAATATAAAATAAAGCAGAAGGAACTCTTCCAACTCCCAAGAGATCTTCCTGTACATGACCAATCGGAAAATGTTACCCACCACCCAACTATATCACCATCATCAACTACAATAGATGTCTATGCCACTCTAGGCAACCCCCGAGCTATGAAGAAGAAGATCATGGCAACACCGCTATCCAAGCCAAAACTTTCACACATTCAAGGAATACATGGGAACACTCATGTCAATGAAACATACACCAATATATGAAACATGTGAAAACTCACAATCCAACCAGTATATAAGGTAACATATGGCACACATGCCAATCAATGCACACAACACACATGTGCCATAATTGTCAAGCAAATGCATAAAAAATTATAAGAATGACTCACACAAACCAACAAGTATAACATAATGCCATCACAATATCCATGCATAATGGATTATCACACCTTCAATTCATGCCAAACAAGGTATAAAACAACACCAACACACATACATATATGAGTCTAACAATATCTATTTCACATGGTTTAACTCAACACAAAGTTGGATACTCTCAACTCAACTGATAAGGACTAGGGGAGGGTAGCTAAGACATTGGGGTGGGCTTCCCCTTGGTTCTATATAACCAAGATAGAAGGCATAAAAGGCCACAAAGGTCTCAAGTAAACACTCACCTGGTGAATGCTTTTTAGAGTTAACAAGGATGAATTGCAAGGTGCACACACTTACCATACGTAAGGGGACCTTATTGCAAAACACGCACATGCTTACCTCAAGTAAAGGGATCAATTACAAGGTGCACACACAAATAAAGTAGTGGGGATCCTCTTGCAAGACACACAATCACACAAGTGATAAAAAAACACACCCAAGAAGACACAATCATGGGTCTATCATGGGGGTATCTATAATCACAAATTGATTCAAATAAGATTTTCATGAGTTTTGACAACTCAAGGATAAAGTGAGATGGATAAGTGTCCCATGTCAACATTATCTACATTTCACTCATTGGTCAAACACCTATAACTATCCTACATGCTCAATTCAAACATTAGGTGCATTTGTCCAATATGTAACTATAGCCAAAGAAAATGGTAAAATTGCACAATTAAATCATCCATCCAAGTAATATGATCGAAGTGCAATTACTAATATACAACATAATACTAAAGGAACTAGGTCTACCCACCCAACATATCATTTAAATGACAATAGTGAAATTAAAGCACTATAATAATCAAGCATACAAAGATGCAACATATGCATCCCATACTACATGTAATCAAAAATTTAATGTCACAGCATAACCTCATTGGAAACACCTCAATGGTCCTACAAAACATCCCACAAAGCATCCAAACTACACCATCAGAACACCTAATGGAAAAGAACCTCATCAACAAGTTCAATGCAATGATTCATAATCACAAGAATCACACAATACACTACAAAAATACTCAATATAGCATATCTCATAAAGATCCAACAACATGATCAATGCACAATTAATCATATATAACACAAGATGACAAGGATCAACATAGGTGGGCATTACATTCTCACCCCTTTTGAATGGACTTCCTCTTGAAATTCATCCAAGGTAGTATTACCACACCGCTAAGCACACCCAAACCAAAGAAGACCACAAACACCTTCAACCACTCAAGGTTGGCCACCTCAATCACACAAGATCAAAAAGAGAAAGACAAGGGAAATATAACATGTTCCCAACATCATCACAAGGCATCATACCAAATGAAACATTGAATTCAAAGGATCAAGATACCAATCATGTAAGATAGCTCAGTCGATAATCACTTTCACATATGCATACAAGCATTTAAACATATAGATGATGTAAAAATAGGATCAACCCTCATATAAAGATGCAACCAATGCATAACTTACACCACAACACACATACACACACACAATGAAATAAATGGATAATGACCACTGCATAATGATCCACATCTATTTCTTGTCATACAGTTTCCATCTCCACTCCCTCATAACATTCTACCCAACATCCAATGCTAGATAGGATAGAGAATAACATTACACAACAAAATACCAATGAGTACAAAAATTTAGAAAATAGCATAGCCAACACACTTTGAAAAATGCTAAAGTGAAATAAATCTCAATTCCAACAATAAGGTAAATAAATGCCACCAATTTCAACAATAAGTCAAATGCACCCATAAGAGTGATTGGAAAATAAATATCAAAGATTTGTGGCCAAGCTACTCACAAGGTCAAAGATAAAATAATCAATGTTGGTCCTCACAAAAAAGATAAAACTCACTAATAACTGAGAAAAGTTCACAATTCTTGAAAATTGTACATTCACATTAACTACACAACCATTTCTAGTCACCAACAAGGGAGAATTCGGAAAATAATCCATGCATAAAAAAAATACATCATCTCTTTCAACAAACAGACTGCATAATACACAAGGAGAGTACATAACAAATAACACGACATAGGCCTAATTATTCCCATGACACTAACCTCCAATCCCTAACACATGGAGAGCATACCAGGGAACAACATCACACTCCAAAAAATGAACAAGGCCAAGAAAAGGCCCAACACAACCTCTAAACCCTCAAAACAACCTACACAAGAGGAGGATCAATTAGGAGGGACACAACCACAACCCAAGTGAACAACTGGGAGCTAACTGTGTGCAAAGAATGCTTCCCAATGCAAAAGAGGTCATAATTCCCAAATTATACCACATCCAAACAAGGTGAATATATGGGAGGACTTAGACGACTGAGGGAGCCAACTTCCATTTAGAAAGTTTCTCTAGTAAAGGTCAAGAAATGCTCATTGTCCAAAGACTCAAATACTACAACACAAACGAGGAATATGTGTCACGTCTCAAACTGTGATGCTTTTTGGACTTAACTATAATTAGAACTATTTTATGGATAATTGTTTATGGATTAAGTGAATATTACTTCTATTGAAAATGATGAAATGAGTAGTGCTTTGGCTATGGATTGGTCACTAACCTATTAATGGAGATTTGAGTTTAATGATGGCAGATTGTCAAAGACAAAGGCGTGGTTAAGGTAGAGGAAATTAGCTACCTAGCAGGGATGGGATGGAGAGACTCTAATTCACACACACAAACACTTAGTTTACATTTGCATTGCACTTTTAATGGAATGATCCCTATGTTTGATTAAATAAATTTCGTATTCATGCTAGAAAAATGTTTTCTATTATGCTTTCGTGATTACCAACTAAATAGTTGCTCTTTAAAATTAAGTGAACTTTTAATTGAATGAGAATAAAAATTAATAGCTATATTCTTTTATTGTATGTGATAGAAATGATTTGTCCTTTTAATTAAATTACTTATTTATTTTGTTTAGAAATAAGTAGTAAAATAGAAATAAATATTATATATATATATATATTCTAGTTGAAATATCTATTCATTTCAAAATTAAATTCTTTTTTTATCCTTAAACGATAATGCCAAATTCAAATAGAAAAGAAAACAAAATAAGGAAATAAAAACAAAAATAAAAAAGGATAGAAATAAAGTAAGTAATAGAAAGGAAAACAATAATATAGAAGAAAACAAAGAAAGCAAAAACCTACGAATTAGAAAAAAAGCCAAAAATCAAGAAAAGAAGGAAAAGGAGCTAGAAACAAACTTAGATTAAAAGGGAAGAAATCTGCATTAAGATAGAAAGCAAGAAGAGGAAGAAAGGGAAACAGAGCTAGGAGAACAAGGGAGCCGAGGATCATCGATCAGAAGCAAGGCAATTTGAGCTTTTGAATTAGGTTCCACTATCAATCCTTTAATTTTCTTCTCTTTCCGAACATTAGTTAATGGTTGAAGTAAACTACCTTAGAATGACATTCTGGTATTGATTGACTCTTGGCATCTATTTAATTTTTTTTCTATGAGACTGTATTTTTATCTTCCTAGTTATCCACGAATACCTGAGTTTCAAATTGCTGAATCGACCTAGTAATACCCTCTTATCTTTCTTCTACTAGCTTAAATTTCTTTTGATCACATGTAACTTGCGTCGCCCCTTTTAATAATTTGAATGCTTTTTGGTCATAGTAAATTTAACATGTTGTTGAGTATCTCCATCTTTCCTCTTATATATCACCCAAGAGATTTGCTCTTTTAACTAAACGCCTACAATGGTGGGAGAGTCACCATTAGACGCAAGGTCATCTCTAGTTTGTCTGTGTCCTAAATCAACCATTTGTAGATATTGTTTTGCTGTATTAAGTTTTCCCAAAATCATTGTTTTCAAACAAAACCATTTGCATAAGAGTCTAATCATTGTCATTAAAAATCCTTTCGCAGTCATTGTTTTTTTAAAAACCCATATGTAAATGATTTTAGATCATTGTTTATAAAAAAACCATGGATAAATAAATTGTTGCAAGTACGTGCCTAACCGGTGTTGTCATTGATGTCAGCATATCTATGCTGTCTTTGGTGTCAACTGTGCTCTTGTTTCTATGCTTTCTTGTAATGAGTTAAGTGTTGAAGATAATAAGTATTCTTGATGCAGCAAAACAATTTGGTAGATTGCTTTGCATTTCCTATAGAATGAATATCCTTATCTGCAGATTGGAAGTTATTTAGATGCATGTCTGAAGATGCTATGTTCCAAGTTTGAGCCTCCGGTATGAAGATTTGAGTGAGTTATGTTCACCAAAGTGAAAACTACTTTTTCTATATATTTGGTGGTGACAAGGAGAATATATTATGCTCTACATTCCTCCGTCCAGTTAAGTATTTCAGTCTGTGGTTCTGGAATCAAGTTTGTAATGATGATAAGTGCCTTCAACTCCAATGGTTCATGATTTGGTGGTCCACAAGCGATCTTTTCTTTATGACAATAGCTGACAGTGTTGTTCATGTGCTCTAGTTTGAGGAATCTTCTTGACAGAGTGGTTAGAGATTGTGCAGTTGTTCTTGGTGATTGCAATGTGCTTGTGGATGTCTCCTGATCATGTTCCTACCTTTGGATTGGTCTGCAAAGAGAAATTTGGATTGTGGATGAAGACTCTTCTTAGAAGACTTAATGTTAAAACTAGTCTTGGTCGACTTGGTTTTTTTCACTACTTGCAGAGATTCATCAAAGATTATGGAAGCATGTCATGGCCTGGAAGATTACATTTGAGTCCTAGCTAAGGGATAATATGATCTACATATATATTTCCCTTAGTTAATTTTGTTTAGGTCCAGACCTATTTCTATGTATGTTTGTAATGCTGACCTTGGAGAATGTTCCAATGGTTGATGAATGTAATGCTAACCTTGATGAACATTCCAAGGTTGATGAAGTGTATAAAAACATGTAATGAAGTTGTGAAAAAGATGTCCTTGTGTGAAAATGTGAAGATAAGTGTGAAGGTGTAAGAAGAGCAGAGCAGGGGTTTTATTTTATGCTTCAATGGAACTGAACCCTAGCATGAAGTAGATGGTATCAAATCAGTTCACCAATCCTTGGCAGTGAGCTGATCTTGGCAGTGAGCCCTAACATTTGCAATGAGCATTTTGGGTAGTGAGCCTCTAATTTTTGGTATTGCTATAACTTATTTATTTTTGTGGGCTAACACCCACCATGGTATTTCCCTTATAGGGTTTTCCACGTAAAAATTTTGGTGTCTCATGTGTTATTGTGTTGAGCTTCTTGTTTTATGCTTTAATGGTTGATCTTAATAACAGTGATTAAGAATTTGATGTGTTGATATTCATAAGTGGTTAAAGTTTTGTGACAACTGATTCACCCCCCCTCTCAGTTGTCCTTTGCATTTCAACAATTGGTATCAGAGAAAGGTTCCTCAAAAGAAAGCCTAACCGCTTGAGGAAGATTTAGGATGTCTTATAGAAAGGAAGATCCATAGTTTGATGGAATGAATTATGCTCTCTAGAAGGTACGAATGAAAAGCCACCTTCTTTGTCTTGGTTATAAAGTATGGAAAGTGACAGAGACAAAGTATACCTTGCCTTAGAATGGTTTGCAAACTGAAGATGAAATCAAAGAATATGAATTAAACATAAAAGCTAGAGATGCTCTGTTGAGTGCCTTATCTAACATTGAGTTAAAATAAAAGTCATGGATCTAGAATCTACTCATGAAGTCTAGGAAAAGCTAGAAAAATTGTATGAAGGAGATGATTCTGTAAAGAGTGCCAAATTATAGGGCTTGAAAGCGAAATATGAGGATTTAAAAATGAACGAAGATGAAAACATAACTGCCTTCATGCAAAAGGTTGATGAAATTATCAATGGAATAAAAGGTATGGGAGGAACTATTGATGAGAAGGAAGTTGTGATAAAAATTCTTAGGTCACTACCTAAGTCCTATAGTCACAAGGTAGCTGCAATTGAAGAAGTAATGACAGTGCAAGATGTCACTAAGGATTAGTTGCTTGGAAAGCTTACAGCCTTTGAGATGAGAGAGTTTGGTGATGCCCTACTAAAGGTTGAAACTACTTTCAAATCTAGTACTTTAGAGAAAATCTCTAGAGCTAAAAAGTACAAGGTAGAACCTGATGATGAGTTTGCTGAAATTGAAGCCAACTTTGTTGACAGACTGCAAAGAGGTTCCAGTAAGTTCAAAGGCAAATTACCTTTCAAATGTTTTACATGTGGTAAGGTTGGTCACTATGCTTCTAGATGTCCTGAGATAATTGAAAGGAATAGAAAAAGATTTGAGAGTAAACCTAGGGTTCCAGAAATGCTACTATGTTAGAGATCTTGATGATGAAGGAGTTACAAATGATGAATCTGATGATGCTAGTACTAGTGCAAATGAATTCTTGTTTTTTGCAATTAAAGAAGAACCTATGTCTACTAATCCTACTAGTTGCGTGAAGGAAGAGAAACCAGTGGAAGAAAGTGCTTTGGCTGTTTAGGTTGAGAAAGATAAGGATGAATGTATTATTGGCAGTGGAGGCTCACATCACATGACCGGTGACAAAACTAAGTTTGTAAGTCTAGAAAAGTATGATGGAGGACTGGTTAGGTTTGGAGATAATGCAGGTGGTAAGATTTGTGGAAAAGGATCTATTTTTTTTTATGGAAAGCACAACACTAATAAAGTCCTATATGTGAAGGATTTAAAGCATAATCTTCTAAGTGTTGGTCAGATGTGTGATAAAGGCTATGATCTGAGATTCAAAGACAATGGATACAAAATCATGGAAAGCTCCAGAATAGTGATTTCTACTGGTAAGAAGACCAGAGGTAACATTTATCAATTATGAGGAACTAATGATTATTGTTTAGTGGCTCAGACAGATGAGAGTTGGTTGTGGCATATAACAATGTGTCATATCAATTTTGACAATCTGGTGAAGATAAGCTCTACACAGACTGTAAGAGATCTACCTAAACTTGTGAAGCCTGCCAGCACCATTTGCAAGGAATTTCAATTTGGAAAACAAACAAGAATGAGTTTCAAAAGCAAAGAACATTTTTCTCCTAGATTGCTGGAGCTAGTACATACAAATCTATGTGGTCCCACAAGAACAAGAAATCTACAAGGTGATAGATATTTTATGTTGCGTATTGATGACTATTCTAGAATGACATAGGTAAATTTTCTAAAAGAAAAATCTGAAGCCCTAGACAAGTTCAAAGTTTTCAAGGCAATGGTTGAAAATGAGTTAAAATTGAGGATCAAATGCTTGAGTTCTGATAGAGGAGGTGAGTTCACATCAAATGAATTCAATATTTTCTCTAAAGAACAAGGGATAAAGAGACAGTTGTCTACACCTAGGACTCCTCAACATAATGGAGTTGTTGAAAGAAAGAACAAGACAATTCAAGAAGTTGCCAGGACTATGTTAAAGGAAGCTGACCTACCGGAAGTATATAGGAGAGAAGCCATACATACTGCTGTGTACATCTTGAACATAGTTCAAGTCAAAGGTAACAGCTCTAAAACTCCTTTTGAATTATGGTATGGGAAATTTCCTACAGTGAATTATTTCAAAGTTTTTGGAAGCAAATGTTATATCAGAAGAGATGAAGAACTAGGCAAGATTGATGCTAGATGTGATGAAGGAATTTTTTTTGGTTACTCTACTAAGAGTAAGGATTACCAGTGCTACACTAAGAGATTGAATAAGATTGTTGAGAGTGCTAATGTGAAGGTGGATGATGGCAAGGAAAGAATATTAGATCTAAGTTACTATGAACCAAATGAACCTGTGACTATAGTGAATGAAGAAAAAGTTGAGCAAGAAGACAGTCAGGATGAAGAAGAGGCTCTGGAAAGTGTTGTTAAGACTCCCAGGTATGTAAGGATTAATCATTCTAAAGATCATATTATAGGTGACAAAAACAAAAGGGTGTTGACAAGAAAAAGAGCTGCAGAAGAACAAGTGAATTACTGTTTGCTTTCAAAGGTTGAACCAAAAACTATGAATGAAGCCTGGAATGAAAAAAATTGGGTAAAAGCCATCGAAGAAGAACTAATGCAGATAGAGAAGAATCAAACTTGGGAATTGGTTCCTAGACCTACTGATAAAAATGTCATTAGAACTAAATGGGTTTTTAGGAACAAGATGAATGAAAATGGAGAAGTTGTAAGAAATAAAACAAGGCTTGTGTGCAAAGGATATTCTCGAATTGAAGGAATAGATTTTGAAGAAACTTTTGCTCTAATGGCTAGGATTGAAGCAATCAGAATATCTTTGGCATTTACAGCTTACAAAGATTTCAAAGTGTATCAGATGGATGTGAAGTCCACATTCTTGAATGGTGAGTTGGAAGAAGAAGTCTACATTGAGCAACTAGAAGGGTTTTAGTTATCAAAACAAGGTGATATGGTGTGCAGATTGGAGAAGGCATTGTATGGACTGAAGCAAGCCCCCAGAGCCTAGTATGCAAGGTTAGATAAATATTTGTTGCAATTAGGGTTCAGTAAAGGTTGTTGAAATAAGGGCAGGCAATTGAGAGGGGGGGTGAATCAGTTGTCACAAAACTTTTATCACTTGCAATAATTTAGCTTCTTTATCACTTATCAACAAATTAATGATATAACCATGAAAGCATAAATCAACAACACATGAGTAGAAAAAAATCAACACACATGACACCATGATTTTTACGTGGAAACCTGGTTAAGGGAAAAA
Organism: Cunninghamia lanceolata; assembly: GCA_027924645.1. Taxonomy (NCBI): domain Eukaryota; kingdom Viridiplantae; phylum Streptophyta; class Pinopsida; order Cupressales; family Cupressaceae; genus Cunninghamia; species Cunninghamia lanceolata. The sequence goes on along the minus strand of BSBN01000201.1, from coordinate 974,368 downwards.
ATACGGTGGGGGTTAACCCACAAGAATTTATACTCTATTAAAAGTATTACAAATGGGGAAGGCACATGCCTTCAGGGTGCACTAGCCAGAGTTCACTGCTCCAAGAGGCTCACTGCCTACAGAGGGGATAAGAAGATTACAGATTGTTTTAACTGATGAATAACATCTACCAATGCAAAATTTTAGTCTAGTTAAAGACAAAATACTGATCTTACACACTTCATCCTTATTCTACTCTGTTTCACTCTTAGGCCATAATTCAAGCTTAGATCTATATCTTCACACTTCTTTCTTTATTTTTTTCACTTACTCTATCATGCCTTCACACACACACACACCTCTCAAAACAGTCGAATCAATCAGCTATAAATATCCGCATCAAGAACTTCAATAAACTATAGTCAGCTTTGAACATTTGTTAAGAACTCTGCTCTGTCAGCTGAATCCATACACAATCAACAACGTGGACTAAAAACTTGTGTTCTCAAATAATCAATCATGTTGGCCAATACCATTGATTACCACAAATTGCTTAGCCAACAACTTTTCTTCATCCAGACCAAGATCAAATACTTGGTTGACCTGTTCTTCTTCCGACTAACTAGAACCTGATACTCATATGCTTATAGCTTTTGAATCCTTCATCACTGGAGGCTAAATTCCTAAATTTAGATAGTCTTGACAATCCTTATTACTCCCTTAGATCTGTAGCACACCGTAATTTACCACCAAAGAGATTCAGACCAAGATACTGGACCCTGTCACATGCTCTGTTTCTAACTACTTAGACTTAGACAAATCTTCACTTTGACTTCTGGTATGAACAAATTATGTAATGTGGATGTGTAAGATGGACTTATTTGCTATTAATGACAACACTTATCATGGATAGTATTGTCTCTTGCCAACAATCTCCCCCTTCGGCATTGATAGCAACATTTAGGGAAAAATGACTAAGTGTCAAAACAACTCCCCCTTACTAAGTATAATTATGCTTTTCACTATTCTCCAATGCTCCCCCTTTACTAGATTCCTCATTTTTCACTACTATTCACTCCCCCTTTGACATCAGTGGCAAAAGGGTGGGGTCCGCAAACTAGAATTTATACAAAAATTCTACATACCAGGCCACATATGTACAAACAATCCTTAAGTCCTATTTACATAAACTTAAGTATATCACCAAAAATGTTCTTCAAAAGTGCCAACTCACTATCCCATCTCTTCTTTATAGTGTTCAAAATTGAGATGTGACCACTAAAAATAAATGCTTGTGACTCTGTCGTCTGCAGATCAATGGGATCGCTTGACTGAGCTATAGCTTGGGCTTCAATTAGGGCATTGAACATTGCTTCCATTTTAGGGGAAATTAGTTCCCTGAGCTCACTCATCCTTGCCTCTATGCTTTCCGTTTCTTTTTTCAATTTCTTTATATCTTCAATCAAGCTAATTGCCTGACTCTCCTTTCTTGCCATTGATGTTGTCACATGATCAAAAGATTTGGATACACTAGATAGTTTTTTCTTAGACACATTTATTTTATCCTCAATATCCTCTATAACTTTAGAACAAGATAAGAAAAATTTATATATATTTCCTCCTTTTGTAAGAGAATTTTGAATACTCTTTTCACTAGTATCTAGCACCATTCTATCTACTCCAATCAACCCTTTTAGAGCATCAAATCTTTTATCATTGAATTCCTTTTGAACTTTGACCTCTGCAGACTTTTCAAGAGATTCAAAATGGGTACTTATATAGATTATCAAGTTCTTTAAATGTTTAGAGAAGGAAGTTGAACAGTTCTTCTAAAAAGTGGGTATGATCTTTTCCAAGATCCCTGATGCCAGACCAAGTAGTTCGTTGTCTTCTATGTGAGACTTTAGTATATCTTCTCTTGCTTAGCTTGAGCTATAGAACACAACTTTATCTTTTGCACTGGAGATAAGGTATCAAAATTTATTGGACCTTGAATTATGTCTTGATCTTCTTCAATTTGTTTGTCTCTTTCCAAAATTTCCTTCACTGCTTATGCAGTGTCTCTTGCCTAAAATGATGGTGTATCTATCTGATCCTTGCCGATACTGTCAATCAGATTGTCCTGCTTAGGCTCTCCATCAACCTTTGCAATCTCTTCTTCATTTTAATTTTTCTCCTTGACCTTTTCTTCTTCTTGGTCCTCACCTTCTTCTAATTCATGCTCTTTATTCTTCACTGACTCATCTTTAATTTGATCATCTACTTCAACATTCATCTCTGTATCTTCTTTGCAAAATTGATCTAGAGGAGTTTGAATACATCTTGTATTATCAGTTTCATTTGTCATCTTTTCATCTTCCTTGTTTGTTGCTTTCTCTTCTGGAACAGAGGAGTCATCTATTCCAAATTGTTGCTCATTCTTTTGCTGCTTTTGATCATCTGGAACTGGTATGTCATCAGCAAATTCATCTGAAACTACAAAGAGCTTATTCTTGTCTAATGCTTTCCTCAGAATTTGTTTAGTTTCTTGGACAACTTCTTTTATCTCTCCAATCATCAGTTTGTTCATTCTTTTCTTACTCCTAAATTCATTTTTGACCTCTTTAAAGATGTTATTTACTTCTCTGCTGGAGATCACCAGACATAGAGTGGTTAACACATGTTACCTCAGCTCCATATCTTTTGTCTTGGCAACTTCTTTCCTAATTTCTAAAATATCTCTCAACCCTTTTGGAACTTCTGACAAAATTTCTACCAGTGCTCGATTGAATAGATTCAAGTATTTGATAGTGGCTTCTTCCAAAAGTATTTTGTCAGCATCATTGTAAAGATCATAAAACTCAGTTATTGGTTTGAGATTACCATCAACAGTGATTGTTTTGACAATGTCTTCCACAATAGGAGTTGGTTTTTCAACATCAGCCTCTTATTTCTGCTTCTTATTTGTCATCTTGCTTCCAGAATGCTTCTCTTTAGACACTTTGACTGCTTTGATGCCTATGGCCTTTAGCTCTTTAAGCTCATCATCTGAATCTATCTTTTCTTCATCCACCTTTTCCAAATTGCCATATGGCATTTTTGCCATTACTTTTGTTCTTTTCTTTTCCTTACCAAATGATTTGTCTTCCTATTTCTTAGGATTTGTAGGTTTTGGGGGAACAAAAGCATCAACAGAGCTCCTAGTGGTCCTTGGTGTGGAGGAGGATTCTATCGAAGCACTTTTTTGTTTCTTATCTTGTTTTTCCCTCTCAGCCTTTTTAGTTCTTTCCCTAAATTGCCTCACAGCTTCCTTGGTGAGGCCTAGATTCGTGGCCAACTGCTCAACTTCTTTCCTTACTTTCCTATATAGTTTCACACTTAGCTCCTCATATGTCCCAAATCTTTCAACTATTGTGTCCTTTGGTTTGCTCAAAAGGTGTTGAGTATACATATTCAAAAAAATTTCATCTACCTCATACCCCATGGGCATGATCCAAATAGTTCTGGGTTCTACTACTTCCATTAAGCACTAATGCGTGTCCACCATGAAACTGATTTCATTCTTGTACTTCTCAACAACCGATTTAGGGATTCTTTCCCTAGAATGCATTATATTTTGAAAATTCTTGAAGTATCCCTAGATTATAGTTTTTTGTGCTTTATAATCACCAATGTTGTGTAGATGATCTTTTATCTGAATAGCAACTGGCTCATCATTAGTCCAGTGCACACCCTTTACTCTAGGTACCTCATTCATGAAGTAGAAAAATAGACATAGAACCAATGTACCATATTTAAAGTTGTTTTTCTTGTCTTTCTTGATTTTGTTCAAGTTCTCAATCAATTGGTTCTGTAATAACTCATGCAAGTCATAATCTGCATTTTCTTTTAACATTTGGTATTCAACATATATAGCCATTCCAGAAACAGAGTTCTCCTGCTGGAGTGATAAATTTTTTAACCAATTACCACTGAAGAAAACTTAACATTTGGATCACTAATATCATTGATAGTCATTGCCCTTTTGTCAAATTTGGCACCGGTTGCATCAGTCATAGTTTGATTCTTTACAGCCTTCAACATTGGCAGTCCACCAGATGAGTTTAACCCTATCACAGCCTTGATGGCATCCTTGGTGATCTTGAATGGTTTGATTAGCCATATAAACTCATCATGCATTTGGCATAAAACATACCAGACCCATTCATCTTCATCGAAGGTTGGAAAGCCCATAACCTGAATGAAATGTTTATCATTCAATGCCTTATACTCAAGTTTAAGACCATGAATTTCATCTCTTAGATGATTCTCAAACAAATCTACAAACCTTGAGTCCCCAAATTCATATATGCTCGCATGAATATAGACCCTAATATCTTCAACATACAATACACCATATAGAACACTTGAAAATGCACCTAACGGGTCAACTTCTACTGATTTGTGTGGATGCTTCTTGAATTTGGGTCGGGGCCTTTTAGTGATATTAACAATCAAAGGTATAGCCATTGCAAAATATTACAAGTTCAAAGCTTCACAGAGAAATACCTTTTTCACAAAATTAGGGTTGGCTAATGAATTCTCTGGTAGCACTTCAAATCCTTGAAATTTTAGCTCAGGTGTTCTTCTGCTTGCTCTCTTCGAATGCAAAGTGATCCAAATGATGAAAGGATTACCTTTTATACTCTACAAAACCTAATTCTCCATTGTAATAAATGTGTTGCCCTAATACATTAGTTACACTATTTCTGTATACAACTGAACTTCAGTTGCTCTACAATCAATCATATTTTCTTCTTTTCTTTTGGAATTAGCTTTAACAGATCTGAAATAGGCTTTTCTATCTTCATTCATTATGCCAGATTTAGGTGCCCACTTACTGGATGGGGGAATTTGATTTTTCAATGCAACTCCCCTTGAGACATATCTCCTGATTCAATTCCCAGAGGAATTATCAGCACCGGATTCTGGTGTGGACCCATCGTCAACATTCATTTCACCTTTCTGTACCCATGTTTTGTTCATTTCATTCTGGACCTCATTAACATCAACTTTGCCCTTGCCCTTGTCTTGTCTCTGCTCATCCGGTTTTCTATTTACCAGACCTTTTCTGTCATCATTCCTACTTCTACAGAATCTTGTAGCATGACTGGATCGATTACAATTGAAGCACACAACATTTCTTTGCCCATTTGATTGATTTCCTCTTGATCTACATTGATTAGCCATATGTCCAAATCTATTGCATGCAAAGCATTTACCATTGAAAGAATTGCCATTTCCTCTATTGTTAGAGTTATTCATTATCATACTTTTGCATTCATTGGATCTATGACCATACCTCTTACACTTGAAGCATTGACTAGAGAAGGATGGACCACTTTGATTTATTCTTCTTCTACACTGAGTAGCTCTATGACCCAATTTATTGCAATTGAAACAATTTCCATTAGAAGATGGATACCTTTGAGCATTGGGTTGTCTTACCGGAGGTCTTCTAGGTCTGTTTCTCCCATTCCTTGATTGAGAGTTTCTTTGTCCAGATTCAGAGCTTTCACCTTTCTCATACCCAAGACCATGCTTATCATTAGCCTTCTTCTAACTCTCAAGCAACACTTCAAGTTTAGCTGAGCTTATCTTGAACTTCTCCTTGTATTCATTTGCAACTTCTAGGTCATGTTTGAGAATAAAAATTTGCCTTTCAAGTTCTTCCTCATTGTCTCTGCTTTCATGTAGGCCAGTTATTATGTCCAATCTATAGCATTCTTCTGATCTTTCTTTCAGAGATTGATTTAGTTTTTCTTCAGCCTTCTTCCTTTCATCAATTTCCTTGGTTAGCTTCATCACTCTGGATTCCATCTCATGCTTTAGGACAACAACTTCTTTAGCTAACTTCTCACATTCCCTTGTCTTTTCTTTTAGGGCCTTATCCTTGTCATTGTCTTCATTTAGATTTCCTTGTTGAAGAAGTAGCTCCTTCCTCTTTTCATTAGATTTGCTCAATTTTCCTTTTAAGGTCTCAATGAAGTCTTCAATATCCTTAAGGTTCTCTTGAAGTTATTAAACCTCTGTTCTGGACTGATCAAGATCTTCTAAAGAAAGTTTAAGTTGTTCCTGGAGGTTGTATGGATCCATTTAATACCTTCCCAGATCTTCCTCAAGCTATTAAACTTCTTCCAAGGAACCTTGCTCTGATATCAATTGTTGAAATAAGGGCAGACGACTGAGAGGGGGGTGAATCAGTTGTCACAAAACTTTTATCACTTGCAGCAATTTACCTTCTTTATCACTTATTAACAAATTAATGATATAACCATGAAAGCATAAATCAACAACACATGAGAAGAAACAAAATCAACACACATGACACCATGATTTTTATGTGGAAACCTGGTTAAGGGAAAAACCGTGGTGGGGGTTAACCCACAAAAAATTATACTCTCTTAAAAGTATTACAAATGGGGAAGGCACATGCCTTTAGGGTGCACTACCCAGAGCTCATTGCTCCAAGAGGCCTACTACCTATAGAGATGAAAAGAAGATTACAGATTGTTTGAACTGATGAATAGCATCTACCAATATAGAAGTTCAGTTCCAGTTAAGCACAAAATACTGATCTTACACACTTCATCCTTATTTTGCTCTGTTTCATTCTTAGGCCATAATCTGAGCTTAGATCTATATCTTTGCACTTCTTTCTATCTTTCTTGCACATACTCTATCATGCCTTCACACACAGACCTCAAAACACTCGAATCCATCGGCTATATATATCCGCATCAAGAAATTCAATCAACTATAGTCGGCTTAGAACATTTGTTAAGAACTCTACTCTGTCAGCTGATTCCATACACAATCAACAACATGGACCAAAAACTTGTGTTCTCAAATCATCAATCATGTTAGCCAATACCACTGATTACCACAAATTTCTTAACCAACAACTTTTCTTCATCTGAACCAAGATCAAATACTAGGTCAACCTGTTCTTCTTCCGACTGTACTGACTAACTGGAACCTGATACTCAGATGCTTATAGATTTTGAATCCTTCATCACTGGAAGCTAAATTCCTAAATTTAGATAGTCCTAACAATCCTTATTACTCCCTCAGATCTGCAACACACTGTAATTTACCACTGGAGAGATTCATACCAAGATAATGGACCCTATCACATGCTCTGTTTCTTACTACCTGGACTAAGACAAATCTTCACTTTGACTTCTAGTATGAACAAATTATGTAATGTGGATGTGTAAGATGGACTTAGTTTCCATCAATGACAACACTTATCATGCATAGTAGTGTCTCTTGCCAACAAAAGCACTGCTGACAACAATCTCTATTTCAAAATCAATGATAATCAAATCCTAATTGTTAAAGTTTTTGTTGATGACATTATCTTTGGAGGAAATGATGGTATGTGCATGAAGTTTGTAGGAGAAATGCAAGATGAATATGAGATGTCTATGTTTGGTGAAATGAATTTCTTTCTAGGTCTACAAATCACTCAATCAGATAAAGGAATCTTCATTTCTCAGTCTAAGTATGTGAAAGAGTTATTAAAGAAGTTTGGGATGGAGGACTCCAAGCCAGTATGTACTCCCATGGTGACTGGCTACAAATTAAGTAAAATTGATTAATCACTTAAGACTAATTAGAAGAGGTATAGATCTATGATTCGAGGATTACTTTACCCAACTCAAAGTAGACCTAATATAATGCATGCAGTATGTCTTGTGGCAAGATTTTAAGAACCCAAAGAATCACATGTGATGGCAGTCAAGAGAATCCTGAGGTATTTGAAAGGCAGATCAGACCATGGCTTATGATATCCAAAGGATAATGATTTCACTCTCAGTGGTTAGACAAATGCAGATTGGTCCGGAGATGTTGATGATGGAAAAAGTACAAGTGGATGTGCTTTCTTCTTGGGAAATAGATTGGTTTCATGGCTGAGCAAAAAGCAAGATTAAATCTCCTTGTCTACTACAGAAGTAGAGTATATTGCAGAAGCATGTTGTTGCACTAAAGTGTTATTGATGAAGCAGACTTTGAAGGACATAAGAGTTGTGTATGAATATCCAATTGCAATCTTTTGTGACTATACAAGTGCCATAAACATTTCAAAGAATCCAGTGATACACTCAAGAACAAAGCAAATATCAATAAGGTATCACTTTTTGAGAAAAAAGGTGATAGAGAATGAAGTAAAGATGGAATATGTGTCCACAAAGGATCAGATTGAAGACATATTCACTAAGCCTTTGCCTAAGGATACCTTTGAGTATCTCAGAGAAAAGTTAGGGGTTATTACCCCTTCTGCTCTGAACTAAGATGCATAGGAATGCATCAATCCAGTGGTGCCTAGAGTCTCAGTCATTGATCTGGATTGATGTCTTGAGAGCTACCTCTCAGGGGACTAGTTAAATGTTACTGACATGAGTTCCTAATAATAAGCAGTAAGTATTGAGAGGAGAGAAATTTCAGTTTGATCAGAGTAGCAGAGTGCAAGTATGTGCCATTTTCCATTGATGTCAAAGGGGGAGAGAAATCATGTGAAAAAATCAGGGGGAGAAAGAGTGCAGATGTATAGAGACACTAACTCATTTGACTAGAAAATATGATGAAACTTTCTGACGAAAGATGCATAATTAGATGTATCATTGGGTAACTCAATTTTTTAAAAAATTTATGCCTGACGTTCATTGAACTTGCGACGATCCGTAAGTTTAGTCGCTATTTCAACGTATACTTAAAGTCAACCATTTTCCATCAATTTGTGGGCCGACATATGGTTAGCCTCCTTAATTTGTGGGATGACGGGTATATGGTTAGCATTCGTTGGGGTTCCGACGAATGATTTTTAATAAATAAAAGTGAGTTCAACAATTTATCTATACTTGCGACAGTAATTTTGCTATACTAGTGAATTTGCTATACTTGTGACAGTTTGTGGAAGTTATAGGCCATTTTTTTTGGTGCAAAATATCAAAATTATTAGATTTTGTTACCTGTCTATAATTAAAAATTATTGGAGTGTGAGTTTGATATTTTTTGAAGATCTAAATATTCAAGCTTGATAAAGAAAAATTATGTCAGATAAATATAGTGCAGAACAAAATAAAGAGACACTTGCTAGATTGTGGGCTAGATTGAAATGAAAGGGTGATGGGAAATGTTATTGTCCTTGCAATAATTGCAAGGGCTTAAAGACGAGAAGACTTTTAATCACAACAGCTGAGAAACATTGTAGGCAGCATGGTCACATTGAAGGGGGGCATGATTATCATCCATTGGTAAGTTGTTCATTATATGTCTTTATATTGATTGAATTTGTAACTGTTTATATCGTTTTAACATTTTTTATGTATATAAAAAATCACTTGATCATGATCATGGTTTATTTGTCTTGATCATTATTATAAAGGTGGGGTGCCCTAGGGCACATGATATGGATTATCATGGCCTAGAGAATGTGGTTTTGCAAGTGGAGGAACATGGAGCTGTGAATATCGAAGATGAAGTTAATGATCCTATGGAAGAAGATGATCAAGCACCAGAAAACATAGTTGAAGATGATGGTACAAATACATTGATCCATGACACATTTAGTGGCATAGCTGATCATGATGATCGAGATGACTTTGATGATGTTCATGATTTACTTGTACTTGAGAAGGCATACGATCCCCTTTATGAAGGCTCCCAAACAACTCTTCTCTCTGTTGTATTGTTGCTGGTGAACTTGAAGGTTATGAATGGTTTATCCAACATAGCAATCTCACGGATGTTAATATGTCATATATGTCATCTATTTTCATCAATTTTTGTTGTTAGTTCATCACTAGTAAATAAAGGATGAAATGTGTACCATTAATATTCTTTATATTAACAAATTTTTTTTGTTGTAGATTGATAGGTGAATTTTTGTTACCACCATCAAATATTTTACCTCGATCATACCGAGATTTATCTACCATTATGAAAGATATTGGAATGGAGTATCAAGCAATAGATGCATGTCCCAATGATCATATTATATATCATAAACAACATGAATTTACAACAAAATGCCTAGAATGTCATATAAGTAGATATCAAATAGATCAACTAACAAAAAAGGTGCCTCACAAGGTTCTTTGTTATAATCCCATTATTCCATGTATGTAATGATTATTTAGGTGCAAAAGCTTAGTGCAATTTATGGATTACCATGCACAGAATAGAAGTGGAGATGACATTCTTCAAATGCCTGCGAATGGTTCTGCATTTAGGGACATGGAGGAAAAATGGCCACACTTTAAAGAAGAACCTTGTAATCTCAGGCTTTTATTGGCAGCAGACGGTGTCAATCCATTTGGAGAGCTAAGATCTATTTACTCAGTATGGCATGTTTTTGTTATCAACAATAGCATTCCTCCATGGGTGTCAATAAAGAGGGAGCACATAATGTTGGCAATGATTGTTCCAGGTATTTGTTTACATCAATTTTCTTTAACGTAGTAGCATCTCATTTGTCTTATTTGTTGCATAATGGCTTATTATTTTTTCATTTAATAGTCATGTACATTAATTTATATATATTGCAGTAAATTGGTTATAATAATTATGTAATGTTTATGTTCATTCAACTAGGTAAGTACCAAGTTAAAGATATGAATGTATATATTGAGCCTCTTATCAATGAGTTACTAGAGTTATGGAATGGTGTCACTATGTATGACGTCTCTAGACCAATAGGACAAAGACAATTTCAATTCCATGTAATGCTTGTATGGACAATTAATGATGCCCTAGGGCTAACACATTTTTGTGGTATGTTATAATGTTCGACTGCACTTTAACGATATTTAATTTTATGAAGTAGATATCATGCATGTTTTATAAATAATCTATTCATTATATATAATTATAAAAATTGACATATTTAATCCAATTATATATGATCTTGCAGGTCTTCAAACAAAGGGAAGTTTTGCATGTCTAGTTTGTGGTCCAAAGATGAAATCTCATTGTTCAACAAGTTTAGGAAAGCAGGTGTTTGATGAGCATAGGCACTTCCTCCACAGAAATCATAATTATCGAACTACTGAAAAACATCTTTTCAATGGGAAGAAGACACTACATCAAAACCACGAAGAATGACACCTTGCCAATGGAAGTTGGAATATAATAGAATTAATCATCAATGTTATACATCGGATCAAATTTTTTATCTATCATATATGATTTGTTTGGAATTTATATTTTTATATTGTGTTTTGTTTACTCATGTTGTAATTGACAATGATTGTCGTTGTTAATTTATTTAACTTATATGCTTCATGAAGGTCCTCAAGGCATTAATGACCGGCTTCCATAGGGACTGAAAAGTTATCCCAGACAATTTAGTAGGTTGCCCTACTATGAACAGCTACAAATTGTGCATTTGTTTGATACAATGCATATCAGAAAGAATATAACAGAAACGTTATGGAAAATATTGGATGGAGGGCATGACAAAGAAAAAAGTGTCAAAATTTGTAGTGACATTCAGGAAGCCAATCATGCAATGAAAAATGTCATTCAATTAAATAGCGATGGAGACCAAATTAATATAAGATCCCTTCCTTGGTTATTAATGGAGCAGCAAAGCAATGCTATAAAAGAAGTCATACGAAAAATTTGATTTCCCACAGGATTTGCTGCGAACATAAACAATATCATAACAAAGAAAGGTGTTTGGGTCAGGAATGAAAACACATGAATGGCATACCTTCATTAAGGTAATTATTCTAGTATATTTTATATATGTTTGTATACTGCATGTACTTTTTAGTGTATTATGTTTAATAGTTTTGGAAAAATAATGAAAAGATCAATTTATAATTGTTGCAGTACATTCTACCTCTATCTCTCCCAGACAACTTTGACAATAATGTCAAGCAAGTTATATATGATCTTGGAAAATACATGAGGTGAATAGAGATATTTGTTCAATTCATTGTATAGATCTTATATTTGCCATTTGTTTTACTTGTTATGTAATATATTGTATATTTTTGTTAAATTTCATTAATATATTTGCACCTTGAATCACTTGTAGTTAGCTGTCATCTAAAGAAATCCATAAAGAAGATATAAATTATTGGAGGAGAAAAATTCCTCATCTAATGTGTGAAATGAAAAAGTGTCTACCTTTGACATTTTTCAATGCACAAGAACACTACCTCATACACCAAGTTGAGGAGATTGAATTGTGTGGACCTATACACACAAGGTCAATGTGGATGGTTGAGAGGCACTTGAAATTTTTAAAGGCTTTGGTTAGACAAAGAGCATATCCTGAGGGTTCTATGGTGGAGGGACATATGGTATACCAGACCATGGTCTACATTACTGAATATCTTCCTAAGTTCACAACAAAGATCCATGTAGATCACATTTGGGATCCCAACTCCATTAACAAATTTGAAGGGGAGTACCTGATGGGGAAAGGTAGATTGAGGAAAGTGAGATGTAATTATAAGATGGTCATGGAGATTAATTAGAATACATTTTACATTGCCTTCAATTGCTTGAAAAGAAACAATAGAGAACTAGTCCAAATGAAAGAATTTTCCACACAGAAATAGAAAAGTACTGGTATTGTATTACTCCAGAAAATAAGTCTTTCACTGCTAAAAGTATTAAAATCTTAAAAAGTGCTGATGATCAAATATTACAATTGCATTCATCCATCCAATGCTTCCTGAAGTATCATATTGCATTCATCCATCCAATCATCTTGTTCCTTCAGAAACTCGTTCTTATCACATAATTTGGGTAATCCCAACTTCACAGTATCATCAAACCCTGCTTTTTCTGAGTGTAAGTCTTCATCATATTTCTCATGCTTTCTCATGATTGTGTCAATGGCTGAGATGGAATTGGTGTCAGATCCCTCATGAAGTTGCATATCATGTCTCTTAGTACCCAATCTATTTTTCAGTCTCCCATGCTCAAGAATGGCTTCATAGTTCTTTTTGTTAACATGCCAAAAATCATCAAGGCATATCTTCAGGTTTGTAAATCTCTTGTGCAACATCATTGCCACAGTGTCAAACTAAAGGTCCTTCAACTTTTCTACTAGTTGTTGATGTTCTTCTTTCAATTGCTCATATTCACTCTGCAACTCTGTATCAGTTCTAGAGGTGATCCTCGTTCTGCCATCTTTCATGGCAATAATTTCCAAATCTAATTTTTCACTTTTCATTTTGTAATAATTTCTTTCTTTCATCAACTATATTGTTTGTGCCTTGTTGAACTTGGCAATGCTTATGCCCATGTCTGTTGAAGCCACAGGGTCAGTTTCCCCAACTTTAAGGGTCATCATGTGTCCAAAGGCTTTTTTGATATCGATGATCTTTGGCCTTTTGTGAGGTGGGTATAATGCTGATATCAACATTGAATTTTCATCAGGATTAAATCTTGACCCTATGTAATTTTCCTTCACACCCTCTATGTTTATCTTGTATTCTCCTTCCTTGTTATGCAAAAAACTATCAAAAAATAAAGAGGCACTAATGTCCCAACTAGCAAATACTATTACACCAGCTTCAAGTAACAACTGTCTACCACTTTTAGGGGTCATGTTCTGCACTTCACTATCTATATCATCTTTCAAACTTTTCATCAATTGCTGTTCATTTTCAGGGGTAATATTTGGGATGGATTCCCTCAACCTTTTTCCTTCATAATTATATAAAAAGTATTTAAATTCTCTTGACTTGACAAACTCATTATCAAAAATAAAAGATTCATAGGCTGTAAGCCTATCATCTTCATCTACATGCAATTCCTTGGCTACTTGTAAGTCCCTGTCAAGGAGTTCTTCATATTCATCATTCATCATCCGAGAGATTTTTCTCTACTATGATTGGGCTTCATTTTCTCCCACAGATTCTTCTTCAGATGAATCATCCATTTCTTGCAACCTTTTCTTTTTTTTGCTCTAACTCCTTCTGTTGGGTCTCATGAATAATGTAGGTTACATGTCCTAAGAGGATGCCAAGCTCTGTGATCAGACTTGCAGCATTCTTGAGCCAATTGACAGAGTTAACTAGTATGGTTAACAACTCTCTACACTTTAGGCTCTGCAAGACCTAGGTGGGTGGACCTTAATAGTTGAAGCAGATTGGTTTGTTGTGTAGTTTTTATCTAAATGAACGAATCTACCCACAGTGGAAAATGGTGTGGAATAGATGAAAGCTTGTTGACTACTTCTATTTCTAATATGTAAATATGAAATGTGAATGTTCAAATGTGATTTTATGGAATTCTGAAATGAAATGATGCTAATTTAGTATAAATTGTATATGCAATATGAAGGTAAAAACCCTAATTTAGATTGATGGAATTTCTAAGTAAGATGGAATGGGTGAGACCAGTGTCTTGTTGGGTAAACGGAGTCAAGTGAGAACCTGGGATTAATGGTGTTACCTGGCAATAATTCTAACTATTTGCCACAATGTTTCTGGTTTATGACTTGCATAAATGTGCAGGGATGTGATTGGCATACTCTTCTTATTGATCCAATCAAGATCTATTAAATTACTGTGATCTATCTAAGAGGATTTTAATCCTTCCTTGAAGGAACCAGTTAAGAGGGATCACACAATGATAGCAAAATGTGCACCGAAAAAATGAAAATATACTTGATATATTCAATTTTGAACAACTTAATAGTATTTTCTGGAGACAGTATAACAGACTTCAATTATGCACTCTCCTTATCTATCCAATTGATATTTCCAAATTATTGTAATCTATTTAAAAGGATTTTAATTCCTACTTGAAGAAACTAGTTAAGCAAATTACACAGGAACATCAAATGTGTTTGATGAATTTAATATTCTACTTGGAATAAATTCAAATAATAAGGAATACAAACTTGGAGACAGCCAAATAATTGTTTATCTTAACAAATAGTTGATACCAATATAGATCCACCAAATCTGAGATCTTCAATTGATTTCCTCAAAATATTATGTGCAACATGGTGTTTGGATATGATTTAAAACATTTTGATAGTAAATGGAATGGATGAAAGATACTACTAATGGTAGTGATTCTAATCTAATCTTGATGATGGTTCAAAAGACAGCCTTGGGTTCCCTTTATATATTGGGAAGAGAACAAGCTTTAGGCTAATTACAATGGAAGAGTCGCATCTTTTCATAACTAATTGAATTAAGAAAATAAACAGAAATATAATTAAAACACCGGTCTGTTACTCTTTGAATAGAAACCTATGACCATTCAAGGCTTGAGCAAGGTTTTCTATTTTCTCATAGGATGTTTCATCTGTGTGTTGGTTGATCTACTCCTTCTGAACAACAGGTGCATCAACTGCTCTATGAAGAAACAAATGCTGTGTTTAGAACTAATGCAAAATTATGAGACTAAACAAACACAATTAAGCCCTACTAAGCCACATGTAAATCTAAGCAAGATGATCTAAGTATTTCTGGCTCAGGTGTGTTTCAGTATATTCAATGGCATTCCTAACATCCATCTCCATTGAGACCATCTTCTCCAAATGCAAGAAAACCTCCTTAGATGTTGAATCTTAGTGTTTCACAATTTCTAGGGCTTCTTTCAAGATTCCTTGACACTCCTTGATCCATTCATCTTTGCTTTTCAAATATTTGTCATTTTTGAGTAGCACAAGTACACCTATCTATGAAGTCTCCATGCATTCTTTTACTTCATCCTGGAGCCTATCATGATATTTCTTATGCTTCTTAATAAGATTGTTAGCATTGGATGTGCTTGCATTGTCAGAGGCTTGTTTGCTCTGTATCTCTTGTAACTTATCTCTTACCCTATTATCCAATCTCTCATGTTCCTGAATGACCATTTGATTCTCAGAACAAATGTCCCATAATTTATGCATCAATTTCTTCATATGATCATGCATGTTCTACAGGACTGTAGTGAGTGTATCTATTATGACCTGTGTCATTTGAATTTTTGAAGGTGATTGGGCTTGTTGTGATCTCTCTACCTGTGTAATCATTTTGAGAGGAACTACATCCTTTAAAAAATCATTTTCCTTTTTCAATCTCTCCCAACTCATCTTGTAGGTATCCCTCTCTTTTATCAACAGTTGAATCTGAACTTTATTTATCTTTGCTACATTTACTCCAAGCTCTGTTGTGATAACTGGACCAGTTTCTCCAACTCTCAATTTCATAAGATGACCGAAAGCTTTCTCAGTATCAAAGATTGCAAGCTTCTTATTCAGGGGATACAGAGCCCATATCATGAGAGAATTTTCATCTGGATTATATTTTGTTCCTGTATACACTTTAGCAACCCCTTCAGAACTAAGCTTGTGTTTTGTGTCATCACTATGCAAAAAACTATCAAAAACAAGTGCTGATTTCAGATAAAGTCCTGGGAATATTATTACACTAGATTCTCTGAGTAGCTCTATGCCCTTCTTAGGAGTCATATCTTCTATCTCCTTTTCAACCTTTGTTTTTAAAGCATTCATCAATTGTGCCTGGTTATCTGGTGTAACATCTGGGACTGATTCTTTAATAGGCTTTCCCTTGTGTCTGTACAGAAATAATCTAAACTCAGGAGTATGAATGAATTGGTCATCTGAAATAAAAGATCTGTATGCAACCTATCTAACATCATTATCCCCTGTTTCTTCAATTTCTAATTCTCTTTCTGGGGGCTGATATGGTTCAATTCTACATGTTGAAATTGTATTAGGTAGATCATGGGTTTCAACGGTTATAGACCCTTCACTGTCGAAGGACAAAACTTCAATTTCTTGTGTTTTTCTTCTCCTTTCCCTTACTTCTTGATTATACTTATCAATGTCTATTTGAGCCTCTGCTTCTTCCAAATTTCTCATCACATCATCATGAGGGAATGCTACATGAGCATATCCTCCCAGTTTTTACTTCTTTTTAGCATAATCAATAAAGCCCTCCAGGTCAAAATTCTTTCTTTTCATCACTTTCCCAAGATTAAAATGAGATAATTTATCAAGAATAAGATCATAACCTTCTCTAGCCAACATAGTGAAGTCACCAAAACATAAGGTGTTCGGCATAAAGGATTGTTTATCATATGCACTGAGATGCATCACATTTGAGTAATCAATTTGTCTAACTATTTCCATGTATGCCACCCTATCTGGTATAGTTTTTGGCAATAAAAAAGGGGTATCCTCAAACCCATACACTCTGATCATTGTGGAATCACAGAAACTATACCAATCCCCCCAATTGTGGTTCACAGCAGGTGGCCCATCAAAATCTCCTTCATTTTGACATATCCCGTAAATAATAAATTAAAATTAATTTATTATTTACCTATGAGCTAATAACCTCCCGAAAATAATAAATTAAATAAACGTAATTTATTATTTTAATCTACAAACCCGTTACCATAACCCTAACTACCTTTTACCGTTCACCGAATCAAAAATCCGTTTAACTACCCAAACCAATTTCTATCCAACTTTATAAAAATCAAACTCATCCATCATTTATGCCCCTGGCAAAATCCACATTGGAGTTATGCAAATAATGAGCAACCACATTTAATATTTTCAGTAACATCTATTTTATTTGGATTTCAATAGCTTTTATCATTATCTTTTCTGTTGCAATGAGTATACTACCCAAAATCTAAATCCAAAACCTATGTTTTATTCTTCTTTGAAACGACATTGCTTTTGCAATGTCGTCTCAAAGAGGGGCAAAATGTAGACATCCAAAATTGACTGAATCTTTCATTATCCTTAATAATCCCTAAATATCCCATTTAATCTATTAGTATCCACATGTGATTTAATTAATTAAATCCTTCATTTTGACATATCCCGTAAATAATAAATTAAAATTAATTTATTATTTACCTATGACCTAATAACCTCCTGAAAATAATAAATTAAATAAACTTAATTTATTATTTTAATCTACAAACCCGTTACCATAACCCTAACTACCTTTTACCATTCACCGAATCAAAAATCCGTTTAACTACCCAAACCAATTTCTATCCAACTTTATAAAAATCAAACTCATCCATCATTTATCCCCCCAGCAAAATCCACATTAGAGTTATGCAAATAATGAGCAACCACATTTAATATTTTCGGTAACATCTATTTTATTTGGATTTCAATAGCTTTTATCATTATCTTTTCTGTTGCACTGAGTATAGATTTAGGGTTTGCATATAATTTTCAAATCTTTCAATAAAATCTATATTGGCTGCATACAATGGTGAACCTGACGAGAAAAACCCTCTGATCATTTGTTTGTAAGCATTTGCTTGAGTTTGTTTTTGCAGGTGTGAGGATATATTTAAAAACTTTCAGTCTAGTACCACTTGTTTGGATCCATACATACATTTTGCTATTAAGATTCATACATGTGATTCACTATTTATCGGATTTACTAACCTTTGTGTGGTTTCTTCTGTTCACAGATCTAAAACTTATTGTGTAGAGATTTGATCGTTGTCTTTAACCCTAACTACCTATGGGTAGTAATTTGGTGTTAGTTATTGTTACATATGTCATTAATGTTTTTGACATTGAATCACTTTGTTATTGAAACTCTATTACTGACATAAGTTATTAAAGTCATTGTTATGCCTTACATGTTAGTTTTTTTTAATTGTTGGAGTCATTGATATAGTGTACACCAGGTAAACATGGTATAAATGCTTGTTGATGTTATTGACGCCCATAACTATGGACTTATGATGACAGATGATTCCATAAACTAGGTTTATTTTAGCGATACGCATTTATATTGGAACACTATAGCACTCAGAAAATTGCCTCACACTTGAAGATAAAGTTTATTGACGTATCACCAAAGACATTGAATGGCTGCCAACATATTATGATTGAAAGTGCTTGGCAGAGTGGGTCATTCGACATCATCATAAAAGCTTGGATTGCTCTTGAGCCTGTACTCCATCGATTGAAATGGATGAGTTTTGTACTCAGATGGTATTAGCACAAAATCAAAAGCATTGGTGAAGTTGTTGCACCGCAGTACTAGAAAATAGTATCTTTCGGTGAATAAAATTCATGCTATTTGTTTTGAGTATCACATTGCAAAAATCACGCTTAAAGTTTCATTTTTAAACTTGTCCTATTCAGTATAGTGTTGGGCAATGCTGGTAAATTTTCTAAACTCATCTGATGTTCCTCCTGGTGTACCTTTTAGTGCTCGGTAATTGTCTCACTCAGTAAAAATGTCAACAAGTATATTAAACTCATCGGTTGTTTCTATTGGAATTTTGTTATGACCATTGTGTTTTGCTGTGATCATTTGTGGTGTTTGGCACTGAGTAGGCATAGATTGGTTTATAGAACACATTTTGTAAGATTGAACTTAGTAGGGTTTACATAATTGATATGCTGCAAGCAACTTCAGGCCAGAAGATTTCCTAAACCTGTTGGTTGTTCCATCAGAGTATTCCTTGAGCCTCGTATGGGTGCATGTGCTAGTTTCTTTAGCCACACAGCAACAAGACATTATCAGCTAATGATCAGAAGAAGTTGACAAATTAAAATTTGAGCATGTTATCAAACACAAAAATCAAATTGCCAGAAACAAAATTTTCACTGAGTGTTCAATTTTAACCCTTGGAGACTGTTTCGTACAAATGGACATAACTTTTTCAATTTGTATCAGTTTTTCACATTTTTGTAGGCATCAGAAAGATAAGTCAGAGAACTACATCGTGGTGAAAGTCATTTTCTCAAATTCATCTTATATTTTCTAGTATAATCATTTGAAATTTAGACTTTCATTTTTCCAAACATCAAATACTTTCTTCTTGTTGTGTGTTAATGTTCTTATGTGCTTTTTGCAGGGTTCATTCATTTCACTTGCAGCTACACACCTGTCAAAGATAAATTTTCAAACTACTAATCAGTTTTTTGTAGGATTGATTGTCAAAGAATCTAATCTTGAAACATTGTGTCTTCATTTTATAGATTAGATCACATCATAAGTAAGGGTTAAAATTAACAAGTGTTTACGATGTCTTGTGGTTTGCATTTTTGTCATTGAATGCGTATGCTCTTCTCTTGCACCATTCGGTGATCTTGAGAATCAAAAGCACTTTTTTGACATTATGTATAACCACCCACACATTTGGATTTGGAATTAAAATGAACCCCATGTGAGTGTGAGGCAAAGGCGTTGTGTATGCTCTCTCCTTGCGTTTCATGCGATCTTGGAGATCAAAAACAACGTGTTTCCTTGCTTTTGTTATCCTTAGAGTGGGCCTACTCTTGAGACACATCCGCAAGGAGAACTCATTTGCGACCCCAAGCGAGACTCTCGTCCGGCCTGCTATATAAATTGAGGATAAGGCGAAAGCCAAGTCTAACCGGTATTAGTGCTTACCGTACAGTGCTAGCTCGAAAGGAGGTGTACCTTGTGTATATTAAAACTCCTAGTAGGGTTAGTCAAAGCCTTTAGTGGCTTACTGGATGCTCGTAAGGTGCTGGTCCCCTGGATATTCAATAGAACCCTTTTGTGTAGTGGCCAAAAACCCTCTACTTGTTGATACAGGAGGAAACTCTGATAGTCGTCCCATATTTTTGCGGCTTATGGCAGAGATAGTAAGGTACCTTAGGATCTGCGCATCCTAGGACCTGGAACTTGGTGTGCCTGAGAAGTGAGTGCACTGTAAGGGGGAGCCCGTGCCCCAAGTTCCTAGAGCTATACACCATAAGTAGGCGCGGCTGGGTAAAACCAAGTGGGAACTCAACAAGTATTGTCCTTTCCAAGCCTAGGATCATGCATGTTTACAAGTGTTTACAAAACATCAAAGTGTCATCAAAAACAACCAATCAAATTGATGTGTGTCTTATATGATTGTGTGTACCTGATCATCATCATCACTACAACTTGTCTCCTATATCATTAACTTGGCTTTCAGAATTGGGAACCTATCATCCTTCTGTGTCACATCTCAAAGTGGAACCTTGTCACTTTGAATCCTAAGAAGCTCTTTCAACTGATCCACCCATTTCCCACCTAGTCCAATCCTTATTCATCAAAATGGTTGTGACCATCAAAAACTCTAGGACAACTCCAAAACCAAAACTCATACTCCGTGGAGGCCCACCTAGATATATTAATGATGAGAATTTGGTAGATCATGATGCATATTTCGATACCCATGAACCATATATCTCCCCATTTTGGCCTCCACCAACATCACTATCATCCCAAGAATATGAGGAAATGCAAGAGCCTCGACATATCTATGATGATCATTATCCACAAGAACATTCTTATCATTGCAACACAACCCAAGATTTTCCTTCCATGCCCTCAACCTTACAAAACTATAATCCTACCCAAGTCTCAACCTCGACATCCATTAATCCCGAAGTCCTTTAGTTACAACAACAACTCGCTCAATCACTACAACAAGAGGCAGATCTTAAATTTCAATTGGCACAACTATCACAATTATCTTCACAATTTCAACATCCTACCACATCAACACCCCAACTCTATGAGTCATCTCCATCCACCTCATACAAATCTTTATCACAACCAAGCTACCACTCATATCAACCCAACACATCTATACCTCAAACCTATTTGATAAAAAATTTACCTCAAACCTCACAGGTCCAGATCCCTACCCATGCTTCATCTTCACACATACCAAGTCCCCTCATCTTATATCTTCAATAACAAAGACAAAAAAAACAAGCCCTCCTTCAACAACAACAAATCTTAGCACAAAAACCACAACCTTCATTTAACACATCATCCACCATACCTTTATCCATGCAACAACAACAAATTCCATCTAATTTCAATCCTAATCCATTGGTCCCCCAGCCTTCTCATTCATCAATCCCTTCATTACCTACACTACCATCATCCACACAACATCAACAAATTCAACCTAAATTCTATGAGTCACCCCCATCATCATGTCAACCTAATCCCTCCACATCAACCAATCTCATGAATATTCCTCAATATCCATCTCAAAATCCTCCACAACATGAGCATGAGTCTGCAAGTCTTTTTAATGATACTCTTGACAAGGGAGACACCACCTCAAGTTTGGAATCATACACCAATCCATTCACTAGTCCTCATTCATCCATCTTTATGGAACCTCCATCATATAATCCTTCCAACCTTGCAAATCCTACTCCATTAAGCCAATCCCGAACACCCTTAAAGTCTAAACCATCAATTTTTCCACCTAAACCCAATCCTATGATCCATCAACCAAAACCTGATCCTAATCCCACTCCTATCACACCTAATCCCATTATCCCTCCAGTGCATTCTAATCCTACACCTTCCACCCTTATTATCCATCCATTATATTGTGCATCCACTCGTGTACTAATGAAGGATGTGATCCATTGGCTACTAGCAAGGAATCAACCACCATCCTCATGCCATCAAATCCCTATCCAAGAACCTTTAAATGTCATGCCTATTTCTCCAATCCCATATTCTAGTCCACAAATTATCCAAGAACCTTCAAATGTTCTTGAAGATCCACCTGCCATAAGCCTAATTCACTCTCCACCATACATTGAATCTATCCAAGAAACCTCCATTCCTATCCAAACTCAAGATTTATGTCAAGAGTCAAATCTAAAGCATGATCAACTTTGCCCCTTACCAAATCAAGATCAAAGCTCTTCCTTTCCACCTGTTCATAACCTATATCTTTTTTATGATCAAGATATTATATGTGATCAAGAGCTTCTCACTTCCTCCACTCACGGTCCCAATACTATTCATGTTCAAGAAACCTCCACCATTCTTATCCATCATCCCACAATATCCACTTCCCTTGATGAGACACTTGGTCCTCACAAGCACATAAATAATCAAACAAATACATTGAATCTTCATGAGCATAATGAGCATAATCAAGATCCTATTACTCCTTCACCATCTGATACTGATACCATTTCAAATCCACCATCATGTCCTATTGTTCTTACTACCTTCCTAAGTGAATGTTCTTCCCTAGGAGAGCAGCCCCCTGTATCGACCACCTCATCCTCCTCATCCAATAAGGAACTCGTGTCTTGTATCCTCAAAAATAAGCATCCCATTGCACATCGTATGTTCCAAAACATGAATTATCAAGGTAAAGGCTTAGGCCTTCATGAGCAAGGTAACCTGGAACCCATCCATGTCAAAGTCTCCCCAAAACCGTATGGTATTGGTTATACACCCCAAGGTAAGCAATCTCAAGATATTGGTACCACACTCCCACCTCCTAAATCCACTCCATCTAAGCCCAAACTAGGTACACCTCATTGCACTCATAATACATATGTTTCCATTCCTCCTCCATCATCCTACAAACCCAAAAAGCATGTGACCATTCATCTTCCTCCATCCACTTTACCTCCACTTCTACCAACTCCTAACATCCCTCCATCCACTTTACCTCCACTCCTTCCAACTCCTAATATTCCCATCCTCAAATTTCCTTATCACTTTAGCGACAAATCCATTCATACATCCCATTCCCATAAATCCCCTACAATTCCTAATCATGATCAACAAATGCACACATTGAATAAACATGAAGCTATCCTAAACACCCCTATGGGATTCAAAAATCAAAATTTGGATTCCTCCACTCATAAAGAAAAAAATCCCATTAATCCTCATGCCATATGGCATCAATGCAAAGAATCAAAACAAAATCAAAATTCAAAAATGCTACCCAAGTCCACATCTCAAAAAGATAATTTCAAAACCAAAATGGTTTGGGTCCCCAAGCAAAAAGTACCTAGTTCAAATGGATCATCCACAAATCTAAAATCCCAAATATCCCGCTCCCTATCACAAAATCCTAAAATCCATAAGTCCATTTGGGTTCCTAAAGACCTAAATAGGCAAATCCCTAAGATAACATCTCTATTACTCCCAAATCCCCCTTCCAAGCTTCAAAATCCATTTCAGTGTGTGCAACCATTGGTCTTGGTTCCCTTCCACTCCATAACATTCCAACATACATCCATCTCCCCATCTCCCATCTACTATCCTACTTATTTCTTCCATCATAATCCTATGGTCCATGCTTTTGCATAAGACATATCTATCTCGTTAAGTCCATCCTCATCCACTATCCTTCCATCATTGTCCACCTCATACTCTCCTATCCCCTATCATTCCTTGCATGAACCTTTCATAATCCACATAAAAATCCATTACCCTCTCATGCCATTCCCTACCAACATCTATGAGCATAACGACATTTGACATGGTCGGTGAGTTATCCATCTTGGGACATTTCTATGGGAACAAAATCTTGAGTCCCCCATCTATTCCATCTGACTATCTCCTACAACAAAAAAAAAATCAAAATAGTAAAGATAAACCATTTTGTGCACTGGTGAAAACCTGGTACACAGGCGCCTTGGATAAGTACCATGATGAAAACCTGGCAAACAGGCGTCATGCGTAGATGATTATCTATGTGCTTTACACTTGGGGGCATGTTGTCACATCTTTCCCATTTCGTATCCTATCTACCCATCTCATATCCTATCCTATCATTTACCATCTCATCTTAACATCCTTACCCATCATATCTATTATACCTTCCTCATTGCACCATCCATCTTTCCTTCCTCTTTTTTGATCTTGATAAGAGTAGGGGCAAAATGTTGAAAAATGCTTTTAGACACCTCTTGTCATAATCCCAATTCCATCCATCTATTTCTAAAAATATACTCCATACATCCATCTATATCCTCAGTTCATTCATCCCTTCCATCCATTATCCCTATCATGCATTCTACTAAGAATCATCTTGTTAAATCCTATGGCATAATATCTAGAGTGGGGGCCAGTTATTCCTATGCCATGTAGTCCTTGAAGATCACATCCTAGGCTCCCTCCATCCATCTATCATATATCTCCCATCCATTATCCTTCTATCACCACTCCTGGTATCCACCCTATCTTTATGTTATCGCCACTCCTTATATCCATCCGTACCCCTACCTTATCCTCTTGTCCATCCTTTTATCCACCCATCCAATCCTACATTTCTCCCCTTACCAATCTTTTTATTCCTACAAGTTTAATCCTATCGCCCACATTCCCTATTGTTCATCCCCATTCATTATTGATCCTTGCCTAGTTTGGTTTTCTCTTGTCATTGGTATCTATCCAAAGGCTATCTACACACAATCCCATGCCAACAATCCACAAAAATCATACCATTTGAAAAGCCAAAAAATCACAATATTCCTAAAATACAAAAAAATCAAATATCCAATAGAAATCAAATCCATCAACCCATCTCCTCAACCAATCAAATCAATTACATGCAAGTATCCTTCCATACCAATCAATGTCAATCAACCAAGTCAAATTATCCAATCACATCCGCAGTCTTGTTCCTAGCCTTGTTGTGAACCTATTCAATCATCATCATCAATGGGATATATCATTCCCAATCCTAGTGTTGTTCTCGGGATATATCGTTCCCCTATCAACAACATAATCCTCGCGTTGTTCTCGGGATAAATCGTTCCCATATCAACAATGCTATCAATCAAATCCTTGCGTTGTTCTTGGGATAAATCATTCCCACATCAACAATGCTATTAATCAATCATCATCGTTATCAGCATCAATCAATCTAATCGATCATTGGTTTTTAGCTTGATAGGGGCAATGCCTTGTTTGTTTTTGAATCATTTGTGCATGCTTGCTTGCTTGCTTGTGTGTGTTATCTTTTCATCTTGCATTTGAATCACATCCATATCATTCCAACTAATATTCATATCTTGTGTGTGTTGGAATAGCTTTTTGCATTATCCTGTGCATCTAAGGTCACCACATACCTTTTTTGTATTAGGACTTTAATGCCCTGAGTTTACTTCCTCATACATTAGACAAGGTTGTATTACGCTGGGGCACAAGACACATCGTCACCTTGGTCTTTCTACCTTGGTGCATAACGTCAGGTGCCATATCAAACATTAGGTTGCTCAACATTTAATCAGCATAACTCCTTCATCCTTCTCTCTGTTTCCTTTCTCAAGAGCCTATCCACCTCCTTTGTCCCTGCATATCCTCTTGAGGGGACATTATCTGCCAATGCTTCATTTTTATGAGCCCCATATAAATCCCAACCTACCCAAGATCCAAATCTAAGTCTATGTTTTAATCTTCTTTGAAACAATATTGCTTCACAACATTGTCTCAAAGAGGGGCAAAATGTAGACATCCAAAATTGACCGAATCTTTCATTATCCTTAATAATCCCTAAATATCCCATTTAATCTATTAGTATCCACATGTGATTTAATTAATGTTAATTAATTAAATCCTTCATTTTGACATATCCCGTAAATAATAAATTAAAATTAATTTATTATTTACCTATGAGCTAATAACCTCCCGAAAATAATAAATTAAATAAACTTAATTTATTATTTTAATCTACAAACCCGTTACCATAACCCTAACTACCTTTTACCGTTCACTGAATCAAAAATCCGTTTAACTACCCAAACCAATTTCTATCCAACTTTATAAAAATCAAACTCATTCATCATTTATCCCCCCGGCAAAATCCACATTGGATTTATGCAAATAATGAGCAACCACATTTAATATTTTCGGTAACATCTATTTTATTTGGATTTCAATAGCTTTTATCATTATCTTTTCTGTTGCACTGAGTATACTACCCAAAATCTAAATCCAAAACCTATGTTTTATTCTTCTTTGAAACGACATTGCTCTTGCAATGTCGTCTCAAAGAGGGGCAAAATGTAGACATCCAAAATTGACTGAATCTTTCATTATCCTTAATAATCCCTAAATATCCCATTTAATCTATTAGTATCCACATGTGATTTAATTAATGTTAATTAATTAAATCCTTCATTTTGACATATCCCGTAAATAATAAATTAAAATTAATTTATTATTTACCTATGAGCTAATAACCTCCCGAAAATAATAAATTAAATAAACTTAATTTATTATTTTAATCTACAAACCTGTTACCATAACCCTAACTACCTTTTACCGTTCACCGAATCAAAAATCCGTTTAACTACCCAAACCAATTTCTATCCAACTTTATAAAAATCAAACTCATCCATCATTTATCCCCCCGGCAAAATCCACATTGGAGTTATGCAAATAATGAGTAACCACATTTAATATTTTCGGTAACATCTATTTTATTTGGATTTCAATAGCTTTTATCATTATCTTTTCTGTTGCACTGAGTATAGATTTAGGGTTTACATATAATTTTCAAATCTTTCAATAAAATCTATATTGGCTGCATACACTTTTAATTTCCTCAGATAAAGTATAACTACATGGGTAGCCATAACATCTGTACAGGGTTTTCACAAAGAATTCTTCAAAATAAACATAACTAGAATTTCTAAACCTACTGTCCCAAATAGAGGTCCATAACTGTGGAGGTAGAGGCTAACCATTTTTATCAATTCGTGAAATTTTTAGCTACTCTGGCCATAAATTTAATTCTTGTCCAAAATATAAAACCATATGCATGAGAATAGAATAGTGTCTGAAGCTGACTGTGGAGGAACTATTTTTTATGGCCTTCAGACCTGAGTCTATTTCCTTAAAAATGAAAGCAACATAATCAAATGTCCTAGCTTGATAACACTGGATATCCGCAAAGATAACCATGGGCACTATAGACATAAAATCTGGAACTTCAGTCCCCAACACCTGTCCCACTGAGTAATATGTGTATCTCAAGTAAGGTTCGAACAAATCTGCATGAAACAGTGGTTCATCCCCTTCTTCAAATGGCACCAGATTCCCTTCATTCCCTGGCCTATGTAATGGTAGTCTCTAGCCCTTATATGTTGTATCCAATTTGAAATATTCCTTTTCCTAGGGCTCCATGCACAATTGGGGTGTTGTATGTGTCATTTAAGTCAAAAACTTCATAGATTGCATTTTTGGAAACATGAAATAGGGGCTTTCCTTGTAGATCACATATGGCTTTTTGGTTAGGGTCATAATGGTATTCCAATAGTTTCAAAAGGTCGATATTGACAAAAACATATGTAACTATCAATCTCCCCAAATTGAGTTGCCAGGGGTTGCAGACAGGTTCCATCCTATGTCTCATGTGATAGTGGAACATAAATAACTCATATCCTCAAATAGGAGTCCATACATTTCCTACATAATTGTATTTATCTTTGGGTTTTTCCACATTTGCTCTTAATTGTGCAGTTCTTCTGGCCTTGGGCCCTGAACCAAGCAACTAGTCTACAAGGTCTTGGTTCAATTTCCTCTCTGGTGTTTTCTCTCCCTTTTCTATGTCAATTTTCTATTTTTACCCTTGGTTTGGCTCTTCTCAATTGGTTGCCTCTTCTTTGTTTTAGAGGAACCTTCCATTTTTGGTGACTATTAGAACTTGACTATTCCAGAGAGAGTTCAAGGACTTACCCGTATATGCTCTGTGCAATCTCCTTGGCTCCTGGTGAACTCCTTCTTCTCTGTCTGCAACCCTTGTATTGATCTCAATTGAATTCAATCTGGTTTATACCTCTTATGTTCAATCAGCCATTAATGGCTGCCACTTGCATTGAATGTAGGGAGTTCATGACTTTCAAAATGTCAGGGCGATGCTCTTTTATTCATATCGGTGAGACTGTCTCATTCTTTTACTGACCTTCATATTGCCTTGGCGCCATTTTCATTCATATGTACATCAAATTGGTCATCATGGGTACATTGGTGTCTCTTCGAAGTAGTTTTAAGCTTTTATCGTTATTTCAGGAAGATATTTCAATTTTCATCCTAGCATTGGTGAGTGTTTCTCTGATGGATAGAGATTAGCTTTCTGTTATC
The DNA here is from genome assembly GCA_027924645.1 of Cunninghamia lanceolata. Lineage (NCBI taxonomy): Eukaryota > Viridiplantae > Streptophyta > Pinopsida > Cupressales > Cupressaceae > Cunninghamia > Cunninghamia lanceolata. The sequence goes on along the minus strand of BSBN01000201.1, from coordinate 945,506 downwards.
GGCATGATAATCTTCATCAACAAGAAAATATGCGGGTCTCTTGACGGGTCATGTCTTCCCGATGGTCTTATTTCCTTCATTCAACTTTACTGGAACATATCCGTGAGATTCTTGCCAAAAATCCTTTTTCTCCTTACGTCGGGGTGACTTTTATGATTGAAGAAGCTTAAGGATTTCATTTCGACTATATGTGTCATGCCGATAGCCTTATCATTATGCATCGGGGAGAGATTTCTTGCCTTCATGCTGATAAGTCATTGATCGATGTGACTTAAAGGCTCAGTGTGTCTTCAGGACTTTACTCCGATTGTTATACTCATGCCGATGAGAATGTATTGGTGATACATACCAAATGTCTCCCCAAAAAATTTAACATATGAAATCTTGGTTGTTTAGACATTGCTCATCTCTCACCGATTATCATATTTTCTTCCAAAAATGTATTTTACCATTCAGTGTGAGTTACATGAGGTCTTGCTGATATGGATGAACTAGTATTAGAATTAAGCTATGGTCACAGAGCTAGGTATGTTCATGGGATCTTTTACGTGTGGACTCTGATATGGATCTTGTCATGCAAATTTTAGTGGTTGGTCTTGGAAATGAGGGACATTAGTGAATTCTTTAGCAGATGAAAAATGTGAATTTTTTAGTTCCAACAGTGACTTTGCATTATATTTCACTGATGCCCACTTCTTCCATTGATAGATTTCCTTTTCTCAGTCTATCAGTGGGATTCTGTATGTAGTTACTCTGATATACCCTAGCTCAGCCAATACTTATCTTATTGGTAATGCTTTTCAGTTATATTGGGCCATCGGTGAAACTTTATCCTTGGTTCCACTGATGCTTATATGTTTCAACAATGCTTATTCTCATAATACCAAATTTTGTAATTTAGGGTATGTTAGGTTTTTAGGTACATCAATTACAAATTAAGGTTGTATACCGTGGTCGTAATTAACTAATTATACGTTGTTTGTGAATTTCAATTTTTTTTGATACAGTTGTCAAGAGTGGGATGCACTACATTTGTACGTCACAAACAATCTTGATTGGATGATGGTATGGATTGAGTGATGTCAATAATTCGATCGTACATTAACATGGGAAGGTGTGGCTTCATTAGTTAAATAAGCTCATCGTATAGATATTCCAATGTTACACCAAGGGAAATTGATTTAGCATATGGTTTAAGAGATAAATAGGTACGTATAAATATATTGATGTATATATATGTTGAGTTTTTTTTTCTTTGCATACATTCGGCCAAGAATAAATATGTTTATGAACTGACAATGCAATAATTTTTACATGTTTGACATATTGCAGGTGAAACACCACAAGGCTATGTGGTGCAATGGTCATAAATTTTGAATCAAAAAGTTTGATGACACGAAGAAAACTTGTGACTCTAAGATAACTACAGTCTTTCGGGTGACTAATGTTTCATCTAGAAGCGACATACATCCAAAAGTCTCAGAAAATCGATACTATGGGATTTTCAATGATATACGTGAGTGTGACTTTAAGTCTTTCAAATTAGTTATGTTCATCGTCAAATGGTACAGGCTACGATTGAATGAAAATGATCCTGAGAGAACTGTTATTGAACATGATAATGGATTTACCATGGTTAATACAAGGTCAATCGAGTGAGCTGGAAATGAGCCCTATGTTCTTCCAAGCCAATGTGAGTAGGTATTTTACTCAGAGGTTCCAGGTAAACCAGGTTGGTCATTTGTTGTTAGACATGATCAAAGAGGAAGGCTGGTAAAGTATAATGTGGTGGAAGAAGAAGATACCAAAGAACTAGAAGATGATGTAGATGATGATCAGGATCAATAGTTAGTTGATGATGTGCCTGACGAAGATGTCGAAGAAGAGGAACTAGATCATGATGATGTAGGAATTAATGTTTATGAAGATGATATCTGTGTGGATGATGACATTATTGAAACTGATAACAATGATGATGATGATGATATGACCAATCCTTACAATGCCAAATCTGGATTGGATGATATAGACAAAGAGTTGGATGAAGAAGAAGATCAATGACATTAAAATGTATGAGTTATATGATTATATTATCTATTTGATATTGATTTCTTGATATAATTATATTTGACTTATATGGTTACATAATTAATTCATGATGTACTTTTTAATGTTGTTAATTCATAATGTTACAACTATTGTAGCTCTCCTAGAAATTTCCATATGATCAAATCCTAATTACTCTATGACTATTTATGATTGTTACAAATGAAAGCAACACTACTTCAATCGAAATTTGATTCAATATAACTTTCGACAATCTTTAACTGTGTGTTATTAATGGAGATTGTAACACAGAAACAAAACTATGCTTCACAGAAATTCAAAATTAGAAATATGAACACATAACACAATGTTTAATGTGGAGAAAACCCTTTTGGGTAGAAAAATCCACACAGGAAAGAGGCCCAGTGCTTGTATTAATCTGAAAATGATTTACAATACAACAACACTTCAACTCTCTCCACCGGTCTTCAATCTGACAGCATTCTGGCAGCACCTGAGTACCTAAAATCTATATTGTAGCAACTAATACATAGCAAATACTTATAGAAACATTTTCTAACTCATCTTAGGCATTCACCTTCTCTCTCATGAGATTCCCTAGCAAACAAACATTAAATACCATCTTATAAGCACCTTCCACTTGTCCAAAAATAGCCATACAAAGGTTGGGTGCCCAAGACTAAATCTGGCCTCTTACAACATCTTATGATGCGTCATAACCATCATAGATTCCAGCAAAAGACTATATTTCCAAGATAGGAACCTTGGGCTAAATATAGCAAATATACAACTAACATATCTGTCATATGCGTCATAGAATCTCAGAATCTTATGGCAACTTGCAGCTATCATAGATTCACTCACCAAACATTATGACAGTTGTCATACATGCCAAAAATAGTATATTCCTCAAGGGATCATGCCTATCCTCATTTACTATGAGTTTTTACATTTGCCAACAGTAAATATCACTCTGTAACTGTCGTCGGTAACACCAAAATTACAACTGTCAATGAGACTACCTCATTCCCTTATGGGTAATTACAAATAGCAAATAATAAATGGAATAAAATACAATATTATAATTTATAAGGTTAATGGCACCTTATTCCAACATTCTCCCACTTGACATTATACATTGTAAATCAACCCTTAGGAATTCAAATGAAATAATCAGGCACTAGAAACAAGGCCCATGGCCTCTCTGCACCATACAAACTTCTCTGTGCTCATAGGTTTGGTCAATGAATATGTAAAATTCTCCTGAGTGTCTATTTTCTTCAGCTCAATCTCTCCATTTACAACCAACTCTCAAACAAAGTGATACTGAGCATCAACATGCTTAGTCTAAGCATGATACATGGGATTCTTGGCCAAATAGATAGCACTCTAGCTAGATCACAACCAATCTGAATGATCCTGCAATCAAAACCAATACCTATACACAGTCTCCTCAACCAAACTACCTCCTTAGAGACATGAGTAGTATCCATATACTCTGCTTCTATAGTGGACAAAGCAACTGTGGGCTGCCTCTTACTCATCCAACTCAGTACACCTCCAAACATAGTAAACACATAGCCACTAGTGGACCTTCGACTATCCAAGTCACCTGCCCAATCTGCATCAACAAAACCCTGTATGTCCAAAGATTTATCAGCACTATCAGTGCCAGAATAAACCAAACAATGATCAAGAGTACCTACAAGATATTTAAATGCCCTCTTCTCATAGTTCCAATGCTGTCTACCAGGGTTAGACATAAATCTGCTCAAAACTCTCACTGCTTGGGCAATATCCGGTCTAGTGCAAACCATTGCATACATCAAACTCCCTACAACACTAGCATATGACACATTAGACATATCCTCAAGATCATCTTCAGTCTTTGGACATATATCTAATGAAAGATTAGTACCAATGGGTAAAGGAACTCTAACTGGGTTACAGTCCTGCAAACTAAACCTCTGCACAATAGTATTCACATACTTACTTTGTGACAACCAAAGCTTTCTGTTAACTCTGTCCCTCCTAATCTCCATTCCCAAAATATACCTTGCAGCACCAAGATCCTTCATCTCAAATGCACCTGAAAGTTGGGCTTTAAGCTCACTGACCATACCCTTAGTATTGCTAAAAAACAACATGTCATCAACATACAAAGCAATAACCAGTATAGAATCATCAACACAATGATTCTCCTCGCTTCTAACAAAACCTAATTTAAAAAAAAATGAATCAAACTTTTGATACCACATTCTAGGGGACTGTTTTAGACCATAAAGAGACCTCTTTAACCTACAAACCTAATGTCCTTTTCCTTTTACCTCAAAACCTGTAGGTTGTTGCATATAAATTTCTTCTTCAAGATCTCCATGCAAGAATGCAGTCTTAACATCCATTTGCTCAATCTCCTAATTATAAGTTGCAGCAATGGATAAGAGAAATCTAATAGAAGTCAATATAGCAATAGGAGAGAATATCTCACCAAAACCAACTCCCTCCCTTTGGGAGTAGCCCTTGGCTACCAGTCTAGCCTTGTACTTCTCCAATGACCCGTCTACTCCAAACTTCTTCTTGAAGACCCACTTACATCCTGTGGCCTTTCTTCCTTTGGGAAAACAAATAAGATCCCAGGTGTTACAAGAGTCTAATGCCATCATCTCCTCCTACATGTCTAGCTGCAAAGACTCACTATCATCTGCAGAAATAGCTTCCTTGTAGGATCTAGGTTCATCGTTAGTACTCAATAAAGTATATACACAACACAAATCTGGTGGGCTATACCGGTCAACTAGATTCCGTTGTCTTGTGGATTTCCTCAAGGGTGGAGTAAGAGACTCTACTCATTCTTCTGCATGATCATCTACAACTTCTTCTGTAACAACAAACTCATCTTCATCAGAACTACTCGAATCTTCTTCTTCTTCTTCACCCCCTAATCCATCATTATGTTCTTCCCGAGGTGCATCTTGCTACTCTAAATCAAAGTGCACCTTCTTTACCTTTTCATCTTTTTCTTTTGGCTACTCAGGTTTAGAAATAGCTCTAAGTTCCCCAAAAATAACATCTCTAGAAAAGATAATCCTATGGGTTAGTGGGTTCCAAAGCTTATAACCTTTGACATTATCACCATATCCAATGAATGTACACTTTTTAGCCTTTGGATCCAACTTAGATCACTTTTCCTTAGGCACATGAACAAAAGCCTCACAACCAAAAACCCTTAAATGTGAAACAAAAGGTTTCTTACCTATCCACATTTCATAAGGTGTCCAATCAAGAGCCTTACAAGGAGATCTATTTATCAAGTAGCAAGCAGTACACACAACCTCTGCCCAAAAGCATTTATCCAACTGTGCATCGCTAAGCATACTTCTAGCCCTTTCCATAATTGTTCGGTTCATCCTTTCTGCAACACCATTCTGTTGTGGTGTATACAGAGTTGTCTTTTGTCTGATTATACCTGCATGCTTGCAAAACTTAACAAATTCCTTAGAAAAATATTCCCCTCCATTGTCAGATCTTAATATTTTTATCTTTAAACCTGATTGGTTCTCTACTAAGACTTTGAATTCTTTAAACTTAGTGAAAACTTTTAATTTATGCTTCATAAAATAAATCCATGTAAATCTGGATACATCATCAATGAAGGTTACAAAATAACAAGATTTTCTAATAGATTCATTATCCACAGGTCCAAACACATCCGTATGAATAATTTCTAACTTCCCTTTTGCTCTATTGCTTCCTGTTGGTTAACAGGTTTGTCCTTATTCAAAATCACTCTATTCTGACTCTATACCTTTTCTTCCTTAAAGAACAAATGAATTAATCAACAAATGGGTGAACTTTCAAAGATAGTTCCCCTCTGAATTAAGGTACAGCTCCCTTTAAGATCTTCAATGAATTCAATCTATGTTAATTATCCCAATACACTTTTAACCAGAAAGTGCCTAAAGGCCAAACTAACATCCATACATCATTATGTTATGAATGCGATATCCCTTTTTAAAACACCATTTTATGATAGAATACACAAATTCTACTTTTTAAAAAAATCAATCAGATACATAAACATATAACTATTGCTGAACCAATAATTTATAGAACACATATAATGAATTGTCTAAAAGAGCAATTACCATATGAAAGAAGACTTCACATAGAAAATCGAATTTCAAAACTCAAACGCACAGATTCAAGCATACAGCAATTGTTTCTCCTTTTCATTCACAGATGAAAAATGTTTCAGACAAAAATCAAATATGCTTATGAAAACCACAATAGTTCAACTCCAAAATTTTCTATCTTCTTTTTCTATTCCTCCCCTATCTAACTCCCCTATTCAGTAATGAAAAACCTATATATATGTTGCCCTAATTCTCTAATCAAGTAAAAACAAACCTAGAGTTAAAGTAACTCTGACCCATCAGGATTTAGTTTTTAACAAACTGATTTAAAGATCAAGTTTGAAAATAGCATAACTAAAAAAATTGAATAAAGACAACTGGGTGAATAAGATCACAGCTGTGGTAACGGATTGGAATCAATAGATTTACTATCGGCAGTCGGGGAGGCATGTTGAGTCTTCCACTCTTGAAACATGGTAACAAACTCCTAAATCTTTGGAAGGTTGGGGATGCCTATGTGTTTCACCCTTGTCTTCCAGATGTCCTTCTCCCTCCGCATTTTCCCAATCTTTTCCTTATGTTCTGGGAGTGCATCGATACGAAGGTAAAGCAGTGACTCCACCTTAGAAATTTAGGAGAAATCTTTAGTTAAGATATTGTCACTTTCTTTGACAAATTTAATTTTATCCTTGAAGGATTGAACCACTGTATCAACATTTTCCTCCAGTCTCCCATCATCTTTTATGTATTTTACATCAATACATTGTAAATCATGCTGCAATGATTGAGTGAACTCGGTGATTTCCTTAATCATTTTTGTAAGTTCAAACTGCCCTTGCCGTGACACAGAGTTTCTCCATTCAATGTTTTTCTTATTCACGTACAGTAAATCTTCATCCACACCTATTAAACTCTTTTCTAACATAAATTTCATTACCCCATATTTTTGAACCTCATCAATTTGGTTCAGTACATTCATCCACTTACCTTCATCGTTCACCCAAGAAACAATCTGCGCCTTAAGGTCCTCAATGGTGGCTGCAATTTGATCATATATACTCTTAAGTTCATGAATATATTTAGTACCCTTTAGTATAATGCAGTCCAACCAATCATCGAATACCTTAGCTACCATCCTATTTCTGTTAACCTGGTCCAACATCTTCTGGTTGGCTGGCGACTTAGGATCAAAAGATAGAGAAAGCTGTGAGACCGGCTGTGGGCTGGGATTATGAATAGCGTCAATATACTCTGCCATGGAACACAAAGTCTACTTCAATTCTTTCTTGCCTTTCTTGTCCTTCCAGGTCCAGCTGACAATTCTTTTGGTGGATGCTTCAAGATGATGAACATCTTCTGCTCTTAAAGCAACTCCAAGATCAACCCTTTCAATAGTGAAATCCTACACAGTGGGGTCCTGTACTTCTTCATCAGTCACTGGCCTGGCTATTTCTGCACTCCAATTCCTAGTACTTGGGTCAATGCTTACTCTGGATGTCATCTTCAGCTTCTTGGACTTAGGCATTTTTCCCAAACATTTGCTCACCATATCTTCTAAAGGCACAGAAAATGGAATTATTTTTCTTTTGTCACTGATAGAATTCTCTAGCCATTTAGGTGCAAAGGTTGAGGCTTCTTTCCCAGAATTCAGTTTATCAGAGGATATGTCAGAAATCATCATTATTTCAGGAGTCTCTAAGACAACCTTTGACAATTGCTTAGCACTAACTTCCTCTATTCTTGGTGAACTAGGTTCCTTATCACCCATGGCTTCTCCTGAATCCTCCTCTGAATTCAAATCCACAACTATTCTTTCAAAAACCTACTTCTTTCTTTTGCTTTTGGTTCTCAACCTAGTGGCACGAGGAGGCAGGATAGTTGTGAGGGCTCTTCTAGATTCTTTAATAGCAGGACTCCTTCCAGTTATTGACTTGAAGTACCTGCACCACATATAGCAATAGACTGATTAGAAGAGCTTATCAGGACTGGTAATTCCATCATTGACATGCATTGTTGGGTGTCTTTATTCTGGAACCCTTTCTGTTTATGTTCCCTCAACCATTTCTCAGTCCTCCTTATCACCGGGAGAATTTTCACCTCAATCCTATCTTCCTCCTTTTTACTCCAATCAATTTCTGGAATAGGTGATTATTTTATCTGTTCAAATTGGGGATCAATCATCTATTCTTGATTATCAATAACTCCAGAAATGTCCATTCTCAGATTAAGGGTGATTATCTGTCCCAAAGAGAACCCACACCATAGTCTCCTCCTGACCTCGAATTCATTTGGGCAGTCCTCCTAGTGATCTTCCAATTTAGGGATATGTGAATGCCCTGTTCCAGAATCTAAGTTATCCTTGACAAAGCCTTTGCTATCAAATTGGGACCTGGCAGTGAAGAACTGAAAATTGAACTTTTTAAGGTTCACTCCTAAGTTCAAAGCATCAGATTTTTATTGGCACGAGTAATTTCCAAGTTCAATGGGGAAAGAGATACCAAATCTTTTTTTTGTTGAGAACTTTTTATTCACATGTGCTAACTGTCTGCATACCTCTATCAGCACAAAATCATCAAATACATACCTGGGAAACTTAACAAGTTCACCGTCAAATCCTCCAACTCTAATGTAAGTGAACTTGGAAAATTGAATAAAGAAACTACCATATATGCTGATAAACTGCATTGCTTCATTTGACATTCTCTTATTTAGATTACCTGCCAGTTCATAAGTCATTCTTCTAGTGAAAACATCACTAACCCTCTTGTAATTCCCATAACAGTTATGCATATGCAATTGTGAATAATACTCATAAATTTTACTATCTTCAGCTACAGATGCATGAGGTAGCCCCAACCATTGTCTTGTAGACGCCAGGCAATAGAAAAGATACAAAGACATGTAAAAAATTTTAGTACTCAGAGGATTACTTAGACCCTGATGCAAACAGTTAGCTGCAATTTCTGCCCAGTCTAAATATTGTTCTCCTTGGAGGATAATTTCTATGAAAAAGTACATCTAGTCTTCCCAAAAGTATGCCTGTGCGCTACCTTCCAGCCTGTGTAGTAATACCACAATATCTCTCACTTCTTGAATCATGTGATCTCTGGTAAGTGGTCTAGGCAGCCTTGAACCACCTTTCTGAAACTTCAGCAGCCAGTTTCTTGCTATCACACTTTTGTAAATTGATTTCTTTTCTGAGAAAAACTCATAAGAAGAAGAAATATTAAGGCCGGAATATGCCTCTTTAGGCGGTATTCTCATCACAGACATTAGGGTTTGTCTGTCAATATGAAATAATACTTCACCATCCGCATTTCTGATGCATCTGTTTTGGGGTTCATACCTATTTATGCACTCCAGAACTAATTCGGGGCACTATACAGCTGTGGGAAAGGCCGCAGCTTCAATCAAACCACTTTCTAATATCTTTTTCATCATGGGAGTTGGCACAGGATTTCTAAACCTTTCTCTAAATTCTTCCAAATCATATAGCACTAGTGAAGTATCTTCGAATTTAGGGTGAGAACAAGTAAGACCAGGGCCGTGTTCATCTCCCAGACAAGCAGATTTCAATGCCATACTTGGAGGATATAACAAAAAAAAATATGCTTTGAATCTTGAAAATGATGTTGGAAACTCAAAGGATTTTCTTTCCAGCTTAAGAAATGGAAACAACATATAGGAGGAATAGAACTCACCTTCAAGATATCTGAAATTACTGTGGGATTTGGGCAACAAGACCTTATACCTTCTACGTCATTTTCTTCTGCATTACACAGTATGTTCATTTGCCAAATTTGACTCATTTTCTCCTAATAATGGCATTACCAGATTGGATAATTATTATCTGAAACAATACATGCCAAATTTGTTTGAAAAGACCTGAAATCTGACATCCTCATTAATGGCAAGCGTTTTTCACGCACGGCCATGATGTATAATAATTATCCGTAACTTCACCGAAATTAGAATTTTCTGTTTCATAATGAGTTTCAGATATATTTTCCTCCAACTTTCCCACTAAATTTGATTTAGAAGGCCTTGTGGAAAGGCAAGACCATAATGACCGAACTGGTGAACTTTGAACCATTGTACCATTGAATCTTGGGAATGTGGTTCAAAGTTCAAGTTCAAAGATATGAGAACTATATAAACTGACCAACATCACATGGCTTGTGAAGGACATTTGGCTACGAAATAGTACAACATTGAACTTGGAACCAATGAACCATTGAACCATGGGAATGTGGTTCAAACGCATGGTTCGACAACACATTGAACTGGACAAAAGAACTGAGTAAAAGTGACAAAATACAAGGCGCCGGGTGTTGAACCTTGAACCGTGGAACCTTTGAACCATTAACAAAAGGTTCAAGCTCAACCCAAAAACTCAAAGGCATTTTAAATTACACGGAACAAAACAGCTTGCTTTTTTAGAGACTTTAAAGACATCGAACCATTGAACTTTGAACTTTGAGAATAGTTCAGGTTCAAAGGTTCAAACCTTAAGTAATTTCATACACAAAGGGGGTACATGGGAAACCTTTGAAGAATAAAGAGCCAATTTAAGAAATGAAGGTATGATCAATGAAATGAGACAGTAAATCAACTTTTATATGGGGAAAGTATGAATAAAATAAATAAGGGTGACTCAAAAGGTAACATTGGCTCTGACTGGGGACTGCATTTTATGGAAAAATGCAGAGAACTTAGAAGCTCTGGTTACGTGGAAACTAAAACACAGAGATGAAAGAAAAGAAGCAAGACAAACCAAAATCGGGAAAGGAAAACACAAAACCAGACAATAAAGGGAAGGCTATGTACAAAATAGGGGACTCCTGTTTCATAGACGATACAATTTGAGATCTTGTCCATTATAGGATAGGGATAAAATAGCTCCATCCAGATATTCCAATTTAAAAGAATTTGGACCCAGTACCTGGTGAATTTTGAAAGGTCCTTTCCAAAGCGAGTCAAATTTGCTATGTGCACCTTTTGGTTCTCTCCTTCTATCCCACAGCAATGCTTCATCTCCCTCCATAAACTTTCTAGGCCTTGTTTTCCATTCAAAAATCTCTTTAACTCTGGCCTGATGAGTAGTAATTCGGTCAACCAATTCATTCCTCTCTTCTTCAATTTTAGTTAAGTACATAATCCTTTTCTCCAGGGAATCTTGGAAGTATTGATCCTTGATTACACTTTGTAGTTTAGCTGTAGATAGCTCTAGAGGTAAAGATAATTGGGCACCTATTCCATAAACCAATTCAAAAGGTGCCATCCCAATTGCCCTTTTTGGAGTTATTCTTTCAGCCCAGAGTGCTTCATACAGTCTCTTATGCCAATCTCTGGGGTTATCATTCACCAATTTCTTCATGATAGCAATCAGATTCTTGTTATTAGACTCAGCTTGTCCATTTCCTTGGGGATAGTAATCTGATGAATGGGAGAGAGATATACTATGTTCATAACAAAAAGAAGTCATTTCAACTGAAGAGAAACTGGTAGCGTTATCTGCTACAATTTTCTGGGGAACACCAAAACATACCAAAATATTTTCTTTAAGAAAATTACACACCACCTCCGAAGTTATTCTCTTTACAGGGGCGGCTGCTTCAACCCATTTCGTGAAATAATCTGTTACTGTCAAAATGTGGGTATGTCCTGCACTTGAGGGGGGCAAGATAGGCCCAATAAAATCCAATCCCCATTGTTTGAAAGGTTCTTCAATAACAACGGGCCTCAAAGGCAAAGCTGCAAGTTGTGGTCTTCCTAAGAACATTTTCCAATTTTCATAGTTAGCCACCCATTTATATACATCTTTAAACATCCCTGGCCAATAGTAACAATTCTTGAGGATTTTGAAAGCTATGACTGAAGAAGAAAAATGTCCACCACAAGCTTCATTATGGAAAACTTCCAAGAGTTTGTCCTGTTGCTCCTTGTCTACACATCTTAGGAAAGTCCCATCTAGTCCCTTCTTGTAAAGGACATCCCCCCAAATAACATATTTTGCAGTTTTTAGCTTCAGGTTTCTTTTCTCTTTAGGAGATAAGTGATTGGGACAATGTCCATAAGTAAGATAGTATGCTACATCTAGAAACCATGGGTCCTGTAAACTTACCAGCAGGACAGTGGGAAGTCCTTCTTCCTCTTCTTCCTTTCTGTTCTCAGCAATCAATTTACATAGGCCTTGACCTCTGATCAGTTTAGTTGGCCTAACTTCCATATCATATTCTTGGATTTTAGCAATCCACGTTGCTCTATTGTTTAACCCAACATCTTGCTGAGTCAAGATACTTTTCACAGCTGAACTTGGAACAAATACAACTGAATGAGAGTGAAGTATATAATATCTGAATTGTTTAACAACCTTTACTATAGCGAAAGCTTATTTTTCAACCAAAGAATATTTCAATTCATGCTTTTTAAGGGGAACGCTCATAAAGGCTATGGGGACCTCTTCATCCTATTCATTTTTCTATAACAAAATACTTGACATGGTGTGTTCCAAGGCATAAGAGTAAATAATAAAATCTTTTTGAAAATTAGGATTTACCAAAGTGGGTGTGCTTGCAATCGCCTCTTTGATATCCTCAAATGCCTTCTTTGCAACTTCATTCCACTTGAATGTCTGTTTCTCGCTCATCATTCCAACAATATGCTTTGTAATCTTAGCAAAGTCAGGAATGAACCTTCTGAGAAAACTGATTTGGCCAAAGAAGGACTTGACTTCAGTCCTATTGGAAGGGAGACTAAGCTGTTATATCTCCCTGACCCTCTCTGGATCAATTCTGATTCCATCTTTTGAGACTAAGTGCCCCAACAACTTTCCCTCTATAACACAGAAGACTGACTTCTTGGGATTGAGTGATATGCCATGGCTCCGACACCTTTGTAAGACAGTCTCCAGATCCTTTAGGTGATCTTCTCTATTTCTGGAAAAAATAGTTAGATCATCAAGATAAATAACAATAATTCTATCCTTTAGATCTCTAAAGGATGAATCCATCGCTCGCTGAAAGGTTGCTCCGGCATTAATCAGGCCAAAGGGCATTCGGTTATAGGCAAAAGTTCCCCGAGGCGTAGTGAAAGTAGTCTTTGTTGGATCTAGGGCATACAACTGAGAGGGGGGGGGGGTGAATCAGTTGTATAAAACTTCTTCTCATTCAAACACTTAACTCACTGTTGTTAGTTAGCAGCATATCAAATAATCATCCATGGAAGCATAATACATAAACACAAGAGCAGATAAGCATCAACACATTGAACACCAAGATTTTGACGTGGAAAACCCGGTTAAGGGAAAAACCACGGGGTGATTAACCCAAGAATTATTCTCTGTTAGAAGAATAAGGAAAAATGAATGGCACATGCCAATAAGGGCTCACTGCCCGAGCACACTGCTCACAAAGAGGCCCACTGCCTACAAGGAGACACACTGTCTACAAAGTGATGAAAATCACAGTCTTGAACTAGAGAATGACATCTCTACTATGTCCGGATCAGTTCCAATTAAGCGCAATAATCTCTGCTCTGCCTTTCGCACGTTTCTTCGCTATACCATACTCATCCTCACTACTCCCACTGAAATGAATTCACAAATCATTATTTATACAAGACATCGACTTAGGAACAAGCATCTAAGTCGGCAAACAACCATAGGAGTATCCGCAAGATGAATAACACATCCGGTCGGCCATCACAAGAACATTCGCAGGATGAACATCTCATCCGGTCGGCTACACAAAGCAAGAACTTCATCCGGAAGAATAACTTCAATTCCGGGCTCTACCATCAATGCGGACCAACAACAAAACCTAAGCATGATCCAAGAACCTTCACAAACCTGTCTGACTATCCGGATACATCCGCACTTCCTCTGCTTACTGGGATCTCTTGTCTTCCTCATCCGGAACTTCAAGAACACAGTCTGTCGCCACTGTCATAATGCAAGAGGTACTTCCGGACCTCCAAATCATACACAAATCCGGATGATACATCACAAGGACATCCCAAACACTCCTTCCAATCCGCAGATTAGGATAATACAATTCTGGACCTCACCGGACCTTTTTGTGATCCTCTGTCACCTCCGGATACTTGCCGGACCCGGTTCTATACCGGCAGCCACAACTCCTTCAGATCTTCATGCGGACCTCTGAAATCTTAACTGGAGCATCTCAAGACTCATATCTACTAACCCTTTAATCCGCATCCTCCGGTTCTCATCCTATACAGTACATTTACCTTCTTCTCATCACTGTTCTTCACTGTTCCTGACTGAGACTAATTTTCTCAATATCCTCAGCACACAGCTCATCAAATCCTTCTTGTCAATGCAATATGAGTATGTTGACATCAATGACAACACTGGATAACCTCATACTTGCAACAATCTCCCCCTTTGTCATTGATGGCAACATATGATGTGAAAAACCATTAAGACAAGAACTTCATCTTTTCATATGTCTTCTCTTCCTTTACTGCTCCCCCTTTGATCATCAACCACTTGTTTTTCACATGTCTTCTCTCCCCCTTTGACATCAATGGTAAAGGGCTCATACTTGCAATTCTCATGCATCAGAATCATACCAGCTGCTCCCCCTTAGTTGCAGCTCCCCATTAGTCCGGATCACAAGATATGACTGTGATAGCCACCGGACTGATGCACATCAGTGCATCTTAGTTCATCACCGGAGGGGCCATGACCCCTAACTTCTCCCGGAGGTATTCAAAAGAGTCCTTGGGAAGAGGTTTTGTAAAGATATCTGCAATCTGATCCTTGGAGGGAACATACTCCAATCTGACTTCTTCCTTGTTTACTTGTTCTCTCAAAAAGTGAAATTTGATAGATATGTGCTTAGTCTTAGAATGCAATACCGGATTCTTGGAAATATTAATTGCACTTGAATTATCACAGAAAATTGTGATAGGCTCCTCATATTCAACTTTGATGTCTCTTAGCATCTGCTTCATCCATAAGATTTGAGTGCAACTACCTGCTGCTGCAATGTATTCTGCTTCAGTTGTAGACAGAGATATTGCATCTTGTTTCTTGCTTAGCCAAGAAACCAATCTCTTCCCCAAAAAGAATGCTCCACCACTAGTGCTCTTCCGGTCATCCACATCTCCTGCCCAATCTGCATCTGTGTAAGCATGAAGAGAGAAATCCGGACCTCTAGGATACCATAGACCATACTCAACTGTCCCTTTCAAGTATCTAAAAATTCTTTTGATTGCCATAACATGAGATTCTCTAGGATCAGCCTGGAATCTTGCCACAAGACCAACAGCTTGCATTATATCTGGTCTAGTTTGAGTGAGATACAACAATCCACCAATCATTGATCTATACTTTGTCTGATCTGCCTTTGGAGAATCATCATTTTTGCTTAACTTACATCCGGTTGCCATAGGAGTGTTCATAGGCTTTGAGTCTTCCATACCAAATTTCTTTAACAATTCTTTCACATATTTGGTCTAAGAGATGAAGATCCCTTCTTTTGTTTGAGTAATTTGCAGTCCCAAGAAGAAATTCATTTCACCAAGCATAGACATTTCAAACTCACTTTTCATCTGATTTGCAAAAGTTTTGCACATACTATCTCTTCCTCCAAAAATGATATCATCCACAAACACTTCAACAATTAGAATGTTTTCATGATCAATTTTGAAATATAAGTTACTGTCAGCAGTACCTTTGTTGAATCCAATCTGCACAAGATGCTTATCCAACCTTTCATACCATGCTCTTGGGGCTTGCTTCAATCCATACAAAGCTTTCTTCAACTTGCAGACCATATCATTATTATCAGACAATTGAAATCCATCCGGTTGTTCAATGTAGACTTCTTCTTCCAGATCACCATTTAGGAAGGCAGACTTGACATCCATCTGATATACCTTGAAGTCTTTGAAGGCAGCAAATGCAAGAAGTAATCTGACTGCTTCAATTCTTGCTACCGGAGCAAAAGTCTCTTCAAAGTCAATTCCTTCTATTTGAGAGTAGCCTTTGCAGACCAATCTAGCTTTGTTTCTGATTACTTCACCAGCTTCATTTAGTTTGTTCCGGAAGACCCACTTGGTTCCAATTACATTCCTGTCTCTAGGTCTGGGAACAAGA
This sequence comes from Cunninghamia lanceolata, assembly GCA_027924645.1. NCBI lineage: Eukaryota > Viridiplantae > Streptophyta > Pinopsida > Cupressales > Cupressaceae > Cunninghamia > Cunninghamia lanceolata. The sequence goes on along the minus strand of BSBN01000201.1, from coordinate 929,180 downwards.
TCCCAAGTATGATTTTTCTCAATTTGCATCAGTTCATCTTCCATTGCTTTGGTCCAGTTTTCATCATTGCAGGCTTCCTTTATTGTTTTAGGTTCAATCTTTGAAATCAGACAACATTCATTCTGATCTTGAGCAATATTCCTTCTAGTTTGTACACCTTTGCTTCTGTCACCTATGATCTGATCTTCAGAGTGATTCAGTCTTACATACCTTGGAATTTTGGGAGTATCCAGCACTGTTGTTTCTTGATCAGCCTCATTCAAATCTAACTCTTCTTCCTGATTTACCGGATCAGGCTGACTCTGTCTCACCGGAGAGGATTGAGGTCCTTGAACACTGTCTTGGTCATCTTCATCAAACTCATAAAATCTTGAAGGCTTCTCAATTCCTTCATCAACCTTCACATTGGTGCTTTCTATCATCTTCCTCAATCTCTTATTGTAACACCGGTATGCTTTGCTTTGAGTGGAGTAGCCCAAGAAAATTCCTTCATCACTTCTAGCATCAAACTTCCCTAGATCTTCATCTCTTTTAATATAACACTTGCTACCAAATACTCTGAAATATTTCACAGTAGGAGTGATGCCAAACCAGAGTTCATAGGGGGTCTTACCGGTGTTGTTTCTGATTTGAACTCGATTGAGAGTGTAGACTGCAGTGCTGATAGCTTCTTTCCAAAACATTTGAGGAACATTTGCTTCCAACATCATTGTCCTAGCAGCTTCCTGGATGGTCCGGTTCTTTCTCTCAACTACTCCATTCTGCTGTGGAGTCTTAGGAGCAGACAACTGTCTCCTTATACCCTGTTTCTCACAAAAGTCAATGAATTCACCAGATGTAAATTCTCCACCTCTATCAGACCTTAGACACTTTAGTTTCAGTCCGGTTTGATTCTCCACCATAGCTTTGAAGATTTTGAACTTCTCAAAAGCTTCTGATTTTTCTTTTAGAAAGGTGACCCACATCATCCGGGAATGATCATCAATTAATAACATGAAATATCTATCACCTTGCAGACTCTTGATTCTTGTCGGACCACATAGATCAGTATGTACTAATTCCAATAATCCGGTAGAAGACTGATCTTTGCTTTTAAAAGAGACTCTGCTTTGTTTGCCTAACTGACATTCTTTACACACACTATTTGTAGGTTTTATCAATTTTGGAAGATCTCTCACAGCCTGAGTATTGCTTATTTTGATAATGTTATCAAAATTTACATGACACATTCTTCTATGCCATAACCAACTCTGATCAATTTGAACAAATAAACAACTTTTATTTGAACCAACCAGATGAAAGATGTTACCTCTTGTCTGAGTACCGGATGCAATTTCAGTTCCGGAGCTTGTAAAGATTCTGCATTTTCCATTCTTGAACCGGAGATCATAGCCTTTGTCCACTAACTGACCAACACTGAGAAGATTGTGCTTCAATCCTTCAACATACAGTACATTTCCTGTTTTGCTCTTACCATCAAAGGAAATAGTTCCCCTACCTCTGATTCTGCCGGCAGAATTGTCACCAAACTTTACCATTCCTCCTTCATATCTTTCCAAGTCTAAGAACTTATTCTTGTCACCAGTCATATGGTGAGAACATCCACTGTCAATAACCCAATCATCCTTTTCTTCCACTTGAGCAGCCAAGGCTTTTTCAACAACTTTGTGATTGACAGATTCAGAGAGCAAGGGATCTTCTTCTTTGATGGCTATAAACACCCACTCATTTCCGGATTTGCTTCCTGGTTCTGATTCATCATCTGTTACTCCTTCATTGTCATCTTCTTCATGAACATAATAGCAATTCTTTTGAAACCTTTGTCTATGAGTATTAGATCTTGCAGATCTCTCCGGACATCTTGAGGCAAAATGACCAATCTTATTGTAGTTGAAACACTTAAAGGGTAGTTTTCCTTCATACTTACCGGATCCTCTTGGCAGTCTTTTTGCAATGAGGGCTTCAAGTTGAGCTGTTTCTGCTTCTTCTTCTTCCATGTCTCTTCTTGCTTGATCATACCATGACATTTTCCTTGATGAGTTTTCACCCGGATCAAATCTCTGTTTGCCTTTCACATAGGCACTGGCTTTGAAAGCAGATTCAGTCTTGGGAGGATCATCTCCAAACTCGGTCATTTCAAATGCAGCTAGTTTGCCAGCCAGTTGTTCTCTTGTGACAGTTGTGTGGGCTCTGAATTCATCAATGGCAGCAACTTTGATTTTGTAGGCAGCAGGAAGGGATCTTAGATTTTGCAGACAATCTCATTTTCATCTAAAGTTCCACCAGCATTTCTGATTCCACATACCAGCTCATTTACTCTTGGCATAAAGGTAGTGATGTTTTCATCATCTCTCATTTTCAATCTTTCAAATTTCCCTTTTAGACTTTGCAACCTTGCACTTTTGACAAACTCATCTCCTTCATACAGAAGTTCCAGTTTAGTTAGGATCTCATATGCAGTGGGTAGGTCAATGACATTCGAGAGATCTGAGTCATTCAATGCGCTTAGAAGAGCTTCCTTGGTCCGCAGATTGTTTTCAGCTTCTGTGATTTCATTCAGAGTTGTCGGACCACCTTGTGGAGGTACATATGGTTTTGAAATCATACCCAGGTAAGCTTTTCCCATGCATTCCAAGTGACACTTCATGCGACCTTTCCAGAGAGTGAAGTTGGTTCCATCAAACTTCGGACTATCCTTCTTGTATGACGACATTCTGGATCTCCTCAAGCGGTTAAGCTCTTGTCAGAGGAACTTGGCTCTGATACCAATTGTTGGATCTAGGGCATACAACTGAGAGGGGGGGGGGTGAATCAGTTGTATAAAACTTCTTCTCATTCAAACACTTAACTCACTGTTGTTAGTTAGCAGCATATCAAATAATCATCCATGGAAGCATAATACATAAACACAAGAGCAGATAAGCATCAACACATTGAACACCAAGATTTTGACGTGGAAAACCCGGTTAAGGGAAAAACCACGGGGTGATTAACCCAAGAATTATTCTCTGTTAGAAGAATAAGGAAAAATGAATGGCACATGCCAATAAGGGCTCACTGCCCGAGCACACTGCTCACAAAGAGGCCCACTGCCTACAAGGAGACACACTGTCTACAAAGTGATGAAAATCACAGTCTTGAACTGGAGAATGACATCTCTACTATGTCCGGATCAGTTCCAATTAAGCGCAATAATCTCTGCTCTGCCTTTCGCACGTTTCTTCGCTATACCATACTCATCCTCACTACTCCCACTAAAATGAATTCACAAATCATTATTTATACAAGACATCGACTTAGGAACAAGCATCTAAGTCGGCAAACAACCATAGGAGTATCCGCAAGATGAATAACACATCCGGTCGGCCATCACAAGAACATTCGCAGGATGAACATCTCATCCGGTCGGCTACACAAATCAAGAACTTCATCCGGAAGAATAACTTCAATTCCGGGCTCTACCATCAATGCGGACCAACAACAAAACCTAAGCATGATCCAAGAACCTTCACAAACCTGTCTGACTGTCCGGATACATCCGCACTTCCTCTGCTTACTGGGATCTCTTGTCTTCCTCATCCGGAACTTCAAGAACACAGTCTGTCGCCACTGTCATAATGCAAGAGGTACTTCCAGACCTCCAAATCATACACAAATCCGGATGATACATCACAAGGACATCCCAAACACTCCTTCCAATCCGCAGATTAGGATAATACAATTCCGGACCTCACCGGACCTTTTTGTGATCCTCTGTCACCTCCGGATACTTGCCAGACCCGGTTCTATTCTGGCAGCCACAACTCCTTTAGATCTTCATGCGGACCTCTGAAATCTTAACTGGAGCATCTCAAGACTCATATCTACTAACCCTTTAATCCGCATCCTCCGGTTCTCATCCTATACAGTACATTTACCTTCTTCTCATCACTGTTCTTCACTGTTCCTGACTGAGACTAATTTTCTCAATATCCTCAGCACACAGCTCATCAAATCCTTCTTGTCAATGCAATATGAGTATGTTGACATCAATGACAACACTGGATAACCTCATACTTGCAACAGTCTTATGTTGATCAGCTGCAGCCACACCTATCTAATTGTAACCTGAGAACCCATCCAGCATGGACATCATTTCAGACCCAGCAACTATCTACAAGATGTGGTCCATCACATGTAAGGGATAGTTATCTTTCAGGCTAGCCTGATTCAAATTCCTGAAATCAATGCAGATTCTTATTTCTCCATTCTTCTTGCGCACTGGAACAATATTTGTCACCCAAGTGGAGTGATGAATTGGATAGATAATTCTAGCTTTCAACATCTTATCAATCTCCTTAAAGATGGCCTCAACAACTTTGAGATTATAATTCCTCAGCTTCTGCCTGAATGGGGCTGCATTTGCTTTCAAAGGAATATGGTGTTGAAACTGTCCATGTCTAAAATTTTTAAGATCATCATAGCACCAGGCGAAAACATCCTTATACTTGATTAACAATTTGATCAAATTGTTTTTCTCCTCTAAAGAACAACACCTACCAATGGATATCCATTTAGGATCAGACTCATTCCCAATGTTTATTTTCTTGTAATCCTCCAGTTTATCAGGATTGTGGGAAGGTTTGCCTTTAATATATTCATCTCTTCGAGAAAACAAATGTTCTAAGGAAACCAGCCCTTTAGGGATTTTGTTTCCCTTCAACTGAATCACATCATCTTTTAGATTAATCCCTAGGTCAGGACTAAATTCTTTACACTATGTTTCGGAGCCCTCAAAATAAGCTCCCAAGAACATTTCAGCATTCTCTAAAAAATTTCTAATCTGATTATCACTCTCAAAAACTTGCCAGCTTTCGGCATTGTCTGGGACATTAGGATGATATATCAGTTCTATTCTATAAGAATCCTTTTTAAAATCTAGATGTGGCAGAAGAAGAGAAGATGATACTGCTAAAGAATCTGCTCGGGAGTTCTAGTCTTTGGGAATTGCTTCGATAGAGAAAGCATCAAAATATTTGATCTCATCCCATACTCTATTTTTGTAATGCTTTAATCTTTCATTCTTAATAGAAAAGATGCCCCTTACCTATTTCACAATTAATTCAGCATCTCCTCTCGCTTTAAGTACCTTTACACCCCTTCCTTTGGCTTCATATAGCCCAAGCAATAAAGCTTCACATTCTGCAGTATTATTGATGTTTTTGAACTCTAATTTAAAAGAATAAGAAAAAATTTCACCTTCTGGTGAGATCAACACAACCCCAGCCCCTGAACTAGTAGTAGCACAACTGCCGTCAAATTCCATAATCCATAGGTCATCAGAATGTACAGACCTTTGGATTAATTCTTCTTTGAGGTCTTCTCCAAAACTCTGTTCAGAAGAGAGAAAATAGTTACCAAATTCACATTCCTCAAACAAAATCTGGGACTTGGGATCATCAGAGGGATAGACAGTAAACTTGCACTTGGGTTCAAGTTCCAGCTTTACTTTCTACTTTCCCACTAGGATCGTGGCTTCTGACCAATCCAATTTAATCTGCCCACCTAAATCCTTGCAAAATGTCCTGCTCAACAACATCCCATAACTAGCAGGAATATCTGCTACCAAAATCATCAATTTCACTTTTTTGTCAGCGTAAGCTGTAAGACCAACTCGTGCATCTTTAATCTGTCCAAGCAAGGAAACCTTTTTGCCATCCATAGAATAACACCTACCAAATGTCTTTCTAAGTGATAATCCTAGGGATTTGGCCACAGAAGAGGGCATAATGTTGTCAGAGGCTCCTGAATCTATAATACAGTTACTAAGCTTATGACCATTGATGAACAAAGATACATAGAAAGGGTTGGGTTTCAAATAAACTGTGTAAGAAGTATCATTTGACGAATTGAGAGTCATTTTAGGGGTAGTCATGGATGACTCAGATGAGGAAGCAAATAGTTGAGCAATGGGAGACTCAGCATTAACATCTAGTTAACTCTCAGATTTTGTTTGTGTAGGACCACCCTTAACATGTTTAACCAGTTTGTCAAGCTCATTAGGTTTTAACTTGAGATACTCAAAAGGAGAGAATTGAATTTTTGCAAATTTACAGAATTCAACAATATCAAAAGAAGCATCTGGATCATTTTTATGCAACAATTTAATTTCTTGAGCCTTCAAATTAGCATCATGAGTTCTAATAAAAGGCTCCTTACCTTTACCAGGCACTTCTTACGTATTAGAGGATCTCATATTCCTCTGACTCATGGTGAGCACGGCACACGAAGGATCTTCAAGGGTAACCAATATTTCACCTCCCCTTTCTGAATTAGACTCATATTCAAAGAAGTTTATCTCAGAGTCGCCAGGTTCCTCAAAGTTCCTTTCTTCTTCAGTGGACTCCCCTAACATATCCTAAGTAGCAGTCATCTGAGCATACCTGGGCATCTCTGGGCAAGAATTTTCATCATGGTCGGTAGTCAAATGAAAAATACACATGTTCCCCCTCCCAGGAGGAGCTTTAATAGTCAGCCTTGGCTATGCTGATGTCAGGGGTAAAACTCTACCAGTATTTGCTTGTTGATTCAAATTCCTCCTGCCAATATCTTGATATGGTTGTTGGAAGGAAGCACCAGTTTTAGGTAATTGTCTCTTTAAGGCAATCATATCATTAACCAGTCTTTGCACTATAGGATCAGTAGATGATGAGGGGTGAGCATTTGGTACCTGGATCTCTTTCTTCCACTTACTGGCCATAATAAGATCATCCTCCAATCCGGCTGCCAAAGCTTGTGCAACTGGTAAATCAGCAATTACACCTCTCCTAAGATGGAAGCTAATATCAGGAGGCATAGAATTGATGAAGAAACATTTCTGATTCTCGCCAGTTGGTCTTTTAGTAGCAGGGATTTTGTTCACAATTTTGTTGAATTTAGCCACGAATTCCCTCATAGGTTCATGTATCTCTTTCTTAAGCTGAGTCAGCTATGCAAGGAGAGAATGTTCATCTTATGCGCTTTTGAACCTATTTTCAAATGCATTTTTCATGTCATTCTAATTTGTGATTGAGGAGTTAGTTAGGTGATAGAAACATTGTGCTGCAGTATCAGTCAAGGTTTGCACAAAAATCCTTATGGCTACATCTTGGTGTTGTACAGCTAACACACTACATGCTGCTGCAAAGGCACATAAATGTTCTTCTGGTGATTGTCTCCCATCTCCATTAAATTTGGGCAAATTCTCCCATGTATTTTTAGGCAAAGGATTTAGGTTAGCCCCTAGGTTTAGAGGCCCTATGGCTGCTCCCCAAGGTTGGGCCATTGGTAGGAAGTTTATAGCTGAGGGGATGATAGTACCGGAAAGAGTTAGAGCTTGACAAATAGGAGATGTAGAAGGTTTGGGGGGGCTAGGAGGTCTACTTCTAGCTCTTCTTACACGAGTAGGGATATAAGGAAAATTAAAGTTTTGTAGTGCTTGAAAGGTAGAATCCTCAACTCCCTCTCTTCTCAAAGACCTTGTATATGGTCTAGAATCCAGCTTAAAGTATTGTAACTGGATAGGCAGGTATTAATTTCTATGTTGTTCTTGATTTCTTTGCGATTCAGGGGCTTGATTTCTTGTTGCATTTTGTGCTTGCCTTCTTCTCTACCTAAGTAACAGCAATCTCAGGTTATCAGCCAATTCCTCCTCTTTTTCTAATACTCTACTCGCTCTTCTATAATCTTCATTATTCCGAAGAGTACGCCAAGCAAGGGTATTCAACTGGCCAATAATGTCTTCCTGCTCGTCCTAAAAACCAAGATTAGGCTACAGAACAGGAATTATGTTTTAATGTAGAAGCACCATTGTTGCTTCATACTAAGGTGACCAATCTTTTAATTAATGACTTCGGTCCCCAGTAGAGTCACCAAAAACTGTTGGTTAACAGGTTTCTCCTTATTCAAAATCACTCTATTCTGACTCTATACCTTTTCTTCCTTAAAGAACAAATGAATCAATCAACAAATGGGTGAACTTTTAAAGATAGTTCCCCTTTGAATTGAGGTACAGCTCCCTTTAAGATCTTCAATTAATTCAATCTATGTTAATTATCCCAATACACTTTTAACCAGAAAGTGCCCAAAGGCCAAACTAACATCCATACATCATCATGTTATGAATGCGATATCCCTTTTTAAAACACCATTTTATGATAGAATACATAGATTCTACTTTTAAAAAAAATTAATAAGATACATAAACATATAACTATTGTTGAACCAATAATTTATAGAACACATATAATGAATTGTCTAAAAGAGCAATTACCATATGAAAGAAGACTTCGCATAGAAAATCCAATTTCAAAACTCAAACGCACAGATTCAAGCATGCAGCAATTGTTTCTCCTTTTCATTCACAGATGAAAAATGTTTCAGACAAAAATCATATATGCTTATGAAAACCACAGTAGTTCAACTCCAAAATTTTCTATCTTCTTTTTCTATTCCTCCCCTATCTATCTCTCCTGTTCAGTAATGAAAAACCTATATATATGTTGCCCTAATTCTCTAATCAAGTAAAAACAAACCCAGAGTTAAAGTAACTCTGACCCATCGGGATTTAGTTTTTAACAAACTGATTTAAAGATCGAGTTTGAAAATAGCATAACTAAAAAAACTGAATAAAGACAACTGGGCGAATAAGATCACGGCTGCGGTAATGGATTGGAATCCATAGATTTACTATCAGCGGTCGGGGAGGCACGTTGAGTCTTCCACTCCTGAAACATGGTAACAAACTCCTGAATCTTTGGAAGGTTGGGGATGCCTATGTGTTTCACCCTTGTCTTCCAGACGTCCTTCTCCCTCCGCATTTTCCCAATCTTTTCCTTATGTTCTGGGAGTGCATCGATACAAAGGTAAAGCAGTGACTCCACCTTAGAAATTCAGGAGAAATCTTCAGTTAAGATATTGTCACTTTCTTTGACAAAGTTAATTTTATCCTTGAAGGATTAAACCACTGTATCAACATTTTCCTCTGGTTTCCCATCATCTTTTATGTATTTTACATCAATACATTGTAAATCATGCTATAGTGATTGAGTGAACTCGGTGATTTCCTTAATCATTGTAAGTTCAAACCACCCTTGCCGTGACACAGAGTTTCTCCATTCAATGTTTTTCTTATTCATGTACAGTAATCTTCATCCACACCTGTTAAACTCTTTTCTGATAGAAATTTCATTACCCCATATTTTTGAACCTCATCAATTTGGTTTAGTACATTCATCCACTTACCTTCATCTTTCACCCAAGAGGCAATCTGTGCCTTAAGGTCCTCAATGGTGGCTGCAGTTTGATCATATATACTCTTAAGTTCATGAATATATTCAATACCCTTTTGTATAATGCAGTCCAACCAATCATCGAATACCTTAGCTACCATCCTGTTTCTGTTAACCTGGTCCAACATCTTCTGGTTGGCTGGCGACTTAGGATCAAAAGGCAAAGAAAGCTGTGAGACCAGCTGTGGGCTGGGATTATGAATAGCATCAATATACTCTGCCATGGAATGCAGAGTCTACTTCAATTCTTTCTTATCTTTCTCGTCCTTCCAGGTCTGGCTGACGATTCTTTTGGTGGATGCCTCAAGATGATGAACATCTGCTGCTCTTGAAGCAGCTCCAAGATCCACCCTTTCAATAGTGAAATCCTACACAATGGGGTCCTGTTCTACTTCATTAGTCACTGGCCTGGCTATTTCTGCACTCCAATTCCTAGTACTTGGGTCAATGCTTACCCTGGATGTCGTCTTCAGCTTCTTGGACTTAGGCATTTTTCCCAAACATTTGCTCACCATATCTTCTAAAGGCACAGAAAATGGAATTATTTTTCTTTTGTCACTGATAGAATTCTCTAGCCATTTAGGTGCAAAGGCTGAGGCTTCTTTCCCAGAATTCAATTTATCAGAGGATACGTCAGAAATCATCATTATTTTAGGAGTCTCTAAGACAACCTCTGACTATTGCTTAGCACTAACTTCCTTTGTTCTTGGTGAACTAGGTTCCTTATCACCCATGGATTCTCCTGAATCCTCCTCTAAATTCAAATCCACAACTATTCTTTCAGAAACCTGCTTCTTTCTTTTGCTTTTGGTTCTCAACCTGGTCGCATGAGGAGGCAGGATAGTTGTGAGGGCTCTTCTAGATTCTTTAATAGCAGGACTCCTTCCAGTTATTGACTTGGAAGTACCTGCACCACAGATAGCAATAGGTTGATTAGAAGAGCTTATCAAGACTGGTGATTCAATTATTGACATGCATTGTTGGGTGTCTTTATTCTGGAACCCTTTCTATTTCTATTCCCTCAACCATTTCTCAATCCTCCTTATCACTGGGAGAGTGTTCACCTCAATCCTATCTTCCTCCTTTTTACTCCAATCAATTTCTGGAATAGGTGATTGTTTTATCTGTTCAAACTGGGGATCAATCATCTGTTCTTGAGTATCAATAACTCCAGAAATGTCCATTCTCATATTAAGGGTGATTATCTGTCCCAAAGAGAACCTACACCACAGTCTCCTCCTGACCTCAAATTCATCTGGGCAGTCCTCCCAGTAATCTTCCAATTTAGGGATATGCAAATGCCCTGTTCCAGAATCTAAGTTATCCTTGACAAAGCCTTTGCTGTCAAATTGGGACCTGTCAATGAAGAACTAAAAATTGAACTTTTTAAGGTTCACTCCTAAATTCAAAGCATCAGATTTTGATTGGCACGAGTAATGTCCAAGTTCAATGGGGAAAGAGATACCATATCTCTTTTTTGTTGAGAACTTTTTATCCACATGTGCTAACTGTCTGCATACCTCTATGAACACAAAACGGTCAAATACATACATGTGTAACTTAACAGGTTCACCGTCAAATCCTCCAACTCTAATGTATGTGAACTTGGAAAATTGAATAAAGAAACTACCATATATGCTGACAAACTGCATTGCTTCATTTGACATTCTCTTAGTCAGATTACCTACCAGTTCATAAGTCATTCTTCCAGTGAAAACATCACTAACCCTCTTGTAATTCCCATAATAGTTATGCATCTGCAATTGTGAATAATACTCATAAATTTTACTGTCTTCAACTAAAGATGCATGAGTTAGCCCCAACCATTGTCTTGTAGATGCTAGGCAATAGAAAAGGTACAAAGACATGTAAAAAAATTTATTACTTAGAGGATTACTTAGACCCTGATGCAAACAGTCAGCTGCAATTTCTGCCCAGTCTAAATATTGTTCTCCTTGGAGGATAATCTATACAAAAAAGTACATCCAGTCTTCCCAAAAGTATGCTTGTACGCTGCTTTCTAGCCTATGTAGTAATACCACACTATCTCTCACTTCTTGAATCATGTGATCTCTGGTAAGCAGTCTAGGCAACTTTGAACCACCTTTCTGAAACTTCAACAACCAGTTTCTTACTATCACACTTTTGTAAATCAATTTATTTTCTTAGAAAAACTCATAAGAAGAAGAAATATTAAGGCTGGAATATGCCTCTTTAGGCGGTATTCTCATCACAGACATTAGGGTTTGTCTGTCGATATGAAACAATACTTCACCATTTGCATTTTTGATGCATCTGTTTTGGGGTTCATACCTGTTTATGCACTCCAAAACTAATTCGGGGCACTGTACGACTGTGGGAAAGGCCACAGCTTCAATCAAACCACTTTCTAATATCTTTTTCATCATGGGAGTTGGCACAGGATTTCTAGACCTTTCTCTAAATTCTTCCTAATCATATAGCACTAGTGAAGTATCTTCAAATTCAAGGTGAGAACAGGTAAGACCAGGGCCATGTTCATCTCCCAGACAAGTAGATTTCAAAGCCATACTTGGAGGATATAACAAAAAAAATATGCTTTGAATCTTGAAAATGATGTTGGAAACTCAAAGGATTTTTCTTTCCAGCTTAAGAAATGGAAACAACATACAGGAGGAATAGAACTCACCTTTAGGATATCTGAAATTACTGCAGGATTTGGGCAATAAGACCTTATACCTTTTGCATCATTTTCTTCTGCATTGCACAGTATGTTCATTTGCCAAATTTGACTCGTTTTTTCTTAATAATGGCATTAATAGATTGGATAATTATTATCTGAAACAATACGTGCCAAATTTGTTTGAAAAGCCCTGAAATCTGACATCCTCATTAATGGCAAGCATTTTTCACGTGCGGCCATGATGTATAATAATTATCTGTAACTTCACCGAAATTAGAATTTTCTGTTTCATAATGAGTTTCGGACATATTTTCCTCCAACTTTGATTTAGAAGGCCTCGTGGAAAGGCAAGACCATAATGACCGAACTGGTGAACTTTAAACCATTGAACCATTGAATCTTGGGAATGTGGTTCAAAGTTCAAATTCAAAGATATGAGAACTATATAAACCGACCAACGTCACATGGCTTGTGAAGGACATTTGACTACAAAACAGTACATCATTGAACTTGGAACCAATGAACCATGGGAATGTGGTTCAAACGGATGGTTCAATGACACATTGAACTGGACAAAAAAACTGAGTAAAAGTGACAAAATACAAGGCGCCGGGTGTTGAACCTTGAACCGTGGAACCTTTGAACCATTAACAAAAGGTTCAAGTTCAACCCAAAAACTCAAAGGCATTTTAAATTACATGGAACTAAACAACTTGCTTTTTTAGAGACTTTAAAGACATCGAACCATTGAACTTTGAACTTTGAGAATAGTTCAAGTTCAAAGGTTCAAACCTTAAGTAATTTCATACACAAAGGGGGTACGTGGGCAACCTTTGAAGAATAAAGACCTGATTTAAGAAATGAAGGTATGATCAATGAAATGAAACAGTAAATCAACTTTTATATAAGGAAATTACAAATAAAATAAATAAGGGCGACTCAAAAGGTAACACTTGCTAAAGGAAATGATTTTTTGTTTTGTTTACCAAACACACAATGCTCACAGAAATCAAAGTGCTCATCAGAATAGGAGAAACCATCCAACAAATTTTTTTTATTAATAGTTTTTAATACATTATTGCTTGTGTGGCCCAATCTACAGTGCCACAACATACATGTATTTTCAGTAGTGGCCTTAGATACATAGGAGGCATTATAAACTGTAGTGGCTTGAAGCTTGAATAAGCTTCTGAATCTCTTCCCCTTCGCTACCACCAAGTTCCCTCTCACTAATCTGTAGCCATGCTTGTCAAATGTCACATACATTCCCAAATCATTCAACTTCAAAACTGAAATCATATTTCTAGCTAATCCAGGAACATGCAAAACACTAGGGAGGGTTTTAATCCTCCCATCACTGAAACACAACAATACCTTTCCTTTCTCAACAATTAGATATGTAGAGTTGTCACCAAGGTAGATATTACCTCCATCATATTCTTCATATGTGGAGAACCATTCCTTATGTGAGGTCATATGAAATGAGCATCCTAAGTCAACCAACCAATTTTCATCAAAAACAACATTACATGTAGAAAGTAAAACTTCTTCACCTGCATTTGAGGACTTATCCGAAGCACTCTCCCACTGTTTCTTAGGGTTTCTGCACTCCTTCACATGTCCCCTTTTACCGCAGTTCCAACACTTAACTCTGTTCTTTTTACCAAGAGTCTTAGACCGGCCCTTGGACTTGTCCTTAACCCCTTTCTAATATCCTTTAGGTCCTCTTTCCTTAGACCTTCCCCTAACACTGAGAGCATCCCCTAAACTATCTGAACTCTTCTTCCTCAATTCCTATGACAGTAGCACTGAAACAAGAGCATCCAACTTCAGATCCACAAGGTTAGTAGTGATAGAAAGGATAACATTCTCCTAAGAGTCAGGTAAAGAACAAAGAAGTAAGATACATTTATCTTCCTCACTAACCTCAACATCTACTGAATCAAGCTAACTCACTAACAAATTAAAAGAATTTAAATGCTCTGCAACTGATCCACCTTCTCGCATTTTCATGGAAAACAATTTTCTTTTTAAATAAAGTTTATTTACCATAGTCTTGGCTTGATAGATCTCACCCAACCATTTCCACAACTTGTATGCAGTCTCTTCCTTTGTGACATTCAACAGGACAGAGTCTGAAAGACATAATTGGATGGTTCCTCGTACCTTCTTATCTAGTCTATCCCACTCATCTTGAGAGACATCGTCAGGTTTCTTCTCTTTTTGGATAGCCAACCATTGGTTTCTTTCTTCCAACAAATCTTCCATTTTCAGCTTCTACAACACATACCTCGTTCCGTTGAATTTCTTAATGTCCAATAGAGAGGTTGATGCAACGGTGGATACAACCATAATAACAACACAAGATCTGCAAAACAAACACAACCAAATCTCCCACTACAACTACAGCTTCCACACTGACACCCAAGAGTCAAAGCTAGCTAGGCTCTAATACTAAATGTTAGAAATGAAAACAACACTACTTCAATGGAAATCCGATTCAATATAAATTTTTGCAATCTTTAACTGTGTGTTATTAATGGAGATTGTAACACAGAAACAAAACTATGCTTCATAGAGAATCAAAATCAAAAATATGAACACATAACATAATTTTTAACATGGAGAAAACCCTTTCGAGTAAAAATCTCCACACAGGAAAGAGGCCCAATGTTTGTATTAATCTGAAAATAATTTACAATACAACAACACTTCAACTCTCTCCACCAGTCTTCAATCTGATAGCATTCCGACAGCACCCAAGTACCTAAAATCTGCATTGCAGCAACTAATACATGGAAAATACTTATAGAAATATTTTCTAACTCATCTTAGGCATTCACCTTCTCTCTCATGAGATTCCCCAACAAACAAACATTAAATGCCATCTTACAAGCACCTTCCACTTGTCCAAAAACAACCATGCAAAGGTTGGGTGCCCAAGACTAAATCTGGCCTCTTACAACATGTTATCACACATCATAACCGTCATAGATTCTAGCAAAAGAATATCTTTCCAAGATGGGAACCTTGGGCTAAATATAGCAAATATACAACTAACATATTCGTCATATGCGTCATAGAATCTCAGAATCTTATGACAACTTGCAATTGTCATAGATTCACTCACCAAACATTATGACAATTGTCATACATGCCAAAAATAGTATATTCCTCAAGGGAGCATGCCTATCCTCATTCACTATGAGTTTTTACATTTTGCAACAGTAAATGTCACTCCATAACTGCCGCCGGTAACACCGAAATTACAACTGTCAATGAGACTACCTTATTCCCTCATGGGTAATTACAAATAACAAATAATAAATGGAATAAAATATAATATTGGAATTTACAAGGTTAATGGCACCTTATTCCAACAATGATTAGATATTATTTGATCATATCTTTGCTTATTTCCATGTGAATGGGGCCAATGTTGAAATTTTTTCAATTTGTGCTTGTATGGAGTGAAACTTGACATGGTTAGCCTAGACACATGTGTTGACGATATGGGAGGGTTTTGAGATTCAAACATGAGGTCATGCTATATAAAGGCATCTCGTCCTTATTAATAATACAAGTTGCCTTATTCTTAATCTCTTTCATATATTGTTCTTAGCATTTCTTTGGTTAATGATTTCAAAAGACAAGGCTCTCTAAGCCTCACCTTGGATCTATTACACATCAGTAGTGCTAAAATTAGTTCTAGTGTTCTTCCCTTGGTGTTATATTTATCTCTACAATTTCCCATACTTAACCATTTCATAATCCCTTTTCCCAAGCTATTTGTATCATAATATAAACTTGGTCCAATCTCACATTAGCCCCTTAGGTAATTATCCAATTCCTCCAAGTTGAATGGAACCTTTCGTACCAATGCATCTATGTTTTCCTGCCCTAATGAATCAAGACTTGACATCACCTTAACAATCTTCTTTATTGTCATAGCATACCTCCGAAGTGTCTTTGGCATGCTTTAGATATGTCAATATTAACTAGATTGAATATATTAATTTTAATGTCTCTTAACACATTCCATGACATAGCATATATATAAATTATATATTTTGAATTTTGGCCCCGCGTGTGCAAGAGCATGACATAGCATACTACACCGAGACCCTAACTGGAGAGTTGCACCGAGAACCACTGCATCCAACCCCTGAGTGGAGAGTTGCGAAACTTCACTAGAGGAGTGTTGCAAGGCCATTGAGTCATGGAGGAAGACTAGGAACCATTTGGCAGGAGGAAAGCCAGAGCGAGAGGTGAGGGCACTCAGAAAGGGAAAATCGACCAAGGGACAATGACTGTAAGTGATTTTTCCCCCTCATTTAGAAATTTTATTGCAAGTACAATGATTTAGACTCTGTTTGTTCCCATCGAGGTGTTGCATGCTATATTTTGGTCTATTCAATCCATTGTCCCATTGACAAACCCAAGTACTACCTAGTACTGGTGTCAAGTTAGTTTGAACAACCAAGCTTTGAGATGTTCAATCAATTGGGTGGCCATTGTTGGCCTATGAACTGTAGTTTTTGTATCTTTCTTAGCATATTTTTTCTACTATAAGATTAATGAAAGGAATTCCTATCACATAACAACACACAAAGTTTACTAGGGTTCAAATTTCTAAACTTTGATGAAATAAATTTACATATTGAGGTCCACAAATGATCAAAGGGATTGAAAACAATACATGGTCTGTGAGTGCAATGAAAAATGCCTAGTGCCTGTCCATAAGAGAATGTATAGAAGTACATGATGCAGAGTCAAGGGAAGGAAACAAAATCACACAATCTCATTTGACAAGTCACAAACAATCTTGAACTTTCCTTCTTTTGACACACTTATTCAACTATATTTCCCTTCACAAAACTCAACACAAACACTCAACTTTCACTTTAGAGTTCCAAACCATTACTAGACCTTCAAACACCTTAGTCAACTTCATCTTGATCAAAACAAACAATTACCCAGTCTACCCTTTCATTTTACCATTAACTCTCTTTATAACTATCGTAAACTTCACAATTCCAACTCAACATAAAGTAATCTAACCCAAAACAACATTTAGGCTAATATAGACCACACAATTTCCATTCCATTTCACTTCAAACAAATGTAAACCATCTCTCATCCTTTATTCTTGACAATTTAATAGAATCATATACTGTACTTTCATTTTACTAGTAGTGACAACCTTGGTTTTTAATCCTCCAACCCCATACCTTGGGATCACATCACCATGAAAGAACTTCATCCAACATCCTTATGAGTGTAGGTACCACCAAATAGGTATTTGTCATATTTATCTTACTTGAGTGAGGGAAATTTAGGAAGAGAAGAGGAAAGTGAGACATGTAGTAGGTCTAAAAGAGGGAGATCAACTAGAGGTCAAAAGATTAGAAGATAATTCTGTAAACGCGTGGAATTTTTTCTTGCTGAAGGGTGGTCATGTTCTTATGATGATGAGAGCATAAGCGACATTGAGGTGCCCTTGAGGTACAAACATCTACAGAAACAATGGGTACCCAAGGAACTTCCTCCAATAAACATTGATTTTTGTGTCAACGAGAGGATATATCGCATAGCACCATCGTCATTACATGGTTTGGGCCTATTTTGCATGGATGACATAAAGGTCTGTTACGACAAAGTTACTGAATTGATGGAGTATGTCGAACCCTGTTACAGTTACAAAGATTGGATGCAGCTGGTTTGATATACATGAAGTATGCATAGGTATGCACTATCAACAAATTATATACAGCTAAAAGATAAGGATCAAAAAAAGGAGTGGCTATGTACATTGACAGAAGGCCAAAAGCATCAGGGAATATTGCAGGGTTTATAAACAGTACATGGCCTCGGTCAACAAATAAGCAACCCAATTGCATATTCGAGGCGCATGAGGGAAACCATGTATTCGAATGTGCAATAAAATCAATAACTGCAAGGGAAGAGTTGCTAATTGATTACAATTTGAATCACATAGATACAAACATAGTTACTATGGGGGTGGTATGTACTATATACCATTTTACCCAACCTCCAATTAATGACTCCAATATACCATTTTATTATTATGTTTTTTTTTTGTAAGTCTATTGGTTTCATTTCGGTAATATTTTTTTATATTTAATTTTTGTCACAGCAGGACATTGATCATAGGGAGAAGGCTCCAGCCAAGAGCACAGACCATGATGCATCTTCAGGCACTTCTACCTGACAGGTTTACCTCATTGTAATTGTACAAATTAGATACAAGTAAAATGTTTTATTATTATGTTTTTTTCATAAGTTTATTGGGTTAATTTTGATAATGTTTTTAATATTCTTGTCACAGTCAGATGATCGGGGAAAGGCACCAGCAGTAGAGGAGAGCATCCATAGGGAGGTGCAATCACTATTATGTGATGATGACATCACATATTCTGCAAACCCTCTATATATGATAAGGAAGACCCAAAAAAATGCAATGAAGAAATCCTTTAGTTGTTATTCATAGTACCTCAAATAGATGAGATAAGAGAAAGGGTTAAAATATTGACTGAGAGAGCACAGAACTTGCAAGTAAGCTATCATGAGATTTTTAATTATAACATAAGTTCATTCATGGTTTTATATTTTGTACTCTTTTATGTCATGAACTAAAATATGTGTTGTTTTTACATGATTTTTTTCATCCTCATGATGTTGCTGGCCATGATCAGGGTGCTGCAGGTGTTGCCTAGGGAGTAGGGGTTGGTACAAGTGTCAATCCTGATCTTCCTGTGCATACATCACATCATCTGACCCCATCATTTGTGCCTATATTGTTGACTAAAATGTCAGCAACACATAGCATGCAAGCATCGGATAGTGCACCCTCTAGCAGCGAACACATGCCAGAACATGTGTTAAGACATGTACCTAGTGGTACAGAGGCCGCTAGTACTGGTGATGTTTTAACATTATTTCTTGGATCTTCCCGTATTACTAGTACAGAAACATTGTCGATCATATTTGTGGTGACCAAGGATTTCGTTCCCATAAAGATAGAGAAGGTCCTAGGTACTTTAAAATGTTTTAATTATTTATTTATTTATTTATTTATTTATTTTAGGTAAGTGCTACCATTAATGGGGGTAGCTCCCTATATTATATAGAAATTAAAACAAGTACATATAGTGCTATATAGTGCTGGAAGGGATGTTTAGTGGTATATGTACCCAACACCCTCAGCTATATCGACCAACCTGGCCACTACATTTTGGTCAATCAAGTTAGGATTGGCCTCTACAAAATTTAGAAAATAAGTGATGTCATTTGATTTTTCCACTCCTTTTTTGAAAAGTGCCCAAGATTTATGTAGTTTGGTCTTCTTGTTCTCCTCATTCAGGCTCAAAATGAACAGAGCAAGGCCTTGTTAAGGCTCTACTTTCACGGCATCCAAGGTAGGTTTGATAGCTTCCAGAGCCTCCTCATGGGCTAGCCTCATAGCTACTCTCAGACCCCATAGCTGGGCACCCATGACCTGCACATAATTGATGAAAAACCTTTCCAAGACCAGTCTATCATGGGAGTGGCCACTAGACCAAAAATCTTCCCCAATGACCTTCAGAATTGCATCCCTCTCTTCGTCCAATGCCTTGTTGAAGAGATAGGCGATTTATGCCTTGTTTGTTTCATCCTCCTTGCAACTGCATGTTACACCAAAATGCTGAGTCATGGTTGCTAAAAGAAGAAAGCTCTACACTGAATGATGCCTTTACTCAGGGAACGCACCTTAAATATAAGTTGAGTGAAGAAACTTTCATGAAGTTCACGAGGTTCCTGTTCATCTTGAAATTACACTTGCCTGCAAAGAGATCATCCTGGGAATCCCACAAAGTTTGTCCCTGTGATGATCATGCTGACTGAGCGAAGGGAATTTAGTGGATACTTCTTGACTGGGAATAGATTTTGAGGATCAATTGGGATTCGAAATGAATCTTAGGGACACTTGAAGACACACGTGTGACTGAGTAACTTCCTAGGCTTGCCAGGGCTAGTACAATCTTTTCTAGCCATCCTCTCAATTTCCAGTTACTAATTTGTTTGGACTTTATCACATTAATATAAAGGAGGGAGTCCCCTTCAATTTCCACTAATCTGATATTCAGTTTATCACAAAGCCACAATCCACTATGAAGTGCTTCGAATTCTGCTTCATTGTTGGTCAAAGTCCCAAAGTGACAAGACATAGCCCCCACTACATCGCGACAAGCATCTTTAATTACCACCCCCCTCCAGCCGGGCCTGGATTTCCTTTAGCAGAGCCATCAAAATTGAGTTTAAAACAATCCTTTTGAGGTTTTATCCATTTTGTTGTGCTCCTATTTGGTCCCTTCTTAATATGTAAGGATGCGGTGCATCTTAGGTCAGGCCAATTTTTCCTTAGTTCCTCATCCCATAAGGTAAAGGAGCGGTTTCGGTTCAGGACTGCTTTGGCATTGAGGATCTCACAAATGCTAGTTCGAATCTGCTTAATAATCTCTCCTAGGTTGAGGCTTTGCTCTTGGAAGATGTGGCGGTTACGTTCTTTCTAGATAAAATGTTTTAATTATTATTATATATAATCCAATTGAAATTTACTTATTGATCACTCTTTTTAGACTAATGATCCCATGATCATTTTGCAGGAAATGATGTTTTTTATAAACATCTAAATGATATTACATTGGAGATCTTCAAGCCCACCATACATACACTGTGGAATGCCTAAAATCAAGATTTAAAAGATGAGCTCATTAACCATTTAGTTGTGTTGTTCGATAATAACACATTCAACCAAACCAAGGTCCTTAAGAAAGCTGGTACCTATCTAAAGTATGTGAGGGACCAATATAGGTTACATTTAGAGAAGAACAAAAAAATATGAGTGCCCCCCCATGATTCTAGAGAGGGAGTGGAAGGAGCTAGTGTCAGATGGAAAGGAGAAGGCTGAAAAGAAAAAAGGAAAGACACCACCGGGCCAAGGAAGGTATGTGATTATATCAATAATGTAATTATATACTGATAACTCTTTCTTTTTACATAATCTAACATATTTCAAACTTTTCATAGGCTGTCTGACACATCAAAGGCAACAAAGGCAAGACTAGAAAAACACAAGCATCACAAACTTAGCTCTTGTGGTTATATGAAATTAGCCGCATGAATTGTAAGTATTAATAAATGAAATATTACATTCAAATAATAAATTGCAAACATTTTTGGTTTTATCACAACATAGAAGCAAAATTCATGATCTTATACAAAAATGCAGGGCTCTGAATTCAACAGAGTGCCCATAGAAGAGGCCCTGAAGATTGCCTTCCAACAAGACTATGGAGCCATGGCTAAATGCCTAAGACTCTTGACTAGGCAAACACAAGCTTCCACTGCATCCGACATGCAGGTAAATAAACTCAATGAGGTTTATTTAAAATTGAATACTTGTGCAATCTATTCAATAGTAATTTCCACCATAAAGTAATTATGTGCCTATTTGTTTTAAACAGGCAAGCAATTATAATACTGCACATGACATTAGAATGCAGCCTGGTGGGGGTTTAGCACAACCTACAGATGAAGGTCATGGTGTGCATCCCGGTATTGGATGTAGTCATGTGATATACAAAATGTAGTATGGATTAATACAATTAAACATCTTTAATTGCAATTGGTGTATTAATTAATGTAACCTTTCATGTTTCAACTTTAGAGCTTGTAGAGCGTGATCAACATGTTAAGCATGATCAGGTTAGACAAGATCAGGAACATGATGTGGGCCCATCAGGTAAAGAGGACCACTGTAATGTTCTTTTAAACATATTTAATTGCAATTGGTGTATTAATTAATGTACCTTTTATGTTTCAAATCTAGAGGATTTAGAGGGTGTTTAGCATGTTGAGCATGAGGCTATAAGACAAGATCAGGAACATGATGTGGCCCCATTAGGTAAAGAGCACCACTCTAATGTTCTTTTAATTAATGAAATACTTATAACAATAATAATAAAACATATCAATTTAACATTTCTTTGTTATTGCAGCAGACCCCCCCAGATTGTAGTGGCCTCCACGTCGTGAGTACATGACTAGGCATACATTAAGATCATGAGCAAAGGGTAGAACAACTAAAGGGGGGACAGATGATTTAGAAAATGATACTCCACTTCTTTTTTTAGCTGCAAAAAAGAAACAAAAAAAAAGTGATTGTAATCATATTATAACAACCATATTTTTGATAATATGTTAATGAATGTTAAAAACTAATATTTTTGACAACCATATTTTTGATAATATGTAAAAACTAAAAGAATGAATGTTATATGTTAATGAATGAATGTGAATATGTTAATAATGAATGTTATATGTTAATGAATGAATGTTATATGTTATTAATGGATAAATGAATGATTAATGTTATATGATCAGGTATGGGGAATTGAGAGTGATGTGAGGGGGGGGGAGGGGCCAAATGAGCTTCCACCATCACGTGGTTGGCCCTATTAAGTAGAGAATATTAAACTCTAGTTCTTGAAACAAAGAGAAGCTCAATAAGGTAATGCACTTTTCAATATTTCATTATGCTGCACTTTTAAGCTTATGCGATTTTCATTAGTTCTCTTTTCTTCAATATGTTACCCTTTGTACTTATTTTACTTTTTAACACATCTCATATGTTACCCTGGATGATAGCTTTTGTAGGGGAAGCTATCCATGAATGGATCTTGCATCTAGTGATATACGAGTTTGGATTAGACAAACTTGGGATATACTCATGTAGCACAGAAACAAAAGAGAAGAGCCCAGCCATTTCAGCACAAGAATTGGCTTGAGACTGGTACGTGGCTCGAACTTGGTATGGGTATGAGGGGTCTAGGAGAGAGCCCTGTAACACAGCTAGTATTAAATCATTAAACATATAGGTATTGTAATTATGTGGTTAATGCTAAAATCATTCACAATTCACTATGGGACAAGTAGTTAGTGATCATGTCATGCCATTGTTTGGTAGGTTATTGATTCTGCAGTTGCTCCCAATAATCATATCTAGTTTCTTGCATGCCATTTGATCCATATGAGGGACACCTTTCATTCTGGGTAGCAATTTTATAGATGAATCTCTTATTTAGTGACCAATGGAATAAGTGAGTGGATGGATTGCTCCTAGTAATCACCTGTCATGTGCTTCATGCACTGATGATAAAATAATTTCATTGGATAGAATTAATACAGTTATGTATTATATGTTGCTGGTTTGGTTTTTGGTTTAGTTTTAACTGTTATTTTTATTGACCCAGGTATCATATGAGAAAGCACACACATATTTTGCTGGAGATGGGTTTAGCGTTGGGGGCGGCTAAACTGCACTTGGAGGGAGATTCGCTACTAACGGTAAATGCAATTCAGACCAACTTCACATTGAACTACACCCTACACAGATGGCTTCTTCCAATCAGAAGATGCATTGATTCTGATCTGGTGGATTTTTGCATCAGCCACACGTACAGGGAGGACAACATTGTGGCTGATGAGTTGGCCAAAGAAGGGGCTTTGGGAGGTGGAAGGATGACTAAGATTGCCAATGAAGTAGATGTCCATCATGGGGAGGAATGACGGCGGTGGGTGGTAAGATGGTGTAAGGTGGACGAGTGTTAGAAGGTACAGCCAGGATAGCTATTGGTAAGTTTTTGTTCATGTGATAGGAGTGAGGCCCCAAGGCAGATCGTTTGGTAGATCTTTGAGCGTGGAAAGGACAAATACTTCCCTCGAGAAATGGAAAGTAGTTATTCCAAGGTGTCTTGCCCATCATCTCATGATGCAGAATTAGATGGATTGTACAGTGTGGTGGTGGTAGCACGTGTGGCAATTTAATGAAGATTCAATATTGGTTTGGGCGATTTTTGATATAAATAGACATAAGAGGCAGGGCAGATTATAAGCTTTGTTGAGCTGTAGAATAGGTAGGAACAGGAGCTATGGACACTCTGATTCTCCTTGAGTCCTCAGTAACAATGGTTGCCTTCCTTGGAGTGATCACAGATAAGAGACTCCGAGGGCTCCTATCTGTCAAATATGAGTTAGTGTTGCATGCTGTGAAGGGGGTGCTGGGGCAGGAATTTGTGTGGACCTACCATAGACACTGGGTCAACACAGATATCCCAGTGATGTTTTTGGCGTTAGCGCTGAGTAGGGTGTGCCTAAACCTAAGATTAAAAACTTGTGCCAGAGATTGTTCAAACATGCAGTCCTGGGGGAGATTGATGTAGTGTTGGACAATGTAGGCACTGATGGTAAGATCCCATTGCCTCATCAGTATTATCTGAGGAAAGGAAGGTGGCAAAAGAGGTGTGGAGGTTCCCGCTAATCTTCCCAGTGGACATGGATGAGCTAGAGGAAAGGGTGGAGACACTGGACTGGAATTTAGAATTCTTGTAGCGAATAGCAGGTATTCTCCCACTTCGCTTGATAGATTGGATGGGTAACTTTCTGGCAAGGGAAGGCTTCAAGGTGCCAAGTGACAGTGATAGTGAAGGGGATAGAGGGGATATAGAGTTGTCATTGCTTCTGGAGTGCAGGGAAGACTGGATAGAAGAAGATGAAAGGGACGTGGAGGAAATTACATAGGGGCCTACACACAGAACGTGTAGAATGGATTGCCTAGTCAAAGTTCGTGCTCCTCATGCCAGGCAGATGAGGAAGGAGATGGCATATTCGAGCCCAAAAATGGATCCTGGGACGGAGCATGGAGCCTCGATCTCCTCTGCAGGGCTCGGTGCGGTGCGTGGTCACGGTCGTGGTCGGGGGTGCATGGCCCGTAATGTCTATATTTTCTTTTTGCTCTAGTGATAAGTGTACTCAACATGGGTTTATAGCTTTTGTTGCAGATGTTTCTACCTATAAGAAAGGAATTAGGAGATGTTAATAGCAACTATTGTTTAGTTTGGGGTAAGGGGGAAGCTGGTCACCAGCAATTTTGTTAGTCGGTTGGGTCTGGTCTAAAAGCTTGAACTCATAATTTGTAATCTTTTTGGTTTGCAATACAATATAATGGGAGCTGGCCCTTACCAGCTTTAAATTATTAAAAAAAAAATCGACACAAGAACTAGCAAGATTCACCGATAACATTTAGTCGGGAGAACATTTCTCAAGTTACGTGGACATAGTGGAAAAAATAAGGCACCATCAGTGAAAGTAAAAGATGTTTGATCGAATATTTTTTTTTAAAAAAACTGCACATTTCATCTCAATTTTGACAAACATAGCCCGACGAACCACAAAAATTTGTGATGAGGTTGCTGTACATGCGACACAGTTTTCGTCGTAATGGCAATGATGGTTTGCTCCACCTCATCAAAAAATGGATGCATGTTTGGTAGTTTTCAACGATTTCAAATGGGTGTTCTGCAACATTTTGTGATTTTTTGCGTCGATATATGGATGAAGTTATGTCAATTTTTCATGGTTTGCATCGATATATGGATAAAGTTACGTCAATTTTTTGTGGTTTGCATCAATATATGGATGAAGTTACATCAATTTTTTGTGGCACTGACCAACGATGCTAGGACGTGGTTTGTTCCACCTCGTCGGAAAAGGGACAAACATTTGGTGTTTTTTCGATGCTTTGAAATGGGAGTTCTGCAACGTTTTTGAGTATTTTGCGTTGATCAATGAATGACGTTACGTCGATTTTGCGATGGAGACCACTAACATTTTCCATGGCACTGATTGATGATGTTGGGTCATGGTTTCGACATAAAACAATTGGTGGTGAAAGTGACAAAAATTTAGCGATGAAATTTCAATCAGTGTTGCGTCAGTAAGTCGACAATATTTTGTCGATTTGTCACCAAACATTCGTTAGAATTTGTAGTCAAATACAGTAGTGAGAGAAAGGGGGAGTATCTTGTCTTGATGGTTTCTACATTTTTTCACGTCATATGTTTCCATCAATGACAAAGGGGGAGAATTTTGCAAGTATGTGCCTAACCGATGTTGTCATTGATGTCAACATATCTGTGTTGTCATTGGTGTCAACTGTGCTCTTGTTTTGATGCTTGCTTGTAATGAGTTAAGTGTTGAAGATAATAAGTATTCCTAATGTAGCAGAACATTTTGGTAGATTGCTCTACATTTCCTATAGAATGAATATCCTTGTCTACGGAATGGAATTTATTTAGATGCATGTCTAAAGATGCTATGTTCCAAGTTTGAGCCTCCGGTATGAAGATTTGAGTGAGTTATGTTCACCAGAGTGAAAACTACTTTTTCTGTATATTTGTTGGTGACAAGGAGAATGTATTATGCTTTGCATTCCTCCGCAATTAAGTATTTTAGTCTGTGGTTCTAGAATCAAGTTTGTAATGATGATAAGTGCCTTCAACTCCAAAGGTTCATTATTTAGTGGTTCGCAAGCAATCTTTTCCTTATGACAGTGTTTCTCATGTGCTCCAGTTTGAAGAATCTTCTTGATAGAGTGGTTAGAGATTGTGTGGTTGTTCTTGGTGATTGCAATGTGTTTGTGGATGTCTCATGATCATGTTCCTACCTTTGTATTGGTCCGCAAAGAGAAATCTGGATCGTGGATGAAGACTGTTCTTAGAAGACTTAATGTTAAAACCAGTCTTGGCCGACTTGGTTATTTTTGCTACTTGCAAAGATTCATCAAAGATTATGGAAGCATGTCATGGCATGGAAGATTGCATTTGAGACCTAGCTAAGGCATAATATGATTTGCATACATCTTTCCCTTAGCTAATTTTGTTTAGGTCCAGACCTATTTCTATGTATGTTTGTAATGTTGACCTTGGAGAATGTTCCAATGGTTGATGAATGTAATGCTGACCTTGATGAACATTCCATGGTTGATGAATGTAATGCCGACCTTGATGAACATTCCAAGGTTGATGAAGTGTATAAAAACATGTAATGAAGTTGTGGAAAAGATGTCCTTGTGAGAAAATGTGAAGATAAGAGTGAAGGTGTAAGAAGAGCATAGCAGAGGTGTTATTTTGTGCTTCAATGGAACTAAACTCTGGCATGAAGTAGATGCTATCAAATCAATTCACCAATCCTTGGCAGTGAGCCACCCTTTGGCAGTGAGCCGATCTTGGCAGTGAACCCTAACATTTGCAGTAAGCATTTTGGGCAATGAGCCCCTGATTTTTGGTATTGCTATAACTTTTTTATTTTTGTGGGCTAACACCCACCGTGGTTTTTCCCTTATAGGTTTTTCCATGGAAAAATTTTGGTGTCTCATGTGTTATTGTGTTGAGCTTCTTGTTTTATAGTTCATGGTTGATCTTAATAACAGTGATTAAGAATTTGATGTGTTGATATTCATAAGTGGTTAAAGTTTTGTGACAACTGATTCACACCTCCCTTCTCAATTGTCCTATACATTTCAACATAAATCAACTTCATTGTTCACTGAATTCAAACCAATTTCACCGCTGCTTGAAAGTAATGATAAATCACTATTTTAATCCTCCAACTGGACGTGTTGGGCTTTGCTCTGCAACACCGTGCAAATGATGTAGGCTTCTCTCCTTAGTTCTTTTTTTTACTTTACTCCTTTCAGAAGTGTTGCATGACCTCTATTTTATTCTAATTGGCCAATCCTTTTTTACTTTTGTTACTTATATTACTACAATTCCAAACCAATTGTATCGATTCCTTCAATATAGGTTATTTACGGCCATACTTGCTATGTTCTGTTTGTTCTTTTGTCTGTGGACTTTTAATATTTGTTGGCAACCTTACTCTAGAGTCGTCTTAGCGGTCCTGAATGCTATAATAGGTAGTATTATTTGATGATGTTCTATTTCTACTAGCAAACCCTCTTTATCTTCACCATAGTCTATCTCTTCTTTTTATCTTTGTCAGTTTCATCAAACAGTTAGGATAGAAATTGAAGTTTTTATCATAGAATAGATCAATCTTCATTGAATGTTGATCTCGTACCTTTTACCTTATATTTCTTTAGAGTCTCCTCTTTTATTTTGACATCTTTGTGATGTGTTTATAGCATCACCCTAATTGGTCTTTCCTCTTGTTTCGAAGGTTGTTTCACAAATCCCGTTGTTTCCTTTCTAACTATTCAATATGCTTAAGTTCTATCATATATCTTAAAGGACCAAAACTAAATGAGTATAGGAAAGAAAGAACTGATAGATATTAACCTATGAAATTATATATCTTTATTTATAAATACATAGGTTACAATACAGTTAAAATTATGAAAAAAATTAAGAATTCGAACTTGGCCAGATACTGTGTATATAATTCGGTACAAACAAGATTATAATTAAATGTTAGGGGATTGAGATATTCTTAAAAACTTCTTTTACTCTACTATCATAAATAAGTATATAGAATGGAATTATGACTATAAAGCAAGACACATTGCCTCATTTTACCAATGCATTAATTAAGAAATAAGCTCAATTCTTTAGATGATAAACCTTGCCGGTATTGTTAAAGTGGATCAAACTTGTAATTTATTGCGAATAATCTCTTATAAAAATGCTTGCACTATGTTGTTTTTTAATGAAATAGAAGTAGTATAGATTATGTTGAAATCTTTATGAACTCCTCTCGGGACAAGATGTCGAGTGTGGATTCACAGAGATGGTAGACTTCTTTTTCAAGTTTTACCAGTTATTTTATTTATTGCTTTGGCCAAAGCTAGATATACCATTGAAATAGATGGAAAAGAAAAACCTAGTTGTATTATATTTATTTATCTCTACCACATCTTGTATGCACAAAATATGTCATTTCTAGTTAGAGTACATATAGGCATCAGGCTTGCATCAAGAGTACCCTCCTACCCATCTATTCCAGGTTGCTAGGCTCCTCGCGCAAGGTCGGGGATTCTTCGAGTAGGAAGAAACCCGGGCAAGTTTAGTGCTTCGTGGTTGGGTGGAAAAAACACCTTAACCATGCTCTTGGTCTTTGGCTTGCGGAAGACCGGTGGGTCATGACGGCTATATATATATATATATATATATATATATATATATATATATATATATATATATATATATATATATATATATATATATATATATATATATATATATATATATATATATATATATATATATATATATATATATATATATATATATATATATATATATATATATATATATATATATATATATATATATATATATATATATATATATATATATATATTATTGTATTGTCATTGTATGGCTTGATTAGCCCAAAAATGTAATTTTATAATCTCATTGTTGTAATTTTGATGTATCATTATTGTACATGGAACAATTGTAAAGATGTAATGTTACTTATCTTATTGTGCTTGTAATTGCACTTTTCTGATTATGTAAAACTTGCAAAATGTTTTACATTATGAATATTCTAGTTAATGAAAAGATCTACTTTCTATATTTTGGATTAATTTCTTTTCATTGGTTATTTTTAGTAAGTGATATTTTCAAACTTTACATTTAGTATCAGAGCGTCTAGGTTAAACTCTAGGACCTTCGCCTATTTATGCTAAAGATGTGAATGTGTGCAAATTAATCAAGATAGATACAAGGCACACTAGCCGAAGTGGAGGGACCCGTGGTGACTCAAATGAGAGATTAGACCAAATCCTAGCCCTGTTGACCCAAAAAGGGACCAAGATGGACAATTTGGAGAAAGAAATATGTGCAAGCCAAGCAGGGCAGAACCAAGATGGAGGTGAGAACCACAGAAGTGAAGCAAGAAACCCTGAAACCAAAGGAAATGCAAATAATCAGGAAAGAGTAGCTGAGGAGTTCAATAAGGACCTTAAGAAGGTCACCCCACCTAAGTTTGATGGAAAAACAATTGGAGACGGGGCGGAGGTGTTGACTTTTTCCCAGACTGGATGCTTATTCCCAGATTTCCCTACAAGGTAGCCATCAGTGATCAACAGGATCTCTGGGCCAGGGGCCAACAGTGTAGGAGATAGACTCTATATTTTATCTCCTCTTCTTCTTCAGGCTCTGCAAAACCTAGGGGGGTATTCCCTACTCAACATCCATGAGGATATGCATACAAAGGCTGGGATGCTGACAGAAAGTAGATAAGTCCTCCTGTAAGTAGACCAAAACTGAAAGATAAGAGCAAAGGGGCTAGCTTTGGGCCTATTTGCAGTTGTAGACAGAGGACTGAGGATCCTAAAACTAATTCTAATGTCCTAATGGTTGTTTTAGATTTTGATTTGGATTTTAATTTTGGATGCAAAGCTGGACATGGTTGTAACACAAATACAAAGCAAGATTGGTGCCTATCCAGGGCCTGGAGTCAGTAGACATACACCTGTGAATGATCAACATGAACAGCTAAAACTGGATTTCAGGGGGATATATGTGATACTTGCCTTACAGATATCTCCCAATACAAAGTGTTAAGTTATCTCTACTTATGGCATCCCTACTGCAGTATACCCTTCCCAATGTTCAACCTGAAAATAGTTTAATCTACCCCTTGAGCAGAAGTTAAAAGATCAGACATTCAACATAGGAATTCTATGCTCTAGAATCTAAACATTACCCAAATATCCAGATTCAGAAGAAGAATACATGCAATACTGGAGACAGAATTAACAAAACACATGCTAAGATAGCATTTCTCATATAAGATTAATCATGAAATCAGTGGGTTCGTGCCAAAACATACAACAAGAGATACATAGACTCACAGGTTTAGCTGTACAGAGCAACCAGATCAGCTTGTTTTGAATTACAGAGCCAAAAATCTTCAACTTTCAACAAACCAAAAATGAGTAACACTTCCTGCTTATAACAGCCAGGTAGTGTACCACAGCAATTAATTACATGGTTGACCAAAAATCCCGCCAAATACACAGTATCAGAAAAATGGCGCTCAACGCATTACCAGATTGGCGCCCAAACATGAATGCAGCAGGTAGGGGAGGAGACAGGAAGAAACCTCGAGCCCTGCGCCACTGTCCGTTGATGTACACCTTCAATCGGGTACCAGATCCGTCCATACCTCTGCAACCTTCGCCATTAATGGCGCACCAACCTGCGGCCTCGGGAAAACGTCAAACTGTGCATCGCAACCATTTCCCGCCAAGATACCTCATCGTCATGATATTTCAAAAATGCAGGATATCAATTATCCCACATGCACACCGCGGCGACCTTTTCAACACTTTATATACTAGGCCACGAGCATATATAATGTCAGTGCTTCTGCTCCTGACGACACTAGTATAAGACTTCATCATCATCCTCCAACAGCATGATATCCTGTCGCTTGAAATATCACCCTGAAGTCAGCATCATCATCGCAATATCACCTGCATGATAATCGCCTTCATCGGCACAACCTGATCCATCGGAGGAAGATCCTCCTGCTTAGCCGATGAACATCCTGATGACGTCATCGTCATATCCTGCTGACGTCATCAGCATATCTGCTTACTGCCCACCTCCTCATATCCGGATGATGTCATCATCATATTTGAAAATATCGGGGGATCTCCACAAGATGATCAGTGTTAGAAATATGACCCCCCCGGACCTTGATGACGTCATCATCATATCGACATCAGGATGATATTCGGAAGATAACTGAATATTTGGAAATATCATCCTGATGCACAAATATCATGCTGCACTGTAGCTCCACTATAAGATCAGGGTGATAGATGAATATGCCAGATATTTGAAAAGATCACCCCCCACTAGATAATGCACGAAGCCGACAGGCGGATATCTCCCTTCGGAAATATCATGATGCAGACAGGCAGAAAAGCGGATATCACCCTGACGTAAGAATGACGTCAGCATCATCAGGATGATAAAACAACGAACATGAAGTGATACAACAACATCAGGATGATATTGACTAAGATCATCCTGACGTCCAAAATATGATGACCACGATGAATATCGGGTCACAGTTAGAACTTTACAGCAACATCATCAGGATGATCTTAACAAAGATCACCCGATGTTAAAATATCACCCCAGCGAAAGATCATGCAGGTAGACAATATGATGACCCTCGCAAGCAACACGGTGATAACCAGAAATATGATGATGATGATGACGACCCTTAAGAAAAAAAACAGGTCGGGTCGAACAACTTAGAAAATGACCCCTTCGGAAGATCGGGGTGACATCATCATCATATAAGGGCAGGGTGATAATTGGAAGATCACCAGATATTTGAAAAATCACCCCCCGTAAGAAAATCAGGGCACACTGTAGCTCATCAGCAGGATCGGGATGATATCCAAACATCACCCGATATTGAAATATGATGATGATGACCTCCTCCTCAGGAAAAAATGATGCTGCAGCTGAAAAATGCTGAGGAGGTCCAACACTTAGAACATTTTTTGGATATTTAGGGAAGGTGCCTGCATGAAAATTGCTCAAAAACTGTCAGTCAATTCAGGCACTAACACTGGCTCTGTCTGGGGACGTGCAGGTGCAAGACTGCAGCGAGAACCCCAGAACTCTGGGATGCAGACCAGTCCCTTATCCATTGGGCACAGAGTCAAATACTGCACTGACCTGCATCACCAAACACACTTGATGGCCTAAGGCCACCAAGAAAAGAAAAACATGTATCTCCCTTTGTCAAACACTTTGTTTTCATCTGCATACACTGGGTCAAGCTTGGAGATACTACAGACATCCACCCACAAACAAATCTTGTCATCTGCATATTCAACCCTCTGATTTGGCTTGTCATTATCACCCCTGTGCAGATAACCTTCAACATCATGTGACATGTGGGTGCAGAATGTATCAGGCAATGCATACCCAAATGGTATAGAACATAGGTTATCATCTGTATCATCATCATGCATTGCAACATGATCTCCTAGCTGGACTGTAAATAGGAAACACTTAGAGTCCACCACACAACTAGGAAGATCAGGGCTCATTGTATTATATGCTGGCACATCAAAAGAAAAGCTTTCAAAATCACAATTGTGCACATCATGTACACAACAATTAGCAGCACCAGGCTGGAAAAGATCAGGCTCTGGCATCTCTTTCAAATCAGGCACATTTTCACAGTCACTTACCTGATGCATGTTGTTTCCTCTTTCATCAGGATGAGAAACAGAATCCAAGCCAAAAATAGTGTCTAGATCTTCACCATACTCAGACAGATCCTCATCACCATATGTGTCATAAATGGGTGACCCAGGTGCATCAGTTTGATCATAGTATGCCATTTGTTCATGGGCAGCAGAACATGCATCTTCATCACCAATGGATTCCCTTTGTGGAGGAGTATCAGCTTGTGTGTCATAGCAAAACAGTCATCAAATGAAAAATAATCATGCTCTGAACCAGCACTTGTTTCAATCTCTGACTGCTCTTCACGATCCCCATGTGTTTGAAAAGAAGTCAATGGGTCACACATAGGACTGTTTCTCTGTTTGCTTATATCTTCCCTGTCTTGAGTACAATACTCACAATTATCTCCACAGGTCCATTCCAAAAGTTGTTCATTGCTGTCCACAACCTCGTTATTATTTTCATGGTCAGATGCCTCATCATTGCAATGGGAGTCCTCATTAGTCCTTTCACTGGCATCCTCAACTGGTGAACAATCCAGTTGAGCAGTATTGTTAGCATTATGTTCAAACACAGCAGTCTCAACCTCTATGCTTTTATTTTCATTTTTATCTGCACATGATGCCATAATCATTTGGTCATTTGCAGCTTCATAACCATTTCTCACACCAAGGCCTGGGGACAGGGATTTCAGCAGGTGCACATTTCTGATTTTTTCTATTTTTTCTACGAACTTGTATGCCATCTGCATACTTGTCACCTTGAAATCCCTCAGTAATGCACTAGAGCCCTCCTCAAAAGCCTCAAAGAATATGCCAACACAGGCTGAAGTGTCAGGTCTGAAGACTTCTGGGATCTGTGAAAGGGCTACTGCAAACCTATGACTGAAATCAACACATGGCTCTTCATCTTGTTTTCTGATTCTCATCAATTCTGCAACAAGATCAGCCAGTTCTTTTGCGAATTCTTCCTTGAAACAGTCAGCAAGCTCATCCCAACAGGCAAAGGATCCTTTTGAAAAGCTCAAATACCAGTCTTTTGCTTTTGCATCAAAGGACCTAACAAAAAACCTCATCCACATATCCTCATCTCTGAATGAATATTTTCCCATAAAACTGTGAAAATTTTGGATATGTGCATTCCCATCACATACATTGTGACCACTAAATCTAGGCATCTGACAGTATATCCTAGCAGGCATAGTTTCTACTTTATAATCCACCCATGACAAATCTAGTTGGTCATACAAAGGATCAAAAGGGCTGAGAAGAGGTTTAGCCTTCTGACTGGCAGACACAACAGGGTTACTGCTTTTTAACTGGGCCTGCTCAGCCTCTAAGAATATCAACCTATTTCTTATCTCTTCTATTCTTTTATTCGACATTTCACCACTGAGTATGGGATAATTCATACTTGGATTCATAAAAATCTTACTCTTAGACATCCTTTGTCTGTCTAAGACCTAAGGCTTCCCCTGGCATCTAACTTATGCAGCAAAATAGCAAATATAAAGGGGAAGGAACAAGGTACCTTTTCTCATACAGATGCAGAAAAATGAACAACACATTTTTGTCACATCACATACATCCATCTTTCATGTGCATTCAGATCTTTTGCAGAGTCGCCACCTCTCCAGAGAGGACAAAATTTTCAATAGCTGAAAGCTACTTTTCCAGGTTCATTCCACCAGCAGAGCATCATTTTGTTGGTGACTCAGATGGGCCACAAGATATAACACTTTCTTAAATTTCCTTCCCAGCAGAGTCGCCAATTTCTGTTGACTTTTTCCCAGACTGGATGCTTATTCCCAGATTTCCCTACAAGGTAGCCATCAGTGATCAACAGGATCTCTGGGCCAGGGGCCAACAGTGTAGGAGATAGACTCTATATTTTATCTCCTCTTCTTCTTCAGGCTCTGCAAAACCTAGGGGGGTATTCCCTACTCAACATCCATGAGGATATGCATACAAAGGCTGGGATGCTGACAAAAAGTAGATAAGTCCTCCTGTAAATAGACCAAAACTGAAAGATAAGAGCAAAGGGGCTAGCTTTGGGCCTATTTGTAGTTGTAGACAGAGGACTGAGGATCCTAAAACTAATTCTAATGTCCTAATGGTTGTTTTAGATTTTGATTTAGATTTTAAGTTTGGATGCAAAGCTGGACATGGTTGTAACACAAATACAAAGCAAGATTGGTGCCTATCCAGGGCCTGGAGTCAGTAGACATACACCTGTGAATGATCAACATGAACAGCTAAAACTGGATTTCAGGGGGATATATGTGATACCTGCCTTACAGATATCTCGCAATACAGAGTGTTAAGTTATCTCTACTTATGGCATCCCTACTGCAGTATACCCTTCCCAATGTTCAACCTGAAAACAGTTTAATCTACCCCTTGAGCAGAAGTTAAAAGATCAGACATTCAACATAGGAATTCTATGCTCTAGAATCTAAACATTACCCAAATATCCAGATTCAGAAGAAGAATACATGCAATACTGGAGACAGAATTAACAAAACACATGCTAAGATAGCATTTCTCATATAAGATTAATCATGAAATCAGTGGGTTCGTGCCAAAACATACAACAAGAGATACATAGACTCACAGGTTTAGCTGTACAGAGCAACCAGATCAGCTTGTTTTGAATTACAGAGCCAAAAATCTTCAACTTTCAACAAACCAAAAATGAGTAACACTTCCTGCTTATAACAGCGAGGTAGTGTACCACAGCAATTAATTACATGGTTGACCAAAAATCCCGCCAGATACACAGTATCAGAAAAATGGCGCTCAACGCATTACCAGATTGGCGCCCAAACATGAATGCAGCAGGTAGGGGAGGAGACAGGAAGAAACCTCGAGCCCTGCGCCACTATCCGTTGATGTACACCTTCAATCGGGCACCAGATCCGTCCATACCTCTGCAACCTTCGCCATTAATGGCACACCAACCTGCGGCCTCGGGAAAACGTGAAACTGTGCATCGCAACCATTTCCCGCCAAGATACCTCATCGTCATGATATTTCAAAAATGCAGGATATCAATTATCCCACATGCACCCCGCGGCGACCTTTTCAACACTTTATATACTAGGCCACGAGCATATATAATGTCAGTGCTTTTGCTCCTGACGACAGTAGTATAAGACTTCATCATCATCCTCCAACAGCATGATATCTTGTCGCTTGAAATATCACCCTGACGTGAGCATCATCATCGCAATATCACCTGCATGATAATCGCCTTCATCGGCACAACCTGATCCATCAGAGGAAGATCCTCCTGCTTAGCCGATGAACATCCTGATGACGTCATCGTCATATCCTGCTGACATCATCAGCATATCTGCTTACTGCCCACCTCCTCATATCTGGATGACGTCATCATCATATTTGCAAATATCGGGGGATCTCCACAAGATGATCAGTGTTAGAAATATGACCCCCCCCGGACCTTGATGATGCCATCATCATATTGACATCAGGATGATATTCAGAAGATAACCAGATATTTGGAAATATCATCCTGATGCACAAATATCATGCTGCACTGTAGCTCCACTATAAGATCGGGGTGATAGATGAATATGCCAGATATTTGAAAAGATCACCCCCCACTAGATAATGCACGAAGCCGACAGGCGGATATCTCCCTTCGGAAATATCATGATGCAGACAGGCAGAAAAGCGGATATCACCCTGACGTAAGAATGACGTCAGCATCATCAGGATGATAAAACAACGAACATGAAGTGATACAACAACATCAGGATGATATTGACTAAGATCATCTTGACGTCCAAAATATGATGACCACGATGAATATCGGGTCGCAGTTAGAACTTTACAGCAACATCATCAGGATGATCTTAACAAAGATCACCCGATGTTAAAATATCACCCCAGCGAAAGATCATGCAGGTAGACAATATGATGACCCTCGCAAGCAACACGGCGATAACTGGAAATATGATGATGATGATGACGACCCTTAAGAAAAAAATAGGTCAGGTCGAACAACTTAGAAAATGACCCCTTCGGAAGATCGGGGTGACATCATCATCATATAAGGGCAGGGTGATAATTGGAAGATCACCAGATATTTTAAAAATAACCCCCCGCAAGAAAATCAGGGCACACTGTAGCTCATCAGCAGGATCGGGATGATATCCAAACATCACCCGATATTGAAATATGATGATGATGACCTCCTCCTCAGGAAAAAATGATGCTGCAGCTGAAAAATGCTGAGGAGGTCCAACACTTAGAACATTTTTTGGATATTTAGAGAAGGTGCCTGCATGAAAATTGCTCAAAAACTGTCAGTCAATTCAGGCACTAACACTGGCTCTGTCTGGGGATGTGTAGGTGCAAAATTGCAGCGAGAACCCCAGAACTCTGGGATGCAGACCAGTCCCTTATCCATTGGGCACAGAGTCAAATACTGCACTGACCTGCATCACCAAACACACTTGATGGCCTAAGGCCACCAAGAAAAGAAAAACATGTATCTCCCTTTGTCAAACACTTTGTTTTCATCTGCATACACTGGGTCAAGCTTGGAGATACTACAGACATCCACCCACAAACAAATCTTGTCATCTGCATATTCAACCCTCTGATTTGGCTTGTCATTATCACCCCTGTGCAGATAACCTTCAACATCATGTGACATGTGGGTGCAGAATGTATCAAGCAATGCATACCCAAATGGTATAGAACACAGGTTATCATCTGTATCATCATCATGCATTGCAACGTGATCTCCTAGCTGGACTGCAAATAGGAAACACTTAGAGTCCACCACACAACTAGGAAGATCAGGGCTCACTGTAATATATGCTGGCACATCAAAAGAAAAGCTTTCAAAATCACAATTGTGCACATCATGTACACAACAATCAGCAGCACCAGGCTGGAAAAGATCAGGCTCTGGCATCTCTTTCAAATCAGACACATTTTCACAGTCACTTACCTGATGCATGTTGTTTCCTCTTTCATCAGGATGAGAAACAGAATCCAAGCCAAAAATAGTGTCTAGATCTTCAC
Source organism: Cunninghamia lanceolata (assembly GCA_027924645.1). Lineage (NCBI taxonomy): Eukaryota > Viridiplantae > Streptophyta > Pinopsida > Cupressales > Cupressaceae > Cunninghamia > Cunninghamia lanceolata. The sequence goes on along the minus strand of BSBN01000201.1, from coordinate 891,064 downwards.
CATACTCAGACAGATCCTCATCACCATATGTGTCATAAATGGGTGACCCAGGTGCATCAGTTTGATCATAGTATGCCATTTGTTCATGGGCAGCAGAACATGCATCTTCATCACCAATGGATTCCCTTTGTGGAGGAGTATCAGCTTGTGTGTCATAAGCAAAACAGTCATCAAATGAAAAACAATCATGCTCTGAACCAGCACTTGTTTCAATCTCTGACTGCTCTTCACGATCCCCATGTGTTTGAAAAGAAGTCAATGGGTCACACATAGGACTGTTTCTCTATTTGCTTATATCTTCTCTGTCTTGAGTACAATACTCACAATTATCTCCATAGGTCCATTCCAAAAGTTGTTCATTGCTGTCCACAACCTCGTTATTGTTTTCATGGTCAGATGCCTCATCATTGCAATGGGAGTCCTCATTAGTCCTTTCACTGGCATCCTCAACTGGTGAACAATCCAGTTGAGCAGTATTGTTAGCATTATGTTCAAACACAGCAGTCTTAACCTCTATGCTTTTATTTTCATTTTTATCTGCACATGATGCCATAATCATTTGGTCATTTGCAGCTTCATAACCATTTCTCACACCAAGGCCTGGGGACAGGGATTTCAGCAGGTGCACATTTCTGATTTTTTCTATTTTTTCTACGAACTTGTATGCCATCTGCATACTTGTCACCTTGAAATCCCTCAGTAATGCACTAGAGCCCTCCTCAAAAGCCTCAAAGAATATGCCAACACAGGCTGAAGTGTTAGGTCTGAAGACTTCTGGGATCTGTGAAAGGGCTACTGCAAACCTATGACTGAAATCAACACATGGCTCTTCATCTTGTTTTCTGATTCTCATCAATTCTGCAACAAGATCAGCCGGTTCTTTTGCGAATTCTTCCTTGAAATAGTCAGCAAGCTCATCCCAACAGGCAAACGATCCTTTTGAAAAGCTCAAATACCAGTCTTTTGCTTTTGCATCAAAGGACCTAACAAAAAACCTCATCCACATATCCTCATCTCTGAATGAATATTTTCCCATAAAACTGTGAAAATTTTGGATATGTGCATTCCCATCACATACATTGTGACCACTAAATCTAGGCATCTGACAGTATATCCTAGCAGGCATAGTTTCTACTTTATAATCCACCCATGACAAATCCAGTTGGTCATACAAAGGATCAAAAGGGCTGAGAAGAGGTTTAGCCTTCTGACTGGCAGACACAACAGGGTTACTGCTTTTTAACTGGGCCTGCTCAGCCTCTAAGAATATCAACCTATTTCTTATCTCTTCTATTCTTTTATTCGACATTTCACCACTGAGTATGGGATAATTCATACTTGGATTCATAAAAATCTTACTCTTAGACATCCTTTGTCGGTCTAAGACCTAAGGCTTCCCCTGGCATCTAACTTATGCAGCAAAACAGCAAATATAAAGGGGAAGGAACAAGGTACCTTTTCTCATACAGATGCAGAAAAATGAACAACACATTTTTGTCACATCACATACATCCATCTTTCATGTGCATTCAGATCTTTTGCAGAGTCGCCACCTCTCCAGAGAGGACAAAATTTTCAATAGCTGAAAGCTACTTTTCCAGGTTCATTCCACCAGCAGAGCATCATTTTGTTGGTGACTCAGATGGGCCACAAGATATAACACTTTCTTAAATTTCCTCCCCAGTAGAGTCGCCAATTTCTGTTGACTTTTTCCCAGACTGGATGCTTATTCCCAGATTTCCCTACAAGGTAGCCATCAGTGATCAACAGGATCTCTGGGCAAGGGGCCAACAGTGTAGGAGATAGACTCTATATTTTATCTCCTCTTCTTCTTCAGGCTCTGCAAAACCTAGGGGGGTATTCCCTACTCAACATCCATGAGGATATGCATACAAAGGCTAGGATGCTGACAGAAAGCAGATAAGTCCTCCTGTAAGTAGACCAAAACTGAAAGATAAGAGCAAAGGGGCTAGCTTTGGGCCTATTTGCAGTTGTAGACAGAGGACTGAGGATCCTAAAACTAATTCTAATGTCCTAATGGTTGTTTTAGATTTTGATTTGGATTTTAAGTTTGGATGCAAAGCTGGACATGGTTGTAACACAAATACAAAGCAAGATTGGTGCCTATCCAGGGCCTGGAGTCAGTAGACATACACCTGTGAATGATCAACATGAATAGCTAAAACTAGATTTCAGAGGGATATATGTGATACCTGCCTTACAGATATCTCCCAATACAGAGTGTTAAGTTATCTCTACTTATGGCATCCCTACTGCAGTATACCCTTCCCAATGTTCAACCTGAAAACAGTTTAATCTACCCCTTGAGCAGAAGTTAAAAGATCAGACATTCAACATAGGAATTCTATGCTCTAGAATCTAAACATTACCCAAATATCCAGATTCAGAAGAAGAATACATGCAATACTGGAGACAGAATTAACAAAACACATGCTAAGATAGCATTTCTCATATAAGATTAATCATGAAATCAGTGGGTTCGTGCCAAAACATACAACAAGAGATACATAGACTCACAGGTTTAGCTGTACAGAGCAACCAGATCAGCTTGTTTTGAATTACAGAGCCAAAAATCTTCAACTTTCAACAAACCAAAAATGAGTAACACTTCCTGCTTATAACAGCGAGGTAGTGTACCACAGCAATTAATTACATGGTTGACCAAAAATCCCGCCAGATACACAGTATCAGAAAAATGGCGCTCAACGCATTACCAGATTGGCGCCCAAACATGAATGCAGCAGGTAGGGGAGGAGACAGGAAGAAACCTTGAGCCCTGCGCCACTATCCGTTGATGTACACCTTCAATCGGGTACCAGATCCGTCCATACCTCTGCAACCTTCGCCATTAATGGCGCACCAACCTGCGGCCTCGGGAAAACGTCAAACTGTGCATCGCAACCATTTCCCGCCAAGATACCTCATCGTCATGATATTTCAAAAATGCAGGATATCAATTATCCCACATGCACCCCGCGGCGACCTTTTCAACACTTTATATACTAGGCCACGAGCATATATAATGTCAGTGCTTTTGCTCCTGACGACAGTAGTATAAGACTTCATCATCATCCTCCAACAGCATGATATCCTGTCGCTTGAAATATCACCCTGACGTCAGCATCATCATCGCAATATCACCTGCATGATAATCGCCTTCATCGGCACAACCTGATCCATCGGAGGAAGATCCTCCTGCTTAGCCGATGAACATCCTGATGACGTCATCGTCATATCCTGCTGACGTCATCAGCATATCTGCTTACTGCCCACCTCCTCATATCCGGATGACGTCATCATCATATTTGCAAATATCGGGGGATCTCCACAAGATGATCAGTGTTAGAAATATGACCCCCCCGGACCTTGATGACGTCATCATCATATCGACATCAGGATGATATTCGGAAGATAACCGGATATTTGGAAATATCATCCTGATGCACAAATATCATGCTGCACTGTAGCTCCACTATAAGATCGGGGTGATAAATGAATATGCCAGATATTTGAAAAGATCACCCCCCACTAGATAATGCACGAAGCTGACAGGCGGATATCTCCCTTCGGAAATATCATGATGCAGACAGGCAGAAAAGCGGATATCACCCTGACGTAAGAATGACGTCAGCATCATTAGGATGATAAAACAATGAACATGAAGTGATACAACAACATCAGGATGATATTGACTAAGATCATCCTGACGTCCAAAATATGATGACCACGATGAATATCGGGTCGCAGTTAGAACTTTACAGCAACATCATCAGGATGATCTTAACAAAGATCACCCGATGTTAAAATATCACCCCAGCGAAAGATCATGCAGGTAGACAATATGATGACCCTCGCAAGCAACACGGCGATAACCGGAAATATGATGATGATGATGACGACCCTTAAGAAAAAAAATAGGTCGGGTCGAACAACTTAGAAAATGACCCCTTCGGAAGATTGGGGTGACATCATCATCATATAAGGGCAGGGTGATAATTGGAAGATCACCAGATATTTGAAAAATCATCCCCCGCAAGAAAATCAGGGCACACTGTAGCTCATCAGCAGGATCGGGATGATATCCAAACATCACCCGATATTGAAATATGATGATGATGACCTCCTCCTCAGGAAAAAATGATGCTGCAGCTGAAAAATGCTGAGGAGGTCCAACACTTAGAACATTTTTTGGATATTTAGGGAAGGTGCCTGCATGAAAATTGCTCAAAAACTATCAGTCAATTCAGGCACTAACAAGAGGCATGGATCATAGAAATGGAGAAGTATTTTTCCCTTCGCAACTTGTCCAATGAGACCAAAGCAATCTAGGGATCATATCAGCTCACCGGCGAAGTAGCCACTTGGTGGGATAATGAGAAAGCCAAGAAGTGGTTGTTACCTAGGGAGGTAACTTGGTAGTAATTCCTATAGGTGTTTAGGAAGACATGGTTACCCCAGTTGTACTTTAATAAAAAAAATGACTGAGTTTCAAAATCTGACTCAGGGGGGAATGACAGTGACACAGTACTAGGAGAGATTCTCCCATCTGCTCAAATATGTACCCCAGTACCAATTAGATGAGAGGTTCTAAATCCAAAATTTTATCATGGGGTTAAGGCCTCAAATCGGGGCTGATGTAGACATTCACAACCCCTCAACCATGGATGAAGTATTCGAGGAAGAAATCAAATAGGAGTAAAAGTTGCAACCGGTTGCTAACTACTGCAAGAGCAGGGATGCTAAGTATGGAAACAAGAAGTTTCAGGGGAATAACCAGAATAACAATAATCAGAACCAGAATAATCAAGGCAACAATAATAATCAACATATCAGGACTTTGAAAAGGGGCAATAACTCTTAGGACCGCAATGGGAGGAATTAGAATAACAAGAGGGCCAACAACAACAACAACAATAATAATAACAGTAATAGAAGAGACACATCAGATAAACCTAGAGCACCCCGTGGAGGATGTTAGACTTGTGGTGGAGAGTATTATGCCAATGTGTGCCCAAAAAGAGAAAATCCCCAAAAGAACAAGAACCAGCACCATATCCATGTGGCAGTTGACAATCACCAATTAGATTTCCAAGCGACACTGATCCAATGTACCAGTAAGCTCTTTGGTTGTCTTATTTCTATTTTAATTGACACTGGAGCTACTGAATGTTTCGTAAATCCTAATGTCATTTCTAAGTTATCTGTTAAACTTGATTATATGGCTAACTCATGGAAAGTTTAATATGGAAATTAGGTAGAGAAAAAGGTAGAGCTATGTCTTTCTTGCAGTGAATTAGACCTTCCCAACTTCTAAACCTAAGTTAACCTGTATGTAGCACCCTTAGGGTCTTACAATGTAATTTTAGGGATTAATTGGCTCAATGAGCATAAATCAATAGTGGATTGTGAAGGGAAAATTGTGAAATGTCTAGATGATCAAGGAAACCATGTGGAAATTCATGGTTTAAAAAGGCCCTTAGAACTCAAGCAAATCTCTACCATGTAGTTGAAGAAAGCTAATAGGAAAGGGTGTGCCATATATGTAGTTAAGGTTAGAGACCTTGATAACTCAGAGCCATTAGTTAATGATTATCCTATTCTAAGAGAGTTTCAAGATGTGTTCCCAGATGAGCTAACCGAGTTACCACCAAAAAGGGAATTTGACTTCTCAATAGATTTGATGCTTGGAACTGAGCCTTAGTCGAAGGCACCTTATAGAATGACTACCACTGAGTTATATGAATTGAAGGCACAGTTGTAAGAATTGATAAATCAAGGATTGATAAGGCCAAGTGTGTCTCCTTGGGGAGCACTAGTTATTTTCACGAAGAAAAAAGATGAAACGTTGAGGTTGTGTGTTGATTACATGATGCTCAACAAGGCTACCATGTTGCAAGTATGGGCCTAACCAGTGTTGTCATTGATGTCAACATACTCATGTTGCATTAATGAGAAGGATTAGATGAGCTGTGTGCTGAGGATTTTGAGAAAATAAATCTCAATCAGGAACAGTGAAGAACAATGATGATAAGAAGGTAAAAATCCTCAATAGGTTGAGGATTAGAGGATGCGATTTAAAGGGTTTGTAGATATAAGTCTTGAGATGCTCCAGTCAAGATTTTAGAGGTCTGCATGAAGATCTGAAGAAGTTATGGTTGCTCAAGTAGAACCAGTTCTGGTAGGTGTTCAGAGGTGACAAAGGGCCACAGAAAGATCCGGTGAGATCCAGTATTTCATTATCCCGTTCTACGGATCTAAGGGAGTGTTAAGGACGTCCCTGTGAAGTATCAACTAGATTAGTTCTTGGGTTGAAGGTCCGAAAGTGCCTATTCATTTGTGACAGTGATGACATATTGTGTTCTTGTAGCTCCGGATGAAGGAGAGAATAATTCTAGTAGGATGATGAAGTGCGGATGTTTTTGGTGATTCAGGGAAGGTTATGATGATCGTTGGATCATGTCTAATTAATGTTGGTGGTCCGCATTGAAGTTAGAGTTTGCATTTGAAGAATAACCACGGATATTGGTGTTCTTCTTGAGATTGGCCGACCGGATGTATTACACATCTTGCGGATGATCTTGTAGGTGTTTGCTGACTTAGATGATTGTTCCTAAGTTGATGCCTTGTATAAATAAGGGATTGTGAATTCATTTTGAAGTGTGTCTTGTGGTGATGAGTGTGTGGTAGCGAAGAGAAGTACAAAAGGCAGAGCAGAAGTATTGGGCTTAAATGGAACTGATTCAAGCATGCTGAAGATGCTATTCTCCAGTTCATAAAGGTGATACTTATTCCTTTGTAGACAGTGTGTCTCTTGTAGGTAGTGAGCCTCTTGTGAGCAGTGTGCTCAGGCAATGAGCCCTAATTGGCATGTGCCATTTTGTTCTTTCTATTCTTCTAATAGAGAATACTTTCTTGGGTTAATCACCCCGTGGTTTTTCCCTTAACTAGGTTTTCCACGTCAAAATCTTGGTGCCATATGTGTTGTTATGTTTCTGCTTCTGATTTAATGCTTTATGGTTCATGATTAATATTATGCTAATCACTAAAGAAGATTCAAGTGTTTAAATAAGGGAAAGTTTCCTACAACTGATTCACCCCCCCTCTCAGTTGTATGCCCTAAGTCTAACAATTGGTATCAGAGCTAAGCTCCTCTAAAAGGAGCTTAACCGCTTGAGGAGATCTAGGATGTCGTCATACAAGAAGGATAGTCTGAAGTTTGATGGAACCAACTTTTCTCTTTGGAAAGGTCGCATGAAATGTCACTTGCAGTGTATGGGAAAGGCGTACTTGTCCATGGTCACAAAAGCGTATGCACCTCCACAGGGTGCTCCGACAACCCTGAATGAAATCACAGATGCTGAAAACAATATGCAGACCAAAGAGGCTCTTTTAAGCGCATTAACTAACTCAGAGCTCTCAAATGTTATTGACCTACCAACTACCTATGAGATCTGGATTAAACTGGAACTTTTGCATGAAGGAGATGAGTATGTTAAATGTGCAAGGTTACAGAGTCTAAAAGGGAAATTTAAAAAATTGAAGATGAGAGATGATGAAAATATTACCACTTTTATGCCAAGAGTGAATGAGCTGGTTTGTGGAATTAGAAATTCTGGTGGAGTCTTGGATGAAAATGAGATTGTTGGTAAGATTCTCAGATCCCTTCCTGCCTCTTACAAAATCAAGGTTGTTGCCATTGATGAATTCAGAGCCCATACAACTGTCACAAGAGACCAATTGGCTGGCAAACTAGTTGCTTTTGAAATGACCGAATTTGGAGATGATCCCCCCAAAACTAAATTTGCATTCAAAGCCAGTGCCTCTATGAAAGGTAAACAAGGATTTGATCCGGGAGAGAACTCATCAAAGAACTTGTCATGGTATGGAAAAGCAAGAAAAGACCTGGAAGAAGAAGAAGTAGAAACTACTCAACTTGAAGCCCTCATTGCAAAGAGACTGCCAAGAGGATCAGGTAAGTATGAAGGAAAATTGCCTTTTAAGTGTTTTAGCTGCAATAAGATTGGTCATTTTACCTCAAAATGTCTGGAAAGATTTTCAAAGCCAAATCCTAACAGATCAAGGTTCCAAAAGAATTGTTACTATGTTCATGAAGAAGATGATAATGAAGGAGTAACAGATAATGAATCAGAGACAGGAAACAAATCCAGAAGTGAATGGGTGTTTATTGCCATCAAGGAAGAAGAACCAATATCCTCTGTATCTATCAATCATAAAGTTGTAGAAAGAGCTCTGGCTGCCCAAGTTGAAGAAAAGAATGATTGGGTCATTGACAGTGGTTTCTCTCACCACATGACAGGTGACAAGAATAAGTTCATAGATTTGGAAAGGTATGAAGGAGGAGTGGTGAAGTTTGGTGATAATTCTATTGGTAGAATCAGAGGAAGAGGAACTATTTCTTTTAATGGAAGAAACAAAACTAGTAATGTACTGTATGTTGAAGGTTTGAAGCATAATCTTCTCAGTGTTGGACAATTGGTGGATAAAGGCTATGATCTCCGATTCAAGGATGGAAAATGCAAAATCTTTGAAAGATCCAGAACAGAGATTGCATCCGGTACTCAAACTAAAGGTAATATCTTCCACTTGGTTGGTACTGGTAAAAGCTGCTCGTTTGTTCAAGTTGATTAGAGTTGGTTATGGCATAGAAGGATGTGTCATGTGAATTTTGATAATATCATCAAAATAAGCAATACTCAGGCTATAAGAGATCTTCTAAAATTGGTGAAACCTACTAATAGCTTGTGCAAGGAATATCAGTTGCGTAAGATGAGCAGAGTCACATTCAAAAGAAAGGAACTGTCTTCTACCAGACTATTGGATTTAGTTCACACTAATCTTTGTGGTCCAGCAAGAACCAGAAGTATTCAAGGTGATAGATACTTCATGCTGCTAATAGATGATTATTCCCGAATGATGTGGGTAACCTTTCTAAAGGAGAAATCAGAAGCTCTTGAGAAATTCAAAATATTCAAGGCTATGGTAGAGAATGAAATAGGAATAAAGTTGAAATGTCTGAGGTCTGATAGAGGTGGAGAATTCACATCCGGTGAGTTCATAGAATTCTATGAGAAACATGGAATTAAGAGACAGTTGTCTACTCTGAGGACTCCATAGCAGAATGGAGTAGTGGAGAGGATGAACCGAACCATCCAGGAAGCATCTAGGACTATGATGATGGAAGCAAATGTTCCTTAGATCTATTGGAGAGAAGCTGTCAGCACTACAGTCTATACTCTTAATCAATTTCAAATCAGAAGTAGTACCGGTAAGACCCCTTATGAAATCTGGTTTGGCATTACTCCCACTATAAGATATTTTAGAGTCTTTGGTAGCAAGTGTTACATCAAAAGAGATGAAGATTTAGGCAAGTTTGATGCTAGAAGTGATGAAGGAATATTCTTGGGTTACTCTACTCAAAGCAAAGCATACCAGTGTTATAACAAGAGACTAAGAAAGATGATAGAAAGTACAAATGTGAAGGTTGATGAGGGAATAGAGAAACCCTCAAGGTTTTATGAGTATGATGAAGATGATCAGAATGGTGTTCTGGTTCAAGGAGCTCAATCCTCTCCTAAAAGTTAGATTCAGACTGATCCGGTAAATCAGGAAGAAGAGATAGGTCTGAATGAGCCTGATCAAGAAGCAGAAGTGCAAGAAACTCCCAAAGTTTCAAGGTATGTAAGACTGAACCACTCTAAAGATCAGATCATAGGTGACAAAAGCAAAGGTGTGTAAACTAGAAAGAAAATTGCTCAAAATTTAGATGAATGTTGTTTGATTTCAAAGATTGAACCTAAGACAATAAATGAAGCCTGCAATGATGAAAATTGGACCAAAGCAATGGAGGAAGAGTTGATGCAAATTGAGAAAAATCACACTTGGGATCTTGTTTCTAGACCTAGAAACAAGAATGTGATTGAAACTAAATGGGTCTTCCAGAACAAACTAAATGAAGTTGGTGAAGTAATCAGAAATAAAGCCAGATTAGTCTGCAAAGGCTACTCTCAAATAGAAGGGATTGATTTTGAGGAAACCTTTGCTCTGGTGGCAAGAATTGAAGCAGTCAGACTATTTCTTGCATTTGTTGCCTTCAAAGATTTCAAAGTGTATCAGATGGATGCCAAAGTGAATGGTGACTTAGAAGAAGTGTACATTGAACAACCAGATGGATTTCAGTTATCTAAGCATCGTGATATGGTCTGTAAATTAAAGAACGCACTGTACGGTCTAAAGCAAGCCCCAAGAGCATGGTATGAAAGGTTGGACAAACATATTTTGAAGATTGGTTTCAACAAAGGTACTGCTGATAGTAACCTATATTTCAAAATTGATCATGAAAATATTTTGATTGTTCAAGTATTTGTTGATGATATCATCTTTGGAGGAAGAGACAGTATGTGTAAAACCTTTGCAAATCAAATGAAAAGTGAGTTTGAAATGTCAATGCTCGGTGAAATGAATTTCTTCTTGGGTCTGCAAATTACTCAGACAAAGAAAGGAATCTTTATCTCTCAGACCAAATATGTGAAAGAATTATTGAGGAAATTTGGAATGGAAGATTCAAAGCCAATAAACACTCCCATGGCAACTGGATGTAAGTTGAGCAAAGATGATGACTCTCCTAAGACAGTTCAGACAAAGTACAGATCAATGATTGGAGGATTATTGTATCTCACTCAAACTAGACTAGATATAATGTAGGTTGATGGTCTTTTGGCAAGATTCCAGGCTAATCCTAGAGAATCTCATGTCATGGCAATCAAAAGAATTTTTAGGTACTTAAAAGGAACAGTTGAGTATGGTCTATGGTATCCTAGAGATCATAATTTTTCTCTTCACGCATATACAGATGCAGATTAGGTAGGAGATGTGGATGATAGGAAGAGTATAAGTGGAGGAGCATTCTTTTTGGGAAAAAGGTTGGTTTCTTGGCTAAGAAAGAAACAAGAGGCAATATCCCTATCTACAACTGAAGCAAAATACATTGCAGCAGCAGGAAGTTGCACTCAAGTTTTGTGGATGAAGCAGATGCTAAGAGATATTCAAGTAGAATATGAGGAGCCTATCACAATTTTCTGTGATAATTCAAGTGCAATAAATATTTCTAAGAATCCGGTGTTGTATTTTAAGACTAAGCATATAGCTATCAAGTTTCACTTTCTGAGAGAGCAAGTGAACAAGGGTGAAGTCAAATTGGAGTATGTGCCCTCCAAGGATCAGCTTGCAGATATTTTTACTAAACCTTTTCCCAAGGACTCTTTTGAGTATCTCAGGGAAAAGTTAGGGGTTATTGCCCCTCCGGTGATGAACTAGGATGCACTGATGTGCATCAATCCGGTGGATATCACAGTCATATCTTGTGATCTGGATTGATGATAAGGGAGCTGCTACTCAGGGGGAGCAACTTGTATGTTATGAAGTAGTGAAGTTACAAGTATGAGCCCTTTGCCATTGATGTCAAAGGGGGAGAGAAGACATGTGAAAAACAAGTGGTTGCTGATCAAAGGGGGAGTATTATAGGAAGAGAAGACATGCGAATAGTTGTTGCTGTTAGGAGGAGTTGTAATAGCAAGGAGAAGTTCTTGTCTTGATGGTTTTTCACATCATATGTTGTCATCAATGACAAAGGGGGAGATTGTTGCAAGTATGGGCCTAACTGGTGTTGTCATTGATGTCAACATACTCATGTTGCATTAATGAGAAGGATTAGATGATCTGTGTGCTGAGGATTTTGAGAAAATAAGTCTCAATCAGGAAAAGTGAAGAACAGTGATGACAAGAAGGTAAAAGTCCTCAATAGGTTGAGGATCAGAGGATGCAGTTTAAAGGGTTTGTAGATATAAGTCTTGAGATGCTCCAATCAAGATTTTAGAGGTCCACATGAAGATCTGAAGAAGTTATGGTCGCTCAAGTAGAGGGTAAAAGTACAATGTTGTGTCACACTTTTATAAAGGAAACAGCCAATGCTGATCCAACTTTTAAATTTGAATCAGTAAAAAGTGACATATATGTTTTAAATTTTGAAATGATGTAAATTAATAAAATATTTTTTTTTAGTATATTTTATGTTTCTATTTTTTTGAAAAAATTAAAAAATTATTTGAATATAGTTTTTAATAAATTGACACTATAATTTAGTTGCTGATAAAATGCTGAAAAATGAAGTTACATGAGGCGTCAATCTTTATGCAGTAAATTTTATTTGTTTTTCTTCAATTTTTTTGTCTGTATTTACAACTTGAAACTTTAGGGGATGGATATATTTTTTTTCAATTTTGATAAACATATACTTTTAAACAAATTTTAAAATGTGCGTGTATTAAAACATAATTGTTTCCAGTCGACGTCAACTTTCATATTAACTATTTATCTAAAATAGAAAAAAAATTATACCATCTTTTTGTAAAAATAAAAAGTAAAATATAAATAATAATTAAACTATTAAAATATATATATATTTGAAAACTAAACTTATAGATCTACAAAAGGGTATTTTTATATTTTTAAAAAATAATTATTTACATGAGTAGAAGTTGTTGAAATATCAATTTTTTCAAATAATTTTATTTTTTTGGTAAATTGGCCTCATCATGGTGCTACATATGCATTTAGCCAACAATTTTAGTTCTAAAAGTTGTGCACATATCTAACTTAGCTAGAATGAATCTCACAAGATCATATGTTTGACCAAAATTAATTTTTAGTTAGAAATACTTAAATTCACTTATGCTGATAAGTCGGCTGAAAGTGTGACACAGCTTTGTGCTTTTACCCTAGAACCAGTTTTGGCAGGTGTTCAGAGGTGACAGAGGGCCACAGAAAGGTCCGGTGAGATCCAGTATTTCATTATCTCGTTCTGTGGATCTGAGGGAGTGTTGAGGATGTCCCTGTGAAGTATCAACTAGATTAGTTCATGGGTTGAAGGTCCAGAAGTGCCTATTCATTTGTGACAGTGATGACAAACTATGCTCTTGTAGCTCCGGATGAAGGAGAGAAGAATTCAAGTAGGATGATGAAGTCCGGATGTTTTTGGTGATTCAAGGAATGTTATGATGATCATTGGATCATGTCCAGTTAATGTTGGTGGTCCACATTGAAGTTAGAGTTTGCATTTGAAGAATAACCACGGATATTGGTGTTCTTCTTGAGACTGGCCGACCGGATGTATTACACATCTTGCGGATGATCTTGTAGGTGTTTGCTAACTTAGATGATTGTTCCTAAGTCGATGCCTTATATAAATAAGGGATTGTGAATTCATTTTGAAGTGTGTCTTGCAGTGATGAGTGTGTGGTAGCAAAGAGAAGTATGAAAGGCAAAGCAAAAGTATTGGGCTTAAATGGAACTGATTCAAGCATGCTGAAGATGTTATTCTCCAATTCATAAAGGTGATACTTATTGCTTTGTAGATTGTGTCTCTTGTAGCCAGTGAGCCTCTTGTGAGCAGTGTGCTCAGGCAGTGAGCCCTAATTGGCATGTGCCATTTTGTTCTTTCTATTCTTCTAATAGAGAATACTTTCTTGGGTTAATCACCCCGTGGTTTTTCCCTTAACCGGGTTTTCCATGTCAAAATCTTGGTGTCATATGTGTTGTTATGTTTCTGCTTCTGATTTAATGCTTTATGGTTCATGATTAATATTATGCTAATCACTAAAGAAGATTCAAGTGTTTAAATAAGGGAAAGTTTCACACAATTGATTCACCCCCCCTCTCAGTTGTATGCCCTAAGTCTAACATACCATTAAGATTAAATATCTACTTCCTAGGATAGATGAACTGTTTGATAAAATGAAGGGAGCCAAGGTGTTCTCAAAGATAGATCTAAGGTTGGGATACCATTAATTAAGGATAAAAGGTGAGAACATATCTAAGACTGCATTCAGGACTCGATACGGGCACTATGAATTCACTGTGGTACCGTTCAGGTTAACCAATGCCCCAGTGACATTTATGAACCTGATGAACAGCATATTCTGAGACTATTTGGATGATTTTGTGTTAGTATTCTTGGATGACATACTAATCTATTCCAAATCAGTAGAAGAGCATGATAAGCACCTGAGGATAGTCTTCCAACACTTGAGGGAGCATAAGATTTTTGGGAAGCTATCCAAATGCACTTTATATCAAAGTAAGGTGCACTATTTAGGCCACGTCATTTCAATGTAAGGGATAGTAGTGGATCTGGAAAAGATCAAAGTAAATATGGAGTGGCCAGCACCGTAGAATGTAACAGAAGTTCAGAGTTTCATGGGACTTTCTAGCTATTATAGGAAGTTTATCAAAGGGTTCTCAACGATAGCAGCACCCGTCAGCTCAATCCAAAAGAAGGAAAAGAAATTTAAGTGGAGTGATAAGTGTGAACAAGCATTTCAGCTTTTGAAGGAGAAGATCACGAATGCACCTATCTTGACTATGCTAGATCCAAATGGACACTTCACTATGATAACGGATGCTTCAGGAGAGGGAGTAGGAGTACTTATGCAGGATGGACAGTGTTGCAAGTATGTGCCTAATCGGTGTTGTCATTGATGTCAACATATCAATGTTGTCATTGGTATCAACTGTGCTCTTATTTTTGTTTCTTTCTTATAATGAGTTAGATACTTTGTATTTGCCTATGTAAGTGTTGGAAAGCCTGATATTGAGGATATTGAGAAAATTTGCTCCTCCAATAGAAACAGTGTGTTGCAGAGTATCTTTTTCTGCAGAAGAATAGTCAAATAGATAGCTTTGCATTTCCAATAGATTAAATATCTTTGTCTGCATATTGGAAGTTATTTAGAAGATTGTTTGAAGATGCTATGTTTGAAGTTTGAGCCTGCAATATGAAGATTTGAGTGAGTTATGTTCACCAGAGTGAAAACTACTTTTTCTGTATGTTTGGTGGTGATAGGAAGAAAGTATTATGCTCTGCATTCCTCCGCATTGAAGTATTTTTGTCTATGGCTCTAGAGTTAAGTCTAAGATGATGTTATGTGTCTTAAACTCCAATGGCTCATGATTTGGTGGTCTGCAAGTGATCTTTTCCTTATGACAGTAGCTAGCAGTGGTGTTTATGTGCTCCAATTTGAAGAATCTTCTTGACAGAGTGGTTAGAAGTTGTGCAGTTGTTCTTGATGATTTCAATGTGCTTGTGGATGTCTCCTAATCATGTTCCTACCCTTGGATTGGTCCACAAAGAGAAATTTGGATCATGGATGAAGAATGTTCTTAGTAGACCTAGTGTTCTCACCAGTCTTGGCTGACTTGGTTGATTTCACTATTTTTGGAGATGCCTTGAAGATTGTAGAAGCATGTCATGGCATGAAGGATTGCATTTGAGTCCTAGCTAAGGTGTGGCGTGATCAACATACATCTTTACTTCTTTCCCTTAGATAATTTTTGTATTAGGTCTAGACCTATTTCTATGTATGTTTTGTAATGCCAACCATGGAGATTGTTCCAACGATTGATGAATGTATTTCTGACCTTGATGTACATTCCAAGGTTGATGACTTGTATAAAGACTTGTAAGGTAATTCTAAAAAAGGATGAGTGTGCAAACATGAGAAGATAAGTATGAAGAGTAAGAAGAGAATAGCAGAGGAAGAATATTGTGCTTCAATGGAACTAAACTTAGGCATAGAGTAGATGCTATCAAATCAGTTCAAAAATATTTGGCAGTGAGCCACCCCTTGGTAGTGATCTGATCTTTGCAGTGAGCATTTTGGGTAGTGAGCCCCATAGATAGTGAGCCTCTATTTTTTGGTATCATTATAACTTATATATTTCTATGGGCTAACACCCACCATGGTTTTTCCCTTATAGGGTTTTCCACATAAAAATATGGTGTCTCCTATGTTGAATGTATGATTGTGATTAAGTCTATGTTTTCATGCATTCATGGTTAAATCTGATTATCAATAATTAAGTAGTTGATGGTTTGATATGTATATGAGGTTAAGTTTTTGTGACAACTGATTCACCCCCCCCTCTCAGTTGTCCTGTGTATTTCAACAATTGGTATTAGAACCAATTCCTCATAAGAAAGCCTAACAGCTTGAGGAAGATCCAGGATGTCTTTGAAAAAGGAAACTCCACAATTTGATGGGAAAAATTATGCTCTTTAGAAGGTACGTTCATGAAAATCCATCTCCTTTGTCTTGGTTATAAAGTGTGGAAAGCTGCAGAATCTAAATATACCATGCCTCCAAATGGTTTGACAATTGAAGATGAAATCAAAGAATACGAGTTAAATATAAAAGCCAGAGATGCCCTGTTAAGTGCTTTGAATGACACTGAGTTAATAAAAGTCATGGATGTTGAATTTGTAAAAGATGTTTGGGAAAAGTTGAAAAAATTATATGAAGGAGATGATTTTGTAAAAGAAGCTAAGCTACAAGCCCTGAAAGCAAAATATGAGGGTTTAAAGATGAATGAAGATGAAAACATAATAGCTTTTATGCAAAGGGTTTATGAACTTGTCAATAGAATAATAGGTATGGAAGGAACTATTGGTGATAAGGAAGTTGTGATAAAAATTCTTAGATCACTACCAAAGTCCTATAGTCACAAGGTAGCTGCAATTAAAGAAGTAATGCCTATGAAAACTATTGACAAAGATCAATTACTTGGAAAGCTTACAGCCTTTGAGATGAGAGAGTTTGGTGATGCTCTGCCGAAAGTTGAACCTGCTTTCAAAGCCAGTACTTCTGAAAAGATCTCCAAAGCTAAAAAATACAAAGTGGAGCCTATTGATGACTTTGATGAAATTGAAGCTAACTTTGTTGACATATTGCAAAGAGGTTCCGCTAAGTTCAAAGGAAAATTACCTTTCAAATATTTTTCATGTGGTAAAGTAGGTCATTATGCTTCCAGATGTCCTGAAAGAATTGAAAGGAATAGAAAAAGATTTGAGAACAGGCTTAGAGCTCCAAAGAAATGCTACTATGTTAGAGATCTTGATGATGAAGGTGTGACTGATGATGAATCTGATGATGCTAGAACTAGTGCAATGAATGCTTGTTTATTTCTATTAAAGAAGAACCTATGTCTACTAATCCTGCTAGTTGTGTGAAGGAAGAAATACAAGTGAAAGAAAGAATTTTGGTTGTTCAGGTTGAGAAAGATAAGGATGAATGGGTTATTGACAGTGGATGCTCACATCACATGACTGGTGACAAAAGTAAGTTTGTTAGTTTGGAAAAATATGATGGTGGACTGGTTAGGTTTGGAGATGATACAACTAGTAAGATTTGTGGAAAATGATCTATCTCTTTTGATGGTAAGCACAATACTGATGATGTTCTGTATGTACAGGGTTTAAAGCTCAATCTTTTGAGTGTTGGTCAGATGTGTAGTAAAGGTTATGATCTGAGATTCAAGGACAATGGATGCAAGATCATGGAAAGCTCTGGAACAGTGATTTCTACTGGTAAAAAGACTAGAGGTAATGTTTATCATTTGAAAGGAACTAATGATTATTGTTTATTGGCTCGGACTAATGAGAGTTGGTTGTGGCATAAAAGGATGTGTCATATCAATTTTGACAACTTGGTAAAGATAAGTTCTATTCAGGCTGTAAGAGATATGCCTAAGCTTGTGAAGCTTGCCAATATCATCTGCAAAGAATGTCAATTTGGGAAACAAACAAGAACAAGAAGTCTGCAAGGAGACATGTATTTCATGTTGCTTATTGATGATTACTCTAGGATGATTTGGGTCACTTTTCTAAAAGACAAATCAGAAGCCCTAGAAAAGTTCAAAGCCTTCAAGGTAATGGTTGAGAATGAGTTAGAGTTGAAGATTAAATGCTTGAGGTTTGATAGAGGAGGTGAGTTCACATCAAATGAGTTCAATATGTTTTGTGAAGAACAAGGGATAAAAAGACAATTGTCTTTACCTAGGACTCCTCGGCAGAATAGAGTTGCTGAAAGAAAAAATAGGATAGTTCAAGAGGTTGCTAGGACTATGTTGAAGGAAGCTGACCTACTGGAAGTATACTAGAGAGAAGACATACACACTATTGTGTACATCCTAAACAGGGTTCAAGTAAAAGGTAACAGTTCTAAAACTCCTTATGAATTGTGGTATGGAAGAGTTCCTACAGTACGATATTTCAAAGTTTTTGGTAGTAAATGTTGTATCAAAAGAGAAGAAGATCTAGGCAAGTTTGATGCTAGGTGTGATGAAGGGATCTTTCTTGGATACTCTCCCAAGAGTAAGGATTACCAGTGCTACAATAAGAGATTGAAGAAGATCATTGAAAGTGCTAATGTGAAGGTTGATGAAGACAGGGGAAGAATATCAGACCTGAGTGACTATGAATCAGATGAACTTATTGTAACAAGTGAAGAAAAAGTTGAACAAGAAGATAGTTAAAAGGAAGAAGAAAAGGCTCCAGAAAATGCTACTAAGAGTCTCAGGTATGTAAGAATTAATCATTCTGAAGATCATATTATAGGAGACAAAAGTAAAGGGGTATTGATAAGAAAAAGAGCTGCAGAAGAATAGGTGGATTATTGTTTACTTTCAAAAGATGAACCTAAAACTATGAATGAAGCTTGCAATGATGAAAATTAGGTAAAAGCTATGGAAGAGGAGCTGACATAGATAGAAAAGAATCAAACTTGGAAACTAGTTCCTAGACCTGCTGATACAAACGTGATTGGCACCAAATGGGTTTTTAGAAACAAGATGAATGAGAATGGAGAAGTAGTAAGGAACAAAGCAAGATTGGTATACAAAGGATACTCTCAGGTTGAAGGGATAGATTTTGAGGAGACCTATGCTCCTGTGGCAAGAATTGAAGCAATTAGAATGTATTTGGCATTTGCAACATTCAAAGATTTCAAAGTGTATTAGATAGATGTTAAGTCTATATTTTTGAATGGTGAATTGGAAGAAGAGGTCTACATTGAACAACAGGAATGATTTCAACTATCAAAACAAGATGATATGGTGTGCAGATTGAAGAAGGCCTTGTATGGACTGAAACAAGCCCCCAGAGCCTGGTATGCATGGTTAGACAAATATTTGTTGCAATTAGGGTTCACTAAAGGCACTGTTGACAACAATCTGTATTTCAAGTTCAATGATAATCAAATCCTAATTGTTGCAGTCTTTGTTGATGACATTATCTTTGGAGGAAATGAAGGTATGTGCATGAAGTTTACAGGAGAAATGCAAAATGATTTTGAGATGTCTATGTTTGGTGAAATGAATTTATTTTTGGGTCTACAAATTAATCAATCAGATAAAGGAATCTTCATATCTCAGTCTAAGTATGTGAAAGAGTTGTTAAAGAAGTTTGGGATGGAAGACTCTAAACTGGTATGTACTCCAATGGTGACTAGCTACAAGCTGAGCAAAACTAATGAATCACCCAAGACTGATAAAAAAAATACAGATCCATGATTGGAGGATTGCTTTATCTAACTCAAATCAGACCTAATATTATGCATGCAGTTTTTCTTGTTGCAAGATTTCAAGCAGATCCAAGAGAATCACATGTGATGACAGTAAAGAGAATCTTGAGGTATTTAAAAGGCACACCGGATCATGGCTTATGGTATTCAAAGGATAATGATTTCACTCTCAATGTTTATATAGATGTTGATTGGGCCAGAGATATTGATGATAGGAAGAGTACAAGTGGAGGCATTTTCTTTTTGGGTAACAGATTGGTTTCATGGCTGAGCAAGAAACAAGATTCAATCTCCTTATCAACTGCAGAAGCAAAGTATATTGCAGCAGCATGTTGTTATACTCAAGTGTTATGGATGAATCAAACTTTGAAGGACATAAGAGTTGTGTATGAAGATCCAGTTGCAATCTTTTGTGACAATACAAGTGCTATAAATATTTTAAAGAATCTAGTGATGCACTCAAGAACAAAGCATATATATATATATATAAGGTATCACTTTTTGAGAGAAAAGGTGATAGAGAATGAAGTAAAAATGGAATATGTGTCCATAAAGGATCAAATTGTAGACATATTCACCAAGCCTCTGCCTAAGGATATTTTTTAGTATCTCAGAGAAAAATTAGGGGTCATTACCCCTCCTGCCCTAACTAAGATGCATGGGAATGCATCAGTCTAGTGGTTCCCAAAGTCTCATTCTTTGATCTGGATTGATGCTTTGTGAGCTACCTCTCAGGGGGAGTAGCTCGATGTTACCGGTATGAGTTCCTGATAAAGAAAGTATTGATAACAGAGAAATTTTAGTTGGATCAGAATAGCAGAATGCAAGTATGTGCCCTTTGCCATTGATGTCAAAGGGGGAGAGAAATCATGTGAAAACCTTAGAAAAGAAAGGGTGCAGATGTGTAAACAGAAAGGGGGAGAATCTTGTCTTGATGGTCTTTACAGTTTTTCACATCATATGTTGCCATCAATGACAAAGGGGGAGATTGTTGCAAGTATGTGCCTAATTAGTGTTGTCATTGGTGTCAACATATCAGTGTTGTCATTGGTGTCAACTATGCTCTTGTTATTATTTCTTGCTTGTAATGATTTAGATGCTTTGTATTTGCCTTTGTAATTGTTGGAATTCTTGATATTGAGAAAATTTTCTCCTCTGGTAGAAATAATGTGTTGCAGAGTATCTTTGTCTGTAGAAGAACAGTCAAACAGATAGCTCCACATTTCCTATAGATTAAATATATTTTTCTGTAGATTGGAAGTTATTTAGAAGCTTGTCTGAAGATGCTATGTTCCAAGTTTGAGCCTCCAATAGTATGAAGATTTGAGTGAGTTATGTTCACTAGAGTGAAAACTACTTTTTCTATATGTTTATTGGTGACAAGAAGAAAGTATTATGCTCTGCATTCCTCCGCATTGAAGTATTTTTATCTATGGTTCTAGAGTTAAGTCTAAGATGATGTTATGTGCCCTCAACTCCAATGGCTCATGATTTGGTGGTTTGCAATCGATCTTTTCCTTATGGCAGTAGCTGGCAGTGGTGTTTATGTGCTTCAGTTTGAAGAATCTTCTTGATAGTGGTTAGAAGTTGTGCGATTGTTCCTGATGATTTCAATGTGCTTATGGATGTCCCCTGATCGTGTTCCTACCCTTGGATTGGTCTATAAAGAGAAATTTTGATTGTGGATGAAGAATTTTATTAGTAGACCCGGTGTTCTCACAAGTCTTGGCCCACTTGGTTGATTTCACTATTTGCAGAGATGCCTTGAAGATTGTAGAAGTGTGTCATGGTGTGAAGGATT
This sequence comes from Cunninghamia lanceolata, assembly GCA_027924645.1. Taxonomy (NCBI): domain Eukaryota; kingdom Viridiplantae; phylum Streptophyta; class Pinopsida; order Cupressales; family Cupressaceae; genus Cunninghamia; species Cunninghamia lanceolata. The sequence continues at coordinate 869,812 of BSBN01000201.1, read as the reverse complement.
GCGTTTGAGTCCCAGCTAAGGTGTGGTGTGATCAACATACATCTTTACATCTTTCCCTTAGCTAATTTTTATATTAGGTCCAGACCTATTTCTATGTATGTTTTGTAATGTCAACCTTGGAGATTGTTCCAATGGTTGATGAATGTATTGCCGACCTTGATGTACATTCCAAGGTTGATGACTTGTATAAAGACTTATAATGTAATTGCAAAAATGATGAGTGCAAAAATGAGAAGATAAGTGCGAAGAGTAAGAAGAGTAGAGCAGAGAAAAAATATTGTGCTTCAATGGAATTGAACTCAGGGATAAAGTAGATGTTATCAAATCAGTTCAAAAATCTTTGGCAGTGAGCTAATCTTTGTAGTGAGCATTTTGGGAAGTGAGCCCTATAGGTAGTGAGCCTCTGTTTTTCAGTATCTTTATAACTTATATATTTCTATGGGCTACCACCCACCGTGGTTTTTCCCTTATAGGGTTTTCCACATAAAAATCTGGTGTCTCGTGTATTGAATGTATCATTGTGATTAAGTCTATGGTTTCATGCTTTCATGGTTAAATTTGATTATCCATAATTAAGTAGTTGATGGTTTGATATGTATATGAGGTTAAGTTTTTGTGACAACTGATTCACCCTTCCCTCTCAATTGTCCTATGTATTTCAACAAATAGGTGGTGGCATATGAGTTTAGAAATATAAACAACATGATTTGAACTATGCACCTCATGATTTGGAGTTGACTTCCATAGTGCATGCCCTTCAAATGTGGAGGCACTACCTTTTGGGAAAGCCCTTCAAATTGAAAAAAGACCATTTGGGGCTTAAGTACATCTTCACTCAACCCAATCTAAATGCTCGATAAAGAAGATGGCTGGAGCTTTTGAGTGAGTATGATTTTGGAATTGAATATATAAAGGGAAAGGAAAATAGACTAGCAGATGCCCTTAGCAGGAGGAGACATCTTGTAGCTATGCTCACTATAAGATCAAATTTTAGACAACAGGTGATTCAGGCTTTACCAGGAGATGAACATTATGATAGAGTGAAACAAGCCTTAGAGCAGATCCTTCGGATCACAGGTTTGATGGATATATGATAGAGATAGATGGACTTTTGAGGTATCAAGGATGGATATATATTCCTAAGTTGAGGGAGTTAAGGAAGCTAGTACTTGAGGAATTTCATAATGCACCATATTTATGGCACATCGGTGTGACAAAAATAATAGAAGGATTAAGACCCTTGTACTTCTGGCTAGGACTCAAGAAGGATGCTACTAAATTTGTAGTCTGATGTTTAGAATGCTAGTGAGTTAAGGCTAAGCATGTGTATCCGGTGGGAATTTTCTACCCACATAGTGTGCTAGAGTATAAGTGGTAGGTAATCGGTATGGACTTTATTCAGGGGCTGCCCATGACCAAGAATTGGCATGATGTCATCTTGGTTGTAGTAGATAAATTGACAAAAGTGGCTCACTTTATTCCAGGGAATCTCAAGGATGGATCTTTGATCCAAGCCAAAATGTTTGTATAGGAAATCTTCCATTTACATGGAGTGCCAGAGATGATCATCTATGATCGCGACACTCGGATGACTTCTAGATTTTGGATGACATTGAATGCATCATTGGGGACCAAATTGAACTTCAGTTCAACCTATGATCCTTAGACTAATGGTCAAACAGAGAGGGTAAATCAGGTGGTGGAGGATCTCCTAAGGATGTATTGCATGGACCAGCAGTATAAGTGGGAGGAGTACCTTCCCTTAGTGGAGTTTGCATATAATAATTCATATCATGTCTCGTTAGGAATGACACCTTTTGAAGCTCTATATGGACAAAAATGTCATACACCTATCAGTTGGGATAAGGTGGAGGATAGGATAGTAATTAGACCAAAGATGTTGAAAAACATGGTGGACCAGATGAAGTTGATTAAGGAGAAACTAAAACAAGACTCAAACTGCTAGAAGAGCTATGAAGATAAGAACACAACCTTCAGACAGTTCTCAGTAGGGGACAAGGTCTTCTTGAGAGTTTGACCTCAGAAAATTTCCATTTCATTTGGCAAGGCTTCCAAGCTTACCCCCAGATATGTTGGACCATTTTATGTTTTGGAAGCAATTAATCTAGTTGCATATAGGATTTCTCTACCACCAGCTCTATCTCGAATCCATAATGTCTTCCACGTATCTTTACTTAATCCATATCATCTAGATGCTTCACATATTCTTGATTGGCGTGCAAATTGTAGGTTCAAGATCCAAGGGTGGTGCTGGTGGAGCCCACCTGAATTTTGGAGAGGCGTAACGTTAAGTTGCGAAACCAGGATGTTGTGCAGTATAAGGTCTAGTGGGACCAATATTCAGTGGATAATATCATGCCTGGGAGAATGCGGATGACATTGATAAAACTTTTCCTTAGTTGAAAAATTAGCATAAACTTTTTATTTTTTCATAACTATAACTTAGTTGATACAATGATATTGGTTGTAAGATTTTGATATTGATGTTTATGTAATAAGACATTAGGACGATGTCTCTTCCAAGTGGAGAAGGATGTCATGTCTTAAACTGTGATGCTTTTTGGACTTAACTATAATTAGAACTATTTTATGGATAATTGTTTGTGGATTAAGAGAATGTTACTTCTATTGAAAATGATGAAATGAGTAGTGCTTTGGCTATGGATTGGTCACTAATCTATTAATGGAGATTTGAGTTTAATGATGGTAGGTTGTCGAAGACAAGGGTGTGGTTAAGGTAGAGGTGATTAGCTACCTAGAAGGGATGGGATGGAGAGACTCTAATTCTCACACACAAACACTTAGTTTGCATTTGCATTGTATTTTTATGGAATGATCCCTATGTTTGATTAAATAAATTTTGTATTCATGCTAGAAAAATATCTTCTATTATGCTTTCATGATTGCCAACTAAATAGTTGCTCTTTAAAATTAAATGCTCTTTTAATTGAATGAGAATAAAAATGATTTGTCCTTCTAATAAAATTACTTATTTATTTTGTTTAGAAATGAGTCCTAATATAGAAATAAATATTAAATATATATATATTCTAGTTGAAATATCTATTCATTTCAAAATTAAATTCTTTTTTTATCCTTAAAGGATAATGCCAAATTCGAATAGAAAAGAAAATAAAATAAGGAAATAAAAACAAAAATAAAAATGGATAGAAATAAAGTAAGTAATAGAAAGGAAAATAAAAATATAGAGAAAACAAAGAAAGCAAAAACCTACGAATTAGAAAAAAAACCAAAAATCAAGAAAAGAAGGAAAAGGAGCTAGAAACAAACTTAGATTAAAAAGGGAAGAAATATGCATTAAGATAGATATCAAGAAGAGGAAGAAAGGGAAACAGAGCTAGGAGAACAAGGGAGCCAAGGATCATTGATCAGCAGCAAGGCAATTTGAGCTTTTGAATCAGGTTCCACTATCAATCTTTCTTTAATTTTCTTCTCTTTCCAAACGTTGGTTAATGGTTGAAGTAAACCACCCTAGAATGACATTCTGGTATCGATTGACTCTCGGCATCTATTTAATTTTTTCTGAGACTAAATTTTAATCTTCCTAGTTATCCACGAATATCTGAGTTTCAAATTGCTGAATTGACCTAGTAATACCCTCTTATCTATCTTCTACTAGCTTAAATTTCTTTTGATCAGATGTAACTTGTGTCACCCTTTTTCATAATTCAGATGCTTTTTGGTCACAGTAAAGTTAACATGTTGCTCAGTATCTCCATCTTTCCTCTTATATATCACCCAAGAGCTTTGCTCTTTTAGCTAAATGCCTGCAATGGTGGGAGGGTCACCATTAGACAAGAGGTCATCTCTAGTTTGTCTATGTCCTAAATTGGCCATTTGTAGATATTGTTTCACTGTATTAAATTTTCTCAAAATCATTGTTTTCAAAGCAAACCATTTGCATAAGAGTCTAATCATTGTCATTAAAAATCCTTTCGCAATCATTATTTTTTTTAAAACCCATATGTAAATGATTTTAGATCATTTTTTTTTTAAAACCATGGATAAATAAATCAACTACATTGTTCACTGGCTTTAAACCAATTTCATCGCTGCTTGAAAGTAATGATAAATCATTGTTTTAATCCTCCAACTAGATATGTTGAGCTTTGCTCTACAACACCATGCAAATGATATAGGCGTCTCTCCTTAGTTTTTTTTTTACTTTACGTCTTTTAGCAGTGTTGCATGACCTTTGTTTTATTCTAATCGGCCGGTCTTGTTTTTCTTTTGTTACTTATATTACTACAGTTTGTTGTGTGGTTACACAACACGCCCCATTTTGACTCGGCAAAATAGGGACCCAACTTTTTGGCTTGGCTCGTGTTGTCTTCTTTCTGGCGGTTTGGTAAAAGTAGGTCATGTGCATCATCATGCTAGAGTCAGGGTGAGGTAAGTCATCATTATGAGGTCAGTTTATCAAAATTCGTATTTCATTTCTATGACCTCATATTTAAAAAGAGCATGAAATTCCATGCAAGTTTGCATTTTACATCACCCTGATATTCATCAAGATGTGAGAGTTATGAACAGTCAAAGTTTTGGTCAAACCTAATATTTGCAATGGGAGGATCATATTTTATAACCTCAGTCATGTTATCAAAGATCATCCTGATCTTGGTACATCACCCGATAAGTCATGTGGTCCAAATATCCGGACGTCAACTTTAAGTGGTAGTAAATCTTCCCCGTCAAACAGTCTTATATATCGTGAGCATCATATTTCCGAATGTAACCCGATATTTCTTAATATCCTCCTACCACGAAATATCACTCTAAGCCAATATCCTGATGATGTCATCTAACCTCGATAAACGAAGAAACAAACATGACAATGACATCATCATCATATTTACCTCTCGGCAGGATATTTTCTAAACATGATCATGTTCGCATAACATGACAATGACGTCATGATGCCTTTCCGATATAATAAACGAATATCTAGATGACGTCACCCCGATATCCTGAGAGTTAGAAAAGAATGACTTCGGTCATCATCATCATCCAAAAGCACAGCCCGATATTTTCAAATATCCTCCCGACATTTAAAGCACAGCCTAATGGCGCGAACATCACCCGATATCTAAACATAACCCGACGTTTTCAAATATCATCCTGCTGTTTAAATGTCACCCCGCTCCTATTGCCGCCATTAGCATTGAATGCGCGCAGACATGGTAGGTGGTTCCCACTGATCAATAAACCCAATGGAACACCTGGCGAAATCCTGACTTGCTGTGCAGAAAATTAATGAATAAAATCTAATATGTCAAGATTTGCCCTAAATTTACCCTAATTACAAGGTTAAAAGGTCAAACTAACGCCATTTTCACATTTACCTTGCGAAGAAATTATTTTTACAGAGCACAGCTTCCATATCCTCCTACAAGCGATATTACGACGAGTGAAGTTTGCAGGTAGCTGAAGGTGCGTGATCATCAGCAAGAATTGAGAACACTTTCAGAATTCTATTGGTATAAAAAAGAAATCAGCATAACCAGGTAAGTAAATGAAACCATCATCATATTGTTTCTATAACAGTCAGATATGATGTTATAGGTCTGGTTTATGCACCACCCATGATGGGCATATGCTGAACAAATGTGATATGCATGATGAATATTAAAGATAAATTGTTATAGGCATGCATATATATACCCATTGTAAGATGGGATTTTGTTAATTGCAGGTACCCATGGCTGACAAGAGGTTCGTCAAGTGTCAAGCAGAATTTAGTAAGCCCATGTTCTCATCTCAGAGGGGTGTCCTATTCAAATATGGCACCATTAAAGATATCCATCAGGGGGATACTAATCTAGAGGCCTGGTCAGCTAAACTGAATGACGAGAAAAATAGAAGTCCTATGCTGGATGCAATTTTCATATCCAGGATGTGGAATGCCGCCAGTTTCCCGTACTCCATGGAGTCTTCGGAGCTGGTCATCGAGTGTGCTAAAAATTATAATCCAGAGACCAGGTAGGTAATGAAGCATGGGAGGGTATATGCAGACCTGTCCATCAAAGGTCTTTCCAGAACATTTGGACTGCCATTGAGCAAGAAGGTCAAGAGTGTAGACCTGAAGAAATCAGAGAAAGAATATGAGAATAACAAAAAATAAGCCAGGAAGAACATGTACCACTGGAGGGCTGAGAACAGCACATATCTGGCAGCTGCCAAACTTCCTGTGCACTTGTTCAAGTATGATTTTAGTGAAGAATACCAGTACATGATGGCACTACTGAGCAGAGCCACAGGCCAGCCTGATGCTGGTAGCTTTAAGGATTGGATGTATGGTATAATAATGATGTGCATATACTCTGACATCAAGCCATTGTGGGGCCAATTAATACATGATGCTCTGCATGAGCAGCTGATGAACCTAGGAGGTTCAAATTGTGCTTTCTATATGGCATCCTATATTGTCTATTCCTATGCATACCAAGGCACATTTGATGCACTAGTTACCGATGGAAAGCTTACAGGTACAAATGCTGTGCATATCTGGGATCATCATCCCCAGCTACAAAGAGTTAATTACCTCCAAGACTACAAACTGGTCAATGATGCATTCTCTATGCATCTAGTGAGGACCATGGAGGAGGACAAAACAAAGAGATTGAGCATGGAGGCTCAAGAAATTATCTACAGGCATGGAGCCTGGTACATATAGTTTGCCACCTTCTCTTACATAAGGATTGAGGGTTTTGAAGGACCTCCCCTCATGCTGCCAAGGTATCCTACGGATGCAGTGGTGCTGATGGAGTTCATCAGGCAGGGCTCCACAATGATAAAGGCATACAAAGATGCTAAGAAGCTGCCACCAATTTTGTTTCCAGTCACCATTGGCTGGTATATGTGCCCAGATTCAGAGCACATAAAGAAGGTGATGATCACCTTGAATAAGATGAATCTACAGCCTTTTCTGCTGACCAGACCATATGATCCTTACGGCAGGATGCAAAAAATAATAGGAAAGCCTATTCATCAGAGGCACCTAGAAGATTTTTGGGCTGACTGTGAGGATGAGGCAGAAACAAGAAGAAGGAGATATCAAAGGTTAACTCTGAATCAAATTAGAACTTTTGATTGCATCCCCATCCCCCAACAATTGAAGAAAGATGATGGCAGGATAATTACAGATGAGTATGAGCAGAAGAAGATATATAACGACACCATCTCTGCACCTGACCTCACTATACAGGAGGACATATCCTTGGACCCCTTCATCGCCAGGACCATGCAACTAACCCAAGCTTGGGTTGATGAGCAGATAGAGGCATTGAAGAAGAAAGGTGTTGCCATTACGGTGGACAACAAGAAGAAGGGGCAAGATATTCTTGGGGATGAGTTTGATGACTTCCTAAATGAAAAGAGGAAGACTAAGGGAGATAGACTCCCTCCACCACAACAACAAAGCAAAAGACCCCCAAGGGGCAAGAAGGTAGATAAAGAACCCAAAGGGGTTATTATTGAAAGGGCAGTATTTGTAGCTGAGGAGCCAGCAGCATCAGGATCTGGATCAGAATCAGCATCCCCTTGAAGGACAAGGAAAGAAAAGTCCAAGAAGAGTAAGACAGCAGAGGCTGGAATCACTGGGACCCTAGAAGAGGGTCAATCCTCAAGAAAACATGATAAAGAGGATATCCTCATGGAGTAAGAGCCTAAAGAAGAAGAGGCTCCATTGATAATAAAGAGGAAAAGAAGAGCTCCACAGGTGGTGGTGTCTACCCCACCTAAGAAACAAAGAACCTCTATGAGAGGTGAAAAAGGACAACCCCCAACATTGTTACAAGGGGCAGGTAGTGAAGTGCCTAAGGAACTTCAGAATGATGTTCCACTTCCTACAATTGTCAAGTTCAAAACTAAACTTGCAGAGGAATAGATGAAAGAAACTTCTCAGGCACAAGCAGAACACATCTCGCTTGATGAGATAATAAATTTATCTAATGATGAAGTTGTAGAGGAAGTGACTACACAAAAGATGGAAACACTTGCTGCTGGTACAAGCATGACCCCTCACAAGCCTCCACCAATTCAAACTATACTGGAGGAGATGAAGCAAGTGGAGGTAGAACAAGAAAAGAGCCCAGAGCAGATAGCTCAGGAAATAGGGCTAGAAACATTAATCACCCAGGTGACAAGTCTTGTAGTGGTAGACCTGACAGAGAAAAAGGATGCAAGTCCTGAACATCCAGCAGGATCACCCGATAAAGGGCAATATACAGAGGGAGTGAAGATGGCAGAACCAGAAGGCCATACTTCAGAACTGGGCTGACAAAGTCCACATGACACATCAGCAGAGCCTGCCATAATAGAAGTCCAAGAGAAGGCAACTGATGAGGAGAAAATAATAGAAGATCCTGCCTCCAAACCTCAGGAGGTTGATAATGCAGGCGCAGAACAAATAATGGATTTAGAACAAACGCCAATGTCTTAGGCAGATTCCATAGTATCCAGTATGGTGGACATGCAACAAGAAACAGAAAAGCCAAAGGAGGATGATGAACCTCAACAAGGGGAAGAGTTGAAAATAGATGAAGTAATGATGGAGAAGGATCATGATCATCATGATCAATATATAGATGCACCACAAGATCCCCCACACCAAGAAGATGCTCCTCCAGAGAAAGAAATCCCTCAACAGGAGGATGTGCCACAAGATCAACAACAAAGTGAGCATCAGGAAGAAGAAATGAGAAAATCACCATCTCCACCACATCTGTTGACAGAAATAGGAGACATAGGTGAACACCATGATGATGCAGAAAAACATGATCAGGTACCTCCGTGGTTGGAGAAAGAGGTAAATATAGAAGAAGATTTTGAAATCCAAGAATTTGATGTGTACACCTTGTTCTCCGGGGATATAATGAAGCCTAAGAGGAAGGCTAGAATGACTTTGGCCATCAAAAGAGATCCAACGACTAGAAGAAGGATTGCATAGATTGCTGTACCTACTATGGAGAAATAAAAAGGAAAAATCACCTTAGATGACTTTCAAATTAGCACAGTGGATCTTGGTTTTTCCAATGAAGACCAAGAGGGTCAGGAGGGCAAAGATATTATTGATTCTTTGATTCAAAAGGTAAAAAGAGAGAGAGAAAAATAAGCAACACAAGGAGCACATTGCTCAGTTGCATGCCTACATAAGGAGGCTGATTAATCCTGAAGAAACTTCAACCGAACATGCAGTCCCATTGACTGCTATTTCTCAAGAGGAAGTAAATAAACTAGACCTCATGAAGCATGAGGCATCTGTATCAAGGAAATGGATGTCATCCACATTGGATGAGGCTGAAGAAATGGTAAAGGCCTCTTTAAAGAGGTGGAGCATTCTCAGTGACTCCAGGACCAAAGTAGACAAATTGCAAATGCAGACAGGAAAAAGGTCTTATAAATTGGAAAAAGCCCTAGGCATCCTAGGAGAAATAAAGAGGATAAATCCTTAGCTGCTTATTAATAAACATGTATTGAATAGTAATACCGCCTTGATAATTGATATCTAGTACAGGGACATTCAATTTGAATGTGGAGTGCTTAGAAGATGCAATAATACGCTGAGAGATATCAGCATGAAGTTGCACGATTTAATGGCTATTGAGGCAGAAATATTAGAAACATTAGAAGGAAAAATGGAAGGGAAAATAGAAAATCAAGATGAAGAATGTGCCATCAAGGCTGTACATGACAACTTCCAATCAGTAGCAGATGATCCACTTGTCCACTTGACAGAAGAAGTTATAGATAAAATAATGAGGATCAAGGTCAAGATGGAAAAATACAATGAGACGCTGCAAGACAGGAAAGACAAACTGGATAGCAGTAGAAATAAGTATGAGGCACACAAGCACGCCATCATCAAAGCAAAGACTCAAGATGGTGGAGGAATAGATCAAGTTGTGCAGTCATATGAGCAGGTCGGAGCAGCATGCAGCCCCATATGCGGCGTCATCATCATCAGGATAGTGAAAGTTCGGGAAGTGATGCACATGATGATGATCCACATGAATCGGATGGGGAGCATGATGAAGACACATCATAAAGGGAGATATAAGCATAAGTAATCCAGATAGTTGCTAGCTAGTAACTTGTGCCATTTTGTAAAGATTGACAAGGTCAAGGAGAATGATGACTGTAGATGTGCATTGGTAAATCAAGATTGTGGATCTTTTTGTAACAAATTCCTCACCTTGTTCTATAAAAGGGGATGGAATGCCTTGTTGTAAACATTGGAAACTTAATTGAAATTCTTCTACTAAAACATTCAGAGCTCATTTCAAAGCTTTTGTAAACATCTATATTTTTGCATGCTTAATGAATGAGAAGACTGTGTTGATTACAATTCATAGTAAATCTTGAGTAATCAGTGTATGAATTCTGAACATATGTGGTGATTTGCTACATCCCTTGGAGTGCATGTTTTCTTACATGTGTTGTCTTCATACAAATTCCTTTGAAGTTAGCATCAACTGTATCTAGCTGTGGAATGTCCTGGTGAAAATATGGTTTGGTTTTCTTCTCTTCATAACAGTATCTAATATACATGTGGCCCAAAAGCTAAATGTTCAACTTTAATTTGAAGCATTTCTTCCATTTTCTTTTAAATTTCAGAGCATTTCATCCTCATAATTGCAAACAATTGATGATCTTAAGCAAATAACACAAATATGTGGACATCTCATAGATAATTGCAAATATTTAGCATATTTGAATACAGAACATGCATAATTAAGAGAATCATGCAAAGATTGAAGTATTTCTGCATCGTTTCACCAAACAACTATATAATATGACTTCTCTGTAAAGAATTTCTGCAGGAGTGTCATGATGATGTCGAACTTTCACGTGAGGCCCCAAAATTGAAACAGCAACTCACATTAACCTCTGAGTAATGTCAGATGATTAAGACCTAATCACCGGAGACTTGGGATCATGAATTCCCTAAATTCATTGTATCTTTCAAGATGAATAAAGGTTAATGTGTACTTTTATTCTATATTTGTTTATGACTAACATCATAACCAACATAAATTTGCGCTAGAAGGAGGGCTCGATCTGGAGGACTATGCTCATCATCATTATTTTTAGGTTTGATGATGTAGAGAGTAAGGTAACCTCGAATCATCTATGAATTTCAAATATTACATAAATATTTACTGTAGCAAGCTCGTAGATGCTCATTCTATGTAAAGGTCTCCAGATCTAACATAAATAGTGCAAGCTTTACAGTAGATCATTCTGAATTCACAAATATCAGCCAAAGCTACATAAATTTGTTCAAGCTTTGAAGAATTTTGGCCTTAGAAACTTGAGATCTCGTGCTAGGGGTCATTATACCTCAAATATCCTTTCATATTTGCAGTATCTTTGCAAATATTTCATAAATATCCAGTCTGATCAGCCATCTGACTGCAAATATCACTTTAGCTAGTGAAATCCAGCCAATATTTACAAAAGTTTCAGCCAATTCGCCTCAAAATTGAGAAATGCTGGCTCACAAGATAAATACCAGGTCTAGACCTAGTGGAATTTTTGAAGAATTGCCTGTTAGAGGTTTTAGGCCTAGAATTGTAGACGTCCATCATACTCCTGAATCTGGTGCACCAAGAGCTTCACCAAAACCTCCCCATATAACTCCTGTTGGTTTGCAAATACCTTCTGGGATATCTGTGACACCTTCTATTCAACCTCAGGGTGTACCTTTAGTCCAACCTCAGCCAGTTGTATCACCAGCTCAACCTCCTCCGGTTGCAATGTCTTTCTTTACAGCAGAGTCACCTTTGACCTTTACTGCATATCATGAGTTACCAAAGAATCTGGATAAACTTTGTCCAAAATATCATCCTTACCAAGATGTTGAAGATCATATCAGGACCTTTAAGGAAGCTTGCTGCAGAGCTAGAATAGAACATCAAGATGTGGTGTGCAAATTATTTCTTTTTTCCTTAGGGGAAGAGGCCTATAATTGGTTCATTAGTCTTGGTCAGGGTTCTATTGATTCATGGGCCTTACTAGAGAAAGCTTTTCTTGATAGATTCAAGGTTCCTGTCGACCCCTCAATAAACTATCATTTATTTGCCACTATTAAGAGGTTTGAGAATGAACCTGTTGCAAATTTCAATGCTAGGTTTTAGAAAATGTTGTCCAGGGTGGTCACTCCTTATACTATGTCTGACGAAGCTGCAAGGAGCATTTATTATTTAGCCTTAGATCCTTTGACTTCCATGTTCATAAGGAGAATGCACCCCCAAATTACAACTTTAGCCTTAGCCTTTCAAGAAGCCATACAGGTAAATCAGCAGTTGATACCTGCTCCTACTCCAAATGTAGTATTTCCTACCTTGCCTGGCATGCATTCACAATATCCTACATCATATTCTACACAGTATCCTACACAATATCCTAATAGAGCAGTGATACCTCCAGCAGTCATGCCTGCACCTTTACCAGTACCTCCACTGAGTATTATGCCTCCTCCTAATGGAAATGGCCAATTACCGCAATATCCTGCACAAGCTCAGGCACCTCAGGGTGCTGATCTGTCCAACAATAACCATGGATCCTCTTTCTTCAAGCCTCAAACTGAAAATGTGGTGGCTAAGGTTCAAGAAGAAAAGGAAGAAATTAAAGAAATTTCTGCTCAATTGAGAAAACTCACCACAGAAGTGATGCATTTGAGAAATCAAGGTTTCTATTCCCAGTCAAACCAGAATAGAAATTATTCCAATGACAGACCAAATTATCCTGACAGAGGATATAACACCAATAATTTCAATAATAGTGGTGGAAATAACAATAATCCCCAGAGACAGCCCAGAGTATGGAACTCTAGGCCAAATAATGGCTCATTACCATCACCCCTGGACAATCAGCCTCCAGGTGAAGCCAAATAGACTACTAGAGTCAATCTTGCTGAAGCAGCCCTTACTAATTGGTGTAGGATCCACAATACAAATGCACATGCAGAATTAGACTGTCCACAATTTAGAATTGCTACTAGCATCTTTCAGATTGAAGTGTCTAACACTTCCAGAAATCCACCTCAGGCAGAAGGAAATGAGATTGTTCCATGTGGATATGACTCAGCCTTTGTGCTAGAAACGTATACAAATCAACCTCATCAGAGTTATAACTAGGCATGTGAAGAATCTGCCCTAACCTTTGAAACAAACTATGTATTCCCCTTTGAGGATGAAAATGAGCCTGCAAGAGAACATGAGGAGGTACATGCATACCAGCAGCAGTATCCTGGTAAGCATAATTATAACTTGAGGAGTAATGCCAACAGACCTGTTGGTCCATTGACATCATCTCTACCTCCAAATAACTTCAATACACCTCCTGATCCTAAAGCTAGTAATAACCCTGGGTTCCCCAAGGTAAATGCTCAGTACTTGTCACCTCAAGACACTGGATCAAAGATTGTAAATACACCTCATGAATCTGACAAGTTAATAAGCTATCTGGCTGCTGAAATAAAGAAAATTAAGATTAGCCTGTCCTTGTCTGAGTTACTAAAAACTCCTGCCATCAAAAGGGCATTTATGAAGTCACTAGATGTTCCTGCTCCTAAGGAGGATGGCCATCTTTCAAGTCAGTCCAGTGGCAAAGATCATGCTGCCAGAGATAATACTATCAAGCCTAAAGTGTCAGCTACAGTCCAAGCTGTAGAAACCTCCCACATGACCTTGTATAAGGACAAAACTGAATCACCTCCGTTCCTCCTCACCATAAGAATGTTCAACAAAAACCTGCACAACTGTTTGGTGGATTTAGGGGCCTCCACAAATGTCATGCCCTTGTCAATATGCAATGCCTTAGGACTGCATCTTGCTAAATCCCTAAAAAAGGTGACACAGCTAGACAAAACAGAAGTAAGTGTAGTAGGAGAGTTAACTCATATCCACATGCAACTAGCATCTGACCCTAGGATCCAGTATTACATTGATATTCAGGTAGTCAACATACCTGATACTTATGGGATGTTGCTTAGCCAAGATTGGTCCAAAACGCTTAACGGATATATGTCTATAGATTTAAGTCACATGTGGTTACCATGGAAGGGTATACCTAACCAGATCAGGATTGATGCTGAGCCCAAAATGAAGCATATGATCACTGAGTACAATAGAACAAATGAGATCATGTACGTAGACATAGAGCCTGGAGTTTACTGCATTAGGCCACAGACTGTCAAAATAGAAGAGATCATGATGCTTGATCTTCATCATCATCATCATGATGATCATCAGGAGGACATGCCAGTTGTAGAACCTGATAATAATCCTAATAATGAGAACAAAATAGATCGCTTCAGAGACTTTGAGATGCATCTGACTAATTAGGTAAAGCGTTGTCAATTGTTAAATATACCTGCTAATGATATTTTGATTGATGGATGGTGCAGATTACATGATGAAGCACATTCAGAAAGGACTTGTGAAACATGCTTAGATATGATGATGCTGGAGCAGACATGCAGTGAGGCATCATCATCATATTCTGAGGTAAATGCTACATCTAATGATGATGATGATACTAATTCTTATCTATCTTCTGCAGGAACAGAGGAGCTGACAGATCATGATGAAGATCATATCCAGAAAATAGAAGAAGTTCTAGTTCACGACTAGATAAATGATGCGAGGAAAGAAAAGATCACCCCTGGGAGTGATTGTTTTATGGAGCCAGACTATGAATTGTCCGATGAAGACAAAGGTAGTAACCTAACTAAGTTCAAAGAATTTCTAGTAAAAGAAATAGAGAAGATGACACGATAGCATAGGTCTCCCCAGGAGGTCTTAATTAAAGGTTGGTGTAGGTTGCACGATGCACCTCACTTAGAAACAAGTTGTTCATTATGTTTACACATTTTGAAAAAGCATATAGCTGTAGATCTAGAGGATCATCCTCCTGCTGACGTGAAAGAGAAAATAGAAAAGCCATCAGGCTCACAAAATAAAGGAAAGAAGAAACTTGAAAATGATGACATCCCTAAGTTAAAGTGGATATCAGGCAGAGCAGCAGCCAGAGTTGTAAAGAAAAGGGAAGGTTCAGATAAGTATCCTGCTAAAGATAAACCCTGGATCCTAAGGTTTGATGGATCCAAGTCCAAATAGGGCACTGGGGTAGGAATTGACCTCATTGATCCATCAGGAAAATCCTATCTAGCAGCTTACAGATTACAGCTCCCCTGTACTAACAATGTAACAGAGTATGAGGCTCTGATTCACGGGATACTGTTTGCTCATAAGAAAAAAGTAAAGATCCTGCATGTCTTCAGAGATTCAGAGCTAGTTGTGAGGAAAGTAAGAGGAATCTACTCATGTAACTACAGAAAGCTATCCAACTATAGACATCATGTGTGGGACCTGATTGAGGACTTTGACGCCTTTAATATCACCCACGTGCCAAGGGAACAAAACCATAGGGCAGATGCACTTGCCCAAGCTGCCAGTACATTGGAGCCACTATCTATATCAGGTCTAAAGAGATTTTCAGTAGAACTGGTGTCAGTACCTTCAGTGCCTGATAATGTGACCAATCTCTAGGCGTTTGATGATGATCAACACATTTTGGATTTCATCTCAAACAAAGATGTATTTGATGCCCAAATCATAGATGAGAATGGTGTGGAAGATCACGTCTGGGAAGAAGATGAAATATTAGAATTGCCTAGCAACAGGATTCCCAAAGGTATGATTGAATTGGAAAGAGCTTTTGATTTGGATAATATGCTTAAACAGAAGGATCTTCCAAAGGCTGATGGAGGTCAATATTCACAAGTGAATATTAGACAGGATGATGACAAGAAAAATGTCTTGATAGGTAAGGTTTGCACATCAGAAGAGTTAGAAGGAATAACTCAGGCCCTCAAGGATTACATACATGTAATTGCATGGACTTATGATGAGCTCAAGACATATGACACCTCAGTCATAACTCATACTATACCTCTCAAGCCAGATGCTAAACCTTTCAGACAGAAGTAGAGGCCAGTCAATGCTTTGCTTGAACCAATAATTCTCAAAGAAGTTAAGAAGTTGTTAAGTGCCCGGATAATTTTTCCTGTGAGACACTCCATCTGGGTTGCTAATTTAGTTCTGGTCAGAAAGAAGAATGGGGACATCAGATTATGCGTAGATTTCAGGAACCTGAACTGAGCTTCAGAAAAGGACAATTATCCCTTGCCATCATTAGATGAAGTTCTACAGATTGTAAATGGAGCCAAAATGATGTCCTTCCTGGATGGCTTTTCAAGATATAATCAGGTCATGGTTGACAAGATTGACAGACTAAAGACTGCCTTCACCACAAAGTGGGGGATATTTGCATATAGACGTATGCCATTTGGACTTATAAATGCTGGAGCTACATTCCAGCGAGCAATGGACATAGCCTTCAGAGGCTTAATAGGAAAATGTATAGTCATTTACATGGATAACTTAACAGTGTTCTCCAAAGAGAGGATCGATCATGTAACTGATCTCAGAAATGTACTGAAAAAATGTGAAGAGTACGGAATATCACTGAACCCTAAGAAGTGCATATTTGGGATGACAACAGGAAAGTTACTAGGCCACCTGATCACAGAAGATGGAATTATCATTGATCCTGACAGGGTGGAGTCTATTATGAAGTTACAACTTCTAGGAAGCAAAAGAGAACTTAAATCTTACTTTGGTAAGATAAACTTTGTGAGGAAGTTCATCACCGGCTTTGCTGAGATTGTCAGACCACTAAATGCCATGTTGAAAAAAGATGCACAAATCGAGTGGACACCAGAGGCCAAAGCTGCATTTGAAGATATAAAGAAAGCCATATCTGATGCTCATGTCCTTATCAGTCCAGATTACACAAAGGATTTCTACATCTATTCATTTGCTTTAGAACATACCTCTGCAGCAGTGCTTACTCAGAGAAATGAAGAGAAAGAAGAGAAACCAATTGCTTTCATGAGCTGTCCTTTCAGGGATGCTGAATTAAGATATGTAGATGTTGAGAGACAGGCACTTGCATTGGTCAGAGCACTAAAGAAATTCAGACACTACATACTGAGAAGCAAAGTAATTGCCATAGTACTAGATGCAACAGTGAAGATGCTGCTGATGCAAAGTGAGCCTGGTGAGAAAAGAGCCAAATGGATTACTGTATTACAAGAGTATGACATGGAAATTATACCAATGAAGCTGGTAAGAGGACAAGCTCTAAGTCAAATGATATCTGAAATTGACCCAAACATCACCAGTCAGTAGTACGTTATTAATGAAAAGAATAATAGAGAATGGTATGCAGATATCAGGCACATCCTGATCACTGGAAGATGTCCATCAAGAATGCAAGCTTCATAGAGAAGAGCCTTGAAAATAAGATCCCAAAAGTACATGATGAAGGGAGGAACCCTATTCAAGAAGAATTATGAAGGAATATACTTGAGGTGCTTAGAAAAGCCCGAAGCAAATAAGGTCCTGTCAGAGTTATATGACAAGTTCAGAACGGCACATGGATTAGCCTTAGCCACAACACATGCCATCCTCAGATCAGGATATTACTGGCCTACAATTTTTAAATATACAGCTGATCATGTTAAATGTTGTCATGTATGTCAAGTTGCCGCCAATAGAGAGAAGTACGCTACACAGCCCTTGCAGCTAGTGATGGAAGAACGCCCATTTGCACAATGGGGCATGGAGTTTATAGGACCAATCAACCCCCCATCCTCCTCAAGCCATAGGTATGTCCTAACAATTACTGACTATTGTACCAGATGGACTGAGGCTGTCAGCAGCAAGACTTGTACTGCAGATGATGTCATTAAATTTCTGGAGAGTAACATTGTTACCAGGTATGGAATTCCTTATGCTTTGGTAAGTGATAATGGTTTTGCCTTCACTTCAACTAAATTGTCAAGTTGGGCTTTTGATCATGGGATTATACTTAAGTTTTCATCCAACTATTACCCCCAAGGGAATGGTTTAGCAGAATCCACCAACAAGAATTTACTGAATATCATAAGAAAACCGATAGAGAAGAACCCTAGAGAATGGAATTCATTTTTGAAATATGCCTTATGGGTAGACAGAACTAGAATGAAAACTGCATTAGGAAACTCACCTTTCCAATTGGTATATGGGGTGGATCATATCCTCCCTGTAAACTTGAAGATTCCTACTTTGCAGTTTGCCCAAGAATACCTAGGCATTGATAATAGGCAAGAAGTCAGGTTGCTTCAATTGATGCACCTGGAAGAAAAAAGGAGTCAAGCAATTAACCAATTTGCAAAACATCAGGCTATTGTCAAATGCTGGTTTGACAAGAGAGCTAGAGTTAAAGCTTTCAGGATATCCAATTTAGTCCTGATGTGGGATAAAGCCCATGAAAGGAAAGGTGACCATGGTAAGTTTGATAGATTATGGATAGGTCCCTTTCAAATTTCTGAGATATTAGGAGACAACACTTATAGGCTTAAGAACCTGATAGGTGACGATGTCCCATTGCCAGTCAATGGACAGTTCCTCAAGCATTATTTTCAGGCCTGAGTGACTCCATGACAGTCATGTGTATCATATTGTACATTTGTATAGTTGTTTGTACAGTGTTCTTTTGTCCTGTTTTGTTTGTTTGTTGAGTTTTGTTTTGGTTAGTCAAGATGATGCAAATCATCACCCCAGAAAATGACTAAATTGTTAGGATTCAAGTGATGAGATCAAATTTAGATATAGGTTATGATCCATCCTAAGAAGTAATCATGATCAGGTTTGTAATATCTTTTCATCAGGGCGTCTTTTCTTGGTCAAAGTGAATCAATCATAATGAAACACCTAATAGCCTTGGGTCTGTTGAACACACAAGTATAGGTGTTAAGTGAAAAATCTAAAGGGACTCCCTTGCTACCAATACAATCTCCAACCTAAAGCTGCAAGTGACTATACTTGGTACAAATGAGCTGACATGATGATATCAGAAAAGAAAAAATATATAAATAATACTATTAGGCCATCTAAGTAACTCTACCAGGGCTATAGACACCTGCTGGCAGTGGGGCTCTACTTAGGGAGATTGTATAGATAACCTTGCCGGGGCTATGAACGCCTACTGGCAGCAAGGCTCTATCTAGGTCAGCTATGAGGGATGATCTCCAGCTATGTAGTTTAACACCAATTACTCATGTTTTCAACCTACTTTCAAGATGAGGATAATTAATCATATGCACATACATGATCCTTTGTTAGCATTGTTACAATGATGAAATTTTATCATTCAAAAGATCATGATGATTATGCTTAGACAGAATTAAAATACTATAGATGAATGTGATCACATCACTTGAATCATTGGAATTTGTTTGTTTTCTTTGGTGGCAAGTTGTTGTGTGGTTACACAACACGCCCCATTTTGACTCGACAAAACAGGGACCCAACTTTTTGGCTTGGCTCGTGTTGTCTGCTTTCTGGCAGTTTGGTAAAAGTAGGTCATGTGCATCATCATGCTAGAGTCAGGGTGAGGTAAGTCATCATTATGAGGTTAGTTTATCAAAATTCATATTTCATTTCTATGACCTCATATTTAAAAAGAGCGTTAAATTCCATGCAGGTTTGCATTTTACATCACCCTAATATTCATCATGATGTGAGAGTTATGAACAGTCAAAGTTTTGGTCAAACCTGATATTCGCAATGGGAGGATCATATTTTATAACCTCAGTCATGTTATTGAAGATCATCTGATCTTGGTACATCACCCAATAAGTCATGCGGTCCAAATATCCAAACGTCAACTTTAAGTGGTAGTAAATCTTCCCCGTCAAACAGTCTTATATATCACGAGCGTCATATTTCTGAATGTAACACGATATTTCTTAATATCCTCCTACCACGAAATATCACTCTAAGCCAATATCCTGATGATGTCATCTAACCCCGATAAACGAAGAAACAAACATGATGATGACATCATCATCATATTTACCTCTCGGCAGGATATTTTCTAAACATGATCATGTTCGCATAACATGACGATGACGTCATGATGCCTTTCCGATATAATAAACGAATATCTAGATGATGTCACCCCGATATCCTGAGAGTTAGAAAAGAATGACTTCGGTCATCATCATCATCCAAAAGCACAACCTGATATTTTCAAATATCCTCCCGATGTTTAAAGCACAGCCTAATGGCGCGAACATCACCCGATATTTAAACATAACCTAACGTTTTCAAATATCATCCTACTGTTTAAATATCACCCCGCTCCTACTACCGCCATTAGCATTGACTGCACGCAGACATGGTAGGTGGTTCCCGTCGATCAGTAAACCCGATGGAACACCTGGCAAAATCCTGACTTGCCGTGCGGAAAATCAATGAATAAAATCTAATCTGTCAAGATTTACCCTAAATTTACCCTAATTACAAGGTTAAAAGGTCAAACTAATGCCATTTTCACATTTACCTTGCGAAGAAATTATTTTTACAGAGGACAGGTTCCATATCCTCCTACAGGTGATATTACGACGAGTGAAGTTTGCAGGTAGCTGAAGGTGCGTGATCATCAGCAAGAATTGAGAACACTTTCAGAATTCTATTGGTATAAAAAAGAAATCAGCATAACCAGGTAAGTAAATGAAACCCTCATCATGTTGTTTTTGTAACAGTCAGGTATGATGTTATAGGTCTAGTTTATGCACCACCCATGATGGGTGTATGTTGAACAAATGTGATATGCATGATGAATATTAAAGATAAATTGTTATAGGCATGCATGTATATACCCATTGTAAGATGGGATTTTGTTAATTGCAGGTACCCATGGCTAACAAGAGGTTTGTCAAGTGTCAAGCAGAATTCAATAAGCCCATGTTCTCGTCTCAGAGGGGTGTCCTGTTCAAATATGGCGCCATTAAAGATACCCATCAGGGGGATACTAATATGGAGGCCTGGTCAGCTAAACTGAATGACGAGAAAAATAGAAGTCTTGTGCTGGATGCAATTTTCGTATTCGGGATGTGGAATGCCGCTAGTTTCCAGTACTCCATGGAGTCTCTGGAGCTGGTCATCGAGTGTGCTAAAAATTATAATCCAGAGACTAGGCAGGTAATGAAGCATGGGAGGGTATATGCAGACCTGTCCATCAAAGGTCTTTCCAGAACATTTGGACTGCCATTGGGCAAGAAGGTCAAGAGTGTAGACCTAAAGAAATCAGAGAAAGAATATAAGAATAACAAAAAACAAGCCAGGAAGAACATGTACCACTGGAGGGCTAAGAACATCACATATCCGGTAGCTGCCAAACTTCCTGTGCACTTGTTCAAGTATGATTTTAGTGAAGAATACCAGTACATGATGGCACTACTAAGCAGAGCCACAGGCCAGCCTGATGCTAGTAGCTTTAAGGATTGGATGTATGGTATAATAATGGTGTGCATATACTCTGACATCAAGCCATTATGGGGCCAATTAATAGGTGATGCTCTACATGAGCAGCTGATGAACCTAGGAGGTTCAAATTGTGCTTTCTATATGACATCCTATATTGTCTATTCCTATGCATACCAAGGCACATTTGATGCACTAGTTACCGATGGAAAGCTTACAGGTACAAATGTTGTGCATATCTGGGATCATCATCCCCAACTGCAAAGAGTTAATTACCTCCAAGACTACAAACTGGTCAATGATGCATTCTCTATGCATCTAGTGAGGACCATGGAGGAGGACAAAACAAAGAGATTGAGCATGGAGGCTCAAGAAATTATCTACAGGCATGGAGCCTGGTACATATAGTTTGCCACCTTCTCTTACATAAGGATTGAGGGTTTTGAAGGACCTCCCCTCATGCTGCTAAGGTATCCTACGGATGCAGTGGTGCTAATGGAGTTCATCAGGTAGGGCTCCACAATGATAAAGGCATACAAAGATGCTAAGAAGCTACCACCAATTTTGTTTCCAGTCACCATTGGCTGGTATATGTGCCCAGATTTAGAGCACATAAAGAAGGTGATGATCACCTTGAATAAGATGAATCTGCAGCCTTTTCTGCTGACCAGACCATATGATCCTTACGGCAGGATGCAGAAAATAGTAGGAAAGCCTATTCATCAGAGGCACCTAGAAGATTTCTGGGCTGACTCTGAGGATGAGGCAGAAACAAGAAGAAGGAGATATCAAAGGTTAACTCCGAATCAAATCAGAACCTTTGATTGCATCCCCATCCCCCAACAATTGAAGAAAGATGATGGCAGATAATTGCAGATGAGTATGAGCAGAAGAAGATATATAAGGACACCATCTCTGCACCTGACCTCACTATACAAGAGGACATATCCTTGGACCCCTTCATCACCAGGACTATGCAACTAACCCAAGCTTGGGTTGATGAGCAGATAGAGGCATTGAAGAAGAAGGTGTTGCCATTACGGTGGACAACAAGAAGAAGGGGCAGGATATTCCTGGGGATGAGTTTGATGACTTCCTGAATGAAAAGAGGAAGACTAAGGGAGATAGACTCCCTCCAGCACAACAACAAAGCAAAAGACCCCCAAGGGGCAAGAAGGTAGATAAAGAACCCAAAGGGGTTATTATTGAAATGGCAGTATTTGTAGCTGAGGAGGCAGTAGCATCAGGATCTGGATCAGACTCAGCATCCCCTCCAAGGACAAGGAAAGAAAAGTCCAAGAAGAGTAAGACAACAGAGGCTGGAATCACTGGGACCCTAGAAGAGGGTCAATCCTCAAGAAAACATGATAAAGAGGATATCCTCATGGAGGAAGAGCCTAAAGAAGAAGAGGCTCCATTGATAATAAAGAGGAAAAGAAGAGCTCCATAGGTTGTGGTGTCTACCCCACCAAAGAAACAAAGAACCTCTATGAGAGGTGAAATAAGACAACCCCCAACATTGTTACAAGGGGCAGGTAGTGAAGTGCCTTAGGAACTTCAACATGATGTTCCACTTCCTACCATTGTCAAGTTCAAAACTGAACTTGCAAAGGAACAGATGAAAGGAACTTCTTAGGCACAAGCAGAACACATCTCGCTTGACGAGACAATAAATTTGTCTAATGATGAAGTTGTACAGGAAGTGACTGCACAAAAGATGGAAACACTTGCTACTGGTACAAGCATGACCCCTCACAAGCCTCCACCAGTTCAAACTATACTGGAGGAGATGAAGCAAGTGGAGGCAGAACAAGAAAAGAGCCCAAAGCAGATAGCTCAGGAAATAGGGCTAGAAACATTAATCACGCAGGTGACAAGTCCTGCAGTGGTAGACCTGACAAAGAAAAAGGATGCAAGTCCTGAACATCCAGCAGGATCACCCGATAAAGGGCAATATACAGAGGGAGTGAAGATGGCAGAACCAGAAGGCCATACTTCAGAACTGGGCCGACAAAGTCCACAGGACACATCAGTGGAGCCTGCCATAATAGAAGTCCAAGAGAAGGTAGCTGATGAGGAGAAATAATAGAAGATCTTGCCGCCAAGCCTCAGGAGGTTGATAATGTAGGCGCAGAACAAATAATGGCTTCAGAACAAATGCCAATGCCTCAAGCAGATTCCACAGTATCCAGTACGGTGGACATGCAACAAGAAATAGAAAAGCCAAAGGAGGATGATGAACCTCAACAAGGGGAAGAGTTGAAAATAGATGAAGTAATGACGGAGAAGGATCATGATCATCATGATCAACATATAGATGCACCACAAGATCCCCCACACCAAGAAGATGCTCCTCCGGAGAAAGAAATCCCTCAACAGGAGGATGTGCCATAGGATCAACAACAAAGTGAGCATCAAGAAGAAGAAATGAGAAAATCACCATCTCCACCACATCTGTTGACAGAAACAGGAGACACAGGTGAACATCATGATGATGTCAAAAAACATGATCAGGTACCTCCGTGGTTGGAGAAAGAGGTAAATATAGAAGAAGATTTTGAAATCCAAGAATTTGATGTGTCCACCTTGTTCTCCGGGGATATAATGAAGCCTAAGAGGAAGGCCAGAATGACTTCGGCCATCAAAAGAGATCCAACGACTGGAAGAAGGACTGCACAGATTGTTGTACCTACTGTGGAGAAAGAAAAAAGTAAAATCACCTTAGATGAATTTCAAATTAGCACAGTGGATCTCGGTTTTGCCAATGAAGACCAAGAGGGTCAGGAGGGCAAAGATATTATTGATTCTTTGATTCAAAAGGTAAAAAGAGAGAAAGAGAAAAATAAGCAACACAAGGAGCACATTGCTCAGTTGCATGCCTACATAAGGAGGCTGATTAATCCCGAAGAAACTTCAACCGAACATGCAGTCCCATTGACTGCTATTTCTCAAGAGGAAGTAAATAAACTAGACCTCATGAAGCATGAGGCATCTGTATTAAGGAAATAGATGTCATCCACATTGGATGAGGCTGAAGAAATGGTAAAGACCTCTTTAAAGAGGTGGAGCATTCTTAGTGACTCCAGGACCAAAGTAGACAAATTGCAAATGCAGACAGGAAAAAGGTCTTATAAATTGGAAAAAGTCCCAGGCATCCTGGGAGAAATAAAGAGGATAAATCCTCAGCTGCTTATTAATAAATAGGTATTGAACAGTAATACCACCTTGATAATTGATATCTGGTACAAGGACATTCAATTTGAATGTGGAGTGCTCAGAAGATGCAATAATAGGCTGAGAGATATCAGCATGAAGTTGCGCGATTTAATGGCTGTTGAGGTAGAAATATTAGAAACATTAGAAGGAAAAATGGAAGGGAAAATAGAAAATCAAGATGAGGAATGTGCCATCAAGGCTTTACATGACAACTTCCAATTAGTAGCAGATGATCCACTTGTCCACTTGACAGAAGAAGTTATAGATAAAATAATGAGGATCAAGGTCAAGATGGAGAAATACAATGGGACACTGCAGGACAGGAAAGACAAACTAGATAGCAGTAGAAATAAGTATGAGGCACACAAGCACGCCATCATCAAAGCAAAGACTCAAGATGGTAGAGGAATAGATCAAGTTGTGCAGTCATATGAGCAGGTCCGGAGCAGCATGCAGCCCCATATGCGGCGTCGTCATCATTAGGATAGTGAAAGTTCGGGAAGTGATGCACATGATGAT
The DNA here is from genome assembly GCA_027924645.1 of Cunninghamia lanceolata. NCBI lineage: Eukaryota > Viridiplantae > Streptophyta > Pinopsida > Cupressales > Cupressaceae > Cunninghamia > Cunninghamia lanceolata. The sequence goes on along the minus strand of BSBN01000201.1, from coordinate 844,655 downwards.
GATCCACATGAATTAGATGGGGAGCATGATGAAGACACATCATAAAGGGAGATATAAGCGTAAGTAATCTAGATAGTTGCCAGCTGGCAACTTGTGCCATTTTGTAAAGATTGACAAGGTCAAGGAGAATGATGACCGTAGATGTGCATTGGTAAATCAAGATTGTGGATCTTTTTGTAATGGATTCCTCACCTTGTTCTATAAAAGGGGATGGAATGCCTTGTTGTAAACATTGGAAACTTAATTGAAATTCATCTGCTGAATCATTCAGAGCTCATTTCAAAGTTTTTGTAAACATCTATATTTTTGCATGCTTAATGAATGAGAAGACTGTGTTGATTACAATTCATAGTAAATCTTGAGTAATCAATGTATGAATTCTGAACATATGTGGTGATTTGCTGTGTCCCTTGGAGTGCATGTTTTCTTACATGTGTTGTCTTCATACAAATTCCTTTGAAGTTAGCATCAACTGTATCTAGCTGTGGAATGTCCTGGTGAAAATATGGTTTGGTTTTCTTCTCTTCATGACAGTATCTAATATACATGTGTCCCAAAAGCTAAAGGTTTAACTTTAATTTGAAGCATTTCTTTTTCTTTTAAATTTCAGATCATTTCATCCTCATAATTGCAAATAATTGATGATCTTAAGCAAATAACACAAATATGTGGACATCTCGTAGATAATTGCAAATATTTAGCATATTTGAATACAGAACATGCATAATTAATAAAATCATGCAAAGATTGAAGTATTTCTGCATCATTTCACCAAACAACTATATAATATGACTTCTCTGTAAAGAATTTCTACAGGAGTGTCATGATGATGTCAAACTTTCACGTAAGGCCCCAAAATGGAAACAGCAACTCACATTAACCTCTGAGTAACGTCAGACGATTAAGACCTAATCACCGGAGACTTGGGATCATGAATTCCTTGAATTCATTGTATCTTTCAAGATGAATAAAGGTTAATGTGTACTTTTATTCTATGCTTGTTTATGACTAACATCATAACCAACACAGTTCCAAACCAACTGTAGTAATTCCTTCAATATAGGTTATTTACTGCCATACTTGCTATGTTTTGTTTGTTCTTTTGTCTATGGACTTTAATATTCATTGGCAACCTTAATCTAGAGTCATCTTAGCGGTCCTGAATGCTGTAACAAGCGGTATTATTTGATGATGTTCTATTTCTACCAGTGAACCCTCTTTATCTCCACCATAGTCTATCTCTATTTTTTATCTTTGTCAGTTTCATCAAACAGTTAGGATAGAAATTGAAGTTTTTATCATAGAATATATCGATCTTCGTTGACTGTTGATCTCTTAGCTTTTACCTTATAGACTTTCTTTAGAGTCTCTTCTTTTATTTTGACATCTTTGTGATATGTTTATAGCGTTGCCCTAATCGGTCGTTCCTCTTGTTTCAAAGGTTGTTTCATAGATCTCATTATTACCCTTCTAACTATTCAATATACTTAAGTTCTGTCATATGTCTTAAAGGACCAAAACTACATGAATATAGGAAAGAAAGAACTGATAGATATTAACCTATGAAATTAGATATTTTTATTTATAGATACATAGGTTACATTACAGTTAAAACTATAACAAAAATTAGGAATTCAAACTTGGCTAGATACTAGAATTACGTCCCCTTTTGTGTATATAATTTGGTACAAACAAGATTATAATTAAAAATTAAGGGATTGAGATATTCTTAAAAACTTCTTTTACTCTACTATCATAGATAAGTATATAGAATGGAATTATGACCATAAAGCAAGACACATTGCCTTATTTTACCAATGCATTAATTGAGAAATAAGCTCATTTCTTTAGATGATAAACCTTGTCGATATTGTTAAACTAGATCAAACTTGTAATGTATTGTGAATAATCTCTTACAAAAATGCTTGCAATATGTTGTTTGCTAATGAAATAGAAGTAGTATAGATTATGTTGAAATCTTTATGAACTCCTTCCAGGATAGGATGTCGAGTGTGGATTCATAGAGATGGTAGACTTCTTTTTCAAATTTTACTAGTTATTTTATTTATTGCTTTGGCCAAAGCTAGATGTACTATTGAAATAAATGGAAAATAAAAGCCTAATTGTATTATATTTATTTATCTCTGCCACATCCTGCATGCATGAAATATGTCATTTCTAGTTAGAGTGCATATAGGCATCAGGCTTGCATCAAGAGTTCCCTCTTGCCCATTCATTCCATGTTGCTAGTCTTCTCGCGCAGGGTATGGGATTCTTCAAGTAGGAAGAAACTCGGGGAAGTTTAGTGCTTCGTGGTTGGGTACAAAAGCACCTTAACCATGCTCTTGGTCTTCGTCTTGCAGAAGACTAGTGGGTCATGGTAGCTAAAGGTAAATATTATTTGGTTATATATGCTGAATTGATCATTGTGTGGCTTGATTATTCCAAAAATGTAATTTTATACTTTGATTGTTGTAATTTTGATGTATCATTATTGTACATGGAACAATTGTAAAGATGTAATGTTACTTCTCTTATTGTGCTTGTAATTGCACTTTTCTAATTATGTAAAACTTGCATAATGTTACACATTATGAATATTCCAATTAATGAAAAGATCTACTTTCTATATTATGGATTAATTGCTTTTTGTTGGTTATTTTTAGTAAGTGATATTTTCAGAGTTTACATTATGACATGAAAATGGGACTCTAGCACTAAACAGGGACTCCAGTACTTTGCACTAGTGTCCTATCTAGTTGTTAGTGTTCTCCCTAGGTGTTAGGGTCCTTCCTAGGTGCTAGAGTCCTAAAAAATGCATTGTCATCTTGAAAAGTGTCTGAATAAAAAAAAATTCCAAAACTCTAACTCAAGACCTAAATGTAAGATTCATCAAGGACTCTCCAATCACTAACACCACTCTAAGACCTCCTACAAGGCTTTGAAATGGAAAATAAGAGCCAGAAGGCCTCACAAGATCGACAAAACATGTGCTTGTTGAAAGAACTATCCAAAAAGGAAGGAGATCAACCAAGGCACCAAATACAAGCACCAAGAAAGGTCAATGCATACCACAACAAAGCATAAGTGGAATATTTCACTAATTTTGTTACAAAGACACCATGATAACCACATGAGAGGATGGAGCTTCCTCCACAACGATGGTCGAATACCATTCCACGACCTCACTCTCTCGCACACACATGGAGTAGGATAAAGGAAACAACCACCTCAAGTCCATTCCATGATGACCCAAGACACACACAAAAATAACCCAGATCTCCCAATGCTACAACATAGAATTTGATACTAGATGTAAAGCCCTAGCTTTTACACTAGGACATTAGCAGACAAAAACAAGATGAACAATTTTTTACGATGCAATTACAACACTCTCATGTCACAATTGCACACTCAAGAATGAAAAGCATCAATGTGCCACACAAAGGCACAAGAGAGAATGTGGAACAAGACACACTTCTCTCCAAAAGACAAGAACAACCAACATCAAAAAATGGCCCACAAGTGAAGCAATGTCGACAAATGGTTAACAAGACAAAGGGAGGATCAATCATGATACCTCACAAGGACGAAATGTCCAATAAGGATCCAAAAAAAAACCCATCTATTCACTAATAATTAATCAACATGCTAACCAACCCAAAATTATAGAAAATATACATTTTCCAACATATACAACATACATGCCAAATATGAGAAAAACCATACGAAATTCCATGCTCATTCAACACCAATGTCGATACAAGCCAAATAAAAATATGGGAATATCAACCATAATGTGGTAACAATACATCCCAACTCATACTCATATCATAGAGAAAAAACATCATATATAAAAGAAGGCTCCAACATGCCAATTTAACCATTTTCAACAATAAGACAACTTTCTCAACATGAAAATTTCCATCCAAAACAAGATTTGTTTTCCAACAAAATGATCATATAAAATAATAAAATGGTAGAGGCTACTTCCCAAACATGGAAGGATCACACTTCAATAATAAAATGATACAAAGAAAAAATATACATCAATAATAAGTCACCTCCAAGGTGTTGCAATAATCATGAATACAACATGAGATCTCAATATAAAATAAAGCACAAGGAACTCTTCCAAATCCTAAGAGATCTTCCTATAGAACCAATGGGGAAATATTACCCACCACCCTACTATATTACCATCGTCAAGTGCAATAGATGTGTATGCACTTGTAGGTAACCCTTGAGCTACGAAGAAGAAAATCATGTCAACATTGCTATCCAAGTGAAAAATCTCACACATCCAAGGAATACATGGACAAACTCATGCCAATCAAACATAAAACAATATATGAAAAATGTGACAACTCAAAATACACTAGTATATAAGGCAACATATGGTACACACGCCAATCAATGCACACAAAACACATGTGCCACAATTGCCAAGAAAATGTATACAAAATAAGAATGTCTCACACAAGCCAAAAAGCATAACATAATTCCATCATAATAACCAAGCATAAAGGATTCTCACACCTTAAATTCATGTCAAACAAGGCATAAAACAACATCATCACACATACATATACGAGAACACTATAAATAGGAAAACAAAACTAGATCTTGGATAGAATTCCCATTTTTCATAGGTATCTATTTCACATGGTTTAACTCAACACAAATTTAGATACTCACAACCCAATTGATAAGGACTTAGAGAGGGTAACTAATACATTAGGGTGGGATTCCCCTTGGCTCTCCATAACCAATATAGAAAGCATAAAAGACCACAAAGGTCTCAAGTAAACACTCACCTAGTGAATGCTTTTCAGAGGTAATGGGGATCAATTGCAAGGCATGCATACTTACCATATGTAAGGGGATCTTCTTGCAAGACATGCACATGCTTACCCTGGGTAAAGGGATCAATTGCAAGATTCACAAACTTACCTCAAGTAGTGGGGATCCTCCTACAAGATACTCAATCACACAAGTGATAAACAAGCACACCCTAGAAGACACATTCATGGGTCTATCACAAGGGGATCTAGAATCACAAATTGATTCAGATAAGGTTTTCATGAGTTTTGACAACACAAGGACAAAGTGAGATGGCTAAGCATCCCATGTCAAAACTATCCACATTTCACTCATGGTCAAACACCTATAATTTTCTTGCACACTCAATTCAAATGTTACACACATATGCCCAATATGTAATCATAGTTGAAGTAAATGATGAAATTGCACGGTTAAATCATAACTATTTAATAGGAATATCTCAATTAAATCATCCATCTAAGCACTATGATTGAAGTGCAATTACTGATATACAACATAACATTGAAGGAACTAGGTCTACCCACCCAATATATCATTTAAATGAAAATAGTGAAACTGAAGCAATTTAATAATCAAGCATACAAAGACACAACATATGTATCCCATAATGCATAGTCAGAAATCTAATTACATAACATAACCTCATAGGAAACACCTCAATGTCATTACAAAATATCCCACAAAGCATCCAAACTACACCATTAGAACACCTTGATGGAAAACAACCTGATTGGTGTAATGACTCATAATCACAAGAATCACACAAGACACTACAAAAACACTCAATACAACATATCTCATAAATATCCAATAACATGATCAACACAAAATTAATCATCTATAACACAAGATGACAAGGATCAACATAGGTGGGTATTACAATGCATGAGGAAAGCATACATGATAGGTCTTAACTCTTAATAAGAGTTAATTAACAACATAAAATAATGATTTTGCTCCAGAATAATAGCAATGTTCAAAGCATAACATATATTTTATAAACATTGACATCATACATTAAATACAAGAAGCATATTAAAGCAGCAATTCAACTTCTAACATAATTTCAACTACACAACATTACTTCTAGTTTCATTTTAACTTTTTAAATAATTTAGACCTATTCATCTTATAATCAAGATTTTCCAAACATGTTGAATCCCTTATATAATGACATACATGTATTACCATGAAATGAATCTCATCCCAACATGGATGAGACAAAGTCCTAAATGTAGGATCCAATAACATTGAATTCAAAAGACCAAGATTCATCATCACTAAGATCAACTACAAATTGCTTCTCTTTACAAGGCTAACAAGCCTACTCTAACATGCTATTAAAAACATGATTTAGAGCCTAACTTTTGATGCATCATAATTAAGAAAGGAAATAATACAATAATGAATATCATTTCATTTTGATAGCACAATTCAATTCTTAATTAACCTAATTATTCTTTTTAAATGAGATCAAATTCAACTATTCAATGCATGAGAACAAGTTTATCAATTGTGCTACAATGACATATCAAATTGATCATAACTTTGTGGAAATAATAGTTGCATGAGCAGTAGCCACACCATAAAATTTAAATTAACATCTACAACACATCCATGTGAAGTAAAATTCACTTAAGAACTTTTTCCAAATGCACATGAATAGTAACATCTATGATGCTCAAATAGAATTCCTTGCCTACACATGCACTTCTACCAAAATATAAAACACAATAATTATTAGAATTACAATCCAACATCTGAAGAATACAAGGATGAGTACATTATGGGATCAATTATACAATATTAATTACAATGATCTAACATGATTATGACCTTTACATAACTCAAGGCATAAATGTAAACTAACAAAGTATTAAAATGAGAACTCTTCAAGTTCTGAAGATATCTGAACAAGAAGTGGACCAATGGGGAATGTTACCCACCTCTCAACTATATTACCATCATCAAGTGTAATATATGCATATGCCACTCTAGGTAACCCCCCAAGCTATGGAGAGAGAAGCTCATAGATACACTTATACCTCAACCAAACTCACACAACTAGGGTCTCAAGAAAGACACCAAAAATCCACACCATGGGTGTATATGGGTTTTATAGACTATCCAATACATAACACCACGAGAAAATAATTCAATATAATTCAATGCACAACCACACTTGAATACATGCACATCAAAGGTCCAATGTATAATTCAAGGACAACAAATACATTAGTAATTCAATGCACAACCACACTTGGATACACACACATTAAGGGTCCAATTCTTTTAAATCACCACCTAGGTACTCACAACCCCACCAGAAGTAGGATAAATGAATAGGCTAAAACATGGATTAACAATACCTTTAATTTACCTTTAACCTTATCCTTTATAATTCATCAACAATAATCATTTATTAAACCACTCCATAGCCATGTTACAACTTATCCATTAACCTGTGCTAAAGTAATCATTTACACCAAATGACCATAGCCTAGAAAAACAAGCATGACATAATCACATAAATAATCATACACATTGCTAACATAATCAAGTAATGATACAGAAGGGTTATGGATATCAACAACTAATAACACACAAGAGAATGGTGATAACCACCAATATTATGCACTAAGTGTGATGATTTAACAACACTCATGAAAAGGGAATCTTATAACATAATTAGGTACAATGACCAAATGAACAATAGGAGAAGACTACTAGATAAGGACATAGAGTGACATCACAATGGGTTCCAAATCTGCATGGATGTGGAGTTTAAGTACAACAACACACAAGGGGTTCTCAACAATAATCATACAAATAGTTTTATCTTATTAACGTTAATCCTCTTTCATTCCCTTCACATGAGCATAGCCTAGTTTTGAGTGGTTAAAAGGTTCCACTCTATTGTTAACTCTAGAGTTTGAACAATCCTAGCTCAAAATTGTTTGAAATGACCCAAAAGGTTATGGCATCGAATATGAGGCCAAAAAACATGACACCCACATCTAAAAGGTAGGAAATTTTACTTTCTTTAAAATCCAACATTCACATTTTTCCAATTTCAAGAACTATAAAAAATTCTCAATCACCATTAATGGAAGCTTCAATCTTTTTCCTTATTCATTAGATTTTTACGATAAAATAAAAGTTAATAATTTCAAAATCAAGTTATACCCTCTTCCTGTAAATATTCTAGGGATCACACTCTTTCAATCGTGCATAATTTTTGTGAGAATGAAGGGTGCTTGGGCCATTTTATGTTTTTTAAGAAAACTAGAAAAACACCCATCAATTTTCTAGCAAACCCTTTTGTTCTAAATCCACCCAACACCATAATCATGCAATCACATAAATTTTTAGATAAAATTTTCTAGCCTAATGATTCCATTATGAATTTATCAAAAATGTTAGGAAAGGTCTTTCAACCTTGCTCCTAATGTTAAGAATACAAAAATACAATTTTCAAGCTATAAAATAGAAAATATCAATTTATGGGCTATAGAGGTCATTTTTGGATAAAATAAATATTCATTGTTGTTTGGCATTGGTTCCCTAATGGTTGGGACATGGACATTTTCAAGTTCTACAATTTAAAAAAACTAGACCCAATTGGTCTCTTAGATCAAAAGTTATGGCCTCCAAAAGTTGAGCCTCCCACATTGGAAATGTAAGAACATCTATGAGTTGTAAGAGGAAGTTACACTTGTTTATGGTACTATTAATACTTGTATTACTAATGAATTATCTTGAGTATTTGTTACAATTCTTATAAATAGACCATTTCCTTAAATCCTAACATTTAGATCATTTCCTAAATTCATCATTCAAAAATAACATTATAAATAGTTCAAATTTTTTATGTAGTTTTTAATGCCTCTTTACTTTATTGATTGAAGTTAAATAAAAGGAAATCGATGTATAAATATGTTTCAATTTGTTAAAGTGATTTTTAGAAAATGTAAATTATGTTAACAACAAGAAAAGTTAAGCTACAAAAATGAGTGGAAGCAGGAATGTTGGTAGCTCCTACATAGAGTAGGAAGAAAAGGGAGACAAGGACGATACTGAGGAAGTAGTTTCCTGGAGATGCATTCAAGTTTAGTCCCTATTCATTGCTGAGGACAAACAACTCATTGTCAAGGTGGAGGCCTACCAGATTGTTCGTGGGAGCTCTATGTTTTAGGGTCCTCTATTGGGAAAGGATGCAGTTACGATCCCTATGGAGGATGGTATCCCTTTAGGCCTTAGTGGCTTCTTGGGACTGGGGCTACGCAAAGGTATCCTATGTGTAACAAAACATACAAAGTCATGTTTCAAGATGTCAACCTAGGAGAGTGCGTACTTGGTGTCAGCTGCGACTGATAAGGTGATGTGAAACAAGGGAGTGATAGCCTCCTCTCTCACCTATGCTGGAGAATAGGTAGGCGATGGTAGTGGGGTTTTAGGGTTAGGGTTTCTAGAAATTCTCTAGTGCCAAAATATCCAAGATTTGGACATGGCTAGGTCAATCTCTACCCTCACTTTGGGTGAGATTTTGGGTGGTATGATTCAGGTCCCTAATACTACTATAGAGTGTTAGAACACACAGATATACTTATAGGTGGTGAATCAATATATACCACTTTTTAAATCAATTCTATAGCAACAACAGGATCTTTACTACATCAATCAGACTATGTAAGAACTATGCAAACATAAACACATTCACACATCCACACAAGAGACCATAACACTAGATTTTATGTGGAAACCCAAGAAGGGAAAAACCTTGGTGAGTAAGCTACTTGTATCTACTATCCAAATCCATACTCACAAAAAATGAAACAATGAGTTACAATATTTTGTAGACTCCAACTCACGGGAGTTTCAACGTAAGAAGGAGAACAATCCTTTTACAAATTTGTAGGCACCAACCTATAAGAGATTTCAATCTCCTTACTTAAATGAGAACCAACCCAACAATGAAGCACCAACTTCAACCTCTAAGCAGAAACCCAACAATGAAGCTCCAACTTCATCTTCTGAGCATCAACCCAACAATAGGATCCAACCTATTGGAGGCTCCAAACCCCACACAAACTGAGCTCCAACCCAACAAACTAAAATAGAGTCAATCAAAACATTCACCACCTACTGTGTGAATTCAGGATCATCTTCAGTTCATGCCCTTCGCACACTTCACAAATTTATATTTGCATGTTTGCTTGATGTTCACATATATTTTGCATGTATCCAGGCACTCGCATATGTATTCAAATTTTTCGCTTCAATGCACACGTACACCACGCCTCCTCAAGTGCACAAACTGATCTCCCTTTTATATCAACCTATACAAAATAAATCTTCATTATCAATTGCACTAGAAAACATTCTCCAAGGTCAGCCTTTTATTTTTAATTCCAACGTGTACAATTCCAAGGGGTGGCCCATCCTGTAAATTCGACACTTTGAAACTGGGCCCAAATTACATAAACTTAGGTTTGGCCAATCCACATTATAGGTATGGACCCAAAACTAAAAATCATGCACGCTATTGCAATGGCCCCAACATTTAAATCTTGATTTGTATTGTTGTTAACCCATCTCACCAAGTCAACCTCAAACTGTATATTTAAATCTTTAATTTAATATATAATGTCTTCATGTCATTACCTTTACTTATTTTACCTTCAGCACCTTTATCGGCAAAACAGGTGAGCCATGAACCCCCTTTCAAATAGCCTTTAACGGTAAAAGTACTTTTCCTCGAACCTTGGGCACAAAGGCCTTTATCATAAAAAGTTGCTTTCTGTGAACTTTAACTAAAACACCTTTATCAATGGCAAAAATCCATCTCCACAAACCTTGGGCACAAAGGCCTTTATCAGAAAAAGTTGCTTTTCACAAACCAACACCTAAAGACCTTTATCAGAAATAAATATTTTCTGTGGACTTAGAAACCTTCTCCATTCACTATTGGCAAATTTTCATTTTCATGAACCTTGGTCTCTCAATCCTTTCTCGGCTAGACAGTGAATCGGCGAACTTGAAAACCTGCGAACAAACAACTATTCCTTTGTTAAGTTCACGAACTTGGTATTTTGCCGACTTAACTTTACATTCTCCTTTATCGGCAAATCAGCAAATCGGCGAACTTCGAAACTTATGAACCAAACAACGTTCCCTTTGTTGAGTTCACAAACTTGATATTTTGCCAACTTAACTTCACATTCTCTTTTATCAGTAAATCAGAAAATCGACAAATCAGAAAATCAGAAAATCGGCGAACTTCGAAACTTGTGAACCAACTCTTTGCCAAAACTTTAACTTTTTCCTTTTTTCAATCCTTCATCGTAGAACTTCTCTGTCGTTGAACTTGTTGTTGGAGAAACCTATCGTCGGCAAACTTAAAAGTTTGCGAACCGAACAATTTACCGATCGAAGGCAGAAATCATTCATGCCTTAGAATTTTCTTTGTCAACTTTTCATTGGCCAAATGAATGTTAGGAAAACTAGCTATCGGTGAACCTGTGAGTTCGCGAACCGAGCAAATTGCTGACTAAAGGAAGAACTCATGCTTTAGAGACTTTTCTTCTTCTCCACCTTAGAAACTTTTTCTTCTTCTCTGCCTTAGAAACTTTTCTTCTTCTCCAATCTCCATTTCCCTTCCACATCAACTTCCTTTTGACATCAATAACAATATGTGCCTTTGACATCAATGACAACACTTCCAACATAGAGAAGGTTGTCTTCAAGAGGAGGTTTTCCCTAATTGGGAAAGTTATGGGTTTCAAACCCAATATTGATATTTTTAGATTGTGGACTAGAAAAAGTGGAAGCCCTGTGATTCTACATTGTGTAAGGAGAAACAAAGAGCTGTGATGAGGCATGCATCTGATAATGGGTATGATGGGTGTTTTTCTAACCCTATTGAGGGTTGGGTGACTAGGTGTATTCATGTCCCAACGACTATTTTAAAGTTGTCTAGGCTTCCTATGGTGGAGTTGTCATTCTAATGGGTAAGTCTCTTGGACCCAGATCTGATATTTTTTCAAATCCTAGGCTAGAAGGAAATGGGTTTCCTTGAAAGATGTGCAATGACCAAGGGGTTCTTCAAACCCTAGAGATTGTGTGGGCTATGGTCTTTTGGAAAAAAAGGGCTTTCAGTAAAATGGAAGCCAGGTTCTAACAAAAGGATTGATTTGAGAAAGAAGGAGATGACTTCTAAAGTTGGTGTTAGTGAATCGTCTCATTAACTATTGTTCCTAGTTGTAGTGTTGCTGATGTATTGTTGTTTGTATTAGGTTCTAGGCTCCTCTCAAAACCTGGTGTTGTGGGTTTGTTGTAGGTGTTCTATTTGTTGTTATTTGGCTATGATTATTTTGTTTGACAATGTTTGTTTGTAAAGGGTTTTAGGTCCCATCAAAACCTGTTTTACACCTAATAAAAAACAACAAGAAAAGTTAAGAGCATTAGTTGTGGTAATGAAATATATGTATTTTGGGTTGTTAAAATACATATAATGTTTTTTATTTGAATGTTTGGTCAATAATTTTGTATATAGTGTTTCTATTGTATACAAAATATTGCAATTATATATAAGCGAGAAGCATGCATATGAAATTTGTACATGACTTAATGTATTTATTATTTTGATTATGCCAAGAGGCATTCTACAATGGTTGTAAGGCATAGAGTCTCATGTGTAAAAAACACTAAAACTATAAAATTAAAAGTATTGCTAACATAATTAAATATAAAAATAAAATATATAAATATAAAACAAAATATATATATTTATTTTACTTTGTCAAAAATAAAAAAAAGCTTTGTCTTACCCCTGTTTCACCTTTACCACTTGTTGGGTTTACTACTAATGTCCCTATAGTGAAGCCTCTTGTTGAGAACCCCAAAGTGAAACCAAGGGTAAGAAGAGGTTGCCTCTACTACTAAGCACATTGAGAATACCAATTATAATTTGGATTTTTCCCAAACCATGAATACTATTGACCATGTGGCTCCTAGTATGAAGTAAACAAGGAATTTAGTCCTAGCATGCTCCTAGTCAAAATTTCCTAAGGAGAATATTAGTGAAAAGAAGAATTATACCTCCCATAACCATAAATAAATCCTACTTTCCCTTAAGGAGGATAAATTTGTGCATACTACTGGTTCTCCTTCCAAGGTTGAAGAGGTGAAACACAAAAATATCAAAAAAAAATATGATGTTAGTAAACTAGGCATAGATGCCAAATCTTTTGTTGATGAGCTTGACTAGACTGGTATGGATAGATGCCCTACCCCTAAAGAGTAGGAGGTTGAAAGGCCTAATAAGGGAACTATTCAAATTAATGAGCCTCGAAGTGGGAGAAGGTCTACTAGAATGCCTAGCATGGTTCAATTTAATGAGGCCAAAAGTGGGAGAAGATCTATGAGGATTGCAAGCAATTTGAGTCACTCCATGAAGAGAGATGATCTAGAAGAAGGAATTAAGAAAGTCTCTAAAGGGAAAGCTATGGAGGAAATCATTAAAGACTTTGATTGCGTCCCCTCTTACAACTGTAAAAGCACCGATTATGTGTTTACTGAGGAGGATGAGGAGGAGTATTCCCCCTTAAGGAGTCTAAAAATGATTTATACTAATCCCCTATCAAAGGTTATGAACATATTGAGGATCTTATGGTTGCCAAACAATCTAATTGTGATACCTATGATTCTAAATGGGCTACACTCCATGACAGGATGGATGCTTTTCAAAAAGATAAATAAGTTTGAGCAATCCATGGTCAAAATTGTTAATCTCAGTGATGACATGATGTATCACTTTTCTTCTAGTATTTTTATACTACTTGATCTAAGCTTAGGAAGAGAAAAAAGACCCATGAATGCACTACAAAGAATCCCAAGAAGAAGTAGAAACATGAAGAGAGGCATGTGGACTATGGTGGGAATATTCCTTTGGAGGAGAAGTTGATTAATCTTAGTAAGGAATGGAAGGACCTGATCACCCTTCATGGACATATTTAGTCTTTGTTTTGTTATTCTTAATGATATCCTTTAGCTATTTTTGTGCTACTTCTATGCAACTTTGGTCTATTTTGTCTAGTTGTTGTTTATAGGTGCTATTATGGTAGTTGTTTGTTCTCTCTTTTGATGTAAAGGGACTAGGACCCTTGTTTCCTGTTTAAATATATCATTATATATTTATATATAATAAACAAATTAATTTTTATTTAGTAGAAAAGTTATCTAGGCATTGGACTATAATATAAAGGAAAAAATATTAAAATATATAAATGCCTACTAAGTATATAATATTTATTACACTTTTCAAAGTAAAAACAAAGCAAAAGAATTATGAGTTACATATAAAAGCAAAATAGCTCAATTTGGAAACAACTATAGTGTTACTTGGGCTTTATATCAAACCCATACTTGATCCCTAATGGACTCACTCAAAACCATTCAACTTCACCAATAGACCAAGGGCCCATTAATTCTCTAAATATTTTTAGAAAGATCATCAATGTTTTAATAAATTATAATATTTTTGAACTTGTTTCTTTATTAAAAATAACCATAAAAACTTTCTTAAACTATCACACCCATAAAGTTTTTAAGAAATACCTAAAAGTGCTATTAAATGATTGAGAAACATAATATTTGTAGTTCTCTTAGTCAAATATTGTATATACTACCTTTATAAAAAAATAATATAAATATATAATATTTAGCCAACAAAATTATAAATATTTACTACCAATAATTTAATAATACTTTTAGTTAATATTACTAATTCACAATAATTTTAAACCTCCAGTGGATTATAATAGGTGCAGCACATAAGAGTCTCGATAGCCTGCAAATTGTTTTTAATTTGAGGCTTTCGATGCCCATAGATTTTCTTTGAAATATATTATATAGTGTAGGTGCTCTCTTAATTTTATGGAAATGTCATAAAAGAGAGTTAGTTACCTTAAGAGTGTGGCTTTAATTTCATGATTCATATATATTATTTTTCTTTATTATAAATTTTATACTATCCTTATCCTAACATTTAGGACATTCCCTAAATGATGCAATTGTTCATATTTTTTTATATAATTTGTAATACCTTTTTACTTGTTAAAGTGATTTTTTAGAAAATATAATTTACGTTAAAAACAAGAAAAGTTTAGAGCATCCGTTCTAACTTCTGGTGATGTAAGAGCATTGGTTGTGGTGATGTTATATATATATATATAAATATATATAGTTGTTAAAGTACATATAATGTTTTTTTATTTGAATGTTTTGGTCATTAATTTTGTTTCAACATAAGGTAAATGTATATAAGCTTGTTGTGACAATAGACAAGAATTATTAAACATGCAAAGAGAAGCATGTGTATGACATAAATTTGAGAGTCTATAATTTCTTTTAATTTTTAAGAATATTACAATTTGTACATGACTTAATGTATTTATTGTTGTGATTACACTAAGAGGCATTCTAGAATGGTAGTAGGGCATGGAGTCTCATGTATGACCATGTACATAAAAAAAAAAATACAACCAACATAATTTTTTTTTTAAATACCTCAAACTATAAAATTAAAAATATAGCCAATACAATTAAATATAAAAATAAAACATGTAAATATAAAATAAACAATAACAAACAACTATATATATATATATATATATATATTACTTTGTCAATAATAAAAATATATATATATTATAAACTAATTAATTTTTATTTAGTAAAAAGTTATTATTATTTTTTAAATATAAAGACAAAAAATTTAAAATATATATTAATGTCTACAAATGAAACTATTAAAAAATAACATGTAAGTGTTTAATATTTATTACACTTTTCAAAGTAAAAACAAAACATAAGAATTATAAAATTAAATTAAAAAATAGCCTTTTCAAATTAAATTTTATGTATCCATTATCTATGTAGTAAATAAAATAGTTCTAAAGCAAAGTAAAATAAAATAACTCTTAAGTAAATAAAATAGCTTCAAAGACTTTTTTTATATAGATGTATTTAAGATATCTATATTATAATAGACATCAAATTTCCACAGTCCATAATATTGTAATTTAGTGTTTCAAGATTTAAACTGTGTGATAGGGCTGGGCTTAAACAGCACACACTAAGCTTTGACTTGCTTAGGTGGCTGGTGGGCCCCTCTCTTATTGACACATTAACAAAACAAGATAAGAGAAAGGACCCACCAGCCACCTAAACAAGTCAAAGCTTAGTGTGTGTTGTTTAAGCCCAGCAGTGTGATAGTTTTTTTCTCAATGTTTCAGATCACACTCCATGATCCATCATCAAGAGAGTAGAGAGCAAGGAGTGTGACCCGGTTTTAGGAAAAAGCTATCACACAGTTAAATCCTGAAACACTGAATTACAATATCTATATTAGTATTGAAACAACTATAGTGTTACTTGAAAGATACAAAAATTATAAAATTGTCCTTCTTATAATTAATACTTATTGCATTACTCTTAGATATTTTTGAAAAAATCATCAATGTTAATAAGTTATAATACTTTTGAACTTGCTTCTTTATTAAATATAAACATCAAAACTTTCTTAAACCTACACCCATAAAATTCTTAAAAAATAGTAACAGCACCTAAAAGTGACTGTTGATCAAATATCATATATAATACCTTTATAAAAAATAATATAAATATATAATATTTAACCAACAGAATTATAAATATTTGTACTACCAATCATTTAATAATACTTTTAATTAATGTTACTAGTTCACAATAATTTTAAACCTTTGGTGGATTATAAAAGGTGCCGCACAGAAGAGTTTAGATAGCCTGCAAATTGTTTTTAATTTGAGGCTTTCGATGCCCCCATATAATTTAAAAAAAAAACATGCAGACTGCTTCCTTTCAGCTGTGCAGAACTACAAGTCTCCATAACAAAAATCTTGTAACTCAAAACTAGATTTTCAAGTAAGCCACAACGGGATTACCAAACTCCACAACTATAAATATACTTAAGAAGCAGGTGAAGATAGTACATTGGATTGTGAAGAACGGGAGTTAGCCCTCAAAGCAGCTGGATCTATCATGGCTTCTCCCCATTTCGTCTGATCGGTGTTGGGTACTATATTATTTACTGCATTGCTTGCTCCCCCATTGGATTGGATCCCTCTACTACTGATAATGGAGGCTATGGCGTTCACGAGGGCAGTTGTGAACTTAGGATCTGAAGTAATGGCGGCAGTAGTTGGAGTAACGTTCTGAATCGATGACTGACAGGAATATCTGGACAGAGCTCCTTGAATGGTTCTTGCAGCGGGATTGTTAAGTGATGAATCAAGAGAAGTTTGGTGCTGTAATTGCAAAATCTGGCTAACAAGGTCATAGTTTGTTGTTGAAATTGAAGAATTAGGCCAGCTGTATGAAGGATTATGGGGCTGGGCATAGTAGAGATGAGCATTGTTCAAAGGATTTGAACTGGGAACCGCTGGTATTGATTGGTTGGAACGAAGTATTGTGTTAGGATGATGAGGGGTAGAAAGCAAGTTCGATCCTGCAGATGGGTATTGGCATGGAAGAGGGAAAGTTGGAGGCAGTGATGTGGATGATGATTGTCCTGCTACTGAACTGCGTAGGTTTAATTGTGAGGTGGGATTATTGGCGAGATCTAATGTAATTGTGGGGAAGGAAGTTGAGTTGCTAATGGTGGGATTGGAGGCAAGTAATTGGTCTAATCTAGAGCTGTATGGATTATTGGCAGTCATGGATTCCATGCTTGAGGTGGAACCAGAGAGAAGCATGCAGGCTGCTGATGCTGTGGTGGATGCCATGGCAGTGGCAGTAATAGGAAGTGGATGGTTGTGACTGCCCTCGTATGTTGTGATGAGTATAGCCATGTCCTCTGGACATCTTTGTACCTGCACCACAGGCACATTTAAGCAGAACTCATCAATTTACATGAATTAAAACATTTTCTGGCAATACATAAAGAATATGTATTTTGAAAGAGAAGTTTTTGGACTAAACTGTGTTTTTTTATTTGTATCAATGTTTCAGATCACATTCTATAATCCATTATCAGGATAAACAAGAAGAGAATGATGGATCATTCTCTTCTTGTTTATCCTGATGATGGATCACGAAATGTGATTTCAACGTTTTGGATTACACTCTATGATCCATCATCAGGATAAACAAGAAGAGAATGATGGATCATTCTCTTCTTTTTTATCCTGATGATGGATCATGGAATATGATTTGCTACAAGTAAAAGAAGAAGACAGTTTAATCCAAAAACTTCTCTTTCAAAATATCAGAGACTGTGGAAACATGATGATTGTTAAAGATTATGTACATGAGAGTTTAGTTAAAAAGTATGGGCACCTGCTTTCTAACTGGGCATCCAGGGGCCACACTGCAGCGATAGTAAGCTCGGGGACAGGGATTGCCTTTGGCTATCTTTTGCCCATACTTTCTCCATTGACACCCATCTTGCATCTGAAAGAAGAATGCCGGTGAACAACGTTTCATAAACTAAGGATAACAATAATAATGATAGCAATGTCTACTAAGTTTTAAAATATAAGGCATTAAAAGTATAATGAGAGTGTAAACCCAATGAAAATAAAAATGAGTGTGTAAACCTAAAAAAATAAAAATAAGAAAGATATACTTCAAAAAAAAAGTAATGAAAACAAATCATTCAATGTGAATGTGATTGTTAGATTCAAAATTATGAAGAAAAATTGTATAATGAGAGTGTAAACCCAAATGAAAATTAAAATGACAGTGTGTAACCTAAAAAACTAAAAATAAGTAAGATATACTTCAAAAAAGTAATGAAAACAAATCATCCAATGTGAATGTGATTGTTAGATTCCCATAAAACGAAGAAAAGTATGAAGGAAAATTGTTCTTACCACTGGGGCTTGACATCTAACACGTACAGACACTCTGGCTTTTCTAATGCTAGGTGAAGCTTCTGAATTCTCGCCTAAAGTCTTAAGTACTTTATATGACTTCATCAATTCTTCCTCTGATCTAGCCTGGCTAGTTGTTGGAGAGATGCTCCTTTCTTTATTTTGTTCGCTTGTTTCCTCTTCATCCTTGAAAGTTAAACTCAGATTGAACCCTTTGAGATCCTCTTGCGGCCCTTTTGTATTTTGTACAACCTCTTTCCCACTTTCTCCGCCTGCAGTTTCTTCTTTAGCAGCTGTGGTCGAGGAGAAATTTGTCCCAAGGGACAGAGCTACCATCTCTGATTCCTCTTCCCACTTTTCTGATTCCTGAAATAGAATCGATCTGTAGTTTTGAGTTATCTGTTTATTATGACTAATTTGAACATTAATGGTTATTATTGCATTCTATCAATGCTCACCTTTGTAGTCTCTTCCTGCTGTGAAATGTTTTCTTGTTGCTTTTCTTTCTGTGTAACTCTCAACAGATGCATCTGGAGATTTTGATAATTATTCATTATCTCAGATAAAGCCAATTTCAACTTCTGGTTTTCCTCTTTCATCCGGCCTACTACTACATGTAGAGATTCAAGCTGTTCACACACACAACCAGAAATAATTAAACTCCTACAAACAAAACTATTTTGGCCACTGTGAAATAGAGATCAAAAGAGGAGATGAAGGATCGATCATTACCTGACTTCCTACAATAGACCCCTGTGGCGAGCTACAATCTCTTATAATTGATGATTTATCATTCATATTCAATTCGTTTTGGATCTGCACACCCACATGATTTTTATCTTCAATGTCTTAGACTTTACCCCATAAGTACTGAAGATTATTGCATAATTTTTTTTTTTGATGAATAGATTATTGCATAATTTAACTGAACATTAGACTGGATATAACACTCCTCTCGACCAAGATAGATTTTTGCAATATTGATTTCCAATTAAAAAGAATAACAAAGATAAAATAGCCAGACAAGACCTGACATCAATTGACGTTAATAGCTTGTAATGGGTCCTGTGTTAGATACAAGTATTTTTTAGTGCGTAAAATAATTTCCAGAGACAATTTTTTAACTGTATTCGATTTAAGGGGCAAGACTTTTTTATGAAATTTGTTTTTAAGGATAACAGATTTGTAAGACTATAATAAGATCTATGAGATAACTGATAAGAAGAGCCTGATTATTTGTTTTAAATTGACAAAAACACGGATTCAAATGTTCAAAACTTAAATAACCCACACTTTGTTTGGTATTTGGAACATCTCAACCCCAAAAAAACAAACTAGGTACCATTGATGATTTAAATACCTAAACTTATTAACAACACTATATATTGAATGAGTTTTTACAATCCATGACAATAAGTGAGAGTGCTTCTGGATTCAACTGTGTATGTTTTTGCTTCAACGTTTCGGATCATACTCAATGATCCATCATTAGGAAGAGGAGAGTTGATAATGGATCATTGAATATGATCCAAAATATCGAAACAAAAACATACACAGTTGAATCCAGAAGAACACTATATATTTATACCCAATTTTAACGCTTCCTAATTTAGATAAAAAAATCAAGAAGGGTACCGTACCTTGGATTGCTCTACAGTCTCACAATCATAAGCCTCCTCCATAGCCTTTCCTTCCTCCTCTTCCTGAACATTCCTCTTAACCTGCTCTAAATCATCCACCAAATTTCTCATAGCCTTTTTCTTGATTTCAGATTCGTCCCCATCAACATTATCTTCTTCCAGTTTAGAAGTCAGACCAATCTCCACAACACCATCAAGCCTACGTTCCAAGATCCTCATCTTTCTGAAATTAATACCCCGATGATGGTCACCATCATTATCATTATTCACGGAATCCATTCCAAGAGGCCTTTTCATCTGTCTACCCTCGTGACTCAAGTCCCAACTTTCTTCAATCATCAATAAAATTTGCACATATCTTTCAGTCCACAAATAATGATATATGACAAAAACCCACAAAGAAACTACGAAAACCAGAGAGTTCCGAATCGTCTAATCATATCCGTGGGAACATAAGATGAGCATCTTGCATTTAAATTCAACGCCTGACATCCTTTTGGCATCGTTAGAACATGAGCGCCGCCGGATGCTCCGTTATCTCTCCATTTCTAAAATTATTGGTAAACAATTTCAACTCTGCTCAATACTATTGTGAAGCCCGACAAACGTGTAAACCGTTGACCTCCATTAAAAACAATTGTGCCAAGTTGTCCAGCTGGGCTAAAATGGAAAGGACGACGCAGTCGTCAATGGTATTTACTATTTTCTTGATCGTGCCGTGCCTTGATGACTCGCACGTAACTTTCCCAGAAAGAGATCCATTTTTATTATTGGGCAGCATTTTCTTCCCTACTTTGACAAATAGATTAAGACTGAATCATATCATGAGGGAGAACTTGGAAAACCAATTTAAAATCGTAGAGGATTAAATTCTATGATGTGCAGGTCTGTTAAATGTTATCTGTCAGAGGATTAAATTTTATCTTTTCTTAACTTGGGTCATTTTTAACTATGGATCTGTCAGAGTTGTAATTTTATTTTTTACGTAGTCGCTTTGACGTTTCTCGTGTGATTTGAATACTTTATGCATTCTTTGACTTTCCTCTTTTAAGATGGGCGCGTGTAATTGTAGGTAACCAACACGCCACTTTATAGAGACTGCCAAATTTAGCTACAGCCTCCCCTTCCCCAAAGAAAGAAATTCAAGTGATATTTTAGGTATGTATAATGTAAGCACCGCCACATAATACACTTTCTTAAATATTTCATTCAAGTGATATCTTAGATATGTATAATGTAAGCACGGCCACATAATACACTTTCTTAAATATTTCATTCAAGTGATATTTTATATATGTATAATGTAAGACAAAGAAAGAAATTCAAGTGATACCTATATGTATATATGTATAATGTAAGTACAGTCACATAATACACTTTCTTAAATATTTGAAACTTTCTTATGTATTTGGTAAGACAAGGCAAGGATATGTATATATGTATTTATATATATGTATAATGTAAGCACGGTCACATAATACATTTTCTTAATTTGAAACTTTCTTATGTATTTGGTAAGGTAAGATAAGGATCGACCTAACTTTAATTTCAAAATCAATTGGATAGAGTTTAAGAGTCTTAAAGAGTTTGGTTTACATAGAATTAATGAATTTAATTTGAAAAGAGGTAAACTTATAACCTTATTAATATTCTAAAAATAGTTTTAGAAAAAAAATATTAAAGTTGATTTAATAATTTGAAAAAGAAATAAATTAGTTTTTATAAAAAATTAGGTTTAATGGATATATTAAGTACTACAATTTAAAAATAGTATTAAAGTTGATTTAATAATTCAAAAAATAAATTAATTAATTTTTATAAAAAATTAGGTTTAATCGATATAATATGTACTACATTTTAAAAATAGTATTAAAACTGATTTAATAATTTGGAAAGAAATAAATTAGTTTTTATAAAAAAAATAGGTTTAATGGATATAATAAGTAATAAAATTTTAAATAGTATTAACATTGATTTAATAATTTGAAAAAGAAATAAATTAGTGTTTATAAAAAAAATTAGGTTTAATAGATATAATAAGTAATACAATTTAAAAATAGTATTAACATTGATTTAATAATTTGAAAAAGAAATAAATTAGTTTTTATGAAAAATTAGGTTTAATGGATATAATAAGTAATACAATTTAAAGTAAGAGTTATGATAGATTATGTAATAGGGTTAGGAAATCTATAAATTAAAAAGAGTGAAAAGACCTAGTTGATTTTGATGGTTGAAAAATAGTTGTCCATTGTTTTGATCATAAATCTTTACTCATAGTTTGGAATCACTTAAAATTGCTGTTAGAAGCATAATTATGACAACATTTGCATTGAGTTATTTTCAAATTTTGTGTCAGGTCAAGCATGAACTTGTAGTTTTGACCTTTATGGTGCAATTATAAACTTTTGGTGTAAGTTTGACCCTACGATTCTTAGAGCTTCACTAAAGTTTTGCTTGATGTGTATACCTATAACTGAAAACTTGGTTGTGTTGAAGAACACCATTCGAACTTGTTTTGGGAATGGGGGATCCTTGATACTTCCTCTATTGTAATCAAGCCTTGTTGATCAATTCAACAATTTTAATAAAGTTAGAAGACAACAAGAAGTAAATTGAACTAATAATGATGTGAATGTGATGATGCTAAATGCTCGAGACTTGAGACTTTGCATAATGGAGTGGTATGCAATAGATACTAGAGTGACCTAGTGTAAGAACTAGAGTTTTCATATTTATTGATGCAAGGGTTGATGTTAATGATATGATTGATGCAAAGTACTAAGCATTGAGCATTGAGAAATCCTTGCGATAGATAGATGTGGAGAGGTTGTTAGAATGATGGATGCATGATGGACTCCTTACATTTAAAAATAGACTAGGGATCATGTGCTTTTATACATGTTTTAGGTGCATAATTTAGAATTGTTGGCATGAGAATTGGTTAGTAACAACTAGTTCTAACTGAGTCAACTTGGGCCCATGATTAATTTGAAATTTAGAAAATGTTGGTGAAAATTTAGTTACAACCTCCCCTTCCCTAAAGAAAGAAATTCAAGTGATGTGTGTGTGTGTGTGTTTATCTATATAATGTAAGCATAGCCACATAATACACTTTCTTAAATATTTGAAACTTTCTTACGTATTTGGTAAGACAAGGCATGATTGACCTAGCTTTAATTTCAAACTCAATTAGATAGAGTTTAAGAGTCTTAAAGAGTTTGGGTTACATAGAATTAATTAATTTAATTTGAAAAAAGGTAAACTTATAACCCTATTAATATTCTAAAAATATTTTTAGAAAAAAATCGTTAAAGTTGATTTAATAATTTCAAAAAGGAATAAACTAGTTTTTATAAAAAATTAGGTTTAATGGTCATGATAAGTACTACAATTTAAAAATAGTATTAAAGTTGATTTAATAATTTGAAAAAGAAATAAATTAGTTTTGGTAAAACAAAAAGGTTTAATGGATATAATAAGTACTACAATTTAAAAATAGTATTAAAGTTGATTTAATCATTTAAAAAAGAAATAAATTAGTTTTTTTATAAAAAATTAGGTTTAATGTGTTAGAAATTGCATGCAGAAGATATCAATTAAATGCAAATAAAGATTGTCGATAAGGGCATGGTTCAATGGTTAAGTCGCTCGGTTGTAGTAACGGCCACCAGAGTTCAAACCCTCGCTAGGCCAACAAGCTCACAGGCGTTACACCTTCGCTGGGCCAACGAGCTCGTGGGTTTGAAGTGTTCTTTCTTGGGGATGAGGTTCCTCATGTTGTGGCTTCATCGGTTCATAGCTCTGGGCAAAAGCGTTGTGTGGAACCAGAGGGCATGTCGCACCAGCATCACCGGTCACATTAAAAAGTTTACCAGGTGCATTATCTTTAAAAAAAATGCAAATACAGATTAAATAGAGAAATGAACAATACAGAGAAATAATAACAGCGAGAGACAATCAAACCAATTACAACCAGCAATCCTTGCAACTCAATACAGCTACAAATACTACAATACAATATCAACAGAAACCCTAACCCTTAGCCATTTTTTATCAAGCCTTATGTCGGTTACAAAATAGAGTTTTTTTATGTCACCCAATAGAAAAATAACTCCTGATGCTGCCCCTTGACCCCGTCTTGGGGGCACTGCCCCCAAACCCCCGTTAAATAATTTAGGGGGAAACCGCGCTGATAGAAGTGGGGAAAATTTAACCTCTGAGTCTGATTAGACTCCATATAACAACATAATGGATATAATAAGTACTACAATTTAAAAATAGTATTGAAGTTTATTTAATAATTTGAAAAAGAAATAAATTAGTTTTTATAAAAAATAGGTTTAATGGATATAATACAATTTAAGTAAGAGTTGTGATAGATTATGGAATAGAGGTTGGAAATTATTGACCTATTTTCCTCTGCCTAGAGTCAAATAGTTCAACTTCAAAATCTTGTTGAAATCCCTTGAGGTCTAAACTCTATTAGCCTAAAATCCTTCAAATCTTAGTGTTTTCCTTGTAAAATTCCTAGAAAATTCATCAAGGGAATCCTTGCAAAAAACCTAGACTAACCCAGAAAATTTGAAGCTTTTGTCTTAATTTTTGTCCCCCTAATGGCCTTTATCAGAAAATTTTTAGATTTATGAACTAAGATGAAAAATAACTAAGGCATGGAAGAAGTTCCCGTTTATCGAAAATTGTCATGTTTCCTGAAGTTTTCCAAAAGTTCATATTTTCTCAAGTTCGACGATTTGGTGATTTGTCGATAAAGTGCTAGGAGGGTGGGCTTCTTCAAAAATCTGTCTAAGGCATAAGAGGGCAAAGGAACACCTTAACAACGATTTTCCCAAATGGTGAACTCAAAGAAGTGGTTCAAGAATTTTGAGGTTTGTCGATTGGGTGAAGTCCTGACAAAAGAAAAGCAAAGGGAAAGGTTCATGAAAGAGTAAAAGAGCTGATAAAAGCAAATTTGGCTAAGGCATTGTTGGTTCACTGAATGCAGGTTTCACCGACAGACATTTTTCCAATAAGGCAAAAGTAGAATGAAGATGCAGCTAAGGTAAATGCTTCGGCGTAAAATGGATTTTTGCCGACAAAGAAAGAAAAGGAGGCCTTATTGGCGAATCAACAAAAGGCCAAACATTTCAAAAGTTTAGAATTGCTTTAGTTCCCAATAGAAGGATTTGCCAATAAGGTAAAGAAGGAAGCGTCAAGTTCTACAAATTGGCATTTTGCTGATAAAGCAAAACAAAGAGCAAAAAACAAAGTTTACGAAAGCAAAGTTTTACCGATAAAGAGGCCTAGGTTCGTAAAAGTGTCTTTTTGCCGATAAGGCAAAAAAAAGGTGAAATGGTTTGAAGATTGATAATTTGGCTGATAAGGCAAAAAAGGAAGCCAAAAATAAAAGTTTGGCAAAATAAGTTTTTGTCACTAAAGAAGAGAAGATGGACCAAAAGCAAAGTTCAGTAAAATTACTTTTTGCCAATAAAAGCAAAATAGAGATGAAAAAGATGAGCCAAAAAGAGTTTAGAAATTGAAGTTTTTGCCGACAAGGGAAAAAGGCGATATGAAAGAGACAAAGCAAGGATAGTTCAGAGAAATGACTTTTTACCGATAAGGGCAAAATGCAGAAACAAGCCATGGTTCAGAAAAATGCAAATTTGCCAAGAGAAAATAAAATATTTAGAAGGCAAAGACATAGTGGTTTGTAAAATGCAGATTTTGCCAATAAGGCACAATTTAGGCCAGAATTTCTAGAAAAGTGAGAAATAAAAAAAATAGAATTTGTAATGTATTATAAACTTGAAATATCTAAATGTAGATATTTAAAGTGTTATAAAAGCTCTATGAAAAGAGATTTTGGAGGGAAAATCTATTTTAATTTTCCTCATCATCCATTAATGCGAAATCTAATCTGCTCAACTACCCCCTTCCTAGATATTTTGCATTTATGATTGCAGATGATGAATCAGCTGTTTGCATTGAAGAGGAAAAATATATCCCATCTACTCCATGATCCAAGAGATTTTCTACATTGAATTCTTGCAGACAGACATTCTTTTGCAAAGATATTTTCTGACAGGCCCATAAGGGTGAATTTATTGAGAAATGACTAAGGTCAATGTAATTGAAATGCTATATATGCATGTTTGTAAAATGTAATTAGGGTTGGAAAAAAGTTGGATACTTTTCATTCTTCTGTGTTCCAAACAAAGCCCTTTATTATAACCTTGCCTTTTGTTGAAATACACACTGTGATTTACCTTTCTTATTGTTCTAGCTCTGCGTAATTTAGGATTGATTATCTGTGAATGTTTATTTCCTCTCAATCTTGTTCTTTTCTTTACCTCTATTAGAATTTGCTAGATTTGTGTGAGTTATCAAATGTATTTATTTATTTTGTACATTCTCGGTTCTGTGAGAGCTTTATATTCAAACCTGGTGTATCACCTCCATTAATTTCTAATTTCATCCCTCTTTCTCTTGTCCTCAACAGTGGATAGATTAGGTTTAGTCTTAGGAATACCTAAATTTCTCATTCAGTAAAGGAACCAGCCTCTCTCTGGAGATTTAGTCTCCTTGCAGGGTCCCACACTTGGAGGTCATCTCAATGTTTCACTAGATTGTTGAAGACCATTAAACCTCTTCAACACATGGTGTAAATCCAAGTGACAATAGTTTCTGGCACACTCGGTGGGACCTTTGATTATCCTCATCATCCATTAAAGAGTTTTGGTGTGCTCTTTTGTGTGTCTTGCCTTTTATGGCAGCCTCTCCAACACCATGGTGACTCTACTGATCAAATCTATTGGTGGAGCCAATTCAAGCACTTAAAGAACTCCAAGGATCAGGATTTCGGTGGTTCTCCTAGTCTATCATGCTTCTAGAAGCATCTCAAATCACCTGGTGACTATTCTTGGTATGTATCTAGTTTTCTCTAGATGCAGACCTATTTTTCTTTGTTCAGACATTTTCTATGATTATCTAGCATTTTGATGCTTTAAAATGTCAAGTTTTTATGGGATTTATGGTCTCCCCTCCACCCAGCCAAAATGCAAATTATACGCCTCCATACCAATAATTTTAGGCCTGATATGCCTCTAGTTTTGCGTCGTATGGCTTTGCTTTAGTGGAATATCAGCATCTTTACAACGCTTACCTCCCACCTGCCACTACTCTATATTCTTGGCAGCTTGATAATGCTTATTATCAACCCCAAGGAGACTTTTCTGATCTTGGCCAGTGCAGCTACCCTTCTAATCACTTCCTGGATGTTGACTTTGTGAACACTGGCACATTCAAAGATCTCACAGGCATGTTCCTAGAGCTCAATAGACTTTTGGATGATAAAAAAAGAAAAAGAGGGTATAATTGGCCTCAGTCAGCGGGATTATGGTCTTAACATTAGAAACATTTGTGATCTGAAGGAGGTGATGATGGACCTACAGAGGGAGTGGGATGAGTTTGAAGAAATGGTAGAGCATGCTTGACAGTAGGAGGCACAAGAAAGGGTTTCTTAAGAAAACCTTGCTATGAGGATTACGACTCAAGAGCAACAGATGAGGCAAGTTGTCCAGTTGGTTCCATCCTCTCCCAGCTTCAGACAGTTCCTCTCTTCTACACAATTTCATCCTATAGTAGAGTAGCCTCAACTTCATAAATCCCAGAGTTTCAAAGGCTCTCGCCCTCCATAGGCCCCTGTTCCTGTGCAAACTTAGTCTACCACTCCCTAAGAACATTTACTCCCAGAACCCTCTCCCCTCCAAGAAATTCAATAAAATATTCAGGGCTCTTCCCCCGATACTATTTCAATTTTCAAGGGTGGACCTATTGTCTACCAAGCTAATTGCAAGGATGAGCTAAGGTGGGAGATACATACAATTAGGGAAGAGCCACCTGCAAATAATGAACCCTTATGCATCGTTAAAACTAAAAATTTAGACTTGTTGCAAGATGAAGTTAAGCCCACTCTGATAGAGCAATAGTACTTTGAGCACATTAGGGTTGGGACTGATCCAGAGGCAGAGTTGAGTCCTCTAGATTTTGGCTCATTTAAGGAGTTTTCACATGCTTTAAACAAGAGGAATGAAAGCAAAATCCAAAGGGCGCATGGTGAAAAGGTCCAGTTGCAAAGACAAATGATGAGGGCATTAGGGATGAGGTTGTTACAAAAATTGCTCAAGAAAAAATTGATAATGCCTCTCTATTTCATGAATTGCCTAGTTATATTGAAGATAAAGATGGCATGCAAATGCCGATATTAGTTGCAGTTCTAGAACAACATGAAGATTTTGAGAGTGGTGGCACGTTGTTGCAGGTTGAGGCCAAATATGACAATGAGATCTCATATCATAGGGAAGAACATATGCGCAACCCTATATTGAAGAGTGCAGAGGACTTTGAGGAGGCTCATTTATAGGATGAGCTCAAGATCTTTTCTATTCGAATCTGAATAGAAAATCAACTCCTCTTAATGAGGCAGATAAGAAGGAGTTTGAGCAGTTTGTGGAGGTAGTCATTCCTCAAATTATTTTACTAGAGCCAGAGCTTTTAGACCACCAAGAGGAGAAAGAATTAAAGAATGAACCTGAATGTAGCAATGATGGCCTGCATACCGTTTCAAGGGTATGCCCTATCAGGCATTTGGCCTAGCTAGAGATATATTAGAAGGAGTGCCTACCTGTCATGCTTTCTTCAAAGCATGAGGTTAAGCATCGAAAAAGGCTGGATCAACCCATTTATCCGCTTCCACGAAACTACATTTTTGATTAGTACAAATGGATAGGTGAGTTTTTATTTGTCCTTGGGGAAGTATTTCATTACCTTGTTGTATACTCATCCCTTCCCCACTGCTTTTTAATTGCCCACATGCATGAGAAACATTGTAAATTGTTAAGAAAGGGCAACTACTTTCAAGAACCTGTTAATGGCTTTATTTAATGTCATTTCCTTGTTGTTAGTTTAGGTTTTAGAGTAGGTTTTGTGTCTACTTTAGGTTTTACTTTCCCTAAGTGCTTTTTCACATTTTGCATTGTCATTAGGAGAATGCATGCCTTATTCCTTTTTGGTGTTATTTCAAAAGGAAAGATTTCAATTGTTTTGACCTATTACAATTCCCTTTTTAGACTCCATCCCCAATGGATGCTTAAAGCTACTGGTCTATTTGTTTAGTAGGAAAACATCCCTGAGAGGTCACCAAAATGTTGACCTATTTTCCTCTACCCAGAGTCAAATAGCCCAACTTCAAAATCTTGTTGAAATCTCTTGAGGTTTAAACTCTATAAGCCCAAAATCCTTCAAATCTCAGTGTTTTCCTTATAAAATTTCCTAAAAATTCATCAAGGGAATCCTTGCAAAAAACCTAGAAAAACCCAAAAAAATTGAAGCTTTTGCCTTGATTTTTACCCACCTTTTGGCCTTTATCGGCAGAGTTTCAGATTCATGAACTAAGGTGAAAAATGAATAAGGCATGGAAGAAGTCCCCCTTTATCGGCAATTGTCATGTTTCCCAAACTTTTCCAAAAGTTCATATTTTCTCAAGTTCACTGATTCGCTGATTTGCCGATAAAGCGGTAGGAGGGCAAACTTCTTCAAAAATCCATCTAAGGCATAAGAGGGCAAAGGAATGCCTTATTGGCAATTTTCCCAAATAGCGAACTCAAAGAAGTGCTTTCAAAATTTTGAGGTTCACCGATTGAGTGAAGTCCTGAAAAAAGGAAAGCAAAGGGAAAGGTTCACAAAAGTGTAAAAGAGTTGATAAAAGAAAATTTGCCTAGAAGGCATTGTTGGTTTGTTGAATGTAGGTTTCACCGACAAACATTTTGTTGATAAGGCAAAAGAAGAATGAAGATGTGGCTAAGGTAAATGGTTTGGTAAAATGGAATTTTGCCAACAAAGAAAGAAAAGGAGACCTTATTGACGAATCACCAAAAGGACAAACTTTTCAAAAGTTTGAAATTGCTTTAGTTCATGGATAGAAGGATTTATTGATAAGGCAAAGGAGGAAGCGGTCAAGTTTGACAAATTGGTATTTCACCGATAAAGCAAAACAAAGAGCAAACAATAAAGTTTGTGAAAGTGAAGTTTTGCTGATAAAGAGGCCTAGGTTCACAAAAGTAGTTTTTCGCCGATAAGGCAAAAAGCAAGGCGAAATGGTTCAAAGATTGATAGTTTTGCTGATAAGGCAAAAAAGGAAGCCAAAAATAAAAGTTCAGAGAAATAAGATTTTGCCGATAAAGAAGAGAAGATGGACCAAAAGCAAAGTTTGAAAAATGACTTTTTACCGATGAAAGAAAAATAGAGATGAAAAAGATGAGCCAGAAAGAGTTTGGAAATTGAAGTTTTTGCTGACAAGGGCAAAAGGTGATATGAAAGAGACAAAGAAAGGATAGTTCAGAGAAATAACTTTTTGTCGATAAGGGCAAAATGCATAAACGAGCCATGGTTCAAAAAATACAAAGTTACCGACAGAAAATAAAATATTCAGAAGGCAAAGACAAAGTGGTTTGTAAAATGCAGATTTTGCCGATAAGACATAATTCAAGCCAGAATTTCTAGAAAACTGAGAAATCAGAAAAAATAAAGTTTGTAATGTATTGTAAACTTTGAATATCTAAATGTATATATTTAAAGTGTTGTAAAGCACTATGAAAAGGGATTTTGGAGAGAATCTATTTTTATTTTCCTTATCAGCCATTAATGTAGAATCTGACTTGCTCAACTACCCCTTCCCAGATATTTTGCATTTATGATTGCAGGTGATGAATTAGTTGTTTGCATTGAAGAGGGAAAATATCTTCCATCTACTTCATGATCCAAGAGATTTTTTGCATTGAATTCTTGCAAACAGATATTCTTTTGCAAAGATATTTTCTGATAGGCCCATAACGGCGAATTTATTGAGAAATGACTGAGGTCAATGTAATTGAAATGTTAATATATGCATGTTTGTAAGATGTAATGAGGGATGGAAAAAAGTTGGATACTTTTCATTCTTCTGTGTTCCAAACAGAGCCATTTGTTGTAACCTTGCCTTTTGTTGAATTACACACTATGTTTTACCTTTTCTATTGTTCTAGCTCTATATGTAATTCAAGACTAATTGTCTGTGAATGTTTATTTCCTCTCAATCATGTTCTTTTCTTTACCTTTGTTAGAATTTTCTAGATTTGTGTGAGTTATCAGTTGTATTTCATTTTTTTGTTCATTCTAAGTTCTATGAGAACTTTATATTCAAACTTGGTGTATCACTCCATTAATTTCCAGTTTCACCCCTCTTCCTTTTTTCGTCAATGGTGGATAGATTAGGTTTAGTCTTAGGAACAACTAAATTTCTCATTCAGCAAAGGAACCAGCATCTCTTTGGAGATTTGGCCTCCTTGTAGGGTCCCACACCTGGAGGTCATCTCAATGTTTCACTAGATTGTTGAAGATCGTTAAACCTCTCCAACATAGGGTACAAATCCAAGTGACAATAGAAATCTATAAATTAAAAAGAGTGAAAGGATTTAGTTGATTTTGATGGTTGATAAATAGTTGTCCATTGTTTTGATCATAAATTTTAAGTCATATTTTAGAATCACTTAAAATTGGTGTTAGAAGCATAATGACAACATTTTAATTGAGTTATTTTTTAATTTTGTGTTAGGTCAAGCATGAATTTGTAGTTTTGACCTTTATGGTACAATTCTAAACTTTTGGTGCAAATTTGACCCTTCGGTTCTTAGAGCTTCACTAAAGTTTTGCTTGATGTGTATACCTATAATTGAAAATTTGGTGGTGCTAAATAACACCATTGGAACTTGTTAAGGGAATGGGGAATCCTTGAGACTTCCTTGATTGTAATCAAGCCTTGTTGATCAATTCAACAATTTTAATAAAGTTAGAAGACAACAAGAAGTAAATCCAACTAATAATGATGTGAATGTGATGATGCTAAATTCTTGAGACTTGAGACTTCAGATAATGGAATGGTACATATAATAGATACTAGAGGGACCTAGCGTAAGAACTAGGGTTTTGATATTTATTGATGCAAGGGTTGATGTTAATGATATGATTGATGCAAAATACTAAGTATTGAACATTGAGAAATCCTTGTGAAAGATAGATGTGGAGAGGTTGTTAGAATGATGGAAGCATGATGGACTCCTTACATTTAAAAATAAACTACGGATCATGTCAGGATGTTTTAGGTGCATCATTTAGAATTGTTGGCATGAGAATTGGTGAGTAACAACTAGTTCTAACTGAGTCAACTTGGACCCATGATTATTTTGAAATTTGGAAAATGTTGGTCAAAACTACACCTACAACCTTGAATTGGCAAACTTTAAATGATGTGAGTTGGAGAGACAAGATTCTGCTAACTTTGTGTTTTAAAACTAATCACTCTACCCCTTTAATAGGATATGGAAGACTTAGCAAACTATTTCACATCTAACATGGTATGACCAATCTATCAAGCATGGGTTAAGTTTCTCCACCTCTTCTATTTGGTGGAATAGATTGACACAAGAGAATGATACCCCTTTCAAAGTCATCCCTAGGTTTTGAGAAAAACATCTCTTCAAGAAGGGTATACATGTCTTCAAAGACCTATAGGGCTTGCCTCAATTGTAATGGAAAACCTAGGATCACCTCAAACAAGAGTTCAACATCAACAATGTTGATCACCTTGCTATTGCAAAATTCCAAGTCTAGTCCACCCTCTCTGACACTAAAGATTTCTACTTTTCATTAGTGTAACTCTCTTATAGACTAGCATTACCCCCAATCTTGTAGTATTAGATTCTACCCACTCAAGGCTATTTATAGAAGTACTTTGCTTGGTTATACCATTATAAACAAGCTTATTGATTAGTGAAAGTGCAAGCTATCTAATATGAAGTGCGAGAAGCTTAGCCTTGATTTGTGGAAGTGTAAGGCTGATGCTCAATCCTAGCTAAATGCCTAGAAGTTTGTTCATGTTAAGCTCCCTATGGGATCATCTTGCCTCAAATTCCTCCAACCTCCTCCCACCCACACCTTCTATCATTAACATGAAAGTACCAAGCATACTTTCTAGTTATTTTAAAATGCTAAAAGGATATGGGAAGACCTCAAGGTAGCCCTCCCTACCCTCTTCTCCCATAGTTGCTTCTAGAAATTTGTTCTTTTGGGTTTCAAAGTTTCTAAGAATATGGTGGTTGAATCTTATAGGTAAACAATTGTGACATTCATTTAGAAATTTAGATTTGTGTTGGTATTTTCTCAATCTTACTATTCTCATGAGGTTCAAATCCAATCTCTCTACTCTAACTTAGCTTTGTAGATGTCCAATATGTCCAAAAATTATGCATGACCAACTAAAAGCTAATAATGAGTTGGCTTAGCAAGTTCAAAGTCTACAAACCCATCTCTAAGGTGTGGAAGACTAGCAAAAATAGTCAACAACATATAACACTTTTTAAAAAATATATGAAATACCAAAAATAATCAACAACAAATAACCGCTAAAGATTCCTTATTTGATAGATTACCAAACTCCACAAACTATACATGTAAACTTAAAGAAGTAGCTGAGTCTATCATGGCTTTTCCCCATCTTGTTTGATCCACATTAGGTACTATATTATTTATTGCATTGCTTGCTCCCCCATTAGATTGGGTCCCCCGACTACTAATAATGAAGGCTATGGCATTTACAAGGGTGGTTGTAAACTTAGGATCTGAAGTAATGGAGGCAGCAGTTGGTGTAACGTTCTGAATCGATGACTGACAAGAATATCTGAATAGAGCTCCTTGAATGGCTCTTGTAGAGGGATTGTTTAGGAATAAATCAAGAAAAGTTGGCAATATAATTGGAAAATATGGCTAACAAGGTCATAGTTTGTTGTTGAAATTGACGAATTAGGCCTGTTGTATGGAAGATCACGAGGCTAGCCGTAGTAAAGATGAGAATTGCTTAAGAGATTCGAATTGGGAACTGTTTGTGTTGATTGGTCGGAACGAAATATTGAGTTATGATGATGAGGCGTAGAAAACAAGTTGGATCTTGGAGATGGGTATGAGAATGGAAGAGGCAAAGCTGTAGGCAGTGATGTGGATGATGATTCCCCTACTACTGAACTGCGTAGGTTTAATCGTTGGGTGGGATTATTGGTGACATCTAACTTCAACAAATTCAAAAGAAAAAACGAAGGGTGCAAAAGGAAGACATGAAAATAAAGCATTCAATATAAATGTGATTGTTTACTTAATTATTTTCAAGTCGAAAGCGGGTTAACTACAAGCTAGTTCAAAAATGTAATAGATCAAAAATGTAATAGATTGTAATCCATGGACCGTATGATTGCCATGGAATTTTTTAGAATCGTGTAGATTTATACTAGACAAGAACAACATAATATATTATTACCATTTGACTTCCAATGTATGTGATGGTTAAACCCGGTCATAATTGTTAAATTGCCATAAAACAAATAAGGGTTTCGCATCTACACATACAAATAATCTAAGCTTTATAATAATAGGTGCAACTTTTAAATTCTCATATGAAGCCTTCTGCCATTTTAGATTAAAATAAGATTAATATAAACTATATCATTTGGATTATCAAG
Source organism: Cunninghamia lanceolata (assembly GCA_027924645.1). NCBI lineage: Eukaryota > Viridiplantae > Streptophyta > Pinopsida > Cupressales > Cupressaceae > Cunninghamia > Cunninghamia lanceolata. Next base: position 809,654 of record BSBN01000201.1, on the reverse strand, counting down.
GTTCCACAATTAATAACCATAGTCCATAAACAATTTAAAGTCCATAGGGTCTTTTTGCCTTAGTGCTAATATTAACAAAATGAGGAAAATGCATAGTATTACATTGAACATGTGTTATTTCCTTGGTTTAATTTCCTAAGATTTAATATGATGATTAGTAAGTTGATTAAAAGAGAATGGTCCTCTAATCTTGAAGTAGGTTGATTGTTAGTTTTGGACAAGACAAGTTCCATTGGAAAATGAATCTCATACATGTATAATGATCATTGACTCAAGAGAGGTAGAGATAGGTTTGGGAATAATTTACACCTCATATTTTCTATATAATAATGTCAAAGTGAGATATAATTATGATCTTAGATATTTATTGTAGATTTAAATGATTTATTAGTTCTTCTAAACCTAAGAATGGTGGTTAAGATTTATTTGGTTCTGATTTTATAAATGTTGATGAAAAAACCACCACTAAGGATATAACTTGTTACAATATCCAAACCAATAGAAATTTATAGATTCATTGTTTGTCAAATATTTATTTTTACAGTTTTTGATTCATGAGAGATGTCAAGTATAGTTCTTGGAAGTGGAAAGGAATGCTCATCATAATGTATCTAAACATAGTGTTATACTTTGGCAAGTCTATAATCAAGCAAATCAAAATATGGCATCAAGGGTTTTGACATGGTCCATTGATGAACACAAGGATTGTAATAAGATGCATGACAATGTTAGTGATTGTAACATACACTGTTTCAGCTAGGGTTTTTGTATCAATTTTTTTTGTTTTCTGTTTGTTGATGGGTTTAGGGTTTCATGTTTGCCTTTGCATGTTTTGCTTTTGCATTGAACATATGGAATATAAAGCATATAAACAAAACCCAGAAAAACTAAAGTAGATATGAAGGAAATATTGAAGACCTGAATAATATTATTACAAAATATGAATTATGAATACATACCCATTTTGAGTTTTGCAACTTCGTACATCTGCCGAATCTAGGCCAGCAATATACATATAGATAATTCGCATAAAATGCACAAACAATGAAGAAAACTGATCAACTAATGTTTCCTATGGTCTTCATGATCCAAACGGCCCAAAACCAAGAGATTTGCACCTCCAATCAATACCCAAATGTCTCCTCAAGAAGTACGGCTAGGCCTATGAGAGGTACAACCTGCTGCAACTGTATATCAGCAATAAGTAATGTTCAAAACCCACTCAAATGCCCCTGTAATGAGCTGTGAATGTTTGTTACAGGTAGGCGACTAGGTATGAGGTGGAGAATAGCCAAGAATCACACACAATAACCACCAAATATGCCCCACATAAGGTACGGCCTCTATTGCACTTGTATGACCCAGCAAGAATGATAATAATAGTCACAAAACCTCTTTGAAATACTATCAAATCTACTCCTCAAAAACTATCTTTATATCTGCATATCAAACTCCATCAAAGATGATCATATCATGTTCAAATCTCCACTAGAATCTATCATTCGAAAGCCTAGATGAAGCACCTGATGTGAAGCCTCCAATATTCCTTCCTGATGTGGTCTTTCACACATGAAGAAGGTGTCCTTGCAGAGGTTTTCATCCCAGCAAGTCAATCTCCAAACCCTTGAAGCCAAGCTCCAAAGCAATGCACGAAAATATCAAAAACCAAGAGTGAATGAATAATCCAAGCATATGCAAAATGAACTTCATTTAATTCTTTTATCTCCCTCACCCTCAATGCCCAAGAAGAGGAATATTTTATTATTTTAATTTATGACTCACTTAAGTCCTTTATACCTCCCATGAGGGGCACCCATCTCCTAGAGGGATGGCTTTAAGTTATAACTTGCTTTTATAAAGTGAAAACCACTTAATAACTTAAAGTCATTTAAAACATAAGTCACTTTACCCTTTACACATATTATAAGTTAAATCTTCAATTTAACTTATATTTCGATGAGTAAGACTCCGAGTAACTTGCAACCATCAATCTAATGCTAGGATCTTCTACATCCACCCTACTATAAATAGCATGCTCTGACCTGACTTACTATAGATAGTAAGTCTCCAATTAGACCCCCTAACCACTATTATTAGCCTATGAGAGTCCAATGATAGGCTAATCTCCATCATCTGATCACATGGGCTAAATGGGGGACATTACATAGATGTTACTTTAGAGGATTCCCAAATTAATGGGATTAACAATCTAAATTAACCAATCTCACAAAGCTTTTATAAAAATGAAAATCATGAATGGAAAGGAAAATAAAGTTCAAATTAAAAATCAAACTTGATGGTATAATTTTTCTACACATCTAACCTTTTTTTATTGTATGCATTTCATTTTTTTGTCAATAACTATATATTAATTTATATCTTGATGTTATTCTACTTTTATAGTCTATTCAAAGTGTATGTGATGTGGAACCTCTACTAGCATGCTTTAGTAGGACTCTTGCTCATCTTAAAAGACCATTATTCATAGAACAACTCTTTGAACATCAACAAAGAGTAAGGTAATTGAATTGGATTTTACTTTAATTGATAATTTACAAAACTTATATTTGATTATAGTGATTTAGATGTTAATTTCAAAGTTATTATGATAGATAACCTCATGTGAACATCAAAATGTTTTTGAACACAAATGCACTCTAAAAATTGTACGTGATGTCTGGGATGCCATGGTAGATAACCTCATTCAAAGCCTGAACATTAAAAAACATATATTATAATTAAAGAAATAAGATTTTCAATAAAACAATTCCAAAAAAAATAGAAAAAATAAAAATCTCACTAAGATAAATTTTAGTATCTCTGTCCCATTTGAAAGTTTATATGCTAGTCAAGCATACATGAGAGGTCATCTCTTACCTCTAGAGTATCCAATATTACTTAATGATAACATTACTCATTGTCTATAATTTTTTTATTTGGTTTTGCACGTTGCTTTAGTATTTAAAAATACATTAGGGAAAACTTGGAAAACCAATTAAAAATCGCAAAGGATTAAATTCTATGATGTTCAGGTCTATTAAACGTTATCTGTTAGAGGATTAAATTTTATCTTTCTTTGACTTGGATGATTTTTAACTCATGGGAACTGAAAAGTTTGGCCTTCTGTCAGAGTTGTAATTTTATTTTTACTTAGTCACTTTGACATTTCTCGTGCGATTTGAGTATTTTAAGCATTCTTGGGATTGACCTAGCTCTAATTTCAAACTCAATTGCGTAGAGTTTAAGAGTCTTAAGAGTTTAGCTTACATAGAGCTAATGAATTTAATTTGAAAATAGGTAAAGTTATAATCTTATTAATATTTTAAAAATATTTTTTTAAAAATAGTATTAAAATTGATTTAATAATTTGAAAAAGAAATAAATTAGGTTTTATTAAAAAACACATTTAATGGATATAATAAGTAATATAATTTTAAAATAGTATTAAAGTTAATTTAATAATTTGAAAAAGAAATAAATTAGTTTTTTATAAAAAAAATAGGTTTAATGGATATAATAAGTAATATAATTTAAAAATAGTATTAAAGTTGATTTAATAATTTGAAAAAGAAATAAATTAGTTTTTATAAAAAATTAGGTTTAATGGATATAATAAATAATACAATTTAATTAAGAGTTGTGATAGATCATGTGATAGAATTTGGAAATCTGTAAATTAAAAAGAGTGAAAGCACTTAGTTGATTTTGTTGGTGAATAAATAGTTGTCCATTGTTTTGATAATAAATTTTAAGCCATAGTTTAGAATCACTTAAAATTGGAGGTCTTAGAAGCATAATGACAACATTTGAACTCAGTTCTTCTCAAAATTTGTGTCAAGTCAAGCATGAGTTCTTTTAGTTTTGACCTTTATGGTGCAAATATAAACTTTTGGTGCAAATTTGAACTTACGGTTCTTAGAGCTTTACTAAAGTTTTTCTTGATGTGTATACCATTAAAAACTTGGTGTTGAAGAACACCATTGGAACTTGTTTTGGGAGTGGGGAATCTTTGAGACTTCCTTGGTAGTAATCAAGCCTTGTTGACCAATTCAACAATTTAAATAAAGTTAGAAGACAACAAGAAGTAAATTTAACTAATAATGATGTGACTGTGATGATGCTAAATACTTGAGACTTCATATTATAGAGTGATATACAATAGATACTAGAGTGACCTAGTGTAAGAACTAGGGTTTTGATATTTATTGATGCAAGGGTTGATGTCAATGATATGATTGATGCAAAATTACTAAGTATTGAGAGTTGAGCAACCCTTGTGACAGATAGATGTGGAGAGGTTTTTAGAATGATGGATGCATGATGGACTCCTTACATTTAAAATAAACTATGGATCATGTCCTTTTATACATGTTTTAGGTGCATAATTTACAATTTTTGGCATGGGAATTGGTGAGTAACAACTAGTTCAAACTAAGTCAACTTAGGCCCATGATTAATTTGAAAATTGGAAAATGTTGGTCAAAACTACACCTACAACCTTGAATTGGCAAGCCTTAAAATATGTGAGTTGGACAGACAAGATTTTGCTAACTTTGTGTTTTAAAACTAATCACTCTACCCCCATTAATACCATATGGAAGACTTAGCAAACTATTTCACAACTTCTAACTTGGTGTGACTAATCTATCAAGCATGAGTTAAGTTTCTCCACCTCTTCTATTTGGTGGGATAGATTGACAAAAGAGAATGATACCCCTTTAAGAGCCATCCCTAGGTTTTGAGGAAAACATCTCTTCAAGAAGGGTATACATGTCTTCAAAGACCTTTAGGGCTTGCCTCAAATGTAATAGAAAACCTAGGATCTCCTCAAACTAGAGTTCAACATCAACAATGTTGATCACCTTGCTATTGCAATAATCTGAAGTCTAGTCCACCCTCTTTGACACTAAAGATTTCTAGTTTTTGTTAGTGTAACTCTCTTATAGACTAGCATTATCCCCAACCTTGTAGTATTAGATTTTACCCCCTCAAGGTTATTTATAGAAGTACTTTTCTTGGTTATACCATTGTAAACAAGCTTATTGATAGTGTAAGTGCAAGCTATCTAATGTGAAGTCGAAGAAGCTTAGCCTTGATTTGTGGAATTCTAAGGCTGATGCTCAATCCTAGGTAAATGCCTAGATGTTCATTCATGTTAAGCCCCTGATGGGATCTTGCCTCAAATTCCTCCAACCTCTTCCTACCCACCCCTTCTGTCATTAACATGAAAGTACCAAGCATACTTTCTAGTTATTTTAAAATGCTAAAAGGATATGGGAAGACCTCAATGTAACCCTCCCTACCATCTTCTCCCATAATTGGTTCTATAAATTTCCTCTTTTGGGTTTAAAAGTTTCTAAGAATTTGTGGTGGTTGAATCTTATAGGTAAACAATTGTGACGTTCATTTAGAAATTTAGATCTATGTTGATATTTTCTCAATCTTACTATTCTCATGAAGTTCAAATCCAATCTCTCTACTCTAACCTAGTTTTGTAGATGTCCAATATGTCCAAATGTTATGCATGATCAACTAAAAAGCTAATAATGAGTTGGCCTAGCAAGTTCAAAGTCTACGAACCCTCTCTAATGTTTGGAAGACTAGAAAAAAATAGTCAACAACATATAACACTTCTTTAAAAAAATCTATGAAATACCAAAAATAGTCAACAACAAATAACCGCTAAAGATTCTTTATTTGATAGTTTACCAAACTCTCGAGAGTATAAATGTAAACTAAAAGAAGTAGCTGAGTCTATCATGGCTTTTCCCCATTTTGTTTGATCCACATTAGGTACTATATTATTTATTGCATTGCTTGCTCCCCCATTAGATTGGGTCCCCCGACTACTAATAATGAAGGCTATGGCATTTACAGGGGTGGTTGTAAACTTACGATCTAAAGTAATGGAGGCAGCAGTTGGACTAACGTTCTGAATCGATGACTGACAAGAATATTTGAATAGAGCTCCTTGAATGGCTCTTGTAGCGGGATTGTTGAGGAATGAATCAAGAATTAAAGTCGGCAATATAATTGGAAAATCTGGCTAACAAGGTCATAGTTTGTTGTTGAAAATGACGAATTACGCCTGTCGTATGGAAAATCATGAGGCTAGCCGTAGTAAAGATGAGAACTGATCAAGAGATTCGAATTGGGAACCGTTGGTGTTGATTGGTCGGAATGAAGTATTGTGTTAGGATGATGAGGGGTAGAAAACAAGTTAGATCTTGCAGATGGGTATGGGAATGGAAGAGGCAGACTTGTAGGCAGTGATGTGGATGATGATTGCCCTGCTACTGAACTGCGTAGGTTTAATCGTTGGGTGGGATTATTGATGAGATCTAACATGTTATTGTGGGGAAATAAGTTGAGGTGCTAATGCTGGGATTGGAGGCGTAGAATTGGTCTAATCTAGACCGGTATTGATTATTGGAAATCATAGCTTCTATGCTTGAAGTGGACTCAGAAGCATGAAGGCTTCTGGTGCTGTGGTAGATGCCATGGCAGTAGCAATAGTAGGAAGTGGATGGTTGTGACTGCCCTCGTATGTTGTGATGAGTATAGCCATGTCCTCCGAATATCTTTGTACTTGAACCACCTCATCAATTTACATGATTTAGAACTTTTTTTTTTTAATATATAAAGAATCTATAAATGAGAATTACCTTAAAAAGTATGGGCACTTTCTTATTAATTGGGCATTCGGAGATCACACTGCAGCAATAGTAAGATCGGGGATAGGGATTGCCCTGGGCTACCTTATGCCCATGCTTTCTCCATTGACACCCATCTTGCATCTGAAACATGAATGCCATTGAACAATGTTTTATTAATAAACATGATGATATCAATGTTTACAAAAGGATCAAAATTGATTTATGGGATTGTAAAGGCACAATGAAAAATGAAAAAAATAAGAATAAATAGTGCAAGGGTAACTTCAACAAATTCAAAAGAAAAAAAAAGTACAAAACAAAGACATGAAAATAAAGCATTCAAGTCAAAAGTGGGTTAACTAGAAGATAGTTCAAAAATGTAATAATTGACTACAATATATAGTAGATTGTAATATGTGGACTGTATTATTCCCATGGATTTTTTAAGAATTGTGTAGGTTTATACTGTAACAACATAGTACATTATTACCATTTGACTTCCAATGTGTGATGGTTAAACCCGGTTATAATTGTTAGATTTCCATAAAATAAATAAGGGCTTCACATCTAACGTGTACAAATAATCTAAGCTTTCTAATATTAGGTGCAACTTTTAAATGCTCAACTAAAGTTTTCTGTTATTTTAGATTAAAAAAATTAATATAAACCATTTCATTTGGATTATCAAGGTTCCACAATTAGTGCTAATATTAACAAAATGAGAAAAATATATATTATTCCATTGAACATGTGTTATTTCCTTAGTTTAATTTCCTATGATCTAATATGATGATTCACAAAGTAATTTCACTTTCAATGTAAAGTTAATTGATTAAAAGAGAATGGTCCTCTAATTTTGAAGTAGGTTAACTACTAATTTTGGACAAGTTCAACTGGAAAATGACTCTCATACATGTATGATGATCATTGACTTAAGAGGTATAGGTTTGGGAGTAATTTACACCTTATATTCTCTAGTATAATAATGCCAAGGTGTGAGATATAATTATGATCTTAGATATCTATTGTGGATTTTTATGATTTATTAGTTCTTCCAAAACTAAGAATGGTGGTTAAGATTTATTTGGTTTTGATTTTAGAAATGTTAATTGAAAACACCACCACCAAGGATATAACTTGTTATAATATCCAAACCAATAGAAATTTATAGATTCATTGTTTGTCAAATATCTATTTTTTTATAGTTTTTGATTCATGAGAGATGTCAAGTATAGTTCTTGGAAGTGGAAATGAGTGCTCATTGTGATGTATCTAAACATATTGTCATATTTTGGCAAGTCTATAATCAAGCAGATCAAAATATGACATCAAGGTTTTTGACATCCATTAATGAACACAAGGATTGTAATGAGATTCATGACAATGTTAGAGATGATACTTTGGGGGATTCCCAAGTTAATGCGATTAACAATATAAATTAATCAATCTCACAAAGTTTTTATGAAAATGAAAATCATGAATGGAAAGGAAAATAAAGTTTTGTATGATGCAGAAATGTGAAATAATAAAGAGAAATCAATTACCTAAAATGAGCAAAGGACTATCAAAATCAAAGGAAAATAATGAAACAATGTTACCACAATATCCCTTGATGCCCCATGACGAATGGTGGATGTGGTCCAATGATGCTTGATAATGATATTTGATGTATAAATGTTGATTTCTCACACTAACAACATAACAATACTTGAAAACATCATGTGATAGCTAGACATTCTAGGTAGATCTTTCTAGGTAGGTAGTGCTAGATAGGATCTTGATTCTCAATTTAGCTAGGAGAAAATAACTTGATTGATAGTGATATTTATATGATCTAGGATATGGGAAGGATATGACCTATTTTCATGATGTCGGCTAAGACTAATAGGTAAAAGTGTATAAAGATTAGGATAGGTGAAAAATAATTAATTAAATAATAGAAATATTTAAATAATTATAAGACAAAGTGGGATAAATAAAATAATTAAATAAATAAAATGTATTTAATTAATGTGGCTAAAGGATGGACTAAATTAATTAAATAAATATAACTTATTTAATTAATTTAGGAAATGTACTAAGATTAATTACATAAATAAAGATAATTTATTGGATAATGAAAGACTCCTAGGATGAAAGTGTTGCAAGATGTCGCAAGATAGTGTCTAGGTGATGTCGTAAGGACAAGGTCAAATTTAGGTGTCTACAAGTTCTAATTAAAAATTAGACTTGACCGTACAATTTTTTCTACACATCTAACCTTTTTTACTGGATGCATTTCATTTTTTGTCAGTAATTATATATTAATTTATATCTTGATGTTATTTTACTTTTAAAGTCTATTCAAAATGTTAGTGATATGGCACCTCTACCAACATGCTTTAGTAGGACTCTTGATCATCCTAAAAGACCATCATTCACAAAATCTAAACATCAATAAAGAGTCGAGGTAATTGAATTGAATTTTACATTGATAGTTTAGATAACTTATAGTTGATTATAGTGATTTAAATGTTAATTTCAAAGTTATTATGATCTACATAACCTCATGTGAACATCAAAATGTTTTTGAACACAAATGCACACTAAAAATTTTACCTACCATTTGGGATGCCATGGTAGATAACCTCATTCATTAAAAAAAATGCATTATAATTAAAGAAACAAGATTTCCAATAAACAATTCTAAAAAAATAGAAAAAAATAAAAATCTCACTAAAATGAAGATTATCATACTTCCCCCATTTGGAGGTTTATATGTCAGTCAAGCATACCTAAGGGGCCATCTCTTACCTTCAAAGTATCCAATATTGCTTCATGATCAACATTACTAATTGTCCATAGTTCTTTTGTATTTGATTTTGCACGATGCTTTAGTAACTTAATATTTGTTGCTACAACTAGGTGTGAGTACATGAGTATGGTTTTGTGTTTCTCAAAGTCTTCAAATGCAAGTATGCCATTCTTTCTAATTATGTAATGTCCCAAGATTTCACCCAAGGCATTAACTCGGTTAACGCACAAACATAGATTTTTTTTTTGTTTAAAGGTATTACAAGTGTCAACACACTACACATGTACTTGTGTGACATGCATGAGTGACATATAACACTCACAAGACATTAACATCATTCTTTCTCATCAAATGGTGTCAGTGGAAGACTTTATTGAAGTTGCCTAAACCAGTTGCACAAATTTTGACTACATTTTCCAACACCAAAAAGAGGTCAATTTCTAGGACACATTTAATAGTCACCAACATGCATGTTTAAGTTGAATCAAAGGGGCAAAAGTACTATTTCAAGGTATAATTTCAACAAACGAAAAGAACAGACACCACCAAACAACTTGGCAAAGTACGAAGGCTCAAGGGGGAAGCCTCTACGCAGGACACTAGCACCCAATGATGTGGTCCTGGGACACTAGTGCCCAATGCTAGTGTCCTTGGGACTCTAATGCCCAGTGTTGTTGTCCTCCCAGAATCTACTCCAGAAAATGCAGAATTCACTAAAAGGGTCCAGATTTGAGAAAAATGACCCATAATTTCACCAAATTCATGACGATGACTAGAAACATTATTTTACATCATCCAAGATCAATAAAAATCAAAATTGAGTTCTTTTTAAGACCATAATATGATTTGTTTGTTTTATGCCATTTGTCACCAAAATGCCTAAAAAGCAAAGAGCATATTGTTTCCACATTGTGCCTTTGACACCAACATCGAAGTACCAAACTAATAAATAAAATACCACAACTTAGGTGGATGGTTTACAAGTCCTCAACATCAAGAGTAAATCATAATAATGTCCAATAGTGAATTACAAGGCTAGAGGACACCAACGTCCTTAAATTATATAATTAGATTTTTAATTCAATACATTGTAACATGATAACCAAAAGATTATTGAAGGATGATCCATGCCTTGCACATTGTTTCAATCTACTCTTGAAGAACTTGTGAGTCCCCAACATAGGGATAGCACCACCCAACCATGTGGTGCCCTCAAGCCCACCCCACTATACTAAGGATATGATTGCATGGGAAGAATGGACACTCATGCCAAACAAGGGATATAAGGTTCACAAACATGCCATACAACATATTTATATATATATAACAATGCAATATAAGCATGTTCAACATCACAATGCATAAACAATCACATGGTAAACATCACACACCGAGTCAAACTCTAACAATGGAAGAAGGAAGAGAGACCTAGGTAGCTAGGACAAGGAGTGTCAAAACGAGGGCACATACCTCCTCATAAAAAAGATGAGGGCATTGCCTCCTCATAACATGACTAGGTATTGTATCACCACGAAATGATCTTTACACCCAAACCCATAATAGGGTATTGTATCACTGGGAAATGTATTTTGGTGTAGACGATCTTGTTATTAGTTTATTTCATTTTTCCCCAATGTGTTTAAATGTTATTCTTGTTTAAAACTTCCATTCACTAATCCTAATGATCTCTTTGGATTGCGGTGTACAATGAAATCACTCCTCTCCTATCCCTAGACCTCTTCCTAAACCCCCATTGCACCAATTTAACCAATTGGGCATGGCATAGTTTTCAAGGTGACAAAATTGTAACATTTGACAAAAACACAACATATTATTAAAAGATGCAAAATCACATTTTATTAGGGATTCAACTCATCCCACAAAGTAAATCCTCAAGGAAATGAATAAAAAACAATTTTCATGTTTTCAAGAAGCAAGAAATAATCATAAGGCCCTAAATCTTCTACTAAAGCTCCATGTGGCACCTTAACCAAATTTATAACTTTCATTCTACATGGCCTATGGAAAAATAGACAACAACCCATTATAGGTAATATGAACAACACTCCAAATCTTTAATAAAAATGAGCTGGGTAGTTCTACAAACATTTTGGCAGGGTTTTGTTTGTTTTACCATGTTTCCAATGGATGAACACATGTAAATAATAAAACTACAGCTGTAACTAAAACTCATGTTATCCTTCTACTAAACAAAGCCATTAACAACGATTCTAGATGGCATGGCAAGAAGAGGAAGCAACAAATAAATTCATGTAAGAAGTTTGAAGCACTTATCTTTCAAAACAAGCAATGGAATCCAAGAAGAGAAGGGTTGAAGATGATGTTTGAACACACAACTCCAAGCATCAACAAGAAGACTCCAATCCAATTCCAACTTCTAAGCAAACAAAGAAATCCTTCCTTCAAGCACATCAAAATTTCATATTTTTCAAGCAAGAGAGGGTTTCAAGAGTTGGAGAACAATTTTTGAGAAGAAAAGAATGAATAAAATGAGTTCCTTTTTCCATTTTATGCCAAAAAGCCCTAAATCTTTTAATTTTGAATTTAAAATACTTTTCTAATATTTCATTTCCAACATAATAGAAATTACAATATTTTTCCAATTCAAATATGATGTAAACATTTGAAACATATAATTTCTTTCACATAGCTAATTTAATAAATTTCTATTGAACATTTAAATTTAAATAAATAATATTCCTTATCACTAATGCCTTTTGAAATACATTTTAACTAAGGGGAATATTTTCCTTTTTTTCAAACACCAATAAAATTACACCATACTAAAGATTAAATATTCCTATCTTAATAAAAATCCATTAAACCTATAATAAATGTAAAAATACTAAAACTATGCAAACACTCATTAAGAATTCAACATGTTATGGGTTTGCACATGACATACAAAATCCTAAATCACCACCGATTCAAATATGAAAAAATATAGGGTTACACAAATACATACCATACTCGATACGAACGAGATAAATGAGGCTAACCAATACATGAATTCCAATGCGACATCTCCATTTAACCACTGTTGGGGAACAATAATACCTACACACTTAAAGGAAACATTAGGCATACCTGCTCAATGCAATATAGCTGAAGCACAACATATAATACCCAATGTGGCATGATAAAACATACACATCACAAACATCTCATAAACATGAATCATCAATAATGATCGACAAAAAATCCACAACATGAGAATCATATATACATACATGATATAAGCATAATAGTGAAAACATGCTAGAAGATCATCTAATAATGTCATAGCATAATAGTCATAATAAGGTCTAACAGTCAGCCAAAAACTCATCGAGATACCTCAATGTCAAAATGAAGTATCATCACTAATCACAGTAGAGGAAACCCAAAGACATGTCTAATCAAAAGGCACAAATGCTAGAGGCATTACAAATCATATATGTTCACAACCAAGTCCCGACAATAACAATTGATCATGTAGGATATGTGAACCCATCATCATCTATCATAGCCTATATAAGTTTTTATTTTTCCTATACACATCGTGCCAACCAATAGTTTTATCTCTCTTCATTCCTATGTGATGCAACAATAGCATAAACATGACTTTGTTGTACAAAGTCTGAAAGATGTTCATAGTCAAATAAGCTCTCCATGTCATTGATTAAAGATGAATGAGATTGAGATAAATGAGTTAGATATCATGGAACCCATGTATCTAACCACTCACTTGACTCAAAATGATCCCAATCACATTTAATTGTACAACTCTAACAAAAACAAGCTAATTCTCATGTCCAGATAGTCCATGTACTTGCATATGAGCTTCAAAATGAATGCATATTTTATGATTCATTGATTCTCTGACAATTCAATTTCTCTCCCACTATCCCCTCATCAACCCACCAAAAGAACCTGTGCACTTCAGAATCAAGTGCCACTCCTTGCATGACAATGCATAGTTACATCACTTAACAATAGAAACTACATCACTAAATGTAGTAGCACCTTGAATATTTAGTTGTTCTTTAATTAGATCTCTCTTCACACATGCACCTACTCCATCATGCTCCGCTTTTCCATGTTGAGCTTCAAAAAAACTTCAAATATGAGGTATACCCTTCTCTACATGCATTTTACTCAACCAATAGAACATACAAGCATTCTTGAATTGATTGGTGTAGTTATCTAACCAAATGAGATGTTGAACCATTCTAATATCTTTTTCCTAAAAGAACCCATAAAATTGTTGAAAACAATATTGCACATACTTTGATAAATGAGATTTATCATCACTCATGTAAAAATAGTACTCTCTAACTATCTTCCTATTCTCTTATGTACTCTCAAGGGCACGTCTATATGTGATGTGAGAAAAAATAGAAATCTAAATAGAATTGTAGTACTAGGATTGGGCTTCATTTTTGGCTGCAACATGTAATTTTTTGCAAAATTGACTACAAAGACAAGTTCCAATCGGGAAAAAATATTTACACATCCTAAACTATTGATCTAACCATCAAGACTTGTGGATATGTTTGGCGTACTTGTAAAAAATATTTTTCCTAAAATTAGAAATAAAATCAGCAACACTTCTCTTGTAATCAACTCACATTTGGAACCTTCACCTCCATTCTTCAAATTGTATTTCACTATCTCGTTTCTCTTTTTCTTAGTCATTTTCTTTCCAAAATCATGCTCACTATCCTCATGAATACATGATATAAAATTTGATAATCCACCACATTGTAAACACTTTTCATTTAAACAATCATTTTTATAGAAAATGTAGCCATCATCTCTAACTCATAAAAATAAATCTAATAAATCCCTAGATGACTTTGGTAGTTGAATTGCACCACACCCCTATAACATTTTTTTAGTGTACAAAGTAGAACGAATATTACATAATAGTTCATGATACATAGAAAACTCTACGTGATATTTGCAACATGTACTACAAATTTTAAGAGGCACACAATAAAAGGGCTTACAACATCTTCAAATGCTCTTTGTGAGATTGTCAAACTTGGATGTGTTTCAAAAAATTGTTTGTACAATGTTGTTTGGATAAATTCCAAGTAATATTTAGGTTGTGGTGTGCAGTCTTGGTCACTAATTCTTAATTTTAAAACATCTTTTACATTGGGTGATACTCTAGAGTTAGAATGTAAAAATCATTCAATTGCATCTTTTGTGATATTAATTAGCTTCTTATCAACTCGTGGAAGCCTACCACTGAAAACCCAACTATCATTTTCAAGAGAACTATCTAGTCTTGATCTTAATGTTAGTGCTTTTGATAATGTTTTGTGATTTAGGCTTAAGTCAAGATGAACTTGCCTCATTAATCAAGTCTTTATTAATTGCTTGCTTACTATTGAGGTTGTTATTATTCTACAAGAAGCTCTTTTATCTTTGTCCTTACTAGTTTGTCCAATAGAATTGAGAGCATTAAAAATATTTTAACACTAATTTTATTTCGATCAGACATTTTATTTACCATTAAAAAGACTTTTAACAATAATTTTATTCTGATCTAACACTTTATGTACCTAAATCTTTAAATTCTTTAGTAAAGGTCTTATTGTGTACATTTTTAGTAATTGTACAAAAAGTTGTCATTCTTCAGTTAATATTTTATTTCCAAAGTATTCATCAAAAAATTTTGACTTGCCTACAACCAAATGGTTCGTGATGACCTCTTGCATTCAAGTCTTTCCATTATGTTCTCATCAATTTCAAGTAACTATTTTGGAATTCTTTGATGTTTTATAATTTTATCGATCTCATTAGAATATAATGGATGTGAGATTTCATTTTCTTCTTGACAAAGGTCCTCTCTTATTATGTAATTTGGAGATACATTGATTTTGATCAATTTTCATGTGTATTATCGATTTGATCAATGTTATGAACAATTGGATTACAAGAGGTGCAATTTAAATATTATGTAATTCATATCCAAAATCTTCAAGTATATGTCTACACTATTCTTCTTCTTTTTCTATGATATTAATCTTATAAATAGGTGTTTCATGACATTTTGCAACATTTTCACTTTCATGTTCAACCTTTTCATTTTCAATATCATGGTGAATTTCATTTTTATCAAACATTTCATTATATTCAACAACTTCATTTGGTGATTCAACATTAAAAAATCAATTTTCATGTCATTTGAGGATAAAGAAAAACCTTGGCCTTCATGAGTATTGTAACATTAGAAAATGTCCCCTTGGGGGCTATTCCCTCATAAGGTTTAGCTCTCGGGTCATTAGCATGCATTTAGGACATCTTAGTTCATATTTTGGCATCCTGATGGAATGAGGCCTAGGTTTCATGGCAAAGTGGACCTAGGAGGACCCCTTGAGTTGTACCCTACCCAAAATAGGGGGGAGGACTTGGGCGCTCACACCCTAGTCCTTCCTTATTTTGGGGCAACCCTAATTTCTAGGTGTTGGTTTATGACCGTTACTTGGTCCTTTTGCTGACATAGTAAGTTTTGATGTTTGAAATCTTGGTGGGAGTGCTTGTAGTTGCATATAAAAGCATGTTTAGGCATTCATTTGTAACTAGATGGCAATTGTGATGTTCAAGTGTTCTCAAGGTGATTTAAGGCTTACAGTGTGTTGTAAGAGTAGACTTGTGTGTTTTGTGTGTTTGTATTTGTAGATTTGAGCATGAATTTCCTCATGGAATGAAGAGCATCTTCCTCCCATGAGAGATTCACTACAAGGTGACATTATATTGTGTTTTCATCATTGATTCCTTTGGTTTTTGCCTCTGCCTCACAAGGGCGTGCACTCTTTATCTGACAATGGTGTTCAGAGACTTAAGTGTCCTCCAGGGCTTGACTGAGGCAAGCCTCTAAACACCACAACCCCCAAACCAAGTCTTGTGATTGCAGGTTACAAGTGTCGTATTTGGGAAAAGTGGAGTTGCAGGAAGGATTAGCAGGCATCAAGGATTTGGGATCTAAAGAAAAGAAGGACACAGGAGCACTTCCAGGACTTGGGTGCTCGCTCTAGTGTCCTCTACATATGAGTTTCAGGAAACAGAAGTTACAGGGCTGATCAATGTCTAAAGGAGGTCCGGATCCCATGAAGAAACTAGTACCTTGGATTAGGGAATCCTCTCCAGTGTCCCTGACTATTCCGCTTCAAAACCCCAAAAATAGGTACTCTGTGATGGGTAAGTGCAAGAAGATGGGGGGCCAAAAAGTGGCCAAAATAATTTCAAAAAAATTTAAGTCATAACGCGAGCGCGTTATGGCTTGGTAATGACAAGCCTTAGGCTCGTCATTACCGAGCCATAACGCGAGCGCGTTATGGCCAAGTATAAATGAAAAAAAATCAATTGAATTTCATTTCACTCTCATTTTCTCCTCTGCCTGCGGCTTCCAAACCCTCAAAAACACGCTTGCGTTCTGCAAAATGCCAATCAACACAAAAAGCTTATCAATTCATCGCCAAAATGCCACCGCGATGTCGAGCACGCCAAAGGGGTGAGTTATCTTTATTTTTTTGTTTGAATTTCTTTCTAAATAGGTAGGTTTTTGTTGATTTTTTATGTATATTTCGTTAATTGTCAGGAAATGTTAATGCACCTCCTCCTCCTCCTCAAAATCCACAAAATCCTGAGGAGGAAATACCTGCAGAACAACAACCTCCTCCATTCATTCCTCGACATGCCCCTAGAACACAAGATAATATAATGGGGCAAATTGAAAACAACAAAAAACAAATTGAAGATATAATTGCAAGGTTGAAAGATCCTTCCACTTCAACCTTGCATAAGTCCACACTTGCCGAATCTCTTGAGTGTATATTATCAAATGTAAATTCAATTAGCAAGCAAATAACTAGTTGGATCGATAAAAAGAGAGAGTTTAGAGATTACTATGTAGATAAATTGTCATACCAAGATGTCAAAAAATTACAAATTACAAAATTAGACTTGTGTTCAATTTTCACAAACCCACAAACAAATCAACCTCCACCCATTACATGCAAGAGGTTCCCTATCCATTGGTACAACAACCAAGCGATAAGGGACAATTTTGGGCAGAGGTGGTGGATGGTTTTTGACCATCCTCCATGCAAGAATAATGAGGTCCCGCAATATTTTTTGAGGAAACTCTACTGCGAGTTTGTCCTTAATAAAGTGCCAAACTATTTTGATATGCAGGACTTCCAAGGTAGAGGTGGGGGCTCAGCACAGGATAGACTAGGGGCACGTCTTGACCCACAGTGGGTAGTGAGATGAGTAATCAGCAGACCAGCCCATGAGCATGTTTCTATCCCTTCCATTGTGAAGGAGAGTGTTGAGGTCGATACACTAAGGTTGATTAGTGCCTTGACCCAGAGCATCATAGAGCATGCCGATCCTGCAACACATAGTGGGTTGGGAGATAGTGCGAGGAGTAGGGTCCCACCGCATACTTGCCAGGCTTGCAGGTTAGCCTGTGGTTATGACCCCATGGACAGTCAAGACGCAGGTGCACAGGCTACATCTTCAGCTGAGCAGATGGTGATGACAGATACCCTCATGAGTGAGACTTTCGGCCTTGATACTCAGGTAAATATTAGCAAGTTTATTGAATTTAATTTATTAAATTTCATTTTTGAAATACAAGATTAACTAATTTAAATTGATGATTTTAATGAAATTTCAGGGTCATAGCGTCGATGCAGTTTTCAGTGGTTCTCCACCTACATTTTTCACTAGATCATCTAATGTCGAGGTATGTAACTAGTAAACAATTATAAATATTACATGTGAATAGCATCGTTATATGAATGGTATTCTAATTTCTAATTTTGGATGTTGAATAGGTTAATACTGTAGATTTCATGGCAACACCTGCCAGCGGTGGTGGACTTCAAAGCTTTACGGAGGTAATAAAATAAATAGTTTAATGAATGAATTGTACTTACTAAATTTTTGTATGTGATTTGTGTATTTTATTATGTGTACTTCCATGTTTAGATGAACATGTGTGTATGTTAGGAGCCATGATTTGCATCACTATTATAGTTTTCGTAATTGAATAATGTTGTTTTATTTCCAGATGATGCAGGCTGCGGAGACACCTCCCCATGTTCATAGGGCAATGGAGCAAGGTGTGGCCTCTGCGATTCATAGCTCCATGGCATTGACAGGGGTATGAGGCAGATTAGTAAATTTCAATTTACATTCATTGTTATAGTTGTCTATTTTTGAAAAATCAAAAGATTATTGATTTGAAGTTTAATTTCTATCTGGATGGTTTCTATAGGACATGACATCACCAGGGCCTATTCTTGCTGCTGAGGCAGGCGAGGAGACAGATTATATGTTAGCGGTAAGTGATTATTTTGTTAAATGTTTCATTTTTTTATAACATGTAATTTCTATATATTAATGTCTATACTTTTTTTTTGTAACAGGTAAAGGTACAGGAAGAACTAAATAGGAGGAGTAGCCCTCGGGTTCGTAGTAGACCACCCACATGCATGTCTCCATCCCCTAGAAGATCAAAGGCTGCTCGTGATTTATTCTCTTCACTAGCCAAAGGGGAATGACTTTTTATTGTGTTCCTTTGTTGTGTGCCTATATGGCATTTGTGGACATATATTTTGTATTGTACATAGTTGACATTGTATGCCTATATGGCATTCTTGTAAGCCTATATGGCTATTTTGTATATATGTTATACTTATATCGACAGATATTGATGTATGCCTATATGGATATTTGGTTAATACAAATCTTTTTTATTGATGGCGTCCATACTTGCATTATAAATCCACTTTTGAATGGATATTTGTAGATGGCTACTTCAAATATTTAAAGTCTGATTGTATTACATAGGATGTTTGCATTTTCTTTGATAGGCTTGATAGGCCATGGATTACATGATGGTGTTTGATGGAAAAGTATGGTACTAGAAGACTCTAGTTCATTCTTAATAGGCTTGTGATTGATAATATCTTTGCATGATTACACTTGATCTTGGATCATGGACATGTTGTTAGGATTTTGATTGCATTGTGATGTTTGATGGATAGGCATGGTGTAAGATACCTAACTAGTTCTACGAAAATTTTTCCTTAAACAATTTTACTTGCTATCAATTCATCAACTACTTCAACAACACAAAGATATACATCAAAGATAACTACTTGAATGAATCAACCTTAGAGTTGGGTACTTGTCTAGTTATTTGACTCAATCAACTTGCAATGTCTTATTACATGGATAATGCTTTCAATAGCATGAAGTTACAACTTATTCAATGGAGATACAAAAGAAAGGCCTTGAAGCCTTGATGTTTACAATGGCGTCTACACTTAATCAACTCAATCAAACTCAATGATGTCAACTGAATGTCAACACCTCACAATATCACAAGGGAGCATCACCTTGCTTGTTGCATGGATGAACGTCATAGTTGCAAGACTCTTAGGGTTAGGCACCAACTGAAGGTAGTAGAGACCAGACTAGGCACCATCCTAAGCTGGGCACTTCCTTGAGGTGGTAGAGACATGGATGAATGTCTGGTGGGGTTTGATGACTCTATATTGACACTTAAATTCACTTAGGCACAATATTAGTGTTCTTCTAACTAGGCGCCAGATAGGAGGACTCTCAGGGGTTTTGGCACCTAGGTTACAACTTGTCAATTTCTCAAAGAATCTTTGAAACACTTGACTTCCAAGGATTATCATCTTACCCTCTGATGGAGTGCCTTGTTCCAAAATTGGTCTTGGGGACTTGCATCTCTCTTAGGCGCATGTTTGGAGTAATGTCAACTGGTATCAGCACCTATTATCTCAATTCACACTTGACATCAAACTTTTGAAGCTCTTTTACCCTAGCGCCTTTATCTTCTATCAAGCGCCTAACATTCTGGAGGTGAATTCCATCTTAATCCAAGTCTTCAAGGTACTTCCAAGTTTAGGCGCCAAAACAGGGTTATGGAGGAGCAGAACCACGCCTTAGGAGGATGACTGAACCCTAGGCGCCAATTTGAGGTTGCAAGAGCATAGGTATGCGCCAAGTAGAGTTTGATGCTCAAAACATTAACATTATTCAGTGAAATCCTTTTTTGACTCTAGGCACCATTTGGAGGCTAGAAAGAGGGAAGTTGACACCAACTGCATTAGGCGCATTTCTAAGGTGATGGAGACCAATAAGTGTGCCTTGTCCTCTGGCTCTATTCCTTGTTAACTTTACAACTTAGATTATCTAAACAACACTGAGAATGCTTCCCTTCTTCCTGATACAAGTTGAAAGATCCACTGGGTGCCATTTCAGGTGTCTGGAGAGATCATCAACCAAGGGCGCTAATAGAGCCTTTGGCAAATGGAAAGAGCGCCTTACTTAGATTGATTTCTGGATGCCAGAATTAAGGAATTTTGCACCTTGGCTAGGAGTTTCTCATTTCAATCTTGATTATTCATCTAAGTGACTTTCCTTAGCTCCCAAGCCTTCAATCTATCCATTACCCCCTGCTAGGCACTCAAAATAGAGTGGTAACACCTTATGAAGGTTAGGTGCATTCTGAGGGTGGGGTAGGCAAGTGAGGGCACCAGACCAGGCCTTGAGACTTCTCTCCTCATCAAAGGCTTTCAATCCTAGGTGCCAGATCCAAGGAGTTCCAACCAACACATGTGCCTAGTGCTGTGAGTTCACCCAAAGGACATCTTTAACTTGAAAACTTTCAATCTTCATCCATTTATGCTAGGCGCTCAATTGGAGGATCCCTAGAAACATGTGTAGGTGCCTTGAGGTTCTTAGGCGCTTAATTTGGATGATCCTTGTGCTAGGCACTTAGTAAGGAAAACTAGAGTGAAATGGGCGCCTAGGCTCCCAAGCTTCCATACTTAGTCAAATTTTAGGGTTCTGACCTTGTTCCTGCAAAACAAACAGATAGAGATAGTCTGAAACCAATTCATTCCCTCATAATTTGGAATTAGCCTCTGGGAATGAGGAATAGGCTAATCCATTATACACTTGATGATCAAGCTAGGAATGGGGACATGACACATGGTACTAGGCTAATCATTTTGGGTTTTGCATGAGCCTCGGACAAGGTAATAGGCATAGGGTTTTTATCTTGCATAATGATTTTTTCAAACCAAGGGTCCATGATGGAAATGATTAAGGATGATAGAATGTTTGGATTTTGGACTTTGAGATGTTTATTGTTGTAAATGTTTATTGTTTGGACTCAAATTTTGTTAAATGGTTGTTTGAAAGAGGACACATCAAACACAACAATAAGATTGGTTTAAGTATGGATGCAAATGATGTTTACTAGTTTACTAATGTGATGATGTTTACTAATGTGATGATGATTACTAATGTGATGATGATTTTGCATGTTTTCAATGGTTGGGATCTACAAGTTATGCATTTTTTTGGGATGCACACCTCATTGATTGTAGTGGGATGATTTGAATGCATATTACCTATATCCACGGGATGACTTTGTTATTTTTCCTTGTCTATGCTCATTTGCACATTGGTATGTTGCATTGGGATGAGAGGATGGATGTTGCTTTGATAGTGATGTGTATTCGTCACCTAGTGATGGATGATTTTATATAGTGGTTGGGTGTAATGGTTATCTTCATGTGGTTGTAGATGTTGATCCTTGGTTTAGAGGTGTTTGGTAGTGTGTCTTGGTGGACTCTTGATTCTAGATTAGAGTATTAGCATGATACAAGTTCTCTTGAGACTAGGATGTCTGTATTGGTGCATGTGATCTTCTAGGAGGAGATGTTAGATCATGATGTCATGTTTGGATACCTAATTTTGTAGTTGGAGTTTTAACAGTGGTCTTGTTGGTTCTCTTGGTATTGAGTACATTGGTCATGTGCTTGGGAGCTTCATGATAATGTGGTGTTGCATTTGGAGCTTAACATGGATTGATTGGTTGTAGGTTCTCATACATACTTCGAGACTTGGGTGAGGCTAGATTTCTCTTGGGATTAGAGACACTTGTTGAGATGTTTACCCTTTAGAGGTTTTAGCAGGAAGACCAAGGAGACTTTCACTTGGATATGGGCATGAGTTAATTATGGACCTAGAGAAGATTCTTATTGGAGAGAGTCATTGTGGCTTGGTGTATCTTCGACGAGCATTCTCATTCCCCACTCTTGGTCTACTCGGCAGACTATCATCTAAGAGGTATTTCCCATCCTTTAGATAAATTTTTTTAATGCTTTATCTTCTCATAGTTATGGATCTTGAGCTATGGTTATTGGTTCTAGAGGGTTCATTCGAGGGGTTTCTCTAAACATGCTTTTTCTCAGGCGATAAACTGGAGTTGTCTAGATGCACAAGTGCGCCTCCCTCAATGAAGTTCCTTTTGTTAACTTAGTTCATCCTAGTGACTCAAGGGGTTGTTATATTCTTTAGGCACAATCTTTCATAGACTAAAACATTCACTCCATGTTAAGGCACTCAAAGGAGGCTCTGGAGATGGAAAATGGTGCCTTAACTCACTTATGTAAATTTTGGACTTTTAGGCAATTGCAAGATGTCTTGGAGGGCTCAATTCTTCAAGGCACCCATTTTGTTCACCACTTGTAGCATCACTTGTTCAAGGTGCATGTATGATTTGGTCAAAAATAGGTGCCTAGAGTGAATAGGCTTTCATCCTGACTTAATACATTGCCTCCTTCTGACGATTTTTGGGGCAGCAGAAAACCTTTCACCATAGGCAAATGCCTTAGAGCTATAAAAAATTGAGAAAGGTTATTGTAGAGGCACTCTACATGATCGCGTTGCCTTAGATGGAATGTTTCTAAGTGACATAATTTTTGAGTAACATCTTGTCAAAGATTGCTGCCTTTTTACACTTTGGACTCTTTAGGGATATCGTGGGTACAATGTAGCTCGGACTATTTCGACATGTTTGGGTGAAAAATAGGACCATGCCTAGCGTAAATGTATCCATTCAAACGCGTTGGAATAGTCAGTTTGGTCGCATTAGGAGCAGGACGAAAGTTACACCCTTTACAACTTTACACTGCCTCCTTCTGACGATTTTTGGGGCAGCAGAAAACCTTTCACCACGGGCAAATGCCTCAGAGCTATAAAAAATTGAGAGAGGTTATTGTAGAGACACTCTACGTGATCACGTTACCTCAGACAGAATGTTTCTAAGTGACACAATTTTTGAGTAACATCTCGTCAAAGATTGCTGCCTTTTTACACTTTGGACTCTTCAGGGATATCGTCGGTACAATGTAGCTCCGACTGTTTCGACATGTTTGGGTGAAAAATAGGACCATGCCTAGCGTAAATGTACCCATTCAGATGTGTTGGAATAGTCAATTTGGTCGCATCAGGAGCAAGACAAAAGTTACACCACTTTGCAACTTTACACTACCTCCTTCTGATGATTTTTGGGGCAGCAGAAAACCTTTCACCACGGGCAAATGCCTTAGATCTATAAAAAATTGAGAGAGGTTATTGTAGAGGCACTCTACATGATTGTTTTGCCTCAGATGGAATGTTTCTAAGTGACACAGTTTTTGAGTAACATCTCGTCAAAGATTGCTACCTTTTTGCAATTTGGACTCTTCAGGGATATTGTCAGTATAATGTAGCTCCGACTGTTTTGACGTGTTTGGGTGAAAAATAGGACCATGCCTAGCATAAATATACCCATTCAGATGCGTTGGAATAGTCAGTTTGGTCGCATCAAGAGCAGGACGAAAGTTACACCCCTTTGCAACTTTACACTGCCTCCTTCTGACAATTTTTGGGGCAGCAGAAAACCTTTCACCATGGGCAAATGCCTCAGAGCTATAAAAAATTGAGAGAGGTTATTGTAGAGGCACTCTACATGATCGCGTTGCCTTAGACGAAATGTTTCTAAGTGACACAGTTTTTGAGTAACATCTCGTCAAAGATTGCTGCCTTTTTACACTTTGGACTCTTCAGGGATATCGTCGGTACAATGTAGCTCCGACTGTTTCGACATGTTTGGGTGAAAAATAGGACCATGCCTAGCATAAATGTACCCATTTGAACGTGTTGGAACAGTCAGTTTGGTCGCATCAAGAGCAAGACGAAAGTTACACCCCTTTGCAACTTTACACTGCCTCCTTCTGATGATTTTTGGGGCAGCAGAAAACCTTTCACCACAGGCAAATGCCTCAGAGCTATAAAAAATTGAGAGAGGTTATTGTAGAGGCACTCTACATGATCGCGTTGCCTCAAACGAAATATTTCTAAGTGACATGGTTTTTGAGTAACATCTCGTCAAAGATTGCTGCCTTTTTGCACTTTGGACTCTTCAAGAATATCGTCGGTACAATGTAGCTCCGACTGTTTCGACATGTTTGGGTGATAAATAGGACCATGCCTAGCGTAAATGTACCCATTCAGATGCGTTGAAATAGTCAGTTTGGTCACATCAAGAGCAGGACGAAAGTTACACCCCTTTGCAACTTTACACTACCTCCTTCTGACGATTTTTGGGGTAGCAGAAAACCTTTCACCACGGGCAAATGCCTCAGAGTTATAAAAAACTGAGAGAGGTTATTGTAGAGGTACTCTACATGATATTTTTTCCTTAGACAAAATATTTCTAAGTGACACGATTTTTGAGTAACATCTCGTCAAAGATTGCAGCCTTTTTGCACTTTAGACTCTTCAGGGATATCATGGTTACAATGTAGCTCAGACTGTTTTGACATGTTTGGGTGAAAAACAGGACCATGCTTAGCGTAAATGTACCCATTCAGACGCGTTGGAACAGTCAGTTTGGTCGCATCAAGAGTAGGACAAAAGTTACACCCCTTTGCAACTTTACACTACCTCCTTCTGACGATTTTTGGGGCAGCAGAAAACCTTTCACCATGGGCAAATGCCTCAGAGCTATAAAAAACTGAGAGAGGTTATTGTAGAGGCTCTCTACGTGATCGTGTTTCCTCAGACAGAATGTTTCTAAGTACACAGTTTTTTAGTAGCATCTCATCAAAGATTGTAGCCTTTTTGCACTTTGGACTCTTCAGGGATATTGTGGGTATAATGTAGCTCAGACTATTTCGACATGTTTGGGTGAAAAACAGGACCATGCCTAGCGTAAATGTACCCATTCAGATGCGTTGGAATAGTCAGTTTGGTCACATCAGGAGCAGGACAAAAGTTACACCCCTTTGCAACTTTACACTGCCTCCTTCTAACGCTTTTTGGGGCAGCAAAAAACCTTTCACCACGGGCAAATGCCTTAGAGATATAAAAAACTGAGAGAGGTTATTGTAGAGGCACTTTACATGATCGCGTTGCCTTAGATGGAATGTTTCTAAGTGACACAGTTTTTGAGTAACATCTCGTCAAAGATTACTGCCTTTTTGCACTTTGGACTCTTCAGGGATATCGTTGGTACAATGTAGCTCAGACTGTTTCAACATGTTTGGGTGAAAAATAGGACCATGCCTAGTGTAAATGTACCCATCTGGATGCGTTGGAATAGTCAGTTTGGTCACATCATGAGCAGGACACCAAAAATGCAAAAGTTGCTTTGTGCAACTTGACAACATTGACACTTTTTTGCAACATGACTCAAAGACTCAAACTGACCCCAAATGACTCAAAGTGACTTAAAATCACCTTGATTTGGTGCCCAGTGTATATTATAGAGGTCGAGGTGCTCCTTATCATTCAAACATCTTAGATGAGCGCATAGGAAAGGAAAATGCTCTAAGTTTCATCATCATGAGCGCCTAATATCAAGAGACTTTAATGGCTCAAACCTTAGCATGGAGTCCTAAGGCGCATTTCATGTCTCCTTTCATCCAGTTTGGTGCCCTTATGTAGATTTTTCAACTTGATTTGGCACCCTATATGTGAAGGAAGATCTAAAGGCATGAAAGTGGATGTCATATTGCAAGAGTTTAGATCATCAAAATTGAAAGAAATAAGTCTATTAAGCTTGGGCGCCCTTGGTCTTCTTTTCATTCATTATGAGTGCCTTGGGAGAATGGTATATAGGTCATCATCATGATTGGGTGCCCTGGATCCAGAGTGTTGGAGAGATCATCAAATGGTGTCTAGTAGGGTGAGTTATGAGTTTGGTCACATCAGGAGCAAGACACCAAAAATGCATAACATGATGATGTAAAAATGTGTACATATGTGTAAAAATGCAGGAGGAAATAAAAAAAGACAAACCTTACAAATTAATGTGCATACTTACAACTCAATGTAACATAACTTTACAAAATCAATGTGAATACTTACAAATTAATCCAATGAACCATCCAGGTCTGCCCTACTCTTTATTGTGTCAAGTATTACTTCATGGTCAGACTCACGCACCTTCCACAATATTTTGTTCAAAGGTCTAACCTGATACTTTATCAAATGAACATTGGATGCCACGACAAGGTTCGAGTAATGAAGAATCTTCTGATGCATGTCAAAGTCCTGAAATAGCCAAATATTAACACTCTTATGTGGGTACCTTCTAAGCCATGTTCCAGTAATAACCACTGATCCTGTAGGGTATTCGATGTTTTCTCCATCTGTAACAGGGGCCTCCAATTTCTTTTTGGCCTCAACACAACGACATAAGTAATAATCTATTCCCTCTTCATTATCTTCATCTGCAATAACTGCATATACGTGCCCTACATTGATATGTGTAGAAAATTAGATGAAATTAGTCAACATTACAAAAACACTACAAAGTAAGATGACATTACCTAGTTGAACTAGATGAAATTAGATGCATATACGTGCCCTATATTAGCTGGTTGAACTAAATCTGATATGTGGTCAAAGTCAACTGATAATTCCATCTGTGTTAGTTCTAGTGCCGTTAGGGGTCAATACGTGTCAAGTGGGCTAGATAACTTAACTGTCATTCGTCAACCCATTCCTTTGACTCGCACTCATCCCAGACTTGAATTGTATAGGAAGAACAAAAGCATGACATCTTTCATGTATGGATACTCCATGAACCTACAATTGAGCTTCTAAAAGAGTGCATCTCATTTGATCCTGTCAGTGTACAACAATCCTCATATGGTGCAATGTTAGTATCATCTATCAACCAAAAAAATCTATGAACTAAAGACTTACCTTCATTACCTAGACCCATGGAAGCATTACACCACTCGACAATCGATTTTGCATCTGTTAACTTTGCATTGTCTTTATACTTTAACTCTTCTCGTGCTATGGCTCCTTTGATACACGCTCCTACACCATCATGCTCCCCCTTTCCATGCCCGGCCTCACAAAAGTTCCACATATGTTGAATACCTGTAAAATTATGCCTCCTACTTAGCCAATAGAAATTCTGCAAGTTCTTGAATTGTGATGCACAATTATCTGACCATATGATATGCTGACTGAACGATATGCCTCTTCTAGCCAAATCATTGTAGAACACCTGAAAGCAACTTTGCACGAACTCTGTAGAATGCGTGTGATCATCACTAATATAGAAATTATACTCCCTTATGATCTTTTTGTCATCCTCTATACTATCATTCACATGAATGAATGTGATGTGCACAAATATAGAAACCTGTGTGGAGTTGTAATATTGTGATTGCACCTCATGCTGTGGCTATAGACTGTAGTTCTTTGCAAAGTCGATGACTGAAACAATGCTACCAACTGGAAATGTGTCCTTGCATAACTTGAATTGCAAGTCCAACCATCGAGCTCTATGGGCATGTCTTGCATACTCATACACTATGCTGTCACGAAATATAGGCATAAACTGATACACTAGAATCTTTTCAATAACTAATTCACACCTCTTTGCTTCTTTACCATCTTTTGTATTGTATGCCACTGTTTTATACTTGCCAAACTCTACTAGTTTGTTTCCAACCGCATGTGTTATTTCCATATGTTCACATATTGGCAAATGTTGCAAGCCACCGCAACGATGACATGTGCCATCCAAGCATAACTTCTTGTAGAATATTTGACCTTCCTCTCTTTCACATAAAATTCTTGATATGAAGTCTCTTGAAGATGTTGGTGGGGCACATATGGCACAACCCTGCAAATCATTGTTAGTATGCATATCTAAACATATAGACCTATAAGCATCAAAATAGTTAGAAAATTCAATATGTAATCTACAACAACAAGTAGTGCGTGTGTGATTTATCTTAACATAGAAAGGTTTTAGCATTTCAAAATATCTTTGACAAATTTTAATTTGAAAATACTTCTCTAGAAATTTACCATAATTTTGTGTTTGAGTCTCATCCAAAAAATGCTTTGGATGTGGCTCGCGGTTCTGATTACCGATTCTTCTTCTTACCACATCCCTTTGATTTAAAGATACCCTTGTGTAATTCTTCCAAAAGTCTTCAATTAGTGATCTCAATGCTTCAACAATTAGTTTATCTTTTTGTGGTAGTCTCCCCGAGAATGCCCATAATTCATTGGCATTAGTGTCCTTAATTCTTTGGCGTCTTCCAACGGCTCTTGATAAAGTTTTCCTATTAATTCTCAATTCTTGACTTGTCTTTCTAGTGAGACGAGCTTTCCTCATTTGACTACTTACTATAGTCGATGTAATCACACGCCGTGTTGCATTACTATCTTTTGTGCGTGAGGTGTTACCCACACTCTCATACGCACTCATTAGATTCTTGACAATAGATTTTTCACTTGAAGCCTCTAATGTTCTCAACCCAAGAATCTTCATGATAGACCTATACTTTATACTTCGCATCATTTCAACGAATAGTTGACATCTTGCAGTCTCATTTAACTTTTCAAAGAACAATCTCCAAATCTTATTAGCATATCTTCTACAAGTGTATTTTAGAATCTTACCTTCCATTGGCTACAAAATATTCTCATCAATATCAATCAAATACTTTGGCTTTCTATGTAAAATTCTAGGTGGTGTCAAGTTAGGTAAATTCATCTCAACATTAGGAATTTCATCAATATTTAAATGAGATGGGTTAGATGGCATACCTTTGATCGAAGATGGAATAGATGACATACCTTGAGGTTGAGGTGGGAATGATGGCATACCTCCTTCATCACATGTGAGTGATGATGTACTCTCAACTTGAGATGTGGTAGATGGTGTCCCTACATGTTGACTTGCGGTAAAGGATGTGTCTCCAACTATGGTATTCAAATCTCTCGTACCACGAAGTTTTTGCATTCGTTCTCTTTGTGCCGCCAATACCATATCTCTTTGTGATGGTTGTGGTTCCTCTTCAATTGGTATGTCTTCATTTATCATGTCCAATTTCCTCTTCTCATGAAGTTCCCTCATAGCCATTGCTTTCTTTGCATTCTTAGCTTCTATCTCTTCCTGTGTTGGTTTAATTCTTGATCGTTTCCTCGGTATGATGGAGAATTTGTCTGTAGCATGATAAAGAGACCAATATTAGTTCCGAAGAAATGAATACAAGATAATAGTGGGATTGTATTTTTTTTATGTTGTAAGGATTTATTCTTGTATAGTTTGACATCATGGTATGAACTAAGGTTTGTTTATTACACATAATTATTAAAGAGCCCAAGTGTAGAAAATATACATGGCATCATGTGAGATTGTAGGTTGCTTTCTTGATTGGGAATGTGTCTATTTTAAACATGTATGATAAAGCATGATAAAGTAATTCAATCCAAAATAAAGAAAATGTAAAGAACATGCATGTAAAGACTTGACATACCTAAAAAATGAAGATTTGAATAGAGAGAGTACCCAATTATGTAGTGTTTTTATCTTCTTGCATCAAACTCCTCAACAATTTGAGTTTTTCACCACTTGCTTCCTTTTCAATGTTAAATTCCTAAAATTGAATCACAATTAACATTGCAACACTACAAAAATTGAAACTTGAATAGATATATATCAAACTTGGTGTGAAAACTATGTTATTTCCTCCTTCTCAAGTTGGCAAAGCAGAAAAGGTGGTGGAAAGATCATGCAAAGGTGGTACAATGTGTCAAATGTGCATGTGAACTTCCCAATAGCATGAAAGCACTTCTTTTTTGTCAGAGCACGTATAGAATCAGTAAGAAAATAGAGCATGTGGGCCTAGATCACGAGGGTAACCACTTTTTTACTGCTTCAATAGAAATACAAAACGCGAGCGCGTTATAGCATGCTGGCGCTATAATGCGCTCACGTTTTGTCCTGCTATAGATTCATCACATCCTTTGCATTGATCACATCTTTTTCCTGCAAGGGCTTGCCAGATTCTCTGCCAGATGATAGGCATAACAATGAAGGGGCAAGCCCTCATAATCAAGTTCTTGATAGAAAATGCCCTTAACCCTCAACGTCAAACCCTAATCCCTAAACCCTCAACTCTGATCCCTCGACCCTCAACCCTCAATGTCAAATCCTAATCCCTCAACCCTAATCTGTCATCCCTCAACTCTAATCCCTCATCCCTAAACCCTAAATGCTATCCCTAATAATACACCCTCAACAGACTCGATACTATACCTTAAACTCTAATCCCTTATCCCTAAACCCTCCAACCCTATCCCTAATCCTTACAACCCTCAACCCTCAACACTATACCTTAAACCCTAATCCCTTCAACCTCAACCCTATCCCTAAACCCTTGACCCTCGAACCTCAACCCTCAACCCTCGACGTCAAACCTTAATCCCTCAACCCTTAACTCTAATCCCTCATCTCTCAACCCTAACCCTAAACTCTCAACCCTCAACATCAAATCCTAAAGCCTTAACCCTCAATCCTTAAACCTTCAACCCTAAACCCTATCCCTAATCGCTCTACCCTTGACACTCTAAACCTAACCTCGGCATTAAATGCTAATCCATCAACCCTAAACCCTAATCCTAAACCCTCAACCCTCAACACTATACCTTAAACCCTAATCCATCAACCCTCAACCCTAAACCTTATCCCTAAACCCTAATCCCTCAACCATTAACCCTAATCCATCATCCCTCAACTCTAATCCCTCATCCCTAAACCCTAAATGCTATCCCTATTCCTAAACCCTCAATAGACTCGATACTATACCTTAAACTCTAATCCCTTATCCCTAAACCCTCCAACCCTATCCCTAATCCTTATACCCTCCACACTCTACTTTAACCCTAATTCCTTAACCCTCAACCCTATCCCTAAACCCTTGAACCTCGAACCTCAACCCTTAACCCTCAACATCAAACCCTAATCCCTCAACTTAACTATGATCCCTTGACCTTCAACCCTAACCCTAAACCCTAAAACCTCAACGTCAAATTCTAATCCCTCAACCCTTCACTCTAATCCCTCAACCCTAAACTCTCAACACTGTACCTTAAACCCTAATCCCTCAACCCTAACCCTAAACCTTGTCCCTAAACCCTAATCCCTCAACCCTCAACCCTAATCTGTCATCCGTCATCCCTCAACTCTAATCCCTCATTCCTAAACCCTAAACGCTATCCCTATTCCTAGACCCTTAATAGGCTTGATACTATACCTTAAACCCTAATCCCTCTACCCTCGACACTCTTATTTAACCCTAATCCCTTGACCATTAACCCTATCCCTCAACCTCAACCCTCAACCCTCAACCCTCAACTCTCAACATTAAACCCTAATTCATCAACCCTAAACCCTAATCCCTCAAACCTAAACCCTATCCCTAAACCATCAACCCTCAACACTATACCTTAAACCCTAATCCCTCAACCCTCAACCCTAAACCTTATCCCTAAACCCTAATCCCTCAACCCTCAACCCTAATCCATCATCCCTCAACTCTAATCCCTCATCCCTAAACCCTAAATGCTATCCCTATTCCTAAACCCTCAACAGACTCGATACTATATCTTAAACTCTAATCCCTTATCCCTAAACCCTCCAACCCTATCCCTAATCCTTATACCCTCCACACTCTACTTTAACCCTAATTCCTCGACCCTCAACCCTATCCGTAAACCCTTGACCCTCGAGCCTCAACCCTCAACGCTCAACATCAAACCCTAATCCCTCAACCCTTAACTCTGATCCCTCGACCTTCAACCCTAACCCTAAACCCTCAACGTCAAATTCTAATCCCTCAACCCTTCACTCTAATCCCTTAACCCTAAACCCTCAACACTATACCTTAAACCCTAATCCCTCAACCCTAACCCTAAAACTTGTCCCTAAACCCTAATCCCTCAACCCTCAACCCTAATCTGTCACCCATCATCCCTCAACTCTAATCCCTCATTCCTAAACCCTAAATGCTATCCCTATTCCTAGACCCTCAACAGGCTCGATACTATACCTTAAACCCTAATCCCTCTACCATCGACACTCTTATTTAACCCTAATCCCTTGACCATTAACCCTATCCCTCAACCTCAACCCTCAACCCTCAACTCTCAACATTAAACCCTAATTCATCAACCCTAAACCCTAATCCCTCAAACCTAAACCCTATCCCTAAACCATCAACCCTCAACACTATACCATAAACCCTAATCCCTCAACCCTCAACCCTAAACCTTATCCCTAAACCCTAATCCCTCAACCCTCAACCCTAATCCCTCATCCTTCAACTATAATCCCTCATCCCTAAACCCTAAATGCTATCCCTATTCCTAAACCCTCAACAAACTCGATACTATACCTTAAACTCTAATCCCTTATCCCTAAACCCTCCAACCCTATCCCTAATCCTTATACCCTCCACACTCTACTTTAACCCTAATTCCTCGACCCTCAACCCTATCCCTAAACCCTTGAGCCTCGAACCTCAACCCTCAACCCTCAACATCAAACCCTAATCCCTCAACCCTTAACTCTGATCACTCAACCTTCAACCCTATCCCTAAACCCTCAACCCTCAACGTCAAATTCTAATCCCTCAACCCCTCACTCTAATCCCTCAACCCTAAACCCTATCCCTAAACCCTCAACACTATACCTTAAACCCTAATCCCTCAACCCTAACCCTAAACCTTGTCCCTAAACCCTAATCCCTCAACCCTCAACCCTAATCTGTCATCCGTCATCCCTCAACTCTAATCCCTCATTCCTAAACCCTAAATGCTATCCCTATTCCTAGACCCTCAACAGGCTCAATACTATACCTTAAACCCTAATCCCTCTACCCTTGACACTCTTATTTAACCCTAATCCCTTGACCATTGACCCTATCCCTCAACCTCAACCCTCAACCCTCAACCCTCAACCCTCAACCCTCAACTCTCAACATTAAACCCTAATTCATCAACCCTAAACCCTAATCCCTCAAACCTAAACCCTATCCCTAAACCATCAACCCTCAACACTATACCTTAAACCCTAATCCCTCAACCCTCAACCCTAAACCCTAATCCCTCAACCCTCAACCCTAAACCCTAATCACTCAACCCTCAACCCTAATCCCTCATCCCTCAACTCTAATCCCTCATCCCTAAACCCTAAATGCTATCCCTATTCCTAAACCCTCAACAGACTCGATACTATATCTTAAACTCTAATCCCTTATCCCTAAACCCTCCAACCCTATCCCTAATCCTTATACCCTCCACACTCTACTTTAACCCTAATTCCTCGACCCTCAACCCTATCCCTAAACCCTTGACCCTCGAACCTCAACCCTCAACCCTCAACATCAAACCCTAATCCCTCAACCCTTAACTCTGATCCCTCGACCTTCAACCCTATCCCTAAACCCTCAACCCTCAATGTCAAATTCTAATCCCTCAACCCTTCACTCTAATCCCTCAACCCTAAACCCTATCCCTAAACCCTCAACACTATACCTTAAACCCTAATCCCTCAACCCTAACCCTAAACCTTGTCCCTAAACCCTAATGCCTCAACCCTCAACCCTAATCTGTCATCCGTCATCCCTCAACTCTAATCCCTCATTCCTAAACCCTAAACGCTATCCCTATTCCTAGACCCTCAACAGGCTCGATACTATACCTTAAACCCTAATCCCTCTACCCTCGACACTCTTATTTAACCCTAATCCCTTGACCATTAACCCTATCCCTCAACCCTTAACCCTCAACTCTCAACATTAAACCCTAATTCATCAACCCTAAACCCTAATCCCTCAAACCTAAACCATCAACCCTCAACACTATACCTTAAACCCTAATCCCTCAACCCTCAACCCTAAACCTTATCCCTAAACCCTAATCCC
Organism: Cunninghamia lanceolata; assembly: GCA_027924645.1. Lineage (NCBI taxonomy): Eukaryota > Viridiplantae > Streptophyta > Pinopsida > Cupressales > Cupressaceae > Cunninghamia > Cunninghamia lanceolata. The sequence goes on along the minus strand of BSBN01000201.1, from coordinate 775,062 downwards.
TCAACCCTCAACCCTAATCCCTCATCCCTCAACTCTAATCCCTCATCCCTAAACCCTAAATGCTATCCCTATTCCTAAAACCTCAACAAACTCGATACTATACCTTAAACTCTAATCCCTTATCCCTAAACCCTCCAACCCTATCCCTAATCCTTACACCCTCCACACTCTACTTTAACCCTAATCCCTTCAACCTCAACCCTATCCCTAAACCCTTGACCCTCGAACCTCAACCCTGAACCCTCGACGTCAAACCCTATTCCCTCAACCCTTAACTCTGATCCCTCATCTCTCAACCCTAACCCTAAACCTTCAACCCTCAACGTCAAATCCTAATCCCTCAACCCTAAACCCTCAACACTATACCTTAAACCCTAATCCCTCAGCCCTCAACCCTAAACCTTATCCCTAAACCTTAATCCCTCAACCCTCAACCCTAATCTGTCATCCATCAACTCTAATCCCTCATCCCTAAACCCTAAATGCTATCCCTATTCCTACACCCTCAACAGAATCGATACTATACCTTAAACCCTAATCCCTTATCCCTAAACCCTCCAACCCTATCCCTAATCCTTATACCCTCCACACTCTACTTTAACCCTAATTCCTCGACCCTCAACCCTATCCCTAAACCCTTGACCCTCTAACCTCAACCGTCAACCCTCAACGTCAAACCCTAATCCCTCAACCCTTAACTCTGATCCCTTGACCCTCAACACTATACCTTAAACCCTAATCCCTATCCCTCAACCCTTAACCCTTAAAACTTAAACCCTATCCCTACACCCTTAACACTTGACACTATATCTTAAGCCTTAAACCCTCGTCCCTAAAGCCTCAACCCTCAATCCTTAAACCTTCAACCCTAAACCCTATCCCTAATCCCTCTACCCTCGACACTCTAACCCTAACCTCGACATTAAATGCTAATCCGTCAACCCTAAACCCTAATCCTAAACCCTCAACACTATACCTTAAACCCTAATCCCTCAACCCTCAACCCTAAACCTTATCCCTAAACCCTAATCCCTCAACCCTCAACCCTAATCCATCATCCCTCAACTATAATCTCTCATCCCTAAACCCTAAATGCTATCCCTATTCCTAAACCCTCAACAGACTCGATACTATACCTTAAACCCTAATCCCTTATCCCTAAACCCTCCAACCCTTTCCCTAATCCTTACACCCTCCACACTCTACTTTAACCCTAATCCCTCGACCCTAAACCCTTGACCCTTGAACCTCAACCCTCAACCCTCAATGTCAAACCCTAATCCCTCAACCGTTAACTTTGATCCCTCGACCCTCAACCCTATCCCTAAACCCTAAACCCTCAACCATAATTTGTCATCCCTCATCCCTAAACCTTAAACGCTATCCCTATTCCTAGACCCTCAATGGGCTCAATATTGTACCTTAAATGCTAATCCCTTATCCCTAAACCCTCCAACTCTATCCCTTATCCCTTAACCCTCATGATTAATAGCTTTGAACGTAAAAAAATTTGAGGGGGACATAACACGAGCACATTATAACGCGCTCGCGTTATGTCAAACATGACAAAAGACAAACTTGTGGGAAAGAAAAATGCAAGGCAAAACATAACGCGAGCGCGTTATAATGCGCTCACGTTATTTCTTGCTTTGGGAATCCCAAGCCTTGGGCTTGGGATTTGCTTTGGATTTCCAACCCAAAGGCTTGGAGTGCCTTATGAACAGTCATAGACGTGTTTTTCTATATTCTTCAAAATTTCACATAATTTCGTTCATGCTAACCCTCAGATTTGCACGTGTTTCAAGGTCAATCAAATCGAACACATGGGTAATGTTAGGCTTTCTCTTACCTATTTGACAATGTTATTTTTTTCACATTTTAACAATGTTAAGCCTTTCATCTTTAATTTCTTTTGTTTGTGTCCGTTTTTAGGCAAAAAGCACTGTTTGGTCTTTTTTTCATTGTAAAATAACTATTCATTCAAATTTCAAAAAAATTACATATTTAGAAACTAGACTCCATTCTACAAATATTAAAAAAATAAAAAAATGATTTTCAATTAGTTTTCAAAATTTATAGGGGTAGCACGGCCAAAATTCTATTTTTTAGGATGTGTCCACTTTAAAAATTAGTAAAAAATCAAATATTCATCAAAAAATTATCAGAAAAATCGGGCATAAACTACATGCTATTAGCTAATTTCTCACCAAAGCGATTTTAAAAATACCAAAAAAAAGTTGACCTTTTGAGGGAGCCACAAAACATGCTATGTTATGTTTTTTTGACAGAAACAACACCAATTTCTGTGGCTCCCTCTTTTGAACCCCTTAATCTATGCCATTTTCAAAACAAAATAGTAGTTTAGAAAGTAGACTTGGAGCACTACGAACATTGTTTTGGTTGCATTTCCAAATTTTGAGTGTAACTATGCTCAATTTCTCATCCAAGGCCAGTATTTCCTGATTTCAGAAAAAAAGTGGCCACTTAAGACCCCTTTTTGGCCCCCCATCTTCCTGCACTTACCTTGATTTGATATTTTACTCCTGTTTGCAAGAGGTTTTTCCGTTATTCATGAATTTGTTGTCGTATTTGCATAATTAAGGTTTTAATGGTCAATTGAGTATAAGAAAAGGAAAATTGATAATTAAATTCCTTAATCCAAGTTCCCCTACATTTCACAAGCAATCTAGGGTATTATAGTGCTCGCCACTCGACCCTAGATCCTTGAATGTATAGTGGAAAGGAGGATTTAAACATTAAAACAACTAAACATTAACAAATCCAATTTTCCCCTAAACATTTTGGCGAACCTGTGTTTTGGACTTAAATTGCAACTTGTTGAATGTGTGTCTTCAGATTTGGATTGATTTCATTCATTCATATAGTCATTCATTTTATTGCATTGAGAAAAATTCAAAAAAATTGAAAAATTTGGAACATACAAAAAAATTGCATTGTTTGGCTTATAAATTGCATCTATTCTTCCTAAATTTTTCTAATTCATGATTTTTGCATTAGATCTGATATAAACTACAGAAAAATACAAAAATTCAAAATTTTGCTTTGCATTTTCATCATTAATTTGCTAGGTTTTTGTGGAAATTTTGACAATTTTATATAACTTAGTAATTCCAAAATCTTGGGTTAGTAGGCAAAATCTTCTTTCAAATTTTTCTATTGATTTTAGAGTCTCATCAAAATTTTTATTTGGCTGTAGTCTTGTATCTTATTTTAAATTTGTGTTTAGACTTAAAATATTTGCAATTTTGCATAGAAAATTTTAACAAAAACTAGCAATTTTGATACATTTTCAATAAATTTGCATGGGCATTTTGCCTATTCAAGATTGAAAATCATTTTTGAATTTGATAGTATTTAATTCCATCATAAATCAGACTTCAAAACATTCACATAGCATTTTGTCCGAAGATCTCAAACCTAGGGCTTCAAAAACAACGATTTTCACTAAATTTGGCCTTATTGACTTTATAAACTTGCACCATAGGTGTGTTGTGAAAGTTATTTTTGCACTAATTTTCTATTAGAAGAGTAATCATTTTCTTCCCCTCTTAAAAATCTTCACAACACCCTTTTAACGAGCTCTTGTAGTGAAAATTTGGTGAAAAACTACACATTTTGGCTATATTTGCCCTAGGGTTTGCCCTAGTTTGTACTCCAAGTGTGTTGTGATCAATTTTATGGATTGAGGTGAGTGATATCATTGATATTATTTGCTATACCTCCTGATATTCATTATAACACCCCTTTTGCTAGGTCTTGGAATTAAAAAACCATGAAAAATAACCTATTTTTGCTATATTTTCACTAAGATTTGACATTAAGTGGCACTAAAAGTGTGTTGTGTTCAGTATTTTTGCATCAAGTGGCTGTTATTACTGATATTATTTTATTTCCATCATCATTTTCCTCACAACACCCTTTTTAATGCTCTTTTGCATTGAGTTTTGGTGGAAAAAGTGCCTATTTTGACATATTTTCACTATATTTCGACTTGGCATTAACTTAAAATCTCATCAAGATTATGTTGAGAAGGATACTTTTTTCTATTTTGGTTTGATATCAAACACATAACTTGCTTCCCTTGATCAAAATCCTTAAAACATTCTTTATTTCATTCTTGGCATTGAAAAAAGTACAAAAATCAAGCATTTTTTCATATACTTTTGCATTCATGGATTCTTCTACGGGTACATCTTTAGAAGACTTATATGAGTTCATTGTGAACTATGATAATTTTTTGCAAATTCACTGACAAATATCCTCAAGTCTTGCATCAAATCGTATACATCTATGGCATTAATATAACCAATAGTACTACATGTGATATTCTTTGATCAATAGCCCATTTTGACAACTTTCTCGAGATTGTAGATGTTTTCCCTTCAATCATGGAGAATCTAAAAGTTTTATAGCTAAAAACAATCGTGGGGAAAGTAGTGGTGACAAATTTACTCCCACTCTCCCTTTGTTTAATGATGATATAATGCAAATCCTCTCTGAGACCTATGATAATGAAATACTAATGGGTGATCTATCAAACAAAGAGACTTGCCCCAATATAACCCCACTTGGTGAGGATATATTGGCACAAGAAAAAGATATCATTGATACATTCCTCCACACTACTCTGCCATCCCTTCCCGTTCTCCCTAAACAGGATGAAGCGTTGGATGCTATAGATTCTCTTTGTGACCATTTGCTTAAATCTAATGATAATTTGCCAATTGATGTTCAAGAACTTCTCAATTACATTCTAAACAAGAAAATAGATCATGAACCATCACATACTCTGGAAAGTGATGAAATCCTACATGTTGTGGAAGAACAAGATAGATCCCTCTTACTCAAGCCATTCCAACTCCTTATATAAGGACTGAAATGGGTATCTTTCGGATGCCTCCACATGCTCATTTAAATGGCATTTAAAATGCTCCTATGGATGACATAGACAATGGCAACATTCCCTCTCAACCATCATTAAGAGAAAACTTTCCTACATAATTACCCTTGCACACTCCTGAACGTATGGAAGAGAGAAGAAGTGATAACGCCTTAACCATTAAGATAAAGATCAAGATTCGCGATAACAACTAGCCCGAAAGGGGCCCTACAGGTAGGTATCTCTAACCCTTTATTTCTCTCATGATGTGCTTCCTCCGTGATGTGTTATATGTTGTTTAAGCCTCTCAGGATGACTTCTCCCGTAAGGTCCAGGATACTAGGAGATCATCTCTATTGTGAGCTTCTTCTATTTGTATCATCATTCTTCTAAATTGCCTCTCTCTGATTTCATTGTTGTGTGTTGTGTCTTATGGACATAGTGTTGTGGTTGGTGACCTGGGGGCACCCTCCTACATGATTTTCCCTAAGACACTTGTTTCTCCTCTCTTATTTATTTTTTCCCTTCCTCTAGTGTTTCCATCTAGCAGGCGGATGATGACAAACATTTATACTGATGCGGACCTAGTGTCCCTTTCAAGAGCAATCAAAAAATGGACTTAGTTCCTAATATGATGATGGGGTTGTATATTTTATCCAATGCTTAGCTAGTGGAAGCACTCATGCTTTCCGTGTAGTGAATTTGATGATGTTTCTATTGCATTTACAAACCTTAACAATACTGCTGCTCTATGCACCTTTGTTTGCCTTTGAATCTAGCCTTGGCAGTACTTGATATGGAAAGCTTTGTCATATAGCCCTATGGTTATCCTCGAACTCTGGATTCAATGTATAACCTTGGCTCTTTGTGTGGTTAATCATATGCATTGATGTTGTTGTTTATCGTGATTTCCTAGACACTAACATTTTTCTTACAACAATGTGTTTTTGGGAACATTTGGCTATCATAAAGTATATGTCACCTCCGGGGGGCATGGGCTTTGTGAAAGTCGATGTTCCCTTGTGTGTTTTCTTCCTATCTTAACGTGCTTGATATCCATAACTGATATCTATCACCTTAAGGTGGGGGCATATATAAGGTAAGTTGTCTATTATAGATGTTAGCAATGTGTTTGACATCAGATGCAAAGACTTGCACCCCAAAGTAGTGCATCATACATCTTGAATTTGTTTGCATATCCTTTATCTTAAGTCCTCTGCAAAGGTGGGGATGGTGTATTTCTCAAAATAGATTGCATCATCCTATCATTTTCAAAAGTCCTCTACGGAGGTGGGGAGCAGTTCTGTGACTAACTCAACCCTTAAGCATGTTTTTGCTGATTGTTGTGGCAAAGCCCAATCGTCAGTGTGTTCCTGTAATGTGCCTGAGATGGTGTTGGACCTAGAAATAGGTACACTCCATCATTTGTCTGCTATGTTTTCTCCGTGTCTTCAAGTGTGTGTGTTTTGGCATGCTTATTTTGTGTGGCATGTTTATTGCCCCATATGCAGAGACCAACGCTCTCAAGTAGTGCTTCCTGCATTTTGGGAGGTTTTGTATGTCTTCCGTGTGTGTTGCCCCCCATATACAGAGACCTGCGCCCTAAGGTAGTGCATCCTGTATTATGGGAGGTTTGTTTACTTTCCAGTACCTGGATTTGCATTTCATATATATGAGAAAAAGAAAAGAAAAAATATCATTTCTATCTTCCATGCATTAATGTATCTTCTATGGATTGACTGTCTTCTGCATGTTCTACATGATTGTAACTGTCTTCTCCATGTTTTGCATGCCTATTACTATCTTCTATGTGATTGGCGTGTCTTCTTTATGCTTGGTGTGTTTGTTGTGTTTGTGACCTTACTTTAATGCATGTATTGGCCTTGCATTTATACATACATTAAAGTGGGGGCTAAATGTAACGTCAGAAAATGTCCCCTTGGGGGCTTTTCCCTCATAAGGTTTAGCTCCCAGCTCTTTAGCATGCATTTAGGACATCTTAGTTCATATTTTGGCATCCCAATGGAATGAGGCCTAGGTTTCATGGCAAAGTGGACCTAGGAGGACCCCTTGAGCTATTCTCTACTCAAAATAGGGGGGAGGACTTGGGTACCCACGCCCTAGTCCTGCCCTATTTTGGGGCGGCCCTAATTTTCGGGTGTCAGTTTATGACTGTTACTTGGTCCTTTTGCCAACATGGTAAGTTTTAATTTTTGAAATCTTGGTGGGAGTGCTTGTAGTTGCATATAAAAGCATGTTTAGGCATTCATTTGTAAACTATATAGAAATTGTGATGTTCAAGTATTCTCAAGGTGATTCAAGGCTTACAATGTGTTGCAAGAGCAGACTTGTGTGTTTTGTGTGTTTGTATTTGCAAATTTGAGCATCAATTTCCTCATGGAATGAAGAGCATCTTCCTCCCATGAGAGATTCACTACAAGGTGACATTATATTGTGTTTTCATCATTGATTCCTTTGGTTTTCGTCTCTACCTCACAAGGGCACGCACTCTTTATCTGACAATAGTGTTCAAAGACTTAACTATCCTCGAAGGCTTGACTGAGGCAAGCCTCTAAACACCACAACCCCCAAACCAAGTCTTGTGATTGCAAGTTATAGGTGTCGTATTTGGGAAAAGTGGAGTTGCAGCAAAGGATTGGCAGGCATCAAGGATTCAAGATCTGAAGAAAAGTAGGACACAAGAGCACTTCTAGGACTTGGGTGCTCACTCTAGTGTCCTCTGCATCTGAGTTTTGAGAAACAGAAGTTACAGGGTTGATCAGTTTCAGAAGGAGGTCTGGATCCTGCGAAGAAACTAGTACCTTGGACTAGGGCACCCGCTCTAGTGTCCCCGATTGTTCCACTTCGAAACCCCAAAAATAGGTACTCTATGATTTGATATTTTACTCCTATTTGCAAGAGTTTTTTCTGTTATTCATCAATTTGTTGCCGTATTTTCATAATTAGGGCTTTAATGGTCAATTGAGCATAGGAGAAGAAAAATTGATAATTAAATTCTCCAATCCAAGTTTCCCTACATTTCACAAGCGGTCTAAGGTATGATAGTGCTCACCACTCGACCCTAGATCCTTGAATGTATAGTGGAAAGGAGGATTTAAACATTAAAACACCTAAACATTAACAAATCCAATTTTCCCCTAAACAAGTATCTACTAAACTTTATCTTCCAATCCTCTTCCTTCCTCTATCTTTTCCCCTAGTTACTTTAATTTTCTCCAACTAAAGTTTCCTCCTTTTTTTTCTTTACAATGACTACCAGTTCCCATTATTAAAAAAGCTATTACCTTAATGATTGATAGAATCAATTTTTTTGTCCATGAGTGTAGAAAAGCATAATTTTGTATATAATGTGCAGAGATCACATTTTTCTTGGGAGAAAGAAATTTGTGAGGGGCATTATCGAGTCCAACAAAACTTTTTGGGCTTTTAGGTAATGGATATCCATTTTACCATAATGTGGATATTTGCTACCTAAACCACAAACTCCTTTTTAGTGCTCGAAACTAACAAATATTCATTAAATTTAAAATTAAATATATATTAATAACATATATTCATTCATAGTAGATATTTGTTATTTCTACCTAAAAGTTGTTCCCTTCTTTTTTTTCCTTAGGAATGCATTGGATTTAGGCTTGGGAATGTCAAGCATGGATTTTCCATTATTCTGACATGTTTAGAGGTTTCATCCTTTTTTCATGACTTCACCCTTCATTTTGATGGACTTTTTTAATTCGAATTTGATGAAACAAAAAGGGTATATTCATGAAATTGTCAAGATTCTAAAAATATAATATATAGCTAATTATAAATTTAATAGGTAATTATAATAATTTTCTACATACTATGTGTATAAATTGTCGATGGACACAATAATTAAAAAACATCCATAACTTTCAAAAAAAATCACCTTTTTCAAATCTAAAATATGTGCCACACTCTATGCTTCATTGGCTACAAGTTAAAAAGAATTGAATTTCATAGTTTTTGACCAAGCTAGGTTGGCCGGAAATTTACTTTTTAATATTTTTAAAAAGTCATAGTAAAAAATTCATAACTAATTATTTACTTACAAAAAATTTCACAAAAATATGTGTCACATTCAGGTGTGTGTCCTTTACTTATATTTAAATATTCAAAAATATATATATTTTTTGAGCTCATACTTAGCTTGGTCGAAATGACACCTACTTTTTATTTTATTTTCAAAAAATTTAGTAGTGCTTCATTGAAATATCCAGTTTTCACCAAATAATTTTTTTTCAAAAAAAATAATAGCCATAAACTACATTTAATTTTATACAAATTCTATTCCTACATATTTTTCAAATTATGTAGATAACCCATTAAAATTTTCATGTGAAGTTGTTTAAGTCTATTTTTTAGCATTTTCATTACCACTTAGAGGTATTGTTTGGCCCATGATGATCTCAAACTCACCTAACTAGATTAATGCTTTTACACAACTTCTTCATTGTCATAATGTATGATTTTAATATTTTCTTGATATCAATCATCATGACTAAAGTTGTCTCTCTACCATCTATAAGAAATTGATCATCATCCCATTCTATTTGAATGATTTCTAGATCATGATGATAGTCATGCCCTAAGAGGATTGCATGATAATGTGAGAATTCATTATTTATTCTAACAATCCAGCATTCCTCTTTACAATGAATTCAATTATAGTATTTTTGAAATCAAATATATATAGTTATACATAATTTAATAATTGTAGCAAAGCATCCTCATAGCCAAGTCCGGCAACACTTAAAGCCATATGTTCTACTGCGAAGGTTGTTGTTTGCCTATGCACAACATCTCAGTCCATTAATACATCTTAAATCATCGATGTTATTGCATATATGTAGTCATTTCCCATCTATATTCAAAAGGATAAGAAATTAACTTGGGAACACCATTTTGAACATTCAACTCTAGCACCCGATATTCATTCATGAGGGCTAAAAGAATTGTAAAGAAAGAACAAGTCACTACCACTATAGCAATAGCTACTATTGTACTATATCCCTAAATAACCCCAAAATGGATCCCAAAACTTTTGGATATTCTTCTCCCAAGTAGTCTACAATGTCGGGTCTGCCTATTGCTCACTCGACACCTCCATTCTCCACTCCTAGCTCGTATCCTCAAGTTCCCTTGGATCAGGAGCTAACAGATGGGCCTAAATCACACTACCACCTCTCCATGACCAGCTCCATCCTCCTCTACAACACTTCCACTAGTGCCAACACCATGTTCCTCACCTAGTTCAGGTCCCCCAGATCCCGTGACGCCAACAATGTCACCTATGACTTTGGCATTTATAATGCCCTCACTTATAATGCCCACTCCAGTAGGAAACAACCCTGATGTCTCCAAATCAAGGATCCTTCACCAGCTCCTATAGCGCTCTCACCTCAGGGAGGCCAAATCCACCAGCATTCAAAAGCCTCGACGTCTGCTGCAAATGCCTCCATACCTCTTCAACCCTAGGTTATCTCTGGCTCAACTATCGGCACCTCCATCATATCATCTCCTCCACTCCTGACAACCATCTCTCCTATATCGCCCATCCACCAATGCAGATTTTATTTTAACCTCTAACCAGGGACACACCTATTCTGCCTTCATCGCCTCTGCTTCCGGCTCCTTCCCCAGGCTCAGCTCCCTTAGCCTCCCCTGCCAATCATGTCACCACCATAAATCCCTCAGCCTCCTCTCACCACTTCAGCTCCCTCAGACTCCTTACCCAAGTCTCCTCTCGCCTGCATCCAACGCCATGCCCAGCATGGAAAACTATTCCCCCTACACAGCACTGATCTGCCACCAAAGCTACTCTTCTTGACACTACTTAACAACAACAATTCAAGAAATTTTCTTAGCACTAATGTTTTTTAATTCCATTAAGTTGCTCACAAATGAAAATTTTGATCCACCACTAGTTAGATCAAGTGCATAATGTAGAGCTACTAGATTTTCTTGTTCTATATTGTAATGATGTCGAAGTGAACTAAAGTAAGCCACTTAAATCTGGCTTTCGCAATCCCACATGTAACTAGAAAATTTCATTGCATGGGAGATCATGTAATAGTAATATGCATAAAAATTTTCCTAACACTCCTTGGTTTTGATCCATTCAAAGAGATTTCTTCTCCATCCAAATATTATACAAAAAGAAAGCAATGTAGCACCCACATAATTTTATTACCCAAAAACCTAGTAAATTGACCATTGAGTTAGCACATTCACTCTTCTTTTGCTTCAAATCCATTTCCTATAACATACATCTCTTGATCATCCTCTTTCTTTGACACTAAACCATCCTTGTCCTTTTGGTACTTAGTCATGGCCTTCTCATACTCTACCTTCAATTCAATGACTTTCTCAACATATTGCTTCTTCTCCTCGTATAATAAAGACTTCCATTTATCACCACATTTTTTGGAAACCTAGGAAATTCTCTTGGATTTAGGGTTGGCCTCCTTATAGTTCTTCCTAAACTTTTCCATGAATAAGAAGAAAACAATTTGTGGTCTTTTTAGAAAATTTGGATCCTCAATCTTCTCCCTAGGCTTTTTCTTCTTGCCATTTAATTTATTATTCTTTGACCTCTAGCCTTTACACACTTGGGCTCTAGTGGTGCTTTTAGGGCTTCAAAATTACTCTAGATCTTCCCATCCTACAAGATGCCACAACCCAACTTTTAACAAACTTGAAATTTGTCACACCATCATCCTTGCTAAGCTCTGCCAAAATATCAACAATGCTTGATATTTAATCATTACTATGAACTAGTAAAATCATTTCAAGCAACTTGGACCCTATAAATACAATAGAGCCCCTTACACAAGTTGAAAAAAAGGCCAATGAAATTTAAGATGTTAAGTTGACAAATTGATTCAACAAACATTATGCTTGCAAGTTTTTAATTTCTACTAATTCATTTCATGCATATACAATTATCATGGAACTCCATGAGACCACATTTTTATTTGAGGCATTCTATCAAATAATTCATAGCTCCCATGCTATCATTGGTGTAAAGAATGTTGGCAAAGGTTTTGTAATTTGATTTTAACCTATCAATTTCATTTGCTTAAAAGTTTGTAAAGCCTTTTGAATAAATCAATTTTGATCATATCCTTCAATCTAGGGTTTCTATGACATTTAAAGAGACCACATTTCTTTAAGGAATTCTATCAAATAGTTTACTCATCTTGTCTATGATTCCACACTCTACATATAATGTTAAATAGTTTTCTCACTTCATCTATAGTTCACATTCTAAATTCATGGCATTCTATGAGATCACATTTCTTTGAGGGATGTTGTCAAATAGTTCCACATGCTTTGTTTGTAGTTCCATATTTGTAAAAAATTTCTCAAATATTTTCAATGAATTCATTTTGTGTAGTTCATGTAAGCTATTCCTTTGATGGTGCTTCACATTCCTACTTTGCATATGACATTTTCTTTCCTTGACATTTCAAGATTTAGCCCATATTTACCACTTGTAATTTGGATGAAATACCTTTTCCTTCTGAAGTCCAAATAAAATATTTCAAGATTAGTTATTTTTGCAAATTTTGTAATTTACATTGCAATGTGTAATTAAGAGTGACTCTAGTTTGCATTGTTCAAGGTTCAAAATATTTTTGCATCTTACATTGTAATGTACAATCCAGGAGTGTACTCCAGTTCGCTTAGCTCAAAGTTCAAAATATTTTTGCAATTTGCATTGTAATGTACAATTCGAGAGAGGACACTAATTAACAAAGCTCAAGATTTAAAAGACTTTTACAATTTGTAATTTGGGATTAAGAGTTAAATGGTTTCTTAATTCTTGATTAGTAATTAGCAAGTGAAGCCCGAACACTGAAGTCCAAATCCGAGGGTTTGAGATTTGGCAAGTTTGTATTGGATGACTTTTTGTGTAGTTTGCATCATGTTTCCAAAAGCTAGAAGACAAGAAAAACTTTTACAATAGAAAAAATCAAAATATTAAACTTTATAATATTTAAATAAATTAAATTTTAATTATTGATTTGTAAGAGTCCTTCTAGAATCCAATTGTGTGTATTTTTGCATCGACATTTGGGATCACACTCAATTGAACTCTCCTCTTTTTGATGATGGATCCTTGAGTGTGATCTGAAACATCTATAAGATTTAGTATATAATGCTCTATACCATGCAAGATTTGGCAATGGAGGTAGCTATCCAAGATCTAGGTGCTTCAATGAAAGCACAAGAGAGACCCAACATGAAAGAATAATTCTATTCTGTCAAAGGATGAAAATATAAAATATGCATACATGAATATAGAATAATATAAAAATGAGAAATTGTGATGCCCCAAGCTTTTTCTCAAATTATTAACAGACAAAATATGATCGAATATTTTTTTTTGTATGACAAAAGTGGTAGTAAGTGACCACATAACATACTATCATTCCCAAGGTGTAATATGCAACCCATGATGACACACTTAGCATGCACACCAATGCATAAGTACAATGACACCAGCAGAAGACTTAACTTTACCATGGGGCAAGATACCATGGTTGACAAAAAATGAGGCATGGAAGAGAGACAATATACCCAAATCCACTAGATCACATTCATAACATCTCTACTAAACCAACCTCTAAAATCCACTAGGAAACAAAAAAGAAAGAAGCTAAAACTACCATTTTGGGGTTTCTAAAGGAACCTACATGTGGGTCAGACTTCGAAACTGAGTTGCAACTTGCAACTCACACATAGTTTAGACTTAGACTTTGGGCTCCAATCATAATTTGCAACTCTGTGAACAAGTTGGATTCAAGTTTCAGGATGCAGATGAAACTCACACCCTTGCAAACGTTGGGTTCAGTTGACATCTTGTAAAATGTAAATAAAACCTAAACCTCAGACTAGAAGGACATTCAAACCTCAGAAACTTCTTGCGATTTGCATGTCTATAATATAGTGATCAAGTTCTAGAATTTAAACTAGCATCACATCAGACTTTGAAAGCTACTTATAATCTACACATCTACAAAAGTGTAAGTGAACACTGAATTCCAAGACTCCACATGACACTTCAAACCTTAGGAGATAATTAACAATAGACACTTCTGCAAGTGCAGTCAACATCATCACTCTCAGACAATCAACACCCCAAACTCTAAAATCCTAGCACAGTTACACTACATTCTATGCATCAAGTTTTTGAACTCTAGCCCTACTACACTTTGGGATTTAGACTCCAAATGCAAGATGCACTAGGACTAGAAACCCCATTTTGTAGTTCAATTTGAACTATATCTCTAACTTGCAAAGTAAAATGTTAAAAATCTCTAAGATAGGGAGACAACAACATAGTTCCCCTTCACTATTTGAGGTATAATTTCCTCTATTATTGAGTTGTTTACAAATGGTCTTGGGGTACACCCATGAGGTTGTGAGCTTCATCTTGACCACACAAAAACCTTCAAAAGTACATGGGTCCAAAGATAATAGAAGATTAGTAAATTCCATATCAAAACTATAAGATAACAAAACAAAGCTGAAATAAATTAAATGAAATAGATAATGATATGAAGGACTCACCATGCCATCAAGATGAACAAGCGCTCAACATGCAAACTAAGAATCTAGGAGAACTATGTATTCCCCAATGGTGGTACAACATCACCCAACCATGTGTGTCACGTCTCATTTTTATGGACTATATTATTATTCTAGATTAGTGAATATTTACCATTATTGTTTTACTTCGAGTAAGTTGAACCACATGTGAGAAAGTAATTATCATGATGTTATATTTACATTAATTGGAATATTGATTTAAATATTAAATATTATCGATGTGATTATAATGTTTGCTTCAGCTATGTTTTGGGGAACTAACCTATTGACATCAAGTTGAGTACAAACAAATGCAGGTACTCATCGAAGACGAGAACATGGTTGAGGTAGACATGTTCTAGCCACTTGGCAAGAACTATTTGGGATGGTTAACTCTGATGCAATCACACACTCACGTAGTCTCATATTGCATTTTGAATGGTTTATTATGCATTAATTGAGTGGATAATAAATGTGACTGATGTTTAGATGCTTAGAAAATATGGTGTTTTTAATTGTTAGGAAAATCCTTTTTCGAATGCATGATTTAATTATAGATATTAAAAGTTCTTTTGATTATATTAAATAGTGAATATATATATGTGGTTGTATTTTATTTTAATTAATACTAAATAATAAACATTCCTATTTATATGAGTATGGATGTTTGGAAGACAATATCTAAATTAGATTTAAATAGTTATATTAAATTCCAACTTAGGTATATATAATGTTATTTTAAATATTATTTAAATGCTTCTTGATTGATTTAAAGTGTTTATGTGTTATTAAAGATAAATAAATTATATTAATAATAACTATTATATTTAGAAAATTAAATATAGGAATTAAAAGAAATGGTTATTACTTATTTAAAATTAGATAAATAGCTTAATTATTATGAATATTATATTTAGAAATCTACTAAAAAGAGTTAAAAGAATAATAATTCTATCATGCAAGATTAAAATAAGTTTATTTTATTATTGTGGAGGCTTTTAAAAGGCCAAATATCATGCAAAGTAAAAATTAACTTCGGTCTTCAAAAACCTAAATCAGGAGCGCCAAAAATAAGAAGTGATTAGGAATAAAACAAAAAGATTAGCAGGAAGATTTTTATCATCTAGGGTTTTTGGAGAAATAGTAGAGGAGGATTTATTTTTTTGGAGCAACAGATTTTGAGCAATAGAAAGGAGAACATTCTCTTTTCTGGAGTAGCCACAGATATAGAGAAGGATTAGCAACAACAAGAATTCGTCCCTTTTGCAAGCAAATATAACTGGGTATTCTCCTTGTTTTTATGGCAAATAAATTATGATTGGATAATGACTGAAATACCACATTTTTCTAGCCTGTATCACATTTTCTTTTTGGTCTGTGTTTTGTTTGGATCGGCCTCATCTTTCTAGCATGACCTTTTTTCTTGGCCACTGAGTAGAAGACTCTGCATGTTCTTATTTTCTTGTCTTCTAGTCTTTCTTCCCTTGGCCATTGCCTCAAGTATTTTAAAACCACAGATTAAGTTCCTAGTCGTTGTTAAATTTAATCTCTGGTAGACTTAATTCTTGTTGTTTTCTTTTTCTTTTATTGTTGATAAAAAACTGCATATCAGCTTCCTGTTGAAAACCATTTAATTCTATTTAAATCCTCTAAAAAAATGGGTTCTTGTAATCTGAACTATAGATTGAAGTATAAGGATCATATTGCATTTTTGTATTGCTATTGCAGAGGTTCTTGTAGCTATATTTTTATTGTTGTTCAGACCTATTTAGTTCCCGTCACCAGTTTTAATCTATTCCTATAGCAGTCTAGGATAGTTGTGTAGCAGATTACAATTTAATTATGTAGCAGTTCTTTTTGTTCCTGTAGCAATTCCATTTGTTTTTGTAGTAGTCTTTTTTTGTAGCGGTTTATATGTTTCTGTAGTAGTCTTATTTTTGCAGCAGTTTATAGGTTTTTGTAGCAGACTTATTTATAAAGTTCCTGCAGCCTGATCTATAAATATGTAGCTTGTTTTCTAAAGTTCACGTAACTTCATTTTAAATTCTCTGAGACAATTATATCATTTCTTAAAACAGAAACAATATGTTTTTTTTTTCTACTTTTACCTATGCTTTTAAAAATAAATTGGGAGATGCTAAAACCAATCATACACTATTATCAACTCTTACTTCAAACGAAATGCTTGAATTAAGAAACAGTATTGGATGAGAAATAATTAATATTAGTTTTCTACAAATTATCAAAACAATGAAATACGGTTAGTGACTATAATCAGATTATAGAATCTATATTTATAATTGCATTTAAATGAATGAATGATGTTCTTTCTTATTACTTGCTTGAAAAGTGTGTTTTCTTGATTAATGTTTTGGAAAGGGATTAGAAGTGGTTATAGGTGATTTTGATTTATTTATTTGTTTGATTATTGACTTATTTATTCATTTATTTGTTAGGGAAGGAAAGTAGATTTTTATCTAGGAATGTGTTTGGGTTAGTTCTGGGCTAGGATGCCAAATGTGGATTATCAGAGATGGCTTTTCCTTTTTTCGAGAATTGAACCAGTGATTTGTTTTTAAAGGTTTACATTTAAACAGGTTGTCATTGAAAAGATGATTATTATGTCTAGCAGATTTTATTGATGGATTTATATATATATCTGCCACATCCTATTGTGAGACAATCTATATTTCATTATTTAGATTTGCACATTAAGACATTAGGTTGCATCGAGTGTTCATTCCTGCCAGTTGTTTTCAGGTAGCTAGATATTTCATGCAGGGCTGGGTTTCCTTCCTTTCATGAAGGGATCCAGGGAAGTGTAATTGCTTCATGGTCGGGTGGAAAAGCATCTGGGCGATGTTCCCATCTCTCAGCTCACAGGAGAACCCTTTGGTTCGTGGCGACTGATGAGTGTATTGATTTGTTTATTCTTGTTGTACATGTTTATTGTAACTTGAAATTGGATGTATTATGGCATGAATGCCCATGGACTTTGTATATGATTTTATAGTGCTTTCACTTGGATTGAGCACGAGACTTTTGTAATATTTAGTGACTTTTCTTGATTCATATTTATGAGACTTATCTTTTAGTTGTAATATTGTAATTAAGTGGATTAATTACATCTTTTTATATTTTATATTGTAATTAAGCAGATTAATTACATTATTTTACTTTTGTTACTTGTGATTTTGTAATTTAAATGGATTATTTACTTTATTTACTTTTGTGATGGTTTGAGGGCTTTACATTTGGTATCAGAGCCAAGTTCCAGTATTGGGAGGTCTGGGTGTTTGTGTTGCTCAGTTGGATCGAACATGGTTCCTTGTGTGTTGGCCTGCTGTGAATAGCATGTGCCTTCTTTTTACGGGGTTAGATAGACCCTAATGATTGTTCCTAAGTATGAATCAAACTAGGTTCTTTTTTTCTTTTAGAGTTATGCATTAGTATGTAAAAAAGGATGTTGGATCATGTGTTTAACTTATTTTATTTTTCCTTCTAGTGAAGGCTTTCTTGCAAAGCATATTGCATTGTATGATTGAGAGCATGATCTTGAATATGGATTCATTATATGGTTATAAGAAAGATAGTATTACATTGCCTCATTAAAGTTTTAAGGAAAGAAATGATAACCATTGCTTGTAGGAAAGAATGGTGTGTTGTGATATCTTGGTTCGTGTTCACCTAATTTTGTCCTAACTTAAATCTTGGTTGTTGAATGTTTCAAGTATATTCAATTGTATGAATGTTTTATTTTTCCATAAATTTGTGTTTGAAAGGAGAATGGCTATTTTGCTTTCTATGCTTTTGCATAGTTGCCTTCCAGGACGGGTGCCGAATATGGGGAAACAGGGAAGTAGGTTTTCTTTTCAAAACCTACACACTGTTAATCATTTTTATGTATTTAATTACTTGCCATATCTTGTTAATGAGATGTTGCATTCAAGTTAGGGATGCATGTAGGTTAACAGGAATGCACTAGATTCCACCCTGTCGTTTGTGAGGTCCTTCGAGTAGGGTTAGGCATTCTTCAGTTTGATTGTGATTTCCTTAATCAAAATGCAATCTTTGTTGCTAGGTATATTGAGTGATGGAAATGGTCTTAGGATATAGAAGTGCTTGGAGTCTTAGAGGACTTGGTTGCTTGCGCGATTGAATGTGTTCTCTTAACTTGCCCCAATTTTAGTACTAGGTGTAGTATAGCATCGTACTCCCTCTCTAGTGGCTAGAATTAGTCACATAGTACATGTAATGTGAAACTTTTGAATTTTAATATTTATTTATTTGACTTTGATAATTTCTCTAAATGTTGTAAAGACCAACATTCAAAAAAATTTATTCTTATTTATGAAAAAGTATAGCCATCAAAAATTTCATATTTACTTATCTTGCGACCTTGATGGTCATGTTTGATTTACTGTTGAAATTGAGCTCATTTTATACCTTATTGTTGGAATTGATTTTTTCTATCCTTCAGAATTTATTTATTTATTTATTATTGGTGGCTATGCTTGAATGTTTTAGACTATTGGTCATGTATCATGTTATGTTTTCTATCATATCCATAATGGACCTCTGATAGGTTGTGTAAGGGAGTAGGATGCGGAGAATATATTGTCTCGTAGCGAGTGTGCTACTAAGAGTTTCGGTAGATTGAGTTCATTAATTGTTGTTAGGAGCAATGAAAATTGTTGAAGTGTTGATGAAGTTCTAAATTGGATTTTGGGTGTCACTTTGGATCACTTGAAGTAAGTTGAAATTTTGTTTGAAGTTGAAGGTTTATGGGGTGAAAAGGAAATTTTGATAAGAAGAATTGGTAAAAGAATTGATGAATGTTAAAAGGAGTAACGTAGAATATATAGAAAGAATAAAGGAGTTAGGAAAGGAAAAGTATGAAAAGTTTTGTGAAAATGACCTTTTGGAAAAAGAATTGGTGAAAGAAGAGTTGAAGTTGTTTAAGGAATGAAAAATTGCAAGAAAAAATGAAGAACCTAGAAGAAGAAAATTCAAATAGAAAGATCAAAATGATGAGTTAAAACAATTGTTGCAGCATGCAAAGAAGAAAATGAATGTTGAAATCAATTGTATATTTGTGAAGTCTCATGCGACATAGATGAATTATGTTCTTTGATCAATCATTTGGTAAGTTTGCTAAAGTTGCTTTTATTGAAGAATGCAAAAGATGAAAATGATGATGAATCTGCTAAACATAGCTAGTTGTTTTGATGATAATATTGGTTTTGAAATCTTGAATAAAATTGAATATATAGCTGAAGGTTTGGGTAAGCATGGGCAAGGAATTAGAGAGCCCATTGAGTCAATTATGGGGACTAAGTATGAAAGTCTCAGGTATCAAGGTAAAGGAAAAGAAAAGACAAATGTTTTTGCAAATACTAAGAAGTCATTGAACAAGAAAAGGAGATCTTACATTGTTCCCATTATGATAGAAGAGGAAATAGAAGAGAAAATTGTTGGAATTTGCGTCCTTGGAAAATTTGTGGTTTGAAAAAAAAAATCATAGTGAAAAGACATGTTGGAATAGAGAGTTGTAAAAATTAATCTATGACAAGTTGTTTGGAAATGAGTTGTTGTTGGATAAATGTATTTAATTGGCAAAGGAAAAGGAAAAGAATTGGACAACAGTAACAAAACAACCAAAAATAGTGAACAACCAAAAGTAGTGAACAACCAAGTGTAGAGAATAGTAAAGAAATAGAAGAAATTGAATTGTTTTAGCATTGTGCAAAAGCACAAGGAAGACAAGGAAGAGTTTTCTGAGAAATTTTGAATTGTAGATCAGGTTGAAGATAAAGTTTGGTTACAAGTAATGAAGAGGAAATGGATTCCATTGGTAGGAATGATATGAGAGGTATAGTCTCAGAGGAGATGTTTGCACACTACATGGATATGACCTAGTTGGTGCACCTTTGGAGCTTTGTCTTGTTGGAGATCTCGACTAATGTTTTTTTGGGAGTACTGATCTTTTGATATTATATTGTGTTACCATGTGATTGCATGTGCATTGTGATGATTGATTTGTGTCTATGATAAATTGATTTATGCCTTCTTGGTGTGCATTAAAGATGTGATTGTTACTCTTATGCTAGAATAAATGTAAGTGGTAGTTGTACCATGTGTTAGATTATATACTTTGAATTGGCAATTGAGCCATGTGAATTTGTCAATTGATTATATACTTGGATTTATTTGATGGACGCAATGTTAAATATGAATTTGAGATATTGTTTTGTATAAGGTCAATTAGGACCAATAGTTTGGTGGATGGTGCCACATGGGAGGATGTAAAAGGACATTAATATGCTTTGTTAGAATTGATGATACCTTAATGATACTTTGATACATTGTTGGTGGTAGATTAATAAAATTATTATTTTATTGTGTAATTAGACATCGAGACAATGTCTCTTCCTAGTGGGAAAGGATGTCATGTCTCATTTTTATGGACTATATTACTATTCTAGATTAGTGAATATTTACCATTATTGTTTTAGTTTGAGTAAGTTCCACATGTGAGAAAGTAATTATCATGATGTTCTATTTACATAAATTGGAAAATTGATTTAAATATTAAATATTATTGATGTGATTATAATGTCTTGCTTTAGCTATGTTTTGTGGAACTAACCTATTGACGTCAAGTTGAGTGCAAATGAATGCAAGTACTTGTCAAAGACGAGAACATGGTTGAGGTATAGGTGTTCTAGCCACTTGGTAAGAACTATTTGGGATAGTTAACTCTAATGCAATCACACACTCACGTAGTCTCATATTGCATTTTGAATGGTTTATTATGCATTAATTGAGTGGATAATAAATGTGACTAATGTTTAGATGCTTAGAAAATATGGTGTTTTTAATTGCTAGGAAAATCCTTTTCGAATGCATGATTTAACTATAGATATTAAAATTTCTTTTAATTATATTAAATAATGAATATATATATGTTTGTCTTTTATTTTAATTAATACTAAATAATAAACATTCCTATTTATATGAGTATGGATGTTTGGAAGACAATATCTAAATTAGATTTAAACAATTATATTAAATTCCAATAGGTATATATAATGTTGTTTTAAATATTATTTAAATGTTTCTTTATTGATTTAAAATGTTTATGTCTTATTAAAGATAAATAAATGATATTAATAATAACTATTATATTTAAAAAATTAAATATAGGAATTAAAAGAAATAGTTATTACCTATTTAAAATTAGATAAACTACTTAATTATTATGAATATTATATTTAGAAATCTAATAAAAAGAGTTAAAAGAATAATAATTCTATCATGCAAGATTAAAATAAGTTTATTTTATTATTTTGGAGGCTTTTAAAAGGCCAAATATCATGCAAACTAAAAATTAACTTCGGTCTTCAGAAACCTAAATTGGGAGCACCAAAAATAAGAAGTGACTGGGAATAAAACAAAAAGATTAATAGGAAGATTTTTATCATCTAGGGTTTTTGGAGAAATGGTAGAGGATGATTTATTTTTTGGAGTGATAGATTTTGAGCAACAGAAAGGAGGACATTCTTTTTTTCTGGAGCAGCCATAGATAGAGAGAAGGATCAATAAGAACAACAAGAATTCGTCCCTTTTGCAAGCAAATATAACCGAGTATTCTCCTTATTTTTATGGAAAAATAAATTATGATTGGATAATGACTAAAATACCACATTTTTTTGGCCTGTATCACATTTTCTTTTTGGTTTGTGTTTTTTGGATCGGCCTCATCTTTTTGACGTGACCTTTTTTCTTGGTCGCTGAGTAGAAGACTGCATGTTCTTCTTTTCTTGTTTGCTAGTATTTCTTCCCTTGGCTGTTGCCTCAAGTATTTTAAAACCACAGGATAAGTTCCTAGTCATTGTTAAATTTAATCTCTTGTAGACTTAATTCTTGTTGTTTTCTTTTTCTGTTATTGCTCATAAAAAACTGCATATCAGCTTCTTCCTGTTGTAGACCATTTAATTCTATTTAAATCCTCTAAAGAATGGGTTCTTGTAATCTAAACTATAGATTGAAGTATGAGGGTCATATTGCATTTTTGTATTGCTATTTCAAAGGTTCTTGTAGCTGTCTTTTTATTGTTGTTCAAACCTGTTTAGTTCATGTCGCCAGTTTTAAATTGTTCATGTAGCATTCTAGGATAGTTGTGTAGCAGATTACAATTTAATTCTATAGCAGTTCTTTTTGTTCCTGTAGCAATTCCATTTTTTTTTGTAGCAGTCTTATTTCTGCAGCAATTTATATGTTTATGTAGCAGACTTATTTATAAATTTCCCACAGCCTAATCTATAAATACATGTAGCTTGTTTTCTAAACTTTATGTAACTTCATTTTAAATTCTCTGAGACAATTATATCATTTCTTAAAACAGAAACAGTATGTTTTTTTTTGCTTTTACCTATGCTTTTAAAAATAAATTGGGAGATGCTAAAACCAATCATACACTATTATAAACTCTTACTTCAAACAAAATGCTTGAATTAAGAAACAGTATTGGATGAGAAATAATTAATATTAGTTTTCTACAAATTATCAAAACAATGAAATACGGTTAGTGACTATAATCATATTATAGAATCTATATTTATAATTGCATTTAAATTAATGAATGATGTTCTTTCTTACTACTTGCTTGAAAAGTGTGTTTTCTTGATTAATGTTTTGGAAAGGGATTAGAAGTGGTTATAGGTGATTTTGATTTATTTATTTGTTTGATTATTGACTTATTTAACCATTTATTTGTTGGGGAAGGAAAGTAGAGTTTTATCTAGGAATGTGTTTGGGTTACTTCTAGGCTAGGATGCCGAATGTGGATTATCAGAGATGGCTTTTCCTCTTTTTGGGAATTGAACTAGTAACTTATTTTTAAAGGTTTAGATCTAAACGAGATGTCATTGTAAAAGATGATTATTATGTCTAGCAAATTTTATATATATATATATATATATATATATATATATATATATATATATATATATATATGCCACATCCTGTTGTGCCACAATCTGTATTTCATTATTTAGAATTACACATTAAGACATCAGGTTGCATCAAGTGTTCCCTCCTACCAGTTGTTTCCTAGTAACTAGACATTTCATGTAGGGCTAGGTTTTCTTTGTTTCATGGAGGGATCTGGGGTAGTGTAACTGCTTCATGGTTGGGTGGAAAAGCACCTGGGCCATGTTCCCGTCTCTTAGCTTGCAGGAGAAGCCTTTGGTTCGTGGTGACTGATGAGCGTATTGCTTTGTTTATTCTTATTGTACGTATTTATTTTAAATTGAAATTGGATGTATTATGGCATGAATGCCCATAGACTTTGTATAATTTTATAGTGCTTTCACTTGGATTGAGCATGAGACTTTTGTAAGATTTAATGACTTTTCTTGATTCATATTCATGAGACTTATCTTTTAGTTGTAATATTGTAATTACGCAAATTAATTACACCTTTTTTATCTTTTATATTGTAATTAAGCAGATTAATTACATCATTTTACTTTTGTTACTTGTGATTTTGTAATTTAAATAGATTATTTACTTTTGTGATGGTTTGAGGGCTTCACAATGTGGTATCCTCAGGCTCACCCCACTATACTCAGAGATGAATGCAAGGGCACAAGTAAACTCACACCATGTTGAACTCCACCAGACAACTGAGAGGGGGGGTGAATCAGTTGTCCTAAAACTTTTAACCAAATATGATCATCAACTTATTAATTACTTATATTCAGATACAATCATGAAAGCATCAAATGAGAAGCTCAACACAAAACCATAAACAACATAGGAGACACTAGATTTTTACGTGGAAAACCCTAAAAGGGAAAAACCACGATGGGTGTTAGCCCATAGAAATATATAAGTTATATCAATACCAAAAAATAGAGTCTCACTACCTACAGGGCTCACTACCCAAATTGCTCATTATAAAGAAAGGCTCACTACCTAAAGGTTGAACTGAGATAACAACATCTACTCCATGCCAAGGTTCAGTTCCATTAAAGCACAAAAACACCTCTGCTCTGCTCTGTTGTCTTACTTCACTTTATCTTCACATATTTTTGCACTTAGATACTTTTTTCACCACTCAATTACAAGTATTTATACAATACATCAACCTTGGAATGATCATCAAGGTTGGCATTACAATCATCAACTATTGGAACAATCTCCAAGGTTGGCATTACAAACATACATAAAATAGGTCTTGACCTAATACAAAATTATGCTAAGGAAATGTAGTAAAGATGTATACGGATCATGCCATGCCTTAGCTGGGACTCAAACACAATCTTCAATGCCACAACATGCTTCTACAATCTTCAAGAGATCTTCGCAATCACTAGAATTAACCAAGTCAGCTAAGACTAGTTACACACTACATTATCTGGGAATAATCTTCAAACATGATCTCAATTCCTTAACACGGACCAATGTAAAGGTAGGAACATGATTAGAAGGCATCCACAGGCATGTTGTAATCACCAGGAGTAACCACACAAACTTGAACCACTTTATCCATGAGATTCTTCATACTGGAGCACATGAACTTCACTATCTTCAACTGTCATAAAACAAAAGATAGCTTGGGGACCACCAAATCATGAACCATTGTAGTTGTAGGCACTTATCATCATCTCAGACTTACCTATAGAACCACAGAGGAATATACTTCAATGAGAAGGAATGCAAAGAAAAATACTTTCTCCCTGTCACCACCAAACACAGAAAAAAATTGTTTTCACTCTGGTGAACACAACTCTCTCAATTCTTCATACCAGAGGCCCAAACTTAGAATATAACATCTTCAGACAAGCTTCTAAATAACTTCCAATCCACAGACTAAGATCTTCAATATATAAGAAATGCGGAGGAATCTTCTGGACTATTCTTCAGTATGCAACTCACTGTCTTCACTATAATTCACTGTTTCCTTTCTAATTCTTCCGGAGGGGCTAATTTTCTCAATGTCCTCAACATATAAGGCTTCTAATCAATCAAAAGAGAAGAATATAGTTGACACCAATGAAAACACAGATATGTTGACATCAATGACAACATTGATTAGGAACATACTTGCAACAATCTCCCCCTTTGTCATTGATGGCAACATATGATGTGAAAAACTGTAACTACCATCAAGACAAGATTCTCCCCCTTACTCTTCACACATTTGCATTCTTTCCTCTGAGTTTTTCACATGAATTCTCTCCCCCTTTGACATCATTGGCAAAGGGCACATACTTGTACTCTACTACTCTGAACCAAACTCTCTTCTAAACTCTCTCTATCTGACTACTCCCCCTAAGAAGTAGCTCGTACAAGTATCAATCCGGATCTGGAGGTGGAACTCTAAGTACCACCAGACTGATGCACTCTTGTGCATCTTAGTTTTGAGTAGGAGGGGTGATAACCCCTAACTTTTCTCTAAGATACTCAAAAGTATCCTTAGGCAAAGGCTTGGTGAAAATATCTGCAATTTGATCCTTTGTGGACACATATTCCAACTTTACTTCATTCTCTATCACCTTCTCTCTCAAAAAGTGATACCTTATTGATATGTGCTTTGTTCTTGAGTGCATCACTGGATTCTTTGAAATGTTTATGGCACTTGTATTGTCACAATAGATTGCAATTGGATCTTCATACATAACTTTTATATCCTTCAATGTCTACTTCATCCATAATACTTGAGTGCAACAACATGCTACTGCAATATACTCTGCTTCTGTAGTTGACAAGGATATTGAATCTTGTTTCTTGCTTAGCCATGAAACTAATCTATTTCCTAAGAAGGCACCTCCACTTGTACTCTTTCTGTCATCAACATCTCCGGCCCAATCTACATCTGTATAAGCACTAAGAGTGAAATCATTGTTCTTTGGATACCATAAACCATAATCTAGAGTACCTTTCAAATACCTCAGGATTCTCTTAACTACCATCACATGTGATTCTCTTGGATTAGCTTGAAACCTTGCAACAAGACAAACTGCATGCATAATATCAGGTCTAGTTTGGGTTAGATAAAGTAATCCTCCAATCATGTATTTGTATTTTTTCTGATCATCCTTAGGTGATTCATTAGTTTTACTCAACTTGCAACCAGTCACCATGGGAGTACATACCGGTTTAGAGTCTTCCATCCCAAACTTCTTCAGCAACTCTTTCACATACTTAGACTGAGATGTGAAGATTCCTTTATCTAATTGATTAATTTGCAGACCCAAAAAGAAACTCATTTCACCAAACATGGACATTTCAAATTCACTTTTCATCTCACTAGCAAACCTTTTCCACATACCTTCATTTCCTCCAAAGATAATGTCATCAACAAAGACCTCAACAATCAAGATCTGATCATCATTGATTTTGAAGTATAGATTTCTATCTGTAGTACCTTTACCGAATCCCAATTGCAATAAATACTTGTCTAACCTTACATACCATGCTCTAGAAGCTTGTTTGAGTCCATACGATGCCTTCTTCAACTTGCATACCATATCACTTTGTTTTGACAATAGGAATCCCTCCAATTGCTCAATGTATACTTCCTCTTCTAACTCACCATTCAGGAAGGCAGATTTCACATCCATATGATATACCTTAAAATCTTTGTGAGCTATAAACACCAGAAACATTTTGATTGTTTCAATCCAAGCTACTAGGGCAAAGGTTTCTTCAAAATCTATCCCTTCAATTTGAGAATATCCTTTACATACAAGTCTTTCTTTATTCCTTACAACTTCTCCATTTTTATTCAGCTTGTTCCTGAAGACCCATTTAGTTCCAATAACATTTTTTCAGAAAATCTAGGAACTAATTCCCAAGTTTCATTCTTCTCTATCTGCAATAGTTCTTCCTCCATTGCCTTTACCCAATTTTCATCATTGCATGCTTCATTCATAGTTTTTGGTTCAATCTTTGAAAGAAAATAGTAATTGACTTGTTCCTCTACAACTCTTCTTATTGTTAGCACACCTTTGTTCTTGTCACCTATAATCTGATCTTTAGAATGATTGATCCTCACATGCCTGGGAGTCTTGACAACATTTTCTAGAGCCTCTTCTTCATCCTAACTATCTACTTGCTTATCTTTCTCTTCAATTACTATAGCCATAGGTTCATCTAGTTTATAACAACTCAGGTCTGATATTCTTTCTTTGCCTTCATCTACCTTCACATTTGCACGCTCAACGATCTTTTTGAGCCTTTTGTTGCAACACAGATAAGCCTTACTCTTGGTAGAGTATCCAAGAAAGATTCCTTCATCACATATTGCATCAAACTTTCCTAGATATTCATCTCTCTTGATATAACATCTTCTTCCAAAGACTTTGAAATATTTTACTGTGGGAATTCTTCCATACCACAATTCATAGGGAGTTTTAGTACCATTACCTTTCACTTGAACTCTGTTTTGAATGCAGACAACAGTGTGAATAGCTTCTTCCCAAAAGACTTCCAGCAAACCTTCTTCCTTCATCATTATCCTAGCAGCCTCCTGAACTGTCTTGTTCTTCCTTTCCACAACTCCATTCTACTGAGGAGTCCTAGGTGTAGATAGTTGGACATCTCTTTATCCCATGCTCTACACAGAAAATGTTGAATTCATTTGATGTGAACTCACCTCCTCTATCAGATCTTAAGCATTTGATCTTCAAATCTATTTCATTCTCAACCATTGCCTTGAAAGATTTGAACTTCTCTAGGGCTTTTGATTTATCTCTTAGAAAAGTAACCCAAGTCATTCTAGAATAATTATCAATAAGCAACATGGCGTACCTATCACCTTGTAGACTTCTCACCCTTGTAGGACCACAGAGATCTGTATGCACTAGATCCAACAAACTAGTAGAAAATTGTTCTTTCCTCTTGAAACTTGTCCTTATCTGCTTTCCCAGCTGACATTCCTTACAAATTGAGTTGGATGGTTTCATAAGTTTTGGTAAATCTCTCATAGCCTGACTTGAGCTTATCTTTACCAGACTATCAAAGTTTATATGACACATCCTTCTATGCCATAGCCAACTTTCATCTACCTAAGCCAATAAACAATAATCATTAGTTCCTTTCAATTGATAGATGTTACCTTTTATCTTCTTACCAGTAGAAATCACAGTTCTAGAACTTTCCATGATCTTGCACCCATTATCTTTGAATCTCAAATCATATCCTTTGTCACACATCTGACCAACACTCAAAAGATTATGCTTCAAACCCTTCACATATAGAACATTGTCAGTATTATGCTTTCCATCAAATGAAATAGATCCTTTTCCACAAATCTTACCAACTGCATTATCTCTAAACCTAACTAGTCCTCCATCATACTTTCCAAACTTACAAACTTACTTTTTTAACCAGTCATGTGATGTGAGCATCCACTATCAATAATCCATTCATCCTTATCTTTCTCAACCTGAATAGCCAAAGTACTTTCTTCTACTAGTTTTTCATCCTTCACACAGCTAGCAGAATTAGTAGACATGGGATCTTATTTAATAGCAATAAACATGAATTCATTTGCACTAGTATTAGCATCACCAGATTCATCATCAGTTACCCCTTTATCATCAAAATCTCTAACATAGTAGCATTTCTTTGGAACACTAGGCCTGCTCTCATATTTCTTCTTATTTCTTTCAATTCTTTTAGTACATCTAGAAGCATAATGACCTACTTTACCACAGAAAAAACATTTGAAAGGTAATTTACCTTTGAACTTACTAGAGCCTCTTTGAAGCCTATCAACAAAGTTGGCTTCAATTTCATCAAAGTCATCACCCACCTTGTATTTCTCAGCTCTGGAGATCTCTGCTGAAGTACTGGCTTTAAAAGTTGATTCAACTTTAGGTAAGGCATCACCAAATTCTCTCATCTCAAAGGCTGTAAACTTTCCAAATAACTGATCTCTGTCAATAGTTTTCATAGTCATGAATTCTTCAATTGCATCCACCTTGTGACTATATGATTTTAGTAGTGATCTGAGAATTTTCATCACAACTTCCTTATCACCGAGAGTTCCTCCCATACCCTTTATTATAGTGACAAGTTCATCAACTCTTTGCATAAAAGTTGTTATGTTTTCATCTTCAAACCCTCATACTTCACTTTCAGACTTTGCAGCTTGGCTTCTTTTACATAATCATCTCCTTCATATAGATTTTTCAGCTTATCCCATACCTCATTTACAGTTTCAAGGTCCACAACTTTTGTCAGCACAGAACTTCACTTAAGGAACTTAGCAGAGCATCCTTTGCTTTGACATCCACCTCATATTCTTTGATTTCATCTTCAGTTGTCAAGCCATTTGGAGGCATGGTAT
The DNA here is from genome assembly GCA_027924645.1 of Cunninghamia lanceolata. Classification (NCBI taxonomy): domain Eukaryota; kingdom Viridiplantae; phylum Streptophyta; class Pinopsida; order Cupressales; family Cupressaceae; genus Cunninghamia; species Cunninghamia lanceolata. The sequence goes on along the minus strand of BSBN01000201.1, from coordinate 745,159 downwards.
ATTTTTCTTCTATATCTTTCCATACTTTATAACCAAGACAAAGAAGATGGATTTTCATTCGTGCCTTCCAAAGAGCATAATTTGTCCCATCAAAATGCGGAGCTTCCTTCTTATAAGACATCCTGGATCTTCCTGAAGTTGTTAGGCTTTCTTTAGAGGAACCTTGCTCTAATACCAATTGTTGAATTACATTGGACAATTGAGAGGGGGGTGAATCAGTTGTCCTAAAACTTTTAACCAAATATGATCATCAACTTATTAATTACTTATATTCAAATACAATCATGAAAGCATCAAATGAGAAGCTCAACAAAAAATCATAAACAACACAGGAGACACCATAATTTTATGTGGAAAACCCTAAATGGGAAAACCCATGGTGGGTGTTAGCCCACAAAAATATATAAGTTATATCAATACTGAAAAATAGGGACTCACTGCCTACAGGGCTCACTGCAAAGAAAGGCTCACTGCCTAAAGGTTGAACTAAGATAACGACATCTACTCCATGCCAAGGTTCAGTTCTATTGAAGCACAAAAACACTTATGCTCTGCTCTATTGTCTTACTTCACTTTGTCTTCACATCTTTTCACACTTCGATACTTTTCATGACTCAATTACAAGTATTTATACACTACATCAACCTTGGAATGATCATCAAGGTTGGCATTACAATCATCAACTATTGGAACAATCTCCAAGGTTGGCATTACAAACATACATAAAATAGGTCTTGATCTAATACAAAATTATGCTAAGGAAATGTAGTAAAGATGTACATGGATCATGTCATACCTTAGTTGGGACTCAAACATGATCTTCCATGCCACAACATGCTTCTACAATCTTCAAGAGATCTCTGCAATCACTGGAATTAACTAAGTTAGCTAAGATTGGTTACACGCTATGTTATCTGGGAATAATCTTCAAACACAATCTCAATTCCTTAATGCAAACCAATGTAAAGGCAAGAACATGATCAGAAGGCATCCATAGGCATGTTGTAATCACCAGGAGCAACCGTACAAACTCTAACCACTTTATCCATGAGGTTCTTCACACTAGAGCACATGAACTTCACTATCTTCAACTGTTATAAAAGAAGATAGCTTGCAGACCACCAAATCATGAACCATTGTAGTTGTAGGCACTTATCATCATCCCAGACTTCCCTCTAGAACTGCAGAGCAAAATACTTTCTCCCTGTCACCACCAAACACACAAAAAAAGTTATTTTCACTCTTGTGAACATAACTCTCTCAATTCTTCATACCAGAGGCCCAAACTTAGAATATATTAACATCTTCAGACAAGCTTCTAAATAACTTCCAATCTGCAAACCAAGATCTTCAATATACAAGAAATGTGGAGGAATCTTCTAGACTGTTCTTCAGTATGCAACTCATTGTCTTCGTTGTAATTCACTGTTTCCTTTCTGATTCTTCTGGAGGGGCTAATTTTATCAATGTCCTCAACATATAAGGATTCTAATCAATCAAAATATAAGAATACAATTGACACCAATGACAACATAGATATGTTGACATCAATGACAACACCAATTAGGCACATACTTGCAACACACCAAATAAGGAGTATGGAAACACACACCAATCAATATGCATAGTAGAGTGCTAAAACAAAATAATACACTAAATACAATAATCACCTGATATTGACAACATAATCACATCTATGTTGAATACAAGATCCAACAGAGGGAGAAGAACGATAATTGTAGGCATAAGACAAGGAGTGTCATCATAGTAGCCCAATAGCTCTGTGAGTATATTGGACTTAGATCTTCCTCAAAGAAGATACTTGATGACATTCACCAACTCCTAAGGTTGTGGCACATCCTTCATCACTAGACTGAACCTTCAAGAGCATTTTAATCCTAGCATGGAAAAGTCTTGTTTAATCATTTAATTAACCCAATGTTCATTACATTTTCACTTGATTAAACTCTACACACATTTATTCTTGTGATCCCTTTGTATCATGGAAAATAGTGAGAGCCACTCATTTCCTATCCTAGACCTCTATCCTCAAATCCCAACCTCCCGAACCTATTATTTGGTTATGGCACAAAACTCAATACAAAATTTTTCAACATGATGCTAAAAGATGCACAAATCCAATTTATATTAAATACCATTCATTTCATAAAATAAAAATTCAACTAAATCATGAAATATAATTTTGCCTTTTTCTTTTCTAACATGGTAAAACCATTAAATCATCCTCCTCCATTAATGGAGTGCATCCAACCTTGAGTTTAACCATATTTTAATTTAGGGAGAACTTATAAAATCTAACACTACCCTTCTACTCCTAATTCACCTAACATCAACAATTTCAAGAAAATTTTGGAAGAGGGGATTCTAATAAAATTTTTCCATGATATTATCTCTAAAATAGACTTTTCCCAATTTTAAAACATAAAATTAAAACAATAAAAATTCCTAAAATAGCTCTTCAATCCAAGTGTTTCCTACAACTAAGCCACATTACAATGGGGAATTGCATTCCAATATCAAACTATCCAATTAAAACATGCAAAGGGGGGGAAATACCTTCTAATGAAGAACAAAAATAAAGGCATCAATTTCTTTCCTTCAATCTAAGAAATTACCAAGCAATCTTCTTCCAAGCACTCCCAACCACCAAGCAATCCACAAATTTATCCTTTCTTGCAATCCAATAATTTTCTTTCCAAATGGTAAGAAGAGAGAGAGAGAGAGAGAGAGAGAGAGAGAGAGAGAGAGAGAGAGAGAGAGAGAGAGAGAGAGAGAGAGAGAGAGAGAGAGAGAGAGAGAGAGAGAGAGAGAGAGAGAGAGAGAGAGAGAGAGAGAGAGAGAGAGAGAGAATATGCATTTCAGTTCTAACTTTCTTTTATATTTTCTCGTTTTTATTTATTTTCTTTTCCACATTTTCTACTAAGACATTTTTGGAAGGAATAAAAATAAAACAAATCTTTATAAAATAATGCATTAATCAACATTCCTTTTCTTCAATAGCTAATGATTTATTTTAGTTCCCAAAGGCAATTAAATTCAATACATTTTATTTTTGTAAGAAATGATAAAATAATATAATTTCTTCCTATCGAAGCATGATTAAATCATGATTCAGTTATGTTGAAGGGAATTGCAGTGAATTTTGTTCAAGAGGCTATGTTTTTAGAGGCACACCTTAATGAGTCATTGGAGAACTACGACTTGCGTTCTGGGACAACCCCTGTTGGTGGTTTATTTTATCATGTTGATTTGAATTCCCAGCCTACTATACACTACGTCTATAGTGTTTTTCTTCATGGAATTCAAAGTAACTGTATTCGCTCTCTGGAGAATTCCCTGTACTGCCATGAGGGAGAAATTGGTGAAGCCTTTGATGAATCGGTCAAGAATGTGTTTCAAGCTCTCCATTTCCTACTGCATTTCAATCCTCCTCCTCCTCTAGTGATGGTTGTAGTCATCCCACCTGGTCTTGATCCTCAAGATTTCTTGATTGAAGAACGTAATGATATGGTCTAGGGTTTAGTTTTAGTTTATTTTTGGTGATAGGGTTGCTTTGTAATGATGTTTATATTTTCTATAGTGTAGTGTTGGTGAAGGTAGTCTTCTCCTCATTGTGCTGTAATGGTGATCTCTACAGATCTCAGCTGGTTTTTGGGGCTATTTTTTGTTCCCTTGATATGATATCTACTGTTGTAATTCCCTTTGGGACTTTTCTTATTATAATATAATATATAGTTCAAGTGCTTGCACCTTTTTCTTTAAAAAATACTCTTTTCACAAATATGATAAGCACACAATTCAAGAGAATTTTAAATACAGAGTACCAAGATAGAAATAAACACATGTAATTGACTTCCACACACTTGATGAGTTTTCACAACATATGAATTATGGAATTGCCTCCGATTCATATCGAGGTTAACACAAGGATACATGGGATTCATCTCACACTCGAACCAAATGAGATAAAGGTTAACACACACAAATTTTAACCCAATATATGAATGTCTCATTTATAACCACCATTGGGGAATAACTCTGTACTTGGACACTCAGGTCAAATATTAGTTTTACCTAATGACATATAATTGTCGAAGAAAAACATAAACACCCAATGTGGCATCATACCATATAATTGAATAAGCATCGTATCTAACATGAATCATAAGGATGCAATAATTGATAGTACTCCACATACGAATCCATGTACGATAAACACAGTTGTACAATATATACATATATCAAAGTAGTGGAATGGTATCACTAAAAGATCTAACATAAAAGTCACGACATAAACATCCATAGACAAATGTCTAAATGACAATACAAAAATCCATCAAAAATACCTTGATGGCATAACAAAACATCATTGCTAATAACAATAGAAAAATCAAAGCAAAAGTCAACAAATGACAAGGCATAAGCACCAAAGGCATTAAAAAAAACCCTTGGTTATATAGTCCAAGGTGAAACATAAGACAACATAAGATTATGACAATGACAATTGTCTTAATTTTATGACTTGAGACACAAATGGATAACTATCCTAAGTGTTCCTAAGTATGCCCTTAGTAAACTTAACTAGACAAGTGTGAATAGGACCTAATCTGGACCTAATCAGATGGTCCAAAACCATCAAACAACATTTTACCCCTTAGGAAGAAACAAGGCCAAGGATGATTGCAGGATGTCTTCCCATTCTTGAAAGGAATATGAGAAAAGAAAGCTCAAGATGTATGGTGTCTCTAGAAGTTTCTCAGGTGTCACCATGTTGACGCTGAAAGGTGCCATAATCAAATCAAGAGTCCCTATTGTGACCTAATCACACATCGCCCCATTGTAAATGGGGACCCCCCCTTTTTTTTGGAATTTTGAGCTTGTAGGGTCTTTTAGGAAGTGTCATTAGATCAAGTCTCCTCCACAAACTGGAAAGTGAGCCTCACTTGAAACAAGTCAAGTGAGTTAATATCCTTGCAAACAAGAAATTAGGGAGGTCATCCGTCAAACAAGGTGTAATTGAGAGCACTGAAGTCAATCCCTGAGACACTGAAATTGACTAAGTTTGATATCCTGAAGTCTAATGTTTTGAGATCCTAAAAATTGACTAAGTCTAAAATCTAGTGGATCCTCAGAAATCTAGAATCTGCATGTTAAATCCTATGGATCTGGGACCTATCTCAAACATCCTAGAAGTATATTTCAAAAATATTTAAAGTGAGCATATACTTAAATATATTTTTTAAATATACTTCCTCCCAAGGATCTTCACCTTCAAAATTGCGATGAATGACAAGCTCAAACCAAGGCGCAATTCAGGAGTCTGGCAACAAGTAAAGTGTGCCTAGACCTAGGTGGGAGAGAAACATCATCTAGGGACCCCAATATTGCACCTAAGGATGGGAGATGAAGCGTTTGACTTAGAAGATTTTGAGAAATACCAAGAGAAGCTAGGTGCCAATTTGCACTTGAAGGGACTCAAATGTGTGCCTAGAGAGGAAGATGATTAGAAGTTGTAAATGAAGCTTGCGCCTTGAAAGGATTGAGTCTTCCCAAAAGACACCTTCATTTTCTCAAGTTAAATAATCCATTCACCCAACCTAAGGCGCCCTGCATGGAAATGATGTTTTAACTTTCAAAGTGCCTTAAACATTGAGAATTTTGCAAGAGAATGGACTAAGTTAGGCTTAACTTCACACTTGTAGAGACCTAGATGTGCACCTAAAGTTAAACTTGTACAATCATCATTGGTAATGGCAAAATGTGTGTCTGGAGACTTGTTGAAGATCCAAATTTGGCTAAGGTTGCTTCATGAGGTTTAGGCACATTTCATCACCTCTACAACCCTCAAAGGGCACCTTTGATAGACTTGGTTTGATGCTATTCATTTTGGTGGCGCCTAAGTTGAATGAAGACTCCTGGGCTATCCGTAGTGGTCAGAATGATAAAACTTGAAGTATTCTCCTCCTTCTAAGTTAGGTGCACTTTTGCCTCTATTCAACTCCACTTTTGCACCTAAGAGAAAATATGATTGATTTCATGAGTTTTGAGGAGCTTTTAGTATTAGGACTTCTCCTTGAGCTTATGCAGTGGTTTGTATTGATGGAAGTTGAAGAGAACACCTATTTGCATGAAGGCATATTTTGTCACTTGAAGAATCATCCATGTGTGCCTAGGCAAAATGAGGTGTGGAATCATGAAATTTGATGTCATCTTGAAGCAGTAAGTCCTCTGGACACCTATACACTGAGTTGACCCCATAGTTTGAACAAGTTCACTCACCCAAGCTAAGGTGCAACTTTTCTCCTGAGAAGTCATCTTTTGGTGACTAAAGAGCATTGAGTTTGCAATCATAAGTGTTGGCGTCCAGGGATGAGGTAGTCTCTTGAAGGCTTTAACAAGTGTTTAAGCCAAAAAACAAGCCCAAGTAAGTCTAGGCGCATTTTCCTATCTCTATAACCACAAATGTGTGCCTCAAGTTGTAAGGGCATGAATCAATGTGAGAGGACTTTGCTTTGTCAAGATTAAGCATTTTTAAGCATTAATAAGGATTTTGAGATCATAAGTTTACATCAAGAAGCTAGGTGCACTTTTGTATCTCTACACACCTAGATGTGCACCTAGACTTGGAAAGGTTTATTTAAATGTTTATTAATGATTATTTTGTGTTATAAGCTCAAAGAATTGATATGTTTCTTGATCTGTGTTGTAGGAGCATGGATGGAACTGAGGAGTCATCCAAGGAGTAAGGCACCTGGAATCACCTTCAAGAAAGGAGTGAAGTCAGGAGGCAGTCACTGCAGAGGAAACATCATGTTACTATCCCAAGGGAGTACTTCAAGATCATCATGCCAGAACACTTCATCATCTACATCAAGAGGAGACATTCATCCATCACTTCAAGTTCTTCCTCAAGCTTCAAGTCTCTGAGAAATCTCCTACTCTGTGTTATGAAGAAGCATCATCATCTACACTACTCTCCATGAAGAAGCAAAGAAGATCAGCATATATCCTACCAAGAGAAGAAGTATCACAGAGTTAGGCAAATGAGCAACATGTATCATACACATCCGATCTATAAAGACACAAGGCAAAATCAGCAAGGATACATTCCCAAATGTTCAATTTGATCAAAGTAATCACATTCGAAGACAACACACAAATGATGCAATTTGGGAATATGCCTAAAAGCAAATTGAATAAACTGTTGGAGTCCATAAGAGTTACTAAGGTGGCACCTACGTGGCATGCACATCATCCTCACCAATCACAGTTCGCCACATCATTTAACCACATTCAATGTATCTACAACAAGCAAGAAGCCAAAGAGGATGCCCATGTGGAAGATGCTCTAAAGATTCTATTCCATCCTTATCCTCTTGGAAAATGTGCCTTCATCGCCTCTCTTATGTACTAAAAATAGAAATTTTTTGTAACTAACTGTTGATGTGGCATAATCTAGGCCATTGCTTTGCCAATCGATCCTAGCCTTTCATGTATTTTTGAGGACTATATAAAGGCCTTGTTGCCTCATTTGTAATAGATAGTTATTAGGCAGGTAGAGTAGAGGAGTAGAGTAGGAAGAGACTGTCAAAATTCTCTGAGACTACTTGAAAATTGTTGTAAATATTTCTCAAGATTAATGCAAAAACATTGGAGCTCGCTTGGTCCTAAGTGTTGTCTTGTGGAATAACATGGTTTCTTGTATATTGATGAAATGGAGAGATGTTTCTAAGTATATTAGAGTAGAGTAGTTGCTCATTGATGTAATGTATGTATGTATTGAATATTTGATCAACTCCTAGCTCATGCTTTTGACATTCATCGTTGGTGAAGTGTTGTGTAAAGCTAGTCTGAGCTTCATTACAATTTGCTTAAGTTCGATTGTGGATGCTTGTTTGAGTTGTACCGACCAATGGGTGCTTATATGAGCTTTCATGATTTGAAAACCATTTGTTGACCTTAGGAGATTGCACCTACTCCATGTAGTTGTAGGCATTCTTGGCGAAGTGGAGTTAGGTTTATTGAGGAGTTTGTCTATTCATGCATCATCATTGCTTCATTGACCATAGATTAGATTTCTCTAAACCTTATCTTTTGATATTTCTTTTGAGTTTGATTGAAGAGGTTCCATTCATTCACATTCAAGGAGCAAGTAATTACATTCATGTTCATGAAGAAGGAGGAATTTAACGTAAGTCCCTTTGTGATTACCAGCAAGATCACATTCATTCACTTAGTCTATCCACGTACAAGTCAAGACCTGACATCAAAGGAACCTTGGAGCGTTCTTGTTTGATCATATAATTCAGGATTCAGGAAGCTTTGATTAAGAGAGGATAAGATACTCAGAATTTTATTCTATTGTTGTGTTGTCCAAAAAACATCATCAACAGTCCCAAGTTAAATTGAAGAGTGTGACATGTTAGAACCAAGATCTTCTGCAACATTTCAACTACAAGAGAGAAATAACAAGAGGAAAAACAATGCAAAATAGAAACTGATGCATATTACAATCTGAATTAGAACATGCAATGTGAATGAGTATTAATAGGCTATGTGAGTATTTAGTAGTAAAAAGAGAGGAGGGTGTGAATGTGATGTGAAATGTGTGGTTTTAAGGGTTTATGCAGAATCCTCCTTTCCCTGCAAACATTCCAAGGGCCTATTAACCAAGTTGAACCTCCAATTTGTGCAAGAGGATTCACCTATCAGGTTGGGCAACCACTTAGGAAGATGTGGAATCTTGGATATGCCAAATAATATCTCAATTTAATGCTCAATTTCACTTAAAACACTAAATATGCAAAATAGTAAGCAAATTATCGAATCACAACAAATCCTTTTAGATTGAGATGAGGGGTAGAGATATCTAACTCACTATTTTTAAGTTTAGAAGGTGGATAAATCAGGGACATGGGGACTAGCACCCAAGTCCAAGGTACCTGTTTCTTTGCGAAATCCTGATCTTCTTCTGACACTGATCTGTACTGCAACTTCCATTTCTGGGGATTCAACTACAGAGGACATGGGGACTAGCACCTTAGTCCAAGAAAAGCTCCAATGTATATCTTCTTTTCAGATCCTGAATCCTTGATGTCTGTTAACCTTCCCTGCAACTCCACCTCTTCCAGATGTGACCCCTGTAATCTGCAATCACAAGGAGTGTGGGAGCAGGTTGTGGTGTTTAGAGGCTTGCCTTAGTCAAGCTCTGAAGAGACATTCAAGTCTTCCAAACACCATTGTCAGATAAGAGTGCATATCCTGGTGGGATAGAGGCAAAAATCCAAATGATAAATGATTGAAAACATAATTGATATCACCTTATAGTGAGGATCTCATGGAAGGAAGATGCTCTTCATGCCATGAAGAGATGAATGTCAAATCCACAAACACAAACACAATAATAATGCTCTGCTCTGCAACACAATGAATATTTTGAATGCTTTATGATCACAAGTATATATCAAATCCACCTTATTTCCATCTAGTTTGCAAATAAAACCTAATCATACTTATATATGCAACTATAAAGATTCCTGCTAAGAATTTCATAATTTAAACTTGAGATGTTGGCTTGGGACACAAATAACAATTACAAAATAGACATAAAAGTTTAGGGCAGACCCAAAATAGGGATGGACTAGGGTGCTAGCGCACAAGTCCACCCTACCATTTCTATTCAGTGATCATTAAATTAGCACCCCGTAGGTCCTATTTGTCACAAGACCCAAGGGTTTTCTCATCGAGAGTCCAAATTAACATGCAAGATTCTCTAAATGCAAATTAAGGACTTGGGAGATAAACCTTAAGAGGGAAAAGCCCCCAAGGGGACATTTTTTGACATAACATTAGCCCCCAAGGGGACATTTTTTGACATAACATTTAGCCCCCACTTTAATGTATTTACAAACGCAAGGCTAATACATGCATTAAAGTGTTGATATGTGTCAGACAATTGAGAGGGGGGTGAATCAGTTGTCACAAAAACTTAAACACTTTCTACAATTAAACATTCATCACTTATTCACAATTATTATGATTTAACAATGAGTGCATGAAATCAGAAACTTAACCACAGATACAACATCAAACACTAGAGACACCAGATTTATGTGGAAAACCCCAAGGTGGGGAAAAACCATGGAGAGGATTAGCTCTTAATATATATTGCAATCTTAAAATAATTATGTTCAAGCTTACTCCATGGGCCTAAACATACTGACTCACTGCCATGAAGAACAACTAGGTCTAGCAAGCTCATTGCCTCAACCCTAAACCTAGCAAGATTACAATAAGGGTTGTTAAACCCTGAGGGCTGTTAAACCCTATTGGCAGCTCATCAACATCTTTCTATATTGTGACTGAAGTATAATAATTCCTCCACTCTGCTCTTCCTCTAGTTTGTTCTTCCTCTTCTTTCCTCTACCTCCTTCTCTACTCTACCTTTTGGACCTTTCTTAATATATTCTCATTTTTTCTCAAGGACACCTTTTCCATGACTCAACTACAAGTATTTATACACTTCATCAACCTTGGAATGATCATCAAGGTTGGCATCACAATCATTAACCATTAGAACATTCTCCAAGGTTGGCACTACAAACATTTACAAAATAGGTCCTGACCTATTACAACATTATACAAAGGAAATGAAATGTGGATCATGCCATGCCTTAGATAGGACTCAAACACGATCTTCTATGCAACAACATGCTTCCATAATCTTCCAAAGATCTCTGTAATCACTGAGATTAACTAGGTCAGCCAAAACTGGTTACACATTACATTATCTAGGAACAATCTTCGAACACGATCTCAAGTCCTTCATGTGGACCAATATCAAGATAGGAACATGATTAGGAGATATCCACAAGCATGTTATAATCATTAGGAGCAACTGCACAACCTTTAACCACTTCACCCATAAGAATCTTCACACTGGAATACATGGACTTCACTATCTTCAACTGTCATAAAAGAAAGATAGCTTGCGGACCACCAAACCATGAACCATTACAACTATAGGCACTTATCATCATTCCAGACTTCCCTCTAGAACTATAGAGAAAAATAGTTTATTGCGGAGGAATGTAGAGTAGAATACTTTCTTCCTATCCCAACTGATCTTATAGAGAAAGCAGGTTTCACTCTGGTGAACACAACTCACTCAGATCTTCATGCGGAGGGCTCAAACCTAGAATGTAGCATTCTTATTCATACCTCTAACTTACTTCCAATTCACAGACCATGATCTTCAAGTAGAAATAAATGTGGAGCAGTTTACTGGACTATTCTTCAGATAATAACTCACTATCTGTACTGCACTTCTCTATAACTCACATGTTTTTTTCAAAGAGGCTAATTTTCTCAATATCCTCAACATACAAGTCTTCTAAATAAGTAATAGAATAAGATACATTTGACAGCAATGCCAACAAGAATATGTTGACATCAATGACAACACCAATTAGGCACATACTTGCAACAATCTCCCTCTTTGTCATTGATGGCAACATATGATGTGAAAAACTGCAACAGCCATCAAGACAAGATTCTCCCCCTTTCTCTTTACACACCTGCACTCTTTCTTTCTCCAAAATTCTCCCTCTTTCTCTTACACACCTATACTCAAAGTTTTCCACATGACTTCTCTCCCCCTTTGACATCAATGGCAAAGGGCACATACTTGCACTCTTTTTCTCTAACCTAATCTCTCTTCTGAACTCTCTGACTACTCCCCCTGAGATGTAGCCCTAAAAAGCATCAATCTGGACCTCTGAGCACCTCTAGACTGATGCACTATTGTGCATCTTAGTTTAGAGCAGGAGGGGTGATAACCCCTAACTTTTCTCTAGTTAGGCAAAGGCTTAGTAAAAATGCCTGTAATCCGATCCTTGGTAGAAACATACTCCAACTTGACTTTATTCTTTGTCACCTTTTCTCTCAAAAAATGATACCTGATAGATATGTGCTTTGTCCTTGAATGCATCACTAGATTCTTTGATATGTTTATGGCACTTGTGCTATCACAAAAGATTGCAATGGGCTCTTCATACACAATTTTGATGTCCTTCAGAGTTTGCTTCATCCATAACACATGAGTGCAACTGCATGCTGCTGCAATGTATTTTGTTTCTGTAGTAGACAGAGATATTGAATCATGTTTCTTGCTCAACCAAGATACTAATCTTTTTCCCAAGAAGAATGCACCTCCACTTGTACTTTTTCTATCATCCACATCTCTGGCCCAATCTGCATCAATATATGCACTAAGAGTAAAGTCATGATCCTTAGGGTACCACAAACCATAATCTATTGTACCTTTTAAATATCTTAGAATTCTCTTGACTAGAATCACATGTGATTCCTTGGGTTCTGCCTGAAATCTTTCCACAAGACATACTTCATGCATTATGTCAGGTCTAGTTTGAGTCAGATAAAGTAATCCTCCAATCATAGATCTATATCTTTTCTGGTCTGCCATGGGTGAGTTATCATCTTTGCTTAACTTACAACTAGTTATCATAGGTGTGCATATTGGTTTTGAGTCTTCCATCCCAAATTTATTTAACAACTCTTTCACATACTTAGACTGAGAAATGAAGATATATTTATCTAATTGACTTATTTGCAGACCTAAAAAGAAGTCCATCTCTCCAAACATAGACATTTCAAATTCATTTTGCATTTCTCCAGCAAAAACTGAGCACATACCTTCATTGCCTCCAAAAATAATATCATCAACAAAAATTACAACAATCAGAGTTTGTTCATCATTGATCTTGAAGTAGAGATTGCTATCTGTAGTACCTTTACCAAACCCTATATGTATTAGGCACCTGTCCAACCATGCATACCATGCCCTGGGAGCTTGTTTTAATCCATACAAAGTTTTCTTCAATTTACATACCATGTCACCCTAATCTGATGACTGAAATCCTTCCAGTTGTTCTATATAGACTTCCTCTTCCAACTCTCCATTTAAGAAGGCAGACTTCACATCCATTTGATAAACCTTGAAATCTTTGTATACTGTAAAAGCCAGAAACATCCTTATTCAATCCTTTCCACTAGAGCAAAAGTTTCTTCAAAGTCTATTCCTTCAACTTGAACGTATCCTTTGCATACCAACATTGCTTTGTTTCTTACCACTTCACCATTCTCATTCATCTTGTTTTTGAAGACCCACTTTGTACCAATTACATTCTTGTCTGTTGGTATGGGAACAAGATCCCAAGTCTGATTCTTCTCTATCTGCATCAATTCCTCTTCCATAGCCTTTATCCAATTCTCATCTTTGCAAGCCTCATCCACAATTTTAAGTTCAATCTCAGAAATCAGACAGAAAATTACTTGTTCCTCTATAGGTTTTCTTCTGGTTAAGATCCCTTTTCTCTTATCTCCTATGATTTGATTTTCAGAATGACTGATTCTTACATATCTTGGAGTTTTGGTAGCAGTTGGCGAAGCTTGTTCTTCTTCATCTATGATGTCTTCATGCTGCACCACTTCTGAAACATCTGGATCATCTGACTCATATCTACTTGATTCTGAAGACCTTTCCTTACATTCATCAACTTTAACACTTGCACTTTCAATGATCTTATTTAGCCTCTTATTATAGCACCAGCAGGCCTTACTCTTGGTGGAGTAACCAAGGAAGATTCCCTCATCACATCTAGCATCAAACTTACCTAAATCTTCTTCTCTTTTGATACAATATTTGCTACCAAAAAACTTTGAAATATTTCACAGTAGGAACTCTACCATGCCACAATTCATAAGGAGTCTTTGAATTGTTACCTTTTACTTGAACTCTGTTTAGGACATATAATGTGGTGTGAATTACCTCTCTCCAATATGCTTCCAAAAGATGAACTTGCTTCATCATGGTTCTAGCAGCTTCTTGAACTATTCTATTTTTCCTTTCAACCACTCCATTTTGTTGTGGAGTTTTGGGTGCAGATAGGTGTCTCTTTATTCCATGTTCTTCACAAAAGAAATTGAATTGATTTGATGTGAACTCTCCTCCTCTATCAGACCTCAAGCATTTGATTTTCAAATCCATCTCATTTTCAACCATTGCCTTAAATGCCTTGAATTTATCTAGAGCTTCAGCTTTCTCTTTCAAAAAGGTGACCCAAGTCATTCTAGAATAGTCATCAATGAGCAACATGAAATATCTGTCTCCTAGCAAACTTCTTACTCTGGTAGGTCCACACAAATTTGTATGCACTAGCTCAAGTAGTCCTCCAACTAATTGGTCCTTGCTTTTGAAACTTGTTCTTGTCTGTTTCCCAAATTGACACTCCTTGCAAATAGGATTAGTAGGATTCACAAGGTTAGGCAAATCTCTAACAACCTGTGCAATACTTATCTTCATAATATTGTCAAAATTTATGTGACACAACCTCCTATGCCATAACCAACTCTCATCAGTCTGAGTCAACAAGCAATAGTTCTCAGTTCCTTTCAAGTGATAGATATTACCTTTGGTCTTCTTACTAGTTGCAATGATTGTTCAGAATCTTTCCCTGATCTTGCATCCATTGTCCTTGAAACTTAAATCATAGCCCATATCACACATCTAACCCACACTCAAAAGATTGTGCTTTAATCCTTTCACATATAAGACATCTTCAGTATTATACTTGCCACCAAAAGAAATAGATCATTTCCCACAAATCTTACCAGTTGTATCATCTCCAAACCTAACCAGTCCACCATCATATCTTTCCAAACTCACAAACTTACTTTTGTCAGTAGTCATGTGGTGAGAGGAGCCACTATCAATAACCCTTAATCCTTGTCCTTAATGACCTAAGCAGCCAAAGCACTTTCCACTAGTTTTTCTTCCTTCACACAGCTAGTAGAATTAGTAGACACGGGATCTTCCTTGAGGAACTAGCATTATCTGGTTCACCATTATCTAATACTCCTTCATCATCATCATCAAAATCTTCAAAAAAATAACACTTCTTTTGGGTCCTAGGCCTATTCTCATATCTTCTTCTATTTCTTTCAATCTTTTTAGAACATCTAGAAGCAAAATGACCTACTTTACCACAAGAAAAGCATTTGAAAGGTAATTTGCCTTTGTACTTACCGATTCCTCTTTGCAGTCTATCCACAAAGTTGGTTTCAACTTCATTAGATTCTACCTTGTACTTTTCTGATCTGGAAGTACTTCCAGGAGTACTAACTTTGAAGGCCATCTTAGCTTTTAGCAGAGCATCATCAAACTCCCTCATTTCAAAGGCAGTAATCTTACCAAGTAGTTGATCCCTGTTAACCATTTTTACTTGCATGAATTCTTCAATTGCGGCTATCTTGTGATAGTAGGACTTGGACAGAGATCTGAGAATTTTCAAAACAACTTCTTTTTCATCGAGAGTTCCACCTATGGCTTTTATCCTTGTAACAAGTTCATCAACTCTTTGCATAAAGGCTGATATGTTTTCATCATCATTCATCTTCAAACTTTCATATTTCACTTTCAAACTTTGTAACTTGGATTCCTTCATAGAATCATCTCCTTCATACAGATTTTTCAACTTTTCCCATACCTTATTTGTAGTTTCAAGATCCACAACTTTCATCAATATTGAGTCGGTTAATGAGCTTAGCAAAGCTTCCTTTACCTTGATATCTATCTCATATTCTTTGATTTCATCTTCAGTCGTCAAACCATTTTGAGGTATGGTGTATTATGTTTCTTTTTCTTTCCATACTTTGTAACCAAGAGAAAGAAGATGGCTTTTCATCTGAGCCTTCCAAAGAACATAATCCGTTCCATCAAAATGTGGCGCTTCCTTCTTGTAAGACATTTTGGATCTTCCTCAAGCTATTAAACTTTCTTTAGAAGAACTTGGCTCTGATACCAATTGTTGATATGTGTCAAATAACTGAGAGGGGGGTGAATCACTTGTCACAAAAACTTAAACACTTTCTGCAATTAAACATTCATCACTTATCCACAATTATTATGATTTAACAATGAGTGCATGAAATCATAAACTTAACCACAAATACAACATCAAACACTAGAGACACCAGATTTACATGGAAAACCCCAAGGTGGGGAAAAACCATAGAGAGGATTAGCTCTCAATATATATTGCAATCTTGAAATAATGATGTTTAGGCTTGGTCACTCCATGGGCCTAAACATACTAACTCACTGCCATGAAGAACAACTAGGTCTAGCAGGCTCACTGCCTCAACCCTAAACCTAGCAAGATTACAATAAGGGTTGTTAAACCCTACTAGCATCTCACTGCCATGATCAACACCTTTCTATATTGTGATTGAAGTATAATAATTCCTCTACTCTACTCTTCCTCTGCTCTATTCTTCTTCTTCTTTCCTCTGCCTCCTTCTCTACTCTGCCTTTTAGACCTTTCTTAATATATTCTCATTTTCTCTCAAGGACACCTTTTCCACAACTCAACTACAAGTATTTATACACTTCATCAACCTTGGAATGATCATCAAGGTCAGTATCACAATCATTAACCATTGGAACATTCTCCAAGGTTGACATTACAAACATTTACAAAATAGGTCCTATCCTATTACAACATTATACAAAGGAAATGAAATGTGGATCATGCCATGCCTTAGCTAGGACTCAAACACAATCTTCTATGCTACAACACACTTCCACAATCTTCCAGAGATCTCTGCAATCACTGGGATTAACTAGGTTGGCCAAAATTGGTTACATGTTACATTATCTAGGAACAATCTTCAAACATGATCTCAAGTCCTTAACAAGGACCAATATCAAGATAGGAACATGATTAGGAGACAACCACAAGCATGATATAATCATCAAGAACAACCGCACAACCTTTAACCACTTCACCCATAAGAATCTTCACACTGGAACACATGAACTTCACTATCTTCAACTGTCATAAAAGAAAGATAGCTTGCGGACCACCAAACCATGAACCATTACAACTGTAGGCACTTATCATCATTCCAAACTTCCCTCTAGAACCACAAAGCAAAATACTTTATTGCAGAGGAATGCGGAGCATAATACTTTCTTCCTATCCCAACTGATCTTACAGAAAAAGAAGGTTTCACTCTGGTGAACACAACTCACTCAGATCTTCATGCAAAGGGCTCAAACCCATAATGTAGCATCCTTAGTCATACCTCTAACTTACTTCCAATCCATAGACCATGATCTTCAAGCAGAAATAAATATGGAGTAGTTTACCAGACTTTTCTTCAGCATACAACTCAATGTTTGTATTGCACTTCTCTGTAACTCCTTGTTTCTTCCAGAGAGGCTAATTTTCTCAATATCCTCAACATACAAGTCTTCTAAACAAGTAATAGAATAAGATACATCTAACACCAATGACAATAAGAATATGTTGACATCAATGACAACACCGATTAGGCACATACTTGCAACATAAAGTACAGTCAACAAGCACAGCAAACACGCCAAGCACGGTGAAGACATCCCAAACACATTAAAGATAATAATAGGCATGCAAAACATGGAGAAGATAGTTACAGGCACACAAAACATGGAGAAGATAGCATTGAAGACATGCAAAACATAGTGAATACAGTGAATGCAATGATTATTTTCTTTTTCTTTTTTTTTTCATATATGAAATGCATATGTAAGTACAAGGAAAGTAAACACACAACCCATAGTGCAGGAGGGACTCATCGCCACTAGTCTTTAAGATTGCACACATGGGGGAACAAACACACAAAACAAATCTCAGAGTATAGGAGGGACTCATCACCACCAGTCTTTAAGACTGTACTTGAGAATAAACACTCCATACAAATCAAGCACATCATACAAATTCCAAAGCATAGGAGGGACTCATTGCCACCAGTCTTTAAGACTATACTTGGGAATAAACACGCAATACACACACACATAGAAGACATAGAGAAAACACAATAGACAAGTGATGGAAGAAACCTATTGCTAGGTTTGTAGTCATCTTAGGCACATTACAGGCACACACCGAAGATTGGGCTTCACCACAACAATCACCAAAAACATGCTTAAGGGTTAGGATAGTCTTAGATCCACTCCTCACCTACTCAGAGGACTTTTGAAAATGCAACCCCACCTGCAACATGGAGATGCCTTACAGTGAAAAGGAAGCATGGCATACAACCCCACCTGCATCACAGAGACAGCTTACGGTGCAAATGAGGTATACGAACTAGATTTAAAGAGTGTTGAAACACACTTTACTCACATCTAGAATAGACAACTTACCTTATATATGTCCCCACCTTAAGGCGGTTGATATCGTGTACTGATATCAAGCACGTTAAGGTAGGTAGAAAACACACAAGGGAACACAGACTCTCACAAAGCCCATGCCCCCCAGAGGTGACATGTACTTTACGATCACCAAATTTTTGCACAAACACACAATTCCCTACAAGAAAAGGTGTTAGCATCCATATAATCATGATAATCAATAATGCATATGATCATTCACATAAAGAACTGAGGAATGCAAGATTCAAGATAGACAAAGTGCATGGAGCAGCAATATTGTTATGTTTTGTAAGTGTGATAAGACAACATGAAGATCACACAAAGTGATTCTACTAGCTAAGTGTCGGATAATATATATCAACCCCATCGTCATGTATGGACTAGGTCCATTTTTTTATTTCTCGCCGAAGGGACACAAGGTCCACATCAGTGTAATATGTTTTTTGTCATCCACCCACTAGATAGAAGCACTAGAGGAAGGGAAACAATAAATCAAGAGAGGAGAAACAAGGGCCTTAGGGATAGTCACATAGGAGGGTGCCCCCAAGTCACCAACTATAATGCTATGTCCATAAGACACAACACACAACAATGAAAAATAGAGAATCAATATAGAAGAATGATGATACAAATAGAAGAAGAGTCACAACAGAGGTGGTCTCCTAGTACCCTTGACCTTACAAGAGTATCAAGGGTCATCCCAGGAGGCCTAAACAACACATAACATGTCACGAGTGAAACACAACATGGAGGTAAAGGGTTAGAAATACTTACCTACCAATACAATCATACTAAAATTTGGAACTTGCGAGTCTTGGAGAGATGCTTTATCAAGTTTTTCACAAAGCTTGAATGGTTCTTATGAGAGTCTTGTTTTTTGTCAAGAAATCCATGCAATCTTTGTTTCTCATATCCTTGTGTATACGAAATCTTTCATTTCTTATGAGGAGGAGAACCACTATTATTTCCAACTGATGATAATTGTCTTACTCTTTTCTAATTTTTAGCTAGCTTTCTTTGTTGAGTTTGTCTACCATAGTGACAAGGACTATCTTGTACTATCTCAATCTTTTTGATTTGTCAGAGTCTCTTGTTTCAGTTGCTTCATGTTTCTTTTTGATATATATTTCTTATCTCCCGATCCTTGAAGGGATGATGGAGGAGGAACTTTAGAATAAATACATTTTACTCATGGATGATGTGAAACTTGAGTATTTTCCTTATCCACTTCAATCATAGCAACTATCTCATCATAGTCCAAATAGTCATCCTCTACCTCTAGTGTATTTTGTTCCATCAAATTGTTATCAGTATGCCTAGGGAAAGGATTAGTGAAGATCTGTAAGTTTTGATTCGATGGAGCAACCGACTTATTCCCATTATCATTCACACATGATACCTGTATAACATTCAATTCAATGAGGTCTTGAATTTCATGTTTAAGATGCATACATCATTCAGTATCATGTCCTTGTATCTGATGGTAGTGACAAAATTCATTAGCATCGAAATAAGGTCTTTGCATTCTACTAGGATCCAACTCCCTAATTGGAAGAAGCTTCAAGAGATTGTTACTTAGAGCTTGGTTCATTATAGAATGATAGGATTTAGATATCAAAGTAAATTTTCTTTGCTGATATGGTTTCTTTTTCGGATTGGTGATAGAAGACACTTGTGAAAAATTGTTTGAGTTCTATTCAGTAACCTTGATGAAACTCTTATTATTCCTCTTAAAGTTGTTTTGTGAAATCCCACCCATGGATTGACCAACTCGAGTTGATGAGTTCTAATTTTCATACTAACTAGATGAAAGTTGATAATCACGAAGGGCAGTACATAAATGTTGAAAGGAGTTATACATCATCAAGAGAATCTTATCACGGATGTTAGGTTGTAGATTTGTAATAAACACCTTCTGAACATCCTCATCCTTCATTTCATATTGAATTTGTGCATAAAGGGATTGATACCGACGAGTAAACTCAGTTAACTTCTCTTTCGAACCTTTCTTGCAATGAACTAAATCAATCAAGGAGACTTGAAGTCCAATGTTTGCTTGAAAATGTTGTAAAAATTGATCCAATATGAAAAGGAATGTATTGAATTCGGAGGTAAAGAGAAAAACCATTCTAGAGCCGTATCTTTGAGAGATCGTGGGAACAATTTTGCTAACAAATCTTCTTCAAAGTAGAAATCACTACACATAGCCGTGAATGCTACCACATGAGTATTAGGATCACCTTTTCCACCATATTTTTCAAAGTGAGGGGTCTCAAACCTCTCAGGAATAGGGGTTCTCAAGATTGCATAAGATAGAGGATTACAAGCATGATAGGTTGGTATATTAGGTTGTGAAGAATTTGTCAAGTTTGTCACTTTTTGGTGTAAAGAAGTCATGCCTTGCAAAAGTTGGTTTAGGATGACATCATTGGGAGATGTGGTTTGCTATGAGGAATTAGAACCAAAGTGAGGAGGTGATTGAGCTTGAGTAGTGATGAGTGGAGGCTATGAATAATTTAGTGGTGGTTGGACATATTGGTAGGTGGAATGTGGTTGCGAATAGTTATATGTAATAGGTGGTTGAGAATAAGTACTCATAGAAGAAGTCCCCTTAGATACCAAGTTTTGATAGTTAAATCCCACATCTTTGTAATTTTTTGAATTTGTCCCATTAGATACTCCAATACCAGTGGTAGCATTACTACAAGAATTTGCATTAGTGGTTAAAATCATTGATGTAAATGTAGATATTCCCATAGTCGGTATAGGTGTCAATACTTGCGTATGAGATGGTGATGACATGTTCTTAATACCATTTGCACATTCAATCACTGTCATGACATTATTGTGTACTATATGCATTAATCCTTGATCAAAACTAATACCATATTGTCCTTCTTTTATCAATTCTCTTATGTTGTGAATCACAGGTATAGCTTCTTCCGCTATCCTTTCAGTTTCAACGAATGCTTGAAAATCAGCTAACTCTTTGTCAAGTTTGTTTATTTGCTCATCAGGCACATGTGCAACCACCTCAATAGTGTTGTTGAAATCATGAAATATTTGATCTTCCATAGTGGTTGTAGGAGGTATAATTTCTTGCAAAATTTGTGTCTCACCTTTTGTAAAGAAGGTATTCAATGAATTTTTAGAGGTAGGAATATCATTTTCTTCAAAAGTACTAGATCCTATAAGTATTCTACTTCTTCTTAAAGGAATGTTTCTATTAGGGTAGTGGGTCATAGGACTCATGCAACAGCATGCAACACTCAATGCACAAACTAATAGAATAAACCCAAGGAGCAAGATATGTTTAAGATCCAAAATGCTTGATTTTTCAACTTTTCCCAATGCAAATCACTAGGAGGAAAGGTGTTGTGAAAATTTTCAAGAGGGACAAAAAATAATATGCATAATAATAGTCCAATGATGTAACAATATCTTTCACAACATGCTTTTAATGCAAATCTAGAGTGATGACAAGTCAAAATCTAGTGAAAATGTGCTAAAATATGCAATTTTTGAACAATTTTCCATGCAAAGGCCTACTAGAAAGGGTGTTGTAAGGAGTATGAGGAGGGGTGGTAGATAATAACCTTAATAATGGCCAATTAATGCAGCAAGATCCCTTACAACATGCTTGTGATGCAAATCTAGAGAGACGATAAGGGCAAATCTAGTGAAAATGTAAGGTTTTCAAACCCTAGACATGAAATTTTGCAAGAAGACCACTATGATGCAACACTACTATTAGAAATTAGTTTTAATGAGTGTTTGAAAAGGGTAGTAAAATCTGAAACAAGATTTTAAGTACAAACCCTAGCTAATGCAAAACTAGGTTTTTATGAAAAATGCACAATTTCAAGTATTTTTTGACAATTTGAGCATGAAAATGCAATGTAAGTGACTTCTAAATGATGGATTTCTGTAATTTAAATCAGATCCAATGAAAATCACAAAAAATTAATGAAATTGAATGCCAAATAATTCAAACTATGCTAAAATGCAAGCCAAAAATACCAATTTTTTTTTTTAATTTTTAAAATTTTTAATTTGTTTGTAATTTTTCAAATGCAATAAGATGAATGAATGCAAATATAACAACCAACACTCAGCAAGGTGCTAGAAAAGTCCAAAAACATGGGTTCACCAAAATGTTTAGTAGTAAAAAGAGAGGAGGGTGTGAGTGTGATGTGAAATGTGTGGTTCTAAGGGTTTATGCAGAATCCTCCTTTCCCTACAAGCATTCCAAGGGCCTATTAACCGAGTTGAACCTCCAATTTGTGCAAGAGGATTCACCTATTAGGTTGGGCAGCCACTTGGGAAGATGTGGAATCTTGGATGTGTCAAACAATATCTCAATTTAATGCTCAATTTCACTTAACCCTAAATATGTAAAATAGTAAGCAAATTATCGAATCACGGAAAATCCTTTCAAACTAAGATGAGGAATAGAGATATCTAACTCACTATTTTTTGAAGTTCGAAAGGCGGAGAAGTTGGGGACATAGGAACTAGCGCTCAAGTCAAAGGTACCTATTTCTTTGTAGAATCCTGATCTCCTTCTGACACTGATCTACACTGTAACTTCTATTTCTGAGGATTCAACTACGGAGGACATGGGGACTAGCACCCTAGTCTAGGAAAAGCTCCAATGTTTGGCTTCTTTTCAAATCCCAAATCCTTGATGTCTGCTAACCTTCCCTGCAACTCCACCTCTTCCAGATGCAACATTTGTAACCTATAATCACAAGTAGTGTGGTATGGGGTTGTGGTGTTTAGAGGGTTGCCTAGTTCAAGCCCCAGAGAGACATTCAAGTCTTCTAAACATCGTTGTCAGATAAGAGTGCATATCCCGGCAGGATAGAGGCAAAAATCCAAATGATAAATGATTGAAAACATAATAGATATCGCCTTGTAGTGAGGATCTCATGGAAGGAAGATACTCTTCATGCCATGAGGAGATGGATGTCAAATCTGCAAACACAAACATAATAAAAATGCTCTTCTTTGCAACACAATGAATATTTTAAATGCTTTATGATCACAATTATACATCAAATCGACCTTATTTCCATCTAGTTTGCAAATAAAATCTAATCATTCTTATATATTCAACTACAATGATTCCCACTAAGAATTTCATAATTCAACTTGAGATGTCAGCCTGGGA
Source organism: Cunninghamia lanceolata (assembly GCA_027924645.1). Lineage (NCBI taxonomy): Eukaryota > Viridiplantae > Streptophyta > Pinopsida > Cupressales > Cupressaceae > Cunninghamia > Cunninghamia lanceolata. The sequence goes on along the minus strand of BSBN01000201.1, from coordinate 721,688 downwards.
CCCAAATAATAGTCACAAAACTGACATAAAAGTTTATGGCAGACCTAAAATAGGGCTGGACTAGGGCACTAGCGCCCAAGTCCACCCTGCCATTTCTATTTAGTGATCATTAGATTAGCACCCCCTAGGTCCTATTTGTCACAAGACCTAAGGGTTTTCTCATCGGGAGTCCAAATTAACATGCAAGATGCTCTAAATGCAAATTAAGGACCTAGGAGCTAAACCTTAAGAGGGAAAAGCCCCAAGGGGACATTTTCTGACATAACAGTGAGGGATGAGGTGGAAATTCTATCCAATAAGAAATGTAACTCCATAATCTCCCAAAATATGGAGTAACTCCCATGGAAGACACTAACACCTTGCACCACTCTCATTCACCCTTATTAACTACCCATTATTATTATCCACCTATGCGAGCTTAAATAAAATAGAGGAAAATAAATTCCTACACAAATACCTCATTTTAAGCATATCTTAGGTGGGTGAGAAGATGGGTACTAACAAAATAGACCATGTTAGGTACCCATTTACAATGATGGTGGATAATGTCAACAGACTTTCTAAAAGATATAACCATCATATAATCACAATCCCTCAAGAAGAGGATAGAGAAGATCAAGTGTCCCTCATAGATAGAAGTAACTCCAAAGCCACTAAAAGATGCTTGATAATAGAAGATAATTCACTACTTGCAAACAACATTTCTTCCATTGGGAAGAAAGAAATCCAATGGTGGATGAAGAAGCCACTCTCACAAACTAGAAGATGAGGGAAACCAAATCCAAATAACTTCCTTTGAATACAACTCAGGTGTCCTCATGATAGTAAAAGAAGTCCTCTCCAAAATACGAACAAAGTGCCCAATCAGTGAAGTGGAACCAAGAGAGGGTGGACGCTGAATTATCTCTAGAAACATAAAAGAAGGGATTCCATGTGTGTTGTGACTATCATCAAAAGTGTCCTCAAGCTCTGTAATGTGAGACTCATAAAATAACTTAAAAATACATGTTAGATAAGATCATCCCGCACTACAAAATCAGAAGAAGAAAAACTATCTTGCTTAACCAATGGAACATTAATATCAAAAGAAGTAGGAGGGAGAGGAGAAGAAATATTAGTACAAGTCTCTGTTGATAACTGAGAGGGGGGGTGAATCAGTTATCTTAATTATTTCAGCTTTCTAAACTTTCTTAATAATTAGTGCAGCATCAATTCAAACAAGAAAACATAACCATGAAATAGAAATACACATGACACAATAATTTTGACGTGGAAACCGTGTTAAGGGAGAAAACCATGGGGTGATTAACCCAAGATTGTATTCTCTATTAGAAGAATGGAAGTACAAAATGGCACTTGCCAATTAGGGCTCACTGCCCAAGCACGCTGCTCACAAGAGGCACACTGCCTACAAGAGACACACTATCTATAATTTATAAAGAGTGTAGTACAATACTTGAACTGATAAGGAGCATCAACATATGCTGGAGTTCAGTTCCAATTAGGCTCTGTATACTGATCTGCTGCACTTCATCTTTCTTCTTCTTTTATGCTGCTCTTCTTTCACATACTGGATCTTCCTTTCTGCTTTTATTTAGTTCTACTACTTTTCCTCGCACATCACTTACAACCACAACATACCTCAACTAAATCCATCTTGTATATATATCCGCACAAGTGATTTCATCACCTTTCTAGTCAGCACTCGAAATAGTCAATATTTTCCATAAACTCTGATCTGTCGGCTGAATCCTTGCTTACCAAGTAATGCGGATCAAGGATATACTTATGGAAATCATCAATCATGTCGGCCAAACATAATTTATGCCTTCATAACCTTTACCAACATCAGTAACACATCTGGAATAATGTCTAATGTTCTGCCAGTCAGTTCTTCCTCTATTCACACTGTCACTTGGGAACCCGATACTCAAACATTCATATCTCTTTATCCTTTCCACATTGGAGGCTCAAACCTTGGAATCTATCAGTCAAGATACTCCTCTTGACTTCCCCAAATCCGCACTTCACTGAGATACTTCTACTGAGAGATCCAAACCTGTCTGTCAGACCTTACTGACTGCTCTGTTCTTGCTTACCGAACCTCAACACTTCTTCAATCTGACTTCTGGTGAGGACTTATCATGCATTACAGATGTGTGGGATAACCTTTGTTGCCATCAATGACAACATTCATGAATCCATATAGTGTCTCTTGCCAACAGTCTCAAGAATAGGATTAGATGTGAGAACAATAAGGTTCAAGTGACCAAAATTCTCCTTATAAATATGGTCCACACAAGAAGTGTGAACAATATCCAAAGGATTTAAACTGTCATCAAGGGAAAAGTTAAAAAAGGTGTATAACCAAGATACATGATCAACCATCCCTATAGAAATAATCTATGTACTTTCCAAGACTCTGATGATAACTAAATCAAGTGTGAACTCCATAGTCTTCCCTGCACCACAGTGAGTAATTTGATATATGGAAAGAAGATTTTTTGACAAAGAATACACACATAATACATCATTAAAAGTACCCTCACTAATAATAATAGATCCCTTCCCAATTACATTCATATATGTATTATTACCCTTCAAAATTGGTGGCATAACACAAGGCTCAAAGGTAGAGAACATGGACTATGATGAAGCCATATGATGAAACGCTCTAGAATCAAGAAGTCATTTACCTAATCTAGAACTTGTACTTGCACAAAGTACCTTACCTTTCTATTTATTTTTCCCATTAGAAAAACTTACATGGCCTTTTTCAGAAGATCCTAATTGTTTTGATGATAAAGGAGCAGGAGAAGATGAACTAGAAGACAAAGCTAAAGGAGATCTTACATTTTTTTTTGAACAAGATTCTTCAACTCATCTATTTTTTATGTAGCAAACATGTTTACCATCTCCATATTTCTTGCAATATACACATGTGGGTTTCTCCTTTTTGCTGGATGAAGATAGATCGGGGCTAGCATGTGATGGTGACTCTTTGTCTTGCTCACTTATTTTTTATTTATTTTCCTACTTGAAGTCTTTTGGTCTTTTGTGCTTTGATTAGCAATAAGAGCCTGAGATTTTGAAGAATTAAGAGTACCCACCTACACTAATTTTGCCTATTTCTTGGTGAGTGATGTAGTAAACTCATCAAGTGAAGGCATTCTAAATCTAGTGCCAAGATCATCTCTTATAGCATAAAATATAAAGAAAAATAGAATAATCAAAACCAAGTTTAAAAAAAATAGACAAAATCAACTTGGTGTCCTCTTTCTCTATACCACATTGTTTCAGTTGTAATCTGAGAGACTTAAGTTTGGTGAAGAAGTACTAAATACTATCAAAGTTAGATGGATTCAATCCAATAAATTAATTTGTAACTGAAAAAATCTTAAAGTATCCTACTTACCAAATAGACTCTCTAATGTAGTCCATATTTTGTCTGATGTTGTGCAAGACTCAACATAGAAAAGAAGATTAGAATAAATAGACTAATATAATGTCCCATAGGCTTCATCACACCTATCAAACCATTTTCTCATTTCTACAACACCTCCAAGTTTAGGATCTATACCCATTGCCACTCGATATATCCTTAATCTCTTCAACTGAATTTCCATTAGCTTCTTCCACTCATGATAATTATATACAATGAGAAGAACAATTAGGAGTCTATCCATAATGAATACAACCAAATTGAAAGAGAAACAACAAAATAACCCTCACGATGTAAAAAATAACCCTCTCATTTTGAAAAAAAATCATTTGTATGTTCTTTTTCCAATCAATAGGAATAAAAATAAAGATCTAACTTCAACTAAAAAATACAAATACCTAATAAAGTTTTATAGAAAAAAGTGGATGAAAACATGGAGCATGGAACCATCTTTCCAACACCTATTTGTTAGTCAAATTTTAACTCTATATGCCTAAGTTATGGCCTTTAGAAGAAAAATAACTCCTTTAGGGATCTCAAAGCAAGGCAAAGGTGGCCCTCTGATGGTTGGTGGGCTGAGGACTAATGGTGATGGCTTGAATGGGTGGCGTAATGGTTGCTAGACTACCAGTGGCAGCATTTCAAGGTGGTTCCACTGTTGGCAGTGGCCAGATGGTGAAGAGCACACATTGATTCTTGGTGGCGGTGGAAAAATACCAAGCAGTAGGAATGAAAAGGGTCGTGTACCTTGCATTTAATTAGAATGATTATCTAAGTTTTCAAATCCAAGAAAGTGTCCATAGCAATCTACAGTAGAAACTACGAATCAACAGTCCCAAAACTACTTCCTAGAGACCAAAACCTACTCATCTATTCACAATCATGCATTTAGCTACTTGCTTGTAGGAAATCTTATTTAAGAATCTAAAAGTTTACAATTTCTAAAATAAAACCTACTTTATCATAAATATGAGAAAACAATAAATAGAATGAAATAGTAAATTTATCTAAAGATTTATCAAAGTAGTGAACTTAACTAAGCAATTTCAAAATTTAACAAAACAAGAAAATTAATTACTAAATACCAGTCTCTTCTCCTTTAGTGGGAGTGGGCCCTTTCTCCATATCTCTGGAGGAAAGACCAACTTAATGCTTCGGACTATAAATATAGAACTATCTAATTTTTTATTTCTGATATTTCAAAAATAGAGTATGCTTAACAAAACAGAGTATCTCCTGCCTTTTCTAAAATCAATCTATATATCCTATTATATAGCTCCCATCCATATAAATCAAATATATTTCTCTGATAAAAATATCTCCAAAGTTATTCTTCTATTCCTAATTCTCTATTAGATACAAAATATTTATTCAAAGTCTTTAACATGCAACTGTTACTTCTAAAAAGAGCCATGCAAAAACTAAAGGAAATAATTAAAGTGACACGGAAGGTGGCACTTAAAATATGAGTTCAACTTTGATTTCAAATAAGTTGTGGAGACTGATGATAAAAAATAAATAGCTTAAACAATATTTTATCAAAGATTTTGTAATTCATGCAAGAGCAGTCAACTGGCGATCACTTTTCTCCAACAGGGTTAGTAGTGTCAAGAACAGTAGTCATCCCATCTCTCATGATTTTAGGTGGGATATGAGATGGCATTCCATACTATAGTCTCCTCTAGAATCTTTGATGTCCTTTGCAAAACTCTGGAGCACTGAGAGCATCTTTGAAGCTTCTGTAACAGTTTTGTTGTAGAGCTCTAGAGTTGATAGAAACGTCTCTAGGGCCTCCTAAAGACCTCATTCTTCATAGTGAAAGGATTCATGCACTAAAAAAGGTGTTCCTTCATATTTCTATTAGTCAAAACTCATAATATGAAACCATTTTATCCCAACAGTTGTTGCACTATTACATCTGCATTTAGCACAATTAAATAATATTTTTAGCAATCCTTAAGGTACAAATCAATGTAGATGCAATGGATTTTAGGACAAGAAAGAGAGATATAATTGCATGTTATGGTGAGCTCTACCTGGCACTCATCATTCCCCCTGAGCTTAAGGATTTTTAGGTTTTCCTGCACTACTTTGTAACCTTGACTTGTTCATTTGATATAATTTCTTTGTGATATCATAGTTTTCTTAGAATGTCCCATAGTTGGTGTGTTTGGTATTTGCATGACCATGAAATTTATTTACCTGCTCCATCCATTCCTCAAAATTATCTTCCTCCATCTAATCATCGCACATGGTTAGGGGTTCAATAATTAAGGGAGGCCTGAAATGCATCCCCACCTAGTCTTGCTTGTATCTTTCAGTTAGCCTTGCAACAGTCTTGGCCTTTCTTAAAAACCACTTTATATTGGCTAAGGAAACCAATTCCCTCATATTTTGTTCTATTGTCAAACTGTTCCATCTTCCCCTACAGGCTATAAGGATCTTCTTAGCTAAAGTCTGTACAAATAGGTCAAACTCTAAGACATAGGCTTCCAAATATTGTTTGTGCAAAGAAAATAAGTTGAGGGTGTAAACACATGCCCTGAATTGTGTGCTAAAAGCCATAAGTGTGGGGCTTTCATGCCTGATAAACAAATCAACATCCTTGATATTCATGGTGTGTTCCTCCATTCTCTATAGCTAGATTTCATGGTTCCTCATTAATGACATAAATACCTTTAATTGGCACTCACCCACAAATAAGTTGATAAAGAATTTGTTATGCTCATCTAAAAGAAATTTATGCAAGAAAAGTTCATAGAGAAAATTCTTAACTTCAGGAGAACTGAGCATGTATAATCTCATGAAGTCATGTTCTTTTTCTATGGACTCTGTAAGACCAAAGATGACTTGTGAGAGCTTTCAGAGAAGGGAATATTTCCCTTAGGAACATGGTATAATTTCCACTAGGAGGCCTACAAGAGAGTATATCTGAAGCTAAGGTAGATACTGTAATTACTCCTTCTTCTAATGTTTTCACCTCGTTATTTAATGTAGAAACTGCTCTTTGTAGCTAGAGGATTACAGTATTACTAGCCAATTCATTGCACCTCCTCTCCTAATTATATAAAACCCTAGGACTATTCAACTAAAATGTCCTTTGGGAGACATCTGTTTGACTATTCTAATCTGTTGTAGATGGTCTGACAGTCAACTCCTTGATTAACTCTTCTAGATCAAAATTTTTATTGTTAGCCATAGTTAGCTCCCAAGCTTGACTGTCAACCTTCTCCTTTAATGCCTCCATCAAGGTAATGTAGTTAGCTATATACTTAGTAAAGTTAGTTTCTTTCCTCTTGAACTTTTCCTCTTCCTTAGAAATCTGCATTTTTGTTTGTTTCCTCTCTGTATCTTTTTCCAAAATTTCTTTTTCTTTTTCTGTAATAACATCATCTTTCTCTTTGATGGTCTCTTTCAGGCTACTAATTTCCTGATCCTTACTATCACTAATAGCTTTTTTTTTTAGTACCTTCATATCTATGATGATAATATTCTTCTCCCAAAGCATTATTTTCAAATTTTCAATCTCCTCACGTAGCTCATATTCCTTAGAGACTTCAATATCCTTGTGCTCTGATGCTTGTGATGGACTCCTTGCCTCAAATTCTATCTCTTTAGCCTATGTTCCTTCCTCTAACTTTGTTGTTTCCATTTGTTTTGCATTTCCTTCTACCCCTATTTATATCTCTAGCTCAGAAAATTCATAGGCAAGTGAAGGCCTAGGCTCATCCTCTATGGGCTTGTTGTCCTGGTATTCTGAAGCAATAACAAGCATAGCTAATGCTTGGAGTTTTGTGAGTACTTCAGTAAGTAACTCTGAATCCTTTTCTAATTATGTTTAATGTCTCTGGTGCCTACTCCTTTAGAGCCCTCACTGTGATTGTTGTTCATGTGTCTCTAGAGCTTGCTAGAATTCCTCTGGTTCAGAGGAGATTATTTGTGGTTCAAGCCCTATAATTTCAACTGCTCTAGAGGTCTGTTTAGCGGGACTCTCCTAAGGACCTTCTTCTATTACTTCTCCTCTCTTTATTCTTCTCAGCAATGGAGGGGTTTATTCACCTATTAACTCCTCTCTCCTATTCTCCTTATGTTTCCTTGCTCTCTGTTTTGGTTTTGGATTCTATATAGGCTCCTCAACTTCCATCCTTTCACCTTCCCCTTCTTGAGTTTGGGGAGGAGTCTTCTCAACCTTCCTTTTTAGGGTTGGGCTAGGTTCATCAATCATTATCATCTTTTTTTTTTCTTTGAGGTCTGAGGGGGCTCCTCAATAGGTGTGTTATCTTTGCTCTGTTCTACAGTAGAGGACTATCCTCTAAAGATCAACTTTCCCTTCTTTGTTTCTCTTGTAGTTAGGGAGGATGTCGATAGAACTATTTTACCCCTTTCTTCCTCTTCTGGAGAAGAGGATGACTCTTCAGTTGTACGCTTTTTCTCCTTTCTCTTTTCTTTATGGGTGCCTTCTAAATAGGCCTACCATTGAGCCCCGCCTCCTCTTTTTGAGGTAAAATGATGTTTAATAATGAGAAAGATGAGTCCATGATGTTTAATCTATCCCCTTCCCTATTTATACTTATTAGCCATGGAGTTTATGGCAGAAAATAGGAGATGTGGTAGATTTATTCTATGTTCAAGGTTGTTTAGACTATGTCTTAGATAAATAAGCATCTTAATTATTGGTCCTAAAACAATGGAAAATTACCTATCACAGGTGAAATATTTCATTAACCAAGTGGGTAAGGATTGTCATGGGTGATGGAGACTGGTATGAAGAATTCCCTTAGTTTCCCCTTTACTTACATGTGTTTCAATTTCAGGCTCATTATCAATAGAAAAATTCTTTATCCAAATTACAAAACAAAGTTTTGATATGGTAGAACCTCTCACCTTCCTCCAGGATTCCTGAGATAGTGCTGATAATGGAGGGAGACTATCACGTCTCATTTTTGTGGACTATATTATTATTCTAGATTAGAGAACAATTACTGTGATTGACTTTTACCTTAAGTAATTTTATATGTGTGAAGGTAATTATCATGAGTTTATATTGATGAAAAATGGATAAATTGATTTAAATGTTAGATATTATTGATGTGATTACAATGATTTGCTTCGTCTATGTTTTTGGAGACACTAACCTATTGACGTCGAGTTGAGTGCAAATGAATGCAGGTACTCGTCAAAGACAAGAACATGGTTGAGGTAGAGGTGTTCTAGCCACTTGGCAAGAACTGATGGGATGGTTCACCCTGATGCAATCACACACTCACGTAGTTTCATATGCATTGTCAAATGGATTAATTTTATGCATCAATGTATGGTTGATAAGTGTGATTGATAGTTTAATATTTAGAAAATATTGTGTTTTCAATTGCTACAATAGTTTACTTTAAATACATTATTTTATTAAATGGAGTGACGATCAAATTTTAATGGAATATTTAAATTAGTGTAGCTAAAATTATTTAAATAAATAAATGCTTTTATATTTTCATGATTTTAGATGTTTGGAAGACAATATGTTAAATTATAATAAATGTATATATCTTTATATTATATCCCACTTCTTGATTTATTTAAAGTAATTATGATTGTGTTTTTATAAAAAAATAGTTAAATTATACTAAAAATAATGTTATTATATTTAGAAAATGAATAAAAGAATTAAAATTTACTATCATCCATGCGATAGTAAGCTAGCTAAAATAATTGTTATTTTATTCTAAATAGAAATTTAGAGCCTTTTAATTGGTCAATTTTCATGCAAACGAAGGAGGAGTTCCAGTTAGCTGGAAAAAGTAGTTTAAACCAAAATCTTGGACACCAAAAATAAGGTATTCCTTTGGTTAAGAGGAAGGCGTTCAGCAGAAAGACCTACCCATGTTTTACAACAAAGGACAGTTATACTACTATGTATTCTTCTGAGTAAAAGGGAGATAAGAGGCGATTACTCTTCTTTCTGAACGACAACAGCCAAGGAGAGAAGTTTGCAGGTAGTGATTAGAGGCAATGGAGTGAGCGACTTAGGCAGAATCAATCTCTATTTTCAACCAAATAATCTTGAGTATTTTCTTGTGTTTTGCTTTGATAAAAATTATGTTAAAATGATAATAGAACTTTATGAAAAATCTGCCTGTGTCTTACTTGCTTTGGCCTGCAAATCTAAGCCATTGTCTTCCCTTATTTCTTGTTGTGCATGTGTTATTTATGGCCGCATGTGTTTTTAGGCTGGCTCTTTTCCTTAGGCTGGCCGTTGACTGCATTTTGGCCACCTGAGTTTTCATGCTAGGCTTTTGCAATCTAGCCACCTATGCTGACATGGTGGCTGCCCTCTTTATTGGCCATTTTGGCTTCCTTCTTGGGCAATCTTACCCTACTAAATCAAATTGACCCACCTTTATTCTGCCATGTCACTAATCTACAAAACTAGTGCCTGGCGCTTAGAATCGACTTATTACTCTTGATCTTGTTTCTTGTTTACATGTTTAAATCAGCCTACTATTCCTATATGACCTCTCGATAGTCATTCTTTTTCTCTTCCTGGCGAGTTTTACTTCTGTTTTTATGCCTGGCAAATCACCTTTTCCAGATCTTGAGTTTTACTGTGAAAACAATGAGTTATCCAAATCCCTAATTACTGTAGAATACTCTCAGTCAAATATTTATATGACTGTAGTTCTTCTTATGCTAGCTGAAGTCGATTCTAGATTATGAAACGACCATTCTATGGGTGAAATTCAACCTCTTAAAAATAGATAAAATTAAAATATTCTTGTAGTTGATTGTTCTTATTAGTTTCTATCCAAAACACTATTTTTGAACCATTATCTTGGATGACAATAGACTATTACAACTCTGTGTATTATTTATTTTACAATTCTATCACAGCTCCTATCACTGAAATGATAGGAAGGTTACTAAATATTATATACAAACTTATTGAATAAACTAAGCAGTTCCTATCACAGAAATGATAGTAGGATTGAATAAAAACTGAGAATGACTTTTATATAGTGAATTATGACTGAAATGGATTAGGAATTATATAAATTTGATAACCTTATGAATGCAAGTGTTTGAACAAAAGATGTGTGCTGATTGGAAAGTGTATTTTCCTTGATTGATGTTTTGGGAAAAAGGGATTTTTATGATTTATTGATGAAATTTGATTTTTTTATTTTATCATTATTTACTTGCTTCTTGGGGAAAGAGGTAGTTTTTATCTATGAATATATTGGGTTACTTTCTGGGCTAGGATGTCAAATGTGGATTTTGAGAGATGGTTTTCCTCTTTTCAAGAATTGAACCAAGTTAATATTTAAAGGATTAGATATAATCAAAATGACATTGAAATAGATGTTTATTTGTCTAGTAAACTTATTTATATATACCTTTGCCACATCCTGTTGTGAGACAATCTGATTTTCGTTATTTAGAATTGCACATTCAGACATCAGGGTTGCATCAGGTGTTCCCTCCTACCAGTTGTTTCCACGTAGCTAGACATTTCATGCAGGGTTGGGTTTCCTTCATTTCATGAAGGGATCCAGGGAAGTGTAATTACTTCATGGTTGGGTGGAAAAAGCACCTGGGCCATGTTCCCATCTCTCGGCTCGCAGGTGGTGGACCACTTGGTTTGTGTGACTGATAAGCATATTGAGTTATTGATTCTTGTTGTATTTGATTATTGTAACTTGAAATTTGGATGTAATATGGCATGATTGCCCATGGATTTTTGTATACTATTTATAGTTCTTTTACCTGGATTAAGCACACGATTTTGTAAGATTAATGATATTATGATTCATATTTATGAGATTATTAATTTTACTTTAGTTGTTGTAATTAAGTGGATTAATTACACCCTTTTTGTCTTTTATATTGTAATTGAGTGGATTAATTACATCTTTTTACTTTGGATATTGTGATGTTGTATTTAAGTGGATTACTTACTTTATTTACTTTTGTGATGAAATTGAGGTCTTTACAAAGACACTAAAATGGTAACAATCCTGACTTTGGTTTTGTCCTCTTGCATATTTGTAATGAATTCTTTGATAATTTCTTCTTGGAACCCCTCAAATTTCTCTATAAATGTTATCCACCCTACATTTCTAAGGATATTGACCGATTCTTAGTCCTCCAAAAAATTTTGAGCTGACTTTATCTCTAACTTCTTCTTGATGCCCATGTTGTAAGTTGTTATTCAATGCAACACGAAGATTGCTATTTGGCCTTAGCTTGAGTTCTCAACTCTTAAAATCCTTATCACTAAATTTTTGGACTTCTATAACTCTTATCTCTGAATTTTGAAACCTCTAAAACCCTTAGCTTGAAATTTTTGAACTTCTGAAACCCTTAGCTCAAAATTTTTGAACTTTTGATGGTCATCAACAAGAATGAGTTAGCATTATTAATTTGGTTACTTACCAATTGAGGCTTCAAATCTATGGAGGTTATCATGTTCACATGAAGGAAATGATAGTGGAAAAAATGGAAAGTAAAGATTGGTACCTTTACTCAAGGGAGTTATGTCACTTTAGAGGTGTGTTCATGAGGTTACACACATTCAATCAACATGGAAAGTTTTTGAGTTTTCTTGGGAAAGTACAACGGTGCAAGGAATTATTGATTTGTACCAAATAAATTGATAAATTCCTAATTAATGAGTTAAAGAGAGAGTAATACCTGCATCTACTATTGTAATTATTAGGTGTCATGTTAGAAGTTTGTGTTGCAACATCAGCAAGATGTGGTGTGACTGCTTCATTACTCCACGACCTTTGACGTGATGTTCCATGATATCTGCAGTAGGTGATGTGAAAGGTTCGTAGCAGGTGATGTGAAAGATCCACAACTATAGCATGCTTATTTGACAATCTCCTATTGTCAGCAAATGATGTCATTATTGGTTGCCTACATTAGTTGAATGATTGGAAAAAAATGATCTGTAGCTGAGTGACAACTATCTTGATGACACGTTCACTTTTTTGAGAATGTTTTAAGTGAGTCATAAGGGTATTATGATGCCATTCACATTATTTCCAAATATCCTTTAAGAAATTTAAAGTGTGAGTTGTAGAGGTGTTGAATTGGCTTGTAAGAGGAGCACCAGAAATGAGCGTCGGAGATGAGCATCGAAGTTGCTCTAGAGTGGTGTTGTAGTCACTCTAGAGGTGCTCTTGAATGATTTTTACATATAGAAAAGAACTGTCATTTACTGTTTTTCATATCTTTTTGGGAGAAGGACCACCATTTTACTAGTTTTCAATCCCTCTCATTATTTTTTTTGGACTATCAGCTATCATTTTGGCAAAAGCGTTTTACCTCTTTTACATAACATAAGTCTGGATGTGACTAATTTTTGACAAACTCTTCCTTGGTGGATGGATGTTGGTAAAGATGAAGTCTATGTCCATTCACCAGAAATGTATTTTGTTCACCATCAATTGGTGACAACAAAGTTGTCCCATTGTCATAGACCTCTTTGATTTCATATGGTCCCATCTAGTGTGTTTGTAACTTGCCCTTGAGTTATTTGAACTTAGAATCATATAACAAAATGCAGTCTCCAACTTGAAATTCCATCTCCTTAATGCGTTGATCATGACATTGCTTCCTCTGTTGTTGGATTATCTTTGTCTATTGAATTGCCTCTATTTTAATCTCATCCAACTCATTTAGCTGTAAGATTCGATCCTATTGTGTAATAGTCAATGGAAGGTCAATGTCCATGGAAGTCCTAAGTGCTTGAAGCTCAAATTCTATGGGCAAGATTGGTTTCTTACCATAGACAAGCTCATAGGGAGAGAACCATGTAGTTGACTTCCAAATAGTGTTGTAGGCCCATATAGCTTCATACAACCTATTTGCCCAATCTTTCCTATTCACTACTACTATCTTTGTCATTATACTTTCCAATTTTATGTTTGTCACTTCTACTTATCCATTAGCTTGGGGATGATATGGTGAGGACTTCCTATGCTTGATTTGGTAGAGATCTATGAATGTTTGTATTACTTGAGAGGTAATCTGTGTGCCTCTATCTGAAAATATAGTTCTTGGAGCTCCAAACCTTAAGAAGATTTTGTTGTACAAGAAATCAGTAACCTTCTCTTCCCTAGCAAACTGTAATGCCTGAACTTTTGTCCATTTAGTCACATAATCAGTATAACCAAGATATACTCCTTTTCTGCAGATGCTGGAGAGATTGGGCCAGCAAAATCTAGACCCCACTACTCAAATGGTTCTAAAGACATTTCATTTGTGAGTGTAGGCTGACCCATTCATTGACTCTCATCACACTGCCTCACATATTTATTCACATCTTTATAAAGGGATGGCCAGTAATATCCAGCTCCTAGAACTTTGTGGATTGTCATTCACAAGTAGTGTCCTCCTATGGGCTCATCATGATAAGCTCTCAAAACATCAAATATTTCATCAACTCTTAGACACCTACGCGTGACAAAATCAGGCCCACATATAAAGAAATTTAACCATTTATAGGACAAACTCTTCTTTACCAATATCTTCTTTTGTTTGGAGGTGAAATGTGAGGGAAACAAGCATGTAACTAGGAAATTGGCAATATCAGTAAACTATGGAGTACTAGAAGAAACAAAAAATAGATGTTCATCAAAGAAACCATCTTCCACAGGGTGATTTTCTCCACCTATATGCAGTCTAGGAAGAAATTCAACAACTAAATTGAATTTTCCTAGATTATCAATCATGGTGATATCAAATAATTGCAATAACAATAACCATCTTATAATTATTGCCCCTACAACTGGTTTGTTCATCAAGTATTTGATGGTTGCATGGTCAATGTGTACAATTTTTTTATATCATGTGATGCAATGGGGTCATCCCACAATAATGGGTTACACTTTTTGGCCAAACTTGACATTAAAATCAACATTTTGAACTAAATCTTTACTTTCTGAGACCTATAGCCGCTAAACCATTAGGAATTTGAAGATGATGTGAACTAGTGATTTGTGAGATTTTGTTTGTAGATTCTAAATATATATATTTTTTAAAATTTGGAGTTAAATTTTTTTTTTTGTGTCTCCTTTGATAACTAGTTTTTAATAGTAAACAACATTTTTTAAAGTGATGTGTATTCCATAGCACAACTTTTTTTCTACAAAGGATAAAATTCTGATTCTTTTGAATTTAGATTGGTAACACTGATATATAGGGCATGCATTTGGTTTTATAATGTTTTGTTGAATATTTTTTAATTAAGTTTTGAAGTCAAACCAATTATAATTTAGACATAGACGTATTCCGTAAAACATAACTTTTTTTGTATGTATCGAAATTCAATTTTTTTGTTGAAACAAGGACATCAATACCTAGGGCATAGATATTTTTTAGAATTTGTTTTCACTAATTTACTAATTTTCCATGTGTGTAGAACAAAGAACTTGATGTTCAGTGAAAAACCTACATTCACAAGAAATAAAAAATGAATATAATAATTAAATTAAATATATTTAAAATTATACTTTTTGGGGAATCTTATAATAAGGACTACATACTTACAAAACATAAATTTTAGATGAATTCATTTGATCCCGCAAAAGGCAAATCAAAAGTAGTTTTTTATCAGCATTTTGATAGGTGTAGAGGAGACTCCATTATAGGTATGGTTTAAAACTAGCAGAGTTCTATGCAAGGGAGTTTGAATCTAAGGGGGTTTGATCAAACCCTCTTCAATTAAAATCCTTTAAATGAAACCTTTCAAGGCTTAAATCATTATATTTTCTAAAAATATGTGATTTCAGTAAAAATCAGGATGTCCCATAAAGTGTAACCCATTATTGTGGTAGCACCCAATGTCTAAATTTTTTAATGACATAGATCATAGCCAGGAATTCTTTTTCTATTGTAGTTTAATTTCTTTTAGTAGGGGTAAGGTTCTTACTTATGTAATAAACTGCATACATACCTCCCTCTTCTTCTTTTTGTCCTAGGATTGCTCCAATTGACTCATTTGAGGCATCTATATGGATGTGAAATGACAGATTCCAATTAGGTCCCCTCAAAATAGGAGTGACTATCAATTTTTATTTTATGGTTTCAAATACTTTTTGGCAATCTTCTGTCCAGTGGAATTCAATGTCCTTCATTAAGAGGGAAAATATTGGGGTGACTATTCTACTAAAATTTTCTTTGAATCTCTTGTAGTAACCTGCATGACCTAAGAAGCTCCGAACATTAGTCTAATTTTTAGGTATGGGCAGTTGTTTGAGCACCTCCACCTTATTGGTATTCCCTTTGTATAAATTCGGTGCCCAAGAATAATAACATGGTCCACCATCATGAAACACTTTTCATGGCATAATGACAAATAATGATTTTCACAACATTCCAAGACTTTTTTCCAAATTTTGGAGGGCTTCTTCAAATGTCTTTCCATAAACATTAAAGTCATCCATATAAACCTCCATGCACTCATTGGCTAACTCAGCAAAGATAGCTAAAACAACCCTTTGAAAAGTAGTTGGAGCATTAAACAGGCCAAATGGGAGGACTCTATATGCAAAAGTGCCCCATGAGTAGGTGAGTGTGGTCTTGTCTTGATCTTTTGGTGCCACTTGAATATGATTATACCCATTGAACCCATCTAGAAATGAAAAGTACTTTTTCCCTACTAGGTTATCTAAATCTTGATTAATGAATGGTAAAGGAAAATAGCCTTTTTAGTGGCCTTGTTTAGTTCCCTATAGTCTACACACACTCTCCAATTTCCATTTTTCTTAGGGACAATGACTAAAGGAGATACCCACTGATTATCAAAGATGAGGTAGATGAACCCTACTTGCAGCATTTTCTCTATTTTTGTTTTTACTATCTCCTTCAACGTTGGGTTTAGTGTGCTTTGAGGTTGTCTGACTAGTTAAACATCTTCAGTATAGATATGATGGGTGCATATTTTAGGTTGGGTGCCTTTCATGTCCCCATATTCCCAAGCAAAAGCTACAATATGGGATACCAAAAGATTAACGAGTTCTACCTCTTGTTCTCTGTTTAGCTTGGTGTTGATGTTTAATATTTTTTCCTAGTAAAACCAAGACCTGCTTGGTATCATGATCAATGGATTGAACTGTCCTATGCTCATTTTTCATTGTGTTTAGAAGACAGGAGTGTGGTAGTAACACGTGGAAGGTAGAAATATCTTTGTAGAAGGTTTCACCACAGGGTATAACATTTGCCAAAGAACAGTGACCAACTGTTAAAATTCTCTTCTTGGATAATCAAAAAAATTCATTACATTGTTATCTATGATGATATGAGTAATATCTTCAGGAGTCTCAAAATCTATATCTTCAATTAAGTCCCCCAAGTGTTTAGTGATGGTCACCATAGCCAAAGAGGCATTATTTTATGTGTTATTGGGTTCATCAATCCAAACTTTACCTGAATATTTCATGGAGGGCTTGGACGAAGGATTAGAGATATTTTTTGCATGTCTAAACCATTGGATATAGCCATATCCCCAATCCTATAGTTAATTGATGCTACTACAATAGCTAGCCATGGTCTTCCCAAGATCAATGGGTAAGCATTTTTCTGATTTCGTGGTTCTAAGATTAGGAAATTCCCATGTTTCCACTATCACAGGTACATCTTTTAACACTCCTTTTGGGATTGCTACTAATTGATCAACTAATTGTAAAATTATGAAAGTGGGATGAATACATGTAAGACCTAGTTTGTCTAAAGTGTGAACTATCATGTAACATTGATTGTTGCTCCAAAATCAACCAACACATTTGATATTTCTACCCCTAAGATATAGACTGTGATGACAGGGTTACCAGGGTCTCCATACTAAGGGAGGAGCATTTTACCAACCTATAGGCCAACAAATTTACCTTCCACCTGGATAGTTTTGGGAAAATTCTTCATTCTACCCTGGGTCTTGACACAATTTTGTTTAATAGGACATCCCTAATGGCTTGAAGGAGTGGGATTTCAATGTTTAACTGTCTAATTTCTTGTAGCCATTCAGACTCAGTGATAGTCTAAATTTTTGTTGATGGAATTTATTTTTGAGGAGCAGTTTGTTTGAGCCATTTAGGAAATGGTGCTTGTTTTTTAGTCTCCAAAGAAGTTCCAAAGTGTATCTTTGGAGAGCCTCCAGAGTGAATCTCTAGAGGAACTCCGAAGGTACCCACTAGTTATTTTCTAGGCACTCTATTGAAAATAATCTCCTCTTGGGATTGTTGTGTGAAAGAATTTGAAGGTTCATCTATAATTTCAAAAATCACATGAGGAGATAGTCTTGGTAAAGCCTTTCCTGAACGTAGTTAGAGATTGTTTAAATGAATAACATTTATCCCAACCATATTTTCCTAATCAGTTAGGTAAAATGTTGCTCCTTGTTTATTGTGTTTGGGATTTTCTATAGGTTGAGAAGATAGGGATGGCTGATTAACTGGTTCATTTTGGGACTGATTTGGTGTATTTGTTGGACTAGTTAAGAGCCCTTGTTGATCCAGAAAACACCTTTCCAATCCTTGGAATGTCTAGTTATAACCTTGTTGAGGACCCCACTACTAACACATGTTATGTCCTCCAAACTAGGGTTGAAACTGTTGTGGCCACTATTGGTTCTGCGATGGTTAATTCAATCACTATTGGTTTGTCCATTGTTGGCTTTTCTAGTCTTCATTTTTCCATCTTGTGGTCCCCATTGAGGTGGGTTTATAGGACCATTCCATTATGAATTCCAATGATTAACTCCCCAATTTTGTGGGCCTCTATAAGAGGGTTGGTTTTGATATTGGTTGTATGGAAAGTTACTAGGTTGTTTTTGTCCAATATAGTTCAACTTCTCTTCTATTTGAGTACTTTTCTTTGTTAACTTTTTTAAAGATGGGATTTGTTCACAATGCTTGGTAGGATGGTTTTTATTGCAAATCGTACAAACTTCAATTTTGTCTAAGGGACATTCATGCTAGAGATATTTGTTCTTAAATCCTAGATAGTAGATAGATAGTGGTTCAATTGTTTTGTTCTTCACCTGAATCCCATCTAAGGTAGTGTTTAGTTGAATGAAAATATGTCTTTAGATTGGAAATTTCTTCCATTAACTATCCTATTTCATTCTTTCCCTTCAGAGACCTTGGTGTTCTAACTCCATCCTATATCCTTGAATAGTTCCTACAAATCTCCTCAATTAATGGCATGTCCAACTTGTTTATATTCCCTTTACCCATCAGATCCAATGCTTATTTTGATTCTTTACCTAACCCTCTCAAGAACAAATCCTTAGCCAAATTATGTTCCAAAGGATTACCATATCTTTGAAGGGTAAAGTTGAATCTGTCCAAATAGTCCTCTAAGATCTCTTCCTCCTTCTACTTGGTTCTAAAAACATTTTCCTTCCTATCACTTATTCTACAGTAATCCTAATACTTGTCCAGGAATATAGTCTCCATTAGATCCCATGAATGTATGCAATTAGGATTTAATCCCATAAACCATCTCATGGTAGTCTTTAAGAGTGGAGAGAAATAATTTTAGTTTTTGATTATCTAAACCATAATCATAGGTTTGGCACAACACTTTGAATTCCAAGAGGAATTGATCTAGATCCTCTAAAGGTTGGAAGTATTGATGGATAAATGTTCTTCATAGGAGCATTGCCCTCAGGATCTAGGACTATAGGATAAGAAAAAGTTCTCCCTAGAGCCCTTTCTCCCATAGGATTTAATTTTTCATTATTATCTTCCATGGCTAATGGATCTATTTAATTTTCTTTGGGGGGTGTTTCTTCTTAAAGATCTGTTTAGGTTTGCCCTTGTTTTCCTACAGGCATTGGAGATATTTTGAAATTCTATGATAATTGGGAGATGTCAGAATGTCTGTACATGGTAATATTTACAAGGTGTTAAATGAGTTGTTTTCCTTATCAATACTTCCCTCATGTTCCCCACTTCTTTCACCTATAGTCTAAGTTTGGAGTTTTTTCTTTTTGATAAACCTACCTTGTGAGTCTCTTGGCCTAACCATGCAAATTTATTCTAATCCTATTCTAGGAACTACTAGCTAGAGTTTTTACTAACACAATTCTCTAGAAACAGTGCCAAAAATGACAAGGTTCATGTACCTTGCATTTAATTAGAATGATTATCTAAGTTGTCAAATCCATGGTAGTGTCCATGGAAATCTGTTGGCAAGAGACACATTGGAGCTTCATGATTGTTGTCATTGATGGCAACAAAGTTCATCCCACACATCCGCAGGACATGGTGTGCCTATACAGGAAGTTAGATTGAAGAATGTTGTGGTCCGGTAAGCAAGAACAGAGCATGCGGCAAGGTCCGACAGTCAGGTCCAGATCTCCCAGAGGAAGTATCTTTGGAAAGTGTGGACTTAGGGAAGTCAAGAGGAGTACCTTGACTGATAGATTCTAGGAATTGAGCATCCGGTGATGAAAGAGTGAAGAGATATGAGCATTCAAGTATTGGGGTCCTGTTTGGCAGAGCAGACAGAGGAAGAACTTACCAGCAAAGCTTCAGACATTATTCTGGATAAGATGTTAATGGTGATCAAGATTCTTAAGGTATAATTTGTGATTGGCCGACTTGTTAGATGACTTTTATAAGTATCTATTTGACCCGTATCACTTGGTAAGCAAGGATTCAGCTGACAGACTAGAGTTTGGGAAACACTGACTATTCCGGATGCCGACTAGAAAGAGGATGAAATCCCTTGTGCGGATATATATACCAAATGGATTTTGATGAGAAGGTGTGTGTAGTGTAATTAGCAAGTGTGAAGAAAAAGCAGAAGATCAGTGTGGAAGCAGTAAGGCAGGTCCGGTATGTGAAAGGACAGCAGCTCTAAAGAAGAGAAAGGATGAAGTGCAGTAGATCAGTATACTGAGCCTAACCAGAACTGAACTCCAGCATATGTGGATGCTTTTCATCAGTTCAAGTATCTTGTTACTCTTTTTATAACTTGTAGGCAGTGAGCCTCTTGTGAGAAGTGTGCTCGGGTAGTGAGCCCTAATTGGCAAGTGCCATTTTGTACTTCTATTCTTCTAACAGAGAATAATTTCTTAGGTTAGTCACCCCGTGGTTTTTCCCTTAACAAGGTTTTCCATATGAAAATCATTGTGTTATGTGTATTGACTTTTTCATGCTTGTTTTCTTTGATGCTACACTAATTATTAAGGAAGAACATAAAGTAGAATAAATTAAGATAACTGATTCACCCCCCCTCTCAGTTATCAATAATTGGTATCAGAGCCAAGTTCCTCCAAACAGATCCTAACAGCTTGAGGAAGATCTGGAAATTAAAATGGATGTGTATGATATGAGGGAACAACTTTAGTCTGCCCTAGATGATCTTGAGCAATCTAATTCTGAAGTTAATGAATTGAAGGAAAGACTCAAATAGGCTGATGATTTCATAAATGAACTAAAAGGGAAACTAAGTCTCTCTATGAAAAAGAGAAAGGATCTACTTCAGCAATTAGCAAGTCAAAATGAAGAAAATGATACAAATGGAGATCTGAAGGAGAAAACCAAGCTATGTGAAAAGTTATCAAAAGAGATCATTATGGTAAGACATGAAATGGAATCAAGAGTTATGAAGTTTACCCAAGAAATTGAAGAGAAAAGAAAAACTAAAGATGATCTAAGACAATCTCTCAAGGAGAAATCAGAAGATTGCTACAAGATAGATAGAATAATTAGACATCTTGAATCTGATCTTGAAGATGCTAAAGATAATGAAGAAAAACTTGACGATCAAATTGTCTCTCTTAAAAGGGATCTTCAAACAGCAAATGAATACAAAGAGAAATTCAAGATAAGTTCTGCTCAACTTGAAGTTCTTCTTGAAAGCCAAAAGAGGGTAGATGACAAGCATGGCTTGGGATATGAGAAAGGTGAAAGCTTTGGATCCAGTCAGAAGAATTTTAGATCAGAAAATCCAAGGAACAGGCCTAGAAGACCTCCGGTAAGGCAACCTAATGCTCAAAGATATCCATCCTTCAATGGATACTGCCACAATTGCAATAACTTTAGTCACAAATCTAATCAGTGTAGAAAGAGAATGAATCAGACTAACACATCCTTCTCCAGATAGTGTTTTAATTGCAAAAGGTATGGTCACAAATCTCATGAATGCAGAAATATCCAAATGAACAATTCATTCAATGGTAGATGCTTTGCATGCAATAGAATGGGTCATATGGCTAATCAATGCAGATCAAGAGGACATCAATCAAATATGCAAAGAAATGTTGTTTGCCACAATTGCAATAGATCCGGTCATATTGCCAAATTCTATAGAAGCAAGAATCAGGACAAAAGAGGTCTGGTACATCATAATCAGAATCAAGACAAGGGAAAAGGAAAAGTGAATGTGGATGAAGTTCAAAGTGAGATGAACAAGATTTGGGTGAAGAGAAGTACAGAAAATGTAGGGGATGGATCTGCACCAGAATCTGGTGCTGATATTCCTTCTGAAAATTAAAAAGTGAGCTCTGGCTCAGGGGGAGACACAAAGAAAAACTTTTTCCCCTAGCCAGTAAATTGGTGCCAGAATTGGCACAAGGAAGGTTGCGGATTAAAGGGTTCTCAAAGAAACATCTAAATAAACTGTGGTTAAGATATGGAAGATCCGCAAGATGCTTAGAACAAGATTGATCTAGTTCATCAAGTCATTCGAATAAGGAAAACAAGGAAAACTGGAATGACTTAAGTTGAGCATTTATTGCAACATAGTTTTAGGGTTTGTGGAGTAATATAAGGGTTTTTCTTATTAAACATTTGTTCATTCTACATTCAAGAAGAAGCAAAAAGGAGCTCTGCAACAAATTTCCTCAAGCCCATCAAAGATCATCTGTAGAAGTCGATTCATCTAGCAATCGATCCGGCTCACTCTGTAAAACCTAGAAGCATAAAAGGAATTTTCTGTTCTTAAATATCTCTCTGCAAATCTTTGAAAGATGGCTACTCTGAATGTGGTGAAGATTTATGATAGGCCACGCCCTAAATTTAAGAAGCATCCATATAAATCCCTAGAAGTTGATCCCCTAGGCGCCTTTTCAAGCATTCCACATGGGGTTCTGCATGTAGAAGATGTTAGGGCATATATTCATGCAAGTATTGAAGATTTTGGGGAATCTAAGCTGGTCGATATCTATCACAAGCATTTGATAGATGACTCATTCGAACTCAAAACCCAATATAAAGTTATTCGGGACAAACATTTTGCACAATGCATTCATTTCCCCTATTTTCTGGAAGATGAATGGGTCCGGTATATCTTGAGCAGAATGCATGACAACTTCATGTGGTTGAGCAGGCCGTTTAAGATCACTAAGGATGCCATTAGGGTAGTAACCGGATTACACTCAACCGGTGGAATGCCTACACTTAAATCTGTCAAAAACCAAATTGTCAGTGAGGCTACCAGATCAAAGTTTGATAAAAGAGCAATGACTATTAAGGATATCACAGATCCGGATATCAAGTTTGCATCAATGATAATTGGATATAAGATATATCACTCTAGCAGGGAGAATTCAGTATCCAGAACTACTATATAAACTACTTATGAAATGTTGAGAAAGAATGTAGACTATGATCTTTGTGAGCTCCTTCTGAACCAACTCTTGGAGAATCTACAGAAGATAAAGAAGGATAAGAAGAACTCTTTCAAATACGGTGGTTTGATACTCTGCCTATTCTTTTATTACATGAATGAGCTTCCCGGATCCAGTGGCTGGGTATGGCAGAATGATAGACCAGTAGCCATTCAAATCAGAGATTATACACATGGGCTTGGTGATGCCAAGGCACAGAATATAGCTCTCTGGGGCTATTTCAAGAATTTTCAGAGCATGATGCAAGTAAGAGAGAGAATCCCCCAATCTTTAGTTGAAAAATATAAAGATACAATATTCTTTATGGTAGAAATTGATCAGTGCCTAATGGAGGTAGTGGAACCAAGAACGATGTGGATCATGCCTATGGGGTATGAAGTGGATGAGAAAATTGTGGAGCTGCATGTTCAGTACATGCTAAGTCAGCCCAAGGATCCCAAGGTAGAAAGGTTTGGAACCTTTGAAGAATTAAGTGTGAAGATCCACATGGAGTTAAGACAAATGGAAATAAAAAGAAAAGTAAGGAGGGAAGTAGAAGAGTTTGCCAAGAGGCATGGAATTTCAAAAGAAGCACTTGATGCAAGTAGAGAGAAGACAGAAAGGGCAAAGAAAGAAAAAGAAAAAGCAGAAAAAGAAGGTACTCCAGTGGAAGTTCCCTCCCAGACTAGATCCTCTAAGACCTCTACACCCACCACTGCAAAGAGCTCAAAGGCATCAAAACTGGAAGCAAAATCATCTAGAAAAGGAGAGAAGAGAACCAAGAAAAAGACAACAAGGTCTTACACAAGCCAAAAGGATGAAGAAGAGACAGAATCAGATGAGGAGGTAAGGAAAATAAGGAAAAAGAAGAAAGTATCTGGTGAACCCTCTACCGGTGAAGACAAGGAAGAGATGGCAGAAGAGTTTGTTGAAAGGCCCACTCTGTCCATTGATGATGTAGTCAAATCAGTCACTTTGGATGGGAACTTGAAACCAATGATTGAATTTTATGATGACTATAGTGAGACTGATTAGAAGATCCTGCAAGAAGCCACAGCCAAGTACCTTAACATTTATAATAAAGCATTCATTGAGATTATATCTTTAATTCCAAAGAGCCTAGAGAAAGAACTAGAAATCAGGAAGAACAATGCCAAGGCCAAGGACCTTGAGATCAGGGAACAAATAGATATTTAGCTCTATCCTTCAATCACTCAAAAGCAAATGAATATGATCTTCAAAGATTGCAAGAATGAGTTCTGGAGCAAAGCTAGAATGAATCAACTTATGCTTGGAGAAACTGACAAAATAGCTAAAGAAACTGAAGAAATCCTCTAGAATTCCTACAAAAGGTTCAACATTCCTATCATAGAGGACATAAGTGATGAGCCCTCTACCATGGACGACAAGGAAGAATCTACTGAGATAGTAGTAGAAGAGGTAAAGGAGACAAGTGAAGAAAAAGATAAGGACTTAGATTCCTCTGCTCCGGAAGAGGAAGTCCAAGGAGAAGTAAATCTGGACTCTTCAGCAGTCTCTGGATCTAAAGGAGAAGAAAGTATAAAAGAAAAATCCAGTCAAGAAGAACAAGGAAAGGGAAGAGAAGAAGAGTCAAGGACAGAAAAAGCTATAGATGATAGTGGTAAGGCTGCAGAAGGGGAGAAAATTTTGTCTCTAGCAAGAGACATAGTAGAAGCAGTCAAGGACTTCTTGACCAAAGAGATGATGGAATTTGATGAACCAGAATTGCTTCAAGGTCCATTCAATTTTGATTCCCTCTCTCTGGTCCAAAGCATGAAACTATCTTCCTTCACTCAAGCTAAGGCAAAAGAAAAAATGCTGAAGTCTCACATGGAAGACTATGAACTCATAGAAACTACATCCGGTGTACTAGAAAAGATCATGCCATCCTTCCAAAAGGATCCTATAGCATCCACATCTGGTAATCTAAAGACTCTTATAAATTTTGTTAATACACATTTTGATTCTTTAGAGAAAGCAGCAGAAGAGAAAGTCTGGAAAGAGTTTTTGGATAAGAAATTCTCAGAGTTACAAGGGCTTATAACCAATGATAGGAGAAATATGGACATTGGGATAAAGAGCTTAGAAAATGCTCTTAAGGATGGAGGAGAAGTATATAAATTTTGTATATCCTGGACTAAAGTAACAAAGGATATTGAGAAGAAAGTGAAAGAACAAGAGGATAAACTGTCAAGCCTCTCTCAGAATTTTGATCCTCTCACTATATCCATAATAAATCAGGAATGCCAAACTATTGCAATCATGAATGAGATTAAGAAGCTTGAGAAGGAGAGGAAGAACGTATTAAGCAGAATGGGTGAGCTCAAAGGGATGATTATCCCCAAATTAGAGGCCATGCATGAGGCCCTAACAGATGCCCAGACCACAGCCCAAACTAGTGATCCGACAGACCTCAAGAGGGCAGAAGCCTTTGTATTCCTGTTGAGTGGTCACATCTCAATTTTGGACAAGATGAAGCAGAGTTGGGTGACATAAGTTGTACAGTTGAAGACAACTTTTGCAGACATACTACAATATATGTAAGTATAACCTATTTATATACTTATACGGCTAAGTATAATTCAATTTTTGGGAATTTTGGTGTGCAGACCCTACCCTTTGCCATTGATGTCAAAGGGGGAGTGAGGAACAGTGAAAAATGTGGAATCCAGCTAAGGAGGGGCTCCAGAAAAGTGTACATTAGAAGAGAGCATCAATCAAGGGGGAGTATAGTATAACACTTAGTCATTTTTCACTAAGTATTGCCATCAATGCCAAAGGGGGAGATTGTTGGCAAGAGACACATTAGAGCTTCATGACTGTTGTCATTGATGGCAACAAAGTTCATCCCACACATCCGCAGGACATGGTGTGCCTATACTGGTAGTCAGATTGAAGAATGTTGTGGTCCGGTAAGTAAGAACAGAGCATGTGGCAAGGTTTGACAGTTAGGTCTAGATCTCTCAAAAGAAGTATCTTTGGAAAGTGTGGACTTAGGGAAGTTAAGAGGAGTACCTTGACTATTAGATTCCAGGAATTGAGCATCCGGTGATGAAAGAGTGAAGAGATATGAGCATTCAAGTATTGGGGTCCTGTTTGGCAGAGCAGACAGAGGAAGAACTTACCAGCAAAGCTTCAGACATTATTCTGGATAAGATGTTGATGGTGATCAAGATTCTTAAGGTATAATTCATGATTGGCTGACTTGTTAGATGACTTTTATAAGTATCTATTTGATCCGCATCACTTGGTAAGCAAGGATTCAGCTGACAGACTAGAGATTGGGAAACACTGACTATTCCAGATGCCGACTAGAAAGAGGATGAAATCCCTTATGCGAATATATATACCAAATGGATTTTGATGAGAAGGTGTGTGTAGTGTAATTAGCAAGTGCGAATAAAAGCAGAAGATCACTATGGAAGCAGTAAGGCAGGTCCGGTATGTGAAAGGACAGCAGCTCTAAAGAAGAGAAAGGATGAAGTGCAGTAGATCAGTATACTGAGCCTAACCGGAACTGAACTCTAGCATATGTGGATGCTTCTCATCAGTTCAAGTATCTTGTTACTCTTTTTATAACTTGTAGGTAGTGAGCCTCTTGTGAGAAGTGTGCTCGGGCAGTGAACCCTAACTGGCAAGTGCCATTTTGTACTTCTATTCTTCTAACAGAGAATACTTTCTTGGGTTAGTCACCCCGTGGTTTTTCCCTTAACAGGGTTTTCCACGTCAAAATCATTGTGTTATGTGCATTGACTTTTTCATGCTTGTTTTCTGTGATGCTACACTAATTATTAAAGAAGAACAGAAAGTAGAATAAATTAAGATAACTGATTCACCCCCCTCTCAGTTATCAACAAAATCTACAGTAGAAACTATGAATCAGTTGTCCCAAAACTACTTCCTAGAGACCAAAACCTACTCATCTATTCACAATCATGTATTTAGCTACTTGCTTGTAAGAAATCTGATTTAAGAATATAAAAGTTTACAATTGTTGGAAAAAAACCTAGTTTATCACAAATCTAAGAAAACCGTAAATAGAATGAAACAATAAATTTATCTAAAGATTTATCAAAGCAGTGAACTTAACTAAGTAATTTTAGAATTTAAAAAAGAAAGAAAACTAATTACTAAATACTAGTCTCTACTCCTTTGATGGGAGTGAACCCTTGTTCCACACCTCTAGAGGATAGACCAACTTAATGCTTCAGACTACAAATATAAAACTATCTGCTTTTTATTTCTGATCCTTAAAAAAAATTATGCTTAACAAAACAAAGTATCTCTTGTATTTTCTAAAATCAATCTATATCCTATTCTATAGATTCCATCCATATATATCAAATACATTTCTCTAATAAAAATATCTTCGGAGTTATTCTTTTTCTCCTAGTTTTGTATCAAATACAAAATCTTTATTCAACATCTTTAACATGCAACTATTAATTCTAAAAGAATCATGTAAAACTAGAGAAAATTGTTAAAGTGACACTGAAGGTGGCACTTAAAATACGAGTTCAACTTTGAGTTCAAACAGGTCGTGCAGGTCACTAATTAAAAGGAAATAACTTGAATAATAATTTATCAAATATTCTCCAATTCATACAAGAGAAATCAACTGGAAGTCACTTTTCTCCAGTAGGGTCAGTAGTGTTAGGAACAATAGTCATCCTATCTCTCAAGATTTCAGGTGGGATATGAGCTGGCATGTCATACTATAGTCTCCTCTAAAATCTTCGGTATCCTCTGCAAAACTCCAAAGCACTGAGAGCATCTCTAAAGATTCTATAACAGTTCTATTGTGGAGCTCCGGAGTTGATAGAAGCATCTCTGGGCCTCCTAAAGACCTCAATATTCATAGTGAAAGGATTCCTACACTTAAAAAGGTTTTCCTACATATTTTTGTTAGTCAAAACTCATAATATGAAACCATTTAATCCCAACAATTGTTGCACTATTACATCTACATTTAACACAATCAAATAAGATACAAATCAAAGGATGAAATGGTTTTTAGGATAGGAAAGAGAGATATAATTGCATGTTTTGGTGAGCTCTACTTAGCACTCATCAAGGCACCAGGTTGTAAGCCCTGTGGAGTTGGAGGTGACCAAGGGCTTTGCGTCCCTACAACTAAGGGCTTTGGTCCTTTTCAAAAAACTCATGCTTAAACACAAATTTTCCCTGGGTAATATAACATACTATGGGGTAAATAAAAAGTCCACTAAAGAAAACCCTTCTAGATAAAACAAAACCAATTAACCATTGTGTTTTGCCAAAGACTGATGGACAAAACATTAACCCACCAAATTTTTCCATTGAGCAAAGTCATGTGCAGAATAGAGTATAGTTGAGTATAGAATGTATGGCCTAGTACAGATCCATACAATGTACAAATGTACAAAATTTTCACAACCAAAATGTAAACCCCCAAAAAGATGCCTAAAATTTTTCCAATGTTTGATTTTGCTATTTAGATAGGCAATCTTAGGATTTTGATGCCTTCTGAGCACAATGGTGAGATCTATTTTATGCCAATATGCACCATTTGAAACTTCATGGTTGAAACTATTAAAACAAGAGAAGAAAATCATAGATTTGGTGCTCTAATACCATGTTAAAACCAAGATCTTCTGTAATATTTCAACTACAAGAGAGAAATAACAACTAGAGGAAAAATAATTTGATAGGGAGGACTCTAGGCTGCCTGCTTCTGCATCCTATAGGTGTACAAGACCATTTGACAACTCTAGCCTCCCTACCAATTCAAAGTGCTAACAAACATACTCTTTGCGGAGATGGAAAACTCTACTTCACTACTTGGTGTGGGACACATACCTTGTCCTCACTGCTTTCCAAGATGCTGCCTAAATGGCACATAACTCTCTGAGCCCGTTGCCCACCCTTCTCACTCTATTGAAGGGTCTGGACTGCTTGGTACTCACTTTCCTTCTCTCTATTTTTCCACCCCTGCAAATCTATTTTCCTACTTGTTTATCTAGCCGGACTCCTCACTGAGCTTGCCTAGAACAAGCATGCATCACCTCTAACCGGCAATCCGACCACCCCACAAAAGAAAAACAAACAAAAATCATGGCTCTATTTGATGATCTCCATACTGTACATTGGGATTTGAAGGATCATCAAAACAGAGTCATGGTTTGCAAAAGAAAACAAAATTGCAGAAACAGAAATGACTAATCTATTTCAGAATGATAAGTGAAAACAGAACAGAATATACAAATGATCGAACTGCTGTATTTTATTTCTATTCAAAAATTCTGATTACATCAAAGTGCTTCACACACCAAAATTCACTTCTTCGATTCTTCTCCTCTCTCCTTTCTCTACAGGAAGAATGCTATATCATTTATACTTGCTCATGTCCATTACAGGACGATTCAGTTACCAGACAGTTCGTATTCTAACTGCCGGTTGAATTCTGCATTTTCTTGACAGTCGGCAAGACTTATCATGATGTCTCTCCAACACATTGTATCGGCAAAACGGATGACTATCGGCCTAGCCTAAGTCCCTTCCGCCGATGGACCATTTCTCTCCGACGGCTTTAAGCACTACATTGCCGGCGTAGCTTTTCCTTGGTTAGCTGATATGCATTTTTTTTTTACTCCGACGGTCCTAACAACCACCTTCAGTGAGACCACATTCTATCAGCAACCTTCACATTCATCCCACCGATATCTTTGGTCATGCCGATGTGCTTCCTTCATTCCTTTCTGTCGATGTGACAATACTTTGTCGGCGCAAGAATTGAAACTTGTGCCGATGCCTTTTATCACCGTGATACATACTCCTTCGCTAAACCATTGAACCACAACAGCGGGTTCAATCGCAAGGTTCAGTCGTGAGGTTCAACCTCCAACAAAATGATCGGCGTTTTCAACTCCACCATCCTCTATGCATGAACCCGTTGAACCTTTGAACCTCAACAGCGGTTCAATCGAAAGGTTCAACGAAGAGGTTCAACGGCGCGGTTCAACCGTTTGAACAAATGGACCAACACTTAACTTCACCAAACAGAAATATAAAACTGTTGAACCGTTGAACCCTGGCGCGAGGTTCAACCGCGGGTTCAACGAGAGGTTCAACTGATAGGTTCAACGGTGTGGTTCAACCATTGAACAAATACCGAACACCTTCAACTCGAACTTGCACTTGGCTCAAAAACCCATCAAAAACAAAATGCTTCTCCCGCCATTGCATCTTCAGGAAACGCGAAGAAAACACACAAAAATAAAACACAAGCTGCAAACTAAAAATTGACAAACCAAAACTATGTACGGCTGCATTGAGCCTTGGTGCTCCTGCACCATACTCCCCCTGTGCGGAAAGAAGCTAAGTCACCTCCGGTGACAATGAGGCAAAATCAATGCCCCTCTTTTTGAATTCTGACTCTGCAACCCAGGTAGCTTCTGCTTCAGGCAACTGCTTCCACTTAACCAAATGCTCCATGTAGACACCATGTCTAGTTTGCTTCTGTACTCTGGAATCCAGTATTCGCTCTGCCTGTAGTTTGGGTTTGAGTGGCAAAGTCACATCTATTTCTGTCTGTTCCTTCTCTGAAATGGATCCATCTGCTGCTGACTGAGGACCCCTGTATTGCACCAGGTCTTGGACATTAAACACTGGTGAGATTGCCAAATCTTTTGGCAATTCAATTCTGTATGCATTATTTCCATACTTGTTCAGGATTCTGCAAGGACCAATTCTCCTCATCTGCAGTTTGGTTGGCATTCCTTTCTGCATTCTGGCTTTGTTTAAGTGCACCATAACCAGATCACCAACCTCAAACTGAATATCCCTTCTGTGGGCATCTACTCTGTCCTTGATCTTCTGTGTGTTCTCTGTCAAGGTTTTCTTCACCTGCTCATGCACTTCTTTCATGGATTGTGCAAAATCCTCTGCATGTCCACTTCTGTTCTCCATGTTTCCCATATTCCTGAGCTCACATATACCTCTGGGATGCATTCCATAGACTATTTCGAATGGACTCTTACCAGTAGTCCTATTCACACTGTCATTATAGGTGAATTCTGCCTGATGAATGACAAGATCCCAACTCTGTCCATATTCTTTGGTTATACACCTTAACAGGTTGCCCAATGTCTTGTTTACCACCTCTGTCTGACCATCTGTCTGTGGGTGATATGCTAAACTGAAAGACAAATTTGTTCCCAATCTCTGCCACAATGTTTTCCAGAAATGCCCCATGAATTTAGCATCTCTGTCAGACACAATGCTTGCTGGAAGTCCATGAATTCTGATCACTTCTCTGAAAAACAAGTGTGCTATATGACTGGCATCATGAGTCACTTTACAGGGAATGAAATGGCTCATCTTGCTAAACCTGTCCACTACTACATATATGCTATCATAACCAGTCTTAGTCTTAGGCAAACCAACTACAAAATCCATGCTTACACATTCCCATGGCCTGGAAGGAATGGGTAAGGGTTGGTACAGTCCTGCATTAGAAGTGGTTCCCTTGGCCTTCTGACATACGATACACTGCTCCACATACTTCCTAACGTCTTTGTGCATCTTCGGCCAATAGTAGAACCTCTGGACTAATTCCAATGTTTTGTTCAGACCAAAATGTCCACTCAAACTGCCATTATGCTTCTCCTGTATGAGATTTTCTCTCATAGATCCTCTTGGCACACATAATTGTCCACCTTTGAATAGCAATCCCTGTTGTAAGGTGAAATCTGCAAATTCACTATGAAAGTGATTCTCAAAATCTTGACATACCTTGTATGCCTTAGCAAAATCTTCATCATCTTGGTAAAGATTCTTGAAATCTTCAATCCCAATGCTCTTCAATTGCACTTCCTGCACTGTGAGCAATCTTTTGCTCAAAGCATCTGCAACTCTGTTCAGCTGCTCCTTCTTATGCTTAATTGTAAAGGTATAAGACTGCAGGTACTCCATCCATTTGATATGCATGCTGCTTAACTTATCCTGTGAGTTCAGAAAACTCAGAGCTTGGTTATCAGTGTAGACCACAAATTCTTTAGGTAGGAGATAATGTCTCCACTTCCTCAATGCTTGGACTAGAGCATACAACTCTAAGTCATATGAAGAGTACTTACTCTTTGCTTCATTCAGCCTCTCACTGAAAAAGGCTACAGGTCTGTTTTCCTGATTTAGCACTGCTCCTACAGCTATATTACTTGCATCACATTCAATAGTAAATAGCTTATCAAAACTAGGCAACAACAAAATAGGTTGTGTTGCTACCTCTTTCTTCAACCTTTCAAAACTTCTATCTGCAGCTGGTGTCCATCTGAATTTTGCTTTCATTCCACCCTTAATTGTATCCAACATAGGTGCACAAATAGCACTGAAATTTCTGATAAACTTTCTGTAAAACTGGGCTAAGCCATGAAAACTTCTCACCTCTGTGGCTGCTCTGGGAGTAGGCCAGCTCAATATGGCTTCTACTTTGGACTTGTCCATCTTCAACTCTCCCTGGGACACCACAAAACCAAGGTATACCAATTCCTGCTTCATGAATTCACACTTCTCCAGATTGATGGTTAGTTGTTCATCATGTAATTTTTGCAAAACAGTATTTACATGTTCTAGATGTTCTTCCTTGGTCTGACTAAAAATTAGAATATCATCTAGAAAAACAACAACAAATTTACCAATGTAATCCTTTAGGACTTCATTCATGAGTCTCATAAAGGTGCTGGGTGCATTTGATAGACCAAATGGCATAACAAGCCATTCATACAGTCCTTCTGTGGTCTTGAAGGCTGTCTTCCACTCGTCACCTTCCTTGATTCTTATTTGGTGGTAACCACTCTTCAGGTCTATCTTGGTGAAATACTTTGCTTTTCCAATACAGTCCATGAGATCTTCAATTCTGGGAATTGGGAATCTATACCTTATCGTTATCTTGTTTATGGCTCTGGCATCTGTACACAATCTCCATGATCCTCCTTTCTTGGGTGCCAACACCGTGGGCACTGCACAAGGACTAATACTCTTCCTGATCAATCCTTGATCTAGTAATTCCTGCACTTGCCTGGAAATCTCTTTGTGCTGATCTGGAGTCATCTTGTAAGGTGCCTTGTTTGGCAAAGATGCTCCTGGAATCAGGTCTATCTGATGGCTTATTGCTCTCTGTGGAGGCAATGTGGTTGGTGTACCATCACTGATTATGCCTTTATACTTCTCCAGTATAGGCTGCACTTCCTTGGGAATATCTGTCTTCTTACCCTGTTGTCCTTCTTTTGGTTTCACTATGATGGCATAACCAATACCATCTTCCTTAAGAGTATTCAGAAACTCTTTTCCACTCACAACCAAGATATTAGGACTCTTTGTCTGAACTGCATCTTCATCCTCCAATGACTGAATCTTATAGGTGACACCATCCTTTTGAAAAGAATAGGCATTCTTCTCACCATCATGTACTGCTTTTCGGTCATACTGCCATGGTCTGCCCAATAAGAGATGGCATGCATCCATGGGTAGTATATCACATAATACCTTATCCTTGTAGCCACCTATACTAAACTCTACCCAACTTTGTTCATTTACTACCACATGTTGACCCTTATTCAACCATGTGACTCTATATGGGTTTGCATGAGTAATTCTTTTCAAATTTAGTTTCTTAACTGCCTCATCAGAAATAATATTATCAGTGGATCCTGAGTCTATGATAATTTTACATACCTTATTCAAAATCTTGCACTTGATTCTGAATAGTGCTCTCCTCTGGCTTGGTTCAGACTTCACTGGTTCTTTGATCAAAGTTCTCCTTATCATCAGGTTCTCTCCATCTTCTGAGTTCAGATTGACCTCAGGTGACTGGCTGCTGGATGCATTATCTTGGACATAGTGATTTCTCTTATCACCTCCTTGAGAAGAGGATGTGGCCTTTTCTGGACATCTATATGCTGGATGACCTAGATTGCCACAGTTGTAACACTTCATGTTGGTGAAATAGGATCCTCTGCCTGATCCTCCTGACCTTCCTCTGTTAGACCCTCCTCCTCTGTGGTTTCCTCTACCACTTGACTCCCCACTCTGCTCTGTGAGTTTGGATTCTGCTTGGGATCTATTGTCAGTATTTCTTCCACTAAAACCTCCTCTGTGTCCTCTGTTATCTCTGCCTCTTCCTCTTCCTCTACTATTTGAGTCTTGTTTCCTCTTATTCTTTTCCTCCACCTTCAGTGCTAGCTGATAGCATTTTTGCATTGTGGTAGGGCACAATAAACTGATTTCTTCTTGTATATTCCACTTCAGACCATTAAGGTACCTTGCTACCTTTATGCTTTCATCCTCCATTACTTTGGACCTTAAGCATAGCTTTTGGAATTCTTCAGTGTATGCACTGACATCTAATTCCTTTTGTCTCAGATTCTGTCTCTTCCTGTGCAGCTGTATTTCATAATCTTCTGGCATATATGCTTCTTTGATTTTAGCTACCATCCTGTTCCAAGTAGCTATGGGTTTCTTATCTTCTTTTGCTCTTTCAGTCTGCACAAATTTCCACCAGGTTAAGGCAGCTCCCCTGAGTCTGGATTTGGCCACCTTTACTTTCTGTGCCTCGCTTACACCATCACATTCAAAGTGATTTTCAAGTCCTTCTATCCACTCCATGACCAAATCTGGGTCCATTTTCCCACTGAAAAGTGGTACTCCTTCCAATGTTTTACCACTCATTGCTTTCAAAGCTTTCAAGAACGGTTCTTCTTCCAATTTAGGATCAGGTGTGGGCTCTTCATCTTCTACAGATACACCTTTTCCCTTATCCTCAAAATTTTTAACTGTCTGGCTGACTTCCTCAGTCTTTTGCAACATTAAGCCTAGCTTACTCTCCATTTCTACTAGCCTTTCTTGTAGGAGTCTATTCTCCTCTTCTTGATCTTCAACCTTCTTTGCTAACTCTGCATTAGTCACCATTTTCTTGGATGAACTAACAGACTCACTTGAACTCGGTGATGACATACAACTCTTCTATTCCAACCTAGGAATAACCCAAATCTTACGGCTCTGATACCAATTTGATAGGGGGGACTCTAGGCTGCCTGCTTCTGCATCCTGTAGGTGTACAAGACCATTTGACAACTCTAGCCTCCCTACCAATTCAAAGTGCTAACAAACATACTCTTTGCGGAGATGGAAAACTCTACTTCACTACTTGGTGTGGGACACATACCTTGTCCTCACTGCTTTCCAAGATGCTGCCTAAATGGCACATAACTCTCTGAGCTCGTTGCCCACCCTTCTCACTCTATTCAAGGGTTTGGACTGCTTGGTACTCACTTTCCTTCTCTCTATTTTTCCACCCTTGCAAATCTATTTTCCTACTTGTTTATCTAGCCGGACTCCTCACTGAGCTCGCCTAGAACAAGCATGCATCGCCTCTAACCGGCAATCTGACCACCCCACAAAAGAAAAAAAAAACAAAAATCATGGCTCTGTTTGATGATCTCCATACTGTACATTGGGATTTGAAGGATCATCAAAACAGAGTCATGGTTTGCAAAAGAAAACAAAATTGCAGAAACAGAAATGACTAATCTATTTCAGAATGATAAGTGAAAACAGAACAGAATATACAAATGATCGAACTGCTGTATTTTATTTCTATTCAAAAATTCTGATTACATCAAAGTGCTTCACACACCAAAATTCACTTCTTCGATTCTTCTCCTCTCTCCTTTCTCTACAGGAAGAATGCTATATCATTTATACTTGCTCATGTCCATTACAGGACGATTCAGTTACCAGACGGTTCGTATTCTAACTGCCGGTTGAATTCTGCATTTTCTTGACAGTCGGCAAGACTTATCATGATGTCTCTCCAACACATTATATCAGCAAAATGGATGACTATCGGCCTAGCCTAAGTCCCTTCCGCCGATGGACCATTTCTCTCCGACGGCTTTAAGCATTACATTGCCGGCGTAGCTTTTCCTTGGTTAGCCGATATGCATTTTTTTTTACTCCGACGGTCCTAACAAGCGCCTTCAGTGAGACCACATTCTATCGGCAACCTTCACATTCATCCCACTGATATCTTTGGTCATGCCGATGTGCTTCCATCATTCCTTTCTGTCGGTGTGACAATACTTTGTCGGCGCAAGAATTGAAACTTGTGCTGATGCCTTTTATCACCGCGATACATACTCCTTCGCTGAACCATTGAACCACAACAGCGGGTTCAATCGCAAGGTTCAGTCGTGAGGTTCAACCTCCAACAAAATGATCGGCGTTTTCAACTCCAACATCCTCTATGCATGAACCCGTTGAACCTTTGAACCTCAACAGCGGTTCAATCGAAAGGTTCAACGAAGAGGTTCAACGGCGCGGTTCAACTGTTTGAACAAATGGACCAACACTTAACTTCACCAAACAGAAATATAAAACTATTGAACCGTTGAACCCTGGCGCGAGGTTCAACCGCGGGTTCAACGAGAGGTTCAACTAATAGGTTCAACGGCGTGGTTCAACCATTGAACAAATACCGAACACCTTCAACTCGAACTTGCACTTGGCTCAAAAACCCATCAAAAACAAAATGCTTCTCCCGCCATTGCATCTTCAGGAAACGCGAAGAAAACACACAAAAACAAAACACAAGCTGTAAACTAAAAATTAACAGACTAAAACTATGTATGGCTGCATTGAGCCTTGGTGCTCCTGCACCATAATGCAAAATAGAAACTTATGCATATTATAATCTAAATTAGAACATGTAAGACAAGTGACTATAAATAGGCTATGTGAGAGAAGTGAGGTGGAAAGTCCAACCAATAGGAAATGTAACTCCAGTATCCCCAAAATAGAATGGAGTAACTCTTATGGAAGAGACTGACACCTTGAACCACTCTCATTCACCCTTATTAACTACCCACTATTATTATCTACCTATGGAAGCTTAAATAAAAATAAAGGAAAATAAATTCTTACACTAACGTGACAATCTAAAGCTTAGTGGAAATAGATGTAGAACATGGTCCAAAGACAATGAACATGAGTCCTCTGAATGTTTCTTAAGGATCTCCAACCCAATGCCAAACTATGAAAAATGAATATGTGGAGAAAGAACAAGAGGGTCTAAAGGTGTCCTCATCACATCTAAAGAAGAAGATGCAACTCCATAAGAACTACCATCAAATAGGTGATGAATGTCCTTAAAAGAAACAAGAGATTATGGAGGACATGGAGCATTGGCACATGTCTCTACAGTCAAATTGAATGAAAGAACACCAAGGTTTAAGTGACCAAACTTCTCCTTAGGAATACAATCCACACTAGATGCATGAGTGTAAATATCAATCAAAGGAATTGCCATATCATCGGGGGAAAATGTGAAAAGGTGTATAAGAAAGATACATCATCAATTTTCCTAACAACAATGATCTCTCTACTCTCCAAGTCTCTATTAAACATTGAATCAAGTGTGAACTCAAAAATTTTCCCTACTCCACCATGGGTAATTTGATATATTGAAAGGAGATTGTTTGACAAAGAGGAAACACACAATATATTATTGAAGGTACCCTCTCCAATATCAATAGATCCTTTCCCAATTGTATTCATATAAGTTTTGTTACCCATCAAAATAGGTGGCACAATACAAGGTTCAAACGAAGAGAACACACCCTATGAAGAAGCCATATGGTGGGAAGCTCTAGAATCAAGAAGCCATCTCCTTGACTTAAGACTTGTAGATGCAAAAAGTGCCTTTCCTTTCATCTTTTCAATCCAATTATCAAATCTAGTTGTCCCTAACTATGTACATGATGATGATGTAGACAAAGAAAATGAACTAGATGACTTTGTTGAAGGCAATTTGATATTGTTCTTCTGAAAAATATGCTTCAACTCATCAATCTATTTTTTGTAACAATTATGTTCATCATGCCCTTGTTTCTTGCAATATGCACACTTGGGCTTCTTCTTCTTATATGATTCCCATTACGAGAGAGATTTAGAATTAGATTGTGTTGTTTCTTTCTTTGGCTTATTCTTTTTCTTCTTTTGTTTCTTTTCAAGATTCCCTAAATCTTTTTGTCCCTTGGGCTCACTAGTTATCAATGCCGATGACTTAGAAGACTTTAGAGTACCCATCTACACAAGCTTATCTTATTCCCTTGTAAGTGAGTTAGAAAAGGCATTAAGTGATGGAATAGTTCATGTCATTCCAATGACATCCGAAGTTGCATAAAATGTAGAAACAAAAACTAAATAATTAGGACCAATTTTGACAAAAATATATAGAATCAACTAGGAGCCTTGTTTCTTAATACCACATTGTTTTGGCTACAATCTTAGTGATTTAACTTAATGAAGAAGTCCTAAATGGTGTTAAAATTACTTGGACTTAAACTAATGAGCTCATTCTCCAATGATGACCCATTAATACATCTTTCTTAACAAACAAACTTTATATTATAGTCCATTGATTTGGTGTAGTAGCATATTCAATTTGTAAGAGGATATTGAGAGAAATTGGCATGGACAATATTCCAAATGCTTCATCACATCTATTAAACAACTTAGGTTTTTTTTGCAACTAGAATTGTTTCAACTTATAAACCCATAGTGATTCGATGTAATCCTGATTTTCTTAGATATATCTACATATTAGATTTCCACTCATAGTAGTTGTATGGTGTAAGAAGAAGAACTAAACTTTGATCCATGATGCAAAAACTAAGAGTACAGAAAAGAAATAATTCAAGTACACCCCTCTGTAACTCAATCAATGATCCCCCTGGCAATATATGATTTGGACACTTTATACTTAGTGTCATTATAGATGTCACTTTCCAAATTAGAAAAGTGGTCCTGATATTAGTACATTGTAGATGCCAAATTAGGCTACAGAGATACAAATACAATTTTGATATAGAATTGTTAGATTAGACTGCACCAATAAGTACACAAAAAATTATGCACTTTCAAAAAATACATGCAAAAAAGTTACCATATGAGCTTGAATGAAGTTCTAGAAAGTCTCAAAATAAGAACTACTGTAAAAATATGCAATTTCAAAAAATTCAGATAAAAAAATAAAAATTGTCTGCACCACTATGAAGCTCTTGAATTTTTTCTACAAATAAAAAAGATTGCTTGCAAAAGGAAGCCTATATGACTAAGAAAGGAGCCTTTGAAGATTAGATGTCAAAACCAAAATGCAAATGGTGAAGGGGAAGGATTGGGGGTGGAAAGATTGCTAACGTCAGTTGATGCAAGATAATGTCAACATATGCCAGCTGATGGAATATGCCACACTTTATAGAATATTCCCTATAGAATTTAAAACTTCTATTGGCTAACTAAAAACTACTATTTGTATATGAATACCACTATTTTGAAAACTAAAACCACTATTTCAATTTTTGTGAAACTTCTTGAGAGTATGAACCATGGTTTTAGGTAGTTTAACTACTAGTTTAAGGGAATATTCCCTTGATGTCGATTTTAACAGTTTGAAACAAACTACAAGTAGTGTAGAAAATATATTGGCTAGCATTTATTTTCTCACTAGGTGTTGGGGGCCCATGCCATGTGGCACCCCCAGATTGAACCTGCACATCCTATGGGTACAAACTATCCTACACAAGTAGGCACAACCTTGTGCTCAATCAATAAAACTACAAAAAATTAACAACCAATGGATGAATTTATTTTCCAACGGATAAAAACAAATTACCTAGTGGAGGCACCCAATGCCAAATACTATGCCGGTAGATTCTAATTACTCTAGCTCTATTGAAAGAATATTTTGTGAACGATACAATCTATACAATTGAGAGGATGAAAAACTTCTCTTATTTCCTTGGGAAAAAGAGTCTAAAGTTGATAAAATGGTAATCGATCTATAGGTTATTAGGCCTTTTGAATGTGATGGCAAGGTTACATTTGACACAAAGTGCTCCAAAAATGTGGCTACCTTCCAAATCTAGCAACCACCTCTCAACTTCAAACCCTTATAGATCTAGCCTCCAATGTCCAATTTAGATAAATCAAAAAAAAAACTGACTTTCTTGGACACCCTAAACTTAATGGTGAGTTTAGATTTGCTCCAACATGCTCCAAAATGAACCTGCAATACAAAACCACAAAGAAAAAATCCTCCCAAATCTAGTATTTTTATCAATTTTTTTATTCTCCAAGTCATCATTTGATGCAGGAGAAGAGTACACTCAATTTTTCAAGGTCAACCAAGATCTGTAACTAGATCTCTCAAAAGACTAGACATGAAGTAATCACACAAACTCTGATACTATGTAAGAGTTGGTATAGAATGCTCCATACCATACAAAATTTGTCTATGGAGGTAGCCACTCAAGATATAGGAGCTTCCATTAAAGCATAAGAGAGACCCAACATGAAAGACTAATTATATTCTATCAAAGGATGCAAATATACAAGATGCATACATGAATACACATGAATATAACAATGAGAAACCCTTGATTATGTAGGCCAATGTGAAACATAAGACATAATAATATTATGACAAGTGTCTTAATCTTACGTCTTGGGACACAAATGGATAACTATCTTAAGTGTGCCCTAAGTATTCCCTAAGTAACCTTAACTAGACAAGTGTGAATATGACCTAATGTGGAACTAGTTAGGTAATATACTCCCTTCACACCAACAACATCAATGCAAAAATGCACATAATTAGATTTCAAAAAAACTCTTACAAATCTAATGTCATGTACCATGCAAAACTCATACTTATTGTTTTAATTATTCAATTAATAAAAACTTCAAAATCTAAATTTTAATCATTGAATTAAAATTTTAAAATCTAAATTTTAATTATTGACTTTAGATTTTAAAAATGTTGATTTTAATCATTCAATTTAAATAAGGTGTAATGAAAGGCGTCCAAAAGCAAATAAGGATTCGAACAGGCCGAAAGTCTTGGGCTTCAACCCTTTGGGATCTATGGTGAATATTTTGTGGAAGGACTCTCATCCTTTTGCCTCCCATAAAATCATGACTTTTATTTTGAGATGCTCAATCCCCAAACGGATTCACAAATCATTGTTGCATGCAAAAATCATGCTAATCCATTTCATGAATATAACACATTTTACAGGGAGCAGATTGTTCAAGAAAACCCTAACTCATCACCCAAAAGGATGGCGTAAACTTTTTCAGAAGATAATGCATAGGCCCCTGGAACCAACTCGGATCTTGATCTCCCTCTTTCTCTGCATGGAAAAAACACTTTTCACTTGGGGGATTCAGTGGTGGAACTGGCAGAGGAACCCATTAATTTTCATATTTTTGATGTCTGTGTTAATGCAACATCATCTGATGTTGGAAATCGTTACCTTATCCTCAAAATCCTGAGGACACACCCATCATATGAGCACTTAGAGTGGACTAAGTCAACCTGGAGCAATTTGGCTACTCTTGAAATCAAAATTTTAGATTTTGGTTTCTTTCTTCTCCACTTTAAATCTTCAGATGACTGTAACTTTGTGAAACATAATAGTCTAGGGTTTTCATTGCTCCATGGTCCCCTTTTTTTGATTCGACAATTGCAAAAATCACCTCTGGATCCTAATCTAGATCTGATTGTATAACCTCCCCTTGATCATGCATGAAGAGGATCTCATTAGGAGTATAATCAATCAGGTGGGCTCTTATACGAAATGGGACTAGATAATTTAGTGGCTTCAATAAACAAATTTACAAGGGTTTGTGCCATGATAGACATTTTGAAACTTGTGCATCATTCTATTAGAACCCACTCCTCTTTTGGAATCTAGACTCAGTTTTTAAACCATGAAGGCCTACCATTCAGGTGCTTTCTGCAACATGATAGACCACAAAATTGTTGGGTGCACTACAAATAATTCATTGGGCTTTAAGGCAATTAGTTTTAAAAAGTGGATTAAGAAGACTGTCTCTCTAGATGCGAACTTCATCTGGCATAATCATGGTAAGTTCTTGGAATCCCAGAAGGAGATAAGTTTTTATCCTATGGCCATAGAGGATGCCACAAATGTTGTGATGCCCCTCCCATCTCAAAGCCCCACCAGAAATGATTCGTATGGTTTCCATCAACCTCCAAGGAAAGAGGGAGTAACTTCTAATGATGAGGGTACCTTTCCTTTTATAGATGATTTAGATGATGTGTTTCTATATTTCATTGACCATGATGATGTGGTTGTTCCTATTAAGAAGTGCTCACTCAATCGGCAAGTCACATCTCAAAACCCAACATAAGCATTCCAACAAAGAAGCAAGGAAGAAAATATGAAGCAAAAAAACTTCGGTTAGAAGGATGAGATATCATTGACGAGGGTACGCAGTGGATAATGGATGCTATTCTCACTAGGAGAAGGAGGAAGGGATTAGCCAAGCAAGCTTGATGGAAGTTTATATGTCTTTAACGATGACTAGTTATGTTTAGTTTATGTCTCTATGTGCTATCTACAGATCTCTTTCTCATAAGTCCTTTCTGTTGGTGCTTAGTCTACCATTGGGCTCTGTTGTTGTTAGTTTTCAATTCTTTGTGCTCCCCTCTCATGGGTTTGAAGCTGATTTCTATATTTTTATTTTTTATTTTTATAGGGAGTGGGCCCTAATCCCACAACTTTCCTATTATATATGTGTGTGTGTATCAACTAAAAATATATAGTTCAAATTCTTTGAAATTAAAATATATACTTTTAAAATCATTATAAATATATTACAATTAAAACACATGAAAATACCATAACTTTGAAATGATCAATTCATGTTCACAACAAAGGATTAGAGTCAAGTCAAGATTCATGTGTTTTGAGTGGACATCTTTGAAGGCTCATAATGTGATAAAATGAAACTTAAACTCACTCCTTCTAGACCAAAACATGAATGGTGAATGAAAGCTAAGACTAAAAAAGAAAGGTAAGGGTCCCCAATATTGAAAATATAGGGGTGCGTTATGGAGGCCACACTAGCTTCCATTGCACTTCTATATTCAACCTCCATAGATGAAATAGCCATAATATGTTGATTTTTACTATTCCATGTGATATCACCTACACCATATTTTAGGACAGAGCCTGGGGTGGACTTTTATCTATAGAATCGCTAGCATAATCAACATCACAATAACCAAATAAATTACCATTATTGGTCAAGGAATAATAAAGACCATAATTAAATGTACCTCTAATATACCTTAATATCCTTTTTGCAATTTTTCCATTAATACATATAAAGATCCTACATATATGTAAATGCAATATCTATTGTATAGGTAATATTAGGACTAAATAAAGTTAGATAAATCAAACTTCCTAATAATTATATGTATAAAGATGGATTTATCTTTTCACATGATGATTTAGGGTCTAATTTAATTTCTACCTCAATAGATATAGGAGTTTATTTATAAACTATTGTACTAAATTTTTGGAGAGAATCATGTGTGTATCTTGCTTGAGATACCACAACAAAATAATTATCGTAGAAAATAGCCATTCCCAAGAAATGATGGAGAAGATCTAAATTTGTTATTTTAAATTACTAATTCAATATGCTCTTATAATAATGGATTAGAGACTCAATTAAGACTTATCATAGTGACTAAGGCATCCACATACTACACAATATAACAATCTAACCATTTTTAATTTTAATGAATAAATCATTGTTAAAATAACAAATAGAGAATCCAAGGGATTAAAAAATCTTTTGATATTTGCATACAAATCTTTAGGATCTTTTTTTAATACCATATAGATATTTTATAAGTTTACACACATCTCTTTGTTTGGCTTTTTATACTCTTTAGGTTGAGACTTATTGATTTTTTCTTTGAAGATCACTATTCAAGAATTCATTTTTTACATCTATTTGATGAATTTCTTAGATATTTTGGCCTTCTAAGGCAAGAGGAATCCTTATGGTGCTTATTTTTTCCATAGCAGAAAAGGTTTCATCATAATCCAAACCATGTCACTGAGTGAAGCTTCTAGTGACCAATCTTATCATATATTTGATGATTTCATCATTGGATTTGTATTTAACCTTATATAGACATTGGAAATCAGCAACATTATTGTAAGGTGGAGGTATAAGATCTGAAGTCTTGTTTCTAATTAGAGAATCATACTAGATAACTCCATTTCCTCCCTCCACTTCTCATCTTTCTTACCTTCTTCAAATCCCAAGGTTCACTTTCATAGAAAGTTGTCAACGCATGATAGGTATGCTAACTCCTATTCATCTTAGATGAAAAATGATTCTCTATATTGGCTTCTTGAATTAAACTATAAATCCATTTGGGTTCCTACAATCCATCAAATTAAATTTTATTATCTTCTTTAGAGATAGAAGATTCTTCATATCTTTCAATAGGTTGGATG
This sequence comes from Cunninghamia lanceolata, assembly GCA_027924645.1. NCBI lineage: Eukaryota > Viridiplantae > Streptophyta > Pinopsida > Cupressales > Cupressaceae > Cunninghamia > Cunninghamia lanceolata. The sequence goes on along the minus strand of BSBN01000201.1, from coordinate 677,224 downwards.
GAGGACAAAGGATTTTTAAGAATATAAACACTCCTACTCAATATAATATTATTTTTGAAGTATGATAGAGCTTTATTCCCTTTGTTCTTCCTCCATAATCTAAAATGATACATTTGAAAGAAGTTAAATCAAGTTTCTTTATTTTGTTTTTAGGTATGAACTTATTGAAGCAAGGCTTTCAAAAATTCTCAAATATGATACACTTAGTTTTTGTTCTCCTTTTGGTAAACAGATTTGTCACTGTGGATTTGAATGTGATTTGCTCAGTGGGTACTGACAAATGTCCCAACAGTTGGAGAAGTTGTTACTAGACTAACAACTTTCCTTTATGTTTGAGAGGGGCAGCTCCCTCGTATGATGGGGGTATTTGTGGGTTTTTCTATACTTTTAACCTGAGAGTACAAAAAGGAGAAAAGACAAAACTAGAGGAAAATAACTAATAGAAATCCCAACAATAGACATACAAATATCAGCTGAGATTTCATAACGGATATGACAAATTACAAAGGGGTTTTAACACAAAATATGTTTTGATGTGCAATGATAATGAAAGAAAAATGACAAACCTCAACATATGAAAAGATATGCCACTTCCACATGTTCAAACCAAGATATCAAGATATGAACATTATTCATTTCATCAATCACATAAAATACCAATGGTTTGCACAATCACATAGAAGGATTACTAATTTAACATAAGAGAAATTAGTAATGATAACACATGAATACATTTAGAACATACAAACCAAAAGCATTCTTCATTATCTCCTTGAAATTATACAATTCCAAAAACTCTTCTATACATAGTGCCAAACCAAAAAGTCTTCATACAATCTCTATGAGTAGTTATCAAAGTTTTCCCCTTTTGCCAAAAAAGTCCCCTTTATATTTGAAATAGCCTTGTATTTATAGGTGTTTTCCCAATAACTACCTGATAACCACTTCATAACTACCTTTTTGAAATACAATAAATTAAAAATAATCTTTATTTTAGTTAGATTTTACCTAACTTTTCTAGAAACAAAGCTCATTTTCTAACTTTTGAATTACAATAAGTGACATAAGTCACTTTTACAAAAAGGTAACTAAAAACTTGCAACTTTTGAATTGTGATTTTTGCTAAGTTACTTTGCTTCTCTGTCTGCTCCATTTTGGTGATCAAACTTTGCCAGTTGTTGATAACTCCTCTAGATACCTGAATCTTAGACTTCGGTGATCATGCATACAAAACATGAATTGTGGAAATAGTTCATCTTTCACTGACCACATCATCATGATAGTCGTAAACTAAATCACATTGCATTTTCCTACTTTGATTACAATCATAAAGTACCATTTCCATCATCTCCCAAGATAATTCCTCCAACCTTGCATGCACGTCTACCAGATCATTTGCAACCTAATATCAAATGAGAATGAAAACAACCCTTCTATTTAGGTTTCATTGGAACCTAATATCAGATGAGAATGAAAAAAACCCTTCTATTTAGGTTTCATTGGATGACCATGCAATGTACATGACTAACAACATATCCTTGTTGGATTTGGAAAGGTTTCATTATAATGTCTCCTTGCAAATTTTGTACAATGTTCAACATAACTCAGAATAAGTAGGATCAAGACAATCACAATCTATTGATACATAAATACCTTTTATGCCTTCTCCAAGTTTCAAAATCTCTAGAAATTCTTGATTTCTAATGAAATAATGCATTTCAAATTATTCCATTCCAAGTGTTTCATCTTGTTCCTGACCTTCCTTTATTATGGACCTAATGCTCACCTCCAAAAGTCATCTTATATGATCACCCTCCATAATATTTTGTTGGAAATTTCCAAAGATAGGAAGAAATGCGAGTATGACATATTTGAAGCTTTTGTTGGTGATAGTAGAGTGGTGCGATCATTCCCAAAGATAGGAAGAAATGTGCGTATGACATATTTGAAATTTTTGCTGGTGCAGGTTTGGGTAAAAGAGGCTTCACTACCATTTTGGCCCCAATATATGGCTATGTAGCATGCTTCCCGTTGCAAAGGCCCTCCACTCTATATGGGTGACCACAACAAGACCACTTATAATAGCTCTCAAATTAATCTTATTCGTCTCCATGATACTTGAATGTTGTGTTGAGCAATGCTCCAATCCCTATTAGATAAAGAAATGTATCAGCCAACAAGGAGCCTTCATTGCTTCCAATCTTGGCATAGGTAGAAGACACTTTTTATAGGTAGTTGCATGGCTTTTATGACAACCAATTTCATCTTTAATCATTGCATTCTATGAAGTTACATCTCTTTACAACATTCTTTCAAACGATTCATGGACTTTGTCTATGCAAAGGCCGTGGGGTTTGGATTTACACCAGTCGGCTGCATTTGATCTTTTCAATAAAACCATTTCATGCCTATCCTTCAATCATTGAGTTCTAGTTGATGACTTCTTTTGAGGCTTTTTACCTTGACAATGCTTCCACATTTTGCATGCAAGTGTACCAGAGCGTTTCAAACTAGACATTGACAAACCCTCATTCCAGAGCACTTGTTTTGTCACAGGTTGATAAGATTCTCACAAAGGTTATGGATATTGGGTTTAGGCCTGCCAGTTACATTTTCTTCGAAAGTTTCTAAAAGTTCTTTAATAAATGTATTTCTTTCTTATTCTGCACCCATCGATGTCCCAGAAACACCCTTACGGTGCTATATCTGACCTTTCATGAGCCTTTTCAATGCTTCCACATTTTGTATACATGTCTACCAAAGCATTTGTAATGATAATATTTGACAAAATCCCCATTCCGCTATGTCTTGTTGGACGTGCATACCCTATTCTAAAGATCCAGCTCAAGCACAAACAAAGAGAATGCTGGTAAAGGTTGTGTACCATGGCTCTACAATAGTTGATTGTATTACTTTAAAGCTCCTAAAGATTTTGCAGCAAATCCATTTTGTGCATACCATGCAATCATTGCATATAGGCATTAACATTTCTTTGAAGAGGATTATCCAACATTTTGAATGCCTTATCTAGGCATCCACAATTTGCATACATGTCTGCTAGAGAATCTCCATCTATAATATCTACCATTACATTTGCTTAAAAGTTTCTAAAGCCTTCTCAACAAATCCATTTTGAACATATCCTGCAATTGCTGCACCCCACCATACCACATTTCTTTCTGAGGAGATTTATCAAAAATTTCATATGCCTTATCTAGGCGTCCACATTTTGCATATAGGTCCACCAAAGTATTTCAAACTGTAACATCAAATAGAAATCTACTTTCAATTATATTTTGATGGAGATCCATAACATGTTTTAAAAACCATACAGCGGCAAGGAGATGATGGCAGAGAATGTGGAGCTTCTTTCAATAAAATCTGTGATATAGGTGTAGACACCTAAAAATATCTTCTACCATCAAACTGACTCTCGACAACCCTAAGCACACCAATTTCCCTTCTAACTAATTAATTAAAGTTTTATTTAATTAATTACCCCTTTCGTTTTCCAAATTCACACCATTTTATCCCCAAAATTGAATTAATTTCATTAATTCAATAGTCCAAACCTTAGCCAATTAATTTAATAAATATACAATATTTATTAAATCAATTTCCCCTTCTTCACTATATCCAATTAATTAGCTAAAACCATGTTAACTAATTAATTCAGCCTATAATTAACCTATCCCTACCCTAGACAATTAAATAGCTATTATTTAATTGCCTACCCTAGCCTACCTCATCATAGCCCTAAGATTAATTAAATAAAACCTATGTTTAATTAATCCTAACCCCTTCATTTGGGTGGTCAAACCTAGTTTAACACCCTTCCCTACATCCTCCAAATAAAAAATTAAATTAAATCCACATAAGTCAATTTTTTATTTAAAAACATCCCACATCACATTTATTTCTCCTTACAAACCCATACTCATTTATTTCCTCTCTTCCCCAAATGAATTTTTAATTCATTTACAGTCCCCCATATGAATCTTTAATTCCAAAATAATCCTTCACCCCCATGCTCATTAAATAACCCCTTTTCCCAAAATGAATAAAAGAATCACTTTTATTCCTAGCCCTCCATTCATTCAAGATTGAATCTAGGCCCCCCACATCACTTTTATCCTCCACCATTGATCTTCCAAATCAATCTCCACCATTGGATCAAAATCCCTTCCAAAAGTCTATAAATAGAACCTCTCACAATCCATTTTCATCATCCAAGTTAATGCAAAGTTACCATGTCAAAATCACTCTTGAGCTAGAATAGTGAGTTGCAAACTAGAGCAGCATTTCACATTTAAATCCATTGTCTAGGGATTATCTTTGTCTAGGAGCTTGTTTTGGGTGCAAAGGCTCCTGCCTCCCTTGATGGGATTGGGTTTGCATGTGAGGTATAACTTTGTGTTTATTGCATTTTGTTTAGTATTTCTTCGTTATTTGCATATCTAATCTACAATAGGTAGTTATAATAACTACCCCATTATCCCTTGATCAGATTCTTCATAAGTTGATAAAACTAGTTTTAAATCCAATATTATAAACATCCAAAGTGGCCTCTTCATTGGCAACTTAAGGTGCTTTCAAAACTAATAAATTCTTCGGATAATAAAAGCATGAGTTTTTTATTTGTAAAAACTTTATATGTGCAAATAGTTGTTTTGAAACTAATTTTCACATCCGATATATATATTCAAAGTTTAACTTTTCTAACTTTCAGATGTATATTGGCACCTTGGGTAGTTATGTAGATGAATGTATCTGCCACCCATCTTTTCTCATCGGGTCTTTGGAAGTGCCTCATAACTTTGATCAGTGTTTCAACCAACTTTTGAAACCTAATATTTTCACCAATTGGTAAATAGTGGTGGATTGATGTATATTAGTTGTGAAGGCTTGTTTTACATCGGCACTTTAGGTGACTTTTAGAACTTTGTAGAAGTAAAACTTTCAAAACCAAACAATTTCCCTGATCATAGAAATATGACTTTTCTTTGTCGGCAGTTTTAGAAGTTTTGACAACTTCATCGGGAAAGTTGGTAACTTTTGAAACTTCACACTTTTACTGATGGCAAGGCCTTCATCGACACTTCAAATGATTTTAAAAGTCTTGTCCAGGTTAAACAATACTTTTGAAACTAAACACAACTCCCGATAATACATTTGAAATAATGTTTGCAAGCCCGTCGGTGCCTTGACCAAGGTTTAAAACTTCTAAAAAAAAGGGGCAACAATGTAACCATTTTGAAGTTTCGTATAGTATGCTTTAGCTCTTTGAGAGTGCTTTATGATGAAGTTGCCACTTTTGAGATATGAGTGATGAAAATATTGATCGGCTTGAAGGTAGTTAGGAGTGAATCAAATAATTAGAAATGAAAGACTCCTCTATCCATATTTGAAACTAGTTTTGAAAGATTTTATGTTTGTCAAAGATGCATCAAAACCTTTTAAACCACGTTCTTAGCCCAATGATAGAAGACTTCTCTTTGTCGACTTATTAAAATTACTTTCAAAACCCCTTTACTTTAGCTGACAACTACATATGATAGAAACTGATGATAGAAAAATATTCTTGGCATTTGAAATGTGGTCTACAGCCATTTAGTCACCTTTGATTTTCTCAAAGCATTATTCAACCATTTTGAAGAGAAATTCCTGAAAAAGAAAGTCCCTCATTGTCGGTGTGTGAAGAATTCTTTGGCTCTAAGATTTACGAGGTCGTTTATATTTTCCCATGGTACAAGTATTGTCAATGATGTTGTTGAAGACTTGATGAATTCACAAGTGTCAATTTAAAATTTCAAAATTGATTGCGTTGCTTCGACGTTACTCAGAGAATCTTCATAAAAATCACTTGATTAATCTCCAAGCGTGAAAATGGTAAAAGATGCACAACTTTTGACCGAGATAGTATTTTATCCTAAAATTTTTCCACATTGTCCGTAATAGTGCCATGAGATCCCATACCAAGTGATTTTTCTCCAGACTTTACAGAAACCATGATTTAATTGTTTTTGTAAACTGCCTGCCAAAAAATTGAACATTTAAATCTCCCAAACCGTAAGAGACCTTGACCTAAAAAGTTGCCAATTAGGCAAAATGGAGTCACGAACACTGCCATAAAAGGATTTTGTACCAGTTATCATGGATTTCAAGATTTAATTATTTTCATAAATCACCCACCCTACACAAATTCTTTTGGGGTTTGAACTGAAATGATGGAGATCCTTCTTCAAACTAGTGAATGACTTGACAATTCAAGATAATCAGAGCATTTGTGACTTGGAAGTGATTTAACATAAGGATTTTGACACAAAAAAGTTCAAAAATTGGCAAGTTGAATTTAACGAGGCCAACAACTCCCAAATTTGCAATTTTTTAAACAATTTTAATGTCTTTGAAGGCACCCCATTAAGATTGTGAATGATTGTATTCGCTAATTCAACCCAGAAATTTTTGGTACATTGGTAGAATGCATTATGGATCTAAACATTTTCCATGATGGTTTTACTTTTCCTCTCCACTACACCATTTTTTTAATGGAGAATAGGGAGTGGTGAGCTCCCTCTAAATCCCACATGATGTACAAAATTCCTAAAACATTCTATTTATGTAATTTGTTCTTAGATTTTTAGTTTAAAGTTGGATTGATTTTAACAAGGACTTTGAATTCCCAGAATTTAGAGAGAACTTCACTCTTGTTCTTAATACAATATATGCTCATATCATCTAGTATAGTCATCAATGAAGGTTAGGGCATATAGAGATCCACTTAGGGAAGGGACATAAAGATCCCATTAGGTCACTATGGACCAATTCTAGGGATTTAGAAGAATTATCATTATGGTTGTTTTTGAAAGACTAAGTGTGGTTTTCACCTAATAAATAACCTTCAAAAGTATCTAGATTGATTTTAATTTTGGGTAAACTAATCACAAGGTCATTACAAACCTTATCACTTTGGTGCAGTCACAGTAGGAGCATTCACATAATGAACTATCCAAACTGTGCAACAAGAGTAAACACAACAGAAACAACTCAAAGATATGAAACAAATGTAGATTCGGTCATTCACTATATCATAGAATTCAAATATAGATCGACCAACAACATGTGGGATTACAATTAGAGCTTACAGGCCTAGTTATAGAATATTAGAATATGCAACAGATATAGCTTTAAAGCTCCTTTACAAAGAATCCAAACTACCAACTATCTCTATTATGATCAACTTGATAACTACTTTCCTAGGTATCTATTACATAAATATATATCATCTCCAGAACCAAAGATTCCTCCGCATCGGCCAAGGAAGATCACAAACTTCAATGAAGAGTTGTAACATGTGTACACAGATAGATCAGACCTAAATAGGTAGAACTCTTCCGCAAATGAATGGAATGATGTGCGGATCTGGGGAAGGTCGGCCACAAACCAAACAACTTAGAATGATGTTTGGATAAGCTTCGAAGGTTGTGAAATGCTCCGCATGTCTTCTCCTTTATCTGATTATCTGAGACTGTCAAAATGCTTTGTTCTAAGAAAACAATCAATATTCTGATGGCGATAACTTTCTGGTACTTAATCTAAATGCTCTAAATTCTGGATATGATTTAGATGAACATGTCTAGATGCTAAGTCGAGCTCTACAAGGTCTAAAATGCAACTGCGGTAGAATGCAGATTGAAATACAAAAACTGCTACTAACTAAACTATCTGAACTAAACTAGAAAATGAAAAGAAACAAACAAACTGAAATGCAAATGCTTTTGGTTGATGTAAGATTGCTCTTGAACTAGGGATGCTCCTACATCAAACATCTGGGGTTATTGAAAAAGTGAGTCCCTCACTTTGCTGGGGCTAGAGGAAAACCAAGATGGTCTACCTCAACCTGACCAATCCAAGATGAATCTTCTTCCAATCTGCCTTTCCACTTCACAAGATATTCTTTGTATTGTCTTCCTCTAGTGTTGCATCCATCTCTGCTATCCAAAATGTCCTCAATTTGCTCCGGTGCTTGTTGTGGTAACTGCTTCTTCAAGTCTTCTTCCATGCTATCATTGAACTCTTCTTCATCATACTAGTATAAGTCTACAATGTTGAAAATAGGTGATATACTCAATGTCTCTAGTAATTCCACTTCATATGCATTTCTTGAATCAAACTTTCTAAGAATCTGACAAGTCCACACTTCTTCATCTTCAACTTGTTATATGTCCCGACTAGAAATCTTTCTTTTCTCAAGTACACCATCACTTCATTTCCAACTTCAAATTCCTTATGTATTCTCCTCTCATTTTCTTGCTCCTTATATTTGTTGTTCATATCCCCCAAATGCTTCTTTACTTGATTATGCACTATCGACATATGTTCTACAAATTCTTCTACTTTTGCACTTCTCTTATTTGCCATACTGATATCCCTCAACTCTGCAACTCCTCTAGGGTTTACTTCGTTAACGATCTCAAAAGGTGTTCTTCCTATTCTCCTATTTACTAAATTATTGTATGCAAACCATGCTTGTGAAAGAATCAAATCCCAACTTCATGTCTTCTCTCCAACCAAACATCTCAACAAGTTTCCCAAACTCCTATTCACTACCTCTGTCTGTCCATCAGTCTGTGGATGAAATGCTAAACTAAACTTCAAATCTATCTTCATCTTCTTCCAAAGTGTTCCAAAAGTATCCAACAAAATTTGTATCTCTGTCTGAAACTATACTATTAGGTAATCCATGCAATCTCACAATCTCTTTGAAAAATAGGTCAGCTACATGCACTACATCAGTTGTCTTCTTACAAGGTATGAAATGTGTCATCTTTGAAAATTTGTCTACCACTACAAATATAGAATCATGTCCTCTCTATGTCTTAGGCAATCCCATTACAAAATCCATACTTATGTCTTCCCAAGGTCTCTCTGGTACTGTCAAAGGTTTATATAATCTAGTATTCTAACTACTCTCTTTTGCAACTTGACAAACTCTACAACTCTGCACAAATTTCCTAACATCCTTGTGTATCTGAGGCCAAAAGTAGTTTTCACTCACCAAAGCCATTGTCTTATCCATGCCAAAATGTCCTGCCAATCCACCACTATGTTTTTCTTTAATCAAATTGTCTCTCATTGAACTTCTAGGTATGAATAATTGATTTCCTCTTAACAATATATCCTCCTGAATGAAATAATCCAACCACTTACTCCTATATGTTACAACAGGTTCTTTGCATGCTTTCCAAGGTTCTACAAAATCAGTGTCTCCCTCATACATGTTCTTCAATTCATCAAATCCTATCACATCAACTCTCATCTTTGTCAACAAGTTTCTTCTCCTACTCAATGCATCTGCAACTTTGTTTGATTTTCCACTCCTATGCTTTAACACAAATGTATAACTCTATATGAACTCTACCCATCTCATATGTCTCTGATTCAACTTACCTTGATTGTTCAAATATTACAAAGCTTGATGATCTGTATACAACACAAATTCCTTAGGCAACAATTAATGTCTCCACTTCTTCAAGGGTTGAATTATGGCATAGAATTCCTAGTCATAAATTGAATATCTTCTCCTTGCATCACTCAATTTCTCACTAAATATGCTACTGGTCTACCTTCTTGACTTAATACTACTCCAATTGCATTTCCACTTGCATCACAATCTTCTAGAAATACATTATTGAAATTTGGTAATGCCAAAACAAGTTGTTCTATCACTTTCTACTTCAACAATTCAAAACTTTTATCTACTCCTGATGTCCACTTGAAATCTCTCATGTCACCTCTTATTGTCTCTGGCATAGGGTTACGAACTGAGCTAAAAAATTTTATGAACTTTCGGTAGAAACTAGCCAATCCATGAAATGATCTGACTTCTCCAATGCTCTCTGGTGTAGGCCATTCAACAATTGCTCACTTTCTCAGGGTCCATCTTCAATCCTTTTGCAGAAATCACATATCCTAAATATACCAACTCTTCCTTCATAAAACTACACTTCTTGATGTTTATCAACAATTTATCTTCTCTCAGTCTCTGCAATACTTGTCTCAGATGCTGCAAATGTTCTTCTTTTGTCTTACTAAAAAATAGAATGTCATCCAAGTATACAATAACAAACTTACCCAAGAATTTCTTCAAACCTTCATTCATCAATCTCATGAAAGTACTAGGTGCATTTGTCAATGCAAAATGCATCACTAACCACTCATCTAATCCTTCATTTGTCTTAAAAGCAGTCTTCCATTCATCTCCCTCTGATTTTAATCTGATGGTATCCACTCTTCAAATCTATCTCTATGAAATATCTTGCTCCACTCAAACAATCCATGATATCATCCATCCTAGGTAAAGGAAATCTATACTTAACTGTGATCTTGTTTATTGCTCTAGAGTCTGTACACATTCTCCATTCTCCATCTTTCTTTGGTGCTAACACTGCAGGTATTGTATAAGGACTCAAACGTTCTCTGATTAAACCCTTCCTCAATAATTCTTGTATCTGTCTATTCAATTCTTCATTCTCTCCCAGTGTCATTATGTGTGTTGCTTTGTTAGGTAAACTAGCCCCAGGTATAAGATCCATGTGATGACTAATACTCCTGATTGGTGGCAATCCTTCAGGTACATTGTCTGATATGATGTCTTCATATTCTGTAAGCAATTCTTTTATCTCCTCCAATTGTACTTCATCATTCTCCTTCTTCAATATTTTAGGTTTCTTAGGAATCAAAGCATAACACATATTCTCATGTTTCAAACCATCCAGAAATTTTCTTCCATCTACCAAATAGATTCTGGCATTCCCACATACTTCACTCTTAGGATCATCTTCCAAAGGAATAAAGGTAATTCTCTTCCCATTTGATGGTATAGTGTATGTATTATTTCTCCCATCATGTATAGATTTTCTATCATACTACTAAGGTCTACCCAACAAGATATGACAAACATCCATAGGCATAATATCACACAAGACTTCATCATGATATGATCCAATATGAAATTTCACTAGGCATTATTCACTCACCAGTACCTTATGATCATTCTAAATCCATGTTATCTAATAAGGCTTAGGGTGTTTCAATCTTTCCAACTTCAGCTTAGTCACCATCTCCTCTGAAACTAGGTTATCTAAACTACCACTATCAATAACAACTCTACAACATTTACCTCCTAATTTGCATCTGGTTCTTAACAAACTTTTCCTCTGTGGTGGTTCCTCATTTGTCTCTTCTTGAAAAAGTGCTCTCCTCATCATAAGTGATTCTCCTTTCTCAGGTTTACCAACTAAACTAAGTGATCCAACAGGTTCTTCTTCCACATAGGCTGGTCTCCAACTATTCTTTGTCCTCTTGCTTGTACTCCCCTAATTACATTCAAATGCTCTATGTCCTTCACCTCCACACTTGAAACAAGTTCCTCAGAATGTTCTCCTATCAGGTCCTCTTCCTTCTCTTCTGTATCCTTCATTCTGGTATGGACTAAGGTTTCCTCTCTAGTAGAAAATTTTGTCACCTCTACGGTATGCATTGTTATCTTTGTCATCCTTCTTGAATGTATGCTCTTGTCTATTTTGCTCCACATATGATCTCTCTCCTCCAAAAAAAGTTATACCTCTCTGAAATTTACCTCCTCTACCTCTCTGTCTCTGAACCTGTCTCTTATCCAACTTCTCTTCAACTTTCAGGGAAAATTGATATGCTTGCTCCAAAGATGTCATCCTTACCAAGCTTAGTTCTTCTTAAATGTTCAATCTTAGTCCATTGATGTATCTAGCCACTTTCTCCTTACTTTCTCCACTATGTCTTGTCCTTATGATCATCTTATGAAATTCTTCATTATACTCCTTCACAGATTTCTCCTTTTGTTTTAGGTTTTGCAATCTCTTCAATAATTGCAACTCATAGTCAGCAGGTGTAGACTGATTCTTCAATTTTGTCGCCATTCTATCCCACTTTGTAATCTTTTCTTTTCCTCTTCTATTTCTATCCAACTGAACTTATTTCCACCATATAGTAGCATGTCCTTTCAACTTTGTCTTTGTAAATTTCACCTTCTCCGGATCTTCAACTTCTTCATACTAAAAGTATTCTTCCATGTCATTTATTTAATCAATCAACTCTTCAGGGTTCAAGTTGCCAGTATAATTCAGTACATCAACTCTAGGTATTTTCCCAATCTTTGAAATAGCTTGCAACATCTTCACTTGATCTGATTCTTCTTCTTCTTCACCTCCTAGGGTTTCATCAATTTGTTCAACAGATTGAAATTCCTCTTCATCATAACTTTTGAAATTAGGTCTCGGTGTCAATCCTCTTCACCTATCTTCCTCAATAGCATCCAATCAAATTCTCATTATTTTCATCATTTCCATCATCTCATCCATTGTTCCAACAATAGGGATTCTCCTCAGCGGCATTCTTCCTAGGATCAAGTGTGACTGCCTCAATTTAGCGATCTGGCTAAAAGTGACCACTACCTCACAATTGACAATCATTTGTGACAAAAGTAACCTACCTCAAATTGGTGATCTATCCACAGTGAGATCTTATGGAATTCCTTCGCCAACTTCTCTCAATTTGTTCCCAAAGATTCAAACTTTCGCTCTGATACCACTTGGTGTAGTCACGGTAGAAGGGTTCACAGAATGAATTGTCCAGACCATGCAGCAAGAGTAAACACAATAGAAACAACTCAAAGATATGAAACAAATGCAGATTTAGTCATTCAGTATATCAGAGAATTCAAATACAGATTGGTCAGCAACATGCAGGCTTACAATTAGGGCTCACATGCCTAGTTATAGAATATCAGAATATGCACCAAATATAGCTTTAAAGCTCCTTCGCAAAGAATCCAAACTACCAACTATCTCTATTATGATCAACTTGATAACTGTTTTCCTAGGCATCTATTACATAAATAGATATCATCTCCAGAACCAAAGATTCCTCTGCGTCGGCCAAGGAAGATCATAAACTTCAATGAAGAGCTGTAACGTGTGTACATGGATAGGTCGGACCTAAATGGGTAGAACTCTTCCACAAATGAATGGAATGATGTACAGATCTTGAGGAAGATCGGCCACAAACCAAACAACTTAGAATGATGTGTCATTAAGCTTTGAAGGTTGTGAAATGCTCTGCAGGTCTTCTCCTTTAGCTGATTATCTAAGATTGTCAGGATACTCTATTCTCAAAAAATGGTCGATCTTCTGATAGCAATAACTTTTTGGTACTTAATCTAAATGCTTTGAATTCTAGATGTGATGTAGATGAACATGTCTAGATGCTAAGTCCATCTACGCAAGGTCTGAAATACAACTGTGGTAGAACACAGACCGAAATACAGAAATTGCTACTAACTGAACTGTTTGAGCTGAACTGGAAAATGAAAAGAAACAAACAAACTGAAATGCAAATATTTTTGGTCAATGCAAGATTGCTCTTGAACTAGGGATGCTCCTACATAAAACTTAGACTTCTTATATTTAAATGCCCCAATCTTACATGCCAAAGATGAGTATCATCTTTGGTTTGAATAGAAAGATAAGTTTATCTTGAGAAACCGCTAAAAACATAAAGGCCATTCTTTATAATTCCTTTGATGTTAGGATTAAGGTGATATTAACCTTGAAATCTTGTGGGAATTGGTACTTGGAATCCCATGCGATAAGGTTTCATTGAACCTTGTAGTCAAATAGATAATTACTTTGTCAATCTAAGGATGTCCAAAGGTTGTTTGCATTAGGTTACTTTGGATTCTTTCCCTAGAAGTCTATCTATTCTACTTTTAAGGGATATGCACACACATTACTCTACTCAACTAAAATTGATGCAAGAGCATCCCTAGTTCAAGACAAATCTTGCATCAACCAAAAACATTTGTATTTCATTTTGTTTGCAGTTCAGTTTGTTCCTTTCATTTTTTTCAGTTCAGTTTAGGCAGTTCAGTCAATAGTAGTTTCTATATTTTGGTCTGCATTCTACCGCAGTGGCATCTCAAACCTTGTGGATCTAGACTTAGCATCTAGACATGTTCAGCTACCTCATAGCTAGAATTTAGAGCATTTGGTCAAGGTACCAGAAAGATATCGCTATCAAAAGATCAACTATTTTCTCAGAACAGAGCATCATGACAACCTCTAATAATCAGCTAAAGGAGAAGACTTGTGGAGCATTCCTCAACTTGTGGAGCCTAATGACACATCATTCATTAATCTTTGGTTCATGGTCGACCTTCCCTGAGATCCGCATATCATTCCATTAATTTGTGGAGGAGTTCTACTCATTTAGGGTCAACCTATCCATGTACACACGTTACATCTCTTCATTGGAGTTTGTGATCTTCCTTGGCCGACGTGGAGGAATCTTTTGTACCAGATATGATATATAATGATGTAATAGATGCCTAGGAAAGCAGTAATTCACATGGTGATAGTTTGATAGTTTGGATTCTTTGCGAAGGAGCTTCAACGCTATATCTTGTGCATATTTTGATATTATGTAGTCAGGCCTTTAAGCCCTAAATGTAAGCCTACATATTGCCGGCCAATTTGTATTTGAATTCTATGATATACTGAATGACCAAATTTGCATTTGTTTCATATCTTTGAGTTCTTCCATTGTGTTTACTCTTGCTGCACAGTTTGGACACTTCATTCTGTGAACCCTTCTATCGTGACTACACCAAGTGGTATCAGAGTGAAAGTTAGAATCTTTCGCAGCAAATCGAGCAAAGTGGGTAAAGGAATTCCCTAAGATCTTGTTGTAGACAGATCACTGATCTAAGGCAGGTTACTTGTGTCATAACTGATTGTCGATTGTGAGGTAGTTGTCACCTTATAGCTCGATCGCTGCACTTCACGTAGTTTGTACTTGATCCTAGGAAGAATGCCACCAAGGAGAATCCCTATTGTTGGAACAATGGCTGGTAGAATGGATGAGATGATGGAAATGATGAAAATAATGAGAATTTGATTAGATGTTGTCAAGGAGGATAGGCAAAGAGGATTGACACCTAGACCTAATGTTGAAAGTGATGATGAAGAGGAATTTCAATCTGTTGAACAAATTGGTGAAACCCTAGGAGGTGATGAAGAAGAAGAATCAGATCAAGTAAAGATGTTGTGAGCTATTTCAAAGATTGGGAAGAGACCTAGAGTTGATGTACCAAACTATACTGGCAATTTGAACCCTGGAGAGTTGATTAACTGGATAAATGACATGGAAGAGTACTTTGAATATGAAGGAGTTGAAGATCCAGAGAAGGTGAAATTTGCAAAGACCAAGTTGAAAGGACATGCTTCTATATGGTGGAAAGAAGTTCAATTGGATAGAAATAGAAGAGGAAAATAAAAGATCACAAAGTGGGATAGGATGGTGACAAAATTGGAGAATCAGTTTATGCCTGCTGACTATGAGTTGGAACTGTTGAAAAGATTGCAAAACCTAAGATAAAAGGAGAAATCTGTGAAGGACTATACTGAAGAATTTCATAAGATGATCATAAGGATAGTGCATAGTGAAGCAAGCAAGGAGAAAGTGGCTAGATACATCAATGAACTGAGATTGAACATTCAAGAAGAACTAAGTTTGGTAAGGATGACATCTCTAGAGGAAGCATATTAGTTTGCCCTAAAAGTTCAAGAGAAGTTGAACAAGAGGCATGATCAGAGGCAGAGAGGAAGAGGAGGTAAATTTTAGAGAGGTAGAACATTTTCTGGAGGAGACAGATCACATCCTGAGTAGAACAAGCTTGACAGCCCATTTAGGAAGGATGACAGGGATAGCAATGCCTACTAGAGCAATGACAAAAATTTTCGTCACAGAGGTAATTATAATTCATACCAGAATGAAGGATACAGGAGAGAGGGATGAGGATTTGATAAGACAACATTTAGAGGTACTTGTTTCAAGTGTGGAGGTGAAGGACATAGAGCATTTGAGTGTAATCAGGGGAATACAAGTAAGAGGACATATAACAGTGGAAGAGTAGCCTATGTGGAAGAAGAACATGTTGGATCACCTAGTTCAGTTGGTAAACCTGAGAAAGGATAATCACTTGTGATGAGGAGAGCACTATTTCAAGAAGAAACAAATAAGGAACCACCATAGAGGAAGAGTTTGTTCAAAACAAGATGCAAATTAGGAGGTAAATGTTGTAAAGTTGTAATTGATAGTGGTAGTTTAGATAACCTAGTTTCAGAGGAGATGGTGACTAAGCTGAAGTTGGAAATATTGAAACACCCTAAGCCCTATCAGATAGCATGGATTCAAGATGATAATAAGGTATTGGTGAGTGAACAATGTCTGGTGAAATTTTATATTGGATCTTATCATGATGAAGTCTTGTGTGATATTATGCCTATGGATGGTATGTCATATTTTGTTGGGTAGACCTTGGCAATATGATAGGAAAGCTATACATGATGGGAGAAAGAATACATACACTATAACATCAAATGGAAAGAGAATTACCTTGATTACTTTGGAAGATCATCCTAAGAGTGAAGTATGTGGGAATTCTAGAATCTGTTTGGTAGATAGAAGAAAATTTCTAGATGGTTTGAGACATGAGAATATGTGTTATGCTTTGATTCCTAAAAAGCCTGAAACATTGAAGGAGACTAAAGAAGTACAACCGAAGGAGATAAAAGAGTTGCTGATAGAGTATGAAGACATCATATCAGATAATGTACCTGAAGGATTACCACCAATCAGGAGTATCAGTCATCACATGGATTTTATAAAGGAGCTAGTTTGCCTAACAAAGCAGCACACAAAATGACACCAGCAAAAAATGAAGAATTGAATAGACAGATACAAGAATTGTTGAGGAAAGGTTTGATCAGAGAAAGTTTGAGTCCTTGTGTAGTACCTACAGTGTTAGCACCAAAGAAAGATGGAGAATGGAGGAGGTGTACAGACTCTAGAGCAATCAAAAAGATCACAGTTAAGTATAGATTTCCTTTACCTAGGATGGATGATATCATAGATTGTTTGAGTGGAGCAAGATATTTCTCAAAGATAGACTTGAAGAGTGGATACCATCAGATCAAAATCAGATAAGGAGATGAAATAAAGACTTCTTTTAAAACAAATGAAGGATTGTATGAGTGGTTAGTGATGCCTTTTTGATTGACAAATGCACCTATTACTTTCATGAGGTTGATGAATGAAGTTCTGAAGAAATTCTTGGGTAAGTTCGTTATTATGTATCTAGATGATATTCTAATTTTCAATAAGTCAAAAGAAGAATATTTGGAGCACCTTAGACAAGTATTACAGAGACTGAGAGAAGAGAAATTGTTGATAAACATCAAAAAATGTAGTTTCATGAAGGAAGAGTTGGTATATTTGGGATTTGTGATTTCTGCAGAAGGATTGAAGATGGACCCTGAGAAAGTGAAAGCAATTGTTGAATGCCCTACACCGGAGAGCTTTGGAGAAGTCAAATCATTTCATGGATTAGTTAGTTTCTACTGGAAGTTCATCAAAAATTTCAGTTCAGTTTGTAACCCTATGACAGAGACAATGAGAGGTGACATAAAAGATTTCAAGTGGACATCAGGAACACATAAAAGTTTTGAATTGTTGAAGTAAAAAGTGACAAAACAACCTATTTTGGCATTACCGGATTTCAATAAGGTATTTCAAGTGGATTGTGATACAAGTGGAAATGCAATTGGAGCAGTATTAAGTCAAGAAGGTAGACCTATAGCATATTTCAATGAGAAGTTGAATGATGCAAGGAGAAAATATTCAATTTATGACTAAGAGTTATATGCCATAATTCAAGCCTTGAAGCAGTGGAGACATTACTTGTTACCTAAGGAGTTTGTGTTGTATACAGATCATCAAGCTTTGCAATATTTGAACAGTCAAGGTAAGTTGAATTAGAGACACATGAGATGGGTAGAGTTTATGTAGAGTTATACATTCGTATTGAAGCATAGGAGTGGAAAATCAAACAAAGTTGCAGATGCATTGAGTAGGAGAAGAAACTTGCTAACAAATATGAGAGTTGAAGTGATAGGATTTGATGAATTGAAGAACATGGATGAGGGAGACATTGATTTTGCAGAACCATGGAAAGCATGCAAGGAACCTGTAGTGACAGATAGGAGTAAGTGGTTGGACTATTTTATTCAGAAAGACATGTTCACAGGAAATCAACTATGCATACCTAGAAGTTCCATGAGAGATAATTTAATCAAGGAGAAACATAGTGGTAGATTGGTAGGGCATTTTGGCATTGACAGAACAATGACTTTATGTGAGGCCTACTTTTACCTCACATGTATTATTTTTCTTATGGTACTGTTTCGATGAATTTATTATGGTCTTGTGGATTTTGGGGACTATTGATCCCACACTTGGACCTTATTACCTTATCTTATACTTGATTAGATAGATGGTTTATGCTTTATGGATGGTTAGATGGCATATTAGATTCACATTTGATGATATGATGTTAGATGTTATGATGTCATTTGATGCTATTGATATGTGCATAGATGTGAGACTGATGTTAGCTCTTACCTTATGTGATCCTGACTAGACTTGTGAGTAATGGATGATTTGAGAGACATTATATTATCTTGTGATTATTTTGATGTTGTATGTGATATTACGATCATGTGTGTGTGATGCATGTTGTTCATTTTCTTTGGATATTTTATCATGTGCTATTAATGGGTTTGTGGAAGTGTTCAGGTTACTTTCCATACCCATCGAAAATCGGAGGTTGGACAACAACCATATGTTATCCCCTGACCAGCCAACCTAGTCCTAAGTAGGACTAAGGTCACATGTGTTTGAGAATGTTGATCTTTGTTGTATTTGACTTATGACATTTTGTATGGTTTATACCTTTTCAATTTATCTTTTGATGTGTTGTAAAAACTGTAATGTTGAGTTTGCACAAGTTTTAAGTGCTAAATGTTTGAAGCCACTTGTAAGTGATTTTATGTGTTTCTAAGTGTTGTTAATGGTCAAATATTGACCCTAGGTCATACCCCTAGGGTCTATGACCATTCCTAGCATGTTTAAACTTGATTTGGACCTTGTATGGTCACCCAAACTTAACCCTGAAGTCAAGTGACGAGTTTGGGAAGTGTGAGGGTGGTTGGAAGGTCACCATCTCACTTAACCTTAACCTCAACCACTTGGGTAAGGTTACCTTTGCTTCTCATGCTTTAGAAGTTTCCCACATGTGTGAACCTCTTCCCTATGCTCTCACACATGTGTGAGAGCACTTGTGGGGAAGAGTGTAGCTTAGATGAATGAGAAGGTGACAAGTGTCACCTCCTCATTCATAAGAAGCTTCCCTTTGTGTGCTCACATCTCCCTATGCTCTCACACATGTGTGAGAGCATTTGTGGGAGAATGTGAAGCGTTGTGGAATGGGGAGGTGACAAGTGTCACCTCCACATTCTTGTGGGGTTGTGAGGAGGGTTATGTGGATGGAGAAGAGAGTGACAAGTGTCACCTTCTCATCCATTAGGGTTTGAGAGCCTTGTCTTTATATCTCTCTCATTTTGATGAGATGAGGGTTCATTTCATTTCTTTTGGGAATTTTTGGACTTGTGTTGGGAGAGTGAAGGACTTGGAGATTTTTGGGAGAACTTGTGGAAGCTCTTCACCAAACTGACTCCATCCTTGAAGCTTGAGAGGTATTTCTCAAGGATTCAAGCCATTTGTTTATTTGTTTTACTTATGCAATGAGTTTATGCATGTGTTTGTGTTTATGTTATCTTAGTTTTATGTGTTGTGGGTCTTATGGGTTGTTTGGGTGAGTTCTCCTTGTGAGAGAGCTCACCTTAGTATTGGGTGAGAGAGGATGAGAACCTCCTCGGTTTTCCCTCTTTGTTATGGTATTTGATTTGTGGTCAAGGGCCTTATTTTAAAGTTTTGAGGAATTTGGGTTATGGCATGAGTGCCTTGGTTTTGTGAAATAAGAAGTATGGAAAGACGCCAAGTGATTCATGAGTATATTTGTGTATTAAGAGTGTGGGTCTCTTTGAGTAGAGTGAGTCCACTCTCTCACCCTTCAAATCCATTCCTAAGATGGATTAGTTTTGTGTTAAGCCTTGGGTTGGGTGTTGTTGTGTTTGATATGAGTGTTTGATTATGTTGTGGTGTGAAACTTGGTTGTTGGAAGGCCTCCTAGCTTGGGGGTGGCCTATTTTAGGCCTAGGTTGGGAGGTGAGCTTCCCATGGGTATGGCTACCTTGTTTGTATATTTTGTAAGTTCAATTGGAGGCTTGGAGGAGTTTGACTTGGGAAGAAGTTTTGGGATAATAGCCTTTTTGTACTTTGTAAATGAGGGCATTGAGATGCCTCATACCTATCTTGGGTTGTATCAAGGTTATTAAAATTTGGAGGGTGAAAGTTATAAGAGTTGTAATATTACCCTATTGTAAACGTTGTATTTTGATTTATTAAATGTGAAATAGTTATCACCTTCCATTGTTGGAAATGAATATAATCTCTCTCTCTCTCTCTCTCTCTCTCTCTCTCTCTCTCTCTCTCTCTCTCTCTCTCTCTCTCTCTCTCTCTCTCTCTCACACACACACACACACACACACACATTGAAGTCTAAATATTTGCAAATGAAAAAAAGACATAAGAGAAGAAATAGGATAATACTTAGCTCCTTGTTAAAAAGAGTAATGTTATTTTTATGGTTGTGAAAATACAAAAAAAAAAGGAAAGAAATATATATATGGTTGCTATAAATTTTTAACTCTTTGTGTTAATATAGTTATACCCATATTTGCATTGGAAAAATATAAATCTATATTTGCTTTTGAGCTATTTATCGAAGTGGTTAAGTTTGTAGAAAATTTATTATATAAATGTGTGTGTGTGTGTGTGGGTGGTGAGGAACTTTTGTTGTTTATATATATATTTTTGGTCCCTGTATTTTTTTGGACCATGTATTTTTTTTTACAGTGGGCAAGTTGGTTGCTAGTGGTATATATATATATATATATATATATATATAATAGTTAACAATAGAAATAAATGTTGAAGTGTTGAAGCAAATCAAAATACATTTTATTTATGCCGAACTCGTAGAGACTAGGGTTTCAGTTTTAAAAAAAAATTAAGCGAGTATGGGGACGCATGGCTGAAAAGCCCTACACCACCCACCGCCCTTGTTTCACTGAGTGTGGGAGGGGGGACCCCGTCCCCTACCCCACAGTGCCTTAAGCACTATGGGGTGGGCGGCGGAGCCCCCTCCACCCACTACACTCCTCAAAAGTGTTTAAACCGCTCGCTGTTAGATCCGGTCGTCAGCCGCTTGGGGCTCGGCCCTTAATGCCTGCAAACTATGACTTTTTTTTTGGCTTTGTATCTATTACACAGTCCGGCCCTAACGCCCCTTAAAATCTAGTTTTGGTTTTTTAAATAACCAGTATATATATATACTGTGTGTTACATAAACCTCTGGATATTATGTATTATTTTATTTTGCATTGCTATTATGTGATATAATATATATTTATATATATATGATATATAAATATAAATACCTATATCATTTTATCTTGAAAATTTAATCTATGTGTAGCTTATATTTCTAGTTTTTGAAACAAAAAAAAAATAGAGAGTAAAAACCAAGGTATAACTTAGAAAAACATATTTGTTAGTTAATAGATAACTTAGAAAGTAAAACTTTAAACTTTTTAGGAAACTTGAATATAGCAAATAGAAGAGTTTACATTTTAACTTGTGGATAGATAAAGTTGAGAAAATGGAAAAATAACCTAGATGTTCAAAAAGCATGTTAGTATTATTTTGAGCAACCTGTAAAAAATGGTTAGAGTAAAATATTAGAAAACATTTCTTTAATGAACTTGTGGAATCTCCATTTGGGAAGATACCTTCCACTTGGGAAGGTACCTTCCCACTAGACCTTCCTTTTGAAACCTGCAACCAAACAAAACAACTCAACTTGTTATTGTGAACAAATGAAACATTTGGGTGTTTTTATAATGCCTTTCTAGGGTTTGGTGCCCTAGTTTAAACATTGTGGTTTTGTCCTAATCTGGATTAGTGTGAAAGCATCTCACTTAGGGAGTGGGTTTTGTTTTGTCTTTTATGTGTGAAGGTTTATTATTTCTATTATTTAGTTATTTGTTTTGTGGGTGTGCACTTTATTTAGCCAATTGTTTAATTTTAATTTCCCTACTTGGTGAGGGCTATAGTTTGAAGTGTTATTCAAATTTTATATTTAGTTTAAAATTTTGGGAATGGAAAGTTGTTGGTATAATGACATTTAAACTAATAATGATGTTATGTTTAATTTTCTTGGCTTAGATTTATTTTGAAAAAAAGAAGAATTAAGTTATACTTTAGTTTTGATTTTTTACTATAGTTATATGAATTTATTTCATTTCAAATGAAAGTATGGGAAGGATATTTAGGTATTTTGTTATGCATTTAATTTATTTTAATTTTGAAAGGGGTTATGTTAGGAATTATATTTTAAATTAATTTTTGCATACTCCTATAGTTGATGAGGTGGCATTATGCTGTCGAAATCACTATAGGAGTTACCCTATTTTGATTCCATAATGCCCTATTATGCTGCCGAAATTATTCTAGGTTTAATTGAGTTAAATACTTTTATTAGATTGATTAACTTATCTCATTTTATTTAAAATGTTAGATTAATGTTTTAGTGAATTCTTGAGTGGACCTATGGTTAGACTTCATTACACTTAGTAACCCTAGGGTTAGGATTTTGAAAACAGAATCTAACCCTTTCAGTGTCGCTTTTGTGACATGCACTCCCTTATTGGCTTACACGACTTAGGGATGGCGAAGTGCATGTCACACCATCCCGTGTGATTGACCTTCCCCACCTTTAGGCGTTGCGAATGATGCAAGTTGTTGAGATGACTTCGTGATGTGTGTGTGTCACCGAACGTACATGTTGCACGTGAGGGGGTTTGTAGAGTTGGGAGGGAAAATTTTTGATAATTCATGTCATGACCACATGGCAAATGTGGACATGACATGTGGTTATTATGTCATAACCACATGGCGAATGTGGGCATGACACTTTAGTGAGTGAAAATTACTTTTGGCCTCAGATTGGTGTAGTCACGATAGGAGGGTTCACAGAGTGAACTGTCCAGACCGCGCAGTAAGAGTAAACACAACGGAAACAACTTAGAGAT
Organism: Cunninghamia lanceolata; assembly: GCA_027924645.1. NCBI lineage: Eukaryota > Viridiplantae > Streptophyta > Pinopsida > Cupressales > Cupressaceae > Cunninghamia > Cunninghamia lanceolata. The sequence continues at coordinate 654,017 of BSBN01000201.1, read as the reverse complement.
ATGGAATAAATGAAGATTCAGTCATTTAGTATATGATAGATTTCAAATACAAATTGGCTGGCAACATGTGGGCTTACAGTTAGGACTCACAGCCTAATTACAGAATATCAGAGTATGCACAAGATATAGCTTTGAAGCTCCTTCGCAGAAATCCAAACTATAAACTTATGAATCAATTTCTAACTATCCAAAATCTACTTTCCTAAGGATCTATTACATCAATATATAGCATCTCTGAATCACAAGATGCCTCCACGTCAGCCAAGGAAGATCACAAACTCCAATGAAGAGTTGCAACGTGTCTACACGGATAGGTTGGACCTAATCATGTAGAACACCGAGCCGTAAATGCATGGAATGATGTGTGGATCTCAGGGAAGGTCAGCCACGAACCAAACAACATTGAATGATGTGTAATTAGGCTCCACATGTTGAGGAATACTCTGCAAGTCTTCTCCTTTAGCTGATTGTCCAAGACTGTCAGGATGCTCAGTTCTGAGAAAATGGTCGATCTTCTAATAGCGATATCTTTACGGTAACTAATCCAAATGCTCTGAGATTCAAATATGTTGTAGATGAATGAATCTAGATTCTAAGTCCAGCTCTGTAAGATGTGAAATGCAACTGCGGTAGAATGTAGACCAAAATACAAAAACTGCTACTGATTGAACTACCTGAACTGAATTGGAAGAATGAAAGAAACAAACTGAACTATAAATAAACTGAAATACAAATGTTTTTGGTTTATTCAAGATTGCTCTTGAACCAGGGATGCTTCTGCATCAGATATCTGGGGTTATTGTAAAAGTGAGTCCCTCACTTTGCTGGGGCTAGAGGAGAACCAAGATGATCCACCTTAGCCTGAGAAATCCATGATGAATCTTCTTCCGGTCTGCCTTTCCACTTCACAAGGTATTCTTTGTATTGTCTTCCTCTGGTGCTATGTCCAACTCTACTGTCTAAAATGTCTTAAATCTGCTCCGGTGCTTGTTGTGGTAACTGTTTCTTCAAGTTTTTTTCCATGTTGTCACTGAACTCTGCTTCATGATACTGGTAAAGGTCTGTAATATTGAAAATAGGTGATATGCCCAATATCTCCAGTAACTCCACTTCATATGCATTGCCTGAATCAAATTTTCTGAGTATCATACAAGGTCCAAACTTCTTCATCTTCAACTTGTTATATGTTCCAACTGGAAATCTTTCTTTTCTCAAGTATACCATCACTTCATCTCCAACTTCAAATTCTTTGTGTCTTCTCTTATCATCTGCTTGCTCCTTCTATTTTCCATTCATGTCTTCCAAATGCTTCTTAACCTGATTATGTGCTGTCTCCATATGTCCTGCAAATTCTTCTGCTTTTGCACTTCTCTTTTCTATCATACCCATATCTCTCAATTCTGTAACTCCTCTAGGGTTTACTCTGGTAACAATCTCAAAAGGTGTTCTTCTGGTACTCCTATTTACTGAATTATTGTATGCAAACTCTGCTTGTGCAAGAATCAAATCCCAATTTCTTATCTTCTATCCAACCAAACATCTCAACAAGTTTCCCAAAATCCTATTCACTACCTCTGCCTGTCCATCGGCCTGTGGATGAAATACTGAACTAAACCTCAAATCTATCCTCATCTTCTTCCAAATTGTCTTCCAAAAATATACAAGATGTTGATAACTGAGAGGGGGGGTGAATCAGTTATCTTAATTACTTCAACTTTCTAATCTTCCTTAACAATTAATGCAACATCAAATCATATAAGCAAACATAACCATGAAATGGAAATAACATCAATACACCTGACACAATGATTTTGACGTGGAAAACCCTGTTAAGGGAAAAAACCACGGGGTGATTAACCCAAGATTGTATTCTCTATTAAAAGAATAAAATAGTACAAAATGGCACTTGCCAATTAGGGCTCACTGCCCGAGCACACTACTCACAAGAGGCTCACTGCCTACAATAGTTTATACAAGGAAACTAGATACTTGAACTGATGAGAAGCATCCACATATGCTGAGGTTCAATTCCGGTTAGGCTCAATACACTGATCTGCTGCACTTCATTCTTCCTCTTCTTTGGTACTGCTGTCCTATCACATACCAGACCTGCCTTACTACTTCCACACTGCTCTTCTACTTTTATTCGCACACTTCAACACACAACACACACCTTCACATCCAAATCCATATGGTATATATATTCGCACCAATGATTTCAACACCTTTCTAGTCGGCATCCAGAATAGTCAATATTTTCCCAAACTCTGATCCGTCGGCTGAATCCTTACTTATCAAGTGATGTGTATCAAGGAGATGCTTATAGAAGTCATCAATCATGTTGGCTAATCATGAATGATACCTTAAGAAACTTGATCACCATCAATAACTCATCCAGATTAAGGTCTGATGCTATGTCAGTCAGTTCTTCCTCTATCAACTCTTTCAAACAGGAACCCAACACTTAGGTGCTCATATCTTTTCACTTTTTCATCACCGGAGGCTCAATCTCTAGAATGTATTAGTCAAGGTGCACCTCTTGACTTCCCCAAGTCCACACTTTACTAAGATACTTCCTCTGAGAGATCCAGACCTGACTGTTGGACCTTGCCACATGCTCTGTTCTTGCTTACCGGACCACAACACTCTTCAATCTGACTTCCGGTATAGGCACACCATGTCTCGCGGATGTGAGGGATGAACTTTGTTGCTATCAATGACAACAATCATGAAGCCACAATGTGTCTCTTGCCAACAATCTCCCCCTTTGGCATTGATGGCAACACTTAGTGAAAAATGACTAAGTGTTATACTACACTCCCCCTTGGTTGATGCTCTGTTCTAATGTACACTTTACCGGAGCTCCCCCTTAGCTGGATTCCACATTTTTCACTGGTCCTCACTCCCCCTTTGACATCAATGGAAAAGGGTAGGGTCCGCACACCAAAATTTCCAAAAATAGTCTATACATATCCGCATAAGTGTGTATACAAGTTGTACTTACATGTACTTAAGTATGTCTGAAAAAGTATTCTTCAACTGTATAACTTTTATAGCCCAACTCTTCGTCATCCTTTCCAAAATTGAGATGTGACCACTCAACAGGAATGCAAACGCTTCTGCCTTCTTAAGATCTATCGGATCATTGGTCCAGGCTATGGTCTGAGCATCAATTAGGGCCTCATGCATGGCCTCTAATTTAGGGATGATGATCCCTCTAAGTTCACTCAACCTATTTATTCTATTTTTCTTCCTTCTCAAGCTTCTTTACTTCATCTATGACTACAATAGTCTTACACTCTTGATTTACTATGGAGGAGGAGAGAGGATCAAAACTTTGAGATAAACTTAACAATTTATCCTCTTGCTCTTTTACTTTCTTCTCAATATCCTTGGTCACTTTAGGCCAGAATAAACAAAATTTATAGATATCTCTGCCATCTTTAAGAGCATTTTCCAAGCTCTTTATTCCAATATCCATAACTCTCCTATCATTTGTTATTAGACCTTGTACTTTGGAGAATCTTTTTCCCAAAAACTCCTTCCAGACCTTTTCTTCTGCTGACTTCTCTAAGGAATCAAAATGTGTATGAACAGAATTTACAAGAGACTTTAGATTACCGGATGTGGAGGCCAAAGGATCCTTTTGGAAGGATGGCATGATCTTCTCCAATACACCGGAGGAAGCTTCTATGAGCTCACAGTCTTCCATGTGAGACTTCAAGAGTTTTTCTTTTGCCTTTGCTTGAGTAAGGATGCTAGCTTCATGGTTTGAATTGGGGAGAGGGAATCAAAATTGAATGGACCTTGAAGAAGTTCTGGTTCATCAAATTCCATCATCTCTTTGGTTAAGAAATCTTTGACTGCTTCTGCTGTGTCTCTCGCCGGTGACAGGGTTTTCTCCCCTTCTGCAGTCTTAGCACTGTCATCTGTGGTCTTTTCTATTTGACCTTCTTCACTTCCCTTTACTTGTTCTTCTTGACTGATGCTCTCTTCTTTTCTTTCTTCTCCTTCAGTTTCAGAGTATGCAGGAGGATCTAGAAGAGAAGTGTCTTTTTCTTCATGAACTTCCTCTTCCGGAGCAGAGGAATCTAAGTCTTTAGTTTTCTCTTCGCTTGTCTCCTTTGCCTCTTCTGCCACTGTCTTAGTAGATTCTTCTTTGTCATCCATGGCTGAAGGATCATCACCTAAGTCCTCTATAATAGGAATATTGAATCTTTTGTATGCATTCCAGAAGATGTCTTCTGTTTCTTTAGCTACCTTGTTAGTTTCTCCAAGCATAAGCTGATTCATCCTAGCTTTGCTCCAGAACTCATCCTTGCAAACTTTGAAGATCATATTCTTTTGCTTAGGAGTGATGGAAGGATAGAGCTGAATGGCTATCTGTTCCCCAATCTCCATATCCTTTGCTTTGGCATTATTCTTTCTGATTTCAAGTTCCTTCTTAAGGATTTTAGGAATTAGAGATATGATTTCGATGAAAGCTTTGTTGTAGATATTCAGATACCTGACTGTGGCATCTTGCAGGATCTTCTGGTCAGCTTCACTACATTCATCATAGAATTTTGTTAATGTTTTCATGTTTCCATCCACAGTAATTTCCTTGATGATATCGTCAAGAGTAGGCTTCTCAACGCTTTTATCTGTCTTTTCTTCTTCCTTCTCTAGACCGGTAGAGGATTCTCTGGATACTTTCTTCTTCATCATCATCTTCTTGATCTCTTCATCAGATTCTGTCTCTTTATCATCTTTGAGGCTTGTATATGATCTTGTAGCCTTTGTCTTTGTTCTCGTTTCTCCTTTACTGGATGATTATGCTTCTAGTTTTGATGCCTTTGAGCTCTTAGCAGTGGTAGGTGCAGAGGTCTTAGAGGATCTGGTCTAGGAGGGGACTTCCACTGGAGCACCTTCTTTCTCTATTTTTTTCTTTTTCTTTCTCTGCCCTTTCTATCTTCTCTCTATTTGCATCAAGTGTCTGCTTTAAAATTCCATGCCTCTTGGCAAAATCTTCTACTTCCCTTCTTACCTTTCTCTTGATCTCAGGCTGTCTCAGTTCAACATGAACTTTTACACTTAGTTCTTGGTAAGTTCCGAACCTTTCTGCCTTAGGATCTTTGGGCTGGCTCAACAGATGTTGGATATGCAATTCTAGGATCTTCTCATCAACCTCATACCCCATTGGCATGAGCCATACTATTCTTGGTTCTACTGCCTCCATCAGACATTGATCAGTGTCTACCATAAAGCACATTGTATCCTTGTATTTTTCAACTAGGGATTGGGGAATTCTTTCTCTAGCCTGCATCATGCTTTGGAAGTTTTTGAAATAACCCCACAGTGTAGTGTTTTGAGCCTTGGCATCACCAAGCCCATGCAAATAATCTCTGATTTGAATTGCAACAGGTTTGTCATTCTGCCATACCCAACCACCGGATCTAGGCAGCTCATTCATAAAGTAGAAGAATAAACACAGTATCATCCCACCATACTTGAAGGAGTTCTTCTTATCCTTCTTGGTCTTTTATAGGTTTTCCATCAGTTCGCTCAGAAGGAGTTCACAAAGATCATAATTTGCATTCTTTCTCAACATTTCATAAGTAGTGTAGATTGATGTTCCAAATATAGAGTTTTCTCTACTGGAGTGATATCTTGTAGCCAATAATCATGGAGGCAGACTTGATGTCCGGATCTGTGATATCCTCAACTGTCATTGCTCTTTTATCAAATTTAGATCCGGTAGCCTCACTCATAGTTTGATTTTTGACTTATTTTAGAGTAGGCAGCCCATCGGATGAGTGCAATCTGATTATTGCCCTAATTGCTTCCTTGGTTATCTTGAATGGCCTCATCAACCACATAAAGTTGTCATGCATTCTGCTCAAAACATACCAGACCCAATCATCTTCAGCAAAACAAGGGAAATGAATGCACTATCCAAAATGTTTATCCTGAATGGCTTTATACTAAGGTTTTAGTTCAAATGATTCATCTATCAGTTCCTTATGGTAGATACCCATCAGCTTGAATTCACCAAATTCTTCAATGTTTGCGTGAATGTAAACCCTAACGTCTTCTACATGCAGAATTCCATGTGGAATGCCATAAAATGCACCTAGGGGATCAACTTCTAGGGATTTATAGGGATGTTTTCTGAATTTAGGGCACAGCCTATCAGTAATCTTCACCACATTCGAAGTAGCCATCTTTCAAAGATTCATAGAGAGATTTTCAAGAGCGAAAAATACCTTTTACGCTTCTAGGGTTCACGATATGAACCGGATCAGATTGTTGGATGAATCGACTTCTACAGTTGATCCTTGATGGGCTTGAGGCAATTTGTTGCAGAGCTCCTTTTCTCTTCTTCTCGAATTTAAAATGAGCAAATGTTCAATAAGAAAACCCTTATATTTCTCTGCAAACCCTAATTTCATTTTTCAATAAATGCGTAACTTAAGTCATTCCGGTTTGCCTTGTTCTCCTTGTTCTGAGAAAAATCTTTTCTGGATTACTGAGAAGTATTTAGAGTTGTTCTTGGTAATGATTGACAATCTATCTTCCTTTCTCCAAACATTTCATCTATCCGCAAATCAAGATTCCTTAGTTTGAATCATATCAAATCTAATTGTGAAAGACCTACTTCTTACCGGATGACTGTTGAACCAGATTAGTCTTGGAAGATTAACCTGTTCAAAACTTCTTGCGGATCTTCCATCTCTTTACCAAAGCTTATTTAGATGTTCCTCTATGAATCCTTTAATCCGCAACTTTCCTTGTGCCAATTTCAGGCACCAATTAACTGGCTGGGGGAAAATGTTTTTCCTTATGTCTCCCCCTGAGCCAGAGCTCACCATTTAATTTCCGGAAGGAATATCAGCACTAGATTCTGGTGTAGATCCATCCCCAACATTTTTTGTACTTCTCTTCATCCAAATCTTGTTCATCTCCCTTTTAACTTCATCCACATTCACTTTTCCTTTTCCTTTGTCTTGATTATGATTATGATGCACCGGTCCCCTTTTATCCTGATTCTTATTTCTGTAGAATTTGGCAATATGACCGGATCTATTGCAATTGTAGCAAACAACATTTCTTTACATATTTGACTGATATCCTCTTGATCTACACTAATTAGCCATATGTCTCATTCGATTACATGCAAAACATCTACCATTGAATGAATTGTTCATTTGCATATTTCTACATTCATGAGTTTTGTGACCATACCTTTTGCAATTAAAGCATTGTCTAGAGAAGGATGAATTAATCTGATTCATTCTTCTTCTGCACTGATTTGCTTTATGACCAAAGTTATTGCAATTGTGGTAGTATTCATTGAAGGAAGGATATCTTTGAGCATTTGGTTGCCTTACCGGAGATCTTCTAGGCCTGTTTCTTAGATTTTTTAATTTAGAGTTCTTCTGACTGGATCCAGAGCTTTCACCTTTTTCATACCCCAAGCCTTGCTTGTCAACTACCCTCTTTTGGCTTTGAAGAAGAACTTCAAGTTGGGCAGAGCTTATCTTGAATTTCTCTTTGTATTCATTTGCTATTTGAAGATCCATTTTAAGAGTGTCAATCTGATTCTCAAGTTGTTCTTCATTATCCCTAGCTTCTTCAAGATCAAATTCAAGATGCCTGATTATTCTATCCATTTTGTGGTGGTCTTCTGATTTCTCTTTGAGAGATTGTCTTAGATCATCTTCAGTTTTTCTTTTCTCTTCAATTTCTTGGGTAAATTTCATAACTCCTGATTCCATTTCATGTCTTACTATAATGACCTCTTTTGATAACTTTTCACATAACTTGGTTTTCTCCTTCAAATCTTCATTTGTATCATTGTCTTCACCTTGACTTGCCAATTGCTGAAGTAGATCCTTTCTCTTTTTCATAGAGATACTCAGTTTCCCTTTTAATTCATTTATGAAATCATCAGCCTGTTTGAGTCTTTCCTTCAATTCATTGACTTCAGAGTTAGATTGCTCAAGATCATCTAGGGCAGACTGAAGTTGTTCCCTCATACCATACACATCCATTTGAATTCCCAAATCTTCCTCAAGTTGTTAGGCTCTGTTTGGAGGAACTTAGCTCTGATACCAATTGTTGATAACTGAGAAGGGGGGGTGAATCAGTTATCTTAATTACTTCAACTTTCTGATCTTCCTTAACAATTAATGCAGCATCAAATCATATAAGCAAACATAACCATGAAATGGAAATAACATCAATACACATGACACAATGATTTTGACGTGGAAAACCCTGTTAAGGGAAAAAAATCATGGGGTTATTAACCCAAGATTATATTCTTTGTTAAAAGAATAAGATAGTACAAAATGACACTTGCCAATTAGGGCTCACTACTCGAGCACACTGCTCACAAGAGGCTCACTGCCTACAATAGTTTATACAAGGAAACTAGATACTTGAACTGATGAGAAGCATCCACATATGCTGAGGTTCAGTTTCGGTTAGGCTTAATACACTAATCTATTGCACTTCATTCTTCCTCTTCTTTGGTGCTACTGTCCTGTCACATACCGGACCTGCCTTACTACTTCCACACTGCTCTTCTGCTTTTATTCACACACTTCAACACACAACACACACCTTCACATCCAAATCCATCTGGTATATATATCCACACCAATGATTTCAACACCTTTCTAGTAAGCATCCAGAATAGTCAATATTTTCCCAAACTCTGATCTACCGGCTGAATCCTTACTTATCAAGTGATGCGTATCAAGGAGATGCTTATAGAAGTCATCAATCATGTCAGTCAATCATGAATGATACCTTAAGAAACTTGATCACCATCAATAACTCATCCAGATTAAGGTCTGATGTTCTGTCAGTCAGTTCTTCCTCTGTCAACTCTGCCAAACAAGAACCCAACACTTAGGTGCTCATATCTTTTCACTCTTTCATCACCGGAGGCTCAATCTCTGGAATGTATTAGTCAAGGTACACCTCTTGACTTCCCCAAGTCCACACTTTACTAAGATACTTCCTCTGAGAGATCTGGACCTGACTGTGGGACCTTGCCACATGCTCTGTTCTTGCTTACCGGACCACAACACTCTTCAATCTGACTTCTGGTATAGGCACACCATGTCCTGCGGATGTGTGGGATGAACTTTATTTCCATCAATGACAACAATCATGAAGCCACAATGTGTCTCTTTCCAACACAAGAAATATGGTGTCTCTGTCTGAAATTATGCTCTTAGGTAATCCGTGCAATCTCACAATCTCTTTGAAAGTAGGTCTGCTACATGCACTAAATTAGTTGTCTTCTTACAAGGTATGAAATGAACCATCTTTGAAAATGTATCTACCACTACAAATATAGAATTATGTCTTCTCTATGTCTTAGGCAATCCCATTACAAAATCCATACTTATGTCTTCCTAAGGTCTCTCCAGTACTGTCAAAGGTTTATAAAATCCAGTATTCTGACTACTCCCTTTTGCAACTTGATAAACTCTACAACTCTACACAAACTTCCTAACATCCTTATGTATCTGAGGCCAATAGTAGTTCTCACTAGCCAAAGCTATTGTTTTATCAATGCCAAAATGTCCTGTCAGTCCCCCACTATGCTTCTCCTCAATCAAATTATCTCTCATTAAACTTCTAGGTATGCGCAATTGATTTCCTCTAAACAACATATCTTCTTAAATGAAATAGTCCAACCACTTACTCCTATCTATCACAACAAGTTCCTTACATGCTTTCCAAGGTTTTGAAAAATTAGTGTCTCCCTCGTACAGGTTCTTCAATTCATCAAAACCTAACACTTCAACTCTCATCTCTGTCAACAAGTTACTTCTCCTACTCAATGCATCAGCCATTTTATTTGATTTACCACTCCTATGTTTCAATACAAATGTATAACTCTGCATGAACTCTACCCATCTTATGTGTCTTTGATTCAACTTACATTGACTGTTCAAATACTGTAAAGCTTGATGATCTGTATACAATACAAACTCATAAGGCAACAAATAATGTTTCCACTTCTTCAAGGCCTGAATTATGGCATAGAACTCTTGATCATAAATTGAATATCTTCTACTTGCATCATTCAACTTCTCACTAAAATATGCTACAAGTCTACCTTCTTGACTCAACACTGCTCCAATTGCATTCCCACTTGCATCAAAATCTACTTGAAATACCTTATTGAAATTTGATAATGCTAAAATAGGTTGCTCTGTCACCTTCTGCTTCAACAGTTCAAAACTTTTATCTTCTCTTGATGTCCACTTGAAATCTTTTATGTCACCTCTCATTGTCTCTATCATAGGGTTACAAACTAAACTGAAATTTATGATGAACTTTCAGTAGAAACTTGCTAATCCATGAAATGATCTAACCTCTCCAATGCTCTCCGGTGTAGGCCATTCAACAATTGCTCTTACTTTCTCAGGGTTCATCTTCAATCCTTCTGTAGAAATCACAAATCCCAAGTATACCAATTCTTCCTTCGTGAAACTACACTTCTTGATGTTGATCAGCAATTTCTCTTCTCTCAGTCTCTGCAAAACTTGTCTAAGGCACTACAAATGCTCCTCCTTTTTCTTATTGAAAATCAGAATGTCATCCAAATACACAATAACAAACTTACCCAAGAATTTATTCGAGACTTCATTCATCAATCTCATGAAAGTACTAGGTGCATTTGTCAATCCAAAAGGCATCACCAACCACTCATACAATCCTTCATTCATCTTAAAAGCAGTCTTTCATTCATCTCCTTTGTTGATTCTGATCTGATGGTATCCACTCTTCAAATCTATCTTTGAGAAATATCTTGCTCCACTCAAACAAACCATGATATCATCCATCCTAGGTAAAGGAAATCTATACTTAACTATGATTTTGTTTATTGCTCTAGAGTCAGTACTCATTCTCCATTCTCCATCCTTCTTAGGTGCTAACACTGCAAGTATTGTACAAGGACTCAAACTTTCTCTTATCAAAACTTTCCTCAACAATTCCTATATATGTCTATTCAATTATTCATTCTCTGTAGAAGTCATTCTATGTGTTGCTTTATTAGGAAAATGAGCTCCCGGTATAAGATCCATGTGATGACTAATACTCTTGATTGGTGGCAATCCTTCAGGTACATCGTCTGATATGATGTCTTCATACTTTGTCAGCAACTCTCTTATCTCCTCCAGTTGTGATTCTTCAGTCTCCTTTAATGATTCAGGTTTCTTAGGAATCAAATCATAACACATTTTCTCATGTCTAAAACCATCTAGAAATTTTCTTCCATCTACCAAACAAATTCTAGCATTCCCACATGCTTCACTCTTAGGATCGTCTTCCAAAGGAATCAAGGTAATTCTCTTCCCATTTGATGTTATAGTATATATATTCTTTCTCCCATCATATATATCTTTTCTATCATACTATCAAAGTCTACCCAACAAAATATGACAAACATCCAGAGGCATAATATCACACAAGACTTCATCATGATAAGATCTGATATGAAATTTTACCAAACATTGCTCACTCACCAGCACCTTATGATCATCTTGAATCCATGCTATCTGATAGGTCTTAGGGTGTTTCAATCTTTCCAACTTCAGCTTAGTCACCATCTCCTTTGAAACTAGGTTATCAGAACTACCACTATCAATAACAACTTTACAACATTTACCTCTTGATTTGCATCTGGTTCTGAACAAACTTTTCCTCTAGGGTTCCTCATTTGTCTCAACTTGAAATAGTTCTCTCCTCATCACGAGTGATTCTCCTTTCTCAGGTTTACCAACTGAACTGGAGTCACCTAGTTCAATAGGATCTTCTTCCACATAGGCTTCTCTTCCACTGTTCTATGTTCTCTTGCTTATACTCCCTTGATTACATTCAAATGCTCTATGTCCTTCACTTCCACACTTAAAACAGGTGCCTCTGAATTTTCTCTTATCAAATCCTCTTCCTTCTCTTCTGTATCCTTCATTCTAGTATGCATTAGGGTTTCCTCTCCTGTAAGCATTATTATCTATGTCCTCCTTCTTGAATGTGTTGTCAAACTTGTTATGCTCTGGATGTGATGTCTCCTCCAGAAATTGTTTTAGCTCTCTAAAATTTACCTCCTCTACCTCTCTGTCTCTGATCATGCCTCTTGTTTAACTTCTCTTCAACTTTCAGGGAAAAATGATATGCTTCCTCCAAAGATGTCATCCTCACCAAACTTAGTTCTTCTTGAATGTTCAATCTCAGTCCATTGATGTACCTAGCCACTTTCTCCTTGCTTTATTCACTATGTCCTGTCCTTATGATCATCTTATGAAATTCTTTAGTATACTCCACAGATTTCTCCTTTTGTCTCAAGTTCTGTAATCTTTTCAACAGCTCCAACTCATAGTCAGCAGGTATGAATTGATTCTTTAGTTTGGTCACCATTCTATCCCACTTTGTAATCTTTTATTTTCCTCTTCTATTTCTATCCAATTGAACTTCTTTCTACCATATAGTAGCATGACCTTTCAACTTTGTCTTTGCAAATTTCACCTTCTCCAGATCTTCAACTTCTTCATATTCAAAGTATTCTTCCATGTCATTTATCCAGTCAATCAATTCTTCGGGGTTCAAATTACTAGTATAGTTTGGCACACCAACTATAGGTCTCTTTCAAATCTTTGAAATAGCTTGCAACATCTGTACTTGATCTAATTCTTCTTCTTCATCGCCTCCTAGGGTTTCGCCAATTTGTTCAACAGATTAAAATTCTTCTTCATCATCACTTTCAACATTAGGTCTAGGTGTAAATCCTCTTCACCTATCTTCTTCAACAACATCCAATCAGATTCTCATTGTTTTCATCATTTCCATCATCTCATCCATTCTACCAGCCATTGTTCCAACAACTCTTCTCAGAGGCATTCTTCCTAGGATCAAGTGCAAACTGCCTCAAGTTTGGAGATCGAGCTACAAAGTGACAACTACCTCACAATCGGTGATTGGTTGCTACACAAGTAATCTGCCTCAATTCAACAATCTGTCCACAGCAAGATATTACAGAATTCCCTCACCAACTTTGCCCAATTCGCTCCCAAAGTTTCAAACTTTCACTCTGATACCACTTGGTGGAGTCACGATAGGAGGGTTCACAGAGTGAACTATCCAAACTGTGCAGCAAGAGTAAACACAATAGAAACAACTTAGAGATATGGATTAAATGAAGATTTAGTCATTCAGTATATGATAGATTTCAAATACAAATTGGCTGGCAACATGTGGGCTTACAGTTAGGGCTCACAGGCCTGATTACAGAATATCAGAGTATGCACAAGATATAGCTTTGAAGCTCCTTTGCAAAAATCCAAACTATGAACTTATGAATCAATTTCTAACTATCCAAAAATTGCTTATCTAAGGATCTATTACACCAATATATATCATCTCCAGATCACAAGATGCCTCTGTGTCGGCCAAGGAAGATCACAAACTCTAATGAAGAGTTTTAATGTGTGTACACAAATAGGTTGGATCTAATCATGTAGAACACTTCTGCAAATACATGGAATGATGTGTAGATCTCAGGGAAGGTTGGCCATGAACCAAACAACATTGAACGATGTGCAATTAGGCTCCACAAGTCGAGGAATACTCCGCAAGTCTTCTCCTTTAGCTGATTGTCCATGACTGTCAGGATGCTCTGTTCTAAGATAACAGTTGATCTTCTGATAGAAATATCTTTCCGATAACTAATCCAAATGCTCTGAGATTCGGATATATTGTAGATGAATGAATCTAAATGCTAAGTCTAGCTTCGTAAGATGTGAAATGCAAGTGCGGTAGAATGCGGACCAAAATACACAAATTGCTACTGACTGAACTACCTGAACTGAACTAGAAGAATAAAAGAAATAAACTGAACTATAAACAAACTAAAATGCAAATGTTTTTGGTTGATGCAAGATTGCTCTTGAACTAGGGATGCTCTTGCATCATAGATACATAAGGATGTTAGGAAATTTGTGCAGAGTTGTCGAGTTTGTCAAGTTGCAAAAGGGAGTAGTTAGAACACTGGATTGTATAAACCTTTGACAATACCAGAGAGACCTTGGGAAGACATCAGTATGGATTTTGTAATAGAATTGTTGAAGACACGGAGAGGACATGATTCAATATTTGTAGTGGTGGACAAATTTTCAAGGATGGCACATTTCATGCCTTGTAAGAAGACAACTGATGTAGTACATGTAGCTGACCTATTTTTTAAGGAGATTGTGAGATTGCATGGATTACCCAAGAGCATAATTTCAAATAGAGACACCAAATTTCTTGGATACTTTTGGAAGAAACTTTGGAAGAAGATGAAGACAGATTTGAAGTTTAGTTTAGCATTTCATCCACAGACTGATGGACATACAGAGGTAGTGAATAGGAGTTTGGGAAACTTGTTGAGATGTTTGGTTGGAGAGAAGACAGGAAGTTGGGATTTGATTCTTTCACAAGTAGAGTTTGCATACAATAATTCAGTAAATAGGAGTACTAGAAGAACACCTTTTGAGATTGTTAGTGGAGTAAACCCTAGAGGAGTTGCAGAGTTGAGAGATATCAGTATGGCAGAAAAGAGAAGTACAAAAGTAGGAGAATTTACAGAACATATGGAGAGAGTGCATAATCAGGTAAAGAAGCATTTAGAGGATATGAACAACAAATATAAAGAACAAGCAGATGAGAAGAGAAGACAAGGAATTTGCAGTTGGAGAAGTGATGGTATACTTGAGAAAAGAAAGATTTCCAGTTGGAACATATAACAAGTTGAAGATGAAGAGGTTTGGACCTTATAGGATACCCAAAAAGTTTGATTCAGGAAATGCATATGAAGTAGAGCTACCGAAGACATTGGGTATATCACCTATTTTCAACATTGCAGACCTATATCAGTGTCATGAAACAGAGTTCTGTAACAGCATGGAAGAAGACTTGAAGAAGTAGTTACCACAACAAGCACCGGAGCAAATTGAAAATATTTTGGACATCAGAGTTGGATGCAACACTAGAGGAAGCCAGTACAAAGAATATTTTGTGAAGTGGAAAGGCAGACCGGAAGAAGATTCATCTTGGATTTCTCAAGCTAAGGTAGACCGTCTTGGTTTTCCTCTAGCCCCAGCAAAGCGAGGGACTCACTTTTTCAATAACCCTAGATGTCTGATGTAGGAGCATCCCTAGTTCAAGAGCAATCTTGCATCAACCAAAAACATTTGCATTTCAGTTTGTTTGTAGTTCAGTTTGTTCCTTTCATTTTTTTAGTTCAGTTCAGGCAGTTCAATCAGTAGCAGTTTTTGTATTTTGGTTTGCATTCTACTGTAGTGGCATCTTAGACCTTGCAAAGCCAGACTTAGCATCTAGACATGTTCAACTACATCATATCTAGAATTCAGAGCATTTGGTCAAGGTACCGGAAAGATATCGCTATCAAAAGATCGACTGTTTTTTAAGAACAGAGCATCCTGACAAACTCTGATAATCAGCTAAAGGAGAAGACTTGCGGAGCATTCCTTGACTTGTGGAGCCTAATGACACATCATTCATTGAGCTTTGGTTCATGGCGGACCTTCCCTAAGATCTGTACATCATTCCATTAATTTGCAGAGTTCTACTCATTTAGGGCCGACCTATGTGTACACATGTTACAGCGCTTCATTGGAGTTTGTGATTTTCCTTGGCCGACACGGAGGAATATTTTGTACCGGATATGATATATAATGATGTAATAGATGCCTAGGAAAGCAATGATTCACATAGTGATAGTTTGATAGTTTGGATTCTTTGTGAAGGAGCCTCAAAGCTATATCTTGTGCATATTTTGATATTATGTAGTCAAGCCTTTGAGCCCTAAATGTAAGCCCACATACTTCCGGCCAATTTGTATTTAAATTCTATGATATACTGAATGACTGAATCTGCATTTGTTTCATATCTTTGAGTTGCTTCCGTTGTGTTTACTCTTGTTGCATGGTCTGGATAGTTCATTCTATGAACCCTCCGACCGTGACTGCACCAAAAATTTAAAGAGTTAACTACATAATTAAAATGCTTAAACTAGAATAAAGATTATAACTACAAAATGAAAAAATGCTTATATTTTTTAAAGTAAAGAATACTAAAAAGTGAATCCTCTGATATTTTGAATAACAATAAAATAACAACCAACAATGAATCTATTTTTGGTATTTTCCTACAATACAGATAATACATGAAAATAAAGAAATTTTTAACACTCTTTCCTAGTTTTTAGAAGTTTCCTTTTAATAAATGAACATGCAAGAATTTCACACATAAACACAACATAAAGATAATTGTCACAAGGTTAACACAATATAATGACAACAATATTCACTTCACATATTTATGCAAATAGACATCAAATACTTATCTACATAACACAAGTCTATATTCTGCAATAAGTGGCTAGTTCTCTAGAGATTAGACCATTCCCAAACCACCATGCTTAACTAGTCAAAGCTTATATAAATAAAACATAGCACTATATTTACGAGTAATCATAATACTTTTAAGTTTGATTATATCTTTTGCTTACAAAGATAAAAGATAATAACAACTAACTCTAATGACTTCTTTACTATCACTACTTAACTACAAATTTATGAAAGATTCCTAAGGTATAGATACATGCTACACATGCTCACACTATTCAAGTTTCATAAGGAATCTCAATGGAAAAGAAATAAACAAGTCTGTTAACAAAGTAATACAGAGTTTATTTTTTAGAATAAATTGATAAAATATCTTCAACAATGACTCCTAACATGAGTCTGCTATCTATAAAGGTTTCATCCACACTTAATGAACTAAAGTTGTTGGTTTCACTACTACATGTGAGGAGTTTTTGGCATGAATAAAATAAAGCCTTATGGTTGAGTATGTATCATTCTAGGTCCATGGGTTTGTGCTAGTGCTACCTTCATAGTCTTCTATAAAGTCCTCTACAATGTGTGAGACTGCCTCCATGTAATGCCTCAAGCACTCACTCAATATATTAATAGACAAAAGATGACTCAATAATTTTTTGCATAATAAGTCATAATAAGCAACCACATAACACACTAACATGCCCAAGGTGTCATATGCAACCATGATGACACACTTGGCACACACACCAATGCATAAGCAAGGTTACACAAGTGAAAGACTTAACTCTACCATGGGACAAGACACCATGGTTGGCATAAAAAATGAGGCATGGAGGAGAGATAGGATTCCTAAAACCACTAGATTACCTTCATAACACCTCTACTAAACCACCCTCCAAATTTCACTGAGTTACAACAAGCAGAAAGGCAAAAACTGTCAGGGTTTGGGTTTCTCAAGAGACCTACAAGCAGGTCAGAATTCCTACCTAAGTTGCAACTTGCAACTTTGTATTCAAGGTCAAGCTCATTTTTCACAAGGGAATTACAAGAAGGCCAAACTTTAGACCTAGATTGCAACTTTTAAGTCTACACATGGTTCGGGTTTGGACTTTGGGCTATAATCGCAATATGCATCCTCATTAGTAACATGCAATATGCAGACAAACCCCAAAACTTGGACTAGAAGGTTGTTTAGACATTGGAAACTTCTTGAAATCTACATGTCTGCAAAAGTGCAATTGGGTTCTAAACTCCAAACCAACATTACAATGAACTTCAAAATCTTCTTGCATTTTGCATGTCTACAAAAGAGCAAGTGGACACCAAAATTCTAGACTCCACAGCACTTTAGACTTTGGGAGACATTTGATAAGTTAGAATTATGTAAGCGTAGTCAATTCCCAAACTCCCCAACACCCAAAAACCCCAACTTTGGAACCCCAGTATAGTTCACACTACACTATGTGTCGGGTTTCCAAACTCTGGCCCTACTATACTTTGGGGTTCAGACTCTGACTACAAGATGCAATTCAAAATGGAAATCTTGTTTCATAGTGTAGTTTGGACTATGTTTCCAAAATGCAAAATAGAACATATGAAAAGGACTAAGGAAAGAAGACAGTAGCATGGTTTTCCTTCACTCTACGAGGTATAATTTCCTCAATTTTTGATCTATTTACAAATGTCCTTAGGAGTACGTTCGTGGGGTTGTGGGATTCAACTTAGCCACATGAAATCCTCCAAAAGTACATGAATCCCAATATAATGGAAGTTAACTGAATCTCGCTTTAAAAACCAAGAAAATGTAAATTAAATAAATTACAACTAAATTAATTACAACAATACTACATACTCACCATACCATTGAGATGGAAAAGATCTTGGCATGCAATCTAAGTATCTCAGAGATGTTCGAATACCCAACTGTGGTACAATGCGACCCAACCATGTGCTACCCTCAAGCCCACCCCATTATACTGAAAGATGAACATAAGGATACAAGCACACTCACACAACACAAGATGGATATACTCACACCGAGAAACATGCATATCATAGTGCTACAACATTTGAATACACCAAATGCAGTAATCACAAGGCAATATTACAGCACTCAAAATCATATCGAATACAAAATCTAACTACATGGAAGAATGATAATCCTATAACTCAGACAAGGAGTGTCATCATAGTGGCTTGACGAGGTTTAATAGTTGACTTCCTCCATGATATCTCTCAATGACAATCACTAATTATCATGAGTTGTGACATGTCCTTCATGACCAAACTGAATCCATCTTGAGATATTCAATATGGCACAAGTATTTTATTTAGCGTGTTTTGAATTATCCAATGAAATTAAATTATAACTTGATTAAAACTCTCCCTCGCTCTATCATCATGTATCTCTTTGGATCACAGTGAGTGATGAGAGCCACTCCTCTCCTATTTTAGACCTTAGTCCTAAAGGCCCATCACTCCACTTCTACCAATTGAGTGTGGCATAGAAAACAAGACAACAACTACAAAATAATGCTAAAAGGTGCATATTTCCAAATCATAATGAAGGCTATTTTTTCCACAAATTAATTCAATCATATAAGCCCTAAAATGCAATTTTATCATTTTCACATAAACTTGCAAAACCATAAATTTTTCCATGACTCCATTAATGGAGTTACATGCTACCTTCAATTTTGCCCTATTTTGATTTTGAAGGAGAAAAAATAACTAAGATTACCCTTTGATGCACAATACACCCAACACCAATAATCTCACTCCAAATTGGGAAAAAGGGAATTCTAGGGAAATTTTGCCATTATAATGGCTTTAATTTCTACATTTTCAAATTTGCAAACATACAAATAAAACATGGAATTATAAATCAAACTTACAATACAATGGAACTCCTACCATGAGGAAATCAAGTGCAACCATCCATTATGCCCTAGCTATGTTGAAAGTTCTATTTCAAAGAAAAATTAATAAAAGAATGCAAAGGGGAAAATACCTTCAGCAAGCACTCAAGCAATGGAAGAATTCATCCTCCTACTACAATCACACTCCAATAAATCTTTCCTCTAAGCAGACAAAAATCGAATCCAAGCAACTCTACTTCACCAAGCAATTCTAATTTTTTTCCAAATTTTCTTTTTCAAAAAATGGCAAGAGGAGGGTTTGAGACAGAGAGAGAGTTTTGGAAGAAGAAATGAATCATGAAGTTTCAAGTCTAACTTTTCCCTTTATACTTTTATTTTCTTTCTCTCATTTTCTAATCAAGCTTAGAATTAAATATTTTCAAACATGACCTTTGAAAATAAACTAAGTCCTCAATGATAATTTCCCAACCTCATTTAAAATTAAGGCTAATATAATAAAATTACCACATTCATAATACTTCCAAAAAACAATATAATTAGTATCCTTCACATAAATAATTGAATCCATTTTCTTCATACAATATACTTGAATTCCCTAAAACAATTTAATTCAATATATTTTCTTTCTTTTCAAGGGATAATAAAATGATAGAATTTTTTTATAGCGAGTGCATTTAAATATCTTTTTCACAAACACATCACACACTTTGAGATAATTTTAAATACAAAGTGACAATAGAAATAAACACACGTAAATGACTTCCACACACTTTACAAGTTTTCACATCATACGAATTCCAGAATGACGTCCGATTCAAATCTAGGTTAACATAGGGATACATGGGATCCATATCATACTCAAATCAAGTGAGATAAAGGTTAACGCATTTAATCCAATACGAATGTCTCATTTATAACCACCATTGGGGAATAACCTTGTACCTACACACTCAGGTCAAACATTAGGTGTACCTACTCATATACATATAGTTGAAATAAACCATAAACACCCAACATGGCATCATATCATAAACTAAATAAGAATGACATCTAACATGAATCATCAACTATAATCATAAAGATACAATGACTAATAGTAATCGACATACTAACCCATGTACGATAAACACACCTACATACAATATATATATATATATACATTTATCAAAGCAATGGAATGGTAACACTGGAAGATCCAACATACAACATCACAAATATACATCCCTACACAAACTCCTAAATGACAATACAAAACCCAATTGGAAAACACCTTGATGGCATAATTAAACATCATCGATAATAAAAGCATCAGATTCAAACAAAAGTAAACAAATAATAAGGCACAAGAACCATAGGCATTACATTCCACCTTCTCTAGACCCTGATGTCTTGAGAGTTGGTGAAAATATCTTTGAAGTCTATATTGTTGCCTAACGAGAATTTCTAGAGTTTGAGTACGCTCCTCCCAAAAGTGGCCAAGGTACCATGCTTGAACAAAAATACATCTTTTACATAGGATTTTGTCAACATTTTACCTTGATTAATAAGCAATAAATAAACCACAAATATGCAATCTATTCCACCCCTACTAAATAATAATTTCTCAGAAAAACATTAATTAGCATGAATAAATAGGTGGAGAAACGAGATAGGAGAAAAATGTTACTTTGTCTATGAATATGATTAGACCAGATTTAGCCTCATCATCCTCCCCTAGACCTACTATCTTGTAGGTCCTCATGTAGGTTTGGATGAAGGGGGGACCTATCTTATAACCTCATCTTTCCTTTTGTTATGATCTTTCCACTTCAAGCTACAGTCACACTCTTTAAACCAAGTAGACCCATCTTGTCATCGTCCATAAATCCCCAATTTCGTTTTACTTCATTTTCCCATTTCTTAAATTCCCAATCAAATTATGGGAAACCACATTTACAAGTGTTGCTAGAGAAAGAAGAAGTGAGAATTGGAAGCTCATGCCAATCCAAAATTCTTTGTACATTTATATCATTTCAACAACTGACTTAGCTCTTCAACTATATGAGATTGTGTGGGGAAATTATTTCTCTCTTCTTCAAGAACTAGGAAAGGGGATTATATTTCTCTGCACATGCATCAAAGGCTTGTGAGGCCTCATATGAAAGTTTCAAACTTTAACATACTTTTCTTTCATTCTTTCAAACTATTCTTTAATTGTTACAATTTTGGAGTTTTGGTGTCGCATGTGTAACCCTACAATCTTTTCTACCTAAATATACTCATTTGTCCTTGCTTGCTAGACCAATTGATTCTATAGTGTAGCGATGAAATACCTTATTCGCATCCCCTCAACAAAGATATTAACAAAAAATTTAGTACAATCCCAACAATTAGTTATGTATAGAATTCACATAACAACTTTTTCTAGTCCAGATGACTACTCTTGAAAGCTACCCAAAACTATTCATCATCAAGTTCATACAAAAGATCATAGGAAATCCTTAATAATTTTCATCTTAAATATTGCTCATTCAAGAACATATTGTACATCTGAGTAGGTTTCCTACAGGTAAGGAGCAACTTGCCAATTCTACATTCTTTCATTTTAACTCTTTCCAAATAATCATTTTTCCTTGATAGGATGGCTAGTTGAGCTTTCAATTAAGATATTTCAAAATCTGCATGCTAGAAGTAGCAATGAGCTATCCATTTCTTGAGAATCTCTAGTATCTGCATAGTGAACCACCTTTAGAAAATGGGTTTAGTCTTAATCTATTTGTCCTTGTTTGGAGATCTATTCTGTAGCTCTTGCAAATTTTGTTCCAACTCTACAATTTTGTTTTTGGATGCAGTTAACTTAGCCTATGTCTCTTGGTTCTTTTCAATAAATATTACTATGGCTCTGATCAAAGTTTTGGTGAGAGCCTCAATTTTCTCATCCCTTATGGAGATAGCTTCCTAGAGCCTATGTTTCTATCTGAGTTGAAGCCTTTACATGCTTATTCAATTGCTCTTTTAGTGACAAGATTGTAGCCTCCTTATCTCCCAAATTATCAATTTGTTGTTGTTGCATAATCAAAAGTTCCACCCTTGAGAGCTCTATGGCCTAGCATACTTGTTCCTTTATCATATCTTGTTCTTCTTACTCAACCTCTATAGTTTCCATGGAGACTTCCCCTTTGATGGGCTTCTACATAGGGTGAGCCAAATGATGTTGTGTCATTTCTTTATTCAAACTCCATCTTCTAAGGAGGAATAGGCTATCTTGGAGGAGACCCCTTTGGAAGAGGAGGTATTTCTACCTCCAACTCTGGAGTTGATGTTTTTTCTTTTGTAAGGCTCTGTAAAGTTAGAGTATTCTCTTCTTGCATATATTTTCTTGCATCATTTCTGGAATTTCAAATGCAAGTGCAATTTGTTCACTTTTGGGAGTTGGTGTTGTATCCCTAGTTTGCAATGCAATTTCAATCTATTCAACCTCCAAAGGTGGCATTGTGTCCTCATATTGGAATGTAACTTCAAATATTCAATCTTTGGAGGTGACATTATGTCCTCAATATACAAAGTCTCCAAAGAAGCCAATATATTTTCAATTTATCCTCTATTTGGAGTAGCATCAACCTATGTACTCCCTGAGGTGGCTTCAAGCTACAAGATCTATGGAAACATAGAAATATCTTCCAATGGTGCTCCCTCCTATAGTGTTAGAATCTTTGAAAATGGTTTCTCCAGAGGCAAACTAGTCTCAACTTGAGGGCTCTCTTGAGTGGGAACTACCGTGGAGTGGAGTTCCTCTAATGATGGACCAATGGTACCCTAAGGGCTTGTAGATGACATAATTTTGGTTGCTGGGTTTTCTTCTAAAGGCAAAAGAATTAACATTTGAAGGTTTTCCATTTGATTGCTAGAATCTTTAGATGAAAGTGGAGCCTAAAAATTGGGGCTCCCTAAAGGACTGGCCACCGAATGGAATTCCTTTGGAGGTAGCAAGGGTTCTTCCTATGCTTCTTGATCTACTTCCATTTGTGTGGATTCTTCAACAACAATTTTAGACTGGGTTATTTTCTGAATGGCCTCAACTACATCACTTTCTTCAACAAAAATGACTAGAGCATAAATGGCAACAGGAATTTGGGACAATTGATCATGCAATGTTTGCTCCTCTAGAGTGGGGGAGGCCTCTTAAGTGTTCTTTTCATTCATTTATTTTTAGTTTGCTATTGTGTTTCATTCTCATAATATGATAAGATAACCTTGACATTTTTGATAGGTAGACTTTGAGATGCAACAATTGGCTCAAGTAATTGAATTGGAAGGTTTTTGAATGGTTGGTTAGTTTGTAAGTTTGCAACATCTATTTGAGCAATTTCCTCAGGATCTTTCCTTATAGAGGTAGTATTTTGCATCTCTAGAGCTAGTTGCTCTACAGAGGGAGTCAACATTGCTTGCTGAGTAGCACTAGAACTTGCTTACTCAATAGCAAAAGAGGTGGTCTTTTTAGCAAAATAAGGGATTTTCTATTGGTCAATATCAATAGGGCTTTCTGAAGATTCTTCTCTATGTTTCTACTTCTTACCAGCCTTAGCCAAGAATTTAACCCATTTGTAATTTGTTAAATGATGTCTGAGGATATGATGTCTACAAATCAACATTACCAACCCATAGTATTTTAATGGCCTAATACCCTACTTATATTGTCTATCATTGTCTTCAAGGAGGCAAACAAGTATGTAGGGAGATTAATTTAGAGTTCTATCTTTTTAGTGCCATGGCACAAATGGGTCATCATGAGGAAGGTCAAGCCCACAATTGTGTCATATTGGCCTTCACATGTGAAGAACTTCATGACCCAGAGCACTAGTAACTTATAGGGTTTAGGAATAGTATCCTTTTTTATTCCCTTATTACCACCCTTTCTACCTATTATCATCTAGGGATGTGGTTCATCTTTGTATAGAAATTCTCAAATAATTCATGATAAGAACCAGTTTTTGTTTGAAAAATACCTTCACCTTAATCAAGAAGTTCAATAATTGCAGAGAGGATTTTTAGACTTATATTTATCTTTTTTGTTGAAAACCCTAGAGTGGTAACTTTTGAAGTTTTTCACAAGTTTTTCTATGATTTATATATTACACCCTTCAAAACTTCCACAAAAAATTGAGCCATTCAACTACCTAGAAAATCTCTTCCACTTCTTTTTTTCCTAGTAATTTATATGAGTCTAGTTTAGGTTTTATTTTAACTCCCATTGTTGCTTTCCTAACCAATATCCTTTTGTAAACCTTGGGTTTAGAGTTTAGACACAATTTCTACAATGAAATTTAGACTTGGTTCGCTAGACTTTAAGCAACATATATTGAGTTTATAGATAGATTTTCATGTTCTAACAAAAAAAAATTGTTCTGTAAGTGTTGGAGGTCACAAGGGGGACCTCCTCCCCATCAACATATCCACTTAACCAGCTTAATCAACTTAGAAGTCACATAGAAACCACATGTTACTTGGGATTTGAACTTGGATCTCCATCGTGAGAACCATATGGCCTTTGCCATTCAAGAACAACCCCATTCACTGCTCTAACAAAATTTTTACATGTAGGACAGTATAACAATTTCTATAGAGAGGAAAGGTAGAAGATGACAAAAGGTCATGTGGTGGATGGAGGTTTAAATTTTAATCAATTATTAACATTTTGCCTTTTTTTTAATCTTATGTATTTTTAATATGATTACAAGGTATGAGGATATGGCGATATGGCATTTGGTGGATGCAAGTAGTTAAGATTCATGCTAATTAAATGCTTTTGCAAAAGAAATCATTATTACATGAGATAAAATAAGACGTGTACCTAGCCATTCATTGCTAATGTCACCAAGAAATTATGTCACTAACATGTGCTAGTACTTGACATGGTCAGAGTGTGAAATAATCCATATTGTGAGATGTGACACAACCATTATTTATTATGATTTGATGTGATGATACTTTCATTTATTATGGGCAGTGAAAGTTTGATGCTTGTGATATGAATTCTAGAGATGCTACCAAAATTATTATATGTTGTGATGAATTTCAGTAGTGAAGTTCCTATCAGATCAATATCATAGGTTTCAAAGTCATCTCATAGCTAGTGGTGATATGTGTGTCTTAGGAGTTATTATTGTCTGAGCTCTAGGGTGCAACAAATAAATCCTAAAGCATCACTGATGAGATGCTCTAGAGGAAAGATATGGATGACTTTGGAAACATCACTGAGGAGATGTTCCAAAGAATGGGATGAATGACTCCAAAAATATTGTTGAGGAGATGTTTTGAAGGATGAATCGAATGGATCTGCAAACATCATTGAGAAAATGTTCTAGAGGATGAACTAAATGACTTCAAAAATATTAATGAGGAGATGTTCCAAAGGGTGAACTAAAGCAATCCAAAAATATTATTAAGGAGATGTTCCTAAGGGTGAACTAAATGGTTGCTAAATTGTACAGTAGAGAACTAGAATGACTAGCACCAGAGGCATCATTGAAAGGATTCTTCAAAGGGGACAAATACATGAATGACTCCAGAGACAATAATTGAAATGATGCTCTGGATAAGATTGAAGACATGAATAATTCTAGAACCATCATTGAAAGGATTCTCTAGAGGAAATAACGAATGTCAATGACTCCAAAGACATTGTTGAAAGGATGCTCCAAGGGAAATGGAAAACATAAATGATTCTGGGGACACCGTTGAAAGGATGCTCTCAAGAAAATGGAGACACAAATGACTCTGGAGACATCATTAGGAGAATTATCTAGAGGAAATAGAAATGCAAACAACTCTAAAGACATTGTTGAAAGGATGCTCTGGAGGGAATTTGAAGTGATTTATCCGAAGACCATTTCTATGTTTTTGGAGTACATAGTTCTAGAGATATCTTCCAGAGTTTTTTAATCACACTTCCTAAAATACTTCCTAAAAAATCTATTGTGAAAGAAGAGGGCCCCTTCACACAACAAAGATCTAGTTGAGACTTTATTATTTTAAAAAACTCCTCCTTGTTGACTAGTTTTTGGTATAAACATAGTCTATGGCCATTTATTAGTAGAGTCCTAGTATCTCCATCGATGGGAATCATTATTACAACTCCATTATCAAAAATTTCATGTATCTCATAAGGGCCTAACCATTAGGTGTGAAGTTTTCCCTTAAGATCCTTGTATTTGGAGTCAAACAATAATGATTACTCTCCACTTTGGAATTCTTTCTTCTTGATGTATTGTTAATGCCAATACTTCCTCTACTATGAAATCAACTTAGTCTACTAAATGAATTCCAACCTTAGAGCTCATCCAATTCATTGAGTTACAAAATCCTTTCTTGTTGAGCTTGATTGAGATCAAGGCCTACCTCCATGGTTGTCCAGAGTGTTTGTAATTCAAACTCAATAGGAAAGACTATCTTTTTACCAAAAAACCAACTCATAAGGTGTGAACACCATAGTTGATTTCCATGTACTATTATAGGTCAAGACTGCCTCATGTAATTTTATTTCCCAATACTTTTTATTAGATGAAACTATTTTTGTCAAGATGTCCTCTAACTCCCTATTGGTGACTTCCACTTATACGTTCACCTATAGGTCATATGGAAAGGATTTATTATGACTCACTTGATAATGATTTATGAAATTCAACAACACTTTGGACATGAATTGGGGTCCTTGATCTATAACAATAGATCTTGGAGCTCTAAACCATAAAAGGATTCTATTATATAGGAAATCAACAACTTGTTCCTCCCTTGCAACTTTTAATTCTTGCACTTCTTCCCACTTTGTGACGTAATTTGTACATACCAAGATATATTCTTTCCCTTGGGATGGTGGGTCAATAGGTTCAATGAAATCTAGTCCCC
This sequence comes from Cunninghamia lanceolata, assembly GCA_027924645.1. NCBI lineage: Eukaryota > Viridiplantae > Streptophyta > Pinopsida > Cupressales > Cupressaceae > Cunninghamia > Cunninghamia lanceolata. The sequence continues at coordinate 626,845 of BSBN01000201.1, read as the reverse complement.
ATTTCTCAAATGGTTCCAAAATCACTTGAGGATGGAGGGGTATTTCACTGGATGCTATTAATTGTCCCATCCTTTGGTATTCATCACATTATCTGACATATCTTTTTATATCTTTATGCATAGAAGGCTAGTAATACCCAACCTTGAGGATTTTGTGTGTTGTCCTCTTGGTTGAATAATGTCCTCTAATGGGTTCGTCACAATAGAATTTCAAAATGTTATAAGCCTCATCTTCCCATACACATCTACACAATAGATAAGCAGGTCCACATTTAAATAAAATACCAATAAGCCTTTTTAAAGTTGCACTACTTTTGGTGGGTTTATTTCTTTTTTTAACAAAAAATTGGGATGGAAACTCCCCTCTAGCCAAATAATTGGCTATATCAGTAAACCAAGGTGTGTGATTAGAAACAACAAAAAAATGTTCATATGGGAAATCGTCTTTAATAAGTTTTTGTTCATAACCTATGTAATGAATTCTTGATAAGAAATCAACAACTACATTAAATTTCTTAGGCTTATCTATTATAGCCACATTAGAGTCTTGCAATAATAACCATCTAATTATTCTACCATTGACCACTAGTTTATTCATTAAATATTTAATGGCAAAATGATCAGTATAAATTATTACCTTATAGTTAGTAATATAGTGACAAAAGTGTCAATGACATGAACTACTACAAGGAACTCATGTTCTATAGTGGTATAATTTCACACTACAAGGGTTATATTTTTGCTAATGAAATATATCGCATATTTCCCCCTTCTTAATCTCCCTAGCCTAAGACTACTCCTATTGCGTCATTTAAGGCATCTTTGTAGATATAAAATGGAAACTCCCAATTGGGGCCTCTGAAGACTAGGGTAGTCATTATTTTTAATCATTCCAAAGAATTCTTGGTACTCATGTCCAAGAAAATTCAACATCCTTTCGAAGAAGGGAGAATAATGGAGTTGTTATTTTACTGAAGCCTTCCATTAATATCTGGTAATACCTAGCGTGACACAAGAAACTCCTGACATTGGTTTGGGTTTTTGGTGGTTCCGTCTGTTTGATGACTTATATTTTCTTAGGGTCTAGTTTGATACCTTTAGTAGAGATATAGTGTCCCAAGACAATTCCTTAATCGACCATTATGAGACACTTCTTATGGCTCAAAGACAACTGATGTTCTTCACATCACTTTAAAACTATGTCCAATTTTTCGAGGGCTTCTTCAAAGGTGCTACCATGGACAATAAAATCATCCATATAGACTTCCATCCAATCATTTACTAGGTTTGTAAAAATAGAGAGAACAACTCACTAAAATGTGGTTGGAGCATTACATTGTCCAAAGGGAATGACCTTGTAAGTGAAAGTACCCCGTGGATAAATGAAAGTGGTTTTATCCAAGTTCTCCAAAGATACTTTGATAAGGTTGTATCCACTGAATCCATCAAGGAAGGAGAAGTAAGCTTTCCTAGATAAATTATTAAGAACTTGATTGATAAATGATGGGGAAAATAATCCTTATAGATTGCTTTGTTCAATTCTCTATAATAAATGCAAATTCTCCATTTTCCCTCTTTTGGGGGACAAAAATGAATGGAGACACCATTTGCTATCCAAAATTTAGGCAGATGAATCCTACTTGCAAGATCTTTTTGATTTCAGTTTTAATTATCTCCCTTAATTGATGCAATGCAGGGGTTCAAACTCAATCTAATGGAGGCATATTTCACAACAATGGGCTCAAATAAACAACTTCTATAAGTTTCACAAGCAATCTTCTCAAGGCAACTTCCTTCTTCAAGGGCACAACTTGGGTTTCCAAATTCTCTGAGCTCACAAGGTTACCACATGCCTCTTTACACCTCAGGAACCCAAACACAACCAAATCAATCCCTTACCAAAGTCTGCCCCCTTCAATTCTTGACCATTCCCTTATTCGCTGCACCAAAAGCTAGTAGCCCTCCAAATAGGGACTTTTCAACATATCTTACAAAAACCACTTCAAACCCACAAAAGAACTATCATTTCAGATACCCATTATGGCCTACTTTAACATATCAAACTTGTGCATACCTTTGTTTTGGAACATCATCCTCTTATTTTGATTGTCCCCTTGTCCTAAGGGGCAATTAGGTTACTTTTACAAAGCAACCACCATGCATACTCTTCCTTAACCCCAAATCCCAATTCTAGGACCTTAAGTAGGTTTTAAATGGGTCAAATCAACAATTTTTATTAGTGGGAACTCCTACAATTTCACCCAACCACAAAATCTCACTTTTGCCCTATGTAGGCTTACATACAAGGACTGTCACACTATTCTCCCAAAACCGGAAGCAATAACCTAGAATTAAAAATACTTTCAAGTACCTTTTTGGCCACTTTAAAATATATCTTGAAATGGGTATAGGTTACTTTGGAAAGTATGGCTCAAAACTTGACTGTTACTGCTGTTACAAGGCCTAATTAGGCTTGCTCACAAGGTGGTTTATTGATTCCCCACACTCCTGGCCTCAAAAATCCTCACCAAAAGCTCAAACACACTAAATATGGTCTGCACATGCTATTCCAACCTTTACAAGTCACTTTCCAAGAGTTTTGTTACCAACCCTAACCTCTATGCATCAAAATTGCTTAAAAACATGCTTTTTCCAACCTAGGGCATCAATATTCTTGCACAAAACCTTATCTCTGGCTCTTGCAACTTGGAGAACTCAAAGAGCATGTCAACAAAGACGTTCACACCAATTTTCATCAATTTCCAACCATCGGAAGTCAAGATATGAATTTTTCTTCAAAACTGGAACCTTAATTTCTGAACAAGGCTGCTAGGAAGATTACCTCATTAGACAAATCAAATGAACTTATCTTTTGGACTGGTAAGAACAAAAAATGTCTGAAATTAAATTATCTTTCCAACCATGTGAGTTGCAGGTCCATACCATTCCGTATATGGCCGTACAACACAAATTACAGTCATATTTTACAAGAAAACAATGAGTTTATTAATTCCATTTTGCATCCAAACAACCACCACCCTTGTGGTCGACCATACAAAGTCTTTTAAACCTTTTACAATCACCAAAAACCAACGGTCACACCTACCTTTTGAATCGCTTGATTGTTCAACTTCCATGTTTTGTATTTTTACAAGACAACATTTTGACAATATTTGTAAAATATGACCATAAGCACTAAAATTACTCCAATTACATTATGAATGGTCTATTATGACCTTATTAGATGACATTTAGACTCAACACACCTTAAACCAAACTTAAGACCATATTTACATGACTTGACATGGTGCCCCTGCACCATACTCCCAGCCAAAAGAAATCCCAAGCCCTCTTGGATTTGAGGGTAACAACAGGTATCCACCTTTGAATGTTCCTCCTTGATGCCTTCTATGCTCTGCCCTGTGTTTTCCTTAAAGTAGCTCCATGTAGTCTTCATCTTCACTTTAGGTTTCATCTTGTCCATACAAACTTGCTTTCCTTTTGCCTTGTCACCTTGCAGCTGATGTCTTTTATCCTGATGGATTGCATGGTCTGCCTCAGCACCTTGCCCTCTTTCTTTCATTTTGAACTTTGGTTTGTCCTTCTTTACAATCTCAACAAGAACTATGTATACTCCTTCCTTACTCTTTCTCCCTTCTGGTGTAGATATGATCCCTTCAGCTTTGGTCCTCACTTTTCCCATCTGTTGTTCTACCTTCAACCTTGCTCCCTTGTTAGGACCACAAACCTCTACAGTGCAAAAAACTGAAAAGCCATTATCCTCCTTGAAAATCAATGAAGAAAACATCATACCATCATGCCTTTGAGACCAACTTTGATCCTCCAAAATCAAGTCATCCTTGACCTTAACCAAATCATCTTTTGAAACCAAATCATCTTCCATTGAAATCAGATCAAGCTTCACACCTATTGTTTCAACATCTTCATGGCTTGACATGGCTGTATCCTTCATGGGTTTGTCTTCCTCTACCATCATCTCAGCTTGCTTGGCTTGTTCCTTGTCTTCTTCCATCAACAAAGGCTTCTTCCCATCTGGTTTTAATGCTTTGATGTGTCTTCTCTTTTGCATCATCCTTTGAATAGGCCATACAACCTTCTTCTTCATTGTCAAGTGCCAACTGAGTGCTCTTTTGAGCAACTGCTCCATCTCATCTTTCATCCTTCTTCTCATCTCTTTTAGTTGTTCCATAGCCTGCCTTATTTCTTGTATTTCTTGGTTAAACTTCATTTGCCTCATATGTTCCTCTTTTCTCTTCCTCTCTTTTCTTCTTGCTTCTTCTTTTGTGAACCCCAGCGTGCAAGGTACCTTCTCAACAAATCCATCTTCTCTTCAAGCAAGTCCCTTTAACCTTGCTTCCTCTTGTCTTTGCCTCACCTATGTCTCTTCTCTTTTCCTCTACCTAGTCTTTTCACAACTAGGTTCTCTCTTCAACCTGCACAAACACACAAACACAAACACCAAACTCTCTCTTGCCCAAACCTTCAGAGCTTTGATACCAATTGATGCAATGCAGGGGTTCAAACTCAATCTAATGGAGGCATATTTCACAACAATGGGCTCAAATAAACAACTTCTATAAGTTTCACAAGCAATCTTCTCAAGGCAACTTCCTTCTTCAAGGGCACAACTTGGGTTTCCAACTTCTCTGACCTCACAAGGTTACCACAGGCCTCTTTACACCTCAGGGACCCAAACATAACCAAATCAATCCCTTACCAAAGTCTGCCCCCTTCAATTCTTGACCATTCCCTTATTGGCTGCACCAAAAGCTAGTAGCCCTCCAAACAGGGACTTTTCAACATATCTTGCAAAAACCACTTCAAACCCACAAAAGAACTATCATTTCAGATACCTATTATGGCCTACCTTAACATATCAAACTTGTGCATACCTTTGTTTTGGAACATCATCCTCTTATTTTGACTGTCATGCTGCCCTAAGGGGCAATTAGGTCACTTTTACAAAGCAACCACCATGCAAACTCTTCCTTAACCCCAAATCCCAATTCCAGGACCTTAAGCAGATTTCAAATGGATCAAATCAATAATTTTTATTAGTGGGAACTCCTACAATTTCACCCAACCACAAAATCTCACTTTTGGCCTATGTAGGCTTATATACAAGGACTATCACACTATTCTCTCAAGTACCCTTTTGGCCACTTTAAAACATATCTTGAAATGGGTATAGGTTACTTTGGAAAGTATGACTCAAAACTTGATTGTTACTACTGCTACAAGACCTAATTAGGCTTGCTCACAAGGTGGTTTATTGATTCCCCACACTCCTAGCCTCAAAACTCCTCACCAAAATCTTAAACACACTAAATATGGTCTGCACATGCTATTCCAACCTTTACAAGTCACTTTCCAAGAGTTTCGTTACCAACCCTAACCTCTATACATCAAAATTGCTCAAAAACATGCCTTTTCCAACATAGGGCATCAATATTCTTGCACAAAACCTTATCTCTAACCCCTGCAACTTGGAGAACTCAAAGAGCATGTCAACAAAGACCTTCACACCAATTTTCATCAATTTCCAACTGTGGGAAGTCATGATATGAATTTTTCTTCAAAACTGGAACCTTAATTTCTGAACAGGGCTGCTAGGAAGATTACCCCGTTAGACAAATCAAATGAACTTATCTTTTGGACTAGTAAGAACACAAAATGTCTGAAATTAAATTATCTTTCCAACCATATGAGTTACAGGTCTGTACCATTCTGTATATGGCCATACAACACAAATTACAGTCATATTTTGCAAGAAAACAATGAGTTTATTGATTCCAATTTGCATCCAAACGACCACCACCCTTGTGGTCAACCATACAAAGTCTTTTAAACCTTTTACAATCACCAAAAACCAAAAACCAACAATCACACCTACCTTTTGAATGGCTTGACTGTTCAACTTCCATGTTTTGCATTTTTACAAGACAATATTTGTAAAATATGATCATAAGCACTAAAACGACTCCAATTACATTATGAATGGTCTACTATGACCTTATTAGATGACATTTAGACTCAACACACCTTAAACCAAACTTAAGACCATATGTACATGGCTTGACATGGTGCCCCTACACCATTAATGTAGGATTACGTCTACATTATAGTTGCCTTACTAGCCTCACATCCTCGATGTAGATATGGGTGCACATTTTTAGGTGAAATCCCTTTATATCCTTATAATCTCATGCAAAATATTTGGTATAACATCAAACAATTTAAGCTCTTGTTGATTTGTTTAACTACATGTTGATGTTCTTTCCCAGGAAAGACCATGATTCACTGTGTGCTAGGATAACTAGAGGAGATGATGTTGGTTTCACTCATCAGTGTGTTAAGGGGGAAATAGTGGGGCTTCAATTAATGAAAATTGGTTATATCTTTTAAGAAGTTCTCTCCTCTTCAAATTACATTTACCAAGGAGCATTGAAATGCCTTGAGAAAGTCCTTTCAACCATCTTAAGTAAATTTCACTATGCTTGTCTACAAAAGGGATTGAATATCACCTTCATCTTTGGAATCCATTTAATTATTAATTTCAAGGCATCATAAAAGGTGGGGTCATCATCTAATTCTTTTATGTGATATTTTATCATGACCATGCCCAGATAGGATAAATTTTCTTGATTGTTGAGTTGATCTAGTTCATCTATCCAAACACATATATTCATTGTTATAGATGGTATTGTATGAAGGTAAAGTGAAAAAAATTTATCATTGATTTCATTAGAGATCATCATTCGCCTAGACCTATAGTCAATGAGGGAAACCACCATCACCAACCATGGCCTTCCCAAAATAAGGGGATAACTTTCCTTTGGGGTTCGTGACTAGAGTCGAAAAATCCATTGGATACTCGCATGAGTCTATGATAACTAAAATATTCTCCATGACCCACAAACTCCAATGAAGAGCTGTAACGTGTGTACACGGATAGGTCGGACCTAATTGAATGGAAATCCTCAGAAAATGAATGGAATGATGTATGGATCTCGGGGAAGGTCAGCCACGAACCAATCAACATTGAATGATATGGTGAATTGATAAATGCTATGCAAGTCTTCTCCTTTAGTTGTTCATCTAAGACTGTTAAGATGCTCTGCTCTGAGAAAACAGTCGATCTTCTGATAGTGATATCTCACCGGTGCCTGATCCAAATGATCTAATATTTGGATATGTTGGGCATGAATGTATCTAGATACTAAGTCCGGCTCCGCGAGGTCTGAGATGCAACTTTGATAGAATACGGACCAAAATATAGAAACTTCTACTGACTGAACTACCTTGACTAAATTGGAAAATGAAAAGACAAACTGAAATGCAAACAAATTGAAATGCAAATGTTTTTGCTTGATGCAAGATTGATTTTGAATCAGGGATGCTCCTGCATCAGACATCTGGGGTTATTGAAAAAGTGATTCCTCACTTTGCCGGGGCTAGAGGGAAACCAAGACAGTCTACCTCAGCCTGAGAAATCCATGATGAATCTTCTTCCGGTCTGCCTTTCCACTTCACAAGATATTCTTTGTACTGTCCTCGTCTAGTGTTGCATTCAACTCTGTTGTCCAAAATGTCTTCAATTTGCTCCGGTGCTTATTTTGGTAACTGCTTCTTCAAGTCTTCTTCAATGTTGTCACTGAACTCTGTTTCATGATACTGATATAAATTTGCAATGTTGAAAATAGGTGATATATCCTTGATGTCTCTGGTAACTCTACTTCATATGCATTTCCTGAATCAAATTTTTTGAGTATCCTACAAGGTCCAAACTTCTTCATTTTCAACTTGTTATATGTCCCAACTGGAAATCTTTCTTTTCTCAAGTATACCACACTTCATCTCCAACCTCAAACTCTTTATGTCTTCTCTTCTCATCTTCTTGTTCTTTATACTTATTGTTCATCTCTTCCAAATGCTTCTTTACCTGATTATGTACTGTCTCCATGTGTCCTGCAAATTCTTCTGCTTCTGCACTTCTCTTTTCTTCCATACTAATATCTCTCAACTCTGTAACTCCTCTAGGGTTTACTCCAGTAACAATCTCAAAAGGTGTTCTTCTGGTACTCCTATTCACTAAATTATTGTATGCAAACTCTGCTTGTGAAAGAATCAAATCCTAACTTCTTGCCTTCTCTCCAACCAAACATCTCAACAAGTTTCCCAAACTCCTATTCACTACCTCTGTCTGTCCATCGGTCTGTGGGTGAAATGTTGAACTAAACTTCAAATCTGTTTTCATCTTCTTCCAAAGTGTCTTCCAAAAGTATCTGAGAAATCTTGTCTATGTCTGAAATTATGCTCTTAGGTAATCTGGATGCAATCACACAATTTCCTCGAAAAATAGGTCAGCTACATGCATTGCATCAGTTGTCTTCTTACAAGGAATGAAATGTGCCATCTTTGAAATGTCCACCACTACAAATATTGAATCATGTGCTCTCTGTGTCTTAGGCAATCCCATTACAAAATCCATACTTATGTCTTCCCAAGGTCTCTCCGGTATTGTCAAAGGTTTATACAATCTAGTATTCTGACTACTTCCTTTTGCAACTTGGCAAATCCTACAACTCTGCACAAATTTCCTAACATCCTTATGTATCTAAGGCTAAAAGTAATTTTCACTTACCAAAGTTACTATCTTATCAATGCCAAAATGTCTTGCCAATCCACCATTGTGTTTCTCCTTGATCAAATTTTCTCTCATTGAACTCCTAGGTATGCATAACTAATTTCCTCTAAACAACATGTCTTCTTGAATGAAATAATCCAACCACTTACTCCTATCTATCACAACAGGTTCCTTACATGCTTTCCAAGGTTCCACAAAATCAAGATCTTCTTCATACATGTTTTTCAATTCATCAAATCCTATCACTTCAACTCTCATCTCTGTCAACAAGTTCCTTCTTCTGTTCAATGCATCTGCAACTTTGTTTGATTTACCAATCCTATGATTCAATACAAAAGTATAACTCTGCATGAACTCTACCCATCTCATGTGTCTCCGATTGAACTTTCCTTAACTATTCAAATATTGCAAAGCTTGATGATCTGTATACAACACAAACTCCTTAGGCAATAAATAATGTCTCCACTTCTTCAAGGCTTGAATTATGGCATAGAACTCCTGATCATAAACTGAATATCTTCTCATTGCATCATTCAACTTCTCACTGAAATATGCTACAGGTCTACCTTCTTAACACTGCTCCTATTGCATTCCCACTTGCATCACAATCTACTTGAAATACCTTATTGAAATCTGGTAATGCCAAAACAGGTTGCTCTATCACTTTCTGCTTCAACAATTTAAAACTTCTATCTGCTCCTGATGTCCACTTAAAGTCTTTTCTGTCACCTCTCATTGTCTCTCTCATAGGGTTACAAACTAAACTAAAAATTTTGATGAACTTCCGGTAGAAACTAGATAATCCATGAAATGATCTAACTTCTCCAATGCTCTCCGGTGTAGGTCATTCAACGATTGCTCTCACTTTCTCAGGGTCCATCTTCAATCCTTCCGTAGAAATCACAAATCCCAAGTATACCAATTCTTCTTTCATTAAACTACACTTCTTGATGTTTATCAGCAACTTCTCTTCTCTCAATCTCTACAATACTTGTATAAGGTGCTGCAAATGTTCTCTTATCTTACTAAAAATCAGAATGCCATCCAAATACACAATAACAAACTTACCCAAGAATCTCTTCAAGACTTCATTCATCAATCTCATGAAAGTACTAGGTGCATTTGTCAATCCAAAAGGCATCACCAACCACTCGTGCAATCCTTCATTTGTCTTAAAAGCAGTCTTCCATTCATCTCCATCTCTAATTCTAATCTAATAGTATCCACTCTTCAAGTCTATCTTTGTGAAATATTTTGCTCCAATCAAACAATCCATAATGTCATCCATCCTAGGTAAAGGAAATCTATACTTAATTGTGATCTTGTTGATTGGTCTAGAGTCTGTACACATTCTCCATTCTCCATCCTTCGTAGGCTCTAACACTGCAGGTACTGCACAAGGCCTCAAACTTTCTCTGATCAAACCCTTCCTCAACAACTCTTGAATCTATCTATTCAATTCTTCATTCTCTACCAATGTCATTCTATGTGCTGCTTTGTTAGGAAAACTAGCTCCATGTATAAGGTCCATGTGATAACTGATACTCCTGATTGGTGGCAATCCTTCAGGTACATTGTTTGATATGATGTCTTCATACTCTATCAGCAACTAAGTTATCTCCTCTGGTTATGATTCTTCAGTCTCCTTCAAGGTTTCAGGTTTCTTAGGAATCAAGGCATAACACATATTCTCATGTCTCAAACCATCCAAAAATTTATTTCTGTCTACCAAACAGATTCTAGCATTCCCACATACTTCACTCTTAGGGCCATCTTCCAAAGGAATCATAGTAATTCTCTTTCCATTAGATTTTATAGTGTATGTATTCTTTCTCCCATCATGTATAGCTTTTCTATCATACTGCCATGGTCTACCCAACAAGATATGACCTACATCCATAGGCATAATATCACACAATACTTCATCATGATAAGATCCAATATGAAATTTCACCAAACATTGTTCACTCACTAGTACCTTATGATCATCTTGAATCCATGCTATCTGATAGGGCTTAGGGTGTTTCAATCTTTCCAACTTCAGCTTAGTCACCATCTCCTTTGAAACTAGGTTATCAGAACTACCACTATCAGTAACAACTTTACAACATTTACCTCTTGATTTGCATCTAGTTCTGAACAAACTTTTCCTCTGTAGTGGTCCCTCATTTGTCTCTTCTTGAAATAGTGCTCTCCTCATGACAAGTGATTCTCCTTTCTTGGGTTTGCCAACTGAACTGGGTAATGCAACAAGTTCTTCCACATAGGCTGCTCTTCCACTGTTCTCTATTCTCTTGCTTGTACTCGGCTGATTACATTCAAATGCTCTATGTCCTTCACCTCCAAACTTGAAACAAGCTCCTCTAAATGTTCTCCTATCAGGTCCTCTTCCTTCTCTTCTGTATCCTTCACTCTGGTATGGACTAGGGTTTCCTCTGCGGTACAAATTTCTATCATCTCTCTGGTATGCATTGTTATCTTTATCCTCCTTAAATGTGTTCTCTTGTCTGTTCTGCTCTACATATGATCTCTCTCCTCCGGAAAATGTTCTACTTCTCTAAAATTTACTTCCTCTGCTTCTCTGTCTCTAATCATGCCTCTTATTCAACTTCTCTTCAACGTTCAGAGAAAATTGATATGCTTCTTCCAATGTTGTCATCCTTACCAAACTCAGTTCCTCTTGAATGTTCAATCTCAGTCCATCGATGTATCTAGCCACTTTCTCCTTGTTTGCTTCACTATGTCCTGTCCTTATGATCATCTTATGAAATTCTTTAATGTACTCCTTCATAGATTTCTCCTTTTGTCTCAGGTTTTGCAATCTCTTCAGCAATTCATAGTCAGTAGGTATAAATTAGTTCTTCAATTTTGTCACCATTCTATCCCACTTTGTAATCTTTTCTTTTCCTCTTCTACTTCTATCCAATTGAACTTCTTTCCACCATATAGCAGCATGTCCTTTCAACTTTGTCTTTGCAAATTTCACCTTCCTCCAGATCTTCCACTTCTTCATACTCAAAGTGTTCCTCCATGTCATTTATCCAATCAATCAATTCTTTAGGATTCAAATTGCCAGTATAGTTCAGTACATCAACTCTAGGTCTTTTTCCAATCTTTTAAATAGCTCGCAACATCTTGACTTGATCTGATTCTTCTTCTTCTTCACCTCCTAGGGTTTCTTCAGTTTGTTTCACAGATTGAAATTCTTCATCATCACTCTCAATATCAATTCTAGGGCTTAGTCCTTTTCTTCTATCTTATTCAACATCTAGTCTAATTTGCATTGTTTTCATCATTTCCATCATCTCATCCATTCTTCCAGCCATTATTCCAATAGCAGGGATTCTCCTCGGTGGCATTCTTCCTCAGATCAAGTGTAACTGCCTCAAATTCGATGATCGAGCTGCAAGGTGACAATTGCCTCACAATTGGTGATCGGTTGCAACACAAGCAACCTGCCTCGGATTCAATGATCTGTCCTTACAAAGATCTTTCAGAATTCCTTCGCCAACTTCGCTCAATTTACTCCTGAAGATTCAAAACTTTCTCTTTGATACCACTTGGTGCAGTCATGGTTAGGAGGGTCCTCAAAGAGAACAGTCCAGACTGTGCAGCGAGACTAAACACAATAGAAACAACTCAAAGATATGAAACAAATGCATATTCAGTCATTTAGTATACCATAGAATTCAAATACAATTTGGCTGACAACATGCAGGCGTACAATTGGGCTCACAGGCCTGATTACAGGATTGCAGTATATGCACAAGATATAGCTTTGAAGCTCCTTCGCAAGAATTCAAAATATCAACTATGAACTAATAATCAACTATCGAAATCTACTTTCCTAGGTATCTATTACATCAATATATATCATCTTCAGAACATAAGATTCCTTCGCGTCAGCCAAAGAAGGTCACAAACTCCAATGAAGAGTTGTAACATGTGTACATGGATAGGTCGGACCTAGTTGAATGGAACTCCTCTGCAAATAAATAGAATGATGTGCGGATCTCGGGGAAGGTCAGCAACAAACCAATCAACATTGAATAATGTGTAATTTAGCTCTGCAAATCGATAAATGCTCTGCAAGTCTTCTCCTTTAGTTGTTCATCTAAGACTGTTAGGATGCTCTGCTCTGAGAAAACAGTCAATCTTCTGATAGCGATATCTCGCTGGTACCTGATCCAAATGATATGAGATTTGGATATGTTGTGCATGAATGTATCTAGATGTTAAGTCCAGATCCACGAGGTCTGAGATGCAACTGCGGTAGAATGCGAACCAAAATACAGAAACTGCTGCTGACTAAATTGCCTGGACTGAACTAGAAAATGAAAAGACACAAACTGAAATGCAAATGTTTTTGGTTGATGCAAGATTGCTCTTGAACCAGGGATGCTCCTGCATCAGAATGAGCCCCATCTCAGTCGAAGGTATTAGCTTTGGAGAGGATTTTTAAGCTATTGCTCTTAGCCTTTTAGGAAAGGGGGCATGCTCTAGAATAGGTTTAAGACATGGCTCTAGAATGGCTAGATTTCTTGCAACAATGTATATCCCAGGGTTTAATTCCAAAGGATCTCAGGCAATGGTCTTGAGATATTTATGGAGGAGTTTTTTGTAGTGACCGTAGAAGAAAACTTTAAAGGGCATTAGAAGGTGGACACTTTAGGAGTATTGGAAGGTGATTTTTAAGATTCTCCAGAGAAAATGTGAAGGAACTTCCAAAGCTATTTTTGATGAGTCTCTAGAGGAAGACTCCAAAGAGGCACTAGAAGACAAATTTAAGGGTTCTTTGAAAAGGTATTTCGAGGCAGCTTTGGAAATCAATCTTGATGACTCTCTAGAAAAGTGTCCTAAGACAACTCTAAAAGGTATCTTTAGAGAGTCTCCAGAGAACTACTGTGGTTCCAAATCACTAGTTTCCAACTTATTTTCAGGAAATGTATCTTCCTCATTATTTGTTATCTCCACTATAGTGGGATGTGAAATTTTAGGAAGCATCTTTCCTAACCTAAGTTGGATACTCTCACAATGTATAGCATTAATACCATCCATATTCTTTGATTCTACGGAGTAAACATGAGTAACTAGTCTATTATTTTTTATATTTGCTACAAGTTGAGTTGAGAGCTAAGGTTGTGCCACTATGTCCATGTGGGATTGAGCTAGCCTATTCTGCAGAGGGGTCAACAAAGCTTAATGTTGGTTTTGCATGCACTATGGACCTTGATAAAATTGATTGTAAGACGAGTTCCAATTTGATGTTGGGTTTGAAGGATACCGTGTCTATTGTGGCTAATTAGGCCAATGAGGATTCAATCATGACTAACTAGGCCACTCTTGGGGTCCCCATTGATGTGGCATTTGATTATTGGGCCATGGCATTACTGAGTTTTTTTACTATAATTCATTTGTGGACACTAAGAGGATGGACACTAAGAGGATTGGTTTGAGGACTTGTTATAACTTGGAAATTTCCACCCTAATACTATCCCATGTAATTTAACCCCTCTTTGACCAGTGAAGCCTTTTTATTCAAAATTTTAATAGCTTGAAAAAGTTCACACTAGTCTATAAGATGGTTCTTATCACAAACCTAGCAAATGTCTATCTTGTCTAGGGGGCATTCTCTCAATAGATATTTATTTTGACACTTAGGAAAATAGATAGAAAGGGTTTCAATAGTTTTATTTTTAGTTTGCATTCCATCCAACATGGTGTTCAGCTGAACTAAGATATTAGTTTTCAAGTTAGCAAGCTCTTCTGTGAGTTGTCCTATTTCATTTTTCCCTTTTACCAAGCTATACTTCCTAATTCTCCCTTGTTTTCGTGAGTAGTTTCTACATAATTTTGGAATGTTTTGGAGGCTAAATTTGGCAACATCCCCTTTACCATAAGGTTGAGGGTGCCCCGAGGTTCTTCATCCAAACCTCACTAGAATATCATTTTAACTAGTTTGGGGTTTAACACATCACCACAATGCTTTAAATAAAGAAAAATCAATCCAAATAATCTTCCATGCTTTCATCCTCTTTTTGTTTCAAGTGGAAGTGCTCCTCATTTATATCCCTTACTTGACAATGGTCCCAATATTTATCCAAAAATATTGTTTACATCTCTTCCCAAGAATTAATGGACCCAATAAACAATCCCATAAACTATCACATTGCTAAGTCTTTCAAAGTTGAAAATATGTTTATTTTTTGGTTATCTGACTTGTCATAAGTTTGATAAAGGACTTCAAGTTCAAATAGAAATTGATCTAGGTCCTCTGTGACCATACCCTGAAAGGTGAGTAGAATAGAAGGAGAAATGTTTTTCATAGGGGCATCGTCATCGAGGTTCAAATTAATTGGGTAGGTGAATGTTCTTTCCACCCTTCTCTCTTCATGTCCGTTATGGTTCTCCATGTTTTCTTTTGGAATAGCTTCTCTTGGTTGATCATTTTTGGGGGCTTGATAAGGAGCTTTGGGTTGCTCTTGTTCAAAAATTTGATTACAAGGTTCTTCCTCTAAAACTACTTTCCCCTAATGTTTTGTTGTTACTTCTTGGTTTTGGGGGTTTTTGGTTATAAACTTGTTATATGAATCTAGTTTTCTAACCATGTAGGTAAAAGAACTTTTATACCAAAGGATATTAACTTTAGACTACCTAACCTTGACCCTAATGACACCTATATGAAATCCCTAGCAACATTGTTAAAAAGTGACAAGGTGTTGATTAACCTCATACTTTAATAGACAATTACTTTGTTAATCCAAGGGGTGTCCAAAGGTTGTTTGCAATAGGGTAGTCTTGTGTCTTTCCCTAGAAGTCTATCTATTCGACTTTAACAGGAAATGCACACACACTACTCTACTCAACTAAAATTTTATGAGTTAACTATGGAATTAAAATGCTTGAACTAGATTAAAGAGTCAAACTACAAAATAAAAAATGATTATGTTTTTTAAAGTAAAGAATACTAAAAACTAATTCTCTAATAATCTGAATAACAATGAAATCACAACCAACAATGAATTTCATTTTGGTATTTTCCTACAAAATAGATAACGCATGAAAACAAAGAAATATTTAACTCTTTTTTGGTTTTCTAGAATTTCCTTTTTAATAACTGAACATACAAGAATTTCACACATAAACACAACATAATGATAATTGTCACAATAAACCTACATGTTAACACAATATAATGACAATACGATTTACTTCATATATTTATGCAAACAAACATCAAATACTTACCTACAAAACACAAGTCTGTCTTCTCCAATAAGTGGCTAGTTCTCCAGAGATTAGACCGTTCTCAAACCACCATGATTAACTCAAAGCTTATAAAAATAAAACACAAAACTATATTTACTAGTATTCATAATACTTTAAGTCTGCAATTGTATTCAACTGAAAAAATATATCAGACATATGTCTTTTGCTTGCAAAGATAAAAGATAATAACAACTAACTATAATGACTTCTTAACTATCACTACTTAACTACAAATTTATGAATGATTCCTAAGATGTAGCTACTCGCTACACATGCATGCACTATTCAAGTTTCATAAGGAGTTTCAATGGAAAAGAAGTAAACAAGTCTATTAACAAATTAATACGAAGTTCGCTTTTTAGTATAAGTTGAAAAACTATCTTCGATAGTGACTCCTAACAAGAGTATACTTTCTGAAAAGACTTCATCTACACTTAATGAACTAAAGTTGTTAGTTTCACTACTACATATGAGGATTTTTGGGCATGAATAAAATGGAGCTTTGTGGTTGAGTATGTATCATTATGAGGTCTATAGGTTTTTGCTAGCACTGCCTTCCCTATAGTCTATTGGTACTATTTTCTTTGGAGTCCTTCACAATGCATGATTCCACCTCCACCTTCTCTAGAGCTTGATGTCTTCAAAGTCGGTGAAAATGTCTCTAGAGTCCATAGTGTTGCCTAATGAGCATTTCTAGAGTTTCAGCACACTCATCCCAAAAGTGGCCAAGGTACCCTGCGTGAAAAAAAAATACATCTTTTACAAATGATTTTGCTAATGTATTACCTTAATTAATTAGTAATAAATAAACCACAAATATGCAATCTATTCTACCCCTAATAATAAATAATTTATTAAACAAACATTACTTATCTTGAATAAATAGGTGGAGAAAGGGGAAAAGGGCACTTTGGTTATGAATATAGTGAGGCCAAGTTTAGCCTCAGCACCATGTAGGTGGAGGATTATTTAATTATTATTATTCTTTTAATTGACTTGTATATTAGTTGTAATGGCATTAAGAGGAAAGATTACATATGACAAGGGAAATTATGAATTGATTCGATCTCATTTACACCACTTTTCCAATCTTGTGTGCTAGGACAGAGAGAGAGAGAGAGGGAGGGAGTAAAACATATTTTTCATGTTGGGTGGTCTCTACATTAGTTAGACACTCCATTTTGGAGTGTGGAAATGTGTAACCACTCTTCATATGGGTCAAAGATGTTGATAGTCATGGTTGCTATTCATAGAAGCATTGAATATTTGTCACATGGGGGCATTGGATTTTTCCATACCATTGGTTTTGGTTTTAGAAGACCATTCATGGTTTTCCCTCTTTGGTTCTCTATAAATTTAATGCCTTGAATAGTCTTCATGAGTCTTTTATAGGTGAAGAAAGTGTATGCTGGCAAAATGCTATTAGATCAAAGAGAGAAGTTGGATGTATTATTGTAACACTTGTCATTAGATTAATACAGACTTGTACTCTATTTACTGGTGGAGATTCCTCCCAAAAAGGTTTCTCCATGTAAATTCTAGTGTTATGTGTTTATCATTTGTTTCTTAATTTAAGCTTCCTCACATTAATTGCATGATTAATAATATGATATTTTAATTGATATTTTATATTTGCATACTAAGTGAAAAAGTATTTATTGTAGTAGTTTACCTTATTAATCAGTATTTGGTATTTAAGTTTTGGTTGTATTGATAGTGAAACACCTTTCTTAGAAGTATTCTAGGTTTTGTGGTGATGCAGGAGCATCCAATGGTGTAAGGGCAATATTGCATCACCCAAAAAGAAGTTAATTAAAAATCATTGCAGTTGTTTTCACTTATTTCCATAATTAGTGTTTCTAGTTCCATAATCTCTTGACTAATGATGTACGACTTTCAGTTTTTCCAAACTGCTAAAAATAGCAAACTGCCAGTTTTGGAAAGTTTAATGGCCATTTCTGGAAAGTTTGCATTTGGGCACGGATGGAAGCGAAAAGTTACAGAAATCTTCATAACTTAAATATAAGACCTTTGGCGAAGGAATCAAGCAAAGATCATTTGTGAGCTGAAAGACATTAAAGTTTTTGTTTTCTAAAAAGCCCCTAAAAATTGCCGAAACGAGATATGAGGCACTAAAACATCCCATAACGTCCTGAAAAGTTGATGGAAATTCATTTACGTATTTCCTGCGTGATAGTTCACATCACGAGCTTTTTGGCGCTTAAAACGGTTTGTCAATCGGACACCCAGATCAAAAGTTATGCATCCCGGAAGTTGACCTAATTTTGGAGAGTTGCAAATTTCGAAATTTAGCTGGAGGCTGCCAAAAAGTGTTATTTATGACTATTTTGGGAACCCTGGGCAGAGTAGAGTTAAGGGGGGAAAGTGTAGCATCAAGAATTGGTGGGAAAATAGAAACCCTATCTGATTTAGGTTACAGAAAGCAGTTCAGATTCCAGAGCCTGGTGATGTGTAGTAGTAGTGTGTTGCAGCCTGTGGAGGATTGATTCCTCTGATTGTAATTGAGATTCTGTAATGTAATAAATTATCCAAATCAATAAAGAAATATTCTATTTTCTATGTGTCATTTCTGTTGTTGTGTGTTTTATGATTTACCCCCTTCATCAGTGTATGCTAGCAAAATGCTATCAGATCAAAGAGAGAAGTTGGATGTATTATTGTAACACTTGTCATTAGATTATTACAGACTTGTACTCTTTTTACTGGTGGAGATTCCTCCCAAAAAGGTTTCTCCATGTAAATTCTAGTGTTATGTGTTTATCATTTGTTTCTTGATTTAAGCTTCCTCACATTAATTGCATGATTAATAATATGATATTCTAATTGATATTTTAGATTTGCATACTAAGTGAAAAAGTATTTATTATAGTAGTTTACTTTATTAATCAATGTTTGGTATTTAAGTTTTGGTTGTATTGATAGCAAAACACCTTTCTTAGAAGTATTCTAGGTTTTGTGGTTGTAATGGAAGATTTTGACTTAGTGGTTTTATATATTTACGAGTGGTTAGCACTATGGCCTCTACCTCTCATTCATAGACTAAGTTCAATTGTTCTTGGTATGAAGTATGGAAGGTGAAGATTTAGGATCTCTTGGAAGAAACAGATCAATGAAAAGTTGTCTTAAAAGAAGGAAAACCTAAATGAATCTCTGGTGAAGATTTTGCAAAAGTTGAACAAGGCACAAAGAACCATTCAATTATGTCTTCTAGACCCTATGTTTTGGAATCTCCTAGAGGAGACGACCACACATAGCATGTGGAAGAGGATAGTGATATTTACCAAATACAGAGTCTTGTTTATAAGCTATATTTGGAAATAAAATTGTACTCATTAAAAATTAAAAGAGGGAGATTAAGTTATTGAGAATTTGAATGCTTTTATTTTGATTTAATGTTAGCTTAGTTCTATTGAAGTTAAGCTAGATGAGGAAGATAAGTGTATATTGTTGCTTTGTTCTTTGCTTAAACCTTGGGAAAATCTAATAATTGCATTGAGTTGAGTGGTTCTATTTGAGACCCTAAGATGGATTCTCTTGTTCCTAACTTGATTTCTAATGAAATGAGGAGGAAAACCATAGATGAGGGATTGAAAGATGTATTACATGTTCAAAGAAGGCTCAAGGACAAAAGGTAGTGATGCAGGAGCATCACTCATATCATGTTTTTAGGCTCATTTTGATTTTTTTAAGGTTATTTTGATGTTAAGAGGTCTAGTTGTGTGTCTAGAGGTCTTAAGAAGTCCATTGGGATCATGTCCAATGGTCTAGGTGTTGTAAATAGGCCTAGAAATTCGAATTTTGGATTTTCCCGCCAAAACCAAATTTGAATTTTCTAGGAGTTTTTGGCTTGTAGGAGAGTTGGGTTTTGTTCCTTAGCCTTGAAAATGGGTTTGATGAGTCAAATAAGGCCTTAGAAGACCATGTAAACTCTTTTTGCAATGTTTTTCATTATTAGGTTGTGAATTAGGGGCAAAAAGCGCAAAAATTAAAGTTTTAAGATAATATTAGTTAGGTTTTGATAAAAAGGACATATGTATTCGAATGATAATTATTTTTTGATTGATATTGCACGAAGGAGAATGAGCATGTATGCTCCAAGCAGTTTTGGAGGCAGTTTTTATGAAAATACCTTGTTTTCTTGCATTTTGTGACAGTTTTCTATTAAAAAAAACAATCAAAAATAGCTTTGTACGGTCATGTACGGATTGGTACAAGTGTGGAAGTGCATGAAATTTGAAGAGCATTGTGTTATAGGTTTAATGCAATTGATTTGAAGTGATTTCATGAAGTTTTGTCTGAGAAACAAGCAAAACACAGTTAACTACCCTGTTCTGATCTAGGGTTTCCAACGAGAGGAAAAAATTCATAACTTTTGTTTGGACCAGTGAAAACTCATGAAATTTGGTGACACTCTTCATTGGGACGTGTACTAAGTGTCCTCCAAAGGAAAATTCATGACTCCTTCATATGCATGAGTTATTAAGGATTGTGTGTTGCTGTCATAAAAGACTGTCAAAACCCTAGTAGAATGAGGGTTTAAGAGGAAAGTTGTTCTTGTTGAGTTTGTCATGGAAGGGTGAGGGTTTGGTAAGACCTTGTATAATGTGTAGAATGTCTGAGAAACCTAAGAAGGCATCATCAAGAAAGAATTTGTCATTCAAAGTGTCCACTAGGTCTTGTCAAGGGTTTAGGCCTAGAAAGATAGGCTTGTAGAGCATAGTACAGTTGAAGGCACCTTACAAGGGTTTGTAGAACCTGAAACCATTGTTCTTGTTCTTATTTATCCATAGGTATTGCCATTGTTTCCCTCTGCATGATTATTGGTATCAGAGACCAAGGTAGAGTTAACAATCCAAAAGGAGAAAGATGCCTCCAAGAATCAATGTTGTTGAAAGAGTGGCAGAGAGAATAGAAACACAATTGGGAGAAGCCCTTGCCAGAGAAATGATGGAAATGAGAGTTAGTTTGGATGCAAGACTCATTGCAGTGGAAGCTAACCAAAGAAGATGAATGGTTACAGGAGATATGAGTGACCAAGATGAAGTGGTGGATGAAGCACAATAAGAACCTCAAGAAGAGAGGGATGCTGATGATTTGAGGATGGAAAGATTGCTAAAGGCAGAAAAGGGTGATGGAACCAAGGTGAAGATGGAACTTATAGTGTATGAAGGTAGTTTGAATGGTGAAGAACTCCTTGATTGGATATGGGACTTGGACAAGTACTTTGAGTTTGAGGATGTAGCTGAAGAGCAACAAGTAAAGTTGAAAGGCCATGCATCCCTATGGTGGGATTATGTTCAGGAAGAAAGGAGAAAGAAAGCCAAATCTAAGATTACTTCTTGGGATAGGATGATTGCCAAGTTGAAAGGAAAATTCATACTCAATGACTACATGACTCAGTTGTATAGGAAGTTGTAGAACTTGAAACAAAAGGATATGGGAGTGAAAGAGTACACTGAAGAGTTTTACAAGTTGAGTATCAGATCAGGACACATGGAGGATGACACTGATAAGGTTGCAAGATACATTAATGGATTGAAGTACAACTTGCAAGATCAGTTGAGCCTTACAAGCCCAGGACACTTGAAGAGTGTTATCAATTAGCCTTAAAAGCTGAGGAGAAGTTGAATAGGAAGCAAGAAAAACATAATAGAGGTAGAGGTCCATATGCTAGTAGAGGAAAACCACAAAGAAGTCAAGGTGAATCAAGCACCTCCCAAGAACAAGCATCAAGTTCAAGAGAAGATTTTAGAGGAAGAAGGCCTAATTTCAAGGGAAGATTTGGACAAAGAGGGGGATTCAATGGTTTCACAGGTAAATGCTACAAGTGCAACAAATTTGCAGGTCATCAAGCTTGGGAGTGTCCAGAAGAGCAATCAACTACCACCTTTAGGAATGAAAGAACTCAAGTTGCTCAAGGAGGAGATGAAGAGAGTGTTAACTCCTCACCACAACCAGAAGAGCCTGAGAGAGGAGAATCATTGCTGATGAGACGGACATTGGTCAAGGTTCAAATGGAGAAGGAGCCACCTCAAAGGGAGTCATTATTCAAGACTATTTGCAAGTGTCAAGGTAAGTGTTGTCAAGTTGTTATAGATTTTTGTAGTACTGATAATTTAGTTGCTATTGAGATGGTAGAGAAACTAAATTTGAAGAGATTACCTCATCCTACACCATACAAAGTCTCATGGTTGAATAAGGGACATCAAGTACTAGTCAATGAACAGTGTTGGGTAGAGTTTCAACTAGGAAGGTACAAAGACAAGGTGTTATGTGACATCATTCCTATGGATGTGTGCCATGTATTATTTGGTAGGCTTTGGCAATATGATAGAAAAACAATGCATGATGGTAGGAAGAATGTCTATGTTTTGGAGAAAGATGGAGTTACCTATACCTTAGCACCTTTGAAAGAGGAAGATAAGGACCAAAAGGTTGGCCCAAGTGTGATGTTAGTGGGTTAAAAAGAATTTCTAAAGACAATGGAGGAGGAAGAGATAGGTTTTGCAGTGCTGGTCAAACCTGAGATTGTCATAACAACAACAAGAATTGATGAGCTGCCATGGGAGATTCAAGACATGTTGAAAGGTTATGCAAACATAGTTGTGGATGGGCTTCCTAACTCCTTACCTCCAATGAGAGATATTAGTTATCATATAGACTTCATACAAGGGGCTAGTCTACCAAACAAGGCAGCCTACAAGATGACACCCCCAACAAAATGAAGAAATTAGAAAATAAGTACAAGAGTTGCTTGACAAAGGGTTAATCAAGGAGAGTCTTAGCCCTTGTGTAGTTCCAATTGTTTTGGCACCTAAGAAAGGAGGTGAGTGAAGGATGTGCACTGATTCCAAGGCAATAAACAAGATAACAATCAGATATAGATTTCCACTTCCAAGAATAGAGGACTTGATGGATTGTTTGAGTGGGGGAAGCTACTTCTCAAAGATAGACCTCAAAAGTGGATACCATCAAATAAGGATTAGACAAGGAGATGAATGGAAAATAGGGTTCAAAACAAATGAGGGCCTATATGAGTGGCTTGTTATGACATTTGGTCTTTCAAATACACCTAGTACATTCATGAGGCTCATAAATGAGGTCCTCAAGCCATACATTGGTAAGTTTGTTGTTGTTTATCTTGATGACATATTGGTTTTTAGTTCTAACAAAGAAGAACATTTGTGTCCTTTGAATTTGGTGTTAAGAAGGCTACAAGAGGAGAAATTATTGATCAACCTTAAAAAGTGTGAGTTCATGAAGACAGAACTGTTGTACCTTGGTTTTGTGGTTTCAAAAAGGATGTTGAAGATGGATCCAAGCAAAGTGAAGGAAATATTGGAGTGGCCTAAACCTAGATCAGTCACAGGGGTAAGAAGTTTCCATGGTCTTACAAGTTTTTATAGGAAATTTATCAAAAATTTCAGTCATATATGTGCACCTATCATAGGCACTATAAAAGGGGATAAGAAAAGGAAGTTTATGTGGACTGAGCAAGATGATAAAAGTATCCAATATGTAAAAAAGAGAGTGACAAAACAGCCTATCTTGGCCTTACCTGACTTTAATAAAGTCTTCCAAACAGAATGTGATGCTAGTGGACATGTTATAGGGGCAGTTTTAAGCCAAGACAACAAACTAACAGCATACTTTAGTGAAAAATTGAATGATACAAAGAAGTACTCTTCATATGATTTGGAAATGTATGCAGTGGTTCAATCCCTTAAGAAGTGGAGACAATACCTTCTACCTAAGGAGTTTGTGGTTTATACAAACAATCATGCACTTCTATTCATCAATAGCCAAGAAAAACTCAGTCAAAGGCACATTAAGTGGGTTGACTACCTACAAAACTTCACTTTCATAGTTAAACATAAGACGGGGCAGAGTAACAAGGTGGCTAATGCCTTGAGTAGTAGAGCATTAATGGTGCAAGAAATTAAGTTAAAGAGTGTTGGGATTGAAGCACTCAAGGAGATATATGAGGGTGATGAAGATTTCAAAGAAGTATATATTGTTTTTAAGCAGCCTACAAGTACCAACAGGGAGAAGTGATTAGACTACCTTATACAGGATGGTTTATTGTTTAAAGGAGGACAACTTTGTGTGCCAAAATGTTCCATGAGGGAGAATCTCATCAAAGAAAAGCATTGTGGGAGTATGGCAGGTCATTTTGGGCTTGACAAGACACTAGAGCACCTAAGAAGGCACTAATTTTGGCCAAGGATGCAAATAGATGTCAGAAGGTTTGTGGAGAGGTGTACTGTGTGTCAAATAGCAAAAGCGAGCAGCATTAATGCAGGACTGTACCAGCCTTTACCCATTCCCAATAGGCCTTGGGAATCCATTAGCATGGACTTTGTCATGGGTTTGCCAAAGACACAAAGGAGTTTTGATTCAGTTTATGTAGTTGTTGAAAGGTTTTCCAAGATGGCTCACTTCATTCCTTGCAAAAGTACAAGTGATGCTTCATATGTTGCAGGTTTGTTCTTCAAGGAGGTTGTTAGACTTCATGGATTACCATTGAGCATAGTCTTCAATAGAGATAGTAAGTTCCTAACACTTTTGGAGGACATTGTGGAGAAAGCTTGGTACAAATCTCAATTTTATCTCAGCCTACCACCTCAGACAGATGGCCAAACTGAGGTGGTCAACAAGAGCTTAGGTGACTTGCTAAGATGCCTTTCAAAGGATCATCCTAAACAATGGGATCTTGTGTTACCCCAAGCAGAATTTGCTTATAATGACTCAATGAATAGGAGCATTGACAAGAGTCCATTTCAAGTGGTCTATGGCATGCAGCCAAGAGGAGTGTTTGAACTAAGAGATATCAATGGTATAGAGAAGCAAAGTGTAGAGGGTGAACAATTTGCCATTGTCGTGCAAGAGATACACCAACAAGTGAAACAACAACTCCAAGCTAGTGTGGAAAAGTATAAGCACAAGGCAGATTTGAAAAGAAGAGAGGTAAGTTTTAAGGTTGGGGATCTTGTCCTAGCACATCTCAGGAATAAAAGGTTTCCCAAAGGTGAGTATACCAAGTTGAAGATAAAGAAGATAGGTCCTTATAGGATTGTTAAGCATTTTGCCAACAATGCCTATGAGATTGACTTGCCTAGTGGAGTAGGCATATCACTAATTTTTAATGTTGTTGACTTATACCCTTACGAAGGAGATGCAAACGCTGATGAAGGAGCAGTGTATACAATCTATGTCAGATGTTGATTGGATAGAGGACCTACCACACACTAAACCAACCGAGTTAGAGTGTATTCTTGACACCAAGGACAGAAAGAAGAATAGAGGCAAGCAATACTTTCAATATTTGGTCAAGTGGAAGGGGCTACCATATGAGGATGCCACATGGATGACTAAAGCTGACATCATCAAGCATGGGAGCACTATTGCAGACCTCCTCTCAAGTGGAACCTGAGTTTCTTTCTCTTTCCCTTGGGGGTATGATGTAGGAGCATCACTCATATGATGTTTTTAAGCTCATTTTGATGTTTTTAAGGACATTTTGATGTTAAGAGGTCTAGTTGTGTCTAGAGGTCTTAAGGGGTCCATTGGGATCATGTCCAATGGTCTAGGTGTTGTAAATAGGCCTAGAAATTTGAATTTTAGATTTCCTGCCAAAACCAAATTTTAATTTTCTAGGGGTTTTTGGCTTGTAGGAGAGCTGAGGTTTGTTCCTCAGCCTTGGAAATGGGTTTGATGAGTCAAATAAGGTCTTAGAAGACCATGTAAACTCTTTTTACAATGTTTTTCATTATTAGGTTGTGAATTAGGGACAAAAAGGGCAAAAATTAAAGTTTTAAGACAATATTAGCTAGGTTTTGACAAAAATGACATATGTATTCAAATAATAACTATTTTTTTATTAATATTGCATGAAGGAGAATGAGCATGTACGCTCCAAGAAGTTCTGGAGATAGTTTTTTTAATGAAAATACCTTGTTTTCTTGCATTTTGTGACAGTTTTCTGAAAAAATAGTTAAAAAATAGCTTTGTACGGTCATGTACGGATTGGTATAGGCGTGGAAGTGCATGAAATTTGAAGACCAATGTGTTACAAGTTTAATGCAATTGATTTGAAGTGATTTCAAGAAGTTTTGTGTGAAAAACAAGCAAAACACAGCTAACTGCCCTGTTCTGATCTAGGGTTTCCTGTGAGGAAAAAATTCATAACTTTTGTTTGGACTAGTGAAAATTCATGAAATTTGGTGAAAGTCTTCATTGGGACATGTACTAAGTGTCCCCCTGTAATATACACCCCTGTTGTGTCTATTTTCTGATGCCAAATTTTTGTTTGTTCGATGGTTTGAGTGTTTAATAGAAGTAGACGGTAATGTAGGAGTTTCTTTTATTTGCATTAGATATCAATAATAAAGTAACTTGCAACATTAAATAATTCAAAAATATGGCAATATTCAGAAATACATGTGGCTGAAAATTCCATATTTAATTTCAGATTTGGAAATAAAAATTTTCTCAAATGTAAGAGCAACTCAGTTCATCAAATAACATTACATATCTAAATCAAACATACCCAGAAAATCTGATTGACTTTGAAACTTTGTTGTAATAGAAATTAGCTACAACCTCTCCAAAATGGACACCATAACCACAAAATAGGTTACATATCACTAGGAAGTATACAAATCTGTTCTCTAACCCTAGGCACAACAAAATGTAGAAAGTATTGCTCCCAAACCCTAGCGCCAACATTAGAAAAAGTGGCATGCCTCACTAGGCAAGTATGACCAGCAACAAGAATGCAATCTACTCACAAAGCTACTGCAAACACCAAAAAAACTCCTTGAAACTTCACAAGTAAAGCCTGCAATACTCTTTACAATCCTTCTCCATAATTTTTGTAGCAATAAACTTGAAATATATCTTCGAAATCCCTGTCGTGCCAACCTATAAATACTTTCAATCAACTCAATATAATCCCTGAAATGGGATCACCAATAAATCCTCCAAACTGAAATAAATCTTCACAAATAAGCCCAGCTGTGATTTCCTTAATGAAACCACCAAGAAATCCTCTAGATTGTGTCTTTCAACAATGTAGAGAATGTCGCTTGTAAGGGTTTTCGTCCTCACAAACCTAAGATGAAACCTGAGATGAACCAAGTTCAATCTCCAAAACTACAACGGTTTTGATCAGAAAAATATAATAATCTTCATATCAGGTGAGCCCCTCAAATGCCTTTTTATACTTTTTTCCCAAACTCTCCAGAAGCTTCTATTTTAAAATTCACTTTTTAATTAAAACTCCATTTTAGCTTTGAAAAAAATCTTTTAATTAAAATAATGATAATTTCACGCATAAGGTCCCTGTTTAATGTATCCATAATTTAAAACATCTCATTCTAGTTCCGATGAGCTATAACACTAAGGTGCTTTTAAAAATATTTTATATAATAATTAGCAACCTTAGTAAAATAATTAAATAAAGCCATTAATACACTCATTTTACGGAAACTACCGGAATGCACCAGAATTGAAAACTAACTACACTAGTGTGATCCCAATGAAGAATAAAGAATGACGGAGCCAACTAGGCAACTTACTATAAATAGACGCCTTCTCCAAGATTCTTGGAGAGCACACTAGAAGCCAGAAATCACCCCGGAAAGTGGCATATGAGTCCTCTAGACCAATTGAGCTCATTGGTAACATCAAATTACCCTTCTGATCAAGCTGACATGAACCCAGAAAGCCATCTCCAACTGTAAAGCAAGAGAACCCAAAAATGGGGACATTACAGTCCACCCGTCCCAAAGATTGCTTGTCCTCAAGAAATGCATGCACAACACCAGAAACACTAGACTGAACCAAACTACAACCACATGTGATCCTAGGGTCCCACGTCAATCTTAGAATAGAACCACCATGCCGATGCTGTGCTACTCTGATAAAAACTGTAAAAACATCGTGCCACAACAACAATGTCCTCTCCTGCAACCTAGGAAGGTGATCATCATCAAATCCCAAGCTGAGACACCTGTAAGCGTTGAAACCTATACCATGAAACATCACCTACTAAAACCATACACTCCCGAGTCCCACCAAGCACCATCCTCCAGTGAATATGCCTGCAACCACAAGTGCCACAAACCCTAAAGCTCTCAAGGTGCCACTCCATGAGAAAAAATAGTTGGTCCAAAACGAAGCCTCGAAGAACAGGTGGTGAAGAGTGTGATCCCTGGAATACAACCACAAGTGCCACAAACCCTAAAGTTCTCAAGATGCCACTCCATGAGAAGAAATAGTTGGTCCAAAACGAAGCCTCGAAGAATAGGTGGTTAAGAGTGTGATCCCTGGAATACAACCACAAGTCTCCACACTCCCACTGTGCCACTCTAATATATTCATTGGCAGTGCGACATGGGATGTGAAGCAACCCATTAACATTCCAATGAAGTGATATACCTCCACCGGGATCCCAATTCATATGGTCATCACATCCGGCAATCATGAGAAGAGGAAAGCATCTTAAAGTCCTAACAACATCAATCCAACCTCCAACTCCAATTGACCTCCCATGGATGCGCAAAAATCTCAACACAGGAGCTAGAAAATGTAGATCAGCTCCTCCAAGATGGTTGGTGTAAATCAAGACAACTAACTCCCAATTGAAAATCATCTCTATATAGCTGCCAACAATCACTCTAATGACATAGAATGATAAGGTATCATTCAAATACGATCCTCCAGAAATGAAGAGGTAATCCAAGCCTCTCCAGATCACCCAAACAACTGTTGTCCTTCACTCACTCAGTATGAAATTCATGCACCATGAAATAGCAGCTCTTCCACAAATATGCAAAAGAATGCTAGTGACACCATGCACATCTCCCACTCCAGTGGCACATTCCAATTGTATAACAAACCCTAGTACCTCCAAAGAAGAGATGAAAACAATATCATACCTCGGTGCAGGAATCATCCATACCTCTGTAGTGTACTCCAATGAGAGTGTCTCTGTATACAAACATAAGACAGCCTCAAGTATCACCAAAGAATGATGGAGTTGTATCATAGTATCACTCGACTCAGTACCTCCTCCATGAATGCTCAAAGAACCATCCCTTATGACTCCCTCTTCGAGTGAAGTCCAGATACTAGTGGCTGATCCACTAAGTGCAGCCTCAACAACTCTACCAAGCTTCCAAGCAACTGATGTTTACCAAAAATCTATGCACCAAGAAGTAGAACAACCATCTCCTAGCAATATGTGGAAGGGATTCTCATGGACTAAGGATGGAATATCAAGATCTAGATGTTTTCTTTCAATTCTTATGCCATCACCCAGCTATAACACATGTATTAGCAACTCCAAACCAAACATCATAGCATTATCTCCATACCTCATGTCATCGTTCAATTGCATTTTCATAGTATGCCCAACAAAAGAAAGAGTATGCATATAGAATAAAGCAGCTACATGCTCGACCAAAGGGTCATCAACATGATGGAGCTCATCACAAACTCCTCAAGAGCTCCATGAAGAACCAAAGACCCATCCAAGATTGCATCACATGGACCTCCCGCAATAGTCACAACACTAGTAGCAAACCCACAGTGTGTGCTCAATGATGTCATCCAATCCCAAGACGTGAGCCTTCAAGGGGCTCTCCCAAAGAAATGTCATCAAACCGTCAAGATGCAAACAAGTAACAGATTTTGTACCATACATCAAATCTGATTTTTTGTGTGGCCTCCATATAAGCCTCATGCCACATGTCATGCCAAACTAACTTGGTTCTCTTGGGTCTTGGACACAAATAAGATCTCATATTCATCTCCAATATGGAAGCCAACAATAGAAGATGTCTTCCCAATCTCATTCTCATGTGTAAGGGCCATCAACATATGAGTATGCAAGAGTGAAAGACTGCTGACCCAAATAAAATTAGAACTCTTACCATACCTTTTTGTAGTACTTTTACCCTTCTCAATCCTCTCCCTTATCGTTGTTGCATGTTCTTCCTCCAAGGCAGATCCAACATGACTCTCTCCATAACAATCACAAGCCTCAAGGCTTATCCCTCTGGCTGTTATGTCAGGACTGTTGTTGCAACTCAGAAAATCAGACCTTACCTTATGCTTTTGAGTGATGTATTAATAAATCCTAATCTTCTCTTCCTCCATAATTGAGTGACCATCTAGTAGGGCAGGTCCAAGGCATGTCTCCTGTGATAAATCATGAATGTTATGTGTCACAAACATAGTCCCATGGCTACAAGCTAAATCCTCATGTGTGTCCATCCCTTCGATCTTCATGACCTCCTTATAGGATGCTTCAAGATCCTCCTCCATGACTCCACTCTTTGCCCTCTTCATGTTGTGTTGTCCTTCCTTGAGTGTAGGGACCATAGAAGTCTGAATTTCTAATGTCTGTGTGAGCTCATCCACTATATCTTCCTCCCTTCTCAAGGCACTCGCATATATCTCGCACATTCTAAATAGATGATCTCTATCCGCAAGTAGATGCAAGTAGTTGTTGATGAGGTATAAATAACCTCATTTCTTTGATGGAACAAATAGCCTTTTTGCATTACCCAATTCCCTAGCCATGCCAATTTATTTATTTTTATAAGCAATATTTATCTATTTTTAAATAAATGTTGTACAAATCCTTATTCCCTAAGTTGATTGAAATTAACTTTTTAAATGTTGATTTAATGGCATGAAAAGTTGGGTAATTGTGCAAGCTAATGCATTGCCTATAAAAGAAGTGGACATCATGCAGCTGTGGATGAATGCACCAGAAGTTGAGGGCACCAGAAATTTTAGGCATGCATTAAATGAAGACTTTGTTTTACTCCTGTTATTTCTGTAGTTACCTTAAAGACATTATGGCTCCACTCAGAGTCCTTTTTATGTTCTAAAGATAGCAGTAGTAAAGATTTTGTTTTTCAGTTATAAGACTTCTTCAAATGGTATTTTCCCGCCATCTGAAATTTAGGAGTTTTGAAGTAGTTCAGTTTTAGTTGTTGCTCGAAACATGGATATAAATATATGCTATGGATGAATGAAAGATAATCCCTTAGTTTTCAAAATTATCGGAGCTCTGTACTTGCAATTTTTCATGAATGCAAATGATGTTGTTCTGAGTTTATTTCTTTGGAAAGATGAAGTTTTGAATGAAGTTATTATGTGTTGCGAAAGTGATTGAATGTGATCTGAGTTAAGACAAGCTTCTACCATGAACTGGCCACTCGCGGGATTGTAGGATAGATAAGTATTTTCATTTTTGTGGATGTTTTTATTCAATGGAAAATAGTTTATGTTTAGTTTTTGTCGTTAACTTGCAGGATGTGTTGTTTAAAAGTTAGACTGTTGTGTACTGTTGTTTGAAACTTTCTGTGTTGATTAGAAGTTTTCCGGCACATCTGCCTTAGTTAGAATTACTATTTTCTAATAGATAGAATTTGAAGTGTTTGCAGCATAGCAAATTGCATTTGTGAATTGTTAGCATAGAATTTATCTGCTTTCTAGTGTAGAATTTATATGCTTTCTAGTCTAGAGTCTTCATGCTTTTTAGTATAGAATTTAAATGGTTTTTGTAGAAGGATATAATTACTGTTTCATTTCATGTACTGTTTCAATCTTTTAGCAGAACTAGAAAACTGTTTCTCAATGAATTATCCAAACTCCCTATTGCAGACAGCCTCGGACACTACCCCGGTCGATAAACTAATAATTTTCATCTAAAGTGTTATGACCTCACGACAGCCTATCACTTTTCGGAGCATCGTTGAAAGATGCAGCCGAAATGCAGGAACAAAGTTCCAGAGCATCGCTGGAAGATGCAGCCGGAATGCAGGAACAAAGTTCTAGAGCATCTTTCAGCGATGCTCTGAAACTTTGTTCCTGCATTCCGGTTGCATCTTCCAGTGATGCTCCAGAACTTTGTTCTTGCATTCCAGTTGCATCTTCCAGCGATGCTCCGAAACTTTGTTCCTACATTCCGGTTGCATCTTCCAGCGATGCTCCAGAACTTTGTTCCTGCATTCCGGTTGCATCTTCCAGCAATGCTCCGGAACTTTGTTCTTGCATTCCGGTTGCATCTTTTAGCGATGCTCTAGAACTTTGTTCCTGCATTCGGACTACATCTTCCAGCGATGCTCTGAAACTTTGCTCCTACATTCCAATTGCATCTTTCAGCGCTGCTCTGAAATTTTGTTTCTTCAGCCAGCTGCAACTTGCAAAAGATGCTCCGAAATTTTGTTCATATCCTCCATTTCCATTCCTTTGATATCTTCTTCCATCATTGTTAACTTGTAATTGCCATCCATGAAAACGTTCCTAGTATCTGAAAACACACCATTCACCCCACAATCCACTACGAACACCATCATGAGTCTCACATCCCTGATCATAGTAAATGAACATTATTATGATAACCTTTCATCATAATAAATTTTAGGCACTCCATTATCATCTCATAATAAATTCATTCCATTCCAACCAATTAATACAACCACCTAGGATGCTATTACGTTAGCAAAGACAAGCGACTTTCAAATCAATAACGGGACGGAAGGTACGTGCATCTTTTATTTTGAATAGATTATTTATTGTAAGTAAAGATAGATAAGTTGGCACGACCCCTTTTCTTTTCCAAATTTAGCAAATGTGCGAATTGTTTCTTCATTCGAGAAGGTGGCAGCTCGTTCACTCTATCCCATGAGAGTCATAATTAACTGATATGATTAACTGCTGAAAAGCCAAGTACCCTGAACCAACATTACCAAAATCCAAGTGGCCTCGAAACCTGCATTTCCTTTAATCTTCCTAACAATTTCCTAAGCAGTTTTACCACTCTGGGTGCTGAGATATTTTAGTAGCTTTTGAGCAATATGGGAGGAGCCAAACACAAGTCTGAGCCAGCTTCACCGGATAAATTGCTAGCATTGGGGAATATTTCATAATTGTTTCAAAAAGTAGGATGGCTAGACTTCATAAAGCAATTTGAGGGACACCATGCACAGTTGGTCAAGGAATTTGCCGAGAACTTTGTAGATGGGCAATCGATTGTGCGTGGAAAGAAATTCAAGGTAAGTCCCCGAATTATCTCCAAATTATCTGGTATTGGAAATGAAGGTATTAATTTGTCTGAAACTACAAACATTTCCTATCAGAAAATGATAGAACTTTTTGCATGGGAAGGGGAACCTCACCCATTATTAGTTGTAAATACCTGAGGGCAAAACAAGGGGTTTCAAAGAATGTTCATTGCAGAGCCATGGCGAACAACAGTTGCATGGATTGTTAAGTATTTCACCTGTGAAGGGCAATATCCCACAGTAGTCGGTCCCCCTTTTCGACTGCTCATTCATTTGCGCCATGGTATAGAAAATCCTGAATTAAAAGTTAACATTCCTACCTTCCTCAATGATTCCCTTGTAGGTATGATAGAATGCTTCAAATTTGGGTCTGGACCTTTGAAGCATCACGGTCTTATACAGTTAATCTGCAAATATCATTTTCATAGAAAAAGAAAATCAGATGAGAAATGGCAAAAATTTGAGAGCCCTGAACCTCCCAAGACAATTTGAGGTAGGTGAATCGTTGGGTAGGGCAACCCAACACATGAGAGAACTCTCCCCTGCACCCCAGGGTGACATACAAGCTCTTGGCGGTGAAGTGCCAGAAAATCCACCAAACCCTCCAGACCGTGAAGAAAGACCTAAATCACATACTGTCCCTGAAACCCCAGAAAAATGAGAAAATATGGATTTAGTAGACTCAGAGGAGGAAGATGTTCAGCCCCATAAAAAGGACAAGAGGCCCAAAATGAAACTGTCAAGGCCTACTCCTCTGAGAAGGAGCAAACGGTTAGCTAATGAGCCTAGTTGTGTCGTGGCCTATGAATTACCCCCTATTCCCAAGAAAAAGAGAAAAGAAAGGCAGCCCTGTGAAAAAGTGACTCAGCCTGATGAAAATGTGTCTCAGATTGGTACAGAGGTAACTCAAAAATTAGGAAGTGATGAACCCCCTGCATCTAAACCATCAATTGACCCATCTAAAGAGGACCTCGAGGAAAAAGGAGAAAAAGGACAAGAGGGAATCAGTGAACAAATACCTAATTATGTCCTACTTGAAGAAGAGGAGGGTCAAGAATATGAGACTGTTGAAACAACTTCATTCCAACAGCCAGAAAACATTCGAGAAGTTGATACAGTGCTTGAGGAGAGATAGTTGTATCCCTTAAATAATGTTGATGATATAGAACAAGGACCATCTGGAGCAATTAATGAAGAGCACACATCTAGCAATGAAACAAAAGTTTTGATTACTCCTCCCCTACAGATGCGGAGGACAACAAGGGTGAGTCTAACATTAGAAACAGAGAAATTGAAAGCAGAAATTGTGCAGTTAAGAAATAAAATACAATTGAGTGAAGAGCAGTTGAGAAGGAAACAACAGGAGATAGAAGAACAGAAAGAGCTTCTAGAGAAAAAGGATCAAACTATTAGAGAGCTACAATCCCAATTGCAACAAAGTGAAGAAAAAGATAAGCACTGTCTGGATGGTCTATCTGAGAGATAAACAAATCAAGAACCTAACCTTCAACCTAGAACAGTGCCTGAAGACATTTGCAGAAGAGCAGGAGAAGCAAAAAATTGAATTAAATAAGGCCATAAGTAGAACTGTTGAACTACAGCAAGACTTACAAGAAATGAATATTAAGCCGACTGTGGAATCAAGCGAGGTTCAAACTGAACCAACTAAAATGGAATGGTTTCAGGTCGACATTCCTACCATGCTAACCAAGTGGATGGAACAATGCTATTTCTTAAGACAATCTGGAGCCAAGAATGCTAGACTTAAGAGAGAAATAGTATTGTTGAAAGAGTCTTATGATAGATTATATTAGGCCAAGATGGATGCATGCCAGATTAGAGAGCTATTACTACCATGTAGGAAACCGTCCAGATTATATTCCATGTTCCTTAATGCACAATTTTTAAGATGGAAGCTCCTGAGAATGTCTTGCAATTTACCACATGATCCTGATGACCACCAATTCCTTGAAGCATTTAAAGAAGCCTCTCCTATACAAAAGAATTTATTATGTGAGTTTTTCATTCATAATCTATTTCTCGAAAAACATAGTGATTTCTTCATCAATCTATTTGTGGGGGAAGTTCAGTTAAGGGCATTTTTGTCAAATATGCAAAATCAAATTCAGTGGCAGGACAGAACCAGAGAATATCTTCATGCAGAGAAAATTGTGGGACTACACATGAGGTACCCCAACCAGAAACCTTTTGCTTTCAAAACTCAATTTAGGAGAACTAAGAGTTATGAACATATGAAAGAAAAATATAATGAAAGCATTAGGATCTACTATGAAGATTTCAAGATTAATGGAACACAGTTGATTGACAAAGCTTGGAATGCCTATGAAGAAAGATATACCCCCTTGCCTATGTATTTAAAAAGAAGAGAAATGATTTCCCCCACTAACCTTAGATGGTCATACAAAAGAGCTAAGGCATTGACAGAGATTCTTCAGCAACTAAAGACTAAGTGGATAGGAATGAGATACAAACCGCCTCTACTTTTACAGCCACCCCCTGCAGTCTTAGGGGTTACAGAACAGGAACCAAGGGACTTACATACCTGGCAGTTGAGAATCAAACTTCACAAAGGTTTTCTAAAGGTCCTTGACCATATATATGAAGAAGCAGATGAAGTATATGATTTGAGCTCAAAATATGATGAAATGAATAGGAAAAGAGAGGCAAAGAGACAAAGGATGCATCATAGAGCAGGAGGACATGCTCAAGGTTAGGAAGGGGAGGAATGAAGAGGTATAAATAACCTCATTTCTTTGATAGAACAAATAGCCTTTTTGCATTACCCAATTCCCTAGCCTTGCCAATTCATTTATTTTTATAAGCAATATTTATCTATTTTTAATAAAATGTTGTACAAATCCTTATTCCCTAAGTTGATTGAAATTAGCTTTTAAATGTTGATTTAATGGCATGAAAAGTTGGGTAATTGTGCAGGCTAATGCATTGCCTATAAAAGAAGTGGACATCATGCAGTTGTGGATGAATGCGCCAAAAGTTGAGGGCGCCAAAAATTTTAGGCATGCTCTAAATGAAGACTTTGTTTTAATCCTGTTATTTCTGTAGTTACCCAAAAGACATTATGGCTCCACTCGGAGTCCTTTTTATGTTCTAAAGACAACAGTAGTAAAGATTCTATTTTTTAGTTATAAGACTTCTTCAAATGGCATTTTCCCGCCATCTGAAATTTAGGAGTTTTGAAGTAGTTCAATTTTAGTTGTTGCTCGAAACATGGATATAAATATATACTATGAATGAATGAAAGATAATCCCTTAGTTTTCAAAATCATCGGAGCTCTGTACTTGCAATTTTTCGTGAATGCAAATGATGTTCTGAGTTTAATTCTTTGGAAAGATGAAGTTTTGAATGAAGTTATTATGTGCTGCAAAAGTGATTGAATGTGATCTAAGTTAAGACAAGCTTCTCCCATGATCTGGCCACTCGCAAGACTATAGGATAGATAAGTATTTTCATTTTTGTGGATGTTGTTATTCAGTGGAAAATAGTTTATGTTTAGTTTCTGTCGTTAACCTGCAGGATGTGTTGTTTAAAGGTTAGACTGTTGTGTATTGTTGTTTGAAACTTTCTGTGTTGATTAGAAGTTTTCCGACGCATCTGCCTTAGTTAGAATTATCGTTTTCTAATAGATAGAATTTGAAATGTTTGTAGCATAGCAAATTGCATTTGTGAATTGTTAGCATAGAATTTATCTACTTTCTAGTGTAGAATTTATATGCTTTCTAGTCTAGAGTCTTCATGCTTTTTAGTATAGAATTTAAATGCTTTTTGTAGAAGGA
Organism: Cunninghamia lanceolata; assembly: GCA_027924645.1. Lineage (NCBI taxonomy): Eukaryota > Viridiplantae > Streptophyta > Pinopsida > Cupressales > Cupressaceae > Cunninghamia > Cunninghamia lanceolata. The sequence goes on along the minus strand of BSBN01000201.1, from coordinate 589,987 downwards.
TATAATTACTATTTCATTTCATGTACTATTTCAATATTTTAGTAGAACTAGGAAACTATTTCTCAATGAAATATCCAAACTCCCTATTGCAGACAACCTCGGACACTACCACGGTCGATAAACTGATAATTTTCATCTAAAGTGTTAGGACCTCACAACAGCCTGTTAGTTGTCCTTCATCATAGTCACAACCTTTTGAAGCCTTTGAAACCGGGTGAGGTAGAGATCATCTTCAAAGTGTTCACCCTTCTCTAGGGTTATCCAACACAAATCTGCCATTGCCTTATGTACATGCTCAAAATGATTTAGTGCAGTCATAGGTTCACCTCCATTTGTATTCAATTGCTCCTCCAAATGATGAGGCTTATAGGACCCAATGTCTTCGTGCAACATATCCTGATCAGGCCTCCACAAGTCAACTTCTTCATGGTCACCACCTCCATCAAAGTAGTAGGGAGAGTCTTCTACCTCATGGTCTTCCTCCATGGCTAGCCTAGAAGATGTATGCACCACTATGATCTCTTCATTTTGCAATGACAAATCAAGCTTATTCAATCCACTTGGATCACTTCCCGCTGAAATTTTTGAATTGTCCTTATGACCACCATTTGATTCCATGCCAATATGATGCAAAGATAATGAAACAATGCTAGGAACATCCAAAGAACACATACCTTGATTCAACCTTGTAGGTTTGGCAACCTCCATGATAGCATGTTCTTCCTTTGTGTGATCATTACAAAGCCTTCGGTATTCGTCTTTTACACTGTATGATGCTTCTTTACCCAATCCTTTACAATGGCTTGTAGGATGCAAATTATTCCCAAGTATACTTTCCTCCTTCATGGCAGCATCTTCTTTAATCTTATCTTCATAGGGCTGAAATGTATCGTTGAATTTGTCTCCCTTATACATGGGCTGATCTATGTTCTCCTCGTGATTATTTGCAAGTTGCAAATCTTCTTCCTTTTCTACCTTTTCTTCCATGGGCACTTCGGTTTTTTAACCCTCATTAAATTTTTCAACTTTTCTTCCATCATCATTATTCCTATATTTATTCCTATCTCCATTATTCATGTCTCCATAGTTTCTGTCATTGTTATTGGTGGTGGTGATACTAGGATTTCTGAGGCAATAATGCATCACCTGATTAATATTTTGATGCATCTACTTGAAATTTTGTCGCAACTCATCATGTTGCCTACACCAATTATTCAACATCTCTTGGATACTGAGCTCTTCCTGATCTTTATCACCCATTTCCTCTACCACTACTATATATGTACCCACAAAGGGATCAATATGGGGAACCTGGATATCAGTCTGTAATTTGTTTTGTTTGAGATAATACTGATGTATACCAAGCTGTATGTTTTAGTTCATCTTCTACATGTCATATTTAACCTCACAGGATGGCAGGATACACTGCTCTGATACCACTGTAATATAGACCCCTGTTGTGTCTATTTTCTGATGCCAATTTTTTGTTTGTTTGATGGTTTGAGTTTTTAATAGAAGTAGACAGAAATGCAGAAGGCATTTGTTTTATTTGCATTAGATATCAATAATAAAGTAACTTGCAACATTAAATAATTCAAAAATATGGCAATATTCAGAAATACATGTGGCTGAAAATTCTAGATTTAATTTCTGATTTGGAAATACAAATTTCCTCAAATGTAAGGGCAACCCAGTTCATCAAATAACATTACACATCTAAATCAAACATACCCAGAAAATCTGATTGACTTTGAAACTCTGCTGCAATAGAAATCAGCTACAACAACCTCTCCAAAATGGACGCCATAACCACAACATAGGATGGATATCATTGGGAAGTATACAAATCTATTGTCCAACCCTAGGCACCATGAAATGTAGAAAGTATTGCTCCCAAACCCTAGCACCAAAATTAGAAGTGGCACGCCTCCCTAGGCAAGTACGACCAACAATAAGAATGCAATCTACTCACAAAGCTGCTGCAAACACCAAAAAAACTCCTTCAAACTTCACAAGTAAAGCCTGCAATACTCTTTCCAGTCCTCCATAATTAGTGTAGCAATAAACTTGAAATATATCTTCGAAATCCCTACCGCGACAACCTGTAAATGCTTCCAATCAACTCAATGTAATCCCTAAAACGGGATCACCCATAAATCCTCCAAACTGAAATAAATCTTCACAAATAAGCCCAGTTGTGATTTCCGTAATGAAACCACCAAGAAATCCTCCAGATTGTGTTTTTCAACAACATAAAGAATGTTTCTTGTAAGGGTTTTCGTCTTCTCAAACCTAAGATGAAACCTGAGATGAACCAAGTTCAATCTCCAGAACCACAAGGGTTTTGATCAAAGAAATAGAATAATCTTCATATCAAATGAGCCCCTCAAATGCCTTTTTATACTTTTTTCCCAAACTCTCCAAAAGCTTCTATTTTCAAATTCACTTTTTAATTAAAACACCATTTTAGCTCTGAAAAAGACATTTTAATTAAAATAATGATAATTTGGCACATAAGGTCCCTGTTTAATGTATCTATAATTTAAAACATCGCATTCCAGTTCTGATGAGCTATAACACTAAGCTGCTTTTAAAAATATTTTAAATAATATTTTACAACCTTAGTAAAATAATTATATAAAGCCATTAATACACTCATTTTGCGGAAACTGTCAGAATGCATCGGAATCGAAAACTAACTGCATTGGTGTGATCCCGATGAAGAATAAAGATAGACGGAGCCAACCGAGCGACTTACTATAAATAGACGCCTTCTCCAAGATTCTTGGAGAGCACACCAGAAGCCGAAAATCACCCCGAAAAGTGGCATGAGTCCTATAGACCAATTGAGCTCATTGGTAACATCAAATTACCCTTATGATCAAGCTGACATGAACCCAGAAAGCAATCTCCAACTGCAAAGCAAGAGAACCTAAAAATGGGGACATTACACCTCCAAAGGAAAAGTCATGACTCCTTCATATGCATGAGTTATTAAGGACTGTGTGTGCTGCTGTCATAAAAGACTATCAAAACCCTAGTAGAATGAGGGTTTAAGAGGAAAGTTGTTCTTGTTGAGTTTGTCATGGAAGGGTGAGGGCTTCATAAGATCCTGCATAATGTGTAGAAGGTCTGAGAAACCTAAGAAGGCATCATCAAGAAAGAATTTGTTATTCACAGTGCCCACGAGGTCTTGTTAAGGGTTTAGGCCTAGAAAGATAGGCTTGTAGAGCAGAGTACAGTTGAAGGCACCTTACAAGGGTTTGTAGAACCTGAAACCATTGTTCTTGTTCTTGTTTATCCATAGGTATTGTTATTATTTCCCTATACATCATTATTGGTATCAGAGCCCAAGGAAGAGTTAACAATCCAAAAGGAGAAAGATGCCTCCAAGAATCAATGTTGCTGAAAGGGTGGCAAAGAGAATAGCAACACAGTTGGGAGAAGCCCTTGCCAAAGAAATGAGGGAAATGAGAGTCAGTTTGGATGTAACACTCACTGCAGTGGAAGCTAACCAAAGAAGAGTGGTTACAGAAGATATGAGTGACCAAGATGAAGTGTTGGATGAAGCACCATAAGAAGAACCTCAAGAAGAGAGGGATGATGATGATTTGAGGATGGAAAGATTGTTGAAGGCAGTCATGGGTGATGGGACCAAGGTGAAGATGGAACTCCCAGTGTATGCAGGTAGTTTGAATGGTGAAGAACTCCTTGATTGGATAGGGGATTTGGACAAGTACTTTGAGTTTGAGAATGTACCTGAAGAGTAGCAAGTAAAGTGGTCAAGACTAAGTTGAAAGGCCATGCATCCCTATGGTGGGATTATGTTCAGGAATAAACGAGAAAGAAAGGCAATCCAAGGTTACTTCTGTTAGACTTAGGGCACACAACTGAGAGAGGGGGTGAATCAATTGTGCGAAACTTTCTCAAAATAAACACGTGAATGGTGCAGGAGCACCTACCTGACAGCTGGCCTCCATGAGGCAGTTAGTTAGTTTGAGTCTTGTTAATGTTTCCAAGAAGGTCTGCTAAGACCAATGCATGTAATAAGGTCATGTTGACCATGCTCTGCTATTTTTAGCTAGTTTGTTAGACAGCTGTTATGCTGTAGGTCCGGTTGGATCTCCCAGCCGCCTGGAGAGATTTCCCAGCCGCTTGGAGTCGAGTGGTAGTACTCGCAGGAGATCCTATATATGCTTGAGGATCGGTTGCTCTTGAGACAGATTGAGATATAGATCATCGAGTTAGGTTGCACAGAGTGAGACAGAGAGAGAGAGGCTGATCATTGTATTGCATCTTTTGAAATCAAATAAGAGATCCTGTTTGTGTTCATTTTCTGTTTGGTCTCCATTGTGTGATCGATTTGCTGTTTTGGTGGTTTCATGGACTTGCTGATCCATTCCACCGGTTGATTCGTCGAATCGGTGGAATGGCTATGTACAGTAGGGTAGGATTTAGTCTGCATTTCGTGTTTGTTTGCATGCAGGTGTGCAGGATCGCGATCAAGAGGTGTTGAGGACCCTAGCATGGGTATGTGCTAGGTCGTGCTGGTTGTTAGAGTTTGGAAGACCACCCTGAAAGTGGATCGGGTCATCCCAAGAGGTTCGGCGGATCGAAAATTCGCTAAGGTTGGAAAATCCTTCGCAACGGCATCATCAGGATATTTCTGCGTATATCCTGCAGGTACTTCGGGCGTCATCCGAGTAAGTGGAGTTGAGCATGATGCAGTCGTTTGCATAAGGGGAAAGTGTTTTTGGGGTGATCATCGTCAGGAGTTGCCGAGGAGGAGCGTATCGGCATAAGGTAGAAGATCGGGTTGATCGCGGGCCGAAAATGTTAAGTTTGGCCGACAGCAGGATATTGAAGAAACTGCATGTGACGTCATCGTCATCAGGATATTCGTCATCAGGATATCGGGCAGCAGGATATTGAAGGAGCTGCATGTGACGTCATTGTCATCAGGATAATCGTCATCAGGATATCGGGGTGACATAAGCATCAGAGGAAAGGTGCGTGAGTTGAGTATCGTCATCAGGATATATGGGAGGAACCGGATGTTCTTTATCTTGCTGATGAACATGATGTTGAACATCATGATGCTGAAGATAGTGAAGATAGAGGTTGTCGGTAAGGTGAACAGTGAACGTCAGGAGGATGTTCGCGCTTGCCGAATGTGATGATGCTGCCGATAGTCGGATATGATGATGCTGCTGACAGGCGAAGGGCGAAGGCTTGTCTGCAGGAGGATATCGGTCGGCGAGAGAGTAAATATGATGATGCTGACAGTGTTAAGGGAAATATGATGATGATGACGAAGGGTTGCGGACATCCATGTTGTATGTCAGGGTTTAGTGTGGATGCCTCTGCATCATAGTGGTATCAGAGCTCAGCAAAAGGTCTGGGCTGTTGTGTGTTGATTCTGTCACCGAAAGGGCAGAGGTAGAGTTGATTCTGTCACTGAAAGGACAGAGGTAGAGGAGTGAGAGGTTGACAAAATGCCTCCGAAAGGTAGTGGTACTGCAAGGGAATTGCAGGAGATGAAGGAAAAACATGCCAGAGAGATGAGGAAGATGAAGGAGCTTGCTGAAGCACTTCAAGCCAGGCTTGTAGCCCTGGAAAAGAACAAAAAGAGGGAAGTGGAAGATAGTGAGTCTGAAGAAGATGAAGATACTGTTGAAGAGTATGAAGAGGTAGCTGAAGATCTGGATGCTGAAGACCAGAAATTTGCAAAACTGTTAAAGGCAGTGCAAAGTGATAAACCTAAGGTAAAGGTTGATGTTTCCAAGTATAATGGAAGTTTGAATGAAGATGAGTTACTGGATTGGATTGCTGCACTTGATAATCACTTTGAATGTGAAGATGTTGCTGAGGATCAGAAGGTAAAGATTGCAAAGACCAAGTTAGGAGGTCATGCTTTGGTTTGGTGGGATTATGTACAATCCGAGAGAAGGAAACAAGGGAAGTCAAATATCACTTCATGGGATAAAATGGTAGCAAGGGTCAAAGGTAAATTCTTGCCAAGGGATTATGAGATTCAGATGTTTAAGAAGCTGCAATTTTTAAGGCAGAAGGAAATGGATGTGAAGGCATATACTGAGGAGTTTTATAAATTGAGTATGAGATCTGGTCATCATGAGAATGAGGTAGAAAAGGTGGCTAGGTACTTGGCTGGTTTGAGATTGAACATACAGGATGAGTTAGTTTTAGCTAACCCTAAGAATGTGGAGGATTGTTACCAAATGGCAATCAGGATTGAAGAAAAGATGAATAGGGGACAGGATAAGTCCATGAGAGGAAGAGGCAGCAATATGAGGGGAAGAGGATCAGCCCCTACACAAAGGCAAACCAATGAGGGTCAAGAAGACACTGGTAAAGGACAAGGACAGTCTGATTTCAGAGGTGGATGGAAAGGTAATAGAGGAAGATTTGGAGGTGGTAGAGGTTCTACTACATTTTCAAGAAAATGTTATACCTGTGGTGAGTTTGAGCATCCATTTTTCAAATGTCCAGAAAGCAAGGGTTCATCATCCAGAAATGATAGAACAAATGACAAGAGAGTACAACTTGTGCAAGAAGAGAAAGTAGAGCAAAGTGTGCAGAGTTCAAACACTTATCAAAGAGATAGGGAGCCTGAAAATTATGCATATCCTGAGGAGAGAGAAGCATTGATGCTTAGGAGACTTAGTTTGCAGGCATCAAAGGATATGATGCAAAGAAGAACTCTTTTCAAGACCACATGCAAGAGCAAAGGTAAAGTATGTAAGGTTGTCATTGATACTGGTTCAACAGACAACATGGTATCTCAGGAAATGGTGGATAAACTGAATTTGGAAAGGATTCCACATCAACACCCTTACAAGGCATCTTGGGTGAGTGATAGTCAATCACTTTTTGTCTATGAACAGGCATATGTGGATTTTCAGATTGAAGCATATCATGATAGAGTTTTGTGTGACATTTTTCCCATGGAATGTTGTCACCTACTGTTGGGTAGACCATGGCAATTTGATAGAAGGGTACTGTATGATGGGTATGCTAATACCTACACCATCAAGAAAGATGGGAAGACTATTATGTTAATGCTATTACAGGAAGATGTTGCAGCACAGAAGGCAACCAAAATCATTTTAGTGGGTAAGAAGGAATTTGTGCAGATGCCTATAGGAGCAGGCATAAAGGCAGTTGAGGATACTGCAGGGAAAGAAGTTGTTAAGGACAACAGGTTGAAGAAAATTTCGGTTTTGACTGACAGAGGTCAGCAGCAGGTGCAGAAACAGGTTTGCAAACAGCAAGCAGTTGAGAGGGATGACAAGGATGTTGTCATAATTGGGACTATTGTTTGTCCTATAAAGATTGAAAGAAAGACAGAGTTGAACATTGCAGAAGTTCAAGAGGCAGTTCAGACAGAGGTTCTGGTCAGACAACCTGACAAACACAAGGTATGTGAGAGAAAGGCCTACATTGACAGGCATGAGGATTTACTTGCAGGAAAGCAAGTTACAGTTCAGAAGTCTTGGAGCAGCCAAGAGCCAGCAAAGGACAAAGCTGGAACAGGTCAGGACACTGACAAGGCAAAGTGTAAAGGTGGAGGACTTCCACATACTAAACTCATGGGACATGAGTTCTTTTCTGTTGGGGAGTATGGTGCAAGAGCACCTACCTGACAGCTGGCCTCCATGAGGCAGTTAGTTAGTTTGAGTCTTGTTAATGTTTCCAAGAAGGTCTGCTAAGACCAATGCATGTAATAAGGTCATGTTGACCATGCTTTGCTATTTTTAGCTAGTTTGTTAGACAGCTGTTATGCTGTAGGTCCGGTTGGATCTCCCAGCCGCCTGGAGAGATTTCCCAGCCGCTTGGAGTCGAGTGGTAGTACTCGCAGGAGATCCTATATATGCTTGAGGATCGGTTGCTCTTGAGACAGATTGAGATATAGATCATCGAGTTAGGTTGCACAGAGTGAGACAGAGAGAGAGAGGCTGATCATTGTATTGCATCTTTTGAAATCAAATAAGAGATCCTGTTTGTGTTCATTTTCTGTTTGGTCTCCATTATGTGATCGATTTGCTGTTTTGGTGGTTTCATGGACTTGCTGATCCATTCCACCGGTTGATTCGTCGAATCGGTGGAATGGCTATGTACAGTAGGGTAGGATTTAGTCTGCATTTCGTGTTTGTTTGCATGCAGGTGTGCAGGATCGCGATCAAGAGGTGTTGAGGACCCTAGCATGGGTATGTGCTAGGTCGTGCTGGTTGTTAGAGTTTGGAAGACCACCCTGAAAGTGGATCGGGTCATCCCAGGAGGTTCGGCGAATCGAAAATTCGCTAAGGTTGGAAAATCCTTCGCAACGGCATCATCAGGATATTTCTGCGTATATCCTGCAGGTACTTCGGGCGTCATCCGAGTAAGTGGAGTTGAGCATGATGCAGTCGTTTGCATAAGGGGAAAGTGTTTTGGGGGTGATCATCGTCAGGAGTTGCCGAGGAGGAGCGTATCGGCATAAGGTAGAAGATCGGGTTGATCGCGGGCCGAAAATGTTAAGTTTGGCCGACATCAGGATATTGAAGAAACTGCATGTGACGTCATCGTCATCAGGATATTCGTCATCAGGATATCGAGCAGCAGGATATTGAAGGAGCTGCATGTGACGTCATCGTCATCAGGATAATCGTCATCAGGATATCGGGGTGACGTAAGCATCGGAGGAAAGGTGCGTGAGTTGAGTATCGTCATCAGGATATATGGGAGGAACCGGATGTTCTTTATCCTGCTGATGAACATGATGTTAAACATCATGATGCTGAAGATAGTGAAGATAGAGGTTGTCGGTAAGGTGAACAGTGAACGTCAGGAGGATGTTCGCGCTTGCCGAATGTGATGATGCTGCCGATAGTCGGATATGATGATGCTGCTGACAGGCGAAGGGCGAAGGCTTGTCTGCAGGAGGATATCGGTCGGCGAGAGAGTAAATATGATGATGCTGACAGTGTTAAGGGAAATATGATGATGATGACGAAGGGTTGCGGACATCCATGCTGTATGTCAGGGTTTTAGTGTGGATGCCTCTGCATCAGTGAATCTTCTTTAGTGATTAGCAGAATATTAATCATGAACCATAATGCATTCAAATCAAAAAGTAGAAACATATCAACACATAACACACCAGGATTTTGACGTGGAAAACCCGGTTAAGGGAAAAACCACAGGGTGATTAACCCAAGAATGTATTCTCTGATAGAAGAATAGAAAAGAACAAATGGCACATGCCAATTACGGCTCACTACCCGAGCACACTGCTCACAAGAGGCTCACTGCCTGCAAGAGACACACTGTTTACAAAGAAATAAGTATCACCTTTATGAACTGGAAAATATCATCTTCACCATGCTTGAATCAGTTCCATTAAAGCCCAAAAACTTTTGCTCTGCCTTTTGCACTACTACTCGCTACCACACACTCATCACCACAAGACACTTCAAATTGACTTCACAATCCCTTATTTATACAAGGCATCGACTTAGGAACAATCATCTAAGTCGGCAAACACCTACAAGAACATTCGCAAGACGTGTAATATATCCGATCGGCCAGTCTCAAGAAGAACACCAATATCTGGTGGTTATTCTTCAAATGCAAACTCTAACTTCAATGCAGACCACCAACATGAACTGGACATGATCCAAAGATCATCATAACCTTCCCTGAATCACCAAGAACATCCGCACTTCATCATCCTACTGGAATTCTTCTCTCCTTCATCCGGAGCTTCAAGAACACAGTCTGTCATCACTGTCACAAATGAATAGGCTCTTCCGGACCTTCAAACCATGAACCAATCTGTTTGATACTTCACAGGGACGTCCTCAACACTCCCTCAGATCCGCAGAATGGGATAATGCATTACCGGACCTCACCGGACCTATCTGTGTCACTCTGTCACCTCTGGACACCTGCCGGAGCCGGTTCTACTTGAACGACCATAACTTCTTCAGATCTTCATGCGAACCTCTGAAAACTTGACTGGAGCATCTCAAAACTTATATCTACAAACCCTTTAAACTGCATCTTCTGATCCTCAACCTATCTTAGACTTTTACCTTGTTGTCATCATTGTTCTTCACTGTTCCTGATTGAGACTAATTTTCTCAATATCCTCAGCACACAGCTCATCCAATCCTTCTTATTAATGCAACATGAGTATGTTGACATCAATGACAACACCGGTTAAACCCATACTTGCAACAATCTCCCCATTTGTCATTGATGGCAACATATGATGTAAAAAACCATCAAGACAAGAACTTCTCCTTACTGTCACAACTCCCCCTGTCAACAGCAACCATTCACATGTCTTCTTTCCCTTTACTACTCCCCTTTTGATCAGCAACCACTTGTTTTTCACATGTCTTCTCTCCCCCTTTGACATCAATGGCAAAGGGCTCATACTTGCAATTTCACCACCTCAGACTCATACCTGCTGCTCCCCCTGAGTAGCAGCTCCCCAACATCAATCCGGATCACAAGATGTGACTGTGATTCTCACCGGACTAATGCACATCAGTGCACCTTAGTTCATCACCGGAGGGGCAATAACCCCTAACTTCTCCCTGAAATACTCAAAAGAGTCCTTAGGTAGAGGTTTAGTAAAAATATCTGCAATCTGATCCTTGGAGGGCACATACTCCAATCTAACTTCATCCTTGTTCATTTGTTCTCTCAGAAAGTGAAACTTGATAAATATATGCTTAGTCTTAGAATGCTACATTGGATTCTTAGAAATACTTATTACACTTGAATTATCATAGAAAATTGTGATTGGCTCCTCATATTGTACTTGAATATCTCTTAGCATCTGCTTCATCCACAGAACTTGAGTGCAACTACCTGCTGCTGCAATGTATTCTGCTTCAGTTGTAGATAGAGATATTGCCTCTTGTTTCTTGCTTAGCCAAGAAACTAATCTTTTTTCCAAAAAGAATGCTCCTCCACTTGTACTCTTCCTATCATCCACATCTCCTGCCCAATCTGCATCTGTATATGCATGAAGAGAAAAATTATGATCTCTAGGATACCACAGACCATACTCAACTGTTCCTTTTAAGTACCTAAAAATTCTTTTGATTGCCATGACATGAGATTCTCTGGGATCAGCCTGGAATCTCGCCACAAGACCAACAGCCTACATTATATCTGGTCTAGTTTGAGTGATACAATAATCCTCCAATCATTGATCTGTACTTTGTTTGATCTGTCTTAGGAGAGTCATCATCTTTGCTCAACTTACATCCGGTTGCCATGGGAGTGTTCATTGGCTTTGAATCTTCCATTCCAAATTTCCTCAACAATTCTTTCACATATTTGGTCTGAGAAACAAAGATTCCTTTCTTTGTCCGAGTAATTTGCAGACCCAAGAAGAAATTCATTTCACCAAGCATTGACATCTCAAACTCACTTTTCATTTGATTTGCAAAGGTTTTACACATATTGTCTCTTCCTCCAAATATGATACCATCAACAAATACTTCAACAATCAAGATGTTTTCATGATCAATTTTGAAATATAAGTTACTGTCAACAGTACCTTTGTTGAAACCAATCTTCAAAAGATGTTTGTCCAGTCTTTCATACCAGGCTCTAGGGGCTTGCTTTAGTCCATACAGTGTCTTCTTCAATTTGCAGACCATATCACCATGCTCAGATAAATGAAAACCATCTGGTTGTTCAATGTACACTTCTTCTTTTAAGTCACCATTCAAGAAGGCAGACTTGACATCCATCTGATACACCTTGAAATCCTTGAAGGCAACAAATGCAAGAAATAGTCTGACTGCTTCAATTCTTGCCACCGGAGCAAAGATTTCTTCAAAATTAATCCCTTCTATTTGAGAGTAGCCTTTGCAGACTAATCTGGCTTTATTTATGATTACTTCACCAACTTCATTTAGTTTGTTCCGGAAGACCCATTTGGTTCCAATCACATTCTTGTTTCTAGGTCTGGGAACAAGGTCCCAAGTGTGATTTTTCTCAATTTGCATCAACTCTTCCTCCATTGCTTTGCTTCAGTTTTCATCATTGCAGACTTCATTTATTGTCTTAGGTTCAATATTTAAAATCAGACAATATTCATCTGAATTTTGAGCAATTTTCCTTCTAGTTTGCACACCTTTTCTTTTGTCACCTATGATCTGATCTTCAAAGTGGTTCAGTCTTACATACCTTGGAATTTTGAGAGTTTCTTGCACTTTTGTTTCTTGATCAGGCTCATTCAGAGTTATCTCTTCTTCCTGATTTACCGGATCAGTCTGAATCTGACTTTCAGGAGAGGATTGAGCTCCTTGAACCAAAACACCATTTTGATCATCTTCATCATACTCATAAAACCTTGAGAGTTTCTCTATTCTCTCATCAACCTTCACATTTGTACTTTCTATCATCTTTCTTAGTCTCTTGTTATAACACGGGTATGCTTTGCTTTGAGTAGAGTAACCCAAGAATATTCCTTCATCACTTCTAGCATCAAACTTGCCTAAATCTTTATCTCTTTTGATGTAACACTTGCTACCAAAGACTCTGAAATATCTTACAGTAGGAGTAATGCCAAACCAGAGTTCATAAGGGGTCTTACTGGTATTGCTTCTGATTTGAACTCGATTAAGAGTAGAGACTGCAGTGCTGACAGCTTCTCTCCAATAGATCTGAGGAACATTTGCTTCCATCATCATGGTCCTAAATGCTTCCTGGATGGTCCGGTTCTTTCTCTCCACTACTCCATTCTGCTGTGGAGTCCTAGGAGTAGCAACTGTCTCTTGATTCCATGTTTCTCACTGAACTCTATGAACTCACCAGATGTGAATTCTCCACCTCTATCAGACCTCAGACACTTCAACTTTAATCCTGTTTCATTTTCTACCATAGCCTTGAATATTTTGAATTTCTCAAGAGCTTTTGATTTCTCCTTTAGAAAGGTTACCCACATCATCCGGGAATAGTCATCAATTAACAGCATGAAGTATCTATCAACTTGAATACTCCTGGTTCTTGCTGGACCACAAAGATCAATGTGAACTAAGTCCAATAATCCAGTAGAAGACAGTTCCTTGCTTTTGAATGTGACTCTGCTCAGCTTACCCAACTGACATTCCTTGCACAAGCTGTTAGTAGGTTTCACCAATTTTGGAAGATCTCTTACAGCCTGAGTATTGCTTATCTTGATGATATTATCAAAATTTACATGACACATTCTCCTATGCCATAACCAACTCTGATCAACTTGAACAAATAAACAGCTTTTACCAGTACCAACTAAGTGGAAGATATTACCTTTAGTTTGAGCACCGGATGCAATCTCTGTTCCAGATCTTTCAAAGATTTTGCATTTTCCATCCTTGAATCGGAGATCATAGCCTTTGTCCACCAACTATCCAACACTGAGAAGATTGTGCTTCGAACCTACAACATACAATACATTACCAATTTTGTTTCTTCCATCAAAAGAAATAGTTCCTCTTCCTCTAATTCTACCAGCAGAATTATCACCAAACTTCACCACTCCTCCTTCATACCTTTCCAAGTCTATGAACTTATTTTTGTCACCTATCATGTGGTGAGAGCAACCATTGTCAATGACCCAATCATTCTTTTCTTCAACTTGGGCAGCCAAAGCTCTTTCTACAACTTTATGATTGATAGATACAGAGGATATTGGTTCTTCTTCCTTGATGGCAATAAACACCCATTCACTTCTGGATCTGTTTCCTGTCTTTGATTCATCATCTGTTACTCCTTCATTATCATCTTCTTCATGAACATAGTAACAACTCTTTTGGAACCTTGATTTGTTAGGATTTGGCTTTGAAAATCTTTCCGAACATCTTGAGGCAAAATGACCAATCTTATTGCAGTTAAAACACTTAAAAGGTAATTTTCCTTCATACTTATCGGATCCTCTTGGCATTCTTTGCAATGAGGGCTTCAAGTTGAGCAGTTTCTACTTCTTCTTCTTCAAGGTCTTTTCTTGTTTTTTCATACCATGACAATTTCCTTGATGAGTTCTCTCCTGGATCAAATCCTTGTTTACCTTTCACAAAGGCACTGGCTTTGAATGCAGATTCAGTTTTGGGGGGGTCATCTCCAAACTTGGTCATTTCAAAAGCAGCCAGTTTGCCAGCCAATTGGTCTCTTGTGACAGTGGCATGGGTTTTGAATTCATCAATGGCAGCAACCTTGATTTTGTAAGAGGCAGGAAGTGATCTGAGAATTTTACCAACAATCTCATTTTCATCCAAGACTCCACCAGAATTTCTAATTCCACAAACGAGCTCATTCACTCTTGGCATAAAACTGGTAATATTTTCATCATCTCTCATCTTCAGTTTTTCAAATTTCCCTTTTAAACTCTGTACCCTTGCACATTTAACATACTCGTCTCCTTCATGCAAAAGTTTCATTTTAATCCAGATCTCATAGGCAGTTGGTAGGTCAATAACATTTGAGAGCTCTGAGTCAATTAATGCGCTTAGAAGAGTCTCTTTGGTCCGCATATTGTTTTCAGCATCTATGATTTCATTTAGGGTTGTCGGACCACCCTGTGGAGGTACATACGCTTTTGTGACCATGGACCAGTACGCCATTCCCATACACTGCAAGTGACATTTCATGCGACCTTTCCAAAGAGCAAAGTTGGTTCCATCAAACTTCGGATTATCCTTCTTGTATGACGACATCCTGGATCTCCTCAAGCAGTTAAGCTCCTTTTAGAGGAACTTAACTCTGATACCAATTGTTAGACTTAGGGCACACAACTGAGAGGGGAGGTGAATCAGTTGTGCGAAACTTTCTCAAAATAAACACTTGAATCTTCTTTAGTGATTAGCAGAATATTAATCATGAACCATAATGCATTCAAATCAAAAAGTAGAAACATATAAACACATAACACACCAAGATTTTGACGTGGAAAACCCGGTTAAAGGAAAAACCACGGGGTGATTAACCCAAGAATGTATTCTATGTTAGAAGAATAGAAAAGAACAAATGGCACATGGTAATTAGGGCTCACTGCCCGAGCACACTGCTCACAAGAGGCTCACTGCCTACAAGAGACACTGTCTACAAAGAAATAAGTATCACCTTTATAAACTGAAAAATAGCATCTTCACCATGCTTGAATCAGTTCCATTAAAGCCCAAAAACTTCTACTCTGCCTTTCGCACTTCTCCTCGCTACCACACACTCATCACTACAAGACACACTTCAAAATGACTTCACAATCCCTTATTTATACAAGGCATCGACTTAGGAACAATCATCTAAGTCGGCAAACACCTACAAGAACATTCGCAAGACGTGTAATATATCCGGTCGTCCAGTCTCAAGAAGAACAC
The DNA here is from genome assembly GCA_027924645.1 of Cunninghamia lanceolata. Classification (NCBI taxonomy): domain Eukaryota; kingdom Viridiplantae; phylum Streptophyta; class Pinopsida; order Cupressales; family Cupressaceae; genus Cunninghamia; species Cunninghamia lanceolata. The sequence continues at coordinate 574,607 of BSBN01000201.1, read as the reverse complement.
CAATATCCGGTGGTTATTCTTCAAATGCAAACTCTAACTTCAATGCGGACCACCAACATGAACTGGACATGATCCAACGATCATCATAACCTTCCCTGAATCACCAAGAACATCCCCACTTCATCATCCTACTGGAATTCTTCTCTCCTTCATCCGAAGCTTCAAAAACACAGTCTGTCATCACTGTCACAAATGAATAGGCTCTTCCGGACCTTCAAACCACGAACCAATCTGTTTGATACTTCACAGGGACGTCCTCAACACTCCCTCAGATCCGCAAAACGGGATAATGCATTACCGGACCTCACCGGACCTATCTGTGTCACTCTGTCACCTCTGGACACCTGCCGGAGCCGGTTCTACTTGAACGACATAACTTCTTCAGATCTTCATGCGGACCTCTGAAAACTTGCTGGAGCATCTCAAGACTTATATCTACAAACCCTTTAAACCGCATCTTCTGATCCTCAACCTATCTTGGACTTTTACCTTGTTGTCATCATTGTTCTTCACTGTTCCTGATTGAGACTAATTTTCTCAATATCCTCAACACACAGCTCATCCAATCCTTCTTATTAATGCAACATGAGTATGTTGACATCAATGACAACACTGGTTAAACCCATACTTGCAATAATGGGTGATGGGACCAACGTGAAGATGGAACTCTCAGTGTATGCAGGTAGTTTGAATGGTGAAGAACTCCTTGATTGGATAGGGGATTTGGACAAGTACTTTGAGTTTGAGAATGTACCTGAAGAGTAGCAAATAAAGTGGTCAAGACTACGTTGAAAGGCCATGCATCCCTATGGTGGGATTATGTTCAGGAATAAAGGAGAAAGAAAGGCAATCCAAGGTTACTTCTTGGGATAGGATGATTTCCAAGTTGAAGGGCAAATTCATGCTTAGTGACTACATGGCTCAGTTGTATAGGAAGTTGTAGAAATTGAAACAAAAGGATATGGGAGTGAAAGAGTACACTAAAGAGTTTTACAAGTTGAGTATCAAATCAAGACACATGGAGGATGATACTAACAAATGTGTGATAAAGGGTATAATCCGGTGTTTAAGGACGATGGGTGTGAGATAAGGAAAAGCTCCAGAACCTTAATTGTTGCTGGTAAGAAGACTCATGGTAATGTTTATCATTTGAAGGTTACTAATAATTGTTGTTTGTTGTCTCAGACAAATGAAAGCTGGTTATGGCATAGTAGAATGTGTCACATTAACTTTGACAGTTTGGTGAGAATAAGCACAATACAAGCAGTAAAAGACCTACCTAAGATTGTGAAGCCTGCCAATGTTATGTGCAAAGAATGTCAGTTTGGGAAGATGACAAAGACTATCTTTAAGAGTAAAGAACAACTCTCTACCGGTTTGTTGGAGTTGGTGCATACAAACTTATGTGGCCCTACAAAAATAAGAAGTCTACAAGGTGATAGGTATTTGATGCTTCTTATTGATGATTATTCAAGAATGACTTGGGTTACCTTTCTTAAAGAAAAATCAGAAGCCCTAGACAAGTTTAAGGCATTCAAAGCTATGGTTGAAAATGAGTTGGATTTGAGAATCAAGTGTTTGAGACCTGACAGAGGTGGTGAGTTTACTTCAAATGAGTTTAATGCTTTTTGTGAAGATTATGAAATAAAGAGACAATTGTCTACCCCTCGGACCCCTCAACAAAATGGAGTGGTTGAAAGGAAAAACAAAACTGTTCAAGAAGTTGCTAGAACAATGATGAAGGAAGTAGACCTACCGGAAGTATATTGGAAATAAGCAATACACACTGTTGTCTACATTCAGAACAGAGTGCAAGTCAGAGCAAAAGAAACAAAGACACCTTATGAGTTGTGGTACGGTAGAACTCCTACTGTCAAATACTTCAAAGCTTTTGGAAGCAAATGTTACATCAGAAGAGATGAAGAATTAGGAAAGTTTGATTCTAGATGTCATGAAGGCATATTCCTTGGGTACTCTACTAAGAGCAAGGCTTACCGATGCTATAACAAAAGACTGAGAAAAATCATTGAAAGTGCAAATGTGAAGGTAGATGAAAATACTCAGCCAGATGGATGAGTCAGATGGATCTACTGATACAGAAAAGGTTGAAAAAAACAAAGAAAAGGAAGTTCAGACTGAAGTGCAAAATGCTCCTGAAGAAGAAGTTTAAACTGAAGCTCCGAAAAGAATTCCTAAAACCCCCGGGTATGTGCAAAGAGGTCACTCTGAAGATCAGATTATTGGTGACAAAAGGAAAGGTGTGTTGACAAGAAGCAGAGCTGTAGAAGATCAAGTAAATCTCTGTTTACTCTCAAAGGTGGAACCTAAAATAATAAAAGAAGCATGCAATGATGAATATTTGGTCAAAGCAATGGAAGAAGAACTAATGTAGATTGAGAAGAACAAGACTTGGGAACTTGTCCCTAGACCTACAGACAAGAATGTGATAGAAACAAAGTGCGTATTTCGGAACAAACTGAATGAAGTTGGAGAAGTTGTGAGAAACAAGGCAAGACTTGTGTGTAAAGGCTACTCACAAGTGGAAGGAATAGAAAATTAAGAGACCTTTGCTCCAGTGGAACGAATGGAAGCTATCAGACTGTTTTTTGCATTTGTAGCACATAAAAACTTCAAGGTATATCAGATGGATGTCAAGTCTGCTTTCCTGAATGGTGAGTTAGAAGAAGTCTAGATAGAGCAACCAGATGGATTCCAGCTATCGGACAAACCAAATATGGTATGCAAATTGAAGAAATCTTTTTATGGATTGAAGGAAGCTCCCAGAGCTTGGTATGCAAGACTGGATAAGTACCTGTTACAGCAGGGATTCAGTAAAGGGTTCGTAGATAGTAACCTGTACACCAAGATAAATGGAGACCAAATTCTGATTGTTGAGATATATGTTGATGACATCATATTCGGTGGAAATGAAGATATGTGTAAGAAATTTGCAGATGATATGCAAAAAGAGTTTGAAATGTCTGTGTAGTGAAATAAACTTCCTTGGATTGCAAATCATTCAAACTAGTAAAAGTATGTTCATTTCTCAATCCAAGTATGTTAAAGAGTTGTTGAAGAAGATTGGAATGGAGGACTCTAAACTAGTATGTACCCCTATGATTAATGGTTGCAAGTTGAGCAAGAATGATGAATCACCTAAGGTTGATCAGAGCAAGTATAGATCAATGATTGGAGGACTATTTTATCTAACCTCTACTAGATCGGATATCATGCATGCAGTCTGTCTTATGGCCAGATTTCAATCAGATCCAAAAGAATCACATGCTATGGTAGTGAAGAGGATATTTAGGTATTTGAAGGGCACTCCAGATCATGACTTGTGGTATCCTAAGAACAATTATTTTTCCCTAAGTGCTTATACAGATGCAGATTGGGTCGGATGTGTTGATGACAGAAAAAGCACAAGTGGAGGTGCATTCTTCCTTGGAGATAGAGCAGTGTCATGGCATACTAAGAAACAAGAATTAGTTTCCTTGTCTACTGCAGAGGCAGAATATATTGTTGCAACATCATGATGTACTTAGGTGTTGTGGATGAAACAGACCTTGAACGATATCAAAGTTGAGTATGACGAGCCAATCCTTATTCTTTGTGATAACACAAGTGCCATAAATATTTCAAAGAATCTAGTGATGCATTCAAAGACAAAGCACATTTCAATTAAGCATCACTTTTTGAGGGAGAAAGTTGTAGAGAATGAAGTGAAGCTTGAGTATGTGCCTACAAAAGATCAAGTTGGTGATATATTCACTAAGGCTCTCCCAAAGGATACATTTGAGTATCTCTGGGAGAAGTTAGGGTTGTTGTCGCTCCTTCCTTGAACTAAATGCATAATAAGATGCATCAGTCCAGTGTGCCTCAAAGTACATTTCTCCTTTTGGACTGATGTTGGAAGCTACCTTTCAAGGGGAGCAGGTAGTGGTTTGAGATGATTGTTGCAGTTAGGGGGAGTAAAGAATGATTTCAAATTGATCAGAGCAATAGTGTGCAAGTATGTGCAGTGGAAGAGATGTGATACCCTTTGCATTGATGTCAAAGGGGAAGAGAAATCATGTGAAAAACTCAGGGGTAGAAAGAGTTCAAATGTGTAAAAAAAGGGGGAGTTCTAATGCAGAGTTGTGTCTTGATGGAGGAACATGTTCAATTTTTCACATCATATGTTGCCATCAATGACAAAGGGGGAGATTGTTGCAAGTATGTGCTAATTGGTGTTGTCATTGATGTCAACATGTTTGTGTTGTCATTGTTGCCAACTATGTCTTCTAATATTGTTGTTTGTTGATTGATTGAGTTGTCATGTTAAGGACATTATCTGAGTTTTTGCTCTGCATTTCCTCTGTATTGAAAACCAGAGTATGAGATTTGCATATGATTTAGAGAAGTGTTTGAAGATACTAAATCTAGAATTTGGTGGTCTGGATCGTTGTGTAGCAAAAGTTCTATTGAACAGTTTGAAGACTATGCCTGACAACATTTGCAGTGTGACAGGGAGAGTATTTTGCTCTGCATTTCTCTGTGGTTTGGATTTTGGTCCTGTGGTTCTAGACTTAAGCTTATGAGGTACTTAGCTATCTTCATTCCAAAGGATTTGTGATTTGGTGCTCCAAAAAGCAAGTTATTGATTAGCAGAGTTCGACAGTGTTTGTTGTGAGTAGTCTGTAATCTATCTTCAAGTGATATTTGTTGTTCTCAAGTGAAATCTGTTGCGGTTGGATTTGTCAGCTCCCAGGTGAATCTATATTGTTCGTGGATGTCGCCAGAACGTATTGAAACCGTGTGCTTGATCCACAAGCTATAATGAAGTTCTTGGAAGCATGCATTTAAGTATCCTTTGTGTTTGCACTAGTTCTAGCCAACTTGCTTATTTACACTTGTTGCGGAGGTGATTCATGGATTGTCGAAGCATGTTGAAGCATGTAAGGATGTGTTTGGGTCCTAGCTAAGCCGTGAAGTGCTCTTCCTTCATTCATTTGCTCCACAAGTTTGTTTAGGTCCAGACCTAATTTGAATTATGTATGTATGCCGACCTTGGAGATAGTTCCAATGGTTGTAAATTGTATAGCCGAACTTGATGATTGTTCCAAGGTTGATGATTGGTATAAATATATGTAAGGAATCTATGAGTAGTGTGTGTGTGTGTGTGTGTGTGTGTGTGAAGATGCGAAAATAAAGTGTGTCAGTTGTAAAGGCAGCGAAGGAGAAATATATTGTGCTTCAATGGAACTGAACTCAAGCATGTTGTAGATGCTACTATATCAGTTCATGGCAGTGAGCCTTTTTCCAATGAGCATTCTTTTGGGCAGTCAGCCTCTTTGTTATTCGGTATTGTTACTACATTATATTGTGAGCCAACACTCACCATGGTTTTTCCCTTTTAGGGTTTTCCATGTAAAAATCTGGTGTTCAAGTGTGTACAGTGTTGATGTGTTTAAGTTTTGTTTATGCATTTCATGTTTAATCTTCATAACAGTTTAAGGAGTTAAAGTGAATGTGAATGTGATTTTGGTTAAAGAAGTTAAGGTGTTTTAGACAACTAATACACCCCCTCTCAATTGTCTTGTGCCTTCAAAAGCTGCATAGAATACTAATGGTAGTTCATTTTTCTAACCACATTAGGACACTGTAGTAGCAAAAGTGCAGGAAGAAAAGGATGATATCAAAGAGATATCTGCTCAACTAAGGAAATTGACTACTGAGGTTAGTCATTTGAGGACTCAGAACTTTTATGCTCAGTCTAATTCCCAAAACCAAAAAAAGGGGATATCCTGATAGAGGATATGGTAACAACAATGAGAAATCAAGATATCCTGATAGGGGATATAACCAGGAGAGAAACTTCAACAATAATCACAATGCACCTTGGAACACCAAACCGAACAATGGTTCATTACCTTCACCGCTAGATAATCAGCCTCCTCTGAACCTAAGCAGACCACTAGGGTCAATTTGGTAGAAGCTACACTTAACAACTGGTGCAGGATGCATAATACAAATGCACATGCTGAGTTGGACTGTCCACAGTTCAAAATTGCAGCCAGCATATTCCAAGCTGAAGTGTCAAACACTGCAAGAGATACATCTTTCCCTAAAGGTAATGAGATAGTACCTCTAGGACATGAGTCAGCTATGGTACTGGAAAATTCCCTTGATCATCAGCATCATCAGATGACTGCAATACATGAGAATTATACTCTAGCATGTGAAGAGTTGACCATGGCCTTTGAAAAGAATTACGTGTTTCCCTTTTTAGAATGAGAATGAGCCTGAGCAGGAAGCTGAAGAAGTTCATGCATATTAGCAACATCAGAGAGGACACAATTACAACCTAGGGAGCAATACTAATTGCCCTGCTGGTCCTCTGACCAATTCTATTCCTCCCAACAATTTCAATACGCCTCCAGATCCCAAGGCCAGCAACAATCCTGGACCAAGGTGAATCCACAGTGCTTTACACCCCAAGCAATGATAGCAAAAGGTATGAACCAATTGCCTGAATCTGATAAACTTGTTGCTTACCTTGCTAAAGAGATGAGGAAGATAAAAATTAGTTTGTCCCTGTCTGAGTTATTGAAAACTCTTGTCATTAAGAAAGCCTTCATAAAGTCATTAGATGAACCTACAGCAAAGGAGGATAATCCTAGTCATATCCTTGCTAGAGATCACGTACCTAGCGATAATGTTGTCAAACCAAAAGTTCAAGCCTCAGTTCATACTGCAGATGCAGCACAAATGACCCTATACAAAGAGAAATCTATATCACCTCCTTTCCTACTCACACTCAAGGTTTTTGGTAAGAACCTACACAATTACCTTGTAAATTCAGGGGCCTCAACTAATGTGATGCCCTTATCCATTTGTCAGACATTAGGTCTGCATCTTGCAAAATCACTCAAGAAAGTAACTCAATTAGACAAGTTTGAGGTTAGTGTAGTAGGAGAATTGACACACATTCACATGCAGCTTGCATCTGATCCTAGGGCACAGCACTACACAGACATTCAAGTTGTTGATATACCTGACACATATGGCATGCTTCTCAGTAGGGACTGGTCCAAGACTTCAATTGGTTACATGGCTACCGATTTCTCCCATATGTGGTTTCCATGGAAAGGCATTCCCAATTAGCTCAAAATTGAGGCCGAATCCAAAATGAAACATATGATAACTGTGTCTAATCAAAATAATGAGATATTATGTGGATGTTGAGATAGGGGTATATGCATTAAGACCTTAGGGAGTCAGAATAGAAGAAGTATTGATGACGTCATGTCATATGCATAAAGGCAATGACAAGGAGGAAATTATGCCAGACACAAAATTTATGATTGAGGCAAATTATACCTCTTCAGAAGAAGATGAGGTGGATCACTTCTCAGAGTTTCAAAGGTATCTATCTAAGGAAGTTCAGAAGTGTCAGCTAATAGGGACATCCGTGGAGGATATCTTGATGACTGGTTGGTGCAGACTGCATGAAGATGCACACTCAAAAAATGCATGTGAAGCATGTCTGGATATGATTGAATTAGAGAGAATATGCATAGAGAACATGTCATCATCACCAAAGGTAAGTGAAGTACTTAATGCTGATGATCATCATCATTGGTTGTTTTCTTCAGATGCAGAAGAATATGAACAAGAAATATGCCAGGTGAATGTCATGATGCCTAGTACAGAAGAAGTCTTGGTATGTATTGATGTGCATTCCGGTGATAAGATAAACACAACCACACCACAGACAGATTGTCTTATTAAGTTTGATTATGAGTTGTCAGATGAACATAGAGGAAGTCGTTTGACACATTTTGAAGAGTTTATATCTAAGCAAATCCAGAGACACATTCTGCAAGGAATTCCACTCAGTCAAGTACTAATTGAAGGATGGTGCATGCTATATGAGGGTCCCCATTCAGAGACAACTTGTGCTCTGTGTTTGCACATACTAAACAAAGAGGAACAGATGTACTCAAGTGACAAATTGAATAAAGTCAGGGATGTTCTTGAAGACACAGAAGGAAAAGTTACAATATCTCCTAATAAGGGATATGATGACATCAAGTTAATGAAAAGAGATGATGTTAAGAAGAAACAGAAGGAGGATGCTTTAGTTCTGCCAAAACATCCAGATGTGGTGAAGAATGAACCACAGATGATAAAATGGATATCTGTAGGACTAGTTGCACGTGCTAAAAAGAAAAAAGAAGGTCCTGATAAACCTTTGATAGAAGACAAACCATGGACCTTGAGATTTGACAGCTCCAAATCAAAGCAGGAAGTCGGAGTAGGAGTGGATCTCACTAATCCACAAGGGAAATCATTCCTAGCAACATATAAGCTGCAATTTCCATGCACAAACAACATGGCTGAATATGAAGCTTTAATCCACGACCTGTTGTTTGCCCTCAAGAAGAAAGTAAAAGTTTTGCATGTCTTTGGTGATTCAGAACTTGTGGTAAAACAAGTGAGAGGCATTTATGCATGCAATTACAAGAGGTTATCTAGTTACAGACACAGAGTCTGTTACCTGATAAAGAGTTTTGATGTCTTTAACATCATGCATGTTCCAAGAGAACTCAATCATCGTGTGGATGCACTAGCACAAGCTGTTAGTACGCTGGAGCCTTTGTCCATATCAGGGATGAAGAGGTTCTCTATCGAGCTAGTGTCAATACCATCTATTCATGATAATGTCACAAATTTTTAGGTGTTTGACGATGATCAGTACATTTTGGACTTTATTGCCAATCTGGGCATATTTGAAGCTCAAATAGTGGATGAAAAGAACCTGGAGGACCATATCTGGGACGAAGAAGAGATAATTGATCTGCCTAGCAACAAGATTCCTAAGGGAATGATTGAATTGAAACGAGTTTTTCATCTCGATGATATGATCAAGTAGAAAGAACTCCCTAAGACAAATGGAGGAGAGTATGAACTTGTTAACATAGGACAGGGTGAAGATACAAGGAATGTCCTGATAGGTAAGGTTTGCATTGAAGAAGAAAAAGCAAGGATAACCCAGGCCTTAAAAGATTACATTCACGTCATAGCATGGAATTACGATGAGTTAAAGACCTATGACACATCCATTATAACTCACACAATACCCCTGAAACCTAATGCTAAGCCCTTCAGGCAAAAACAAAAGCCAGACAATGCTCTATTGCAGCCTCCTATTTTTAAAGAAGTCAAGAAGTTGCTTGTTGCAAGGATCATATTTCCAGTCAGGCATTCCACCTGGGTTGCCAACTTGGTTCCGCTAAGGAAGAAAAATGGAGATATACGCCTATGCGTAGACATTAGGAACTTAAACAGAGCATCTAAGAAGGATAGCTATCCTTTGCCTTCTATGGATGAGGTTCTCCAAATGGTGAACGGTGCACAAATGATGTCCTTTCTAGACGACTTTTCATAATACAACCAGGTGATGGTTGATAAGATAGATAGATTGAAAATAGCTTTCACCACTAAGTGGGGGATTTTCCCTTATAGACACATGCCCTTCGGCCTAATCAACGCTGGAGCAACTTTCCAGCGAGCTATGGATATAGAATTCACAGGACTAGTAGGTCAATGCATCGTGATATATATGGATGACCTAACAGTATTCTCAAAGCACAGAGGTGATTACATTGAGGACCTCAGGAGAGTGTTAAAGAAATGTGAACAATATGGCGTATCCTTGAATCCAAAGAAATGCATTTTTGGGGTGACCACAAGCAAGTTGCTTGGTCACGTCATATCTGAGAATGGGATAACTATTGACCCTGCTAGGGTAGATTCAATCATGAAGTTAAAACTTCCAGCAAGCAAGGAGCTGAAGTCTTACTTTGGTAAGATTAACTTCATTAAGAAGTTTATCACCGGATTTGCAAAGATCGTGAGACCTCTTAATGCTATGTTGAAAAAAGATGCTAAGATCGAATGGACTCCAGAGGCAAAAGCAGCATTTGAAAATATAAAGAAAGCCATTGGATGCCCCAGTACTGATCAATCCTGACTACACCAAAGATTTCTACATATACTCTTTTGCATCAAAGCATACATGTGCAGTTGTCTTAACTCAGAGGAGTAAGGAAAAAGAGGAGAAACCAATAGCATTCATGAGTTCCCCATTCAGAGATGTCAAGCTAAGGTATATGGATGTAGAGAGGCAGGCTCTTGCCTTAGTCAGAGCAATAAAGAAGTTCAGGCATTATATCCTGAGAAGTAAAGTCATTGCAGAAGTACCCAATTTAGTTATGAAGATGCTCCTCATGCAAAGTGAACCAGGAGACAAGAGAGCTAAATGGATTATTGTACTGCAAGAATATGATATGGATATAACACTAATGAAATTGGTCAAAGGACAAGCCCTTAGTCAAATGATTGCTGAAATAGATCCCAATTTGACAAGTCAACAATATGCAGTAGATGCGGAAGTGCATGATGACTAGTACTCTAATATCATGCATGTCCTGATCACAGTAAGATGTCCCCCTAAAATGCAAGCATCCCAGAGAAGAGCTCTAAGGATCAAGGCACAAAAATACATTATTAAAGGAGTCTTATTCAAAAGGAATTATGAGGGGATATACCTCAAATGTTTAGACAAACAAGACGCTGTCAAGGTTCTTCTTGAGTTACATGATAAGTTCGGTAAAACCCATGGATCACATCTGGCTACCACACATGCCATCTTAAGGGCTAGGTATTATTGGCCCACTATCTTCAGGGTACAGCTAAGCACATCAAGTTCTGTCACACATGTCAAACTTCTTCAAATAAAGATAAGTATGCAGCTCAACCATTGCAACCTGTGATGGAGATGCGCCCATTTGCACAATGGGGCATGGATTTCATCGGGCCCATCAATCCTCCATCCTCAATAGGACACAGGTATGTGCCGACTATTACAGATTACTGCACCAAGTAGACAGAGGCCATTGGCAGCAAGACATGCACATCAGACAACGTGATCAGGTTTCTAGAAAGCGACATCACCACAAGGTATGAAATCTCATATGCACTAGTTTGTGACAACGGTCCTACTTTTACATTCTTTAAATTTTTAAGTTGGGCATTTGAGGGATAATTTTAAAATTTTCATCAAATTACTACCCCCAGGGCAATGGCTTAGCTAAATCAACTAATAAAAATCTGTTAAACATCATCAAGACGTTCATTGAAAAGAACCCTAGGGAGTGGAATACTTTGCTCAAATATGTCTTATGGGTAGACAAGACAAGAGTTAAAACTGCCTTAGGCAATTCTCCCTATCAATTGGTTTATGGGGTAGATCCCATCCTCCCTGTCAACCTGAAAATCCCAACCTTGCAGTTTGCCCAAGAGTATCTAGGCATTGACAATAAAAGAGAGGTTAGACTATTACAATTGATGCACTTAGAAGAGAAACGAGATAAGGCAATTGACCAATTTGCCAACATCAAGCTATTGTCAAACGTTGGTTTGACAAAAGAGCCTAAGTAAAGGTGTCCAGGATCTCAGACTTGGTCCTATCATGAGATAAAGCCCACGAAAAGAAGAGTGATCATGGAAAGTTTGATAAACTGTGGATCGGTCCCTTCCAAATATCAAAGATATTAGGCGATAGCACCTACAGGCTTAAGACTTTAACTGGTGAGGATGTCCCATTTCCAATCAATGGACAATTCCTCAAACACTATTTCCAGGCCTAGGTAGGTTAGGTCAGAACCATGTATTATATGTGCATACTGTATAGTTGCTTCTACAGCTTGCTTTGTGTGCTTTGATTTGTTTGTGATGTTGAGTCCTTGTTTTGATTAGGCAAGATAGAGCACCTTTCCACTTTAGAAAACTAGTGAAATTGTTAGAATTCAAGAAAGGAATACAAATTCCTACATAGGTTGTAACTCCTATCAGTTTAAGTACTTTTGATCAGGTCTATGATATCATGGTCATCAATGGTAACTCTCTTGTTCAAGGAGATCCTCACAAGAATACACCTAATAGCCTTGGATTTGTTGAAGCCACTAGTGTAGTGTTAAATGAAAAATCTAAAGGTTTGTCCTTGCTACCATTGCAATTCTCGGCCTAAGCAAGCAAGTGCCCGCACCTTGCAAATGAGATTACATGATCATATCTTATGAATATTGAAAACAAAAAAAAAGAAAGGAATTTATTGAATATCAAAAGAAAGAAATACTTAGGTCATCCAGGTAACTCTACCAAGGCTATGGACGCATGTTCGGCAGTGGGGCTCTACTTGGGAGAATTGCAAAGATAACCTTGCCAGGGCTATGGACGCCTGCTGGTAGCAAGGCTCTATCGAAGGTTGGCTTAGAGGGTTAAATACAACTATGTAGCTTAACGCTCATTACTGGTGTTTTCAACATATCTTCAAGATGAAGGAAATGAATCACATGCACACACCTGATTCCTTCTCATTCCATTGTTATATTGATGAATATGATATCATTCAGGAAGGTCAGGATGCTTATGTTTGATAAGAGTTATAACATTATGCCTTAATTTGTCTTCATTTCTTGAATTATTTGAATTTTGGTTGTTTTCTTTGGTGGCAAGTTGTTGTGTGCTTACACAACATGCCCCATTTTGCCCCAGCAAAACAGGAACCCAACATTTTGTGTTTTGCTTGCTTGTTTCTCTTTGCTTTTGGGCGGTATGGTAAAAAAAACCAACAAATGAATGTCAGGATTTTATCCTCGACATGTCAAGACCTTGGGATCTAGGTCAAATTTTCAAAGTTAGAATTTATCATCATGAACCTTGCCAAGTGAAAGAGCATAAAAATCTAAGCAGGTTTGCTTTTTGAAGCACCACAAAATCCCCTAAGGCTACGAAGTTATGCTCGGTCAAAGTTTAGTCAAACAGGCTTAGGGATGTGCACATTTCCTAACATTCGGACATTAACTCAATGTCCCGATCGCAAAATTACTAAGGAAAACTCAATATCCGTACATTCCCTAATGTGTGCATGTCAAAATTTAACCCACGATGTAGTAAACCGTCAAGCGCATGGATATTCACATGTATGCATATTCAATCTTAAGATGCGAACATTCGTTAATATCCTGACTCGATATAATATAACGATAAAACTTAATGTCCATATATTAACTTAATATCTAGACATTCGTTAACATCTCGATGACATCATTCGACCTCGCCTTAGAGAAATAACAAAAGATGACGTCATCCAGACATTAAGAGTTTGGAACATGCGATAAACCTTAACATTCGAACATTAACTTAATGTCCAAACTTTCACTAATATCCTGATGATGTCACGTTTCACCCAACCCAGTATAACCTTCAGAAGGGTGACGTCATCCTCACATTTGGACTTAGGGATATTTCACAAATGCTAACATCCAAATATTTCTTAATATCCACATCCCCATCCTTGCAATCAAAATTCATAAGTTTCATGAACCAATCAGATGGTGCCACGTGGCACTAGGACATTTCGTAATGTCTTGATATTTTATGATCAAAGGCAAATGCCTTTCGATCTTGGAACACTCGATATTCACCCTCGATCAACGTTGTTTAACGTGATGACTGTTAAGAATTTGCAAGTATAATCAAACCAATTTGACATAACCCAATAGGAGAAACAAAATGCTGAAACAAACCATAATGCAAAGATCAAATGAACAAGCAACAAGATAACACAAGATATACCCTGGGAAAACCCTTTGCAGGGAAATACCCAACCTCCAAAAGCATCCACGCTCAAATGTATTATTCAGCAATATGAAATTACAATACAATCCATAAGCCTCCATGAATACCTTTGAACCCATCAAGCACCTCCAATGCATCCTCCATGTGTACAAGCATGAATCCACACATCACCTGCCATGCTTCACAATATGCATTTACAGGGGAGAACTCAATATAATGACAACCTCTCTCAAACCTCCAATCCACCTACAATGAAATAGCCAACATTACCCAAACCACTATGTGCTTGCTTTTATAGACCAAGCTCACACAAATACAACTTGTGGTATTGGATAAAACCATGTGCCCCAAAACTATGGTAACACAAAACCATAACTTATAAACCCATTTGACCCCACATTTGACTATTGGTACTAGTTTTTCCCAATTAATCAAATAATACAAATAATAGTTAATTACTCTATGTGTCCCCCACACATAAAATAACTAACCCAATGTTACAATACAACTTATACAAGTGGTAAACGAATAAAATAGTACAATATTATGCAAGGTGTACAACACCTATCCAAACATTCTCCCACTTGTTGTATACATTGCATAAGGGTCAATACATGAAATACATCATCATAGGTAAAACATGAAATCACATGAATCTCCAGAATGCTCTCGTGCTCCAACAAGATACATGCAACAAAATCAAAGTGACCACCATCTCAAGCAAGAACTCTTGTCATCCTCCGTGTCACCTATGGAAGAAAATGAACATGCAAAGGTGAAAATGCACCAATCCAAAGAATACAAGCATCAAATCCAAGTGATAACATAAGGCTCCAAGCTACTATCAAAGGTTAAAAACCCACATGACTAGAAATAGCACCCACAGCATATGCTAATACATCCAACCATCCATACCTCATAGGTATCAACAACATCAATAAACTCATGCCAATAACATATCCAACCCATATACTGCAATAACAAGCTCCATGAATAAAACCTGTCAATGAAAAACACATACATCCAGGAACTCCCACTGCATGGGTAATGTCAAATCTGAAAATAGATCCAAGGCATACCAAGTCTATCAATCAACACTCAAACCAAGGTGTGGCTAATCAACAAGCCAATGTAGTACCAAGAACAATCATAATGATCCACACATGCATGATAAATCGCTGCATACTCTCTCACAACATGTCACCATAACTATCCCAAAGTCCAACCATATCAACATGATCCTCAAGGAAGTAGCCATAAGACAGAGAGAAAACCTATAAATCATAATGTCCTTCTACAAACACCTCAAAGTGCTAAGTTGTGTCAAGTATGGTTTCCTCTACAACCCCAAATGAAAATCCTCAACAACACCCAACCATTCAATCTCATAAGATCAAATGAACATATGTAACATGTAACCAACATGGATGTAAGCCTCTCTAATCAACGTAGATCAAACTCATAACCATTCCATAACCAGGAATAAGCCCAATCACATCTCCTAAACTCCTCATAATAAACATGATAAATCAAACCATACGAACAAGAAAATAACCATGCTAACATCTCTCAACTGAACCCTCCAGAACCAATAACTGTAGCTCAAGATCCATATCTTACGAGAAGATGAAGCATAAAGTAAAATGCATCTAAAAGGATGGGCAATACCTCATAGATGATAAACTTCTGAGTAGACCAAGAGTGGGGAATGAGAATGCTCCTCCAGGATACACCAAGCCACAATGACTCTCTCCAAGAACACTCTCCTCTAGGTCCATAATGAACTCACGTCCATATCCAAGTGTAAGGCTCCTCAGTCTTTCTAATGAAACCTCTAAAGAGTAACTGTCTCAACAAGTGTCTCTAGTCATAAGAGAACTCTAGCCTCACCTAAGTCTCCAAGTATCCATGAGCACCTGTAACTGACCAATACATGCCAAACTCCAAATGCAACATAGCACCATCATGAAGCTGTAAAGCAAATGACCAAAGTACTCGATACCAAGAGAACAAACAAGACCACTGTCAAAGCTCCTACTACACATCTGCATAATCAAGAAGCCCATCATGACATCATGATCTAACCATCTCCTCATAAGAGATCACACGCAACAAAGTGTACAATGATGCATACATCATGTCTCAAGAGAACCTGTATCATGCCAAAACTCTAATCCGGCATCAAGAATCAAGACACAATATCAACATCTATGAACAAGGATAAACATATCAAACTGACAAATCATAATCCGACACCTCAACCAAAGACTCAAAGAAGTCCTCCATGGTAAACTAAGATGTCAACATCTCCAAACATATGAAGATAACCATCTACTGTCACCTGAACTGAAAATGTCAAAGAACTCTCAAAACCAAGAGCTCCTCCATGACACCAACAGTCATTGCAGAAGATCATCCATCATGTATGATGAATCCAACATGCTGCCAAAGTTCCCACTGAACCGTGATACCAAGCTATCCATGACAACAAAGTAACCATCTCCTAAATGAAGATTATCCATGGCTCCAAACCAATCAAGGAATCCCACTGTAACATCAATAGCTCCCAAAGGTCTAGTGAACCAAAATATCCAAACAAAAAGATAAAACCATCACTGTCAAAAGCTAACATAGAACCATGTATTCAAGCTCTCCATGACATCATGATAAACATGCTGCAAGTCCCAACAACCGACTATCCAGGCACTCTAATTATCCATCCTCTTATCCCAAAGCAATCATACCAATACACAAATGACCACAGACAAGGCCAACTAACAAAGTCTACATAAATACTGAATCAATCTGGTGGATAAAGACAGTCCACATCTGAGTCATCTCACTGTAGCCAAGGGGTAGCTAATCCACAAAACTACATAACTTGTAGATCCAAAACAGATGTAACATGCAAACTCATCATCACACTAGTAAACTGCAAACTGATATATCAAAGAAGATAACATGTAGACTCCAAGACTCAAACACCAAATCAACTCTAGATTCGATTTGCTAACAAGTCCATAAATGAATGCCATAGTCAAGGAACTAATCAAGCATCCAAGAGATAAGAACAATCCCCTAAAAACAACACCACAACACCACCTGTAATCATGAATCGAACATCATAGCCCATACCTGTCAATCGCATACATGATCATGTCGTGCCAATACAAAAGTGTGTCTGCATATCCATGACACCATAATCATCATCATCGTTGTACCTGTACTCAACTCCCACTGAAACGAGATTCCAAGTCTCACACGAGTATCAACCATGTCCTCAAACCAGAAGACAACCTGTACATGTCTCCATCAAAGCTGTAACTCTAAAAAAAACTTGTAAACCTGTATCAGGAAGCACCAAATCTAAAAACCTGCTATTACCATGCTAATGGTCTCATAGCAACATGTACTCCCACAAGTTTGTGCCAACAAATCCATCCGAATGCACTCGTAAATGCACTCTGAATCTCAAGCTCCTACAAGTGATCAAACAAGTACCAAACTCTCTTTGCATACCAAATTGAAAATCTACATAATCCAAACTGTAGTACATTGCATGAGCTCTCCAACGCCTATCCTAAATCCAAAATTTGATTCCGTATGCGAAAGTTATGAGCATAAAACTGTACCGATACAATGCGGGCTTCAAACACTAAATTCTGACACAATCAGCAAAATTTGATCATAAAACCTGTACCACTGCATAGTGCTCAGAGAGAGCTTTCCGACGCTTATAAGAAGTCAAAAAACTGATACCATATGTGAAAGTTATGCCCTCCTGAAGAAAAGGCACTCCAAGGGCTAAAACTAGACCCCTGGTGGGCCCCTGTACCCTGATGACGTGGCATGACGTTATTGTTGATATCATTGCTGCTGACTGGGCATGAGGTGGTGCTGACGTGGCACTAGGTTGGCATAATTGACTGGCAGATACGAAAAGGTTATATGTTTTGTTTTATATTCTACCTTTTCCAATGGACTCCAAAATTATTTTAATCAAGGAGGTTTAATTTTTTATTAAGTCCAAAATTAAAAAACTTTAAAACAAAAGTTTTTTTGCTGCCATAATTTCTTAACCCCACCGCACCTTTTGAAAAGTTATTTTTATGATTTTTTTTTTTGTTTTAAACGAGTGTCCACCGCCAAAACCTTTTAAAGGTTTTAATTTTGTTTAAAATTTTTAAGCCCTTAAAGGGCTACCACATGAGCCAACGACGGGGAAGGTGGGGGACCGGTGGGCCGTATGGCTCTACACTTGCGGTACTCGTCGGTACCCTGCAACAACAGCGTAGGGGGGTACGGTGGTACCCACCCCCTATAATTTTTGTTTTGTTTTTTTCTATATATCTTTTTCATCTTGCAAAAAAAATTTAAATTGCATTCTATTGTTTTAAAAAATGAAATTTAATTTTTTATTTTTTAATCAACTATAGAAATCTTGTGCAAGAAATAATTTCTTTTTCTACCTACTGTAAATCCGTACGGCGTACCTGGGAGGGGCATTTTTTTGCCTTTTGCCCCTGTGGCCGAAATAGGTCAAATTTTATATGATTTTTCGTTTCTCGGGCCTTCTGGACTCAATGGCAAGGTCTGTTTTGTCCCAGGAGGTCATCTGTGAAAGTTCCTCCTCAAAACCCTAATGAAGCCAAAACCTGAAAACCCTCTTCAGCCATGATTTTTTGATCACCCGATCTATAACATGTAGAGCAAATCACAAATACCCAGAACCCCCAATCTGCAATACAACCTGCACAAAACCTTGTAGTGTCCCAAATCCTTACATGCATTACCATGGCTTCCATATTGCACCCAATCTACACACACAAGAGTTATACATATCCAGGGAGTTTACACCTCCCTCAACCATAAACATGGCTCTGATACCAATTGTTAGGAATTTGCAGGTCTAATTAAACCAATTCCACATAACTCAATAAGAGAAACAAGATGTTGAAACAAACCATAATGTAAAGATCAAATGAACAAACAACAAGATAACACAAGATATACCCTGGGAAAACCCTTTGCAAAGAAAAACCCAGCGTCCAAAAGCATCCACACTCAAATGTATTATTCAGCAATATGAAATTACAATACAATCCATGAGTCTCCATGAATACCTCTGAACCCATCAAACACCTCCAATGCATCCTCCATGTGTATAAACATGAATCCACACATCACCTGCCATGCTTCACAATATGCATTTACAGGAGAGAACTCAATACAATGACAGCCTCTCTCAAACCTCCAATCCACCTACAATGAAATAGCCAACATTACTCAAACCAGTAACTATGTGCTTGCTTTTATAGACCAAGCTCACACAAATACAACTTGTGGTATTGGATAAAACCATGTGCCCCAAAACCATGGTAACACAAAACCATTAACTTATAAACCCACTTGACCCCACATTTGACTATTGGTACTAACTTTTCCCAATTAATCAAATAATACAAATAATAGTTAATTACTCTGTGTCCCACACATAAAATAACTAACCCTATGTTACAATACAACTTATACAAGTGGTAACCGAATAAAATAGTACAATATTATGCAAGGTGTACAACACCTATCCCAACAATGACATCATGCATATGCATGTGCACATTCCGAAAGGTATGCACATTACTAAACATCTGGATATTCGTTAATATCCATACCCAGCAATAAATGCCGGGAAAGAATAGGTGGTCGTTTGAAAATTCAAATCATGAACCGCCAATTGTTACAATCTGCTAAATCGGATGCCGATATCCACGAACATAAGCAAAATGCCCTTAATTATGCCTTGAAATCGTGATTTCCAACAAATAAAGTCGGGAACACCAGTCGGGAGGCATGGACGACCCAATCAGTTCAGGGTGGTGGAAACCCTATGCTCATAAATATCTACAACTCTGGAATGCGGCATGCCAGAGGATTTATGTACGCAGCAGAGGTCATTGAGCTAGTGGTTGCATGTGCAGACAACTATAATAGAGATACAAGAAGAGTGGAGAAGCATGGCCGAGTGTATGCAGATTTCTCAATTGCAAGAATTATAGCTGCTTTCCACTTACCAACAGGCCCAAAATTGTACAAGATAAATGTGGAGGCCTTCAAAAGTCAATACCAGAGTAAGTATACAGATTGCAAAAAGATCATATTCTCATGTTGGAGAGCCCAAGACAACACATATAAGGCAACAACTAAACTATTGATCAACCTCTACAAGTTTGATTTTACTCTGGAGGTTCAATACATGATTGTTATGTTGAGCCGAATGAGAGGAACGCTACATGCTGGGAATTTTGAGCCATGGATGTACGGGCTCATTAGGATGGTTGACACCACCGACACAAATACAATGGTCGTCACTCATCAGTGATAGCCTGGATGAAGGAATGAAGAAACTTGGCGGCAAGGCGAGCATGTTCCACATGTCATCATATGTGGTTTATGCTTGTGCAGCCAAGGGTACTTTTCACAGCCTACAAGCAATAGGATGAGTTGGGAGAAACCCCGGAGATGAGAACATATGGGGTCACTACCCACAAGTGGAGAGGAAGTCTTCCATGCACAACTACAAGAGGGTCAATGATTGTTTTATTATACATCTGGTCCGGTTGATGGGGGATGACAAAACTAAAAGGATGAGCATTGAAGCTCAAGAAGTCATAGTCAAAAAAGGAACTTGGTTCGTCCAGTTCCCATCTTTCACATACATCAAAATGGAAGGATTTAGCAGGCAACCCCTGATGTTGCCAAGGTACCCTACAAATAGAATCATCCTAATGGAGATGGCTAGACAAATAGTGCCCTCATATGAGGCATTTGCAAAGAGAAATAAGAAACCTAATATTAATTTCCCTCTTTATATTGGATGGTACATGTGTCTTGACATTGAGTCAGCAAAAGAAGCAGAGGGAGGCTTGCAGATGCTGAACTTGCAACCTTTTCCATTGTCTAGACAATATGATCCCTATAGGAGAATGGAGAAACATATAAGCAAGGGGCTTGTACATCATGTACATTTAGAACATTACTAGGCAGATTGCCCAGATGATGTAGAAGTGAGGAGCTATCAAAGATTAACATTGAAGCAGATCCACACATTGGATTTCATGCCTATCCCTCCACAACTGCATCAAGATGACGGAATGAGAATTTCGAAGGAGTGTGAAGATAAAAAGATATATGATGACACTATCTCCCCACCAGACTGGAGCCAGCCAGAAGAAACATCTCTAGACATCATAACTACAAGGGCCATGACATTGACCACGTCGTGGATGGAGCAACAGGTTGCTACTTTAAAGGCCAAGGGGTGGTCGTTACAATAGATAAGAAGAGCAAAAGGCAAGAATTGCCTGAGTATGAATATGACTTCTTCCTGGAAGATAAGAGGTAAGTCCTAGAGGCCAAGAAAGCCAAAGGAGCTTCATCAACAGAAGCTAAGAGAAGTGTTGATAGTGGTATCAGGATATCACCAAAGTCATCCCCTCATAAAGTGCAAGGTTTGGCCTATGTTGCCACAACATCTAAAATGTCAATAGAATAACATGCACACACATAGTGGCCTAGAATCAGTTATCAAGATTTCGAAGACAAGGAGGATGAAGTGCCTTTGACCAAAAGAAAGAAAAGTTGGGATATATTAGCATGGGCAAATATTCCAAGACAAAAGAGAGACAGGGGAATACAATGAGAGGGTCAACTAGCACCCAGCCTAATGTCCTGCTTCAAGAACAAGGAGATGAGGGGCTCACTCCTATGGAACAAATGTTCATATCACAACCATCTGCATCAAGTAATGAGGCAAAATCAATGATGCCAAAAGGTCAAGATGAGGGTACAATACAAAAAGATTTTCAGCATAATGTCCCCGTGCCAACAATAGTAAAGTTTAAAACAAAACTGGCACAAGAGGAGAGAATAGGAGAGAACAAGAAAGTAAATGATCCTTCTCTGCCTCTTGATGAGACAATTGACCTCACAGATGATGAGGTCACAAAGGATGTGGCATCCAATCCTATGGAAAGCTTAGTCATAAATACAATAATGACACCCTTGGGAACACCTCAAGTACAGAAGACCACCAAAAATAAAGGGGAAGTTGAAGATCCAGAGGTGGTGGCAAAGAAGATAGGCCTAGATGGTTTAGTCGAAAAAGTAACCAGCCCACCAACAATTGATCTAACATATGATGGGCCTGAAGATGAAGGAAATTATAAAACCATGGAGCATGTGGAGATTGAAGATAACTCTGCCATGGAGACAGATGCATACTGAAGTGCCTGCACAACTTGATGTCTAGCATATTGATGGACACGCTGAGGAGAAAGATAAAGAACAACAAATGCAGACATCTGGACAAACAAGTCCTATGATCACATCTGGATCTCAAGATCTGAAAGATACAAAAATGCAAACATCCGGACAAGAAGGTCCACTGAATAAAGATGATGACAACAAAGTAGAGAAGGAAGTGGATGGTGCTGACCGAGACGTTCATCAAGATGCACAAAACCCTAGCTATCCACGACCAAATGTAAATACTCCACCTCAAAATGAGCAACAAATGCAAAATCAAAATGTAATGACACCTCAAGATAGGCATATTGATACAAACAAGCAAGATGAGGATGTCCGGGCTGAGGTGCCAATGAACGAGGAGCCTAATAAGGATATGTCTAGAGATCGAGATAAGATATCAAAAGATGTTGCACAGCAAGATGGGCAATAGCAAGCAAATAAAGAAGTTCCTACTGATGGGGAACAACAACAACAAAATGTAGAGATACATGATGCTCACATTGAGTAGACTAACCAGCAAAGGTCTGGACTTAATGTGCCACATTGGCTCACACATGAGGTAAATCAACCACAAATTCTTAATTCTTCCAATTTTGATATTTCTTCATTGTTTTCAGTAGAGGTAGAAAAACCAAAGCGAAGAGCTAGAGCCACCTCAGTTGTAAAAAGAGACCCCATAACAAGAAGGACAGCTCAAGTGGTTGTACCTATTGCAAATAAGGCAAAAGGAGAAATAAAAGCTGATGAATTTCAAATAACCACATTGGACCTAGGCTTTGCTACTCTTCAGCAAGAGGGTCATGAGGCCAAAGAAAGTATAGATGCCCTAGTTGCCAGAATAGCCAAAGAAAAGACTAAGAATAAAGAATATAAAGAGCAAATTGCTTAGATGCAATCATTCATTAAGGGATTAGTGGCACCAACAAATGTGCCCATCACAGCCTCAAACATCCCTGACATTGGTGTCTCAGCAGGAGATCACAGGATTAGATGCTATGAAACATCAGGCACATGTCATGAATGACTGGTTCAGCAAGTCCCTTGCTGAAGGAGACAAAGTAGTATGGATATCCCTGTCAAATTAGGAAATGATGAGCAACATAAAGAAGAAAGCAGATGACCTGAAGAAAGAGGTTGGCAAAGACTAATCACGAGTAGTCAAGATTTGACTACATTAAAAGATCTGAGAAGGGCGAATGTAAATACCCTTATGAGAAAGAATGTCTTGACATCCCAAACACCACCAAAGTTAGATTCTTGGGTTGAGGATGTAAGATTTAAAGTCAATATATGGAAAAGATGCAATGCTAAGATGACTGACATAAGTACAAAAGCACATCAGCTCATGGCAGAGGAGCTGGGAATTTTGGAAATTTTGGAAGGTGAGGTTGAAGGCAAGATTGAGAACCAAGATGAGTTTGCTATAAAAGCCTTCAAAGATAATTTTGTTTCACTTTTGGATGATCCTGTTTAACACTTTTCAGAAGATAATTGATCATGCCATGCCGATGAGGTATAAAATTGATGAATATAAGAAAGAGTTGGATAATAGAACTAATAGGTGAATATCATTGCAAGAACAACTGAAAGCACAAGGGCATGCTATTACAAAAGCTAAAGTGCAAGATAGAATAGAAATAAGTAAAGCAATCCAAGCATATACATTTATCCAGGGAATAGGGTGCCGAATAACAGAAGAGCCTTCAATAGATGAGGAATCATATGGGAATGCAGAATGAAGAGGTCACATTGACCAAGTCAATGATTCCAAAATATTCCCGATTGCCAACTGTACACCACCAAATTGATTGCCAACAGGCAATCATGTGCCACGTTTAATCTTGACCGTTAGATCATGAGATCTGTTGTAACTGCATCCTCTCCTTGTTCTATAAAAGGAGGTGGATTGTCATTTGTACATTATTAGGAGCTTAATCGAGAGAGAATTGTTGAGCTACATGGTTCTTTCTTGACTCATTGTATATATGCATACATTTTGAATGTTGAATGAAATAGATCCAGATTACCAATTAATCGTAAATTCTGAGTAATCTTGTGTGGATGTCATCTTAATATTTCATTGTGATTTGTTGCGTCCCTTGGGGTGCATATCAACTGGTGAATATTGTTGTCATCCTTTACCTTTGAAGATTAGCATCAACTATGTGGAGTTGTGGAATAACCTGGCAAAGCATGGTTTGATTTTTATCTTTTTTCGTGAAATGTTGAATTGTGCATATGGACCAACTGTCAAAACTCTCACTTTAAAGAATTTTAGAATTTATGTTCATTCCTTTTAAATTTCATCAAATCACCATCATAAACTGCAAAATATTGACATATGATAAGCATAACATAATAAATATGCAGACATCCTTAGATACATGAATACCTTATGCATATTTGAACAAATCGCATGTAAGATTGAAAATATCATGCAAATAATTGGAAATAATGATAAAGATCATAGAAATATCAGCTTGTAGGCACATTATGTAGAACTTAAGTTGCAGAAGCAGAATTAAGTGCAGATTAGTTCATATTTCAATAATTCCAGAAGAACTAATCAAAGTAATATAAATCGTCACGAACAATCTTAATCAGAGTAAAGATCAGAAGAATTGATCAAACTTAGAATGAATGTGCATATTCTGGTTAGAGATTGTAGGATTTAACATCGGTTGTTGAGATTTATATAGAATAAGTGAAATAAAGCGAATACTTACATATCCGGATACAAATTACTTCAAATTTCATGCGTAAAGCTCCAAAATGGATTAACAGTAATTCACATCAAACTACTAAGAGATTATCAGAAGATCATGATCTAATCAACGGAGACTTGGAATCATAAATTCAATCCTGAATTTATCGTATTCTTCAAGAAGATAAAGGTTTGTTTTGTGAATTTTTATCATTGTTAATGTGACTAACAATCGTATCAACAAGAAGGTGGTAAGTGAATCTCATTTTCAAAACCAAAGGACCTAACTAAAACAGGAAACATGACAAAAGCACTTCAAAATGATGTGCATGTTCCACACCAACATTAATGCATGCCAAAAGAAAAGATAGGATGATTGCCACCTATAAGGGCAGAATGCAATCCAACAAGGCATCCATGAACAATTACAACATATAAAAGGACTCCAACGTCCCAAATAAATCATATCAACACAAAGAATAAATGATACAACATGATAATTTCCTTCCAACACGAGAATCAAATTCCATCCAAATGAGATCACAACATTATTACAAGATAGAGGCTACTTCTCAAACATGGAAATATCACACTCCAATACATAAATGATACAAAACATATTATTACAAATATAATAACCCACCTCTAAGGTGCTCCAATACTCACAAAGCACAATATGAAATGTTGAACCAGGAACTCTTCTAACTCTTGAGAGATCTTCAAGAATGGACCAATGGGGAATGTTACTCACCTCTCAACCATACTACCATCATTGAGCGCAATAGATATCTGTCACTCTAGGAAACCCCTGAGCTATGAAGAAAAAGATCATGGATACACCACTATCAAGACCAAGGCTCACACACATACAAAGTATACATGACAACACTCATGTCAATCAATGCAAACACATTACATGTGGCAACTCATGTTAAATCAAGCATAAGGGAATATATGGCACATACACCAATCAATACACATAAGATAATATATGCCACACATGCCAATCATTGCATATACAAATGATCACAATCACATTGGATACCAAATCCAACTAAGAGAAAGACGAGAATCATAAGACAATTGCAAGAAGTGCCATCATATATAGCACGATAGCTACAGGGAATTATAACATGTCATCACACAACACAATGTCCATGGGGAAATATGAAATTCGCCAAATCCTAGAATTGCAACATGCCCTTCACCCTATGACTGAATCTCTACAAGAATTGGCATCATAGGGGAAAACTTATTTAATTCATTTTTATTAACGCAATGTATCATATAAAATTATCACTTAATAACAACTCTTCACTCGTTTATTCTATCAATCCCTTTGTATCATGACAACATGGATGAGAGCCACTTCTTTCCAATCCTAACAATCTAATGCTTTAAAACTACAATTTGGGCTTTGCATGCAAATTGATGCATTAATTTATGACACGTTCCCAAAAGATGTAGAATTATAAAATATTAAGGAGAATTCATTTCACAAAATAATTCATTCATTTGAGGTCTAAAATGCAATTTTTCTATTTTTCTTCAAAGAGGTCAAAAGCTTAAATTTCCCAAGCCTCCATTAATGGAGTTACATGCAACCTTCAACAATATATGAAAATTGTGTAACAGTAAGGGATTTCCATAATTATAGTTTTTCAAAACATGCTTTGCACGCGTGCCTGTTAACGGTCCTGAGGCGCCTGTTCGAGAACCGGATGGGGGTGCATCCAACGATCTACCTAGTCATGGGATCGCTGGGAGTTTGACGGATAAAGGGGTGAATGCTCAACCCCAAGGAACAATCCATAATGGGTCTCTGCATCAGGCTTCTGTGCCAGTGGCCGGTACATCTGATGACATTTTTGGTTTTGGTGCTGCTAGGAAAGCTTTAGGTCGTTCCTTCTCTGAAGTGGTTCGAGCATCACAGGTAAAGGTTAGACCCTTGGCTTGCAATTGCTCCTCTCTTGTGGTGGTTTGTGGGCCTGAGGTCTCTGAGAATGATGATTTTTATTCAAGAAAAGGAGTGATCTGCAGATTCAATGGGTTGTGGCCCTCTCTCCCCAACCTGCACAACTGGATTGTGGAATCCTATAAACCAATGGTTGATGGAAAGATTGAGTTGTACCCCTGCGCTAGAGGGTTCTTCATTGCAACCTTTGAAACCTCTGAAGCGAGGGATTCTGTGATGGACAGGGGATGGTTGTGGGGGGTTCATTCGTTGTCCATCAAACCTTGTGCTCGCTCCTTCAATCCTCTCTCCGAGCCGCTCAATACCAGACCAATATGGCTACGACTACCTAATCTTCCCCTCCAATTTTGGGAGGATTCATGTCATGAAGCCATCGACAACACTTTAGGCCACTTTTTGAAAGTTGATGCTACAACCTCGGATATGGGGCATAATACAGTTGCTCACATATTGGTGGATATTGACTTCTCTAAACCCCTCTTTGGAGAGGTTGTTTTGATGGTGGAGGACATGCCTTGGACACAACTGTTGGACTATGAGGGTCTCCCCTTTCGATGTCGGCGTTGTTTCTCTATTGGTCACTTAGCCTCTGGTTGCCCTCATTCTCGTCGTAAGGGTGCGGCAACTTGGTGGAAAGGTGTTCTCTCGGATCACTTGACTGTTTTTGCGTCCCTATCTGATGACTCTTCTCAAGAGGGCGAGCCTTCCTTGGAGAGCAATTCTTCTCTGCTTCCCCAGGTGCCTGTTGGGGAGCCATTGGTGACCACTTCTACGGCTAATGTTGTTCTTGTCGATCATGCTCTTGATGTCATTCCTACTGTTGTTCCTGTTGAACTTGTGCTGGATGTTGTCCCTGTTGTTCCTACCGACCATGTTCTTGTTGCCTCTGCCGGGTTGTCGGTTCCCCTTGTGGCAAATCGTTCTTCTTCTTTAGAGGTTTCGGTTCCCTCTTCCGTGTTGTCGGCCCCTTCTTCAGCACGTGTCTGCCCTTTGGATGCGAGGTCTGGTGAGGGGCCCCTCCTTTCTCCTTGCTCTGATGACTTTGACTCTGGGCTTTCCTAGACTGTTGTTCATAGAAAGAAGTGTGGGCTCTGCAACTCTGTTGTGGCTTTGCGACAGAGGGTCAAGGGAGTTAGGCTTTTGCCTTCAGGATCTGGTTTTGTTTAGATCCTTTATTTCTGTTGCTGCTTGGTTGTTGTTCCCCTGCTGTTTTCGTTTTCTCTGTGTTGTTTTTGTGTTCTCTCTGGCCTGTTGGGCCTTGTTTTGCCCTGGGGGCTGCTTTGTAAAGGGTTCTTCACCCTCTTTTCTAGCTGATCTAATCAAAAACAATATATGAAAATTTCTAATTTTTAAAATAAGAGAAATTTCAAAATTTCAAGTGTGCCCTTTTGATTAAAAAATGCACAACAATGCTTCCATGCAATCAATTTTTTTAAATTTTCATCACATGGTTTTACAAAAAAATTCCATAACTTTGGACTCAAAATGTAAGTTTTCAAAATTTTAAAACATAAATATAAAACTAGAAATTGAAGCTAAATTACTCTTCTAATAGAATGGCCATATGACTCCACCTAATGTCGGCATGGCAAGAGGAAGAAACTCATTCCAATTTCAAATTTTAAATTAAAATACAACGAGAAAGAATACCTCCAATGAAGAACACAAGAAATCAAGAAAAACTCTTCTTGAATGTAGCCACACCAATCACCAATCATTGCCACAAGCACACCAAATCCAAAACCATACCATTTGTAATTCCATCCTTTCTTCCAAGAGATTTTTAGAGAGAACAGGTTTTCAAAAATGAGAAGTGAAGAATGAATAATACAAAAGCCCTCTTTTCCTTTTTTATACTTTTCCCTTCTATTTATTTTTCCCTTTTCTCTTTCACATATTTTCTTTTTCTCAACTAACATTTTCAAAATAAATAATTCAATAAATTAATTTAACCACCATGCAAACTAATTTAATTCTAATTGATATTTTTCACAAAGAATCGAAATAAAATCAATTAGATTATGTTTTAACTAGCAATTATTTCACTAAGCCAAATATCTCATTTCGATGAATAATTAAGTTCATATAATTCTATTCTACCAAGAATATAATAATGCAACAGATCTTTTCCTACAAAGGCATAAATATTATTTTCTCAACACAAGCATTAAGTATTCCACAAACATGACAATCATGTATTTTGAAATAAAATTAAATGTAATACAAAAGATAAATTAAACACATGCAAAGGACTCAACCACACTTTATGATTTTCACAATATACAAATTTTAGAATCACCGCTGATTTCGATCTAAGTTAACACAAGGATTCAAAAGGACTAAGTAAGGTGAGACGACGAAGCATAATCCATGTCAACTTCTCCACATCCAACCATTGGTCTAACACCTATAAATTTTATGCACACTTAGGTCAAACATCAAGCATTCATACTCCACGTAATAATAGTTGAACCAACATAATTCAACAAGGTGGTATAAATCATACATGGTATCAAATCATCATATCTAATTGTAAATAATCTATGACTAGCATGATTGAAGAACAAAGATGCATAATCAACCATAATTCATAATATTAAACAATTATAATAATCAATACCTATATTGAATATAATGAAAACATTAAATCTGAAAAATTGAAATAATCTTACATAGGCACACCATATGCATCCCATAATGCATAGTAAAAAATTTAATGTCAATACATAACCTCATCGGAAACACCTCGATGGTCATACAAAACATCTCCACAAAAGCATCTAGAATACACCATCAGAACACCTCAATGGCACAACAAACCTCATTAACAAGTTCAATGCAATGACTCATAACACAAAAATCACATAATACACTAATGAAACATTCAATCCAAAAGAGTGAGCACACAAAGCAAACAAAAGAGTGAGCATTACATCCTCTCCCACTAAAATTAGGCTTACTCTTGGAAGGTACCCATGGTACACAATCCTCCACAAATACAATGGATCTCAAAAGATCAATCCTCTAGACCACCACCAGGTCTAGGTCTCAAACCAAAAAAAATCTCCAAAGGGTGCACAAGCTAGGTGAAACCAACCACTATGCTTACCCACTTATTAGAAACTGCAACTCTCTATCCTCCAACTACCACTGCAAGCAAGGAGAAGATCTAACCAAATGGCCAAACCGAAGACTACTACTACCCTGCAGGTTAACTTCTCAAACTCTCTACTAAGACAAGGAAAACCACACTATGCTACAAATTCTTCCCTCAACAAGGTTTGCTAAAACAAGGTTACACTCCCTATGGTCCTTCTTGAGACCAAGGACTCTGCCCACAACACTAAATCTCAAGCTCAAGGCAAACCACCTCTGAAAGGCTACAAGTAAAACTAACTCACCTGCATGCTCACCAACAGCATGCCTCAATTCCAGTCACGATTTCTCTCCACAAGGTATTTCCTCATGTTCCAATCTTGAAAAGCAAGGATTTCTCTAACACTAGCTCCACAACACAAAAGTAGAAATAATTTACAGGTTCTCAGAGGAAAGGATCTAGTGAACATCCTCCCAAGAGCATAAGCAGTCACCACAAGAAAGGATTAAAAACTAATTCTCATGATGAATACATTCAAGGAGACAACTAAACACAAAACATAGGAGCAAGACTACTATTGACACCACTTTGATGCTCAACTATTCTAAACCAAAAGGGTTTAACAACACAACAAGATCAAGAATTCATGATTTACAAGGCAACATGAGACTTCCTCACAACTCGGACACCAAGTATCCGTCAAATGGAATCCACAGGATAGCAACTTCTTCACATAAGAATTGCATCCCTTCTAGCAACATGTTAGGAAACTACCATACTACCTAGGAGAAACTCCTGTCACAACCAAATTCTCCAAATCGATAACACAACAAGAATAGGTAGATGACAATAACAAAATAAATACATAAATAATATGTGCTTAAGCACTAAATAACACACCATCATACCCTACACTATGTTAGAACATCAATGTAAGAAAAAGAATTCACATCTAAACGACGTGATATGCGCCTTCATGCTACTTAATAACATGGTCTTTGTGTCTAAAACATATCATCATACACTCCACTAATGTTAGAACACTAGGAGGCATGGTATCATAACTAGGAGCTAATCATAGTTGGTGGACCAAGTCAACACCCAAATGCATACTAGCTATTAAAAGCAAGATGCAAACCACACAAGAATTTCCACCTTTCTCATTCTCATAATCAAACAAACAAGAATAACATTTCAGCTCATACATGAATTCAAATATACATCATTCACCACCACCTAGGCATGACATACACACCAACCAACAAGATTACTCACATCCAGAGATCCACATGGATACATCAAAAATCATAGCTTTCCCAAACACTTCACACAAATTAACTCACATTCAAGTAGATAATAAAGAATTCAAACTACCATAGTTCTAACAACACAAACATCAACAACTAGTACGTCCTTTGCGATCTACTCATTTATACAATCCATTAAAGGCCTATCCTGGACATGATAGAGAAAAACATCACATGATACATGACCAACAATTAAAACATTCTAGCATAGCCACCATAATAATAAAAATACACCAAAGAGGAAGAAATATCAATTCCAACAATAACGTATAAATAATCTCAATTTCAATAATAAATCAAGCATGACCATAATAGTCACAAGATAAGAAGATATCAAGATTCAGTGGCTAGACTACTCATAAGTAAGAATAATAAATCAATGATGGTCCTTACAGGCATTTAGAGAATTCATAAGTAACCAGAGAAAGTATCAAAATCTTGAAGGTACACTTAACATGCACTACGTGACTAATTCTAGTCACAAGCAAGGGAGTAAAATGCTACACTACAACTGGATTTCCAAAACCCACAGTGAGTAAGAGAACGTGCTCAAGCAACACCAAGCAAGTGAGTCTTCTAAGACTCCAATCATGTCATAAAGCATAAGATCAATCTCACTTATCCATACAAAACATAAATCAGGTTGTCAAGCAACTAAGCTTCATCACACCACAACCACATCATCATGAAAGAAGATCATTACAAGGTTTTCTATAAAACTGCCCAAGGCCTCCAGCAAGATTTACCTTTCTACACATGAATGGCACTTCACTCAAACATCACATTTAAGGGAACTACAATTACAATTTAATGATGCACATAGTCACACACTAGCAATCATTTTACAAACCAAGATTAAGCAAGACAAAATCAAGCTCACAAGCCAAGATAACTCAACACATCCACTCACACATCAAGGATTAATTAACATCTAACACCATATAGAAATTCACCAATCATATGGGTAATGCATTAATGCAACATTTAATTTCTAATACATAGCAGCATAAAAGGGAAAGAATCCAGTTGAGACCTAAGCCCTTTACCCAACATTTTATCCTTACAATGCTACAAATTTATCTACCACATGATAATAAGCACATCAAACATAAAATGCACACATAACAAGAGTGAAAAGTGCAAGTTCACTCAGTTCTCTACACAATAAGAGAATAACATTTACATAATTCACAAGGAATGACAAGCAATTGGGGACTCTAGTCCACAACAGCTCAATAAATCTTCAATACGGAACACATTCTACAAACCAAAATGCACACTATGCAATAGGGGAAAACCACATTTAGAGTCACAAGATGCAAGATTCACTAATGCATTCATTATCTTTACACAACATTCATCACAATTTCCATGCATATGACCCATTTACAACCCTTTTCCTTTAACTATTCCATTAATACAATGCAATAACACACCCAAGTTCCTACATGAATCCTAGGGAAGAATGTAATTTGAGGACATAAGTCATTACCAAAATTATCTATTCTAATAATTCAACATTTTCTTTCATGTACCCACATAATTAGTTCACACATAATGGCATATACTCATAGAAGTCAAATGCAAGATGCACTTCATATAAGTATTTCTAGTCACCATAGAAAAGAAGCAAATAATAATTCTAATTATGACAAAGCTCACAAAGATGTTGCAATGTGTTTGTGGAAAGTTTACAAGATGTAACAACTGATTGGTTTCATCACCTAGTTGTTGGCTCAATCACAAGTTGGGAATTGATGTGTGAGAGATTTCTTGCACCTTTCAAACTTGTAGAAGACAATCATATCTTGTTTTCACAACTCTCAAATGCCAACAAAGACGAAAGTGAACCGATGCGAGTTCATTGCAAGATTCAACCATCTAGTTACTAAAGTTGCTGACACTTTAAATCCTTCTTCTAAGATTCTTCTTAGTTGCTTTATCAACACTCAATCTTCATAAGTTGCTTTCTTTCTTAAGCAAGCAAATTCTATAGAATTGAAGGAGGCTCAAGAATATGCCATCGAGTTGGAGGAACATACGATTTCTTCAAGAAAGATTCAATCAGGTCACTAGTCCCTTTGAATGTTCAACCACTTCAACAGGATCCACCTTCAAGCAAAAGTGTTACGTTCATCAATTATGTCAATAAGAGTCCTCATGTGCCTATTTCACCGACTAGCCAAATGGCAAAAGTGCCTTCTCTGACACACATTTATTGCTTCTTCCACGCAACAAATGAACGTGATTGAGAAAGTTGTCCTAAGATGCAAATATTCATGCAGATATTGATAGCTTCAAATGAAAAGCAAGGATTATTGGATGATCCTGAACATCTTTTAAATGAATCTGATGGCACTTCTATGATGGGATATACCCAATGTGAAACTGATATGAGGAATGATTTTCATAATCATATATCAAATGAAATCGTATGTTCATACAATCAAGAATTGCAATTAGAACAAGAATATCCATCAGAATCAGAAATCTTGCCCACTTTGTGCAAAATCTTTGATGTTGAGGAAGGCTTGTTGATGGAATAAGATTCTATACAAGTATGCAATATATTCTTTGTGGAGTATGAAGTCAAGTCTGAGTCTGAAGAGAAAAATTATGAGCAAGAAGAAGTGAAATACACCAAAGAGGATGATGAATCCAATTGCTTATTTTCTTCATTCCAAGGGTTGTTCAAAGAGCCTACACCAGATATAATTAAAGAAGAGCAAGATGTTTTTCTCTCTCATGAGTTTTTAGCTTCAAATTCAACTATTTTTATAAGCACTCATGATGAGGAGTTTCAAGAGATATTTGACGAAGAAACAAAGTATCTTATGCCAAAAATTGATGTTTTTCTCCAACATCTAACTCTAATGACAGAGGACTCAGATGTTTCTTTATCTGATGAGGTTGCTAATACAAGTTTTGTGAATGCAAAGAGTGCTCTTAATCAAAACCTTTAGATCCAAGAGGTTGATAGTGTTCATGATATCAATGATAGATCACAATTAGATGAACAATCTCCTGAACATAATTCAGCTTTGGCAGCACCCGTTAGATCAGAAGTTCTTGAGAAGGATCTTTTACCAAAGCTTGACAAGTTTTCAGTAGAGGACACAATGAATTCCTTTATGCAGTTCAACTCATCTTCACCCTTGTCTTCAATAAATTCCATACATTGCGGTGAAGAAAATAATGTTAGTCACTCAAAGGTTATCAATGAATCTATGCAAGAAAAGCATGTTATAAATATTTCATTGATTTTAAAATCAACACAAGATTTCTCTGTTGCAGTGCATAAACGAGAAGAAAAGCTCATGGAACATTCAGTTATGATCAGTGAAGATAATGGTATGGATAAATCAGAAACTCTCAATGAGTGTATGGTAAGGTATGCAATATGTGAAAGGAATCAGGCATATGAAGTGAATACAAAGGATGAGGAATGTCAAGAAGATATCAAGAGAGAAGGAAAAAAGCACTAAAAGAAACAATAATTCCTATTCCTGCTTGCATGTCAGAAGATGATATATGGAAAAATGAGCTACTAGAAGATACTTTTTAGCAAGTATACTTTCATAATGATCAGGTGCTTGAAGACTCAGATCTTCATGGTCTTCCAGATTCTGATAATGAGGATTGGATGTGTTGGTGCCTGAATTGACTGTCAGTTTTCGACCAATTTTTCATGCAGGCACCTTCCCAAAAAATCCAAAAAAATTATAAGTTTTGGGGCCTCCTCAGCATGTTTCAACATCAGCATCATATTCCGAAAGAGGTCGTCATCATCATGTTTCCGGTCATCACCATATTGTTTCTTGTGAGGATCATCATATTTTCTGTCGGCCTGGTCTTTGCCCGGGGGTGATATCTTAACATCAAGTGATCTTAGTTAAGATCATCCTGATGATGTTGCTGCAAGGTTCTAAGTATGACCCGATATTCATCGGGGTCATCATATTTAAACATCGGGTGATCTTTGTTAAGATCATCCTGATGTTGTTTTATCACTTCATGTTCGTTGTTTTATCACCCTGATGATGCTGACGTCATTCTTATGTCAGGGTGATATCCGCTTTTCTGCCTGTCTGCATCATGATATTTCCAAAGGGAGATATCCGCCTTTCAGCTTCATGCATTGTCTAGTGGGGGGTGATCATTTCAAATATCCGTCATATTCATATATCACCCCGATCTTATAGTGGAGCTACAGTGCAGCATGATATTTGTGCATGAGGGTGATTTTTCAAATATCCAGTTATCTTCCGAGTATCATCCCGATGCCGACATGATGTTGACGTCATCAAGGTCCGGGGGGTCATATTTTAACATCAGTCATTTTATGGAGATCCCCCGATGTTGCGAATATGATGATGACGTCATCCGGATATGAGGATGTGCGCAATAGGCAGATATGCTGATGACGTCAGCAGGAGATGGCGGTGACGTCATCAGGATGTTCATCTGCCAGACATTTGGTATCGGCTAAGCGGGAGGATCTTCCTCCGATGCATTAGGTTGCGCCGATGAAGGTGAATATCAGGTTGATATCTCACATGAAGGTAAGGTTATCATGCAAATGATGATGCTGACGTCAGGGTGATATTTTATATCTAGATATCATGCGGATGATGATGATGAAGGTCTTATACTAGTGTCGTCGAGAGCAAAAGCACCGACATCATTTATGCTCGCGACCTAGTATATAAAGTGCTAAAGGGGTCTCCGTGGGGTGCATGTGGGATAATTTGATCCTGCATAATTTGAAATATCAGGATGTGGTATTTTGGCGGGAAGGGTCAGCAATGCATAGTATTCTGCATTTCCCAAGGCCGCGGGTTGGTGCGCCATTAATGGCGGTTGTTGCAGAGGTATGGGCGATGGCGTGGACAGATCTGGTACCCGATTGAAGTTGTACATCCACGGGCGGTGGTGCAAGGCTCGAGAACCTTCCCTTGTCTCCTCCCCTACCTGTTGCATTCAATGCGTTGAGCACCATTTTCTCAATATACTGTATCTAGCGGATTTTTGACTAGTGCCATGTAATTAATGCTGAGGACCTGCCTTGCTATATATAGTAGGGCTGTGTTGCTCATTTGTTGGTTGTTGAAGACCTGGGTGTCATTGTTTGTGTAAATAACGAAGAACAGGGCATGATCCTGGTTGTTTTATCCCATTTTGGAGTTTATGTGTTGCAGCATGAATGTATTTTGCACATATGTTCAGTTTCATGTTGATTTATATGAAAAATGCTTACTACATGTGTTTATCTGTCTGTCTCCTATGCTGCATGCATTTCCTTCTTTTGAATCTAGTTGCTAAGGGTTTCATAGATTCTAGGATACAGGGTTCTATATCACATGCCTAATCTCTAACTTCCATTCAAGGAGTGGATCAAACTGTTTTAGGTTGAGCATGGAGAAGGTTGTATGTCAGCAGGGATATCTGTAAGTAGAGGCAGCTGAATACCCATTCTTGGGTGATGTTTGTAAGGCAAACATCACATCCAACCCCTTCAAACTTGAATGCTAGTTGCAAACCATCTGTTGTATACGTCTAGTTGACTCCTTGCCCTGAGATAGGCACCGGTCTGCACCTGGGTTAGTAGTTATGACCCAAAACCCCTTGTCTTGCATCCAAATCATCATATCCACCTTTTCATAACTTCCACCTGTTAGTTGTAGGAATAGGATTAGGAACCCCCTGCATGCTCTCATACCCACCAGACAAATATGTCCAAGAATGTTGCCAACCTTGTGATCTACCATGCAGATCTTGGTCCAGACATGAGAGTATTCT
This sequence comes from Cunninghamia lanceolata, assembly GCA_027924645.1. Classification (NCBI taxonomy): domain Eukaryota; kingdom Viridiplantae; phylum Streptophyta; class Pinopsida; order Cupressales; family Cupressaceae; genus Cunninghamia; species Cunninghamia lanceolata. Next base: position 537,729 of record BSBN01000201.1, on the reverse strand, counting down.
GCCTATTGCTGTCAAGCTAAATCTTCCTGTCATTGAGCTAGTCAATGTTACACCTTTAGTTATAGGGATACCCCCTTGGTGCGGCAGAACCAGAAGTGAAGGGGAGGCAGCTCACTTAACCTCCCGTACTCTGTTGACCGGATCTGCTCGTGCATAGGAACTGGCAAACCCTCTGCAGATTTGGTAACCAACAGGATGGACGAAGACACAATCAATGAGAACAATGAAGAGATACCCAGCACAAGGTTCATAGTTGTTGTCAGTGGTAGATCTAGAAAGTCAAAAAGATGTGATGGAAATTCTCTTTAAAACTTCATCCTTTCCCAGAGGATGATACATGGATTGAGTTCAAAGTTGCATATGTCAAACACATGAATAAAGAAAATCAAGTCAAATATGTGGTAGTTACTATTCCTATAGATGTAATATGACCACATGACCTTGCTAGATATCTTCAAAAGGAGACTCAACATATTCTCTTGCTACATAGGTTTCTAACTATGGAAGACAATCAACCAGAACTAATACATATCAATCAGTTCATGAACTTCTCACTACATGATCACATATATCCACATGGCTCTTTGAGAAAGTGTTTCAAAGATTGAAAGGTTATGTGTTGTCACAACTGGTTTCCTAGCTTAGAAGGAGATGTTCTTACTTTTCCCAACCTATAAATGGTTTTGTGTAATTCATTTACTTTCCTCGTTTCTCTCTCTAAAAGAACGTTTTTGTTTTCGCACTTTGTTTGTATTGTGTTTCCCAATTTGGGATGTTATTTTTTATATTGCCTTGAACTTCCCTTATGTATTGTGAAAGTCGTGTTTTGTTAGGTGATTTAGAATTGTTCATGTTCAGGTGATTTAGGCATATTCTAGCTCCATTGCCCAAATAATAAAGCACCAATCTACTTGCAAACCCAAAGATTCTAAAGTTCTCCTACATCGCAAGTATACGTAGTGGCTCCAAGACAGCCAATTGTTGTACCCAATCTGAAACTCAAATTGTGTCATCACCCCATCATCAAATGTCAATTTTGTGTGTTGCAATGTTCATCAAAACGAAAAAAAATAGTGATTTTTTTGTCTAGTGTTTGGTCAAGTCCAAGTCACTATGCCCAAGTCTAAAATATTGCATCATCACAGTCATTTATTTGTATGTGTCATAATTGTTGTCAATGTTCAAAAGGTCACTCTTGGACTGGATATCGAATTGTCAAATCCAACATTCATCATGTCAAAATCCAAATGTCTTCTTTTCTTCCATAAAATTTTAATTTTGATATACTAATTTATAATTATTATTATTATTTATTAATAATATTAAAATTAAAAAAATTATCATTCAAAATTCAAAAATTAAAAATTATAAAATATTATTATTATTCCTAATAATTTATTATTAACAATAATAATTATTTAAAACAATAAATGAAAATCAAAAAATTTAAAAAATATTTCATATTTATACTTCTATTATCATTTGGTACCTTGTTATTGTCTCCCTTTTCTAGTTTTGCAGATCTAGGTGAGTTGCTAGATTGGATTTTGTGTATTCTGGAGGCTATTTAATTTTTTGGACCATATGGATGACAACGCTTAGCGCGAACATCCACGCAATGCGCTGGCATCTTGGCAATAGCTTCCCTCACTTGGCTCCAAGTTCCTCTTTTTACCTCCTTTTTTACTCTACAACTCATTTTTGTAAATTGTTCTTAAGTTTCTAGCAAATCAGTGTTTTTCATTCCAACTTTTATGGATGTAGTGTAGAAAGTGGAGATATCACTTTTTCTCTATTACAGAACTCTCCTTGGATGAACTTGAAGCTTTCGTCTTTCCCTTTTTGTCTTCAATGGCAAGAACTACATATTCTATATCCAGGACTACCTCTATGTTTCCATTAGGTTGTCTTGCTCTTTTCTTGTGAGAAATTCCTTGAATTCTTTCAACCACTTTTCTCTCTATGAATTCCTTAGTCATGTTCACAATTGTTTTGTTCAGAATTTCTTCGATGGCTCCATCCTTAAGTGACCAATCAACTAGTGATAGTGGCTAAAAATCTCTCTTTGCTTGAACAAAATGCAGAGATAACATATCCTCTCCTATCTCTTCTATACCAATTAGTACTTGCTCAACTACAAGTGTCCTTAGTTGATATAAGGTCAATCTATTGTGTCTTCTTTTGTGCACATCAAACTCATCTAGGAAATTTGCCTAGAAATCCTCTACATTTAGCTCACGTATGAAACTTGATCCAAGTTTCCCCACCAATATTGCCTTAGAAAATGAAAACCTACTAATGTGATGGGGTTTCAAATTGAAATGTGAGATTTCAACAAGTATGTGCTTGGCATCTTTTGAATCAATGCACTTGTATTGAGGGGACAACATATCCTCTTTGGTCTCTTCCAGATCGATTAGTACTTGCTCAGCTGCAAGCATCCTTAATTGATTTAAGGTCAATCTATTGTGTCTTCTTTTGTGCACATCGAAATCATCTAGGCAATTTGCCTAGAAATCCTCCATATTTGCTTCACGTATGAAACTCGATCCAAGTTTCCCAACCAATAATGCTTTAGAATTAGAATGCCTACTAGTGTGATCGTATTTCAAATTGAAATGTGAGATTTCAGCACCTATGCACTTGGCATCTTTTGCATCAACGCACTTGTATGGACCAATCTAGATTGGGAAATTAACCCCTAACCTATGCCTATCCTAACAACAATCATGAATTACTATTGGTTGCCTACAATACTCTATTAGAAGAATGTAATCACTAGGATATCATTGAAGCCTATTTGGTTGAGAATTGAAGCCATATCCTCTACTATAGGAAAATGTAGGGAACTATATGAACCAATCAACCCATTCTGAGATGACTGATTGCACATAATCTAGAATACAAACATGGCTTTGGTTGTTCAAATCTCTCATAATCTTCATCGTGAATATATCATTTACTCTCTTGAGGTCTTTCAACCCTTCCTTGTACTCTAACTGCGGATATTGCAAGAACTATTTTCCTCTAGTATGTATCTTTTCAAGGCCTAGAAAAGTGTTAGCTTGTACAAGGGAATATACCAAGTATGATGTCATGTAAAAAGTCTTCATTTCAAAGAATTGGATTAATTGAAAATGGATTGAATCACTAATTAATTTCCCCCAATCAACATAAACTTTTCCTTCACATATGAGATTCAGATATAGAACATCCAATTTTTAAAAGTCCTTGCCTCCTACTACCTTGTTTAGAGGTCTTCCTTGAAGTCACTTCGATATGGTAAAAATCATATCTTTTGTTTGGTACAAGTAGCAACTTCTTATTCAACTCTTTTTAACATTTTTGAGTATTGCTCTCCCATTGGCATTCACAATCTCCTAAATTGGCAACTTGTGTTTCTTTGTAGGGCTGCAAACTAAAGCCCAATTCGATGGAGTCCACATCCAAGCAACATATACCCTTGTTATTAGAAGAAATAGTTTTTCTTGTGTTTGTGTCATAGTGCAATGTCCCCAATCAAACAACCTTAAGGAACATATCAAATTTCAAACAATGTGCAAGTTGAAATGATGAACAAATACCAAATGCCCAATTGTAGATGCCCAAACCTTACCAAAATTAATGTTGATTAATAGTATATGATAATTGCAAACCCTTGTCAATCAAATATGCAACTCCAAATAGCCAATTCAAACTATCACAAGCTGATCTATACCCTTAAATGCAATAGTTATCAGTTACAACAATACATCTGAATTTTATGTACCAAAATGCTCAAGTGTGATAGCTGATTTATACCTTATTTTTCATGAACAATAGCTATAAACTCTAGGATAATTATTATGCTCAAATATGATATGTGATAAATATTGGTAAATCTTACACTTGAATTAATGCACCCAAACAACAATCTTTTATGCAAACTCCCCAAAATTATCAACAATTTCAATCATATCAACAACTTGCAACTTAATCAGAAGTTACCAGCAATTACAAAATGACAACAATATTCAAGTTTCAGCATACAATCATACCATATAGCTACATGGATGCCAAAATGACCTCCAAAGGGAAACAACCGGAATGTATAGTGGCTAGGGCACCAAAAGCACTACCAAAAATATTGTGCTCCAAGATAAAATGCTGAAATATTCTATCAAGGGCCTCGACTAGCTGTCATGAAGGAAAATGATGCTCAAAATAGCTGGAAACATGAATTACAACTGATTCAAATTACTGGAATACCTCACAAACAACACTTCAAACCCTAGGCACCTTGATGATGGATGGATGGAAAACACCAAAATACAGCAGATCCATTAGTTGATATGACTCACAATAGCAACCAAATACTCCAAACCCTAGGTGCAGCACCAAGGATGGTTGGAAACACTCATTATATGCTAGGTGCAACGAATTAGAAGGTCGGAAGTGATGACAGATTGACTATAAATATTAAATTTGAGTTGATTTAAACCGTTATTAGCAGCAACAACATTAAACCTCATCAAAATCAACAAATAAAACACACTATGTATTGTAGTGCCACTATAGCAGCGCTGTAGCAAACTGAAAATGACGTCAAATCCTCAATCAATCTTCAACAAATCAACACAATTGTGATCCCTAGATGGAATTGCCTCTATGGATGAGAGGATCTTCGTCCTCAAATCCAAATTTGGAAATCAAAAGGGTTTTCGTCCTCTAGATCTCCCACACCAAGGGTTCTCATACTTGAATGCTTCAAACTCCAAATTGAAAGGAATAATAAAATGACAAAATCGAATGATTTACTTTGAGCCTTGACTTCTATTTTATAGGCGTCTGTTTTAAGCCCTCTATTCTATTTTATTTTTTATTTTGATTTACTTTTCCCTCCAAGTACTTACAAATACTTTTTAATTACATCCAAAGGCTCTTTTTTTAATTTACATATTGAATAAAGTGTTAAAAACACTTATTTAAATATTACATAGGCCTTATAATAATATTTAAGCTGCCCTTTTGAAAATAAAGTGATTGGGCCCAACTTAAAATATTATTAATTCTTGTAGTTCTGAAAATGGGAACATTACGTAGTGATGAGCACAAGCTATCACCAAGTTCAAGGATTGAATGGTGATGGGAAAAGATGTTGCTTCTATGGGTCCACTTTCTACGATTTTGAGAATTAACTTGTTTCCAACTCTAACACGATCTTCTATCTTCAATTCTGTGATGTATGTGCCCTAGCACCATATCTTGTATGTGGAGTGAGTCATTTCCCACTGAATCTTTTGGTTTCTATCATACCTTCACATAGCTCAATGACGTTAGATCACCCTCTTGACTGTTATACTCAGAAAATAATGTTTTGGAGGTATGGAGTCATTGCAACAGTGTAAAAATTAATGATTTTGCAATAATACTATCATTGTAACAGTCCAAAAAAGAGTAATTTGTAGGTACAATTGTTGTAGCAATGATTTCGAAGATGAAGGAAATCATTGGAAATTGGTGAAAATTGATTTAAAATCAATTCAAAACCATAATGTGTTCTTTTGGCTATGCTAGAAAAGCACCAAATTCTTTACCTACATCTATCGAATTTGTGTTTGGAAAGTGATGGCAAAGTGTTGTACACTTATGAGATATGATGAGGAAGAAGCTTTAATATTGTTGCCTTGGTCTTCTTGTCTTGGATGGTGCTGACACTTGAACTTTATCCTGCAAAAAGAATGAATATGGCGGCTTGGTGTGATACCCAACAAAGAAGCTTAAAGTTATGTGAATATGAAGTTTGATGCATGAATAAACCCTCTCAATGATTCTAGTGTATCTCCCTTGTTCTAACCATGATAAACCCTCAGAAGAAACTTGAAACCCTAACCATTAACAAATCAACAAACAATCTCGGTGGCTTGAATCTGATTTCTTCTAAATCTAGTAAAATTTAGTGTTCTGAAACCATAGACCTTGTTAAGGATGAAGCCCTGTATGACATAGATTTACAACTTCATAATCTAGAAACCCTAGGATATGATCACCTACACATGATTTCCCTTTGAGGTAAAATCAGATCATCAATCTTAGAGGACCTTGAACGAAGAGTGAAGGAGATTTTAAAAAATCCCATGATCATAGTAGATTGTTGCATACTGCCTCTATGATGAGTAAAACAAGCTGAAACCTACAATAGATGGAGACAAACAGTAAAAAGATTTCTCATAACCTTGTCATAGTGCTCACAATGTTAAATAATGAAACTTCAAACTTGTTGAAAACCTACTCATCCCTCGTCAATCAGAATCTGAAAAGGCACATTTAAAGGTATTTGAATGATCTTTGGGAGCATTTGGAACCTCCTTTATACCTATTGGGCACACATTTTCACAACCTCCTTTATACCTACTTCACTCGTACATTATTCATCTTTTAGGTGCTTTTCTATGTTACAACATTTGGACACATTAGTGTTTTAATCCGCACCTTTTAGTGCAACACAAAATGGAACAGCGTGTATGGTAAAACTATTCTTTGAATTAGGAGGGGAAGCTCCCTCTTGCAAACTTTAAATAAAAATAAACTAAATTCCTATCTTTTTTGTTTTCTCAGATATGAGCACAAGGTGATTTTCGGCACTTCTGCGATAGGAGAGAATTTTTATATGAAGACTCTATCTATTGCAGAAATTAAATTACTCCTATTATGACATTACACATTTCAACTAAATTCAGAGATTGAAAGATACAAATGAACAAAGTTTTGATCGAATGAAGGCAAATTATGATTCACAAACATCGCCAATGAACTAGACATGAAAATCGCACACAAAGCTACAACTATCATTCTCACAACCTTAATAATGCAAAGTTTATTAAGACCCAATGAGAATATCCAACCTCAAAAACAAACAATGAATTAGCACATAAGATAATTGAATAGCAAGAGATTAGCACAAAAAAGCATTATCATTCACCATTAAGAAATTAAGTTCATAGGAGGCACTTATTTATACCCTCTACAAAGAATTGCGTGAAAGATAAAGGAGTTTAACTAATACTCCTTATTCTAAAACTAGACTCGCATGCATGTAAGTTTTATTTGCAAATTGAAACAATCCTCTAAAAGAAGACTAATCCACGCAAAAATTAGCTAAACTAACAGTTGCATTAATTACAACTATAGTTCCATTATTGCATGATAGAAAGGATCCAAAAATAGATTTATCTTTTGAGTGATCTTCAAATCTCAAAAAACATCCTTGGAAATATCAACCACCAAAAATAGCATTTTGGAGCACGCCCGAATTTGGCTAAGTCTGGGATTGTAAACTTCGCTGAAACTCTTCCACCGTTGCTTCGCCTAATAATATCACAGAGTCTTAAGTGTACAATTTGTTGTTGAAGAACAATTTCACCTTCAATTGTCCTATTGATTTCATTAGACTATTTTTATGCTTTCTCAAACTTCACTATTATTTCCGCTAAGAGGTACATCTTGTCGATTTGAGGATCACTGCAAAATCTTTCTCCGACCAATTGTTGGAATTCACCTTGCACTTCATCCAAGTCGAAAACATGATTATCTTCATTGAAGTATATACATGGAATCTATTGGACAAATTTGGCAACAAATTTGTCGACTTCAAATAATTTCTCCTTCCACTCAATGAAGACTGATGCAGCCTCATTTGAAATCTTCATCAAGAAGGTGTATTGCTCCCTCCATGTGAAAATCTTATCCTTTTGTTCTTTGGTCAACTTTTGCACACTTATTGCCTTCAAATTTCCAACAATCTTCTCATAGGTAGGCAACATCTCTGTAATACAGTTTTCCATACTGGTTATATCCTAGATGACCCTCTTGGAGTCTGTCAATAACTGAAATAATTTGCAAGTACATTGGTACCTCTACTAACAAAATCCTCAAGCCAATCTCTCAAGTGTATACCATAAACAACTAGTTGATTTAGTTGTTTCTAGTCATCAAGAGACTCAAGGACTTGAGGTAGAAACAACATTGGTTGTGAAGTGGAATAAAGATGGGAAATATATTCCCTTAGTTGTTTCACCTTGGCCTTCAGGGCTGCCTTATCCTCTCCATCTTTGATAACTCTTTCTTTGAGCTTTCCTACTGCCACCTCCAACATTTTAACATCAGCATGCCTAGTACTCCGGCATAAATTGGCCTTGGTTATCTCAAAATCATCAAGCTCCACATCAAGAATAGTCTAATCCTTGGGTGGAATAGTTGTCTCAAGAAAAAATCTCCTTCAGGAATCTTTGATATCCTCATTTGTCATTTAGGCTTTTTGGCTATGGGTTCCTTGAAAACATTATCGAGCATGCCAAAATCAATTTGGTACAAGGGACTCTTCCTTTTATTTCCAATGACTTACTGCAACCAAGTGGGAGCCTCTTCACCCGCCTCTACCTCCATCTCTTCAACTCTTGATGAGTCAAACAGTGTGGAAATATTTTACACAGGGGATTCGGGCTCTGATTGCCTTGGAGTGGATGTAGTAGTCTTCAGGCAAGGCTCCGCCAGTGATGAAGCAACTAATGTGGGTTGTTCATAATGTATTGGTGAAGCAATGCCAACCCTAGATTTATGATTTTCCCTCAAGATTCCCATCTTAGGAAGACTATCATTTCCTTCCTCTTCTTCAACCACTTTTTATCTCAACTTAGTCTTTGGTCTAAGCAGTGGAGGTAATACTCCATGTGATGGCAACTCTAAAGATGGTGTCTTGTCTTTATGTACTTTATCATTCTAGTCATCTTGGAATTCAAGAAGAATTTACTGCACTTTACAATTTCACTTGTTCTCTCTTGAATAGAAGTTCCTTCCTTTATTGACCAATCAACTTGAGGCAGTGGTTGTTGCTCAATATTTTCCCTTACAAACTTAGGTGATAATACATCCCCATCATCATTCAAATGACCCTTAACATCCTTTAATAGAAAGTCTGCAATCTGGCATATGGTGAACCTGCTATGATCTCTTCGGCACACTTCAAACTCATCTTCACAATTCACCAAAAAGTCTTCGACCTTGCGAATGTGTGTAAACTTACTGCCCAACCTCAACCGCATGACCTCCTTGGGATCATAAGTGCGCTTCTCTTTAAGAGTCTTGAAATTGAACCTGGCCATCTCTTCACCGACTAATTTGGCATCTATTGCGGTTTTGCATTTATAAATCTCCAATTCGATTGGAAATCTGAACCCATGTTTATGTCGGCTCCACAAAAGTGTATGCATCTCCGATCTCTGACACAGGTATTCCATGAAAATCACTTCATTAGATGGATATTTTGGAAGCATATATGGATATAAAGAGAAACCATATACCTTGATGTAGATGAAAGTGGGAAATTGGAAAAATCAATCTGCCCAATCAGCAATGACTGTCCTGGCTTCTTCTGAAATCCTCATATGCATCTGATTCTCGAAGTCTCTCACTACATGCATAAGAAATGCATCATTAATCCTCCTAAAATGCTTTTGTGACTTGGAATACTCCAACTACAGAAAATGCCTATAGATTCAGGTGCGTTAAAGTGACCCTATAAAGTTCAATCCCTTACATTTGTCGTGATGAGCCATTATGTATATCAGGTATGAAGACATTCTGAACTCCTGAGTTTGGGTAAACTCTGTTATTTGTTTGTGAAGGCAATTACTGACTAGAGCTACCCAATCAAAATTTTCACTATCATTACTAATGTTATTGATGAGATAAAACATCCACGATTTGAAGCTCCTTGCTTCAACCTATCCAATGATTCAGTTGAGCAACATAATCATGATAGCAATCTCATCATTGAACTCTCCATGACCAACATTCTTTGGCAAAGTAACTCTTTTCTCCTTCAGCCACCTCTTCAACATTTTCTTTTGACATTGTGCCAAGTGTTTGTTCCATACATTCTCGAACTCATCAAGATCAAATTCGAGGGAGTCTTGAAAAGGCATGGTGGAGAAAGTCAGCTCAATGTCGTCAACCTTGAGGCTGCATAAAGTATGTCCATCAATTGTCCTTATCTCCCTTGTCTTGGGATCGTAATGCTTGATACAAGTAAGAACGAATTCAAGGCTTTGCACTGAGATAGGAAATGAGCCTACTTGGACAAGTCCAAAGTGAAGAAAATTTTTCGCTACACTATTGCCTTCTTTACCATAGCCTCAAGATCAAACCCTTCAGGCGCAACTTGGTACAACTCCGTTCCTTTGACCTTCGGGAATTCATGAACCAAGAGGGTTTGAATATCCATGTTGATAGTTGAAAATTGCATCCTTGAAATTTTGAAGTCAAAAATGAATTTATTGTTGTTTTTGTCAAATTTTGTTCACAAATTTGTCCTCACAATGCTGATTTAACTCAAAAATATTCAAAAAAATGATTGTTTTTGCTTGAGATATTGACCTTCGAAAGACTTTCTCCTTCAAATTGCTGATCTAGGCCTTCAATTCAATGAAAAAATGTTGTTGTACCTATCTTCTATACTGCAAAAATAATATTTTAGCCTCTTGTATGTTGTAGGAATATAAAATTTATGAGTTCTATATTGGTGTTGCTACTAAAGACAATGGAATTTCTGCGTAAATTCCTCATGTATACTCTTGGAAAAATAACTTCCTTGTTGTTTGTGAAAGAGAAGAGAAAGCCCTCTTTAAAAAACAGAGCTGCTTTTTTCTTCCCTCTATTTCTAGATCTACCTTTTTTTTAATTTTCAGATGTCTTTATGAATGCAAAATAAAACTGAAGTTTTAAAGTTATTAATAGCCTTCAAAAAGGCATGAACAATGCATGAATAGAGGCGACCCATTGAACTGGAAGAAGTCTATTTGTATTTTTTTAGCAAGATAAAACTAAAAATAGTGCCTTCTTGTTTGAGCACGTCTCCTCCACACTAGACACGCCTTATACATTATGGTGCGCCTTCTATATCTTGGACACGCTTTTCCTAAGGGTGTGTGTCTTCTATTTTTGGCACACCTGATCCTTATAAAGTGCTTCTATTCTGAGGAGACACGCCTTTTTTCTTTTTCTATTTTAGAAGCGTCTCTTTCCTTTATTTAGAAACACCTTGCTTGATCTAGATGCGCGCCGCCCAACACAATCTACTTAAACATCATCCACTTATTGGTTAAACAATTAATAACAAATTTACACCTCATCCAAATCAATACTGCTATTCTTAAATATCACCCACTTCAATAGTCAAAGGTCAATTTTGGCCAATAAAAATAAGACAAATATTTACCACTTTTTATTATGAATGAGATGTAAAATTTCTATTGATTGTTTGACCATTGAAGTGGATGATGTTTAGGTACACTCTACTTAAATATCATCCACTTCAATGGTTAAACAGTCAATAGTGATTTTACACCTCATTCACAATAAAAAGTGGTAAATATTTGTCCTATTTTTATTGGCCAAAACTAACCTTTGACTGTTGAAGTGGATGATATTTAAGAATAGTCGTTTAGGAAAACTGCATACAAAAAAAGTGGTAAGCTTGTAGCGAGTGCTAAATGGGCCATTCATAATCATTACATTCGGTGCTTGTGAACCATTGGTATAAAGATGAACTCGAAACTAAGATGAATCCCCATAAATCAGCACGTAACTCTATGTCTACCAATCTAACAGACGAAACAATAGAAGTTTCTATTAAAGAATTTAATAATATATATACATGTATATACATATATATATACAGTTAGATTTTCATATTAATTGTTTTTTCTACAGTTTCTAAAATAAATTACATGTATGTTTTAGTTTTTTTGGTACTCTGGAGGTATCCTCGCGGCCCAGCCCAGCGATTCCCTTCCTAGCCTTGCCTCAAGCTTACATATCGCCGAGTTTTGGGGCAGAGGAGGGGTGAGCGAAGGCGAGACTAATCCCCCAGGGATGAGCGCGGAGCCTGCAACCATGTTGCATCAATTTAATCCGAGCCGCGAGAATCAACCTCGGGACCTATATGGGATGAACCCAAAGCCCAAAGCCAATTACATTACTCGTGCAGGCTATAAATTACATGTATGTTAATACAATCAAATATTTATTTTTATTGTATTTTACAATTAAAATCTTTAAATACAACTATACAACTGTCAAATTTAAGCCCTGTGCGCCTATTTATTCTTCATGCTCTACTTATGGTGGTGCCTCTCTAAAAATAGGACATTCCAATAATGGATTAGGTGTGTTTAAATTTGTCTAGGCACGCTTTTCTTCTTCATTCAGGCGTGTTTTCTCTGTGTTGGGCGCAATTTTCTTCTTCTGAGCGCATCTCCACACTTGCAGGCATGTTTCAAAAATGCGCTTTATCTTTGTTGGGTGCGTCTCTACACTTAACTCTTCTTCTTTGTGTGACGCATCTACATTTCCTTAGGTGTGCTTTATACATTAACCTTTAGGCGTGCCTTTTAACTTCAAGGCACGCTTCTTCTCCACTAAATGTCTTCATGTTAGCGCACCCTATATCATATAAATGCACCTTTGGATATCCAAGCACACAAACTCTCCTTCATTAGGCAAATAGGGCGCGCTTTGACATGAACGGGTGCGCTTTGACATGAACGGGCACGCTCAGTGTTGTCTAGAAGCGCTTCATGTCCCATAGGTGCACTTTCCCTGTTTGAAGCGCATGTAAATTCTCCCAGACATGCTTTAGATTTCTATATGCTTCCCCTCATTCAAGCGCGCCTAGACTCCTTTAGACGTGCTTTTATCCTTTCCGGGTGCTTCCTCACTCCATCAAACACACTTTTGGTAGCTTAGGCATGTCTTGTCCTCTCCAGGCACACTTTTCCTTATGCCAACATGCTTTTGTCTTTAGAATTTCAAACATCTCTTTTCTTGGCACCTGCAAAGTTACTGAAAATCACAGAAGACATGGTGCTACAAGGGACAAACAATCAAGACTTAGACAAATATGACAATAGACAGAAATTTTCATACAGGTACAACACACGTGAACAAGTCAGGCACTTGCAACAACTTATGACATTTTTCAAGGGTATGGCATTTAAAAAGTTTGGGCAAACTCTAATAAAGTGTGTTTTAAAAGTAACTCAGAACACAATTAATCATACTTTTTTTTACATTTGAAAAAACCTTGTGAGGTGTGTGCTTTGCTCACTTATGGCACATTTTTCATTTTTGCACTTTTGCACAAATTCAGCTTATACAACTTTGGGCAACCTTTTCCACTCAACAAGCTCTTTGCCCTTATGGCCTTATGACGTGCACTCAAGGGTAACTTGGACAACTTTTTACCTTTTAAAAAATTTGGGTCATATGTCCTATGACACACACTTAGGACTCTTTTATCCACTTGTTGATGTTTTTAAAATTTTTGGGAAAAACCCCTATGGTGCACATTTTGGGGTGTTGTTTCCACTTTTTGACTTTTTGCACTTTCCATTTCTTATTTTAGTTTTCACACTACTTCTTCCCAATTAGTGAAGAGGAGTGGACTTTTTCACTTAATTTAGTTTTTGTCCTACATGTTGACATTGGACAACTCTTCACTTAATTTTCATTAGATTTTCAGTTAAGTTGGACATGAAATAAAAGGGGCACTCCAATACATTATTGTCCATTTTTCGTAACTTGAAACACAAAGTATCCATCCTTCAGAGATAAGCGCTCCAATACACTAGGTGTCCATTTCTTCCATGACTTAATCATTTTTGGAGTCTTTTTTGCATATGACTTTCGTTTTGCATTTTATTTGATGCGTTGGGAACCAAATTCAATTGTCCATATGCTAACATTGATCAATTATTGAGAAACATGACATTCATGCACATGGAATACAAGGATTCAACCAATATTTATTAAACAAGGAAAGGTTTAGATTTGACTCGAAAATGAGGCTATATGAAATTTTTCATATGCATACAACGCATAAACATGAGTAATTGGTTTGAACCATAGTTTACAAACTCGAGCTCGACAATTACTCAACTAACCCAAAAAAAATTCAAACTCAAGACTCTAGCAAAATCTTAGGGAAAAAACTCAACAATAACTTGGAAAATATATTGAACATTAAAAAATACATTACCTAACCTTTATGTGTCTTGGTAATTTTTCTAATTTTATTGGTGTCACATTAGAAATTGTCAAACTTGTCTCAATGATCTAGGAGGTGAGATTCCACATGTTTTCCCAAGGTAGTGTGAAATTTAGATAAGTGTCGCCATCCTAAAACAACTAGATATTCAATAGATAAAATAATTTCATAAATGTCAAGAACTTAATCAAATTTAATTCCTATGCCAATTATAGAGTTCATATCAATGAAGTTTTCCTACCCAATCAGGTATTTAGAATTGATGTTATTTGGAGCTGACCTAACAATTTAATCTAGTTTATTTTACTTATCACGTCTAGAGTTTCACCTTGACATGGCTAATTTTGAAGGAATGAACTTACAAAGTTTTGAAGTCATGGATGTTTACTCAAATCTTTTTTGTTTCAATGAGAGTCTATATTGAAATAATTTTGATGTCTAATCTCTTGTTTACCTTCGACATCTCCCTCAAAACTGATCACATATTCCATTCTATTTATTTCCATATCAAGTCTGCTACAATTAAATGCAGCTCAACCGAATCGAGTTATCCCATTATTTAATTTGAGGCTATCAATCAAATTTTTATGTTGATTTTGTGTTCAATCCAGATATCAGAGCTCAAAAGTCAATTTTCACCCATAATAGAACCGATCAAGATTCATAACCACTATCAAAGGTCAAATTGGTTAAATGCATGTTTGGGTCCAAGATTTCCTCAACCATGTTTTTTAATCTCAAATACCCTTTTGTTGCGACATGCACTAGAAGTCATCCCCATCAAAATGCTTTTGGGTAGTTTTTCGTGAAAAAATTGTGGTGCATTTTAAGCAAAAATCAAAGCCGAGTTTTTGAGGCAATTACTTGCAAGGTTTTTAAACTATGGTTTGAACGATCATGCAATAAATGACCCCAATCAAGGAAACTAGTAAAAAATGGAAATGAACGATGTAAATCAATCAAAATGTGCCATGTAGAGTATTTTGACTAGTATATGCAACCAAAAAATGTTTCATTTAGTGAATTTTTGCAATGTCACTTTTGCACAGTACAACTAAAAAATGAATTGTCACTCACTTGTGATAAATAAAAAAAGGAAAAGTGAAATGTGTGGATCATCATGCAGACATAGTCCTATGGGCGATTTTTATAGCAACCTAATCAAAGAATGTAAGTCATTATTGTGATTTTTGTAAATTTCTCGATTTTCCAAAAAAAATCCAAAATGCGATAAAAACATAGGAAAAAGTATATTTCAACGTGTTTTGATTAGCAAAGTTGCATCCAATTTGATGTAATTACAACCTAATTTTGTAATTTCATCCAAAAATATGATTCTTTTTTACAAATTCTGTAAATTTAAGAATTTTTGAAAATCTCCAAAATGTGATATAACTAGTAAAAAGTTTTGTTCAACATTTTTTATTGGCACAATAAAATTCATTTTGATGCAATAACAACCCATTTTTTGTGATTTCCATAAAAAATGCAATTGTTTATTATGATGTTGTCTATAATCTTTGTAATTTTAACCTAAGATTTGCGATTGCATCCAAATTTATTATTTTGTGAACGAAAACAGTTATGATGTATTTGAGGCTTTTGACTATGATGATCACGAAAGAGATTGATTTTTGTTGTTTTGTGTGTAAAACATTATAGAAGTGCAAAAGGCAATGAATAATGTGATGCTTCAAACATTATACACTTTAGCACACAAGACAAATGATGAGATAGCCATAGTACATGCAATAGGTCTAAAGCATATTCATGAGCTCCCCACCATAAGCTTTTATGGTGAGATGTTGATAGCACTTGTGGAGCAATAGAGCTCCAACACACACAACTTTCATTTGTCAATGGGGGAGGTCACAGAAAATCACTTTGGAGGATATTTTAAGGATTTTGAGATTTACAATTGAGAGGTTGCCAAATGTGCTTTGATTATAGAATGACAACATTAGGGGAGCAAAACTAGATGAAGAAAGAATGTGCAAGGAGTCAAGACCCCACTTCAGGATATAGTGTAGGGTGATGTACGATGTGTGCACATATGGCCTAATGCATATGATTAGAACGATAGAGAAGGATAGCATGGTGTACACTTGTATCACATATATACTAGCGCATTTGTATCAAGACATTCACATATTTAGTTGGGAGCATGAGCACAACATCATGACAAGTACATTATGGTAGTGTTAGGCATTTGAGCATATAGTTGTGATGAGAACATTAAGATTACCACTATTTATTCCAAATGTCATACAATGTGCCTTGCGGTCGAATATACAAATACTCAACAAATGGCGGGTATATTCTTTGGAGTATTGGCAACATGCATTAAACAACCTAGTAGACTTAGATATCACATGGAGGCCATAAAGATTATTTCTAATGAGGTTGGACCACATGGTTATGTGAGAATAGGCAGACTAGGTTGTATCTTAGGCAACAAGGTACAACTGAGGGTGCCCCGTAGATTGTGGTAAGGCAATGAGTTATTTGCTTCACACAATAGGTGGGAGAGGTATCTAGACTAGGCCTTGAGCTATAACACATGTAGATGATGAGGACTAGACCATTGAGAAGTGCAGACAAAATGATGTGAGGGTGAAATAGATAAAATAATGAATGCATGAAACATGTATAGAAATAGGACGAAATAAATAAAGATGCAAATAAAGAAAAATTCAAAGAGGCAAAGAAAGAAAGAGACACAACTAGAAAAAGTAAAATAGAAAAGGATATAAAGACTAAAGGAAGATTAAAAAATATAGAAGCAAAAGGAAAAGGACAGACACAAAAATAGACAATAGAGAGAAATATCAAAAGAAAGATTAATAGAAAAAATCAATGCAATGAAAGAGGGCAAAAGAAAGAAATAATAAAATAAAGATAAAAAGGAACATAGAGAGAAATAATGAAATAAAGTACAATGAAAAGGAGAGAATTATAATTATTAAAAGGGAAAAACAAAACAGAAATGAAGGAAGAGAAAAAATAGAAACACAAAGACTGAGAGAGAGAGAGAGAGAGAGAGAGAGAGAGAGAGAGAGAGAGAGAGAAGTCCTTAAACAATGACATAGAATGACAGAATGAAAGAAAGACGAAAATAACGAAAGAGATCATAAAGTCCTTGAACAAGATTACAAATTACAACAAGGCAAAAGGCAAAGAATTGTATAAAGTAAAAGAGGAAGAAAGAGAAAAGGAGACATAACGAGAGACAAATAGAAAAAAGAAGAGAAAAATATAAAGAGGAGAGCATGAGCACAAATGAATGATCGAAAGAAAAATATAGACATAGAAAGTAAAAGAGAGCAAGAAAGACAAAAATGAGAAAAAGAGAAAAAAAAAAGAAACAAGGTTCCCAAGAGAAAATAAAGAAAGAAATGCTAAGGTAGGCCTCCAAGCTACCACAACTATTTTTCTTGCCCTTCCTACAATTTTCAACCCACATATCATTCTACAAGTAGAATATATTTGAGGTTTCCAAGCGCCATAACAACCAACAAACCAAGGCGACCAAATTGTGAAAATCTGAAGCTCCAAAACTTAGAGGCCACTATCACACTGTACATGTCACACTACCATAGAAGAATTGTTAGGACCACAAACTCCTATTTTTAATTCTAGAGGGCCATTTGCATATTTCCTGAGACTTCTCCATTTTGTATTGGGTCACTACCATGGAATCCAAATTGCTACCACTTTGTACAAGTCACCACAATTTTTTGTCTACACACAATCTAGATTTTGTTCTAGAATGTCTTCATACCTATTTTTTATTCTTTGGCCACTTATGCCAACATACTTCAATACCAACCGTCAAGGATGCATCGTCCTCCTTTTCATTCCAATGCCTTAGCTAGGTACTATTGTTTAAAACCCTATTCTAGTATTTGTAAACAAGCATTTTGAATAAGTATTGTATTTATTTCGAGTTGGTTGTGTCAGTGAGGTTCGTTGTCCTCCCGACAATTGTGATTAGTTGTACTCAGTTGTCGGCGGTTGGCATTATCGACCAACTGTCGACTACCTTTATATGCCTTGTATGGAATTCTGGAGGGGACCGCATTTGAGTGATATCCCTATCATATTGTATGAAAGCATAATTGAGCATAATAGCAATACCAATTTGGATGTGAATTGTTAATGATAAATTTATTATGACGATGTTGCATTTCATTTTCAAGTATATTTTGTTTACTGTGTGAATTCCAATTCTAATCTGTTAGGCAGTATACATTTGGCATCGCTACCTATACGGAATTGGGTTAAGTAGTCGATGACAGATGGTATTATAATGGGTCAACTGATCGAAGAACCGCAACCTATGAATAGACAAGACTATCAAGAAGAAAATGACCGAGAGGATGACTTGACACAAAATCTCGTATACCTATGAAGCATATCAGTTAGGGAGCACGTACGGAGGGAAGCCGACACTGGAGAAATACCAGAGAACCAAATCTGGGATAATCTGGTAGTGAACAACAAAGTTGACAACCTCCTCATCCGTCTTCCGAGGCTCCTGGCAAGACACTATATAATCTTGCAAGACTTGCGTGAGGAGCGAGAAAGAGAGCAATGTCGTCAGCAAATACAACAGCAATACAAGGACGTATGAAACAAGAAGAAGAGTATAACATTGATTGACATCGTACGCCCAACAATTAATGCCCTTATACACAAACAAAGACAGGCGACCACAAAGTGATCACAAAACACCAGATCAAGAAATAAGGTCACTAAGAATACATGGACAAAGAGAAAGAAGAAGGATATTGAAAAGAAAAGTTGAAGAAACAGAGGGATTACTGTCTGAGTGACAGTCCACCGCGAGAGCGGAGCAAACATAGAAGTGTTAGTCAGAGTCGTAGTCAAGAAGAAAGGAGAATTACTGTAGTACAACAAAATAAAACGCACGGCAATACACAAACAGAGAATGCAAGGAAGTAGCAAGACAACTACCACTCCCAGACGAAACACAAGAAGATCTTGTCGACCAGACGCACCATTCAACCATACAACTACCACCACCCGACGACGATCAATGGGAAGTTGAATCGGGGAAAGATTCACTATCAGAGACACATGAAGACAACACTCGACGTATTGGAGAGTTATTGATCGAAGGATGAGAGCCTACAACTCTTGGACTAGAGGAGCACAGGAAAGACCCCGCGGGTGACAGAAGTGTGTGGTTTGTTGACGGAGGAGTGGAGAACACCTGCATGGCCGAGAGTGCGAGAGAATCACTGGAACGCACGGGTCAAGTCTCTCCGACCAGAAACCGAACACGAAAATTTTGCTAAGGAGGGAAGATGGTGACTCCTCCAACAAGTCCGAGTGTGGAAAGGCAAAAGCTCCCAAAGTTCTTGGGGAATAGATAGGAGGATCCAATGAGGCATTGCAAGACATGTGAAATCATATGGGTGGCGAATGGACAAGACAACAAGTCCTATTGGTTGCGGTTGTTCCTAGCAACCCTGAGAGGCATAGCCATCGACTAGTACACGGAACTGGAAGCGAATTTAAAAGTTGATTGGGACACATTAAAGAAGGCATTTCAAAAAGAATTCAAACTCCTAAGAAACAACAATGAAATTGTAGCCGAAATCTATCATACAAAACAAGGCAAACATGAAAATGTAAGAGCCTATAATCTAGGCTGCAAGAGCTCTTGGTGAAATTAGAAAAGGAACCTGATGATGCTTGAAAAAGAGTTGCTTCATTGGGCGTTTGATTCCCTCGTTGAGGAAAAAGATGAAAATAGTACCATCTTCATCGTACGTTGATGCTTACAATTGGGCAATGGACATTGAGAGTGAAGACAAATGTCCTCTCAAAGGAAAAAGAAAGACGACGACGATGAAAGTTCAGATGATAGCGGCAAATCAAAAACTATACAAGCACTCCAGAAAGACATGATGAGGATAATGAAAGAACTAAAGGCAGAAAAGGAGGTCACCAAAGAGAAGGAACTGTAGTGTACAGAGTGCAACGACGAAGGCCATGTCAAGGCAGCAAAATGAACAACACAACCATTAAATAGTAATAAACTCTTCATTCATGTGCAATAGGAAACATTATAGGAGTACAATGGTCTTCATACATGCCTTGGCCTAAGCCTTACATTCATTCCAATAGTCAAACCAGACTAACCCAGCTTTCTTGTGAAAACCCAAAACAATCCTCCAGCAGAAGCCAAAAACTCACTATGGAGAAGTCAACCTCTTTTATTGTGAAATTCCCCTATTTATAGGCATTTGAGATGACCACCACACTCATCACGTGAATGAGACACATGTCAGACATTAATTGGCTCTTGGATCAGCTGTACAGGCGATCAAAAACCATTTTTCTCGCTTTCTGGGCACTTTAAAGCGAAATGCGGGAAAAAGTGACCCAACGTGATATTGCGGAAAAAAATGACCCAACGTGACATCATCACTTGGATTTTTTTTGCGGAATTTCAAGGGTCATCTGCATATATCCTGATGGCAGGGAAAGTCCCACATATCCATTTGACGTTGAAAGTTCCACTTTTGCATAACTTGTCCAATTTAGCTCAAATCTTCACCAAAATTGAAATGTGAGCACCCATTTGGATCTTCTTCAAGATCAAGTCAACATTTGGCCAAGAATCCTTAGGAAATTCTCTAGAAATTTGATCGACTCCTGCATCAGAATATAAGAAGGAAAACAAACAAGCAAGAAAGCAAAGAAATCTTCCTACATTAGACACGTCGGGTAACTGAAATGTTCCATGAGTTGGAAACTCATGAACATTTTGGCAAGTTTGGAACTAGAATTGCATACTTGACTAGCTCTGCAACACTCAGCCAAGAAGCTTCATTTGCAGCTCTATTCTTCCATCGGACCAGGTATTGCATGTAGTCCTTTCCTCTCATCTTCTTAGCCACTCGGGAGTTAATCACTTTATCTACTTCTTCCATCTTTTCAAGTAACTGATCTAACCATCCTTGTACATCAAGCAAACGTGAGTGTGTAGCTCCTTGTAAACGTGTCTCTCCTTCATGGAACTTGTATAGATTAGCAACATTGAAAATAGGAGATATGTCTATCGCTACTGGTAGCTCAATCTCATAGGCATTGGATGAAAACTTTCTCGACACCTTGCACGGGCCTATCTTCTTAAATTTCAACTTATTGTATGTCCCCTATGGAAACCTTTCTTTCCTCAAATGTGCCAAAACTAAGTTGCCTACCTAGAACTCTTGTTCCCTCCTATGCACATCAACATATTCCTTGTATTTGTTGTCACTTTTCTCCAACATTTCCTTGACTTCCTTGTGAAAATCATGAATGTATACTACAAAATCTTCCGCTACAGCACTCTTCCTGTTCAAATTTGCACTATCTCTCAGCTCATCAACACCTCTTGGGTTGTACCCATAAACTATTTGGAACGGGCTCTTTCCTGCACTTCTATTTACTGAATTATTGTAAGCAAATTTTGCTTGTGCCAAGACAAGATCCCATTGATGTGGTTTGTATCCCACCAAACATCTTAATAAGTTTCGCAAACTTTTGTTCACAACCTCAATCTGTCCATCAGTCTGGGGATGTAGGCTAAAATAAATCATAATTCAGTGCCCATCTCTTCCATAATGCACGCCAAAAGTGGCCAACAAACTTTGTGTCCCTATCGGAAACTATGCTCTTAGGCAGTCCGTGCAACCTGGCAACCTCTTTGAAAAATAATGCAGTTATGTGGGATGCATCACTACTTTTCTGACATAGTATGAAATGAACCATCTTTGAAAATCTATCCACTACAACAAAAATGGAATCATTACCTCTCTGTGTTCGAGGCAGTCCCAAAACAAAATCCATACATAGGTGCTCCCATGGTCTCTTTGGTATAGACAATGGTTGATATAGTCCTGTGTTTTGCCATGCTCCTTTAGCATGCTGGCAAATTTTGCAACCTTGTACCAGTCTCCTCACATCTGCACTCATTCCGGGCAAAAAATAACCTTCACTAAATTGTGCCAATGTCTTATCTATTCCAAAACGTCCACTCAAGCCTCCACTACACTTTTCTCTTATTAGATTCTCTCATTGAACCTCTAAGTATACACAATTTTTGTCCTTTGAACAACAACCCATCTTGGATGAAATACTCCAACCATGGCGTCCTATCACCCTCCATTGGACTTCTACTAACTATCCATGCTTCCTTAAAATCAAGATCATCAAGATACAAATCCTTCATTGCATCAAAGCCAATAACACTGACCCTTAACTCATTCATTAATAAACACCTTCTGCTAAGTGCATCTGCTGCCCTGTTTGACTTACCACTCCTATGTTTCAAGACAAAAGAATAACTTTGCAAGAACTCCACCCATTTCATATGCCTCTAGTTTAACTTCCCTTGACAGCAAGCAATGCCTCCACTTCTTTAAGGCCTGCACTATAGAATTCTTGGTCATAAACTGGGTATTTCCTCTTTGCTTCATTTAGTTTCTCACTTTAGTAGGCAATGGATCTACCTTCTTGACTTAACACTCCTCCAATTGCACTACCGCTAGCATCACAATCTACTTGAAACGCTTTTCCAAAGTCTGGCAATGCCAACATTGATTGTTCTGTCACCTTCTTCTTCAACAACTGAAAGCTCTTTTCTGCTGCAGCATTCCACTGGAACACTTTCCTAACACCCTTCATTGTCTCAGTGATTGGTGCACATGTTCCACTAAACTTTCTAATGAACTTCCTATAGAAGCTCGCCAAGCCATGAAAACTTTTGGCCTCAAACATGTCTCTGGGTGAAGGTCAATCCACTATTGCCTTAACCTTCTCAGGATCCATCTTCAACCCTTCTTCAGACACTACGAAACCTAGATATACTAGTTCCCTCTACATAAAACTGCATTTATCCATGTTTACTAGCAACTTTTCTTCTTTTAACCTCTGCAAAACTGCCTTAAAGTGCATCAAGTGTTTCTCTTTTGTTTTACTAAAAATCAAAATGTCATCCAAATAAACGATAACAAATTTGTCAAGGAAAGAATTCATTACCTCATTCATCAATCTCATAAAGGTACTAGGTGCGTTTGTCAACCCAAATGGCATCACTAGACACTCATACAGTACATCCTTGGTTTTGAATGTTGTCTTCCATTCATTTCCTTCTCTAATTCTGATTTGGTGGTATCCACTCTTCAAATCAATCTTGCTCAAGTACTTTGCTCCACTCAAACAGTCCATCAAGTCATCCATACGAGGCAATCGAAACCTATACTTAATGGTTATCTTATTTATAGCCCTTGAATCAGTGCACATTCATCATTTCCCATCTTCCTTAGGTGCTAGTATAGCAGGTACAGCACACGGACTAAGGCTCTTTCTAATCAGCCCCTTATCCAATAGCTCTTGAACTTGTCTATCCACCTCTTCATTTTTTATAGGTGTCATTCTATATGGTGCCTTATTTGGTAGGCTTGCACCCGATATCAAGTCCATGCAGTGACTCATGCTTCTAGTTGCAGGTAATCCATCAGGTAAGTCTTTCATTAGAATGTCGTTGAATTCATTCAGAATTTCTTGGACTTCTGTGGGAACTTCTGCCCCTTTCTCTGTTGTCATAATTTTTGCAACTTGAGGTAGGAAGGCATAACATAACCCCTCCTTTCTGATTTCGTTTAGGAACTATTTTCCAATTACTAGACAAACGCTATTGGTTTTCTCAACTTCCTCATCCTTATCCAAGTCAAAGGATTTAACACATACTCAACCCCATCCTTCTTGATTTTAATACAATTACTCTTGCCATCATGAATGATCTGTCTATCATATTGCCAAGGTCTGCCTAACAGAATGTGGCATGCATCCATTGGCATAACATCACACATTATCTCAACTTTGTAATTCCGAATGTGAAATTTAACAAGGCATTGTTCACTTACCAATAATTAATGTCCCTTTTGTAGTTAGGAAACCTTGTAGGGAGTTGGGTGTTTCAACCTCTTCAGTTTTAGCTTCTCCACCATCTCTTCTGATATTAAGTTGTCAGTGTTGCCGCTGTCCACAATGACTTTGCAACATTTTCCTCCAGACTACATCTAGTTCTAAATAGATTTCGTCATTGTTCTGGTTCCTCTTGTACCTTTTCTGGTGTTAGAAGAACTTTCCTCAGCATCAAGGATTCTCCATCCTCGGGTTCTTCTCCAAATTTTGGTGAGGCTACACTTGCCATACTCTCCTCCTCAGCTTGTGCTATATAGACTCTAGTCTCTTTTCCTTTGCCATTGCTCTGTTGTACTTGAGGACATTCAAATGCCATATGTCCAACCTGTCCACAATGGAGACATGTTTCACTAAATCCTCTTCCTCTTCCAGAATTTCCTCTAGCTCGGGAGTAATCACCCCTTCCTCTACCTCCTTGGGTATTGGTCTGAGAACTTGTTTCTCCTTGTTTATCTTGAGAACCACATCCAGGATTTGACTGCCCTCTTCCTTTGGAGGATTTACCTCTTCCCCTAGAGCTATTTTGTCTTCTAGAGATTTTTTCTTCTGCCTTCAATGAAAATTGGTAGGCTTCTTCTATGCTGGTAATTCTGACCATGCTAATTTCATCTTGGATAGAATAATGCAAACCATTTATGTACCTGGAGATCTTCTCAGCATCATCTTCAATGTGACCAGCCTTGATGTTCAATCTGTAAAACTCTTCGGTATAGTCTTGCACACTTTTCTCCCTCTACTCAAGAGGTTCTGCAGCATTTTAAACATGGTGATCTGATGGTCTGCAGGTAGAAATTTTTCCTTCAATTTAGTTAACATCCTCTCCCATGTTTTAATCTTTTCCTTTCCTTTTCTCTGTTTCTCAACTTGCACATGATCCCACCACAGGGATGCATGTCCCTTCAGCTTTGCAGCTACAAGTTTTACCCTCTTAGGGTCTTCAATAGATTCCAACTCAAAATACTTTTCCATCTCTGAAATCTAGTCTATCAACTCATCTGGTTTCAGACTACCACTATAACTAGGTAATTCTACACAGGGTTTACTGGCAATCTTTGTCATTGTGCTCAAAAACCTCGTCTCATATCCGTCTTCTCCTTCTACTTCTTCTTCACTAACTTCTTCCTCATTATCACTCACATCCTCTACAGGTACTCCTTTGCATTGTGTTCTTTCCATTGCATCCAGCCTAGCTATGATGCCTCTTAGCATCTCTACCAATGCTGCATCTCTAGCTCTTGGAGCAGCTCCTCTTCTTCCTCTTAGTCGGTGTGCCATGTCTACAGACCCTCTGCAGTTGCAGATTTTTATCTTCACTTTGCCTACAACAATCTCCTCAGGGTCCCTTGCACAGTAATCCCACAGCCTCAAGGAATTCCAAACCTAGGCTCTAATACCACTTGATGCAGATCAAGGTCTAGGAGCTTTGACAAGCTACTAAACTAGGCAACAAAATGAACAACACACAACAATGAAATAGTAGTAAACTCTTTATTCATGTGCAATAGGAAACATTACAACAGGAGTACAATGGTCTTCATGCATGCCTTGGTCGAGAGAAATTTTGCAATAGTCAAGACAACAGTAGTCCAGAAGAGGTTTTAGTAAGAGCAACAATGGCAACGAAAGATATTAATGAGGAAACCCTAGCACGGTTCAGGTCGAAAATATTGAAAGACTCTGAAAAGAAGAAAAAGAAACCAGCACAGTCGGTCGCGAAAGAAAACATCACGGTGGAGAATATAAGTTGGGAGAGCTTGATAGCAGTGGAGAGTCGCACATGGTGGCTCAAGAATCCTATAGATCACCCTTTGAAGGCAGCACTCACAGATTTCTGTGTTGACAAGGTAATTCAAGCCCCGATTTTTAATTTATGGGATTTTGAACCATTTCTAAAAAATATGGTAGTACATTATAACAGATTGGAAAATGAAACCAAGGTCCAAAATCTCAACACCACGGTTACGATAAAATTTACACCTGAAGATTTTACCAGGGTTTTGGGTATTTCGAGTTAGGGGGTTGAGGTAACTAAACCTTACCCAAAGGTGACAATGGGATAAAGAAGCATATATTAAACAATTGTGTAAACAAGACTTATCAAAGGAGGCAAAAGCTAGAATATGGGGAAAAGGCAACAGAGGGTTAAGAAAAGATGATTTGGCCAATAATGAGTGGTGTTGTATCATGGACATGATTAAAAAGCAGACTAATAGGCACTACTAGACCATTAGATATCGCGGTTTGGATGGGAGAATACATGGTAGGGCTACAAGAAGGTACAATGTACAACTAGGCAACAGTCTTGGCCAACCGCATACAAGAGTTCATATCCATGAAACATAAGGCCTTCTACATGATGCAGCATTTGATTGCACTATTCCTAGATGCAGTGCATAGGCAAGTACCATCACTGTAAGATGGCCAATTTCAACCAGATGTCGATTATGATCCAACATGCCACCCATGTTAAGGTGGACAAAACTGGCTACATCAATGGAAACAAAGACCTCCAGTAGGAAAAGGAAGTATCAAACGATGAACACATCATCGAAGGAAGTAGAGGAGGGAGATAGCCATGAAGAGGAAGAGGAAGAGGATACCATTGAGGTGTCTTCCTCAACCTCCACCACCCCGGCACTCTCACGAGATATACCACTCACAGGTTACACTCTGCCAGAAACGGTTCAGTCTTCAATAGGTGCCCAACCACCAATCGTTGATGAGACACCATCATCGCTAAATAGTGCTCTACATGACAACCCTGCACGCACTACTCGCACAGGATGGTCACCTGAGACTGAGGGTGACCATATGGACAATTGGCTCAGCACACTTGGAGCTGCTATCAATGTGACCGAATTTCCTCCTTTGAGCCCCTCTCGAGAAACAGCAGATCCTGAGAATCAGCCCAATCAGCCAGTCGTCACTACACTTCCTACTATTGAGACATATGGAGAAGAGGCAACCCAGCTAGAGCCAGGCGGTCCCTCAGGGATCAAGGGCCCACAGTTATTCCCTCCAGGAACAAGGGAAGTCTCCAACATCAATGGACTCATCTGCACTATCAGAATCTACTAGTCAACAGAAGGACTCATCATCACATTCGAGATCCCAGAGTCCGCAACAGGTCAACATACAGTTATTTAGACACGACCGTTAGGATCCACTCGGCATAGTCTTGAGGTATATTTAGGACCTCCAGCCCATAGGAGCAATTACTAATGAGGTTGGGGATATTACTCGAGGCCTAGACAGTACTCATTCCCCGTTGGTCCTTGAGGAGTCCCAACGTATCAAAAGATTTGTCATGGGGGGCTGTAACACAGAGTTTACACGTATTTTCATAGCCAAAGGGTGGCTAGATACATTCAACTCGAAGATGAAAGTGGCCTGGCAGCCTCAGAGGATTGTTCCCTCCTTTGGCAGTGGGGATAGTCAAGTATTGGCTGCCTTATATACGATTGAGGAACATTTTCAAGCATTATACTATGTACGAGAGGTTGAGGCCACAAAAAATGCCAAGGTGATGGCAAGGATTGATGAGGCCTACAGAATGTTACAACTCAAAGAGACTATGGATGAGCAGATCACTCATTTTCAGTAGCAATTGGCCCAGCAAACCGAGTTGACGGAACTCGAGAAGGCCAAAGTCATAGCAAAAGAGTATGCATTGCAAGACATGGGGAAGGAAGTAGCAGCAAAAGAGAAAGAACTAGAAGCAAAAGAACAAGAGTTGGCAACTAAAGACCAGACAATGGCCGATCTCTCTAGTGCCTATGAGAAGACCAAGAAACAGTTTGAGGAGGCCATATAGATGGTCAAAGTGGCTCGAGAGCATGAGCTTAGGGCAACTCATTATTTCAAACAACGTAGAGAGGAGGTTTACCGACTACGACACTTGGTTTCTCAACAGCATACTTCAGCTCCTTCACAATCAATGTACACATCGTCAGGGACGTCCCCTCCCCCTCCACCTACTTCTCAATAGTCATTTTCTGAGTTTTTTATGGGTTTTGTAGTCCTAGTCAGACTAAAGCTTTTGGGGGGATGATGTAAACAAGTATTTTGAATAAGTATATTGTATTTATTTCGGGTTGGTTGTGTCGGTGAGGTTAGTTGTCCTCCCGACAGTTGTGATTAGTTGTAGTCGATTGTCGGCAGTTGGCATTACCAACCAACTGTCGACTACCTTTACATGCCTTGTATGCAATTGTGGAGTGGACCGCATTTGCGTGATATCCCTATCATATTGTATGAGAGCATAATTGAGCATAATAGCAATACCAATTTGGATGTGAATTGTCAATAAGTAATTTATTATGACATAATTCATTTTCATATATTTTATTTACTGTGTGAATTCCAATTTTGATATGTTACGCAATAATCAGTATTGCCAAATCAGCATTGAATATCTTGTTTACTTTACACTATTCCTTGAAATTATCTGAAGGGAAGTATATGATATTGCTTGTCTAGTTAATACATCTAAGTAAGGTGAACTAAATTATAGTTTAAAATTTACGCTACTTATACCTCCCTTCTAGAAACACCTTCCAATTTTTCCTTAATGAACAAAGTAGGAAATGGGTTTCACACGTGCATCATTCTACATATGGTAGGCTACACATCCCTCTTTATGGAGAGTACCATGGGACTAACACGATCATCAACTAGAAAGATAACCTTTGCCTCCAACATTTGTCAATTTCTTCTTTCCCCTTAATATGATTAGGTTCAATCGATATAGTTACTTATTTATTGGCTTAGACATTGGCTTCAATCTAATCTGTATTTCTCCAAGGGGCAAATGTAGCACTTTCATTCCCTGATAACCTCTAGGGAACAAATCTTAGTACTCCAGGAGTGGATTTTGAGTCATCTGATTCCAAGAATGGATTATGAGTTGTTTGATTACAAAAATCAATTTTGGGCCATTTGATTCCAAGTGATGAGCTAATTGTGTTGGAGGATTATCTAGATGAGGACTATGTAATGGGTGCAGAGGCAACATCTCAACACACAGCAAACTTTCAGGAACTTCAGAATTTTTCTCAATCTTCATCTTAAAACACGTTGATTTAGCTCTATACTACTAGGATTTGGCATTATGTTTGCAAAATTTAAAAGTGGTTACTTGGGAGGGGTGTTTGGAGATCTTCACTACTTATCACCTTCCAACAATTACTAAAAGTGTGTTTCTAGGGTTGGTCATAGGCAAGAGATGTATCCATTAAGGAGGATATTGTCTCAGTTCATCTTGATAATGTGTTTTTTTCATCTTTTCTAGTTGTTGGTTGGATTTGGCATTTAGTTTTTTGTTGCCTGCTATTCAAGTCATTCAGCTTGAATTTTGTAACTCCCTAGTTTTGTGATGTAGAAGCATCCTAGGGGATGAAGTAATCTTGCATCACCCAAAAAATTTCTTTCTTTACGTTGGTTTTCTATGCACAAGAATAGTTTGTGTGCTCTTTTGATGTTTTTATGTTGATTTGGTGTTATAGGGTAAGTTTTGTTGTGAGCAAACCTAGGCAATTCTTTGTGCAACCCACTTGAACTAAGTTGTTGCACTTTGTGCAAGCTTTTGAGAGTGCAATTTAGGCCATGCAACACATGTTGTTGCACAAGCTTCTATGTGACCTCTATCATCTTCTAAGTGATGGGACACATTGCTACCAAATGTTCTAGCCCTATCCAAAAATCTGTCAACCAAGCTTCATGGGGGAAAGAAGCACTTCCCCACCACTTTACCAATTACGTGCTCAATTGGAGACTCGTTTTCTTTCAAAGCCCTCTTAGGAGAAGGCTCATGTTGTGGAAGTTGCTCTAGAACATACAACACCAACCCCAAAAATCCCTTTTTGTCTTCTGCATAGCTATATTTGAAAGCTCTAGAGATGGATGAAGTTTTTCCTTCATCTCATTTAGCTCATATGGTGGAGACAGCCAGCAAGTCTACCAAAGGCCCCATAAAGCCTCTCATTCCATTGAATAAAGTATGTACTCCATGTAAGGACAAGCCTCTTATGTCATGATTGATCTGGAATTTCCTGGAGGTGTGGATTGGACTTGGGTTTCCAATCGAAAATCTGGAAAATCAATAAAAATTACTTCCTATATATACATAAATCCGGAAAAGGATTGATGTGATAGTTCAAATCCAGCTTTATGTATTGTCTTTTTTCTCTCGAGAGAGAACCACTATAGATCCCTCACTAATTAATCTATAAAAAAACATTGCCACAAACAACTAAGTGAAAGAAAGCAGCTTTTAGCATACTAGATTCACAAGATAAAATATGCAACGGTATAAAAAGATACAAACACCATATAATTTTATGTACATGCAAATGTTCATGAAAAAAAATAAGTACATACAGCTTGACCAAAGGATATGCAGACTTCTCTTGCCATTTCCTTCTCTGTTGGCGTCAGTAATACGAGATACCTCACCTACAAAATCCAAAATCACAACAGTAGTTGAATGAAGAACATCTAAGCACAATTTCAAAAGACATTCTCCAAACTTCTCTCAAAATACCTCAACTATGCAATTTCAATTTCAAAAGATTAGCACAAACTAAGGCACTTGGTGCCTCATCAATGATGTTTTGGTACCTATTGAAGAAAAGGAATTCTAAGACCTTTAAATGATAGATTGAGAGTCGATGAGTGAAGCTTCATAGGCTCATCATATAGGTGACCATGGGTTAACCTAAACACCCCCAAATTGTCTTCACATGGTCACGTGTTCTATTGTTGTGTTGTCGGATTGAAATGACACATCATAATGATAAACCCTTTACTCCTAGCCCAAAACAATCCCATACTTCATATGATGGTTTCTGACCATGAAGTGTTTGACTCTTTTTCCAAGGAATATCTTGGGTCCAATGATTCAAGATTTCATCATATATTTGCCCCTGCTTTGTTCTCCTCAAGGTATGCTTTTCCAGGTCTGACCTGATGAACAGGGTGTTTCTCATATACTATCTGATCTTGTTTCATATTTTTATAGAGTTTTTAGATATTTTTCTTATCCAAACCAGGATGCTTTTGAAGTATTTATGGATTTCAGAAATTTTTCCATCGGTACGAATAAATTAGTTATTCTGGAGTCCTAGTGTCTATCAGAATTTGAAAAGACACTTTAGTGCAGGACATTCCACGGAGTGTAAGACTGCTTCCCCCATTTTGCAATGAGTATTATACTCTCCAATAGAATTACACGTTTGAGTTTTGAGTTAGACAAAGATGTTAATAGACACACTTCTAACAATTGCTGTAGCTATGAAAATCCTGATGATCTCCCAAATGTGTCATTCTTTGAAGCCAAATCATGTATTAAAGATGAACTGAAAGAAGAATATAAGTGTGATTGAGGTTGCCTTTGAGGATGGCTCCACTTATGAAGTTAGTGCTACTAGTCACACGGAGCAATCTCTTTCCGTTTCTGATCAAGTTGAGGACATTGAACAATGGTTTTCTTCAGATATATTCTCTTGCAACTAAATACAGCATTCATACCAAGTCTCATGTGTATTCACCAATGGTGTTGATTTTAATAGTTTCATATTTATAACATCGCTTCAGGTTTGCAAGCATCATCTACATGTGGACTGTCCTTAAATTTAATCTCTAGAGTCATATACTTTTATACTCTTTGAATATATCTCTATACATACAACAAACTTGCACTCCTTTCATGAATATCCAGTTCGATCCATTGAAGGTAATTTGTAGTATGGAGATCTTGATAAGCATATGTTTTTCAGTTGTGCAGTGCAGTAGGTATAAAGATGTTTATGTAATAAGTCACCACTCCCTGCTGATTAGTTGCATTGTTGGTGCAAACCTCATGTATAGGATTGCCGCTTTTGCAGGCCAATGGAACTTGTGTTTGTTCTTGTGGTATTCTATTTGGCCAAGATTTCAGACTAATTCTTTATTGATGTATTTCAAGTATTTCACATAAAGTGTATAAAGTTAATTGACAGGTTGATAGATTGAGTGTTGCAGCTTTTTGGGTATGATATGATCTTCTCTAGCTCTCACAACAGCTTCTTCTCCAAATGTTACTTGTTCGAGTGTCCAATTTGAAAAAACAAACTATGGTGTGATGGAAAAGAGGAAAGCTAAGAGGTGCTCCTTATGGATTTTTTAGGGAGGCCCTGTAGTTCTTCTATATACTTTTTCGGAAATAAGTATTATCTGTGTGGAACAAACACTCCCTTCCACAGCCAATGTAAATGCTGGCACCAAAAATAGAAAAGCAGAGCTTTGGACATCCTATTCCATCATCCTCTCAACACAGTTGGCAAGGTCATCATTTGATGGGTGTTTGCACCAGAGCTGCTAAGATGGTTAACATTCAAACAGCAGAGTCAGAAAAGGTGTTCCCCCAATAGTTCTTTCTCCACAAATAGACTTTACATTGTCATCATGAAGCGTAAACCTTGCTTATTGGCTCAGTTTAGTTGTGTTTCTTCTTTTTCTTCACTATTTGAAACCAGATTTTTGTCTGCTGTCACTGTGACTGCTATGATAGGCATCTATGCAGAAATGTATGTGAGACACAAACTGTTTAATGTAATGCTTAATTTAA
The DNA here is from genome assembly GCA_027924645.1 of Cunninghamia lanceolata. Taxonomy (NCBI): domain Eukaryota; kingdom Viridiplantae; phylum Streptophyta; class Pinopsida; order Cupressales; family Cupressaceae; genus Cunninghamia; species Cunninghamia lanceolata. Next base: position 505,036 of record BSBN01000201.1, on the reverse strand, counting down.
ATGTGTCCTCATAGACTTCAATGGTTACAGTATTATCTAAGGCCCTATCAAAACTGGCAGATAACTAGTGAGCCAAACCCTGCCTTGAGAAACTTGCATTCTGACTTGTCGCCAAGTGGGACTGAATCTGACACATGAACTCACAGTAAGTACTTGCTGAGTCATTGCTACAGCCAATGGCAGTGGACTGCCAATTCCAAATTGTCTTCCCACATAATAACTATCTCGTATAAGTAAAAGTATTGACAGTCTTGTGGGCAAGATTTGTAGGGAAGGTAAAAGCAAAGGAAGGAGGAACAAGGGAGCTTGCTGTAGGTGGTGGACCTGGAGGCGTCAAAGTTGGGGTTGTGCTGGCAATTTGTGCAGCCTGACACTGCATCCAAATCGGATTGTTGCACTTATCTAATGCCAACAATTACAACCATTTTACACAGTGGTGTTCCAATGCCCATTGTTATAAGGAATTCACCCATATTCTTCCCCTAGTTCACAAATTTCTATTGTATTTCCTTTAACTAACATTTTGATTTTCTTTAGCCTTGCCCTCCTATTGTGCATGCCAAAGCGAAGGCAATGTGAATAAGTCAAGTTTTTGCGCTCACACTTCATATCTACTTGCAGGGCTTTCACTTGCCCATTCATCACCAAAAAGATTGGCATCACATTATTTTTGCATTGCACAATAGTACGCCTAATTAAGCTCAACAAGATGCAATTAGTATGGAACCCAAGATTCCCATTGATATGGTTTGTTGGATGGTTCTTCATATCAAAGATTGCAAACTTGCAGAGTTGGCAAATACTTGTCATTTTTTGTCATGCAAGTTTTGCAGGTTTAACTAGAAAGTTGCAGGGGACAAGTTTTGGTGAGTTGCAGCACCAAACTCGCAGCGAGTACTCAGCGAGTCTGTAGGGAAATTCGTACCAACTTTTTGTCGACTTTTGCCAAGTTCTATTGAGTTTTGTAGAGTTTTTGTCGAGTTTTTAGATTTGGGGTCTACCAAGTCTACGTCAAGTCCGAGTTTGTGAACTATGCTTCAAGTTCAGATTATCCACTGATTATCTATTTGCAAATTTATACAGGGCCTTCAATGTTTTTATCTGTTTGTAGGTTTATGGGTTGTTGTATTCACATGTTGATGCAATATTGTACTTTTATTTTATTCAAATCTAATGGAAAACACTTCCCTAGCATTCTAAAGACTCATTTGATATGTTGTTTGCATTTGTTTACCATTATCAGGCTAAAGTATTAATTAGATACAATAATAGAAACTAATAGTGCATACCAAATAAAGTAACAGATTACAACACAATAGAAGCTTTATTCATTTGCTTACATACATGTAGATGAAAGAAGCCCAACCTAAGTTCATACACTTTACTTGTATATGATTATTTAATATAAAAGCAGCCAATGGTTGCTGGTAAAAAGAAAGCCATTGTCAACTGCTACAACTAAACACAAACAACTTACCCAAGGCCAAAAAGTTAACTAACAAAATAGTCTTCTCCAAAAACTAATAGCCTAGCCGACCTACAACAAACAAAATGATACATATAACATTTACTAGGAAAATACTTCCATAGTTTTGGTGGCACCAAAGAAGAGGAAGGTTTTCCTTTCTGAGATTTTAGTCTTTCAATGATAAGAACATGACCAAAACTTGAATGTTCCACAACAAAGAACTAAAAAAGATCCTTCTAATGTTGATCTTCTTGCATAGCTAGCTTGAAAGCTACAACTCGTTTTTCAGAAAGAAATAAAAAAGAGAACTTGCTGATTTCAATATGTTGAATGTGTGTAAATTTGTACATTGAATTGTATGATGAATGTAGTAGCCAATGACCCTAACACTTGATGAGTCCTTGTGGAGCATTGAAGCAGCTATATTCAATTTCTAAGTTTCTACTTTGGGAAACCACTACCCTACCGAATGAACAACCCATTGCATTACTATATGGCTTACCACAATACTATCCACAGGCCGTACAATTTTAGAAAATGGTTGTACCACTGCATAATATGGGTGTACGGTTGATTGTGGCTAGATGGCATCAACAATGTTATCAAATCGTACAACTGTAACAAAAGAGTTTAGATTCTTCAAGGTATTCAAGCCATATGGTAGAGAAAGGGAGACAAAACTCAAAGTGCATAATTAGTATTCCAGATTGTACGATGACAGAGGGATGTTGAGGATATTTAGATCCTACTGTAGAAGAACTTCTAGTAGGAAGATGTACGGTAGACAAATAGCATGAAGAGTGTATACTAGGCTAGCCAACATGGCATACAAAGGAAATGGGAATATAGTAGAAGATCATACAGTAGAAGAAGTAGCTAATGGAGCTTGATCAACATCCTTAATGTCTTCAAGTGTACCTTGACCTACAGCTCTCATTGCAGTTAGAAACCAAGGAGAAATATAATGATATGCTTCCATATTTAGAGGCTCTTCTTGTCAACAAACAATCTTTGCATTTGGATACCACTTCAATTCTCACTAGACTAGATCATACAAAAATGGGCATAGTTATTCAAATCAACAAATAACATCTTTCCTCTCGAATCATTGTCTTTCCTCATCAAGTCCATGGTAAACCTTTCCAAAACAAAGTATTAGCCATTGAATGCCTTCCTCTTGATCTAATTGGTTAACTTGATCCTTAATGAGACACTTATATTAAGTTCCCTACTTGTCAAACACTAGATGTTTTAGCAATACAACAATAGAGGATGTTTCAGCTATATGGTAGGAGCGGCATATGGTAGAAGACGAATCATCAAAGCCATATAGTTGGAGTTGAAATCCAAAAGCATTTTCTGATGGTGCAGTGGAATGAATATACTAGATGGTCGTATGAGGGAAAAAAAAATTATTTTCTTCTTTTCTACCCATTGCAAGGCAACAACTTTCCTTTTAATATTTTTTACTTTGTTTTATTTATGTGTGACCTATCAGTGTTGGCTGATGTTTTCAACTTCTTTAATTTGCCAAACTTGTTGATAGACGCAATATGCATAAGGACCTTTATGTCATTCATTAGGACCTGTATTATTTGGCTCAAGATCATAAAAACTAATAACTTCACCATGCTAGCTCATACCTTCATCACTTCAATCTATTTCTGGCAATTTTGCTAGGTCCGTGTAATCGATCATACTAATAGCTTCCTACCTTTGATGATAAACTTTTAATTTTGAACCATGCACGACATCCTTCATTCATATTGTCCAAATTTTTCAATAGCACCAAATCATTCTCCTAAGTTTCTAGAACTTTAAAGGGTTCCTTCATTTGCTTCTTGTCATCTCCTGCTATTTGTTCATCTTCATTAATCTCCATGGTTTCAATAAAATTGCAATTAGGCACAAATTCTTTATAGTCCTCCATTTGCCAATGTAACAAATCACTAAGGGAACTTTCCTCATCTTCACAACATGGATGTAATTCCAAAACTCCTCCAACATTCTGCTCCATGGAGCCTTGATCACAACTCTTTGACCAACCTTCCCTGAATTATGAATCACATGAATCTAAGGAATTTGCATCTTTATTCACTGCCTAATTCCTCAAATCATTTATATATTTTCGACCTTTATTCTCGATGAAGAGTATGTTCTTTTTCCAATTATGGTTGTATTTGGCTATGACCAACCAACTTCGACCTATCAATGCATCATATACCTTCTTGCATAATGAGATGATAATGAAGTTTAATAGAAATGTTTGAGTTCCAATAATTACATTGTACTTCAAGCACTTCTATTCCTTGTTAGTCCACTCCTACCAACTAAAATGTTGGCAACCAAATAGTCATCTTGCTCAAGCTTCGTCGAGTATCTTCTAGAAGTATATTCACAAAGACACACTATCAATAATTGTATTTGTCAAGTTCTTTTCAAGAATCTCCTTATGTACTATTATTGGTTTCCTTGCCAAATCCACAATAAGGCGCATGGGATCAAGCATTTGATCTCCCAACAATACAAGTTCAATTATGGTGTCCTCATTACTCCCACTTCTAGATTTTAAATGTGTGGTAGCTTGCATTGTCTAATCTCTCTCTAGTACAGTATTAGCTATAACATTCTAAAGTGTAGGGCATGCCAAACCTAGTTCAAATGAACTTCAATAAACCTAATGACTAACTATGTGGTGCAGGTTTTGTAGGCCTTGGATTCGGTCCAACGTGTACAATAATCCATGGCAGTCAAGATGAATTTATGTCTGACAAAGAAATTTGAGTTAGCAACACCAATAAAATCCAAGCTCCATTTCAAAAATGGTCTTGATTCAATTATTGGTTTGAGTGGCATAGCAGGGGTCCTCTCCTGCCAGGTCGCAATTTGACAAATGCGACAATGTTTGACATGGACCTCAACTTCCTTGAAAATGGTTGGCCAATAATAGCTAGCCTAGAGTATCTAATGAGCAATAGCACTTGCAAAGTCATGATCGGTGCGAAATTTGCCATGAATGTCCCAAACAACCTGAGTTGCTTCATCATGGTTAAGACATCTTAAATAAATTTCTTCAAAATTCCTACGATATATGACACTTGGCTTGATCATGTAACTAGCACTTTTCAAGTGTAGAGCTCTTTTTGTGTAGGGTTCAATTCATCAAAGCATTTCCTTGTCACTAACTATTGAATCAAGTCTTTGTACCATGCATCCTTTCAAACAAAGTTTGCAATATAAATTTGACAGTCAAGTTAGGCATCCAACTAAGCAATTATTTGACTCAATCCTTGACCTCAGCCAATTGTCATTGATTTGTAACTCCAAGTCATATTCTTGAAGAATGGCCATCCATTTCCTACAACATTCTCCCATGTTTTTAGAGAATATCATCATATCATCCATGTATACGACTATACATTTACCAATCAAGTCTCTGAAAGTGATGTCCATGGTGAGCTAAAAAATGGTGTCAGCATTGATGAGACTAAATGGCATCATGTGGTAAGCAAAGGTCCCCCACTTAGTGGTGAACGTTGTCTTGATTCTATCCTTATAATCAACCAAAACCTAATTATACCCAAAGTATCTGTCCAAGAAGGACATCATCTACATTCCATTCACTACTTGTAAAACCTCATCCAAAGATAGCACTAGATAGTTGTATTTCTCAAAGGCTTAGTTGAGATTAAGGAAATCCATGAACAAATGGATCTCACCATTCTTCTTTTGTACTACCACCAATTCACCACCCAAGTAGAATGTTGGACTAGGAATTAGGAATATGAATTGGGTAGATAGCAATTTCTGAACTTCTTTAAATATTAAAGACATAATTTATTGACTGGTTGCTACCTCTATATAAACGGCTTAGAATTTGGGTTCAGGGGGATTGTGTGTGTAATGAGAGGTGTCATAACCTTTAAATCTCCATGCACCCATGCTATAACATTTCCAAATTGTTTCACAGCTTGAATTATCCCTTTCTTTTCATCCTTACTATATGTTTTTCCCAAAATAACATTCCTAGGATCTTTGGTGTTAGATAAATTACATAGCTCAAGCTTTTCTTCCTTGAAAACTGTAGGATCTTTCTTGGGTCTCCAATCATCTCTATCAAAGAGCTTTTCTAGCACAACCATACCTTGTGGTATGGTATTAGTCTTTAAATTGATTACCCCATCTTTGTCCATGATAATATCTTCTCTTTCATCCTTATCCATAATCTACTCTTCAAATACCCTACCCATTCACTATAAAGTCCCCGCTATGTTTATCATCTTCAAACACCTGGAAGTTCCAGATATTCCAAAACAAATGGTACAAGTACCAGTTCAACAAATAACTTCTTAACCTTAGAATTTGAAATAGCAGCCACCGCCAAAACATTTGTCATACAATTCTTTCTTCAAGGAATTGACTCAATGTTGAATTCATTAAAGGCTTCCATAAGATCCCCAAACATAACTTCTATATCTTGTCAATCCTCGATCCTTGCAAGCATAATGTGCTCACCTGTCAAAATACAAGCTCAAAATCCCCCAACACCTTTAAGTCCTTGACATTCTTTTCATAACAAATTGAATCCTATGAATGAGTGCTTCATACTCCACAACATTAATAGTACATGTAAAACTATAACCGGAAAGCTGCCAGGAAACTCTTTTCTTGGGATTTATCAATTCTACTCTAGCACTAACCCCTCGCTTTGTCTTGGAGCCATCAAACTTCAATGTTTAGAGATGGTCTTCACTTGTCTTCAACTTTTTCTCTAGAGTGGACTGGGGCTCTTCTGGCTTCTACTCTTCTAGGGCATACACCCCTAATTTTAGTTCTAAAAAGAGTACTTCATTGGTGTAGTTGTATTCTGTAATAAGGTGCTTGAGTCTTTGCTTCCTATTTGTCTAAATTTAATTGGCAATTTAGTGCCATGGAAGCCACATGTATGAGAAATTGGTTGCTACATACCCATTTAGCATCCTTGAGCAGTCCCAACTTAATAGAATTCCATAAGCTTCTGGGATGTCGACTACATTTATGTCAATATACTATTGAATCAACAAGTCGCTACCAGTTGCATGTGGATATGATTGAGCTCATCAACCACATTCACTTTCGTCTTGTCTAATTGCACCACCTTTATGTTTGATTTTTTTTATTTTACTGGAGTCAATCCCTAGTTTCTAACATGTCATAATGCATAACATTTCCAAAAGCACCTAAATCAAGCAAACGATTATGCAATTTTTTAACAAAAAATTAACTTGTCAATAGCAAAGGAAGTGTTTCAATCTTTTCTTCATATGAAGCAACACTTGCAATAGAAGGTTTTTGAGTTTCTCTCTTAAGTTTAGGAAATAATGAATCTAATAAAAGATCTTTTTGTCCCATTAATTGAGCTAATTCACAGAGAGAGAGAGAGAGAGAGAGAGAGAGATTGGCTTTCGTCGTTTTTAAATTTTCTAGTATGTTATATCCCATTTTATGGTGTTCAAGATTTGGACCATTTGATTGACTACAAGTATTGACTTTAGGCTGTGTGGAAGGAGTGGATTCCTAGGGAGTAGAATTGTTACTTGTGCTAGCATCGGGAGGAATAAACAGATTATTAGGTGTAGAAGTTATCAATAGTTCTTTTCCATTAATTTTGAGCGTGTAAGGATTCCCCCTTTAATACTATTGATAGGCATGGACTTCTTTTCCCATAACTAGTTCATTATCATCCTCATCAAGGAACTATAGGTTTCAAGGACCGTTAGAGTTCATGTACATGTATCAACATGAGTCATTGGGTTTTCTTCTTTGGGTGCCAACTCAAGGTTATCCATATTCTTTTGGACAATATCTAAATCCATACTGAATTTAGGATGGTTTCTCTCTCCATGTTCGGTTGTAGAATGAATCTTGCACTAGTTTGGATGAGCAAATTTGGCTAAATTTATGTTGGGCTCCCGATTATTATTTGGTTGGTTGATATTATCTAGAGGTGTTGGTATGCTTTCATTGTTTGAGCACGTGCTCCACTATCTACTAGTTTTTTGCAAGTTATAATTCCATGTTTGATTTGCATTTGGTTACAGAGGGTAATTCTCTTCATTTTGCAGAACTCACCTTTGCAAGGTCAAAATGTCATTCCTCAATTTTTGGACCATATGTTGAATGTTTTCAAACTCCAGATTGGTCTAAGTTGGCTAATTTTGAGCAATCCAAGCATTTTCAATAATGGTAGAAGCCCAGGTATTTAGGGACACGAGAATTATTTGTTGGTTACTCAAGGTTGTAAAGTTCAAAACAAGTGCCAACATGTGTTGTTTGTTCAGAGGCGATGCATATCAAATGGGGAATATCTGGCGAGGTTTCGAATTCAAAATTGGAGTCTACATAATCAAGGCTTGGTTGATCAACGGTATGTGGTTATAAGCCATGAGTTGTCCAAGTGAAGGCAAGCCACCAAAGCAAATCCCTAAGATGGCATCTATTGTTCCATTGCTAGACCTTCATTTTAAGCTTTGGCAAAGGTTGCAATCGCAGATCTATGTCTCACAAACATGGAAATTAATGGGTCTAGGGCCCTAAAATACATCTAAATAGATACATAATGGTTAGGTCTATATGGGTGTTCAATTCTTGAGTATAGCTTGTCGAAGCTAGTGTTAAACAATCTTAACTGTTCCCTTGGCTCTCGTCTAGCAGAGGCAAACTAATGGTAAACTATAGTGGGATCAACTGCCAACTTAAAATGGTTTATGAAAGTAGTTCCAAGTTGCTACCAGTTATGAATTGATCGAGCAAGCAAACTAATGTACCAATCATTAACAAAATGGTCTAAGGTAGTAAGGAACATCCTACAGACTACATCATGTTGAACTTCCATCAGAGCATCTTTGTATGCCTAAATATGTTCTTTTACAAGTCTGACTCCATCATGTTGGTATTTTGGTAGAAATTTCTTTAGGCTTTTAGGTAAAGGATGTGCAAGACCTGCTATGCTAAGCAAATTTTGTCCTAACCATTGTAATCATTTGGTGGTCACTGTCGATTGACATTCAACTATAGGATTGGGTACTGGATTCTACGGTACTACAAAGGGATTGATAAGTGTAATATCCCCAATGGGATCTGCCCTAAAATTCTGCTTTCTGCCCTAATTTTCTGATTTTTAGAATTCTGCTCCAAACCCTAATTTCTGCGTTCTGATTTTTATTTTCAGATTGATAAAACACATATAACAGCCAATTTATAACATCCAAAATCATCAAAATATTATGCCAAATGATTCGCCCAATGTCAGAGATGTAATACAACATGAAATACACAATATATGAGCAATAAATGCACACAACAAGTCTGAAATTCTGAAGACAACTCTGCTGTTATAAATCAGAATGTAGAAGTCTGAAAGTACATCCAAGCATGGGCAAAAACATGGCAAACATGCCCAGAAATGCTGCTGTCCAAAACCATAAAACCCTAGGTTTTACACATACCAAATCATGGCAAAATGAGTAGCAAATGGTGAAAATCACTCTCCTAGGAACTGGTGCCAACTTTAGGGCATGAAACCCTAATGCAATGATGATACCAACACAAAGAATGCTGCTCCAAAAATGGTGATCTGATCTGCTCCAATGCTGATATGAAGATAAACCCTAATCAATGGAGAAATCTACCCAAAATGCCAAAATCACCTTCCACAAGTCAATTCGCCCTTCTCCTTAAGGTGGCACTCCAATCTAGAATGAAAACCCTAGATCAATGCAATCAAAACTCGCCAATAGCTGTAATGTCCCCATTTTGAGCTAAGTTATATTTGCTAGTTGAGTTTGCTTCTATACATGGAGAACCGGAAAGTTGGTATATGTCTATGCATGGAGAACCGGAAAGTTGGATCAACTAGTGTGTTATTGAGCTATATGGGAAATGCAATATTAAAATTGTATTTCAATTATTTGATTTGAATTTTCAAATGATGGAATAAGAGGGAAAATGGAATCTTTAATTACATTTTCTCTAATCTATTTTTATGGAGTTTTAAGTGGAATAAGGAGTTACTCCAGGTGGGACCTATTTTATAATGTCATCTATTGTAGCCAACATTAAAGGAGAGGATTCGCCCATGAAGAATAGGTCCAAGCAAATTCCAATGATTATCATATTTGATCGATTGGCATTTTAGATGAAATTTCAAGAGGATCGATTGGTATTATGAGGTGGCGTTTCCGTTGGTTCTTGTGTCATGAGAAGAATCGATGCTAGAAAAGAATAAAGGCAATTTAAATAATATTTGTGCATTCAAAGGAGAGCCAATGGTTGAAGCATTTGCCAAGTCAAAGATATTCAAAAACAATTATTTTAAATGCAAATTTATTTTATTAAATGCTTGCATTTGGATAGATTGGTTTATTTAATGCATTTCATGAAGTGGTTAGTGATCGGTTAAGGCAAGGGTTTTATTAAATGCAAATATCATCATTTAATGCATGCACACGAGGTAGTTATGGATCAATGCAAGTATAGAGGAGCATTTTAAATGCAAGTTCATAAATTGAATGCCAAATATCTAGTCGATTATGTCAAGGATCAAGATTTTAAATGCTTTGAAGGATATTAAATGTTGCATGCAAGTTGTTGGGAGACGCCAAGGCAAGTTGTGAGAATTGTAAATGTAATAGATGTATCTCATTTAAACAATTAAAGATTGTTTTAAATGAGTGTGTTTTAGATGTAACTCATTCAATATTGTTCAAATTCATTGCTCATCATTGGTGGAATTCAAGCTACAATTCAAAATGCCAATGAAGAAGGACGTCCATGCTTGAGGAGTTAAATAGAGGACTTGAGCATCAATTTGCAATATCTGATGCTATGGTATGTTTTCTTTCTTATTGTTTATGAATGAGAATTCCCATTTTCATTTTATTGGCAAGGTGATGACCCCTTGTTTATGTATGGAGATGACCCCATACTAGTTATGAAGTGATTTCATACAGAATTCACTATTTGAACTTAATATTGCAAGTTTAAGGAGCATTTGAAGTGAATTTGACATTATTATAACCCTTGGTCATTGTGGATGTCACACCAAGGTAGTCGATTTGGAGAGATCATCATTATATGAAGATTTAACATATATTTTCAGTTCTAATTTCTTATAACAGCCAGCTGATAATGGTATTTCAGGGTTCTTATGCAAGCTTTGATTGAAGATATTGGCTTGGAAGCATTGTTGACACAAGATATTGCATCTAGGGTTCCATCACTTGGCTTCAAGAGGAGATTTTGTCATTGTTTTGATCTCTAGAAGATTTCTGGACATATATACATTTTGTATCAGACATAACAACAGCCAATATGATGTAATCAGTCCATTTTATGAGGCTGCAACAGTGATATTTGAAGTCTATTTCCATTGGACATTGATAGTTCTTTCATGTTTTAGGGTTACAAAGACATTTGGTGGCACTTGGTTGACATTTGTATAAGTTGTTCAAGTCTGATCTGATTATGACAGTGACTGATATACACAATCAGCAGCAAGCTTTTGATATCTTTTCATATTGAATCAATGATATATGCAATGGTGTTTCATGGTTACATATATGTATGATTGTATTTGAATGTTTATGGGGTTTTGTGCAAGAAATCTTATCTAAAGTTGATTACATTTTCATTCATTCATAATAAGGTCTCTTACAATAGTTGCTGCTCCAAATCTGATCTTGCAATCTGATTTCGAATTTCTGCTCTTCTCCTTCACGAATCACCAATGAAGTGCAAATAGGCTTCCATCACGAAACCTTCACAAGATGAACTAGGTTTTCGTCCAATTCACCTAGAATCACAAGGGTTTTCGTCCTTGGATTCAAGCCCAACTTTCGTTGCAGCTAAGAGATAAACTCCAAGAGAAAATATGAATGATTGATGATGATGAAATGACCACAAACTCCTTATATTATTTATACATGTTCTTTCCCTCTTCCTCAAGCTAGCCGACCTAGGCATGATTTCCTTTTATTTTTATTATTTTCTCTTCCCAAATTGGGCCGACCACCTCAAGATAAGATAGGTGCCCAAAAATGCAAATTAAAGATTTGCCTTTGTGTTTTATTTCCTCCTTAAGGTCGTCCTCCTTTGGCGGCCAAAACAATATTTGTTTTATTTATTATTTTTCCATCTTTCCCTTCTCCAAGGGTGATCTAAATAGGCACATGAGACTTTGTTATTTTGAACTCAAATCAAGTCACCCCTCCTTAGAGAAAATATTATAAATTATTCTATTTTTCTTTCAAGGCCTCATCCATGTTTTTCCTTTATTTTCTCCATCTTCCCTCTCCAATTGGGTCACTCTTCTATAGGGCAGTTTTATTCATCAATATTGACTCCTCCAAAAATACCACAAAATTATACCAAATCATATTCCATCATTGATTTGCCCTACAAAAATGAATAAGTATGAAAACTTGCCCAATAGGATCTTCTCAGAGCCCTCCAGCTTAGCCTACGGGAATGAAAATAGGCTAGCCATCTCCACTAGGTGATCACTCCAAAAATGGGGACATTACAATAAGTTCGGGGTCAACAGATGGGTTGACAAATTCTTCCGATTGATCTATAGGAAGATGAACAAGCAAGTTGAGCAAATCAAAAGGAATATTGGAGCTAGTTGGTGAATTTGTTGCAACTTGAATAGTTTTGGTTCTAGAAATTCACTTTTCGACTCTAGCTTTGCAATGTAGACTTAGTGATTCAATGTTTCCCTTGGCCAACTTTGACTTGTGATTACTTGTCTAGGTTCTAGCTTTTAAGAAAGGGCCTTCCTAGCACAAACCTATTGATGATCAAAATGACATGATCAACTTAGGAGTAATGAAATCACATAAAATCCACTCTACCTCTCCTAAAAGGAGACTTGACATTGATAATCATTGAATGGGCCTTTCCAAGGTCTCTATAGTTAAGTCTTGACTTACTCAGAATCAACTTGGTGGTTCATGGGAATGTCCCAATATCAACGATTTTTTTTACTAGTTCTTAGATTAAGTCATTAATAAGGTTTTTACAATGGGATACTCTTCTTTACAAAACCAATTAAAATTATTTCTAGCCTTGATGCCTATTAATATGCAATAATAAGATCAACTACGCACAGAATTTAAATCTATCTAGCTTAACATGCAAACAAGTTAATTAACTAATTCATTTTTATCCTAATCTATTCTATCTAACTAGTTTTTGAAGTAAAAATCATAAGAGATAAGGTTACAAAGAATTGAACCTAAGTTTTCTAGGGCAACTATCCCAAATTCTGTAATAACCACCCTTAAATTTTTTTATTTTTTACATTAATATAGATGTTGCAACTAAGATGAATGCAGTACACAATGCTCTCACTTTGACACACCAGGCAGCAATCCATCCATCTCTATACTTATTCAGTGGATTGTATCAATAATGACAAAATTAACACACAAGGCGACTAAGCCTTCCTCTATTCAGCAAAGTGTGTTTAATGCATGACAGAATGATGCACACTAGGCGGTAGAGCCGACCACATCTACACTTATTCAGTGGAGTGTACTGATTGCAAACATTTAAGCAACGAGCACACAAGGTGGTTGAGCCATCCTTTCTCTATGCTTATTTAGCGAACTGTGCGAACAAATAGAAATGCAAGAAATATGCAGCCACTAGCAGTACTACCTGTTGTGACCAAATCACACATCGCCCCATTACAAATGGGGACCCCCTCTTTTTTGCCTTAGGCTATTTTGAGTCTTTCAGAGTTCTGCTTTGACCTTGTTTTGAGATATGAAGAAGATTACATGAGGCATTCCTTTTGCCTTTCATTGGCATTTGAGCTCCAATCTTATGGCTTCATCTGATTGAATCATGGCATGATGGAACTGAGATAGAATTGGACATCTTCATGAACATTCAAGATGATCCCTCCGTGGGTTATAGTGTTTGAGAGTCTGATGTTGTAAGTGTTGACAAGGCAAGGTGGCCAAGTTTTTTAGGAAGATCCAAAATCCTCAACCACTGCACCACCTTATGGAAGAAGTTGACTCAAAATTCAGTGAGATCTTTCCATCAAGATTCAAATTGCTTAACCAACGCGCCATGATTGAGGAGGTGTGACTTAGGTTTTTTGACCTTTTTTTTAGGAAGATCCAATATCCTCAACCAATGCGCCAGGGTGGATAGGTTGGATACAAGTACCAAAACATAAAATTTGTGAAGTTTTAAGATGAAATCAATTTCCTCAACCAATGCGCCATCATTAGCAGGGAGTTTGATTAGAGTTTGATGTTGTTTATCCCAGAGAAATCAAAATCTTCAACTGTTGCGCCTTATCTAGAGCGCCATCTACAAGGCAACAAGGATCCACTTTGAAGTAACATTTAGGAGGGCTCAAGACATGAAACCAACGCACCCTATGTAATGCGCTTGTCAGAACGAGAAAAGGATGACTTTAGAAGGCCTTGTTCTAACCATCAAAATGATCATCCAATGCGCTTGAAAGAGAAAAAGTTTGCAAATTTTAGAACATGTTTATCAGGATTCAATAGGCTGATCTAATGCGCCTTGACTAGTGCACCCTTATCAAGACAAGGATTCAAGTTCATCAACTAGAGCGCCACTTAGGAAGGAGATTAAACTAAGTCTTGTGAAGTTTTTTTAGAGAGATCAAAAGTCTCAACCATTGCGCCAATGATGATGAAGAAGTCAAGTTTACAAGTATGATAAGATGAGGATCCAAAATCCCCAACCGGTGCGCCTAACGAAGAAGGAATATTTTGGCTTTAAGTTTGAATCAAGAATTCCCCAAAACATGGAACTAAAGCGCCTCAATTATGAGGACAAGATAAAATGAAATTTGAAGACATATTGGAAGAAGCATTCAACATGATCTCTTGCACCATAACCAACGCGCCACCTCAAGGTGGGGGTCAATGCAAGATAAAGATAGAATTTTAAAGACCTTTCAAGAAACATTCAACATATTGAACCAAAATCCTCATCCGTTGCGCCAATGTTGAGAAGAAATGCAATGTTTTGAATGTCACAAGATGAGGATCCAAAATCCTCAACTGGTGCGCCTTAACCCACGCGCCACTTTGGATGAAATCTATAAAGTTTAGACAAGTATAAAAAGATCCAAACAACTCCATCTCAAGCACCTCATCCAATGCGCTATGTTTGCAAAGGTAAAAGGAGGTTTTTGGTGAGTCTCAAGAAGAGATTGAAATGCTTAACCGGTGTGCTCCAACCAATGTGCCTTGCATGATGAGGGTAAAGTAGCATGTTCTAAAAGGATGAATCAAGGAGAGACAAAAACTCTTAACCGATGCGCCACTACTAGTGGGAGGTAAATTTCAAGTATAAAGTGTGAGTTTATCCAAAGCTCAAGATGATGATCTCATGCGCCCCATCTAGTGTGCCATGATGATGGATTTTGTTAAGTGAAAGAACTGATTTTAAAGGAGAACAAAATGATGATCCAGTGCGCTTCAACCAATGCGCCTTTATGAAAGAGGTTAAATTCAAGGTATTTGAGAGCATATAAGGAAGATACAAGATCCTCAATCCATGTGCTTCATCCAAGGCGCTAATGTCAAGAGAAGAGGAAAACGCGGACCTAGTGTGCCAATACCAAGATGAAGTCAAAACACATATCTAATGCGCTCATGCAAAAATTCAAATTTTCCAGACCAAGCTTCAATTTGTATAGAGATTTGTGCCAAATGTGGAATAAAATGATTAAATTAAATGATTTTGTTGCATTGGGTTAGGTCGGCCTAGGAGGAAGTAGTGCATTTTGATGTAAGTTGTCTATATAAGGAAGCATTTAAAGTTCATTTTCTCATTCACTAAGCAGCAATTGTGTCTTGAAGAGCAGAAATAAGGCAGATCCTAGAGGCTTTAAGGTCAAGTTTTAGTCTGATTTTGTCAAGTTGGATCTGATTTTTGACTAAGTGTTAAAGATATTCATCAAAAGGCAATTCATTGGTAAGTCTGATTTGAAGATAATATTCTGATTTTCTTTCATTTTTCAACAGACTTAGTTGTTTTAAGAACAAATTATGCAAGTATGAATGAACATTTGCAAGAAAGATACTAAATTATAATGATAAAGTCATAATTTTCTTGTGAAATTCCATTTTTTATAATGCATATAGAAGGCTGAAGTGAGTTGTATGATCATTCATATTTAAGGTTACTTATTCATGTCTAGTTTGTAGGATCATGGCAATGACATCAAAGGAAAGACAAGCAAGGATTCGTATGGATGCTAAAGGAAAAGTCCCGGAGTCAAAGCTTGTTTCAAGATGGACGAATATTGGAGATACGAACATGGGCAACAGCAATCTAGAAGACATCAAAACCGTGCTTCAAGAGCCTACTGGGAGTAGTCTTGCTAGAGCCATCACAAGGAGTGCGAGTCATTGAAGCCGTTTGCTTTTCGCCGGTTCTACCTTGTCAAGAGATGATTATAGAATGTGTTAAGAAGTATGACAAGAATACTAGACAAATAGTGGCCAAGGATAGAACAGTGCTAGCCTACTTACAAAAGGAAGCAATCGAAGACAAATTCAACATTCCAACCAAAGATAGGATGATTGGCATCTCCATACACCAGGGTCAACAAGAGTATGATGCTGATTCAAAGAACAGATTGCAAGAAATGAAGAAGGAATGGATGGCAAATCCATCAATGAAGTTCAATACAAATAATCCTCCACAATTTCATAAATCAGATTTTCATCCGGAGATTGGGTATCTGATCATGTTCCTCAACAGGGTAATAGGTATGCCGCAATCAGCAACCTTTCAGTCATGGATGTATTCTTTCATCAAGCTAATTCTCAAAGGAAAGATGATTAATTGGGCCGGACTCATTAGTCAAAGTATGCATGAGCAACTCATTAACTTTTCAAGTACTAAGTCATTCCATATGAGTTCTTATATAGCATATCTTCTAGCAAGGAATGAAGTTTATCCAGGTTTGACTAAAAAGGGAGAAGTTGGGATTGGACCAGATAAGTACTTGTCCTATCAATGTTACCCTCAGTTGCATCTCAAAAACATCAATCACTATATGCGATTCAATGATGGATTTGCTATGTTCATATTGAAGAGATTGAGAGGAGAGCTCCACAAGAGATTATCAAATGCAGTAAGGGAATTCATCGGAACATATGGACATTGGTATACACAGCATGAAAGATATACATACATAAGGATTCAAGGTTTCACATCTTATCCATACAGGTTATCGAGATATCCAACCAATAGGATGGTGATGTTAGAAGTTTCAAGACAACTCCTAGAACTCATCAGGCTGCAGAAATTAAGGAGGAAAGAAGGAATCCAATTTCCACTAGTCCTTGCACAAAACCTTGAATGTCCATCATTAGCAGCAGCTGAATATTCTGAAACGGAGCTTCAAGCATATCATCTACAAACTCATGGCATTAAAAGACTTAATTTTGATCCTTTCAAAGTTTGTTGGAAATATAACAAAGAATATAAGCATGTCATGCAGTTAGAAGATCATTGGGCAAATGCAAAAGATGAAGATGATCTTCGAACATTCAAGTGTTCAAGACTTACATGGGATCTAGTAAGAGCATCCAAGGTATTCTGAATTCCAGATCAGTTTATAGAGGATGACACTATATTGATAGATGAATTCGAGAAGATAAAGGATTTGTCCTATACAGTTGATTGGTCAAAAAGGGATGTATCTAAAGAAGAATTGATTGAGCCAGTCTTAGCTATGACACAAGCATGTACAAATCAATTGTTACAAGAAATGAATGAAGAAGGACTAGTTCTTACATATGATAAGATGGATGAAGAAGAACCAGGACAGCATAGTGCACATAGTGGAGTCCAGCACAGTGGAAGTGATAAAGGTGACAATCAAGCTAGAAAGAGGAAAAGACCTAATCAAGATCAAGGAGAGTCAAGTCAGAGGCCGAAGAAGAAGAATAGTCAATCTACTTCATCTAGTTTACAATAAGATACTTCGATTACTAATATTCCAGTGCAAGAAGTTGAAGTAGTACAAGAGACTGTGGTGGTTCCATCTGAAAAGATTCATTCAAGCCCGACTGTTGAGATAGAAGATGATGATGTTGCTGATCAAGAAATAGAAGGACAAGCGGAATCTAATGAAGATGCAGCACGTATACAATACAAGCAAGCACAAAGACAATAGGATCTTTCTTTATTTCCACCTTGGTTGAGAAGCAAATTTGAAGAGAACACAGTCATAGAAACCTATCAGCCTACTCCGGTAGAAGAGTTGCTTATGAGTGCACAGAAAAATAATCAAAAGAAGAAAGCAGCTGTCTTTTCAAAAATCACTCAAGATCCTTCTGGAAATAGGGAAGTAAATGTAGTTGTTCCTAGAGTTGAGAAAAATCTGGAAGACATGGCACCTGAAGATTACAATGTGACTACTATTGATATGGGTCCAATCACAGGAGAACAAGTAGAAGAACTTCAAGAATTAGTTAATAGTGTAAAAATCATGCTAAGACAAGAAAAAGAAGCTAAGCAAAAGGTGGAGCAAGACTTCAATAAACTAAGGCAATACATTCAACAAGTCATGCAGCCTATCCGACAGAAGGAAGCCATTCCAGTACCTCCATCCATTCTTTCACAAGAAATAGTATCACAAGTTGAAGATATGAGAGCTTCATCTCACCTGATGAAGGGTTGGATAGAGAAAACAGAGGAGAAAGCATACACCCATCTTGAGGAAATTATACAAGTTTATGATAGAATCCTTAGCCTCAAGGATAGAGTTCAATCTTTATTGAAGATATGTGCTAAGTTCAAACCCATCAAGGAACAATACATGCCACACAAGAATTTGATGGAAGCTTCGATAGAGGATCTAGTTCGAGATAAGGTGATTGATCAACGTGCTTCGCATGACTTCAGTACTTGGTATTTCTCTTTTCACAACAAGGGGCAGCTGGTTGAGAAGATTAAGGTGGATATGTCTAGAATAAGAAGTGTTCTTCTAAGGACACAAAATCATGTGCATACTTCATTGACCACAATATGCAATCCATATGGAGAAATCACTATTGAAAACATAAAGCAACAAGTCAAGGCATTCTACTTTCAGAAGGATAGTGTTGATGAAAAACAGCTGGATAGCATATTCACACTTGCCTTCAATCTTGGAGCAAACAAGTCTTGGATAGCTGACTGGGAGAAGACACTTGGCATCTATGAGTCAGATGTGACAACTGCAGAAGGATCCATTAATGCTGCGACAAGTGTACCAATGGAAGATGTTGCTCAAATTGTGTCCAGATTCATTGCACTTCATAGTAAAGAGTTTGAGAATACAGAATGAATTGGTTGTAATTGATTGATTTACAAATGAGCGAAAATGCTCAATATATACAAAGTTCAAGAGATAGATTAGCATTAACACAATTAGGCCGACATAGAAAAATCAGGCCGACATAGAAAAAATACTAATACCCTCCCTTAATGCTCAATCTATCAACAACCCAGAGAAATAACAGAGAAGGATGCCCCCTTCTTCTCAGAACGCTTCTGCAACAAAAGACAGGAGCCTGCCACTGACTCTGCCACTTGAGATGAGTCTGCCACCAACCCTCCCAGAAACTGCAGAACTTCTGGAAATAACCAAAAACAACAACCACCATCCAACCTGAAGTTGGAGAACTGTCCCTCCCTGTAACCAGAGACACACCGAGAACAGCTGCCACGATTTTGAGGAAAAATCGGCAAACCCTCCAAACTTTTGCAGATGAGCATCCACTCCAAAACAGACTGCAAGAAGTCAGTTGTGCAGATGTGCACCCCAGCAACTCCAGGTGCGACCAAAACAGACTGCAACAAAGCACGATTTTTGAGGATAAAATCGATCAAAACCGGACATGATTTTTAAGGTAAAAAATCGATCAAAACCAAACACGAAATCCGAGACACGGATCAGAATACAAATCATCGTTTTTAAGGAAAAAACGGTAAAACCTGTCCAGAAACCAGAGAGCCCTCCCGAACTACGAAAACCCTGACTAGGGCATACAGGAGCATACGGAATTTTTAAGGAGAAAATTTATGAAAACCATACGGAATTTTTAAGGAGAAAATATATGAAAACCCAAAACCAATTCATCAAGGCGGCGATACTAAAAACTAGTCAGCATACGCTGCTTCCAGATATTATAGTTTCTGCTATTAAATCGCTGACTGCCCTCCAGCATCAAGTTGGTCAAAGATGCCATTTGCACGTCTCCCAATGCAGGAAAACGACAGAAAACTGAACAGCGTTGAATTGAGGAGCAGAACAGGATCAGGTACAAAATTTGAGGCAGGTATGGTTGCACGGAAAACGAGGCACGAACTTCGAGGTACAGAAAAAATCTGACAGGTACCCACGAAAGGTCTCGAAAAACCCAGAAGGAATATGCGTTCGAAAAAAAATTTCGTCAAATGCTGAGGGTACAAAACCCTAGACGAAAAATTTCCGTGCCCTAGGCACCCAGAAATTTTCGAAAAAAATGCAGAGATGCAGCTGCCGTTTCACTGTGCAGGGAAGGACCCGCGAAAAAAAACGAAGGCTCCAGAACAATGGCGCCCAGCAAAGGTGAATCCCGTGGGCACAAACTGGAAAATCGTGACGACCTAAAAAACGCAGCCAAAAAACTATAGATCTCGCAGCCAAGGTGGAAAAAGTGTGCAGAAATGGCGATTTTCAGACAACCCGCGCGGCGTTGAAGAAGGGCGCAGTCTTCACAGACTAAAAAACGCGAACACTTGGCTTGAAATCGCATGAAATCTGGGCGCGACCTTCACAGGCGACGGCACGGATGAGAAAGGGACGGGGCCTGCAGAGGAGCCGCGACCATCGCTGAGGGTTTATGGAGGCACGAATCTGGAAAACGCAGCCAAAAAAAAAAACGAACACAAGCTTCGAACAAACCATCTGGGAAACAAAATGCAATCGCGGAATGATGAGGAACGGCGACAGGAGCAGGTAAAAACGCGACCTTCTGGAGGTGACCCTCCCACGAACCAGAACCTCAAACGTTACAGGAAGATCACACCCAAACAAGAATCGCGACCAACAGATATAGAAAAACGCGACCACCAACGGTTGAAATTTCCGACGAAAATCTGAAGCAACTAATGGTTGAAGAAGAAACGGCGATCAATCAAACCGCCAATCAAAGGAAACAAACCCAACCAATACCCACGATAAAATCGCCACAGAAACAAAAGAGGGGCGCTGGAACCAGAGACGAAGCTCGCAACAGTTTAGAACAGCAACCAAATACTGGTTGAAACCGGCGATCAAACAGATCTGTAGGTCATACGACCTTCGGACAGGCCCCGAGAAGGGACCCGCTCTGATACCATAAAGAGTTTGAGAATACAGAATGAATTGGTTGTAATTGATTGATTTACAAATGAGCGAAAATGCTCAATATATACAAAGTTCAAGAGATAGATTAGCATTAACACAATTAGACCGACATAGAAAAATCAGGCCGACATAGAAAAAATACTAATACATAGTACTACTACGGGATAGGATATGATGTGGCATCCTTATCTTCTTGGGAAACGTGCCTTTGTTCCGTCTTTTATATGCTAAAAATAGAAGTTTGTTGTAACCGTCTGTTTAGGTGGCATCATCTGGTCCATTGGCTTTGCCAGTCGATCTAAACCACTCATGTATTCTTGAAGCCTATATAAAGGCTCTTTTGCTCTCATTTGAAGAGGTTGAAGATTCTGAAAAATTGTTACAAGAGCTCTTTCGAAATAATATAAGACTCATTGTTTGGTGATTCTCTTTATGTTTCAAAGTGTTGGATGGTTTTCATTTCTTCAAGCGAATGTTAAATTAGATTAAGTTTTCTTTTAAGTGTTATGTTAGTTGGTGGAAGATTTTATTATTGTTTCTTAGTGGAGTCCATATGTTCAAACCATTTGTGATTTGTGGCTTCCAAGTTGCAGTGCATGGTTAGTCTGAACGAAGCGAGCTTAACTTTGATCGTTTATGTTTGTTGAACTTTCATGAACATAAGTGATTCTTATATCACCCTTAGAAGATTGCATCAACCTTGTGTAGTTGTTTCAACTTGACGAAACAAAGTTGGTTGATTCCACCTGATCAATAATCATCTCTTGCATCTAGGATTAGAGTA
The DNA here is from genome assembly GCA_027924645.1 of Cunninghamia lanceolata. Classification (NCBI taxonomy): domain Eukaryota; kingdom Viridiplantae; phylum Streptophyta; class Pinopsida; order Cupressales; family Cupressaceae; genus Cunninghamia; species Cunninghamia lanceolata. The sequence goes on along the minus strand of BSBN01000201.1, from coordinate 483,358 downwards.
GTATCCTAAACCTTTACCTTTTGCACTTTTTTTTATTCATCATCATTAGGAATTAGAATTGAAGAGCCTTATTGCTATATCATACGCTAAAGGGTTGTAGTACTTAGATATCCAAGTGTTTGCCTCAAGTAAGTGAAACAAATCAAGTTGTTAGAACAATTGTGTAAGTCCCTTTGTGTTCATCAGCAAAATCACATCAAGTCATTGAGTTAATCCATCACGAATAATAAATAAGGAACCTTGGAGTTATCTCAACCGATCACTTTGTTTAGCATTCAAGAAGCTTTATTCAAGAGAGAGTTGGATGCTCAGTATTCTACTCTATTGTTGACTTGTATAAAAACAATCATCAACACTACCATCAAGGGAAAACAAGATTACAATATTGCATCTAAAAAATGATATTACAAGGAGATATAGGCTGCAATATAAATGATATAATCTGATTCAAACTGAAATGACACTGCTACAACCAAATATCATGAAAATTAGGCACTAAAATCATTCAAACCCAAACCAGATGCATACCCATTTGTTGATGTGTTTTTTTATGACAACGTCAACATTAGAATAAAATACTAAGTATTCTATCCTCTCTCGAACAAAGTGACCTCAAATGCTAAACAATGTGATCAAATGAGATTACTCCAAGGTTCCTTGAATGTCAGGTCTTAACGTGCACATGGATAGACTCAGTGGAATGATGTGATTTTGCTGGTAATCACAAAGGGACTTACACAATTGTTCGATACACAACATTCATTGCTTCCTTCACAAAGGGAAATACTAAGAATTTCTAAGTTCTACTACTGAAAAGGCGTATGATTTCACAATGAGGCTCTCTTGAAAACTAATCCTAATGAAAATCTAAAAACAAAATGCAAAAGAAGGATGAGGGTTTAGGAATCTACTTGATGCAAAGACTACTATTGACTTATTGAAACCAAACTATACTTTGCTTCGCCATGAGACAACTACACAAAGATGATGCAATCTTCTAAGATTTTTATGACAATTTTCAAATCACTCATACATAAAACATGGAGATGAATATGCAGCAAGTAATCGAAGTTAAGCTTTGAACTAGTTCAGACTAACCATACACTGTAATCTGCAAGCCACAAATCACAAATGGTATGAACACAAGGGTTTCAATATACATCAACAACAATATCTTTCATCATTCTAACTTAATGAAAACTGGCCTAAACGAAACTCAAAATGAAACAGATCTAAAATTGGAGCTTATGATTTGCTTTGAAGAAATCAGAAAACCATGCTAACATTCCAAAAGAACACCATAAACACCAAGCTTCAATGACTATGTATTGATTTTGGTAATGCCTTTACAACAATCTGCCAATATCTCAAAGTTTTTTTGCTCTCACATGGAGTAACTACTATAGCAATGATCAGCAACAACTGCTCTCTTTTTCTCTCTTGTTATATTCTCTCCCTTTACAAAATGAGGCAAATGGGCCTTATATAGAGCTCAAAATTACAATAAAGGGCCCAGATTGATTCTAGAAATCAATGGCCAAGATCAAAACAACAAAACCCTAATGAAAAGTAGTTATAACTACCAACATTCTGGCCAATGAAATAGCAACAACATATACTAAGGCGTCCCATGCTGACTAGGATTCCAATAAAGCATCTTCTAGAAGGGCGCCTCCCTTATCTCGTTCCTTTGTTGCAAGTTCAATGAATTTGGACATGACAATTTCTAGCTCATCCATTGGTACACTTGGCATGCTCTCCATCGTGTAATCCATGATCGCCAAGTCAGCATCACATGTAGCAAGAATGCTTTCCCAAACCAATTCCAATTCCTGAATCCCACTCATGAAAGTCAAAAATGTGGAAGCATCTTCGAAATGTCCTTCTAAGACAAGATTTGTGGCTTTGAAATATATGCTTCGCATCTTATCCTTCAAGTTTTCCACATTCACCACTCCATCATCTCCTATCTCTTGATCGAACCAAGCCTCTATTCAAACAAGGATTTTATCCTGAATTTCTTTTATTACCTTCCTTGCTTGAGTGGTGTCACTTTCCATCTTCTCAATCATTTCTCTCTTCAGGATTATAGCGCAATACCAACGATGAAAGTCATAGGCTTGATTTGATTGCATTATGTTACCATCCACCAAGACCTGCTTTGGAGTATTCATCAATACCTTCAATCGTGGAATAGTCTTCTCCTTGACGATGCGGAACTCTTGACATGAATCCAATATTACTTGAATTTTATCCATGAGTGTGACAACTCTCTCATATACTTGAATCAAATTGTCTATGAATCCGTCGGCTCTTTCCAAGATGTTTCCTATCCATCCTTTCACTGCCTGATTTACTGACCTCATTTCTTCCAACTCGGCTAGTGAATCTTTGGAAAGACTTGCAAGCGGAGCAGTTATCCCTTGAGTTGTTTGGAGAAGATTCATCAAGTATTGGATATAACGCTTCAATTCATCGTTCTCCTTTTTCAACTGATTCTTCTTTTCCTCTTCTTTCCTTAGCCTTTCTTTGATTGCCATCATTGAATCTTCCAACTCCTTCATTTTTTGTTTCTTTGTAGTTGGTCCCAAATCAACCATCACTACATCATACTCTTCGGGAGTAATGTCCTCTTGAGCCTTGTCTACCTTTGGGATTGCAACTTGAACTTTGCGAGACCCGGATTCTCCTCTTGTGATCTTTGAGTACTTCTTTGCTTTCTTCTTTTCCACAGTCTTGCCTATCCTGCTTAAGAAATCATCTAGCTCGGTCATTGGACTACATTCCACAACTGGTTTCTTCTTCAATTGGTCTTTCAACCATTCAGGTCTTGTGGATGGTTCTTCACTCTCATGAGGCTCTTGATGTTCATGAACTACACATAGAGTGGAGATCATGCTTTCATTGAACTCTTCATCTAGGAATTCCAGGTCTTGGTCTTCAAATGTATCTTTAATATGGATTATTTCTGGATTCCTTGGAGGACAATTAGGAGGAGTTTCCACAACTGGATTAGAAGTCCTTTGCTGAGTGGATTCTATGGGTTCATTTACACTCCTATCTTGCACATTTGGGACCACTTCATTTTTCACGTTCTCCTCACTCTTCACAGTTGATGGTACATTATCATCCATAAATAGTTTGACTTCATGGACAGAAGAAGTACTAGCTTAGTGAAGCATGCTTGTCTTTTGCTTCTTCTGTATTGGTTATTCAATAGAATCTATTAGACGCGTCGCCCTCTTTGCAGGTGGATTGTCAGTCGCTTTATTCATTGCATCATGGCTCCTTGCTTTCGATTCATTCCCTTCCTCATGTGATTCCTCGGTCATTTCATCCTCGGAAGATTGTGACTCCAAATCTCCCATCAGGTCATAAGTCAAGTGAATATTTTGTTTATTCAACCTATCAACTTGTTGACTTATCCATATTTTGGTACTTGCCAAAACTGGTACCATCAAAACATCCAAGTTGGTGACTTCTTGCTCGGCCCAATTGAGTGCAGGAAGAGGTTTATCCTCTTCATTTTCAAAGAAATGTTGAACTTGCTTCCTATCTTCCCTGACTTGGTCTGGAACATAAAATACTCGGGTTGTTCTAACCATGTCCAAAGATAACCTGGAGCACATTCTTTTCCTTATCTCAAAGTCATCCACCGCATTCGCCCAATGATCTCCAAGTTGTACCTGGTGTTTATACTTTCTTCCACAACCTATCCGGATGACATTGAGAGGATCAAAGTTTGTTCTTGAGTTGTGGGTCACAAAGTTGTAGAATTGCAATTCCTCAGCGGATTTCTCTGCGGCATGGATAGATAAAAACACTTCAATAGATTTCCCAATTGAGATCGGGAATGTTATTCCAACCTTCTTCTGGACCTTGTCATATGCTGATAGTTGTCTTGTTACTTCGAGCAATATCATCTTGTCCGTGGGATACCTTGGGAGTCTGTATGGATAGAATGAAAATCCTTGCAACCTAATATAAGTGAACTTTGGGAATTGAATGAACCAAGAACCATATTTCTTGACCAATTTCATGGCTTCCTACGACAATCTCTAATGAGTTCCTCCTTGAAGTGTTCTTACGATATGCATGGAAAATGCATCATTGAATCTCTTGAAATGGGCAATGCTTTGGAGGTGCAACTGCAGGTAACAGTCGTAAACTTTGACTCGTCCTTGGCCATTTCCAACTTGTCCTTTACATGTTAATCCTTTGTATCTATAGCTTCTCACCAACAGGTAAATCACATATGAACTCATGTAGAAGGTCCTTGATTGCTCCAAATTCCTTAATTGTTCATCAATGTTGTCACCTATCAGACGAGCACAATCAATCATCTTCACTCGGATTGTTATTTCTTCGACAAAGTAGAACATCCATGGCTCAAAGGTGGAAGCTTGAGGGCATCCCATGACTCTGTTTAATAACACGACAAGATCTCCATACTCCTACTTGAAGTCAGACTTTAGGATCTTCTTCGGCATCTTGGAATGATGAGCTCTTTTTTTTTTCCATCTATGTAGAATTGATAATCTCCGCACAAGTATCCAATCCGGACTCATACATCTTTAGCCAAATTAACACATGCGGGATAAAAATTCCATATAATTCTTGACCTACTTTGGAGGAAATGAATAAAATAGTGCTTGAAATATGCCTCTTCTTCACAAACTCGCCTTCCTTAGGAAGAAATCTGCTCTTCTTTTCCCTTTAGATTTTTCATTAAATTTGTCCTTTTTTCTTGATTCCAAATCCGCCTGGAGATAGGGCGCACTTGAGGGGCTAAGCGGGATAAAGAAGGGCACACTTCTGAGGGTCTACTGGATTTTCCTGGAGTGCACTTTCCTTGTGGATGAGAATTTTTTCCACCAGAGTGCATTTTCTTGTGGATGAGGATTTTGCGCTTGGGCGCAATTCCCAGGTGATGGTGGATTCTTCATCCAAGAACGCATTTTCCTTGGTGACATGGATTTTGCGCCATGGAGTGTAGGACTCAATTGTGATGGAATTTCATCGTTTGACAAGAAATTTCTACTCCAAACTCAGGAATTCACACATTTGATAGGGATTTTTCAAGGAACTCTTCATTTTGTCCGGGAATTCTTCAAGTTTTGAGTCAACAATTCAGGAATTTCACCAAGGAATGATGAGATTTTTACAAGGGAAACTGAAATTTTGACAAGGAATGATAAAATTTTGACAACTCCAAGGATTCTTTTCCAGGGCGCATCTAGGACCCTGAACTGATTCTCTCTGTGTTGGGTGCATATTCCAGGGTGAACAGGATTTTCCAGGTTGGGCGATTATTCCAGTGTGATTAGGATTTTCCAAGTTGGGCACATATTCCATGAGGATGTGGATTTTGCACCCTAGAGTGGAGGATTCAAATTTCCTTGGAAAATTTTGCAATTTATTCTTCATTCGATGTTCCAAGATAAGTCCTTGATTGAGTGTTCCTCATCCTTAGTCATTTTTCAATCAGTTCCCTCAATTTCACATGTGCTTTAAGCGAGAACCTTGCGAGACTAAGGCAAAGCCATTACCAAACCTACAAACCCTAAAACCTAAAAGCGAAAAGAGGGGGTCCCCATTTGCAATGGGGCGATGTGTGAAAACATCACAACACCACTGAAGCTATGTAGTTGTTGATGAAGATTGCTGCCACAAAACACACTGAAACTCACTGTAGACAATTTGATGTTACTGAAATAATTGATCTAAATCAAGTCTAAAACATGCTGAAACACTAAAATTTGACTAAGTCTGGAAAATTATAAGATAATTCAAAAACTAGAATTTACATTGTAACTCCTAGAGATCCAAAACCATTCTCAAACATCCTAAAACTATATAGATGAAATATAACTTAAAGTATAAGGAAGTGAATGTCCATATGTAAATGTCACCTATACTTAAATGTTTATTTCATGTGCAACTCTAGTAGAAATACAATATGAAGTTGCAGGCCACAAACACAATATTCCACACTGAAAACCACTGCCAAACTGAATTTGCTGATCCAATACAAGTTCTACAACACTAATAAAACCCTAACCAGCGCATGAAATCACCAAGAACACCGCAGCAAGACACAGTACACCTCCAAACCCCTGTAACATGAAGACTCGGTACTAGGCACCTCCAAACAAAGCAATTTATGCAAGAAATGAGGGGCAATTTGCATCCCCAAACCCACACGTCCCACTCTCAAAAGGTACGGCCTGCAAAGGCAGCAAACAACTTTCAAAACTCCTTCAAAACATATCAAAATCTTAGCAATTAGGAGGGGCCAGAAGTTAGGAACATTTTTAGTCCATTATGGAAGTCATTCGATTTGTATCTTCTTCCAACAATGCAAGAATAACAACAAACCTGGTATAAGAAAGTACGTCCAGCAAGGATACAAAAATTCACCCAAAACAAACTCACTAATTGGAACTCAAATCCTCATTTCCAAACTCAAAAAACATATTTCAAAACACTTCAAAATCTTTGTTACCAACAAACAAAATAAAGGAAACTCCATTACAACACATCTGTAATCTCTATGTGAAATTACCAAGATCAGCTGGGCGGTTTCATCCCCAAAACCAGTATTTTTGAGAGGGTTTTCATCCTCAAGAAAATCAGAGATGAACACAAGTTCTCTCAAATGCAGAAGCAAATTATCATAACATGTCTAACCTCTCAAATGAGCTCCAAACCTCCTTTTATAATTCACTGGAGGAAATAAAATAATACTTTCTCCTTTTCCCTCCAAAAGCTCTTTTTTGAAATTAAATAATAATCCATTATTTGGGCATAGTCCCCTTATGCCTAGCACCTCTAAAAACACAACTTAAATACCTTTTTATTAAATGATTACACATAAGTTGCCTTTTTGATTTATCCTCCTTAGGACAACTTAAGTAATAACTATTTAATAATTTTAATTATCCACCCAAGTTGCGGAAACCACCAAAATAAAACAAATATGATTTTTTTATCATACCATAATGCTCCTGAAGATTAAAGATAATGAACTATATCAACTTGGCACCATTCTAAAAAAAGTCTGCTTCTCCAAGAAGTGTGGAGAGCTCACAAAAGGATGAAATTGCATTCTGAGAGAAACATGGGACTCACTATGATCCCCTGAACTCACTGCCACAAATAAAGACATTGCCTGATCATTCTTGTGTTCTCCAAGAAAGTTGGAGCTCTCCCTAGCACCACCAATTAGCCTATGGGAAAACTCATAAAATAGGTTAATTGTTCTCAAGCTAACTATGTCCGAAAAGGGGACATCACAAATTCATAATGCAGACAAACCAATGATGTAACCTCTAGCAACCATACTCATTATCACACAATAGCTAGTTACGAAGGTGCAAGCTCCAAAGGAAATTATGACAAATGGACTTCTTGAGGATAAACCACCATAGTTCATGCATAAGTTTAAACATAGAATTCATACATATGATTCAAATTATGGGCTGATCTATCGAACACATATAATTGAATTGCAAGGATATTTACTTAGTCCTCCATACTCATAACAAGAACATAAGAAACATAATTGGTTAACTGCTTTTCTTATTGCAAACTGAAAAAATATATACAATACTATAATTCTAATCTCTACTAACTATTTCTATCTCTATATCTATATCTATATCTATATATTATCCATTCATATATAACAATATAAACACTAGGGCTCATATGAGCAAATTCTAGGAAAACAAGGTAACAAAGGTAATTTAGGCCCACAATGTCTTCAAAACAGAATACATCAAAAACATAACAAAAAAAAGTAATAACAAAGTCCTACTCGAAAGACGCCTTAATGCATGCCTCTCAACACATTCTGGTGCCTCTCAACACATTCTAGAAATATAGCCAGGCATGGATGAGTCGCTGTGGTCTTTAGCTAACTGATGAATCTTGCAAGATTAAAAGTTGCCTAAGATAACCTCATCATTAAGCACCCTCAACTACACGATGGCCTTAATATGTTCCCTCATCACTGCAGACACATATTTCATCTTGTCACTAGAAATTTGGGCTGCATAATACATTGTCTCCAATCGGACCACTATTTGTAAGATGAATTTTATGATGGCTTTTCCACTTCTTGTTGCATTCGATTGTTACTTATTTACCATTCAACTTTCTTATCGGCATAATGGAGAAACTATCTGTAATGTGCCGTACCTGTTTGTATATTTTCAAGATCTTTTTATGTGTTATTTTTAATTTTTAGAGTGTTCTTTCAGACTCGAGAGAAGATGCAGAAGGGGTTTTAGTTTTCCTGCAAATGTGTGTTGCCGGACAATACATTGCCTTGCATATATTTCAAACCCATAAAAAGTACAATGAATTTTCATAAACAAACAATGACCCAGATCATAAAATCATCAAGAACTAATTATCATCACATACCCATATGGAAATATAAAACTTCGTACAAGTGTTGTAGCTAATCAGCAACTGGGTATGCTAGAATCACTCCCAAAATCACTACAGAGGGTAGCCAGTTGATATACAATGCAATTTTCAGGATCTAAGACCCTGGATGTCCAATACAATGTGAGTATTTGCTACTAAACAGGACGGAATAGCCTCCAACCAGCTCCTCTTCACTCCAGGCAAGGGTACGGCCTGGCTGTAGCAAATCTCCAACCACATACAAATGCTAGTGCTCGCTGAAATACCTTCTAATATATCTGTTATGTGCTGCAGCCTCCAATCGACCAAGAATGAGAAGTTAATATGCATCAAACCACTCCCAAAAACCCTCCAAAATGGTACGGCCAGTCCTTGCACAGGTACGGCCAGCAGATGCAAAGATAATAGTCCAAGGAAATCCCTCCAAATCACTGCCCCACAGCTGTATAACAGTCACCACTAGATATGAACGTGCAAATCACTGAAATCTTCAAGAGTATATCAACAAAGCTCACAAAACCACCCCAACACAATCTCCATTGAAGCTCAAATGCGAATACTGGATGCATCCGCCAACATAGTATTTGCTAATGGAGGTTTTCATCCCCAGAAGCCAAGATCAAATCCTATCTTGCAGAGGTTTCCGTCTCAGCAAGTTCAATCCAAACCCTCAAAACTATTCAAGCTCCAAGAAACAAGAGAAGAAAATAATAATCCAATACCTCCCAAATGAGCTCACTTTTCCATCTTTTATTTCCTCTCAATTAGGGTGTTGGCATTAAGGAGGGAAATGTTATATTTTTTAATTCACTTAATTTCCCCTTGGGATGGGCACCCAAGCTCTCCTTTAGTGACCCTTTTAATATTTGCTTTTCCATAAGTCACTTACTTAATATTTATAAAGTCCCGTCAATTAAATAACTTATAACTTCGGACTTTAAAATAAATATGAAGATGAAGTCATAATCCAAAGATCTATAGCTCGTTGGAATGGTCTCGACGAGACGAATCCAACCCCACTCTGAAAACCCCGATCTGGCACCAAACCCAAACTTACTAAAAATAGTAAGTGCGCCACAAAGCACCCAACCATCACTGAGAACTGCCAACTACCAAATGAGGAGCTAGCAACACCAACATTGGGCTCTCTAAACACCATTATTAGGCTACGAGGACCCGATGATAGTCTAAACCACCAACTCTGATGCTCACTCAAAAAGGGGACATTATAGTCTGCCCTCCCTGAAATTGCTTGTCCCCAAGAAATCACCACTGAATAGCAAAACATCGCTTCTTCAGAGGCCCAAGGAAAGAATTGTAGGATGACTCGCATGTCACCAAACAACTCAAACAGCACCAACATACACACCACTGCACAAAGATAAACATCATGCCATCTGTCCAACTCCTACGCACAAGATTTGTGCATCGAAATCAGCCCGTGTACCTGTGAATCAACGATGAACCTGCATGCATACCACACAATGCACATGTTGTAAAACTCATCAACAAACCCTGACCGGAGTCCTGATGCACAAGGAGGATCCTGAAGCAAACTGTATTGGGTCCAATAATATATCCCTGGGTCCCAGACCCAGAACGGAAGTCAGACATACACATCACCCGTTGACTTCCACTGCGCTACTCTAATATAATCTTCACCATGCAAAGAGTGGTGAAGCAAGACATCAAAATCTAACTGAACTGTCATGCCAAACTTGTCACCACCTGGATCCCAACACATCAAAACCTCACATCCATCAATCATGAAGAGGTAATTGAATCTCGAAGTGTCTGAACCACCACATCCCCTTTCATCCTCTACAAAACTCCCATGGATGTGTTGACTGTTCAACATGGGTGGTGGAAGATATGAAACTGCTCCTCTCAAATTGAGGGAATGATAAAACTCTCCTCCATCACCGCTGTAAAAACTAAACATGCCATCATGCCTACTAACACTGCAACCTCTCTGAAGCCATGTCTCCAATGGAAATTTTCGAGACAAAGAAGTTGAAAACTCTGTCTGGTACATATCACCATGATGGTAATCTAATCTCTGACCTTGCAAGTAATCCTTTGAATGTATCTGAGTCAGCCACCTGCAATCCCGAGTTCCATCTTTTGTAGATGGCAACCCTTCATCCCACAATGGATGGTATAAATGCCGAGCCAATCCACCCTTACGCATCAACAGGTCATCCGTGTGTGGACCAAAGGAGAAATGATGAGCACTCCTCAATATGCAGTCAAAATAAAAAGCACCTGCCTGTGTCAATGGTTAACCGTCATAGTCATGGGGAACACACTCTTCATCACTCTCATCACTCAAATCAGATGATGGTTCATGTCTCTGATCTTGAATGGCTAATTGGGTAGATAACCTGCAAGTCCTCTCTGTATACCCAATAGCAAAGTCCCGGTCTGAAAGCAACTAGAAGTATTCTGATTTAATCCACTCCATGGCATGCTGGATAGTTCGCGAATTAGATATAGAAGTGCCCACTACTACCCCTATCTGCCTTTCCTCCAATTGTGCCATCCAAAAGAGGTCCTCCACAAACTTGTGGGTGCTGTCGATACAAGTTAAGGTTTGAACAACCTTACCCTCGGTAACCTTCAACTGATCTCTCCATCTTTGTGGCTCAATAAGTTGTCAATCAAAATCAGCTGCATGGGATGTAATCTTTGATTTGCTTCTAGGAGAGGGAAACAAATCAACATGTGAACCGATCTTCCCACTAAATGATGCCCTGCATATCTCTCGTGGAAATGATGGAGTAGTGTGGTGTTCTGTCACACAACCCCCTGGGGAATCCACCAACTCCTCGCACGAGCTACCAATAACCTGCTCTGCATCACCTGTCATGGGACTATCCTCAGAGACCCCTGATGCAACATCTGGTTCTCTGCTACTCTCAACCAAAGCACCCATCCCATCTATATCACCTGCTCCTGCAACTGTAATGGATGTAACCACATCCACAAAGTGCTCTTTACCACTATCCGTAGGTGTATGCTCATCACCAATAACCGTCATAGATACTTGGACCGTAACTACTGGAGATGAAGACTGCACTAAGCCCAACTCCACGGTAAGCTCATCTATCCGTAACTTTGACTCTTGAAGGGCTGATTGAGCGCTCTTCAAAGAGTCTGTGGTGAACTCAAGCTCATAGGTGAGCTCATCAACCTCCTCCTTTCCCTTAAGAGCATCATAATAGATACCATCGAGCATGAGAAGATGATCTCTATCTGATAATAGTTGTAGGTAATTATTCTTCATTACCCCAACTGCATCTCTAAGTGCCTGAAACTCGGCAAGGGAAAGTTCACTATCAAAGTGCTAATGTGTTACTAGAGTCTTCCAACAACAGTTTGCCAACAACTACTTAGCAATATCAAAGTGGTCTATGGCTGTAGCTATCATACCTTCACTCACCTTCAGTTGCCCTGCCAAATGATGAGACCACTGTGACAAGTTGTCTCCACACAAATTTTCTGATTTGTCATCTACACTATGGTAAGAGGTTGAATCGTCATCATGCACTGATTGGTAAGCATCCTCATGTGTGCTATCAACTTCGCACACATCCTCATCAAGTGTACTGTTGTTATGAACCTCTATGGATGGCTCAAATGACATGCTAGAGGCTGTTGATTTGCCAATATCAATGCACACCTCCCCTATCAAAATAGATGCACACATCCGTCAAACAATCTTCGAAACCATCTCCATTAGGCCACTTTTCAATTTTGTTCTCATCTTCTAAGGTATGATTTACAAAATCAAACTTGTTGTGGCTTGAATTCACAACACCTATTGCATCAATATCACCCAAAACTAGAGTGTCTACATTAAGTCTCTCCACACAACCATTATTCTCATGTGTAATGGAGGTAACCTCACGCTGATGCAAATACATCAGACTGCTGTCACACAAATCAGAACTGTTATGACTTGTATTCTCCTTGCTTTCCTCACGTTTGACGCTCATATCTTGTGTGCCAACATTAGAAGTCTCTTCTACAACATTTTCCTCATATGCCATAACATTTAAATCACGACTATGCACAAAAGAATGTCAGCTGTAATAAAAATCAGAATTGTTATCAGGGCTGATAACAACCTCTTGAGTGCTGAAAGTAACTTCAAGAGCTTCTACCAAACCCTCATCAAGTAGTGAGTCCTTTTTATCTCTGCATTGGTGGTTAGGCTCCCGAAATTCTTTGCAAGAGAAGCATAGGCCTTGTCTCCTCATTTGGTACTTGCTCATTATTGTAACCTGTAAACCACAAGCAGTACATTCTTCTTCTGTCAAGAGATGTTTAATTTTCTCAATTTTCTACTCAACCAAAGTCTTTGACAACCAATGTGCTGCAGGTGAAAATTGTTGTTCTTTTCTCCAAATACTAAGTGCAAGTTAGATAATAACAACTTGGAGATATCATCATCTTCATCTAAAATCAGAGACAAGATATTTTGCATTATTGCTTTAACATCATCCGCATGATATTTTCTGATTTTGTCAAAAAAACAATGGAACATTTTGAGAATCAAGTCATCACACTTAAGATCAATCAAAAAGACCCATGACCTGACCTGAGCCATAATCTCTAACATTTTAGCAATCTTTTTAAAAGATAAGCTTCTGGTATCACCTAGCCCATGAAAGCTTTCAATAATCATCTGTAACATCTTTTTCATTACGTCATCATTGTATGGTGCTTCAGGAGTTGTAATTCACATAACTTCACTGATGCATTTAATAACCGCCAATCTTACATTCTTATTTGGATGCTTCAACAACTCAGGTTCACACAACCAAGTCTTTGAAAGACTTAAAGCTATCGACATTACCCTAGAAGGTGATTGAGGAATTTTAGATAAACATTTCTCAACTTCTTCCACGGCACTGAGAAGACTCTCATCTGTCCAATGCAAAGATTTTAGCTTCAAACTTGCATCAAAAAGATTGTTGTTAAAGAGAGATGCCATGATCTCACATTCACTGATCAAAACCTTTCAACTGCCCAACTCTAAACGCTCATGCAAGTGCTAATCACCCACATGCAAAGCTAAGAATCTGTCCAACACTTGAAGACCAGAAAGAAAAGGGTAGCAACCCAAACAGGTTGCATGTCTCATTTTTTCATCTGCATGTCTGAATCTCACCTCACAGTATGGCAAGATCATCTGCTCTGATACCACTGTAATGTGCCATACCTGTTTGTATATTTTCAAGATCTTTTTGTGTTATTTTTAATTTTTTAGAGTGTTCTTTCATACTAGAGAGAAGATGCAAAAAGGGTTTTAGTTTTCCTGCAGATGTGTGTTGCCGAACAATACAATATCTCGCATATATTTCAAACCCAGGAAAAGTACAATGAATTTGCATAAACAAACAATGACCCAGATCATACAATCATCACGAACTAATTATCATCACATACCCATATGGAAATATGAAACTTCGTACAAGTGTTGTCGCTGATCAGCAACTGGGTATTGCTAGAATCACTCCCAAAATCACTACAGAGGGTAGCCAGTTGATATACAATGCAATATTCATGATCTAAGACCCTGGATGTCCAGTACAATGTGAGTATTTGCTGCTAAACAGGATGGAATAGCCTCCAACCAGCTCCTCTTCACTCCAAGCAAGGGTACGGCCTAGTTGTAGCAATTTCCAGCCACATACAAATGCTAGTGCTCGCTGAAATACCTTTTGTTTTGTGCTGCAGCCTCCAATCGACCAAGAATGAGGAGTTAATATGCATCAAACCACTCCCAAAAACCCTCCAAAATGGTACAGCCAGTCCTTGCACAGGTACGGCCAACAAATGCAAAGATAACAATCCAAGGAAATCCCTCCAAATCGCTGCCCCACAGCTGTATAACAATCACCACTAAATATGAATGTGTAGATCACTGAAATCTTCAAGAGTATATCAACAAAGCTAACAAAACCACCCCAACACAATCTCCATTGAAGCTCAAATGCGAATACTGGATGCATCCGCCAACATAGTATTTGCTAATGGAGGTTTTCGTCCCCAGAAGCCAAGATCAAATCCTATCTTGAAGAGGTTTTCGACTCAGCAAGTTCAATCCAAACCCTCAAAGCTATTCAAGCTCCAAGAAACAAGAGAAGAAAATAATAATCCAGTACCTCCCAAATGAGCTCACTTTTCCATCTTTTATTTCCTCTCAATCAAGGCATTGGCATTAAGGAGGGAAATGTTAAATTTTTTAATTCACTTAATTTCCCCTTGGGATGGGTGCCCAAGCTCTCCTTTAGTGACCCTTTTAATACTTGCTTTTCATAAGTCACTTAATATTTATGAAGTCCCGTCAATTAAATAAGTAATAACTTCGGACTTTAAAATAAATATGAAGATGAAGTCAGAATCCAAAGATCTATAGCTCGTTGGAATGGTCTCGACGAGACGAATCCAACCCCACTCTAAAAACCCCGATCCGGCACCGAACCCGAACTTACTGAAAATAGTAAGTGCGCCACAAAGCACCCAACTGTCACTGACAACTGCCAACTACCAAATGAGGAGCTAGCAACACCAACATTGGGCTCTCAAAACATCATTATTAGCCTACGAGGACCCAATGATAAACTAAACCACCAACTGTGATGCTCGCTCAAAAAGGGGACATTACACTATCAATTACAATAGTTCATCATCTATTAGTACATTTACTTTTTTAGGTTCATTATCAACCTTTACCTATTCAATAAGCTCAACCTTCCCTAAGATTTCCTTGATCCTCTTGCTTGTCTCAATCAATCTCACTAAGGGTTTATCAATATATTCTTTCATTTGCTTGGGAAACCTTAATTCCTAGTACACCTACTTCAAATTCTGATTCATGAGAATTATCAAATCTTCAAGTACCTTTATGACAACTCTTTCTTCAATTTCTTATTCTCTTTGATCAAGTGTTGGACTTGCTCCACAACCACTGTTAAGGAAATGAGTGTTACTTAGAATGAACATCTAAGAACAGTGGTGTCTTCAATAACTTTAAATTTCATTAGATTGTCTCAAAAACACTCACAACTATGCCACAAAGCGGAATCATACATAGTTCATTTCCAACATTAACCCTTAGAGGAAAGTACAAACAACATTAACCAGTTTAAACAAGCATTATACAGTTTCAATAACAGAACCATTAAACATGAAAGATGGAACAGAAGAGATGAACACAGATTTACGTGGGGAAAACCCTTTCGGGTAAAAAACCCCACACTCCAAAAGCCCAGATCGCCATTGTATTATTCAACAATAGAAAATACAGTAACTTTAAATTTCATTAGATTGTCTCAAAAACCCTCACAACTATGCCACAAAGCGGAATCAGACATAGTTCATTTCCAACATTAACCCTTAGAGGAAAGTACAAACAACATTAACCAGTTTAAACAAGAAGCATTATACAGTTTCAATAACAGAACCATTAAACATGAAAGATGGAACAGAAGAGATGAACACAGATTTACGTGGGGAAAACCCTTTCGGGTAAAAAACCCCACACTCCAAAAGCCCAGATCGCCATTGTATTATTCAACAATAGAAAATACAGTTACAATACAATTCAGGCACTAAGCCTTTCATGGAGATTAACATCTTGTTCCATCTGGAGATTATTCGACAGTCACTCCTCTTTTCTCTATTTGTCTTGCCCGGTTCCAGGCATCACACTCATCCAGCATTCAGAACTACATGTCCATGCATGAGTGTCGAGACTAGTCTTCTTTGTCTCTAATAACCAACCGAACAGAACAGCCTGAACTCTCTCTGTCTCCCTCTCTTCACCCAGAACGAATTCTACCGAATTTTTTTACAGAATGAACTTTGTTGTCTACTTTATGTGCAATTGAACTGCCCATAACTGTTCAACTTCATCCGTTCAGTTCAATCGTCAAAACTGTTGTTTCTAACTGTTCACATTCGTGAGAACTCATTAGTCCCACATGCATCAGTCATCAGTCGATTTTCCAGTTTATATACACGACCACATGTATGATAACCATCGGCACTTTTGCCGACAAGACCAATCGGTCTACCATTCACCGACCATCGGGAAGACCTTGGCCGACGTCTCATCGGAGTGACCAAGACTACCGGAGTGACTTGACTCGCCGATGTCAAACCTTCGTCGGTGTAACATGAAGTACCGAAGAGACATCTTCCAGCCACGCCGATGTCACTTGTCACGCCGATCGTCGGAATGACTCTCACCGACGCCAAACCTCCATCACAGTGACCCAACACATCGAAACGACATTTCAAAACCGGACCGACAACTATTGTTACGCTGATCCATTGATCTTCATCGAAATGACTCATGTCGATGCCAACTCTCATCAAAGTAACCCAAACTATCGGAGCGACATTTGCAAACCACGCCGACAATGATTGTCATGTCGATGTCCAACCGTCAGAGTAACACAACACACTGTCTCGTCGATGCAAGGAACAATCTACTGTGAACAATGTGATCGCTGAGATACTTGCCGACCGCTGAGACTCAGATCAACTCTTGTCGATGCCTATAAATCTGAGACACATGTACTCAACAACCACATCTAATGTCGCCTTGATCAAAAAAGGCATCTCTTCAACTCACTTCTATTTTTTAGATACCGAGAACAATTCTTACTCTAATGATTGTGCTATGTTTCCATCATAGCACCATCATTAGAATCTACAACAACTCAAGCAAGGCATATAAACTCCCCAAATACGTAACTAACAAAGCTTTTGCTTTGGAGTACATGCAACAAGTGGATAGCGTCGATACACAATTTGGCAGTGGAAGAGGTAAGGTTGTTTTTCATCATCTCACACATCCCTGCACTAATATTTTAGTAGTAAAGAGAAAGTTTGCCAATCTCCTTAAAATCAACCTAAGGGAGTTACAATTGGATTTCGTCAAAGCCCAACAAAATTATGATCCAACAAGAGTATTTACCTCTTGGCTCAAACATATAAACAACAATGAGCTAAAGAAATTTGCTCATGAGCCTCACCAACAAATGGAAGCCAAGAAGAGCCCTAATGAGGAAGAGGTGGGTAAGTACACAGACTCATGGTTAATTGCAACACCAATTCTCGTGCTACAAAATATGAAACGTTCTAAAAGAAGTTGGTCCAATATCCCCCAACATTAAGAAACTATTGGAAGACCACCTTCAAGAGAACAGCTCGAAGTGAACACAGAACAACCACTTGGTGGAAACACAAGTAGGAGGTTGGTCACAAGTCTAAGAAACCAGGAAAGTTTGCCATGGATGAGACATGGGTTGATTATTACAAAAAAGCACATGTCAATCCAACCTCATCTTTCACCCATAGGACCCCAAGGTTAGAGTGGAAAAAACCCTAATATCCTCTAGTGATGAGAAAGTGGCAAAGTCAAGATCTCTGAGTTTCCAAGAAGAAGTTTCATAAGAGATGGCACCACATGCACCTACACAAACATCGAGCAATGTTGTCCCGCTACAAGTCTTCCAAAGGAAGCATTGGTAGACACAAGGCCTCCCCAGGGATGCACTCACACAACAACTTTTGGTAAAGCAAATGAGAGGGTCGGTAACCAAAGAAGTGATAGCAAGACAGGTCCTTCTAGCCAAATGATGAGAAGATTGCCCAGAACCACAAAAAGGCCACTATCATTTCATCATCTTAGATTCCACCTACCTCAAGACAAAGATGGTTTCGCTCATCTACAAGTGGTGATGATGATCCAAAGGAGAATAGGAAAAAAATGCAAAGGGGTGACAATGAGCCCAAAAAGAAGGTCAAGGAACAAGAACAAGAGTAGCCAGAGATCAATTCATAGTATGTGCAAACAAGCGTTGCTCCCACTATGAGTAGCTCACCTCCCTCTCCTCATTCTGCATTACAAACCCCTCTGGTTTCCCCTCGGATTCACACTCCATCTTCTCCCTCATCCAATTATATCCCTATTCGCTCCTCCCCTCATATATCAAGTTCCCCCTTCCCTTCTTTCTCCACACCACAAGCTCCCATCTCAAGGACTTCTCAGGTTCCCCTACAACAACTCTTCATGTAACCACTGACACAATTCTAATTCCCCCCTAAATATTTCCATCCCCAATATCACCCTCTAGCTAGGCAATATCAAATGCATGTACCCTATTTCCTGCTGCTATTGCCTACCATCTTCCATCTTTCCAGGTACCTTTCCACCACATCCCAACAACCATCATCCCCCTAATGTGCAGCTCTTGGATCCCCAAACTACTACCCTTCTACTATTGCATAACAAATGGTCTCATCCATCCTTATTTTTTCTCCAAGGGTCGCTCAACACCATCACAATGTAACAATTGTGACGAATCGCGCCATGTACCAATATCAAATGTAGCAAATATAGGTGGTGACTTGGGAAGAAACAAGAGGAAGTTGAAACAAGATGTTGTGCCAACCACAATGGGTGAAAATGAAATATGATCTAGTGTGTGATGCCATGCACTTCATACACTTCAAGCCCCATGTTCATAAGCCTAAGGGACAAATGTCAATGAATATTATCAAATGGAAACAGTGAACGTCATCATCAAGGATGCAAGAGCTGAGGACAAGGTTGAGTTCCTATAGGACGCCACTAAAGCAATATCTTAATTGATTTCAATAGAGAAGTACAAGAAGAAATGTGCCGAATTGGAACTGGAAAAGAAAACCATAAAGACCTCAATGGTCAAGATCAAGACACTTTAAGGCCACGAGAACATGATTGCAAAACAAGCCATTAAAGCTGAAGATACTCAGGCTATGGCAACTAAGCAACAACTCTAGGAGATGCAAGCCAAGCTGAAGGAAACAAACATGGAATTATCCACAATGGAAACCAAGGTCACTACAAATGCATTGTCAAAGCAAATGGAGGCCCTGAAGGCAAAATTGACCTAGTAAAAGGTCAATATGCATGTCAAGGCCATTGAGATTGGCTCATTCAAACAAAAGGCAACCAAACAAAACTAAAATCTAACTAACCTCAAATATAAAGTAGAAACCCAAGCCCAGGCACTGAAGAGCTTATGAGAAAAGAAGGATGACTTGCAAAGCAAGCTGGATGCAGCCAAATAGGAGAACACAATGTTCCATGCCCCAAGTAGAGCAACTCAAACTATCTATGGGTCCCCTTGATTTTATCAAGGCCCTATGAAAGTCATTTTAGGAGGAGATATTCGAAGTGGCACCTTCCTTCATCCCGACTTTGTAGTATATGGATATGGCCGAAGCATTGAGCGCCATGGTGAAAGAGGAAATCAACACAATAGATGGAACCTTATCTCTTATGATAGATGATGCTTTGTCCAACATCAAGAAGCTCTACAACTCCTTTACAGCCAAGTTGGTGGCAGCAAGAATCATGAGCACAACCAGTGCATCACAAAAGATCAATGACATTTTTGACAAGCATATAGCCACTAACGAATGTAAGGTTCAATTGGACAATATTGGACAAATAGTGTAGAGCATTCAGGCCCGTATTCACCAACTAGTGCAATAGTGATTGCCCCGCTACTAGATGTGAACCAAGATATTGAAAGAAAGGAGCCAAGATACCATTGGCGGAGTTGCAAGCACTTGCACAGATTAGAGTGGCATAGGCGCAGGAGATTTCTTACAAGCCAACTTTAGAATTGGAGTGTTGCTTCAAACTCCTATGGAAGATCGACTTGCCTAAGGAACAAGAGTTGCAGAAGCTTATGGCATCTCTAAAGAAATTGTAGGCAGCAAGTAGCTTCATTTTGTTTTGATAAATTTTGAAATTGAGGTTGGACTCTGCACCCAATGGACATTTTTCTTGGGTTCATTCTTTCTTCCTGAAAGAACCTCCTACAAGTCGCCACAATTGTAGAGAATTCTTCTCTATAGCTGGCAAATCTTCTTCTACCTTGTTCTCTTTTGTTATTGGTGAAATGCATCTATAGCAAATCGACTTCCCCATTCAAATTTTGTTGTTTTGATCACGCGTGTAGGGCCATTGCATATAAATAGAGGTATCAGTGAGCATGTGTCATCCGATCATGACACATCAACCTCATCCGACGATGCATGGTGTTTCTACATGTAGTAGGAAGAAATTTTGGCGTGAAGCCCCACCATTGGTCTACATCATCCAACCGACCCAATTCTACTTGCTCTATGAATATTATATTGGCAACGAGGCCCACGCCAATTTAATGCTTTTATTTTGTCTGTGCAATCCCTTGCCAAATGCAATGTGGTACACTCTTGGAAGTTCTAAGAGAAAGACAAAAATCATTCACCTAGGATAAACAAGAGTCATCTAATCTACCACGATGGACTCCACTTGATTCCACTTTCCAATATTCCTCAACTGTGATAGCGTCTAATGGCTCACTTTCAATATCCACAATCTCTCCTTCACATCATAGGGACTTCCTACACAAATTATACATCAAGCGAAAGTCTTAGCTAGTCAAATTCAAAATCCAACCATGGGTACCATGTATTCATGTTCAACTTGTTAGCTGCCGTTGCACCAAAAGATCGACCTATTAATGCCCGATACAACCACTTGACTTAACAAGCACGGGAGGCGGTTAAGCCCTTGTCACTAAACAAGGAGACCAAGGGTCACACCTTGCAACAATCCCCCCCCAGCGCAAGCACGGGGTTTGAACCCGTGACCTCGGCTCTGATACCAATTGTTAGCTGCAGTTGCACCAAAAGATCGACCTATTAATGCCCGATACAACCACTTGACTTAACAAGCACGGGAGGTGGTTAAGCCCTTGTCACAAACCACCGCAGCGCAGCGCTAAACAAGGAGACCAAGAGTCACACCTTGCAACACAACTACCCTCCCCTACGACATTCAAGACTTGATGGTTCGCCTACCTAGGAATGCCCTAGTCAATGCTAGAGGGCTAGGATACATTGGTGATTGCTCAATACTCTTTCCAAACGTAGTTCAACCACCAACAGGGACATTTATGTTTGTCGGCTTATTCTACTCCCATCCTACCTAGTTCATAGTTGAATCTTCTCTCCCACACCTATCAGAATTTGAAATTCAAATGTTGGGGGGAAAATCTCTATTTTGGGTTAGGAATTCTCAGCCTCCATGCCCATTTTAAAAGAGGAATGTTCTATGTAAATGAACTTTTTGAGTCTTGTATGTAAGACATCTTCTCACTTTTTGTAACTAAACAAGGGAACCTCTATGTATGTGTCCAAAACCAGATACAATGCATTGTGTGTAGTTGTTCAATATTATCAAAAACATTAATACAAGGTGTTACTTTAGAAGTTTTGATCCTTGTTTATGTGTATAAATTAGTTTGATGCATGTGTTTTATCTTTGATCATTTCTATTGACTATTATGTCGTTTGTTGCAAAGAATTGTTCTCATTACAAGAAGAAATATTTTTCAGCATCAACCTTTACATTTCAAGTTATTTACATTCCAACATCTCTCTCCCTTTTCCATGCCGCAAAATTAGGCTTAGGTAGAATAGACAATGAGCCAACCTTGTAATCCCAGAGACTAACTCACAGGTTTGTCCCACATCTGTGAGGCTTTCCGTGTTTGATGGTCCTGCATGGCACATTTACCCTAAACACATATTTACACCATCAACAATTTTCTTTCAAATGTTTGTAGGTTCAACATGAATCTTATGATACCCAGATTTAAGATTGAATTTAGTGAAGAATTTTGCATGCTAGAGCTAGTCTAGCAAGTCCTCAATCCCTGGAAGAGAGTAGTGGTTTTTCACTATGATAATGTTGAGAACTCTATAATCGATGCACAAACTCCATGTGTTGTCCTCCTATGCAAGCACAATAGGGCTGCCACAAGGCGATGCGTTGGACTTGATGTGTCCTTTATCCACGAGTTGATGGACCTACCACTTGATTTCTTCATTCTCTAGAACTGATCTACGATATAAAAAAGTATTAGGTAGAGGTAGTCCAAGAATCAAATCAATGGTATGTTTTACTACACAATGTATAGACACTCCCTTTGGTGGCTAAAAGATATCCTTGTATTCTTCCAACTTGCAATTCAACTCTGAGATATCCACTGTTGTTGATAGAAATCCAATATGAACTAAGGCCACAAGGACCTTCTTAAGTACAAGTCTTCCCATCAAAAGTGTGGGCAAGGCAAAGCCGAGCCACTCCCATTAGGTTGAAAACCAGAAAGGGTTGCCTAACGGAGGCCAATGGTGAAAACTCCATTGGCACCAAAGGCTGGCAACAAGAGAAAATATCCCTCAACAATACATAATGAATCAAGAGTTACCACACATCAATACAACAGTAGTGTGGCACACACAAATGGCTTGCAGCAACTCCGGAGAGGCACCACTATGAAGTATGAAGGAATATGGATAGGGACACATACCTATATGTATTGCATAAGGATATGTAATAGATAAGATAGTGAGAGCATAGTAAGAGCATATAGAAGAGAGAGAGATAAGTGAGATGATATGAGAACATAGATGAGAGATATATGAGCAGTGAGAAGAAGAAAGGATGCCAAAGTGAAGTATGAATGTAATGGACATATGATAATATATTAGGCAATGATGAATATGAAGTGTATGGAATTGGTATTTATGAATGGTGTATAAGTGTATGGTTTATTTTACTTTGTATTATTCTGTAATTCACCGCACTAATCTGTAATCAACTGCACATGTTATGATTCTCTTCCTTATCCATCACTCTAGGGTAAACACAACACTAACATAGAAATAACACAAATCTCTGCGTTGTGATTTCTTGTCAACATTTTATTCTGTTGCCAAGACCCTAGTTGATGGTGGGAAGGAGAGGACCAAACCCAGGAAGACTGTTGTGAGAAAAGTTTCAGAGAAAAGGGATTACAAATAAGTATAGAAATGATTTTGATATTGTGTGGTAGTGCACACTAGGCCCTAGCCCTCGGAGGAGAGGGAGGGTATAGTACCTTAGGGGGTGACGAATGGAATTGCGAGGGATCCTAAAAAGATTTAACCGTTGAGGTAGTTCTAGTTTGAGCCATTGAGGATGAATAAAAGGATTAATGTAACACCAAATCAAAAACACCCATGGCCAAATGAGATGGCAAGCTATTGAGAGAAATTGTTGAAGAGATTGAGATGGCATTTGAGATGAACATTGATCAAGAAAGGAAGTTGAAACAGATTCAGAAAAGAGAGGAGAGGTATCGCAAAAGGATTGAGAAGGCTAGGGAAGCCTCATGGGAGTGCATCAGGAGGGGGTTGCTGCTGAAAATTTGGCAAAGCCTAAATCCCAAATCAAAGGGATCAATGGATAAAGTGCTGCTCATTAACATTGACAAATCAGAGCAACCAATAACACTAATTAGAAAAGCAAAAGGAAATCTAATGTGGTTGGCAAAACAATTAAAGGAGTATGAAGATTCAATTGAGTTCGATAGGAAAGGGCTTAGAAGCAGTAGTGCCCAGCTAAGGCCTAGAAGTAGGGGTGCTCTGCCATTTGATTTTCAAACTCAAGAACCATATCCTCCTCCGGATTTGTCTAATCTAAAGGTCACAATTTATGAAGGGTTTGAGGGTTTAATAACCCCAATTTCTAAATTAAAACCTCTAAATTTCAATGCAGAGTATTTGGATGATGTGGTGAGTAGAAATGTATGCCTACAAAAGAAGAAAATGTTGAAGAAATCTAGAACTTGAGGAACAGACAAGAAGCGAAGGGAAAGAAGATTTAAAAGAAATGTTCAACGATATAGAACTTGTCATCAATACAATAGAAGCATTTGAGGAAAGATGCTATAACTCAACGTTACTTAATAAAAATTTAATTATGAGTTATCAAAAGACACATCCTCAAAAATCAAAATACCCTATGAAGAGGTGGGCCCCCCCAAACCAAGAGTCACTTCCCATGCCATTTAAAGCAAGAAGAATTTCTCAAAAGGATATATTTAGTGGGCCCTTCTGGAGCGAAGAAGAGGCAGCAAGGAGAGAGTTTGTGATATTGTGTGAAGAAATTTTTGGACAAGATTTTTTTGAGATTGAATTACCCAGTGATAAGGGTTGAGTGAGAAAATTGATGAAATAGCAGATGGTTGTCAACTGCAGTAAAAGTGCTAGAGATTTGAGGGAGAAAAGACCTATGCAGCCTAGAGCAGAGAAGGAAGGCAAAAAAGAGAGTAGAGGAGAATCCTCAATAAACAACAACAAACAAAGGAACCTATTTCTCAAAAAATGGAACAAAATATCAGAGCAAACTGCCTATCGTTGGTAAAGACACCAAAGAAGCAACTGAACAAAAATTTGTATCAAAGTCTGCATGGAGAAAGGAAGGAATAACAATTTATTAGACAAAACTCTGACTTTGTAGGTATGCTAATGGACAAATCACTCAAATGGTATATGAAGGAATGTCCCTTCTACAACAAAGAATGGGCAGATCTAAAAGAGGAATTTTTAAACTCCCAATCTCTAGAGGTCCCCTCAGAAAGTGTGAGTAAGATGAGGGGGATGATACAAAGGAAAGGGGAAACCATTACATAATTTGACCAAAGATTCAAGGGAGTGGTTAGGAAACTAGATGAATCCCTTACTGAAAAACAAAGATTGAATGGTTTGTTTCTGGATTGCTACCTGGGATTAGAACATCATTAGATGGAAGAATTTTTAACTCTTACATAGAAGCGGTGGAGCTAGCTTCTAGGATTGAAGCATAGTCATGTAGGAGACAAAGTGAAAAGGGTGCGAATGAGGAAATAAAAAATTGAAATTGGAGCTCAAGCAATTAAAGATTAAATAAGAAATATTAACAAAAGAAGAGAGTCATAGGGAGACATCATTCCTCCACGGGAAGAAAATATGGTGCACCTATTGTTCTAGGATTCTAGCAAAGGCCACATGTGAAATGAATGCCCAGTACTGGAAGGAGATAAAAGAGTTGTTGCATTGAGAGTAGATATTACAAAACCACCTAGGAGGTTAAAGAGTGTTTATTGTGGTATTTGTGGTGAGTGGGACGACTATGAAACTGATGATTGCCCATCTTTAATGTTCAGGGTAAGAGAAGAGAGCGAACCTTGGTATGGCCATAGATGAGAGGATAATTAGACCATCCACGGAGGAATGGCAAGAGCAAAAGGTTTGGTAGAAAGATCCTTCTATGTCCAGGATCATGGCTAGCAACAACCGCAGTGGATAAATATCCAAAGAACAATTAATAAAGTACAACATTTGGTGCCACTGATCCAAGATGAAAGACCCTCCACAAGTTACCAAGATGACTATTTACAAGGTGGCAATAGAAGTTATTGTAATGATAATAGAGGAGTACGTAGTAGAGGAAGGGGTCAAGGATAGAGAAGAGAAGAAATCACCACCTTTTAAGTGCAGTGACATCAAACACTGTGCAAACGAATATAGACAAGAAAGGAAGAAGAGTTGTGGCTTTTGTGGAGATTATGCACATGATTCATTCAGCTAACCTAGAGTATCTCAGTATTATAAGAATGGCTGGACACTTACAAAGAGCAAAGAACTTTCAAGGCCAAATGTGGAAAGAGGGGCAAAGGCAATAATGAAAATTCCAAAATATAATCCCCCAAATGCCAAGTGTCAAAGGGCAAATGCGAAAGATAAGGAGAAAAAAAGAGACCTCCCTCACTAAGGAAGAATAGTTAGAGAGGAAGTACCAAGAAAGAAAAGAGATGTTGAGAAGAAATGTTGTTGTAGAATATAAAAAGAAGAATAGAGTAATAGTGGTCACCCGAGGAGGGACTGACACTAGGAAGAAAAAACTAATTCAAGGGGAATCAAAACAAAGATGAGGAGGAGTTTCCATCAAGAAGCAGCCATGATTTAATTATAGATAAAGCCAAAAGGATTATTAGGGAGCAACAAGGAAGACAAGAGTACTACAAAGCTTGCTTCTCTGAAAAAGCAGTACAATTATTAAAAGAATTGCCAAGTTTTACAAAAGAAGAGAATATAATAGAAAAACTCAAGCAATTTGCCAAATATTGGAATAAGTGCAGGGAAGATGAAAAAAGACAACAGGTCAAAGTTGTGGCCAAAACTATGAGAAAATGGAAAAAATGGCCTATCATGATTGAACTCAAGGTTCATAACAAATGGATGAAAAATGTTATAATAGATTTAGGAGAAAATAAAAATATAATGCCAAAAAGAACTTCGGAAAAACTTGGTAAACCAACACTATATGGCACTCTATATAACATTACATTAACGGATGGAACATTTGTAACTACTATAGGTACTTAGAGGAACGTTGAAGTGAATCTCATGGGCATAAAAAGAAACTTAGATTTTGAGGTAATAGATATGAAGGAACCTTTTGATGCCTTCAATATTCTACTAAACTTGGAGTGGTTTGTGAATTGTGACGTAGTATTTGATTCACAAAAAGAATTTATATTCCATGAAGATATGGTACTAAAAATACCATTGTACACAAATATGAAGGGAGCCTATGTTAGGAAAGTGTGCAAGAAGAAGATATAGACAAAGAAGATGGATACAAGAGGTTATATTCATTAGGGAGGATTCCCAAAACAAAGACCGATGAAGTGCCAAATTCGAAGGGAGAGATGGTTGTGGAAAATAGTAACTAAAGTATCGATTGTTGTTTAAGGTTAAAAATGAAGAGGATTAATTTTAATGGTTTGTGTTGATCCTCCTTTCACCACTAAATATTCAAAGACATTCAACCAAGTAGAGAACTCTACTACAGATCTCCTGTCACTTGGAACATAGGGGAAGATTGGAATTGTATGATTTTATTGTTCAATTAAGCCCAATTATGCTCAAAACCCTAATTTCGTGAAATCGTAAACAAACAGACAAATTACGGAAAATGATCACACACAGAGATATCAAATAACAACCAAATGCGTACCAGATTTCGAAGTTCGGTGTGCAAAAAAGTCAGGGACTAATGAGCAGGCACCCTAGTCCAGTGCCACAGTGTTTGTCGGGATCTGGGAATGTTGTTTGCAACCTGTTCCTAATGTTCCGGAGATTTTACTGTTGTGGGATCCAAACGACTAACGAGCGGGCGCCCGAATCCAGGTCCCTATTTTCTTCTTTGATCTGCAATTCCGACAGTCTGCATTGCTCTCCTGCAACTCCACTTCTTTCACTTTCGCAACCTATAACCTGCAATCACAGAAAAGTGGGTTGGGGGTTGTGGTGTTTAGAGGCTTGCCTCAGTCAAGCCCCAAAAAGACATTCAAGTCTTTCGAACACTGTTGTCAGATAAAGAGTGCGTATCCCTACGGGATAGAGGCAAAATCCAAATGATAAATGATAGAAAACACAATTGATATCACCTTGTAGTGAAGATCTCATGGAAGGAAGATGCTCTTCATACCATGAGGAGATGGATGCCAAATCTGCAACAAACAAGCACAATAACAAGAAAAGTCTTCTCTGCAACACAATGAATGCCTTGAATCACTTTCACAAAAGTCACAAGTTCATAATTGCCATCTAGTTTACAAATGAATCACTAATCATGCTTATATATGCAACTACAAACATTCCCGCTAAGAATTTTGTAATTCAAACTTAGGATGTCGGTATAGGACCTAAACAACGATCATAAACCGACACCCAAAAATAGGTCTTGACCTAAAATAGGGCAGGACTAGGGCGCGGGCGCCCAAGTCCTCCCCCCTATTTCAGGCAGGAATCATCATAAATGCACCCCCTGAGTCCCAATTGCCATGAAACTTCAGGGTTTTCTCATCGAGAGTCATAAAAATCATGCAAGATGCTCTAAATGCATTCTAAGGGACCCAGGAGCTAAACCTTAATAGGAAAAAGCCCCCAAGGATACTTTTTCCGACATAACAATAGCGAAGATGCAATAGAGGCTTGGCTATTAAATGAGTAAGAGAGAAGAACAAGAAGAGTTTTAGGAACAAGAAGAGTATATAGCCCAAGGAGGATTGAGAAAACAACTAAGTACCGCAAAAGAAGATGATATACCACAAAGTCGTAGATTGTACCGCATAACAAGGGGAATCTCCCATATCAAGTTACCACGATACTAAGGACTAGGAGACCTCCTAGGATATCTAGAAAGTATGAAAAGAATATTTGAAAGAGAGAATCTTAGGAAGGAGGCATTAAATGACACCTTGGTGTCTAGTGCGGCAAGGTGGTGGTACACCCACAACAAACATTCCCACATGGAAAGCCATGATAGTGTTAATCAAAACTAGGTACTTACTTGAGGAAGGGGATTGACAGACTACAGAAGAAAATTGTGATACCTCAAACCCACGCAAACACCTAGAGAATTGTATCTAAAGTTGGGATGCTATGAGGGAATATGATGAAAGGCTTCACATACAGTTGTTCTATTGGACTTTAGCTCCAACTGCAAAAAGATGGTATATAAACCAAGAAAAAAGGGCAAAAACAAGAAGCTGCACCATGGTACAAAAGGACTTTTGCAAAACGTTCTAGGTCTTTGACCCGAATAGACAACTCTATAATGTGCTACACAAAATGAAAGAAGTCATCACATTACCCACGGAAGAAGTCCGAGTAAATTTTGGAGAAAAGAAGAATATAGCAATGCCACAAAAGCAATAGAGTATATGAAAATTAATTGAGTGAATAGACACAACAGATGCAGTACCCCAAAGGGTATGTTACAGGGCTAAGAAAAGAGAAGAAACAAAATAGATGAAGAAGATCCCAAAAACTTAAGACGGTACAATAGAAGTGAAGAGCACACAATGATACTAAGGGGGGGTGAATTAGTATCAAACAATATTTTACCTTTTTCAAATATTAACAACCATATCAATATCAATCACACAAGATCAACAAATTATGCAACACAAGGAGAACACAAGATTTACGTTGAAACCCTTACGGGAGAAAACCATGACAAAATATTGCTTATATATAAATCTCTTTTACAATCTTTGTAGGCTCCAACCTACAAGAGACACCAATCCCCTCTTATACAATTTATGAGCACCAACTCACTGGAGACTCCAATCCCCACTTGTAGATGTCGTGAGTGCCAATCCGAAACTGAGCACCAACCTAGTAAGAGACCCCAATCTCTTGTTAAGGCTCCAACCTTCTACAGATCTAGATCACTATCTTCTTATTACTTTTCTCTTCAAGGATGATGAACAAATATGCAAGAATTCTTCTCTATAATTCTGCCATAAATCTCTTTTAAAAATCTACCATATACTCCTCTTTAAATCTGCATCAATCTCTTTTAATGATCTTCCTTTAAACTTTCATATGCAGATCTGAAAGTGAATGCTAGATATCTTCTTTTATTTCCTCACTCTCTTCTTTTATATCTGCTCTAACTCAGAAAATAAAACATTGGAATTGCTTGTTTACAAACTCACCTTTTCTTTCATCTTTTATATTCTTTCAAAGGAGGCCACTTTATCAAGTAGTTATGTCTTTTCATCAAGAAGGCATCTCTTCACAAATTGTCTCCCTTCACAAATCTAATCGCAGCCCTTCTTGTCTTCTTTTAATCACTTCTTTTCACAAATTAATCAGTGCCCATTTAATATAAATTTGTTACCTTTTAAATTGCATACATTTATATTTATATAATATAAGACTTTTGTCATATATCACTCATCTTGGGTTAGTCAGCCCTGTTAGGGAGTCGGCCACCTTTTATCATATTTATATTTCTTTCTTTTGAGCGCCAAGGTAAATGGGCGGTTGGCCACTTGGGAGGTCGGCCATACTTTGAAAACATGTTTTAATTTAAAAATAAGCTTCATTCTTTTGGCACCAAGGGGATATCATATGGGTCGGCCCATAACACTTTTTCTTCAATGTCTTTCTTATGTTTAAATCTTTAATTTAAACATGCAATCTTTCTAACGGTAACATGTAACAAATAAACTCTTATCATAACGGGCCATTCTTCTTTGCCTTGACATCAATGACTTCATTTATGACTCTGTGCCTTTGACATCAATGACAACATATTCCAACAAGAAGAGGGGGAAAGAGAATTAGTGGTGCAATATGCAAAGAAATCCCAATACTTTTACCAATCCCTAAAAATCAAAGAAGAAAATATAGCGCAAAGGGTATCCCCAAAGTAGCAACAATTGGCAATTACTGGGAGGAAAAGGAAGTGATTTAGGTAGTAGAGGTACTAAAGGATTGTGAGGAATTGTTTCCTAGGACATTTACAGACCTAAAGGGCATTAAGGAGGTTCGAGTTATGAAAATAAAAGTGAAGGTGAGAATAAAACCACAAAAGAAAAGACCCTGCCACATAAATCCCAATGTCAAAATTAAAAGTAAACAAGAATTGGACAAGATGTTGGAAGGAGAGATTATTAAGCCAATAGAGGATGTGGAATGGATAAGTCCAATGGTGGTACAAAATAAGAAGACAAGGGAAATCAGAATTTGTGTAGACTTTTGGGAGCTTAATAAAGCATGTGTGCATGATCCATTTCCCACTCCCTTCACAAAAGAGGTATTGGAATGAATAGCTCACAAAGAAATGTATTCCTTTACCACTAGGTTATCCAAATATCAACAAATTAAAATCTAAGAAGAGGACCAACCCAAAACTACTTTCTACAAAGTGGGGATCATTTGTGTAGACTCTCATGCCTTTTGGACTAAAGAATGCCCCAGCTATCTTCAGTAGGATTATGATGAACGCGTTTAGAGAATTTATACATGACCTTTTTTGGAGCTATATTTCGATGATAGAATTGTGTATGGGTTGATGAAAGACCATGTCCAGGTATTAAGATTAATGTTGGAGAGGTGTCGAAGCCTGAGAATAGCCCTTAGCTTGAAGAAATGTACATTTTCAGTACCTTTTGCTACCTTTTTAGGGTAAGTTGCAGTTACACCCTCTCACCACAAGTTTTGATCCCATGAAGAAGATAAAAGAATTCATTGCTCGACAAAAACAAATTCAACAAGTAGTGACCCTAGCACCTACTTTTTCACCTCCACAACCATTGGGGGCTCAAGTGGACTTAACAAAAATCTCACCAATTCGACAGTTTGAAACAGGAGTTATCTTGCAAAGTAGTGCTAGGGGAAAACTTTTGACACAGTATATGGCCATCAATGAGACATTAACAAAAAAATGGAGAAATTCCAATCACAACTACTGCAAGTCACTGTTGATGCCTCTTTACCCCCAGGACAACAATTGGGAACAATAATCAATGGCCTACTCACAGAGATGAGAAGTTGGAACGAGCAAAAGGCCACAACACATATAGAGTTGAAAGTTGCAATTGGTAACATGGAGCAGACATATAGCGATATCAATTCATTATATCAATACTATTTGAGTTGGCCTACCTACATAAAAGCTTTAAAATTTTAGATTAATAACTTGGAGGCACAAATACTGCAGGCCTCTAACTCATGTGATACCATGAGAGATATGGATGGAGCCACGAGGGTCCAATTTGAGAATTTGTACACTCAATTCCACCACTTGCAAGAGCAAAGGAACAACATTATATCACAAATTGTCTCTAGATAGCTCCAATGACATGCCTTTTGATAGATGCATGGCAACTGAGCGATTCCATTAACATTCCTTCATCTATCAGTGCCAAGGAAATTTTTTGATTAACATTAATGGGCAAGTCCACCGCCTGCAACAGGCTATTCACCAATAGAAAAATACTTATAACCATCTGCGGAGCATTTATAAAAATATTCTACCATAAGAGGGATTTGGTAAAGTTTTTAGGCAGATTTTTCACAACGGTACAAATTTTGGGGAAATTTTGACACGAAACAACCACAGACATTGTATTGTGCAGTGGTGGGCAAAGCTAGCATGTATTGAGGACAAGACATGGTTTATGACGGGATGATGTTGGTAGGACAAAGCTGAGCCACTCCCATTAAGTTGAAAACTCAAAAGGGCAGCCTAATGCAGGCCAATGGTGAAAACCTGCAAGGGTGCCAAGGATTGGCAGCAAGAGAACACATCCCTGAGCAAGACAAAATTAATCAAAGTTACCACAGATCAATAGAACAGCAATGTGACAAATACAGACGACTTGCAACAACTCCAAAGAAGTGCCATTATGAAGGAATATGGATAGGGACGCATCCCTATATGTATGGAAGAACATATATCTACAGCATAAGGATATGTAATATATAAGATAATGAGAGCATAGTAAGAGCATTCAGAACAGAGAGAGATAAGTGAGATATGATAAGAGAACATAGAGAGATAGATGAGTAGTGAGAGAAGATACGATACTAGAGTGAAGTATGAACGTAATGGGCATGTGATAATGTATTATGACATGATGAATATATGAGAAGTGTACGGAGTTGATATATATGAATGGTTTATAAGTGTATGGTTTATTTTACTTTATATTATTCTGTAATTCACCACACTGATCTGTAATCCACTGCACATGTTCGGATTCTCTTACTTATCCATCACTCTAGGCTAAACACAACCCTAACATAAAAATAACACAGATCTCCAATCTGTGATTTCTTGTTAACAAAAAGCACAAACTCCTTATTAGAATTGGTTGGCTTCTTACTTTTGGTAGGCAGTATCTATTATCACCATCATCTATGACAACATTTCTTAGATTTGCTTCATAGATTGCATGTTGATGGTAAAGATACGGTTACCCAAGTAAAACATCTCATACCTCTAATTGAGTGACGCTACGAAGCACTGTATCTTGAAAAGGATTGATGTTGTACACCAAATGACACTGCTAAGTGATGTGTTTCTCTCATCCCACACTACACCACCCAATGGAGTATGGTTGTGGGTAAGGCATAAGTGGCAAGTTTAATCTTCAAACTGCTTCAAGAGAAATCAAGTTCTTCTGACTACCATTGTCAACAATGAAGTGTACTAGTTGACAACTGATCCACATTTGAGAATGGAACAATATTTCCGCTTCCTTTGTGTCTACAAGGAAAGTAGAGATGTTTGTGGTACTGAACATAGCAATGGGCTCAAATTCCATGATCTCTTTACCTTTGTCCAATGCCACAATGCTTTTACTGTTGTGTCAAGCTATGCAAGTAGGGTTTTCCAAGCACGACATTCTTTAGTGGAATGACTGCTGGAGTTATGAATTGAAGACCACTTGCTAGTCTTGAACTGCTTGTTCTAGTCATTTTGCAACTATTGTTTCTTCTGTGGATGGCACTTAGAGCCATTCCCTAGTTTGGAATTCTAATTGGAGGGCTTAGACTAGGCTTTGGTAGAAGTCTTAGAATATTCAGTCTTTGTCCTAACTATGGCCTTTACTTGAAACTTGCAAGCAAATCTATAGGATTCTCTAAAGGAAAAGATCTAGAGGAAATCCATATATAATTGGATATGCAGTCTCAAGACTAACCTATACTTCAAAACAAGGTTTTGTTCTAAATCTTGAACACCTAGTTTAGAAACCAAGTATAAAACATATTTGTGTATTCAGTTACCTGCCGTAACAATGGAGGAAACCTTTCTAGGGGTAATAGTCAGGCAGATGGCTTTCCTTGGCAAGATCACCCCATCAAGGTTGAAGAAAGTCTTCTTCCAGGAAGAAGACGTTCGGGATGCCATTGTAGAAATTCTTGGGTTGGATTACATTGAAAATGCAATCTGTCACAAGGTTAATTCAGAGATTACTTTGAAATTTGTCCATAACATTCTCAAGATTTCGAGACATAAGGAGATGGCAAAAGCGCTTGGCAAATTTTACATATGGGAGAAATTTTGCACTAGTTTAGAGGTTGTTGTAGATGAAGCAAATGTAGAACAGCTTACTTCACTGCCATGCTCAAGTTTCGAGTTTAGAGGCCTCGCATAGATGCATATGGTGTGTGTTGTGGAAACTTGCATGGAGTCTGTGGTTATGGAGATAGCTTCCATCCAACACTTACTACAGGAGGGATGCTAGATTGAAGGATATCGACCAGCTAAAGATATGGCCAACCTTCTTCGCCCTATCAAACACACTTCTTCAAAAGAACAATTCTCGGTTGCCGGAGCTAAGAAGGATATCACTTCCTAGCATGCAAGGCAATTCTGGTGAAGATGGAGGACGACTCCCTTGGCCCCGACGGTAGCCGCTGAAGTTCATTGGTTGGTTTGTGTTCAAATATCTGTCACATCTTTAATCTCAGGTCGGTTATAGAAAATTTGTGTCATATAGTTATACTCTGCTAGGTCATATTATACATCCATGAAGACTGTAATTGTTAATAGTTGTCCTTGTCATAGTTATCAGGCAATTTTGTCAAATATTAGGTTTCAAGGGCCTATTTACATGGTCGATAAATACAGTATGGCCATCTACAAGGGCAGATTTTGATTATGCCTACAACTACACATAGCAAATATAATGTATTTAGAACATGATCCTACTATCTTTTACTGTCGACCCTACTGTTATAAAGCATGTATCTTTACTTTCAAAAAGTTAATAAAAAAGGGAGAGGGCCCATACCCTCACTTTACCTATCAAAAAAATCAAACACTCGCACACAACCCCTCAAATTAAGGTCACTCATCAATAGAGGGTCAATCGACAATGACCAAGCAAAACAACAAATCCACAATATTGCCAGGATAGAATCCACCAAAAAAAATCAAATCATACTAGAATGATGGCACATAAGCCGTTATGTCTAAGACTCCAACAATACAAGACAACACTTACAGGATTACCTAAGGTTTTGAATTTGTTTTCGTTGATCAATTGATACCCAATTTCCTCTGTCTCTCTACCTACATTGCTTTTGCTTGAGCCATGACAATCACCCTCTCGCATGATACCTTCCTTCCTCTACTCAAGGACGATATACCTCGCAAAATCCAAGTCAAAAAATTAGTCAATTCGCATCACTAATCATCATAACTATACTAACTATGAAAGTAACATAATAACCAAAACATAATCAAATCTCATCATTGCATAAACATCACCAATTACAAAATTAATCTAAATCTTAAACAACAATTATGTACCATGGCATTTCGGGGATGGGGACAGGGTTAATGGGACATGTTTCGAGGACAATAGTACAAGGGGGCGGGCATTTTGCGGGGGATAGAAGGGAATGGCAATATGAATACATATATAGACATATAGACATATATATAATGATATATAGATATAAGTACATATATATAATGTTTACAAGCTTGGCTATTCCTGACATCAAAATAACTCTTATTTTGTTTTGTTTTTTAAAAAAATGAAAAACGAATTTCACATCAAGGACCCTTGAACGTCCTTGAGACAATCAAGACATCCCTGACCGTCTCAGGGACAACCAAATGTCCCAAAATGTCCTGCCTCTGTGGAGGGCATCTTGAAAATATTTTTAGAAATCCCTCCAAACAATGGATGGCCAAGGCACGTCCCCTCTAACAACCCGAGGATGGCTACAAGATTGACGACAAGGATTTTAAAGGGGGGGAGGTGTCCCCATGTAACATAGGCAATAATTAATCAGTGTATCAATGTCATACTCACTATTATTAACCAATTAAATAGTAACAATAATTAGTGGTTTTTATACAGTACTATAGAAAGTGAGATGCAAGCAGAGAAACAAAAAATAAATAAATAAAAATTTTGAAATAAATATAGAGTGAAGGGTCAAAAGAAAGTGTAACAAAGAAAGAAAAAGGATAAAATGAAATAAAGAAAGAATGTTTTGGGGACAACAGTACAAGGGGGCATTTGGGGGGACAGAAGGGAATGGCAAGGTATATAAATATATAGATATGCTTATTACAAACTTATATGCATATAATGATATATAGATATACATACATATATATATAGTATTTACAAGCTTAGCTATATGTGACATCAAAATGACTTATTTTGTTTTGTTTTCAAAAAATAGTGAAAAACAAATTTGACATCAGGGACCCTTGGACGTACTAAAAACGATTAAGACATCCCCGACCACCTCGGCGACAACCAAACGTCCCAACAATGTCCAACCTCTATGGAGAGCACCCTGAAAATGTTCTTAGGAAGCCCTACAAACAAGGGATGGACAAGGCTGCAATGTGCACCCTGATATTTTCAAAATGATATCAACTGAAATAAGTGCTCAAACCAATCCAATACACTTTTAGATCACACAGATCCCAAGGTGGGCAAGGTGAGAGCATACAGTGTTCGAATCACACAGATAGTTGTTTGAATGCAAGGACAGAATGCGAGGCGGCAAGCCGACCAGAGACACACGCAAGGTGGCATAGCCAAACTATCAACCACTTATTCAGTGGGACCAGTGTGTATAGATGAACCCTTGCAGAATGTCTAAGCTTGTATCAAGACCAAAATGGTCGGTAAGCTCGTTCAATGCCAAACGGGTTGTACATGCAGTATGATATACGCACTAGCAGTAAACTGACCAGTTGATTACAAAATGACATGTACGCATGCAATTATACTAGCGATACTACATCAAGTATTTACAAGACATTATCAAATGCATTACAATAGATATTAGATCATGAACAGCTGCTGATATATATATTGAAAATTTGGGATTCAACCAACACAACACTGCTGCAACAAAAGTTAAAGCATAGAAATGAAGGGAAATTAAAGTAGAAGCTCACAAAGGCATCATTTGAACATTATTGAACTACCGATGTAGACTAAACCTCCTCCTATCACTACTGCAAATGTATATCAGACTGAACATGCATCAAAAACTCACTGTAAACACCCCCAGAAACACTGAAACTGCTGCCAACACACCCCAAAATGCCACAACTGAGCATATCACTGACAAACACCACACCAAACACTCACCCATTGATCATCATAAACTGAAAATGATTTAAAAACTGATCACAATGAAAAATCAAAAATTACTAGCTGCTGGTATACCAAGTACAACAACACTAGAACCCACCAAAATGCTCATAACTCTTACCAGACTGAAAGGTTCACTTCCAAACTGCTTGCAAAGTCTACTCCCAGCCTAGGCGCCACTTTTTGACATGATAAACATCCCAAAAAGGAAGCGATTCATTTTTCCCAACTCCCACATCCCCTTTGGATGGTACAGCAGCTCAAAGGGAGGTACAACAACACATTTGGGTCAAACACTCCAGCAACCTGCACACTCAGCATTTCATTTTGTCCTTAGCAACTCACAAAAAGACAAAAAACAAACTCCACGTCCTTATAAATCCCAAACATATGGGATAAATCAGCTTTTACCAAGGTACAGCTTCACTAAAATGGTACGGCTTCAACAGGAAAAAGGGTACAGACTCAGAAATCCCTCACAAATGACAACAGAGCACATCAAATCTACATCACAAATTTATTCAATCAACTCCAAAAAATGATTTGAGGTTAGAAAACATCAAACCCTTCCTTCAGTGAATTGCTGTAGACAAACTCCATTGAAGTTCTATGTGATTTCAGAGGCAAAATCACCCAATAGACTAGCTAGGGTTGATCTTTCACAACCGAAACTAGAGAAGAAATGAGAGTTTCAAACCCACAAGACCAAGCACAGAGGCTCTCACAAGAAATTTGATAACCAAAATGCATAAACTCCAAATGAGCGTTGAAATCCTCTTTTATAGACACTTTTAGGGCGCTTGGAAATATTTCTTTTTTGATTATAAATAATCCTTTTTGCTCACTTTAATTATTCATTTTCTCCCATGCCTAGGTGTTCACTTTTATGTGCCCCATCAAATAATAAATCAAATTATCTTTCCAATGAGCTATTACACTTAAGTTATCTTTTAATATTTCCAACTCTAGATAACTTAAGTGAATTTATTAATTAAATGGCTTAATAACTCACCCAACTTACGGAAAATCCCAAAATGAAGTGAATTGCAAATTTGACCATACCAACATGACCCTGAAGGTTTGGGTTGATGATTGATGCCAACTGGGTGACTTACTATAAATAGACGCTCTATCCAAGATGTTTGGAGGACACACCGAAAGCCAGAAATCTCTTTTGAAAGTGTCTAGGACTCCACAAGATCAACTAAGCTCATTGCCACAAACCAAACTCGCATTCGACCAAACCAGAGCTCTCCAAGAACGTTGGAGTTCTCCCCAACTAACCAATTAGCCTCTAAAAGACTTGGAAATTGACTAATTGTGCACAAAACGGCTATGCACCAAAAGGGGACATTACAGTCCTCCCTTCCCAGAATGGCTTGCACTTAAGCAATTGCAAGTCTCAAACAAAAGTTCATCTCTGAATAATCAATGTGGCTCCAGGATCCCAAATCAATTTAGGAGGTATGTGAATCCTTTTGTTTGTTGTGCTATGCTGCAATGCACCTTCAAGGTAGACCTCCTTAGCTCTTCTAATCAGAAGTATAGCAATTCTCTCCATGAATTTAGCAAACTCTCCATCAAACTATTTTATCCTTCCATGTTTCTGCTACTCCATTTTGATCAAATCTGGAAAGTTGGTGCTAAAATTTTTTGTTAATTCTTCTGAAACTTCTGATTTTTCACCCAAATCAGAATTATATAAGCTGAAGCATTCATCCTCTTCAACTGGAAGCATATGCCATCCTTTTCCAATGCCTAAGTGGCATACAAAATGAATCTTTTTGTAGTTGTTCAAGACTGAAATCAGCAACTCACAATCTGATTTTCTAAAAATCAGCACCCTGTAAATGAAACAATTGTTGCAAAACTGAAACCAGTTAGCCAAAACAAGAAATATATGCATTCCATTGGCTGAAATTACATACTCCATAGTCACAAATTGAGAGATGCTCCAAATTTTGAGTAAGATTTCTGTTCAATCCATTTGCAAGAATGCAAATGAATGCATATGGTGGCTGATTGAAAAGAAATCAGCAACATCAACTTTGAGATTTCAGATTGAAGCCCTCCATGAAACATTTCTTCCAAAATCATAGACTTCCAAAGAAGTAGCTCCACCATGATTATGCTGAGCTACTCTGATTTCCATGAGATCTTCTCCTAAAGGTCTCCTGGTGATGATTATGATGTCACTACTAGGAGGAACACTTTCTTCACTACCACTCACTTTCTCATGGTAGTACTCAACTCTTCGCGAAGATTCAATTGAAACAAAGTTTATCATTAACTCATTTAGGTCCATGGTATCAAAATCTTTACATACCTTGTGTCCTTGTATGTAGCTTGGGTCATCAAATATAAACTCATGCTTAGCTATAAAATCTTGAATATCCACAAGATAATGACTCTTATCAATGTCATCCACTTGGAACTTATCCATCACCTTATAATTATCATGTAAAGATAATGGACTGTTGTTTCTAATCATAGAATCAACATTTTCTTCATAGCTTTCAATGGTGTCTTCTTGCACATCTTCTTAAATTTCTGGATGCTCAACAATTTCTAACACTGTCATACTAATATCCTTAGTGATTTCAGATTTTGATTCATTTTCATACCTTTCATCAGGACCATCTTGCATTGTCCTTTCTTCTTCATGACTCCATGAATAACTTGGCTCCAAATTAGAGTTCTTTTGAAGCTCATCAATACCTTCAATCGGTTGCTTGATCTCCCAAAATCTTGCATCTGATACTTGCTCCTTGATCATGGTTGCAACTGTTGACTGACTTTTAGCTTGGTAAAGAGAGTAGTGAGCTAAGCTAAGATCAAGGCACAGCTTATCAACCTCATTCTCCTTCTCTTGGTATGCCTCCAAGGTCTCTTCTGGAAACTTAATAGCATGATCCCTATCCGTAAGCAATTGCAAATAATCTGATTTTATTACCTTCAAAGCTTCTTTGACAGTTTGCAGATTTGCAAGGAAAACTCCATTCTTAATGCCATTCTGTCTCTCTTCTACCCGAGCCTTCCAATAAAGTTCATCAAGGA
Organism: Cunninghamia lanceolata; assembly: GCA_027924645.1. NCBI lineage: Eukaryota > Viridiplantae > Streptophyta > Pinopsida > Cupressales > Cupressaceae > Cunninghamia > Cunninghamia lanceolata. The sequence goes on along the minus strand of BSBN01000201.1, from coordinate 442,991 downwards.
GGTTGTGTGTGCAGTCAAGTCTTGTTAAAGATTGCACAACCCTTTCTTCTGTGACCGGCAAGTGGCTCTTCAATACTTGTATGTCTTTTGGCCTTTGTTCAAGGTCAACACCACACAACAAATTTTCTGATTTGTCTTTGTCTGCATGACCTTCAAATTCAGCGTCCTTTCTGAATGTTGCTTGGTAAATTTCTTGGTCAAATGGTATGTTAGCACCCTGGTCAAGCAATGAATCTTCAAATGACTCCATTGCTTGCTTCCCAATGAAATCTAGTGTCAAGACTCAAAACACTTAGATCCCATGGTCTTATGAATTAATGATTTTGATATGGAATTGAAGGCTCATACGTTCTCCATGAATGGCTGATTTCTTCATCAATTCACTTTCAAACTTATCTGAATCAAACAAACTTGGACTACCAAGAACCTTTTTCTCCATGGGTTCTGTTTCGAAGTCAATCTGGTTCACCTTTGGCATTGGAAGTTCCTTGTCAACAACTGAAATATCATCACCAAAGTGATGTATGTACTCATCACTATATGCTGATCTGAAAACTTTAGCATCCTCAAATTTATCATTAGCGACTTCAAAATTATTAACATTTGAATACCCTTCATCTGGATTGTTCTTCACATTGAATTATGTCTGGAAATCAAGCTGGGACATTTCCGACATGGGAAATTCCCACTCAATTTCTGAATTGTCATCACTAGAGTGATGTATGTGGTCATCACAAGTTGTTTTGAACATTTCAACAATCTCAAAATCAGCATGCTCTTCCATTGATACCTCTAGATATGCAATCTGCCAATCTTCTTGTTTAAGAACATTATCCTCATCAACAGAGAAGTTCATGCTTTCATCAGTCTTTGTCAAGACAATTCTCGTATTCTTGTTCCCCTATCATTTTCACTTCTTTGTTTCCGCAATGGTGGTTGGGATCCCAAAACTCCTTGCATGTGAAGTAAAGATTATTTCTTTTGAGCTCATTTCTGCTATTATCTTCTTTTTTCGTTGCTTCAGGATTCTTCTTTACACTTGCATCATAGTGAGCTAGGGTAACTTTACTTAATGCTTGTTGGAAATCTCTCTGAGCTCCTTGGCCTCTATTGTCTTGTCTTCTACCTCCCCTCTTCTTCTTCGATTTCATGAACTGATCAAGAGTTAGGATCCCGCAGATCTCATCAAGAAGAGTGCTATACTCATCATAATTCAACATAACTTCATCTATGAAAGCAACTTGATAATTCTGCACAGGTGGTGCCTCCTCTCTCTGAGTAAAGACAGGTTGAAGGGGCCTAGCAACCAACCCCACCATCGTTCTTGCAGCCCCAACATTGTTATTTCGGGAACCATGGCTATGGAAGCTACTGGCATTGACATTTGGCCTCTGCATATTGTTCAAGTTCTGATCCATCTTGTTTATGAGTTGTGTCATTATATCAAACATTGTGTCAAATCTCTTTCCAATTCTATCTCTAGGGCTATTCGGTGGACAAAAATCTTTGTCTCTTTCTACCATGATTGGAGTTTCTTCCACAAAACCCTCTAAACCCAAAGCTTATCTCAGTTTCCTTTCTTCTCTTTGCAGATATCTTCTCTATATCACTACACCGTGTTGCATGCAAGTTTAACAAAACTCACAAGCTGGCAAGAAAACAGCTTTGATACCACTGTAACGTGCACCTTATTTTTTTCAAAATGATATCAACTGAAATAAGTGCCAAACAAATCCAATACACTTTCAAACCACCTAGATCCTGAGGTGGGCAAGGTGAGAGAATACGGTGTTCAAATCACACAGCTAATTGTTTGAATGCACAGACAGAATATGAGGCGGCAAGCCAACCAGACACACACAAGGCGGCGTAGCCGACCTATCAACCACTTATTCAGCGGGACCCGTGTGTATAGATGAGCCCTGGAAGAATGTCTAAGCTTGTATCAAGACCAAAATGGTCGGCAAGCTAGTTCGATGCCAAACGGGTTGTAGATGCAATATGATATACGCACTGGCAGTAAACCAAACAGTTGATTACAAAATGACATGCACACATGCAATTATACTGGTGGTACTACCATCGAGTATTTACAAGAGATTATCAAATGCATTACAATACATATTAGATCATGAACAACTGCTGATATATATATTGAAAATTTGGGATTCAACCAACATAACACTGCTGCAACAAAAGTTAGAGCATAGAAATGAAGGGAAATTAAAGTAAAAGCTCACAAAGGCATCATTTGAACATTATTGAACTGCTGATGTAGACTAAACCTCTTTTTACCTCTGCTGCAGATGTATATCAGACTGAACATGCATTAGAAACTCACTGTAAACACCCCCAGAAACACTAAAACTGCCGGTAACACACCCCAAAATGCCACAACTAAGCATATCACTAACAAACACCACACCAAACACTCACCCACTGATCATCATAAACTGAAAATTATTTAAAAACTGACCACAATGAAAAATCAAAAATTACTAGTTGCTGGTACAAGTACAGCAGCACTGGAACCCACCAAAATGCTCATAACTCTTACCAAACTGAATGGTTCACTTCCAAATTGCTTGCAAAGTCTATTCCCAGCCTAGGCGCCACTTTTTGACATGATAAACATCCCAAAAAGGAAGAGATTCATTTTTCCCAACTGCCACATCCCCTTTGGATGTGTAATGCCCTTGTCAAGTATAACCCAATTTTTCACTTTCCCAAACTTATTCGATTCTGATTTCAGAATTCTGATTTGTTTGTTTGATTTCATTGCATTATTTATATTACCAAAACATATACAAATGCATAGAAATGATAGAAAAATATTGCATAAACACTAGGCACTGTTTTAACTTCAATAGGACCACTTTATTGCAATAAAATCACGTCTGATTACAATGACACCAGGTCTGATATAAAACTGATCAGACTGATAAAGTTATGACAGTGATTACAACTTTCACCCAAATTAAAGATTTGAGTGGCAAAACTTGTAATACATACCCGGTACCTTATGCCAATGAAAGGAATGATGTTGTAGTTGATGTTAGAGTTTTCCACGCACACTTCTAGCTCCAAATATGAAGGTATTCTGATCTGATATGAACCCTGTTATGACTGGTATGAAACCCTGATATGCTGTTATAAACTGAAATAATGCTGATCTGACTTCAATGTCTCCCAAAAAGATGATGGCGTCTTAACGTTAGAATGTCACGGCTGATATGTATGATGCCGAAACCTCAATGTATATACACCAAATGACTGAAATAATCCTCCAATAATTATTATGCTTCAAACCCTAGAGGTATGCAGCCAAGATGGATGTTTTTATGCCTTCAAACCCTTCTACTCTTGCAGAATTCCTCAATTAAGCTCAGATTGAACCTCTGGATGAAGGCCACTATCAAGCAATGAAGAGTTTTTCGTTCTCCAATGCTAAGATTGACTGAAACCCTTGTGTATTTCTACACAGCTCTCATATCATAAGCACAAGTCATAAAATGTCTTCGAGAATGAATCTAATTGCTTTTTGATGCCCTTTTATAACTTCTCCAAGTAGGTCGACCTCATGAAGTGTATTTAATTTGCCTTTGAAGTCCACTTTAGGTTTTTAATAAAGACTTTATAATACCTCCAAGTTGGGCGCTCACTTTTATGCAAATATAAATGTACTTTATTAATGGCTTTTAAAATAAATCATTATAAACCCCTTATAATATAAGGTATATTAACCACATGATATCCTTTTTAATAATAATTAATTATTATTAAAGATTGCCTTTAATAATAATTAAAAATCACTTATCTCCAAAAATAGACATCATTTTTCAATCCTGTCTGAACCTGGGGGTTCACCATGGTACCCTCTAAGCATCTAACCGCCTTACCAAAAATAGCAGGGGTCCCTCTCTACAACCACAGTCTTACTATAAATAGTAAGTGTGTCAAATTGAGTCCAACGAAGGCCAAACCTGAACCAAAACTGAGCTCTGAGAGAAACAACACACTGATGTCGGCCAAAAGGGACCGTCTATCCATTTGCTTTAGCCTACGAGGGCCAGTGATAGGCTAAACTAACAAAAACAATATCATCCTGAAAAGGGGACATTACAGGATGGTACGGCAGCTCAAAGGGAGGTACGACAGCACATTTGGGTCAAACACTCCAGCAAGCTGCACACTCAGCATTTCATTTTGTCCTTAGCAACTCACAAAAAGACAAAAAACAAACTCCACATCCTTATTAATCCCAAACGTATGGCATAAATCAGCTTTTACCAAGGTACGACTTCACTAAAATGGTAGAGCTTCACTAAAATGGTACGGCTTCACCAAGAAAAAGGGTACAGCCTCATAAATCCCGCACAAATGACAACATAGCACATCAAATCTGCATCACAAACTTATTCAATCAACTCCAAAATGATTTGAGGTTAGAAAACATCAAACCCTTCCTTCAGTGAATTGTTGTAGACAAACTCCATTGAAGCTCTATGTGATTTCAGAGGCAAAATCACCCAATAGACTAGCTAAGGTTGATCTTTCACAACCCAAACTAGGGAAGAAATGAGGGTTTCAAACCCACAAGACCAAGCACAGAGGCTCTCACAAGAAATTTGATATCCAAAATGCATAAACTCCAAATGAGCATTGAAATCCTCTTTTATAGACACTTTTAGGGCACTTGGGAAATATTTCTTTTTTGAATATAAATAATCCATCTTGCTCACTTTAATTATTCCTTTTCTCTCATACCTAGGCGTTCACTTTTATGTGCACCATCAAACAATAAATCAAATTACCTTTCCAATGAGCTATTACACTTAAGTTATCTTTTAATATTTTCAACTCTAGATAACTTAAGTGAATTTATTAATTAAATGGTTTAATAACTCACCCAACTTATGGAAAATCCCAAAATGAAGCGAATTGCAATTTTGATCATACCAACATGACCCTGAAGGTTTGGGACGATGATGCCAACTAGGTGACTTACTATAAATAGACGCTCTCTCCAAGAAGTTTGGAGAACACACTGAAAGCTGGAAATCTCTTCTGAAAGTGTCATAGGACTCCACAAGATCAACTGAGTTTATTGCCACAAACCAAACTCGCATTCAACCAAACCAGAGCTCTCCAAGAACGTTGGAGTTCTCCCCAACTAACCAATTAGTCTCCGGAAGACTTGGAAACTGGCTAAATGTGCACAACATGACTATGCGCCAAAAGAGGACATTACAAAGGCACATCCCCTAACATCCGGTTGTCCCGAGGATGGTTACAAGAACGAGGGCAAGGATTTAAAAGAGGGATATGTCCCCATGTAACATAGGCAATAAGTAATCAATCTATCAATGTCATACTCACTATTATTAACCAATAAAATAGTAACAAGAATTAGTGGTTTTTATAGGGTACAATAGAAAGTGAAATGCAAGTAGAGAAATAAATAAAGATTGAAAGGTCAAAAGAAAGTGTAACAAAGAAGAAGAAAAGATAAAATGAAACAAAGAGTCTAGAAAAACAGATAAATAGAGAGAAATGGATAGATAAAAAGAATGATAGACAAAGAGAAAAAGATAAAGGAGAAACAAAGAGAAAGGTGCAAAAAGAGAAAAAGATATAAAAGAGAGAGATAGATGAATGAGAGAATTAATCAAAGAGATAGAAAGAACGAAAAAAGAGACAAACAAAGAAAAGCAAGAGAAAAAATAAAAATAAAAAGAAAGAAAATAGAAAGAGAGATAAAGGAAAATAGAAATAATGACATGAGAATGAGAGAGAAACAAACAAAGAGGAGTGGTAGAGAGAAAAGCGAATCACAGAGAATGAAAAAATTCAATAAAGTTAGAAAGAGAGATGCAAGAGGCAAGGAAGAGGGCTAGAGAAAAAATGAGATAAAAATTAAAAATGGAAAAACCAAAAAAGAGAAAAATATAAATCTAGAGAGAAAAGGAACGAAAATAGACAAAAAAATGGAGGAAAAGGGAAATAAAGTAAACAACAAAAATAAAGAAAAAAAAAGAGGAACAGAGAGAAAAAGAAATATGAAAGAAAAGAAAGAAAAAAAGATGGATAGAAACAAAATAAATGAAAGAGATTAAAAAAAGAAAGAATCTAAGAGAGAAAAAGAAAGAAACATGCCTAAAAAGAATGAAAGAAATATAGGAAGGTGTCGCACAAAAAAGAAAGAAAAAAATATAGAAGGTAAAAGAGAGAAACAGACAAAAATGCACATTAATAAAGAGAGAATGAACAAAAGATGGATAAATAGAAAAATGTAAATGGAAAGAGAAAAAGCCAATAAAACAAATAAAAATGGATAAAGACAAATAAACAGAGGCAGAGGGAAGAAGAAAGAGAAATAATGAAATAAAGTAAAGAAAGAGCAAGTAAAAAATAAAACAAGAGAATCAAGAGGGAAAAAGAAAAGGGAAATAAAGATAAAGAAAATATAAAAAGAAGAGAGACAAGAACAAAAAGAGAGAGATGGAGTGAAAAAAGACTAAAAGAAAGAAATAGCCATATAAATTATATACAAAGAAAAAGATGATTAAGAGGGAAGAGAGATAGAGATAAAATAGAAAAGAAAAAGAGAGAAAGAAACAAAGAATTAAAAAGCAACAATGAAAGAAATTCAGATAAAGGAAGAAAGAAAAAGAAAGATAAATAGAGAAAAAAAAGAGACAAGGGTTTAGGGTCATGGGTTTAGTGTTTAGCGTCAAGGGTCTTCAGTTCAAGGTTTAGAGTGAAGGGTCTAGGGTCTTGGGTTCAAGGTCCAAGGTCCAAGGTCTTAGGTTCCAAGTTCGACATCCAGGTTCAAAGGGTCTAGTGTCCATTGTCTTATGTCTAGGATCATGGGTTCAAGATTTAGCATCAAGGGTCTTTGCTTCAAGGTTTAAGGTCTAGGGTGCAAGATCTAGGGTCTAGGGTTCAAGGTTCAAAGTCCAATTTTGAAGTGTCTACTGTCTGGGGTCTTGGTTTTAGGGTTCAATGTCCAAGAGAGACAAGAACAAAAAGAGAGAGATAGAGTGAAAAAATACTAAAAGAAAGAGCCCTATAAATTATATACAAAGAAAAAGATGATTAAGAGGCAAGAGAGATAATAGATAAAATAGAAAAAAAAAAAAAAAAGGAGAGAGAAAGAGAGAGAGGCAAAGAAAGAATTAAAAAGAAACAAGGAGAGAAATTTAGATAAAGGAAGAAAGAAAAAGAGAGATAAATTGAGAAAAAAATAGAGGGGCGGAGAAGCAAAGAAAGACAACGAAAAAGAAAGAGACAAAAACAAATAATAAATAAATAAGTTAAAATACAACAAAAAAAATAGTCATAGAAATAGTGTAATGTCCCCATTTTATCATTGGGTCCTTGTAGGCTAATATTGGTGATTAAAGGACCCTGTTGTAGAGTTATTTGGCTCTCCAGAGGGCAGTTGTCTGTGTTTTCATCTCCAGATCCTTCATATGTTCTAAGGCAATTGATATTCAGGGGTTTCTAGCTCTATTTGCATATACTTAACTATTTATAGTAAGTCAATTGGACATTAGAGACCCGCCTTACTATTTTTAGTAAGGCATCCAAATTGATAGTGGGAATTGTGGGCTAGTTAGTGATGAAGTCAGAATCATTAAATAATGTTTATTAATGGAGTTATGACATTTAATTATTATTAAAGTGTTACTTTAATAATAATTAATTATTTTAAAGGAATATTATATTGACCTCATGTGACTTTATAATTGAGGGGTATTTAATATCATAAAGTCAAAATATAAAGTGTGAACATTAAATGACTTTATGATAAAAGGGTCATTTAATGATTATAAAGTCAAGTTATTTAAAAGTGCATTTAAGTTATATTGGGGGCCCACTTTAAGAGATGATATAAAGTTATATTAAATGCTTTTAAAGTATACTTTATTATAAGTGATAAAGTGTTATTTAAAAGGAGATGAAATTAAAGTGAAATTAAAGGAGATGAAGCCAAATACCAATTGAATATTATATAAAGGCTTTTTGAAAAGGATTTCATTATCATTGGATCATTTTTACAAATTGAAGTTGGTTGTTTTGGAGAGCTCTTCTCTTGGAGAAGAAGAAACTAGGCTTTCTGCAATTCTTGGGCATTGGAGAACGTACTTTCTTCTTTGTTACATCATTCTGAGGTTGTGAAATACCAGCTGAAGATTGCCTATGTGATTGGCTTCATCCAGGAGTCAATATTGAGCCAAATTGGAGAAGATTTGAGCTGGAAATAAATATATTTTCATGAGTTTTTGGTATGCAGCCATGAGTAGAGAAATGATGGACAGATTTATGCATTACTAGATGAGTTTTATGCTGCCATAGTCATTCCTTGACAAACCATACTTCTGCTACAGCAAGTCGTACAACAGCTGGGATATATTATGGTGTTTGGTGGTGGATTTCATTGTGTATCTTCCCTCATTTTGGTCACCCAGCAATCTGCAATTTAAATCAGACTATTACAGAAGGGTTTGTGAAGATTTTGATGTTATTTATTGCTGATATAAGTCAGCAGCAGGGGCTGTACAGCTATAGGTTTGAACGTGAGTTTTCAGTGGAGTCTATAGCTCTCATTTGTGGTTCCATTTCCTTGCATTGAGGTCGCCCAAGGTCTGGAATATCATTGCAAATCTTTGTATAACGAGAAATCAACTCTTTGTAGATGTTTGGAGCTGATTTCCGAGAGCTTATAGTGCTGGTCCATTACGGCAGTTGTATGAAGTTGAAGATTCCATTATGGGTATGTTACCGTAATTCATAATTTGCTATAATACAATCTGGGTCATTGTTATTTTATGCAAAATCATTATATATTTTGTGGGTTTTCAATATATATTATATATTTCATGTATTCAATGCAAATATCAAATATGCAAAAACAACCCACGAAACCCTAAGCACAAACATTTATCAAAAACCCAAGTAAAGCAAATTGAAAATCAATAAACAAGGGTAGAAAATTTGTATTCTCAAGAATCTGTCTAGAGAGGGTCAATACAAATAGAAAGAGAAAAAAATAAACATAGATAAATATAAGGAAAGAGTGAAATAAATAAATTATGAATAAATTCATGAAAGACATAACAAAAGTAAAAAAATAATTTTAAAAAGAGGAAAAAATAAACAAAGAAAGAGTGAAAAACAGATAGAGAGAGAGACGCAAATAAAAAATATTGAGAAATAGAGCAAAAAGAGATAATACAGTAAGCTAAATGGAGATAAAATGACAAACATGGAGAAAAAGATACAAGAATATAAAAAGAGGCAAAAATGCAAGAAAAAGACAAATAAAAAGGAAAGAGAGACAGATATAGAAAAATAAAAATAAGGAGATAGAGACAAAAATATTGAAAAAGCAAGAATGAAAAATAAAAAAGAAAAAGAAAGAAACAAGGAGAGACAAAGGAAAAACATAGGGAAAAAAAAATGTTGATACATAGACATAAAAAGAGACATAGTGTGAGAGAATGACAAAAAAGAGAGAATGAATGATTGAAATAAAGAAAGGTCCAATGTCTAGGGTGTTGGGTTTAGGGATCCAAACTCTATGGGTATAAGTTCCAGGTTTAGGGTTCAAGGTTTGAGGTCTAGGTTCAAGGGTCTAGTGTCCACTTTCTTATGTCCAAGGTCATGGGCTTAGGGTTTAGCATCAAAGGTCTTGGGTTCAAGGTTTAGGGTTCAAGTTTCTAGGTCCAGGTTCAAAGTGTCTAGTGTCCATGGTCTTGGGTTCAAGGTCTAAGGTCCAAGTTCTAAGTGTCTAGTGTCCAAGGTCTTGGGTACAAGGTTCAACATCCATGTCTTGAGTTCTATGTCCAAGGTCCAAGATCATGAGTTCAAGGTTCGAACAGTCTAGTGTCCAATGTATTATGTCTAGGGTCATGGGTTTAGGGTTTAGAGTCATGGGTTTAGTGTTTAGCGTCAAGAGATTTCAGTTCAGGGTTTTGAGTGAAGGGTCTATGGTCTTGGGTTCAAGGTCCAAGGTCCAAGGTCTTAGGTTCCAAGTTCAAAGTTCGACGTCCAGGTTCAAAGGGTCTAGGGTCTAGTGTCCATTGTCTTATGTCTAGGATCATGGGTTCAAGATTTAGCATCAAGGGTCTTTGGTTCAAGGTTTAAGGTCTAGGGTGCAAGATCTAGGGTCTAGGGTTCAAGGTTCAAGGTCCAATTTTGAAGTGTCTAGCGTCCAGGGTCTTGGGTTTAGGGTTTAATGTCCAAGATCAAGTTTAGGGTCCAAGGTCCGATCATGTTTGACATCCATGTTCAAAGGAGTCTAGTGTCCACAATCATATGTCTACGGTTCAAGTTTTGAGGTTAAAGTTTGAAGTGTCTAGTGTCCACGGTCTTGGGTTCAAGGCTCAACATCTGTGGTCTTGGGTTTAAGGACCAAGGTCCATGTTTGAAGTGTCTAGCGTCCAAGCTCATGGGTTCAAAATTCAACATCCAAGGTCTTGGGTTCAAGCTTCAATGTCTAGGGTCTTGAGTTCAAGGTCCAAGGTCCATGGTCATGAGTTCAAGGTTCAAAGGGTCTAGTGTCCATCGTCTTATGTCCAAGTTCATGGGCTTAGAGTTTAGTGTCACGGGTCTTGGGTTGAGGGTCTAGCATCTTCAGTTCAAAGACCATGGTCTAGTGCCCAATGTCTTATGTCTAGGATCATGGGTTTAGGATTTAGTGTCAAGGGTCCTTAGTTTAGGGTTAACGGTTCAAGGTCTAGGGTGCAAGGTCCAAGGTTCAAGGTTCAGGGTCCAAGTTTGAAGTTTCTATTATCCAGGGTATTGGGTTCAGGGTACAACATCCAAGGTCTTAGGTTCAATGTAATGTCCCCTTTTTAGCCAGTGTCAGAGTTTGGTGGATTAGCCTATCATCAAGTCCTTATAGGCTAATGATGGTGATTAGAGGGCCTTGTGAGGGAGTTATCTGATTCTTCAAATGGCAATTGGCAGTGTTTTCTTCTCCAGTTCCTTGGCATATTTTGAGGTGATCATCTCCATGGTTTTCTGGTTCCGTTTATATACATTTACTATTTTTAGTAAGTTAGTGGGATGTTGGGGGCCAACCTTACTATTTATAGTAAGGCATCCAGATGGGCAGAGTGAGTAGTGGGTTAGCCGATGGTGAAGTCAGAATTAATAAATGTTGATTATAAATGGAGTTATGATGTTTTAATTATTATTAAAGTAATACTTTAATAATAATTAATTATTAAGGTGAATATTAAATGATTTTATTGACTTCATTCTAAAGGTTTATTTAATTATATAAAGTCAAATTATAAAAGTAATTGATTTGGGCGCCCACTTGAGTGATATTATAAGGTGACAACAAAAGCAAATATATTTATCATATTTTAATGATTAAAATGCTCATGGGAAATCATGCCATGTGAGGAGTATAAAAGCACTCAAAAAAGCAAATTAATATTCATTGTTGATTGACCACTTAGCAAAAAATTCATGAGCATTGGCTATGAGGAGAAAACAAGGGTTTCTTCTTTAATCTGATCATGGAGAACGTTCATTCTCTCTGATTTGAGCAACCTACAGGTGTGTGATACCATCCAAGGGTTGTTGCTTCAGGTGGCTTTATTCCAGAAGTCACATTGTGCATAATAGAAGTGATTATCATCAGAAAACTCCAGGGTTTGAAGTGCAGATTTCAGATCATTGGAAGATAAACATTGAAAACCATTTTGGATGTTGTTGGCATTCATTCTTATTGCCACGTGGGAGTCTTTGAGGTTGTTCTAGCCTCTTATTTGCAGGCCATACAGTTCCTAGGGCTGGGCGTGTGAACTCAAGGCCCAAGAAATTTGGTTTCCAGCATATTTCCTTCACCACTTGGGGCGGCAGGGCCTTATTCATCAATGTGTAACCTTTGAAGGTGGGGAGAATCGGTTTGGCAAGGAGAGCGTTCACATTTCTAGAATTATCAGTTTGCTGCTATACAATTCCAAACTTGTTTCAGACTTGTATTTATTGGCTATGGACTCTGGGTATGAGTTTCTTGTTAATGAAATGTAATGGCAAATCTGATTTGAAATGCAATGATAAATCTGATTTGAAAGCTTATGGTATTTGTCTCAGCATTTAGTTTATTTTGCAACTGTCTGTTTATACATTATATGTTGCATTTACCTGGCAAAATCTTCATCAAACTCAAAACAAACAAAAACTTTGAAACCACAAGCAAACATACACAGGCAGTTTTCAGTTAATAAATATCTCAAAAAGGGGTGGGATATTTCAATGGTATCAGAGCACAGTTATTCCTGCCATCCTGTTGGGTAAATCATAAAATTCAGTTGGTTTACATCTTTGCCTTGTTGAGTGACCAGCACTCATAGATTTCAATTTCAGATTTAAATTATGGATTCAGTCAGTGACAAAGAGTTGGTATCAGATGATGGAAAGTGGTTGGCAAGATTACTCTACGAAATAGATAGTAAGCTCAGCAGTCAACTTCAACCTAGGGATGATACTTTGGTCACACTGAAAAGGATAGAAGAATGTTTGAGTCTTGTTGAGCAGTCGCCTTGTGATTTGTTGTAGATAGCTATGACTCCAGCAGTGACATCTTTGGGTGAGCACGAGTTATTGAGACACGAAAATGAGGAGATAAGGCTCACTGTTACTCTACCTCAGTGAAATTCTAAGGATTACGGCTCCTCAAGCTCCTTATAATGTTGGCAAAATGAGGGAGGTATTGCAGCTGATTATTGGAAGCCTTGATGGGCTAGGTGATGTCAGAAGTCCTCCTTTTGGAGAGAGGGTCAGGTTCCTAGAGTTGATGGCACATGTGAGATCATGCGTTGTTATGATTGACTGTGATTGTAATGATCTTATTTTACAGATGTTTCGTTCTTTTGTCGATTCTATCAGTGAGGAACATGATAAATCTATTCAAGACTACATGAGGATCATTATGGCTTCAATTATTAATGAAAGTGATGAAATTTTCCAGCCTATCATATCTCTATTGTTGGCTGTTCTAAAGCAAGTACAGGTGACGTCTACAGCTGCTTATGACTTGGTTCACAGTGTTTTCAAACAATGTGAGGGTAAGCTGAGGCCCTACTTGCTTGATGAGGAGCAGGTGAAAGAAAAGGGGTTCAAATTTGAAGTGGTTGATGACGAGAATGCCGTACATCATGATGATGGTTTGGTAGAACCCCAGGATGACATTACCAGCACTAATGGAGTTGTGATCAGCCATGAAAACGAATCAGATTGTATGCTGCATGACACTAATCTAAAATCAGAAAATTCGGGTAAGTTTGATAGGTCCCAGGATAGTTCTTCGGATGTATATGCTTCTATTCCGGAAGAGGAAATGAGCAATGAGGATGTCAAATCAGCAGCCTCTAACATTTCATTTGAGCCATCCTGTGAGGATCTTGAGACCAATACTTTTGATGAGGGTGTGTGCAATGTTGATAGCACACATGATGATGTTTTTCGTTCAGTTACTGATGGTGATTCAACGTCCTATCACAGTGCTAATTTTAAATCAGAAATTTTGTTTGGAAATGTTATGTCTCAGGGGTCTCACCATTTGGCAGAGCAATTGAAGGTGAATGAAGGCATGATTGCTTCAGCCATAGAACACTTTGATGTTGCTCAGCAGTTGTTGGCAAACTGTTGTTGGAAGACTCCAGAAACACATGAGCACTTTGATAGTGAACTTTCCCTTGCAATGTTTCAGCCACTTGGAGATGCATTGGGGGTAATGAAAAACAATTACCTACAGTTATTATCAGACATAGATCATCTTCTCATGCTTGATGGGATCTATTATGATGCACTAAAAGGGGAAAAAGAGGAGGTTGATGAGCTCACCTGTGAGCTTGAGGTCACCAAGGATTCCTTAAAGAGCACTCAGAAAGCCCTTCAAGAATCGGAGATTCAGATTGACGAGCTTTGTGAGGAATTGAGTTTGCTTCAATCTTCATCATCCACAGCAGATATCCAGTCTTCTACGATTGTCATGACACTGGCGGATGGTAGCGGTACTCATGGTTTGAGGCAAGAACCCCTAATGATGGTCGAGCACGAGGAGGTTTCAGGCTTGCATGGGCCTGAATGTAGGAATGATTCCGACATTTATGGGTTTTCACACAGCTTGCACCATTGTGATCATGAGTCACCTTTGAGGGAGAGCCAATTGAGGGCTCAAGACACAGATACATCAGTGGTGGTGATGCATACACCTTGTGGGCCAGCCAGCAGTGAGGTGCATGTATCCACACGCAACAGGGGCTCCGGTCTCTACATTGGCAAGGTAGAGATTGACATTGATGATTCTTGTGCTGAGGAGGCAGAGTCTTGTGTGACTAGCGTGTTGAATCATCACGCTGTTCCAACTTATTTGCATGACGATTGCAGGGCATCTCCTAGTGGGAGCATGACTCCTACATCAGCTAGCAATTCGGGTAATGTGTTGGTGGGTAGTCATGAGTCTAGTGAGTCTCATGGTCTCAAGGGACAGCTAAAGGTTACCGAGGCTAAGGTTGTCCAAACCTTAACTCGTCTCGATAGCACACACAAGTTTTTGGAGCACCTCTTGTGGGCGGCACAATTGGAGGAAAGGCAAACATGGGTACTAGTGGGCACTTCTATATTTAGTTTACGAACTATCCAACATGCCATAGAGTGGATTAAATCAGAATACCTCCAGTTGCTTTTAGATCGAGACTTTGCTATTGGGTTCACAGAGAGGTCTTGTCAAGCAACTATCCAATCAGCCCTTCAGGATCAAAGATGTGAGCCACCTCTTGATTCAGGTGATGAGAGTGATTGGGCCTACATTCCCAAAGACTATGCAGGACTACCATTGGCACAAACAGGCGCATTCCACCTTGACTGCATAGTAAGGAGTGCTCATCACTTCTCTTTTAGTCCACACACGGATGGTTTGATGACGCGTAAGTGTGGGTTGACTCAGGATTCATATCACCCATTGTGGGATGGAGTGTTTCCATCTTCGAATAATGGAACCAGAGGCTGCAGGTATCCGACTCTATTATTTTCAGATGGTTGTTTAAAGGGTCAGGGATCAGATTTTAATCATGCTAATGTGTCCTTGGCAGAGTTTGTGACTTCCTTGTTTTAGGAATTTCCATTGGAGGCGAGGCTACAGGGAAGTTGTGGTTTCAGTGAGCATGATGGCATTGTTAGTCTAGCCCACAGTGATGGAGTTCTATTCCATAAGTTGGTAAGGGACGGTTCTTCTATTAATTTGGATGAGGATTTTATTCATAATTTTTGGAGGACAGTAGCTATACTAGAGTTTGGAGGAGAGTTGTATCATCTCCTCAGCATTGGAGCCTGGCATAGTGTTGGTACTCTGGCACCCTATGAACCTAGCCATTTTGTATGCATTCCCATCGGTTGGATATTCAGTCTAGAGGGTGCTGATCTATTTTATATCAGCGAAGGAAGCAAAAATCGTTTGGGGAAAAAATCGGCAAATCAAAAGTATAAGATTTTTTCAAAAAATCGTGAAAAAATTGAGTAAACATCGTAAAAAAATCGGATATATATATATAAAATTTTAAAATATATTAATATAAATATTATATTTTAATATTATAATATATAACTATTAATAATAATATTTATAATAAATATTAATAATATTATATTATAATATATTAATATAATATTATATTTTTATATTATAATATATCAATAGTATAAATATTATATTTTAATATTATAATATATAACTATCTATATATATCATATTATATTATTATTATATATTAATAATACTATATTAAAATATATCAATATAAATATTATATTTTAATATTATAATATATAAGTATTAATCAAGGAAGCAAAAATTTGTTTGGAGATAAAATCGTCAAACTAAAAGTATAAGATTTTTTCACGTAGAAAAATACAAAAAAGAAATTTTATAATAGAATAATAAATATTATATTTTAATATTATAATATATAACTATTAATGATATAATATATAAATGTCGATAAGGGCGTGGTTCGGTGGGGGGACCTTCTTGCTAGGGGATGAGATCCCCCGTGTTGTGGCCTCACCGGTATAAAAAAATAATAATAAATAAATCAATGATATAAATATTATAATACAATCATAAGTATTATATTTTAATAATATAATATAATAATATTTATAATATTATTATATTTAATAAATATTAATAATATATTAATGTAGCAAAATATACATTAATGATATAAATATTAAAATACAATAATAAATACAAATAATTTATTATATATTAAAAATATTAATATTATAATATAGATCTATTAATAATATAATATATAAATATAATAATATAATATAAAAATATTATAATAAATATTAATAATATAATTTATAAATATAATAAGCAGGCCGAATGAAAAAATATTAATAGTGATTAATTATTCTGAGGGGCTTTTATAAAAAAATTGTCTCGGCCCTAAAAAAATTGACACCAGAAAATTTTCTAAACCCGTGGGTTGTTCTCACGCGGGGAAAAAATTATCACGCCGTAAAAAATTCACGCCGGACAATTTTTTAAACTCATCGGTTGTTCTCACGCGGGGAAAAATTGGTCTCACGCCTGTAAATCAATTCACGCCGGAAAAATTTGTAAACTCGTCGGTTGTTCTCACGCGGCCGGAAAAATTGTCTCATCCCTGTAAATAAATTCACGCTGGAAAAATTTCTGAACTCGTTGGTTGTTCTCACGATTAGCAGCGAAACCAAATGCAGAAAGATGAATACAGCAGGCGAAAGGAAATGCATGAAACCCTAGACGCCGGATTTTTGGGTAAAAATCGTGATTTTTTAAGGGTAAAAATCGCCAAACTTGGCAATTCGCGATTTTTATAAAAAATCGCGAATTTTTGGCGATTTCTGCTTCTATGATATCAGCAACCTAGGAGGAGTTGTTACACCGTTTTCGGCACCTATGAGGGATACTCATCACATCAACGAGAGATTTGCAGAGTTTGGAGTGGGGTGTTGTGATGCTGGCACGTTGAGTTACTTTCATCTCCTCATGTTTGATGGATGTGAGGTTCTAATGTGTTGGGATCTAGGTGGTGATAGATTTGGCACATCAGCTCGGTTGGATCCCGATGTGTTGCTTCACCACTCTCGGCATGGTGAAGATTATGACAGAGTAGCGCAGTGGAAGTTAGCGGGTAATGTGTATGGAAGACTTCCATTCTGGTTGTGGGATCCATGGATTTCTATGTTTGGTAGGTTGTTCTACATCGGATTAATTGTTTATAGTGGTGCTCAACATGGTTTTATCTCTACCCAGCGGATGCAATCGATATGTTGTTGGGCATTCTACAGATTGATTTGGGATCCTGGTATTCAGGTGACCTGCCAGGGTATCCAGGTGAGGATTGCTTGGGGACAAGCAATTTTGGGGAGGGCAGATTGTAATGTCCCCTTTTTAGCCAATGTCAGAGTTTGCTGGATTAGCCTATCATCAGGTCCTCGTAGGCTAATGATGGTGATTAGAGGGCCTTGTGAGGGAGTTATCTGGTTTTTCAACTGGTAGTTGGCAGTGTTTTCTTCTCCAGTTCCTTGGCATATTCTGAGGTGATCATCTCCATGGTTTTCTGGCTCCGTTTATATACACTTACTATTTTTAGTTAAGTCAGTGGAATGTTGGGGGCCAACCTTACTATTTATAGTAAGGCATCTAGATGGGTAGAGTGAGCAGTGGGTTAGCAATTGGTGAAGTCAGAATTAATAAATGTTGATTATAAATGGAGTTATGATGTTTTAATTATTATTAAAGTAATACTTTAATAATAATTAATTATTAAGGTGAATATTAAATGATTTTATTGACTTTATTATAAAGGTTTATTTAATTATATAAAGTCAAATTATAAAAGTACTTGATTTTGGCGCCCACTTGAGTGATATTATAAGGTGACAACAAAAGCAAATATATTTATTATATTTTAATGATTAAAAAGCTCATGGGAAATTGTGCCATGTGAGGAGTATAAAAAGCACTCAAAAAAGCAAATTAATATTCATTGTTGATTGACCACTTAGCAAAAAATTCATGAGCTTTGGCTGTGAGGAGAAAATAAGGGTTTCTTCTTCAATCTGATGATGGAAAACATTCGTTCTCTTTGATTTGAGCAACCTACAAGTGTGTGATACCATCCAAGGGTTGTTGCTTCAAGTGGCATTATTCCAAAAGTCACATTGTGCATAATAGAAGTGATTATCATCAAAACACTCAAGGGTTTGAAGTGCAGATTTCAGATCATTGGAAGATAAACATTGAAAGCCATTTTGGATGCTGTTGGCATTCATTCTTATTGCCACGTGGGAGTCTTTGAGGCTGTTCTAGACTCTTATTTGCAGGCCGTACATTTCCTAGGGCTGGGCGTGTGAACTCAAGGCCCAAGTGATTTGGTTTCCAGCATATTTCATTAACCACTTGGGGCGGCAGGGCCTTATTCATCAATGTGTAACCTTTGAAGGTGGGGAAAATCAGTTTGGCAAGGAGGGCGTTCACATTTCTGGAATTATCAGTTTGCTGCTATACAATTCCAAACTTGTTTCAGACTTGTATTTATTGGCTATGGACTCCGGGTATGAGTTTCTTGTTAATGAAATGTAATGGCAAATCTGATTTGAAATGCAATGATAAATCTGATTTGAAAGCTTATGGTATTTGTCTCAGCATTTAGTTTATTTTGCAATTGTTTGTTTATACATTATATGTTGCATTTACCTTGCAAAATCTTCATCAAACTCAAAACGAACAAAAATTTTGAAACCACAAGCAAACATACACATGCAGTTTTCAGTTAGCAAATATCTCAAAAAGGGGTGGGATATTTCATTCAAAGTCCAAGGTCCAAGTCATCGGTTCAAGGTTTGACATCTAGGTTCAACATCAAGGTTCGAAGGGTCTAGTGTCCACAGTCATATGTCTAGGGTTTAATTTTTGATGTCCAAGTTTAAAGTATCTAGCATCCACAGCCTTGGGTTCAAGGTTCAGCATCCGCGGCCTTTGCTTCAAGGTCCAAGGTGCAAATTTAAAGTCTCTAGTGTTCAAGGTCTTCAATTCAAGGTTCAGCATCTAGGGTCTTGAGTTCAAGGTCAAAGGTTCAAGGTCAAAAGATCAAGGTTTGATGTCCAAGTTTGAAGGGTCTAGTGTCCACTATCTTATGTCTAGGGTCATGGGTTTAGGGTTTAGCGTCAAGTGTTTTGGGTTCAAGGTTTATGGTCAAGGGTCTAGGGTCTTGGATTCAAGGTCTAAGGTCCACTGTCATGGGTTCAAGGTTCCATGTCCAAGTTCGAAGGGTCTAGTGTCCACTATCTTATGTCCAGGATCATGGGTTCAGGATATAGCGTCCAAGGTCTTTGGTTCAGGGTTTAAGGTCAAGGGTGCAAGGTTTGAGGTCCAAGTTTGAAGTGTCTATTTGGTTCAGGGTTCAACGCCCAGGGTCTTGGGTTCCAGGTCCAAAGTCCAAGTAATGGGTTCAAGGTTCAACATCTAGGTTCAAAGGTTCTAGTGTCCATAGTCATATGTCTAGGGTTCAAGCTGAGGTCAAAGTTTAAAGTGTCTAGTGTCCACGGTCTTAGGTTCAAGGTTGAACATCCGTGGTGGATTCAAGGTCCAAGGTCGAAGTTTTAAGTGTATAGTGTCTAGGGTCTTGGGTCCAGGTTTCAACATCCAAGGTCTTAAGTTCAAGGTCCAAAGTCTAGGGTCGTGAGCTCAAGGTTAAATGTCCAAGTTTGAAGGGTCTAGTATCAACTATCTTATGTTCAGGGTCATGGGTTTAGGGTTTAGCATCAAGGGTCTTAGGTTTAGGGTTTATAGTCAAGGGTCTAGGGTCTTGGGTTCAAGGTCCAAGGTCTAGGGTCATGGGATCAAGGTTCAATGTCCAACTTTTAAGGGTTTAGTGTCCATTGAGTTATGTCTAGGATTCATGGGTTCAAGATTTAGCATCAAGGGTCTTTAGTTCAAGGATTAGGGTCCAAGGTCTAGGATGTAAGATCTAAGGTCTAGGGTGCAAGATCTAAGGTCTAGGTTTCAAGGTCCATGTTTGAAGTGTCTAGTATCCAGGGTCTGGGTTCAAGGTTCAACTTCTAGGGTCTTGGGTTCAAGTCCAAGGTCTAGATCTTGGGTTCAAGGTTCAACGTCTAGGGTCTTGGGTTCAAGTCCAAGGTCTAGGTCATGGGTTCAAGGTTTGACGTCAAGGTTCAAAGGGTGTACTGTGTAAAGTCCACAATCATATGTCTAAGGTCATGTTTTAAGATTTAGTATCAAGGATCTTGGGTTCAAGGTAAAGGTTTCTTGATCTAGGGTGCAAAATCAATGGTTCAAGGGTATAAGGTCTAGGGTTCCAAGTTTAGCATCCAAGGTTCAGGGTCCAAGGTGCAATATCTAAGGTTCAAGGTTTGAATTCCATGTTCGAAGGATCTAGTGTCCACAGTCTAGGGTTTAGGTTTCAAGGTCTAGGGTTCAAGTTTTGAGGCACATGTTCGAAGTGTATAGTGTCCATAGTCTAGTGTCCAAGCTCATAAGCTTAGGGTTTAGCATTCATGGTCCATGATTCAAGGTACAAGGTAAAGGTTTCTTGGTCTCAGGTCCATAATCCATGGTATCAAGGTGTAGGGTCTAGAGTTCTAGGTCTAGCGTCCAAGGTCTAGGGCTCGAATGCAAGGTCTAGGGTTCAAGGTTTGAGGTCCAAGCATGAAGTGTCTAGTGTCCATAGTTCTGGGTTATGGGTTTGGCAAGAGAGAATGAGAGATATACAATGAAACAAAGGAGAAAGATGGAAAGAAAGAACCAAAGATAGATAATAAAACAAAGGAGAATAAGATAAAATTGAAAGAATGAAAGAAAGAGAAAGAAACAAAGAAAGAATCAAAAAGAAATAAATCGAGAAAATTAGAGAAATAGAGGGAGGGAAAAAGAAAAAACAAAAGATAGTGAAAAAGAAAGAATGGCAGAGCGAACAAAGAAATAAAATAAACAATTCCAAACAAACCAAAAGAGTCAGAGAAATAGAAGAAGCGAATGAAAGCATAGACAAATATAAAGAAAATTAGAAATAAACAAATAATGAATGAATTCACAAAAGAAGGAAAGATATATAAAAATAGAGAAAAAGAGAAACAAATAAAGAGTGAAAAATGGAAAGAGAGAATGAGATAAAGGACAATGAGATAAAATAGGAAGAATGAGAGAAAAAGATAGAGAAAGAAACAAAGATAGGATTGAAATATACCACCCCCTTATGTATTTTCTGAGTTTAGTTGGCACCTGATGCAGTTTCAAAAACACAAGAAATAGAGAATACCCAAATGATTTATTTCAAAGAGGATGTACCATAAACCACAAACAAGCAATACCCATGTCATGAAATGCCATAAAATGAGAGTTCATTACATACCCATTATGCTGTCATGCAAAAACACAGGTCTGATACACTAGAACAGCGACTGGGTTGTCCATTGCTCCTTGGTATTGCAGGATACAATGCAGAAATTAGCTCAGAAGTGTATAACAGCAATATTTAGGCAGATTTGAGAAGATAATCGCCCCTTTTGAGGGCCTCACAAGACTCCAAACTCCCAATGTGACTGCTACAGGCTGGGACGGTTAGCTGAAGGTGTTGGACAGCAAACACAAATGAGAAATGTCATCAAAATACCTCCTAACACCCCTGTAGTCCACTGCAGACCCCAAACGCCTAGCTGGGTGGAAGATTCACCATAAAATCAGACCCAAAAATGCAAGGTGATCCTCACAATGGTACAGCTGGTCCAGGAATGGTATGGCCTGCCTTGGTGATCACACAGCCCCAGAAAGCCCTCCAAATCACTTCAAAATCTGAGCATATAACCTTCAAGATGCAACAATAATTATGGTGAATAATATTCTAAGAAAGCTCTAAGTTTTCCCCTCCGCGACAAAGCTCCAAAATCTTCAAACTGCATAACAATGAAGCACAGTCACAGCCACTGAGTATGGCTGTCCTCAAGCCACCTTAGATGATCTTTCACACCCACGGAACCTGTTGCAAATGGTGGTTTTCGTCACCATGAGCCCAAGAGGTTTCTTCAAACCCTCATACATTGCAAAGCAATATGCATAGAAAATATGTTGTCATGAATGAGCTCTTCTTTTTTCATTTTCGCTTATATATTTCCCTCATGAGGTGCACTTTACTTTGTGAGGGAAAATATTTCATTTAAATTACTTTATTTCCCTTACTTTGGGCGCCCAAGTCCTTAGTGACTTAATTTTTGCATTATATTACTTTATTTCCTAAGTCACCATAATATAATAAAGTCCATACATTAATTATTAACATTTAACTATAGGCTTTAATATGAAAGCCCAAACGGACTCGGAATCGCAAGATCTTTAGACTATTAGAAAGGTCTAATTAAATCGCTCTACCTCCAACCATGAACTTTCCCGTCCAGAAAAAACCCTAACTTACTAAAAATAGTAAGTTACCGCCAAAGTGTCTGAAACCAACCACATAAACGGCCAAAGTTCCCTATCCACATTGGTTAGTCTATGGGAACCGAGTATAGACTAACCCATCATAAAATGGGGGACATTACGAGTATAAAAAAGAAATAATGAGAGAAAATTAGATAAAGAAATAGAGAAAAGAAAGAGAGAGGAAGAGAAGCAAAGAAAGAATAAAGAAATAAGATAAACAAATACAAAGAAAGAAGAAAGGAAACAAATAAAGAGTGAAAGATGGAAAGAGAAAGAGATAAAGAGAGTAAAAAATAGAGCTAGCTAAGAAAACAAAGAAAAACACGAAGATGGAGACTCAAACAATAAAGAGAAACAAAAATAAAAAGATTGAGAAATATAGAAAAAAAGAGATAATACAATGAGATAAAGAAAAAATCACAAACATATGGAAAGGTACAAAAAGATAAATAGAGACAATATGAGAGAAAAAAAAAGAGTAACAATAAGGAAAGAGAGAAAATAAAAAACAAAGAGATAGAGAGAATAAATATAGTTAAAGAGGGAGAAAAAGAAAGAAACAAGGAGAGAGATAGAGAGAGGGGGAGAGAGGAAAAAAACATAGAAAAAATGTCAATACATAGACATATAGATAGACATAGAAAGAAAGATAATGTGAGGACAAGAAAAAGAAAGAATGAATGATAGAAATAAAGAAAAGTCTAGGTTCTCGGGTGTTGGGTCCATGGGTTCTGTTGATGATTGTTTTTAGACAAGTCAACAATAGAGTAAAACACTAAGTATCCAACTCTCTCTTGAATAAAGTCTCTCAAAGGCTAAGCTATGTGATCCAGTGAAACAACTTCAAGGTTCCATATTCGTGATTTGCATTGGATAAGCTCAGTGAATACATGTGATCTTGTTGATTATCACAAAGGGACTTACGCAGACTTCTTACTTCATTTAGCTTATTTCTCCTTTCAATGTGGATGATGTATGTATAGTGTCTCAATGATAAAGAAAAGGAAAAAGATAAAGGTTTAAAGAAACTAATCTAAGGTCAATGAAGCAATGATAGTGCAAGAATAGACAAACTCCTTAATAAACCTAACTCCACTTCGCTAAGGATGCCTACAACTACATGAAGTTGGTGCAATCTCCTAAGGATAGCGAAAAGTTTTCAAATCATGAAGGCTCGTATAAGCACCCATTAGACGGCACAGCTCAAACAAGCATCCACAATCGAACTCAAACAAATGAAGCTCAGACTAGCTTTACACAACACTTCACCAACGATGAATGTCAAAAGCATGAGCTAGGAGTTGATCAAATATTCAATACAACATGCATTACATCAATGAGCTTCTATTCTACTTCTAATCTATTTAGAAACATCTCTCCATTTCATCAAGATACAAGAAACCATGTCATTTCACAAGACAACACTTAACACCAAACAAGCTCCAATGTCTTTGCATTAACCTTGAGAAATATTTACAACAACTTCAAGTACTCTCAGAGAATTTCGAGAGTCTCTTCTACTCTACTATACTCTACTGCCTAACTATATATTTACAAATGAGGCAACAAGGCCTTTATATAGAGGTTCAAAATTACAATGAAGGGCTAGGATCAATTCAAGTAGCCAAGTGCCAGGATCATGCCATCTCAGCAAGTAGTTACAACTTGTTATTTTTAGTATAAGAGAGGCAATGAAGGCATGTTTTCCAAGAAGATAAGGATAAGATGGAATCTTCTAGAGCATCTTCCACATGGATGTCCTCTTTGGCTTCTTGCTAGTTGAATGGTGTGGCGAATTGTGATTGAATGATGATATATATATATGCCACGTAGGTGCCACCTCAGCATATTCCCAAATTGCACCATCTATGTGATGTCTTCAATGTGATTGCTTGAATGAACTTGAATGCTTGGGAATGTATTCTTGTTGACTTTGCCTTGTTCATTGTAAGTTGGACGTGTATAATGCATGTTGCTTATTTGACTAACTCCGTGTACTTTCTTCTTGCAGGATATGTCTTCTTTGCAGAAAGTAGTGAAGATGATGGTGCTTTCTTCATAGAGAATAGACTAGAGATGATGATGCTTTCTTTGATAACATGGAGTAGGAGACTCCTCGGAGACTTGAAGATTGAGAGAACTTGAAGTTGATAGATGAATGTCTTCTCTAGATACAGATGATGAAGTGTACTTGCACTTGATGTGATCCTTTGGAGTGGCTGTCTTCTATCTTCATTTCACTCCTTGCATGAAGGTGATTCAGGCACTTGCTCCTTTAATTCTCCTGTAACACAACAAAGAAACAATATTAATCACTTTGATATACATTTTATTTCATAACGTAAGAAGTAAGCTAAGCATTCAATAACCTTTCAAGGTCTAGGCGCTCATCAATGTCTATTGGGAAGCAAAAGTGCGCCTAGATCAGATTAACCTTGCATTTGACACTTTTATGACTTTAATTGACTTGGAATGACTTATAATGGTTTTCTCTTTCAAGCGCTTACTCAATAATGTAGATTCATGCTCTCTTCTTCCTAGGCGCTCATTGAGGTTGCAAAGAGTGGCAAGGTGCGCCTAGATTACTTAGTGAATTTGAGTTAATGAGACTCCACTTGAGGCGCCAAAGATGGAAAATGCGCCTTGATAACCACATTGAGAAAATATAAATTTTTCCCTCTAAAGGATACTTGCACATTCCCTATGCCAACAATCGTGTACTCCTCACCACCACTGAAGATCACCGAATTAGAGCAAGTCGTGTACTCCATGAACTAGTCTTTCTTGTGGGTGAAATGATGTGAAGCTCCTAAATCTACATACCATGCAGATGACTTAGATGGAACTATTGGTCTTTTGGCCATAAATGCATCGAAGGTTGACTCCTTATATAAGATTTAGAAAGGACTTATCCATTCTGGGTAAGAATGACTAAAGAATAAAGAATATTCCTAAAATCGAAATGACTTTATTAAAGCCTAAGCTAAGAACTAATTGACCATTATAAACTAAACATTACTTTAATAGAATGAATTCATCCAAGAAAGATACATAAAAAGAAGAAAATAAAGAACAATACAAAGTGAAAGATGGAGAGAGAGAATGAGAAATATAGAATGAAAAAAGGAAAGAGATGAAATAAAGTAGAAAAAAGAACAAAAAAGAGTGAGTGAGAGAAAGAGAGAACAAACAAGAAATAAAGAGAGAAATATGTAGAGAAGTGAAAGAGAAGCAAAATATGATGAGAGAATAAAGAAATACAAGCAGGGAAAAAAAGAAATGAATAAAGAGAAAATAAATAAATATATATATATATAGAGAGAGAGAGAGAGAATCCAATGGGATAAAATGACAAACATAAAGAGAAAGATATAAAAACAGTCTAAAAATGAGAAAAAAGGGAGAAATAAAAAAGGAAAGAAAAACAAATAAAAATAAAAAGGAGATGAGAGAATAGATATAGAACAAAGCAAGAAGAGAAAGGAGAAAAAGAAAAAGAAAGAAATGGGGGAAAGATGACAATAGATAGAAATAGAAATAAAGATGTGAGAGAGAAAAAGAGAGAATGAATAATAGAGATAAAGCAAGGTCTAGGTTTTGGCATACTAGGTCCATGGGATTAGAGTCTATGGGTGTATGTTTCAAGTATAGCATCCAAGGTCCAAGGTGCAAGATCTAAGATCTAAGTTCCAAAGGTCCATTATGTCAATTCTAGGAATGTAATGTAGAAACTATTGACAAATGAAATGCACAAGACTTGACAACCAAAAAAAAATTCAATGAAAACTTATCCTCATTCAAAATGCACATATTTAACGATAGGTAAATGACTGTTTAGATCATCTCATAGTTCCACGGGGACGCGTCCCCCCCCCCCCCCCCAAAAAATCAGCCGTTTCCCAGGGGGGGCGTCCCGAGGACGGGGAGATGCCACCGAAACACCCCCCCCCCCCCCCCCCCCCGGCCGCCTCTGAAACGTCTCCCATCGGGGAGACTTCTTGACGTCCCCCAAATTTAATTTTTTAATCATTTTTTTTTAAATCATCAAAAATAAAAACCTAACTTTATCATATGCATTTTTAACATTTCATTTCAAGTTTTGTGGCTTGTGCATATCGGATATCCTACGACTCTTGAGTCTTTGTCGATGAGACTAGACAATGAGACATGTATGCAAAATGTGGAAGCATAGACATGTATGCAAAATGTGGAAGCATAGACAACTTACAAGGCACGTTGTGAAGTGTGAACTGTTTGATAGAATGCCTCAATCGGAATGTTTGGCAAAAATTAGAATGCATTTCAACTTTCAAGTGAGCTTAACACTTGTTTGCATAAAGCTTCTCGAGCAAAACATTTCAAAAAATTTGATATGTCAAGACTCAATTTCTATGCATCAGCTTAACCACAAAAGTGCCTCTACAACACAAACAGGCCAAAATTTTGTAACTTGTATGGGAGACATATTTCTTTGAGGCATTCTGTCAAACAGTTCACGTGCCTTGTCTATGCATCTACAGTTATACATCTTTTTATAACTAATTTTTCAAGTATTATATGTATTTCAGCGCACCACTCCCCTGCCACCCCCTCGCCGCCGTCCCCAATTTTAGGCCCCCCACCCCCCCCCCCGTCCCGGAAACACGTCCCCCCGTCCCCGTCCCCGAAACTCCGTGGAACTATGGATCATCTTCTAGATGATTGTTCAGCTTCTTGTGCAGCTAGGAAATATAAAATGTCATCCTACTACTCCTAGGATTATGTACATTATTACTTGTTTATGGCACCTCTTTTTCTTGATACAAAGCTCCAATGCTCCGCAAAAGGTTTTTCCTAAGTGATTCCCTTTTTTAGTTTTTCAAGAACCAAGATATGGACTTGGTATTTAGACCTGAGTTTTTTCCTCGAGTCAAGTCACCTTTCCACAATGCTACATCCCATTTTGAGAGAATACCGCACCCGTTTGCTGCGAAAATTTTCACCGCCATTTTCTATGTTGATTGAAAACTCAACATTAGTTCTAAGTGATGAATTTTGCAAAAGAAGGTTGTCCAACTTCTGTCTTTGTCACTTTTGTGAGTGAAAATTGGAGAACCCGCGCTAATTACGCCCATAAGTAGTCCAAAAGTGTGTCGGCTACACCATCTGACCTAAAAATTGGGTAAACCAAGCTGATTGTGCCCATCAGTAACCCAAAAGTGTGTTGAAGCATGCACTAAATAACCTAACTTTCTATCAAGGTGAAAATGTGAACCACTTGTCATCCACAATGTTGACACAAAAACTGCTCTTGTGGTAGGAAAAACTATGTAGAAAGTGAAGCCATATGATGATCTCGCTCCATGGCATAGTCATCAAAAACCAAAATGAAGTGAGCAATTTTAAGAGTTCAAGTGTTGAGTTGGACATTACTTGTTGAGTGGTTGTAGTTTTAAGTGCCAATATGTTGTAATGACAAGTCCTCAATTAACAATGTGAGCAATCTCCATGTACTATGTTTGAAGAGCTCGAAATCTAAATCTTAATGTTTCTCCAAGTTCCATGCTCAAAGAACTCAAAATCTAAATCCTCATGTTCCCCCCTAAAAGATGAGAGTGGAGACTTGTTGCAAAGGCCCCTTGGAAAGAGAATGACATACATGAACCTGTGTATAGAAATACACAACTCAATGATACCCTCTCGGGTTTTCATCACAAGTCTCCATTAAGTTGTCGTTTCGGGTTTTCAACTTACAACTCAAGTGCAAAAGTATGATCAACAAGAAGCAGCATTCATGGCCTCAAATAATTTGTACGGAGCTGCATATGTGGCAATCTCAGTGTGCTCATTATCAATATCATGTTGGGAAATCATATGTACAAAAAATCATTGCTCCCATCAACATCAAAGGGACTGAGAGCATAATTATCTTATGTGGGAATCGAGTGCAACTCTACAATTTTCTTAGTAGGTTATCACTCAATAATACAAGTATCAATATCTGTAATGCCCATTTGAATCAACAATAGCTTTCGCATCAGTAGACAAGCTCAACAGGCTTTCATACCATTGCTCAACTATATATGTGATCTTGAGTTTATTATCAATTGGATCGATAGCAACATCCACATTAGGCATAGATGAGCCATCATCTAAAATGGTGGATTGGACTCTCCTATAGGATTCTGACAAAAAGCGAGTCTCAATTTGCCATCCAGAATGATCTAGCCATCCAAAATGCATATGCCTCATTGATTTTGTTGACAGATCTCTGCCATAGCATTGTTTTGTAGAATGTGTTTATTGCCCACATGATAGACAAGGATGTAGATCAAAACAATCATGGGAGTTATGTCTTCGACATCTGCAATGACAAGTTCGAATATGATGGGTTTTAGTGCAAGTCAATTTTGATTGACTTAACAACTTGTCAATTTCACAAGACTAACCAACAAGTGAAGAATCAACTTGAATACCTCTAGACACAAATTTGATTGGTTTGGAATATTTTGGTACATGAAAATTCACAACACCTATATACCCTGGACCAATACAATGTTTGTTGGGTTTTATTGTCTCCCAGACATGCACAAGTAGTCCAAATTCAACAATGGGAGGACTAATAGGTATTGTATCCTTGATGGCTTTTGACAACACATTTTTTGATTTAGACACAACATTGTTATGTGGCACATGACAGGGCTCAACACTTTTCTTCAAAGACTTGTTATTTTTTTCACCTTCTAAGTTGTACTTCTTGGCGAAGGGACATCAACATCTTTCTTAGTTGCAATGTTGTTCTGTGACACATGAGGGGGCTCAATACTACTTGAAGGAACATGAACATTTTTCTTCTTTGCAACACTTTTATGTGACACAAGAGGGGGCTTTAACATTCTTCTTCAAGGAATTTTTATCTTTAGTAGCCTTTGGAGTTGAACTACTTGAAGAAAGAGCATCTTTCTTCTTTGATGAGACATCGGGTGTCTAATCTTGTAGTTGATTTTGTAACCTATTGGTTTCTTGCCACAACATCTTGTATTGGTTGCAAAACTGCATGAGTAGGGGCTTGTATTGATGCCAACATTCTGATAGTATCTATGCTTCTTGTTTGTTGTTGACATTAATTTGCAAAGATAACATGCCATTGCTGTAAAATGTGGACATGATTACAAAGATTACACACTTCTGAGTTGGGTTACATTGATAATGCTTGGAGACAATACAATTTCAGCAAACTGACATGATTTTCGAGGATTGTAATGTCCCCTTTCTGAGTGAGCATCAAAGTTGGTGGTTTAGCCTATCATCAAGTCCTCGTAGGCTAATAATGGCGTTTAGAGGGCCCAGTGTTGGAGTTAGCTAGCTCCTCAGTTGGCAGTTGGCAGTGTTTTCATCTCCAGTTCCTTAGCTTGTTCAGAGGTTATGATATTCAAGGTGTTTTGGCTCCATTTTTTATATACTTACTATTTATAGTAACTCAGTGTGTTGATAGAGGCCAACCTTACTATTTATAGTAAGGCACCCTGGTTAGCAGTGAATGCAATGGGCTACCTCCTGGTGAAGTCAAAATTGATTTACGATTGTTAATGATGGAGTTATAATATTATAATTATTATTAAAGTTATACTTTAATAATAATTAATTATTAAGTGCATATCATTAATGAATTAAGTGGACTTTATTTAAAAGGGGGATTTAAATGCTTTTAAAAGTATACTTTATAATAAGTGTTAAATAAAGGGGAGATATAAGTGAATAATAAAGTATACTTTATATTATAAGTTGTGCACCAAAAAGGAGGGAAAAGAAAATGAAATTTAAGTAAATTAATTGAGATGAAGTCAAATGCAAATGGAATATTATAAAAGGCCATTTTTGGAATTCATTTCATCATGATTGATCATTTTCTCTCAACTTGGCTTTGTGCTTTGGCTTTTGAGGTGAAACCTAGGGTTTTGTTGTAATTTCAATCTTGGAGAATGTAGCCTCTCTTCGATTGTGCTTCCTACGGGTGAGAAAGATCACCCTAGGGTTGCAGTTAATTGGTGGCTTCAAACAGAGGTCACATCTGAGCTTCATTGGAGAAGAATTTCAGAAGTTTTTAAGGGTTTGAAAGATTTATTTGCAGGTTGAAGATTGAAGTTGCAGATTTGAGCTTATTGAATCATATTTTCATGAGATTTGGAACGGCTAGGGTTTGTACATGCTGGAGCAAAATTTTACTAAGCTAGCTGCTAGGGTTTGAGATCCATTTTGGAGGATACCCAGATGATTGCATGTTGCATTTTTGATCAATTGTGAAAGTGGGTCATTGCATGTCAATTTGGTGGATACCCAGATAGTTGCATGTCAGTTTGGCGGATACCCAGATGGTTGCATGTTACTTTTGATTAGTTTGATTTGATTCATATGCTTTGGAGGAGTTGTTGGTCTGAAAATATTCAGAAAATCAATCCATTTTCCAATCATTGTCTTCTTCATATCATTGCTCTTATTGTCCAATATGACTTCTTTGTAACCAGGTATGTTTGCATTGTCAATAAACTCTCTTTTGATGTGGAAATCAGACTTGAATAGCTTGTTGTTGTACTCAGATCAAAACTTTATTAAATCTGATATACTTTGTTTTCAAGGAGAAATAAGAAGCAATTGGGGTTCTTTTTTATTGTGTTGCTTTATATAAATGTATGCTATTATTTTATGTCATTGCTCATCAAAACATAAGGCATACATCACAAATAGCTATCCAAAAGCATCAGTACACTTAGAAAATCAGTTTGCATGCAAAGTGTTTGATGAAACATCAAACAACACAAACTGAAATGACCCCACTCCAAATGCGACAATCTCTCTGTAAGAACCCTTGCCTATTATGCCCTGAATTTTTCAGTTTGTGTTGTTTGACATTTCATCAAACACTTTGCATGCAAACTGATCTTCTAAGTATATTGATGCTTTTGGATATCTATTTGTGATGTATGCCTTATGTTTTGATGAGCAATGACATAAAATTTTAACATACATTTATATAAAGCAACACAATAAAAAGGAACCCCAATTGCTTCTTATTTCTCCTTGAAAGCAAAGTATATCAGACTTAATAAAGTTCTGATCTGAGTACAACAACAAGCTATTCAAGTCTGATTTCCACATCAAAAGAGAGTTTATTGACAATGCAAACATATCCGGCTACAAAGAAGTCATATTGGACAATGAGAGCAATGATATGAAGAAGACAATGACTGGAAAATGGACTGATTTTCTGAATATTTTCAGACCAGCAACTCCTCCAAAGCAAATGAATCAAATCAAACTGATCAAAAGTAACATGCAACCATCTGGGTATCCACCAAACTGACATGCAACTATCTGGGTATCCACCAAATTGACATGCAATGACCCACTTTCACAACTGATCAAAAAGGCAACATACAATCATCTGGGTATCCTCCAAAATGGGTCTCAAACCCTAGCGGCCAGCTTAGTAAAATTCTGCTCCAGCATGTACAAACCCTAGCCGTTCCAAATCTCATGAAAATATGATTCAATAAGCTCAAATCTGCAACTTCAATCTTCAACCTGCAAATAAATCTTTCAAACCCTTAAAAACTTCTAAAATTCTTCTCCAATGAAGCTCAGATGTGACCTCCGTGTGAAACCACCAATTAACTGCAACCCTAGGGTGATCTTTCTCACCTGTAGGAAGCACAATCGAAGAGAAGCTACATTCTCCAAAATTGAAATTACAGCCAAACCCTAGGTTTCACCTCCAAAGCCAAAGCACAAAGCCAAGTTGAGAGAAAATGATCAATCATGATGAAATGAATTTCAAAAATGCCCTTTTATAATATTCCATTTGCATTTGACTTCATCTCATTTAATTTAATTAAATTTCATTTTCTTTTCCCTCCTTTTTGGTGCACAACTTATACTATAAAGTATACTTTATTATTCACTCATATCTCCCCTTTATTTAACACTTATTATATACTTTTAAAAGCATTTAAATCCCCCTTTTAAATAAAGTCCACTTAATTCATTAATGATATGCACTTAATAATTAATTATTATTGAAGTATAATTTTAATAATAATTATAATATTATAACTCCATCATTGACCATCGTAAATCAATTTTGACTTCACCAGGAGGTAGCCCACTGCATTCACTGCTAACCAAGGTGCCTTACTATAAATAGTAAGGTTGGCCTCTATCAACACACTGACTTACTATAAATAGTAAGTATATAAAAAACGGAGCCAAAACACCCTAAATATCATAACCTCTGAACAAGCTAAGGAACTGGAGATGAAAACACTGCCAACTGCCAATTGGGCTAGCTAACTCCAACACTGGGCCCTCTAAACACCATTATTAGCCTACGAGGAGCCAATGATAGGCTAAACCACCAACTCTGATGTTCGCTCAAAAAGGGGACATTACAGTCCACCCTCCCTAAAATTGCTTGTCCCCAAGCAATCACAACTGAATAGGAAACATCACTCCTTCAGAGGCTCAAGAGAAGAACTGTAGAATGACCCACATGTCACCAAATAACTCAAACAACACCAACATAAACACAATTGCGCAAAGATAAACATCATGCCCTCTGTCCAACTCCTACGCACAAGATTTGTGCATTGAAATCAGCTCATGTACCTGTGAATCAAAGGTGAACCTGTATGCATACCACACAATGTACACGTAAAACTCATCAGCAAACCCTGACTAGAATCTTGATGCACAAGAAGGATCCCATAGCAAACTGTAGAGGGCCCAATAATATATCCCTGGATCCCAAACCCAGAATGGAAGTCTGCCATGCATAACATCCTCTAACTTCCACTGCACTAATCTGATATCAACTTCACCATGCCGAGATTGGTGAAGCAACCCAATGGGACCCATCCGAACCACAGTGCCAATCTTGTCAGCACCTGCATCCCAATTCAATCAAAACTCACATCCATCAATCAAGAGGAGGTAAGAATATCTAGTTTCCAAAAAGGTAAGTCTCAAAGACAAGTTTGATCTAATGACCGGGATATGATGGTAAACACAGATAGAGGTACTGATTTTCCTGTTTTTAGACAATTAATTCAAATTTTTCAGATTTGAACAAAATGATTGGGGGCAAATTCAGAACTTTAGACCTCTTGGAAATAAAAAGGCTTACAAAGTAACACCGTACAATTGCCCTACGACTCTAACCTAAGAGGTATTATCCAAAAATTTAATTAAACTACACAAAAAATGACAATTTTGGCAAAGAATTGTCGAAATAACTGATTTTGACAGATTTATCTTGCTTCCAACAGGCTGTGGCAGTCTACTCTTGCTTCCAACAGGCCGTAATAATAGTAAAAACAACTTATATCAGCAAAAAATGCCTTTGTAACAACAAAACCGCCTCACATCAGCAAAAAAACACCTTCAAAGATGTCTTGTAACAGAAAAAACGCCTTCAATAGTTCCTTCTAAGAGAAAAAATTTAAAAACACCTTCAATAGTTCCTTCTAACAGCGAAAACATCTTTAACATTGCCTTCTGGATGTGATTTCATGGAAATGACAGAGAATTTTGTAGATTAGGGCACACTGATCTGATAGGTTATGGCACGCTACGTTGATTGAATTTTTGGATGGGAAACATATGAAGAGAGGAAGCTTGAGAGCTATTGTGTAAGGCTGGAAATGAAACTTACAGCCAAACAAGAATATTGGAAAATGAAAAACAAATCAAAAAAGCCTAAGCTTTGATACCAATGTCAAGCCCGAGAATATAATGTAGAAACTATTGACAAATGAAATGCACAGGACTTGGACAACTAGAAAAATATATAAGTCAGATATTGAGTTTCTTATACTTTAAATATTTATCAATATACTTCCAGGATGTTTGAGATGGGTCTCGGATCCATAGGATTTAACATGCAAATTCTAGATTTTGGAGGATCCACCAGATTTCAAACTTAGCCAATTTTCAGGATTTCAAGACATCAGGCTTAGTGATCTTTCATCATTCTTTCCAATTAATTCATCCTTGTTGGGAGGAGTTTAAGTAATGCTTGGTTTGGAGATGATGCATGGAATGTTGCTTGTAATCTACTTAACTTCCCTCCAACTTGCAAACCTTGCTTGAAATTCATCATTTCTCAGTGCCTTGTGCTTGAAAACCTTCTAAACTTAACCATTTTCTCCTAGGGCGGATTTGAGGGTTCTGTTTGGACAAATGCATGTGCAGGAGGTTGAGTCCATGACCTCATGCCAAGGTCGCCCAGTCTGGGCGGGTTTGGAGGTGAGGCATGGAAGTTTCATCAAAATCTTAGTTTTAGACTCCATCATCACTCCCTAACTCCCTTCAATCGGCAAAAACTCATGAAAACATCCTAACTTTCCCTGGGCGGGTTTGAGGGTGTTGTCTGGACAAGCTCTCCTGATGGTGAAGACACTGTCCAAGAGGACCTTGTGAGGCCGCCTAGACTGGGCGGGTTTGGACATGGAGTGAGGAATTTCTTGCCTTAGTCAAATTTTGGATTTTCCTGAATGGAAGTCTATTGAAAATATGTTTAAGTATAAGTCAAATATACTTTAAATATTTATCAATATACTTCCAGGATGTTTGAGATAGGTCCTGGATCCATAGGGTTTAGCATGCAGATTCTAGATTTCTGAGAATCCACCAGATTTCAGACTTAGTCATTTTTTCAGGATTTTCAGGATATCAGACTTAGTCATTTTCAAGGTCTCAGTGACATGCATTAGGATGAAGGCATATAGCCCTCTTGGCAAGAAACTGTTGAGACATGGGCAAAACAACACTACTAAAACCCTACAAGCTCAGAGCAAAACTAAACTTTAAAGCAAAACGAAGCAAGAAAACAAAAAAGAGGGGGTCCCCATTTGCAATGGGGCGATGTGTGATTACATCACAACAGGAACCATGATAAATCATGATTTCTCACCACTTGCTCCTGTGGGCAAT
Source organism: Cunninghamia lanceolata (assembly GCA_027924645.1). Lineage (NCBI taxonomy): Eukaryota > Viridiplantae > Streptophyta > Pinopsida > Cupressales > Cupressaceae > Cunninghamia > Cunninghamia lanceolata. The sequence goes on along the minus strand of BSBN01000201.1, from coordinate 407,509 downwards.
TTGAGAAGGAATTTTGTTGCTATGGTTTTTAACCATTGTCACAAAAATAGAGAGAAAACCACAATAAATCACAATTTCTCAGCACTCACTCCTGTGGGCAACTTTTGGACTCAAAAAATCGTGATTTATCACAAAATAGTCTGCCACAATTTAGGGTTAGGGTTTTCCTGGTTTTTTCCTAAGTTCTCACAATTTTTTAACAGATTTTTGTAGGAGTACAATCAACACTGAGAGGGGGGGTGAATCAGTGTTGTGTGAATTTTCAAATCTTTTTACACACTTTAACTTTCAGAGCACAAGGAGAGAAAGATAGCATTGATTTGTCAAATACATATGCACATGACTGTGAATACAGAAAGAAAACAAAACTTCATAAGTAAATCATACACACACAGAGAAGATTATGACACAAGAATTGCATGAGTGGAAAACCCTCCAGGGGTAGAAAAACCACTCTAAACTGCCTTACTGGCTTAACTGATCAAACATGCCTCACTGGCTACAATATGTGTCTCACTGACAAATGTTAAGGTCTCACTGACCTACAAGCCTCACTGGCATACTGTGCCTCACTGGCATAGACAATTTTCAATTATAAAATTCTGTGTGCAAGAATTGCTTGCTATTCAATCTGATTTGCACCATTATGCAACCTGTGTTTCATCATACACCCTTATACCTCCTATTTGATTTTCAAATCAAGACCATACAAAACAATTCCTTTTACAAATCTTTACAACACTCTTATCTCTGCAAATTTGATTCACCTGATGCATATTCACCTGCATTTTATCTTCATGATTCAATCTTTATTTTCATGGTTCAATCTGTAAGATTATTGCATGATGTCCTCATACTGTATTTGATCCATTCCTGCACAAACATAATCTCACATACAATAAAATGATTCATCTGTAAAATATCTTCAATACTCCATATTGATCCACATCACCACACACTGTATATTCAACCTCTAAAACTCATCATCTGTGTATTTCATCTCTATCTCCCCAAAAAAACTTGTATACAATACACTTGAAAAACAATTTTATATAAATTGAAAGTCCTTCCACCTTCATCTTCTTAAAAAAAACTTCAGGGAGTTCAAACACCAAACCATCTGCAAAAAGAAAATCTAATTTACAATGTTATAAAAATATTTTTCATATTCCTCTTCAAACAAAATCTCCTTTAAACTGAATATCCAATCTTCTCATTTAATCAATCTTTCTGCATGATCTTGCTTGATCCTTCATATTCCTGTATATAAAAAAAACTTCATCTTCTCCTTCACAAGACTCTTCAATCTGCAAACATCTTCACTAAATTCCAATAAAATCATCTGATATTTTTTCAAGATCTCATAAAAATATAATCATTCTGCATTATATTTTTTCATATTCTCTCAAAACAATCTTTCAAAAACAATCTCCAATCTTCATACAAAAAAAAATCTCCTCAAAAAATTACTCTTCAAAATCTTCATCCTCTTAAAAAATCATTCGCTTTCAATTTGTGAAAAGCACAAATAAAAAAAACATCAATAATAATACCTTTTCAACTTCTTCTATGCAAATAGAAAACTCCTTAAAAAAATCTTCTCTTAAAAAATAATATCTAATTTTGTCACCAAATAAAACTCATACAAGTGGTATGGACCGACCACTTAGAGTTTATGTAAAGTTTCCAAGAAAAAAAACAAAAACCATAAAAGGTTTGAGGATTAGCATTTTAGAAAATTTAATAAATAGTCAGCTCCTCTAAAAAGGCAATTCGATGCCTTAAGTAGTATGAAGACCTCTCTATTTCATCGGTCTTAAAAACATTTCAACGTTTATTTTTAAAGTCTCATTCCCGCTCGATGACCGGTGTTCCATGTTAACATTGTCAAGGGACCGATGGATAGCATGATATATAAACCCTTTAACAAGTCACTTTTAAGTGACTGACCTGTATAACGGGTCAACAATCAATTAAATTAAAAAGTGATTTCTATGTTGGCAGGCAGAGAGGATTATAAAATAGGTCTTTAGAGGCAAAGAATGGAAAATAGACCTAGAGCTTGATCCCTCTAACTCAGCTTGTAACATCATGACATATAGTATCAAATCTTTCGTGTGCTCATATACATGATGATGACAATAAAGTCCTGATAAACTTCTACATAGAAACTTTGTCAAGCTTTCACTCAAACTTTGAATATCTAAATCAATCATCAATGAACTCCCTTATCAACCTTTTGACATTCTATGCAACACACATCATATCACCAACACTATCCACACAACATGAAAATCTGAGGAAAAATACACCTCAACTCTCAACCATATGAATTGTATCTTGACTAACCTATCAACTTCAAAAGGCCAAACCTGATCAAACAAGTCCTGTGATTAATCATAAACCAACACCAAACATCAAGTGTATTCATGTGATCCTGTAAGCACTTGAAACACCAATATAGTGAGCATGATTGGTACATGAACACCAAAAAAGACCAAATGAAATCATTAACATGAACATTGCAAACCTTTGAATACCAACAACTGATATCATCAACCTTGTCAAGAACCAACACATTGCAAACCTTTGAATACCAACAACTAATATCATCAACCTTGTCAAGAACCTGATGAATAATGAAGACCATGCCTACCAAGAATATGTCATGTTTACTGATAAATCATGACATTGTGAAGAACACATCTCTCCAACTGATTGTATGAACCAAGTAAACCATGAATGAAGATCACACAAGATGATGTCTCATGCTCCTGCTCCTATCAACAACAAACAAGATGATGTACTCCTGATGATGCAAGACACATCAGATTTCAAACAACCAATACATTATCTCTGCATTAAATCTCTCCCACTTGAAGACATCCTGAAATATGACATGAGGACCAAACACCTTTTTGTCATCAATGACAACCTGTCACCATCAATTTTATCACCAAAAACCACATCTGCCATTAATGGCCAATTTATTTCTTGTTTCTAGTTTTTTCTCCATTTTTTGACTGCATGTTTTTTTTGGAAAACCCTAACACTGACCTTATCTTTTCCATTTTTTACAAACCCTAACCCTAACCCAATTTTTTCATTATTAAATTGCAATTTTTTGAAACAATTTTTGTCATTTGGTTTGTCGATTTATTCCCGAGAATGAGTTTTGCTGATATGTTCTAAACAATATCATGGGGTAGTTGCTATAGCAAATCAAAGTGTACAAAGTACAAACAAAGAAAATGATAAAAAGAGATAAAGGTTGTGAATGCAATTTTTTGAAGAAGCAACCCACATTCAAAATGTATGAAAACTGGTTTAGCTTCAATTTATTGACTAATTCATAGAAGCCATTTAAGAATCTTCTCTACAAACTAGTTGGCACAACACATAAGACTGCCTAAGTTGAGGATGGCATTTCCTAATCAGCAAACAGTAACACAATATTATTATTGAATAACACCAATAAAAAATACAAAATGAAACGTGAATGGAGCATATAGCAGTGCATTTTGAGCTACATACTAAACTACATTGCATTCCATATGCTTCCCACCACGCAGCTGCAGCCGCATATCAAGCTCCACTATCTACACGTCTTTGAACCTGAGAAAATACAATAAACAAGTGCACTCCAAATTATATACTAACATACATATGATGCTTGCACATGTAATCAAATTTAGCATATCTAAGGTCATGAATATTACAAGTCAAAAGGAATAAAAAACCAACCAAGTACATGCCATAATCATTGCCATATGCACCTCCTAAATACCCCATTTCTGGATTGTCATAACTCCCGCCACATGCTCCATCTAAATAAGCAACAAACATTATTATTGACTTTAAACACAGGTAATAATTGCTTTAATGCATCAAATGTAAATGTGGGGAAAAGGAAATTCCAATGAATTGGAAAGCAATCAAATTACAGATATTTTTAGATGTTATTCCTATAATTAGTTCAAAACCTATTTGGAGGATTGTTTAAATTCTAGGAAATATTGTATGAGAATGGAACGAATAAAAGTCAAAATTGGCATATATTGCAATTGTTCCTAAATTTGAAACTCCGCAAACTCTTGATATAATTTGCAAGCTCTGCTTGAAGTTTGTCGTGTTAAAAAAGCCATTGAAATCATATTTTTCTCCATAGACTGACTCTGCTCCAACTGCTCAGTGTGTGCCTTCTTCTCATATTTAATAGCAGTTCTGTAGATATACAATCAACAATACTATGCAAAACATTTAAAATATGTGTTATAGCTTTTAGAGGCCTTACAATTTAATTTAGGAGGCCTTTTCTTGTCCTAGAAAGTAGAACATGCTAATAGAGAGTAGGAGCAACTTCTACAGCTTCTGATATATCTAGTATAAAAATACTATAACTATCTGGCCCATTATAAATCTTGGTGTAAACTCTCTCTCTCTGTTCTCAAAGCAGGCACCTGGTTGGTATCTGCCCATGCTCTTGCCAAATCTTGAGTAAGAGCCCTTAATCTGGGTTGTCAAATCTTGTCTAACAACAACCAGCTTTTGCTATTTGGCATACAAATTATATTCTAGCTTTATTGATTTGTCATATTACTCCCTAAGCTGATGCTCTTTATCAGCCAACAAATTTGTAGCTACATGATTCAAATGTTGTAGTTCCTTCTGTGAAGCAGCCAGTTCCTGCTGTGTAGCGGCCAGTTCCTACCTCAAAGCCACATAATTAGCATCAAGCCACCACTTCTCTAAATGCAGTCCCTAAATCCTTTGATGTTGGTCTGCATAGTTTTCCTCGATCAATGCTTGGTGAGGAGGCAGAGGTCCTGGACCCCTGCCAAATGGACTTTTGTGCATATCTTCAATCCCAGGGTGGGACAGTAAAGGCCCTGGGCCTCTAGCGGATGGACCCTCATGCAAAGGCACCATGCTGTAAGAAGAGCCCTTAAGAACTAGTTTATTACTTGAATCAATAAATTAAAGGATTAGTATTACAAAGACAATAGCACTAAGAAAACCAGCAATTAAAAAAGGTATATAAAGCGAAGCAAAGCAAGAATTATAGAAAAGTACCTCGCATATCTTAAGGACAATTCCTAATGTGACATTATAGCAGAAAAAAGTATATAAACAGATTCTAAGATAGCAAAAAGAGCAGACCAGCCAATGTACAAGCAATCCAAGGTAATCATAATTAAATAGGGAGTCACCAAAAGGGTCATTTAGGCTGGCCAACTAAAATCCATCAAACTAACTTCTAATTAATGAAAAACCAGGACATAAACACAAGCATTTATATTTAATAGAACATAATATAAAATAATTAAATAACAAGTTCAAATGTCAAATGGCCAAAATATTCCAGGAGAAAGAATTTTCACTAAATTGAGAAAGCTTGAATTCTACCACATTGAAAGCAAATCTAATGAGGCTTGTATTAGCAAAATTTATTTGGCATATCTTGATGTAGAGAAATACTATATATATATATATACTAAGAACCAGAGTCTGTCAATGGAACTGAATTTTACAGCATAGTGCAGACTCCAGAGAAAGGGTTGATAAAAAGATTCCCCTAAAAAAGGAAACAAAGAAAACAATTGTAAAATGCCTAAAAAGTCGCTAAATAAGGAAAGAGTGAAGTATTTTTTTTGGGTGGAGCCTCTCACCTGAACAATCTTGCCCTTGTCAGTTAAGCTTCTCTGCAGCGCGTCTTATTATGGGTGAACCTTGAGATGGCCATGTCAGTTAAGCTCGTCTTCAGAAGCAGATGAACATTGAAAAAGAACAAAGAAAGAGGGTAACGGAATTCCTTCCAAACCAAAGCAATTGCAGAAATGCCTGAAAAGAATTTCAGAGATAATTCGGCAATTGCAATATTTCAGGTGAACAATTTAAGACGGTTGAAGGACGCTTGTTGGGAGAAGCGCCCAAATGAAGGGTTGGAAAAAAGTCTAAATGGAGGCCTGTGATTGATGTCTAAATTCCAATCGCCAACTAAATTAAGTATAGCCGTTCGGTTGCATATGGACGGGAGATTCAAAATTATTTGCTTTTTTTTCCCAGTGTAGTACAAGTCAGTCGACCGGGAAAATGATCTCGGGCAATGCCTAAATTTGATGGCCGTATGTATTTTTGCCGTAAAATACAATCAAAATTTTAAAAAGATTGTATCACGTGAAAGGAGAGATTTTGAACAAACCATCAAAATTCATATAGGATTATGATGATATATATTTAATTTATATATAAATTTATTTATATTAAAATATGTCTTAGTATTTTAAGGGCACAAAAAAAATTCTTCACAGGTATGAGAGTCAAATTTAAACCTTGAGATGTTGTAAAATTGTAATGGTGAAATTACCAACTTTATGCTATTTCTCATTTAGTAGTTTATCTTCGTTTTGAAAAAATGTTTTAATATATATACGATGGTATGGTATAATTTTATATAAAATTGGATTTATTATTTAGTTTTATTTATTTATCCATGTTTTTATGTCTATAGTTTTATTTTATTCTTAAATGTGTATATCTTTATACATTTGGTTTTTCTATCTGATTATCACACTTATCTACACACGATTTTTAAATAGTCTCTTTATCATGATCCACCCTGTCTTTTGATCCTAGGTCAAGTCCATGTTTGCAAGGTCATCCTCGCAAGCACAAACTCAACCCACCCAAAAGTAAGTTTAAAATTCAAATTTTGGCTCACTGGCCCCCTTTACCTTTCTCACCTAGAGCTAAGTAAATACATGTATTTGTAAATTAACATCATGTGCTAGTATTTAAAGATATTTATTGTGTTCATTGTAATCATGAAAAATCAAATATCAGAGAGTTTATTTGTATATTATTGGCGTGTTCACATTTCAATTGTAGCACTAAAAGGAATCTAGGTCTGCATAAGCATTTTAGGAGCATATGCATGTCCGAAGAGTGTTTTATTTAATCTTGTATATTGGCAAAGGGGTTGATCTAGGTGAAGGATGCTTGTGATTTCGTTATACGACAAACTATCAAAGGTATTTATCAATACTATCATCCCCATCGATATCATAAGAGAATCCAAAGACTATGATAGTGCAAGGTGCGCAAAAGACAAAAGTCAAAAGCAATAAAGATCAAGTTTGCCAATAGATGTCTAGTTTGCCTTCACAAAATTGTATTAGTCTACAGAGTCAACCCAAAGCAGAGAAAAGAGCATATCATGATCCTTATCTATAAAATAAACTATCACAACCAATTCTTGGTCTTAAGGTACACATATTTCAACATCACATATAAATTTAGCATTCATTCTTCGATCATAGAGCAAAGCACCTTTATCCTTCTTATTTTCTTTCTAACAATAGTAAATGATTAATGTCTTGATATATGTAACTCAAGCTTAAATAAATGTTTAGTCTAGGTTAATGTGTGTTTATGTGTATGCATCTTATTGGATTAGCCTAGATTAAGCTTGGGGAAAGTGTACTTTCCCTTAAATTTTTGGTGATATAATCAACCTAGTTCCTAGGGTTTCTATTTATCACAATTAGGGTTTTAAATCTGATAACTCTTATTTTTCATATTTGTCTAGGGTTTTGATCTTTATTACTTTCATCTTTGGATTAGGGTTTGGATATTTTTGAGATCTAGCTTTTTACCCACCTTTCCAACCTAGATTTACTTAGCATTATGGCAACTTTTAGTGTTTGCTCCTTGGATGATTTACACACTTTTGTATACCAAATTTTATAATATTCTTCCTTTGTTGATTTACACACTTTTATATATCATATTTTATAATGTTCTTATCATTCATATCTAATAAAACCTCAATCTTTGTTATACTTGTGCAATTTTGTGCTTTGGATGTGAATATCTTCTCTACGGAGAAACTATTCTACCATGTGTTATCTTTCCTGTCTTTTGAAGAGTTGGTTAATGAGAACCCCATGCTATTATAGATACATTCATTATGTGATGATCTTATGCCTTATGATATTGATGATCATTCCCTTAGCGAGGATCTATCACATTTGTTGCCTATGCATGGCATTAGGGTAAACTTGGTTGATACATCTCTTATATGTCATGCTAGTTTTGTGTCCATAAATACATGTGACTTGGATGAACTACTTGAAAGAAAACTAAACAGTTCCTACATTAATCCTATGAGAGAAGTAATACAATTAAGTTTAGATCTACATAATAAACAATAGAGAAAAATGCATAACAAAAGATATACCCTAGGAAAACCCTTTTGAGCAAAAACCTAGCCTCCAAAACACACTTAATGTATTTATATCAATGACAAATCAATTACAATAAACTCATAGTATCAGTGCTCTATCAGGAGAAAGAGATCTTCAACCACTCACTTATGGAGTCAATTCAACATCATAACCACTATATATACAAATGCATCACCAACCTCTATCTCAACCATCTGATATGTAGACAAGTCCAAACCTTTCTAATGTTGTGTACCGAAACCATGACCTAAAAGGTGGCATCTAAATCTAAGGCACAAATTCCAAAGCCCAAATCCTCATGAGTCAACATCTAGGAATGGAATGCAACTCCCTCATGTCATAGATTCCTCCACCAAACTTGAGTGCTCCATTTTGGACTCTTCCACCTTCTTACAAAATTCTCTTGCACGTCATAAGTTGGTCAAATAACTTTCATGACTTTTCTAGTCCACTTTGCAACTCCCTCTTACATGCTCTAATGCATCATAAAATCTCTTAGGCATCTTATAATAACATAGATTCTCTTAACTTTTTACATGACATAGATGCTCTTACAACACATTGAATATTACATTTTAAAAGTAGTGAAGAGTGACACTCCAAGTGGGACATTTTAAAAGAAATCCTCTTACCAATGCCAATTATGGCCTTTAACATCCTCTCTTCCTTGTCCTTTTCACTTCCACTCGATTCTCCAGGATCTACCTCCTACTCATCACTCTCCTTAGCCATAGGGTTAGGGTTTCTTTGGCAATTCTACTCTAGCACATCCATCCAATTTTGCACAGCCTTTAACATCTCATACATCTCCATTCTTCCTAAAATATTGATAACACCTCACCCTCTCTTCGGTGGCATCTTCACTTGATAACAACTATCCTTAGGTCAGTAATAGATCCACAATCACCCCTTGTAAACTACCTCTTAGTCCTTACTCTATTTACAAACCTCTCATGTGCTACCATAAATCAGTAAAAAAATGTCTTATTCTGATGCAATCATGGTAGGAGAGTCCAACTAAAGACTATCTAGTCATGCAACCAACACACAACAACCACAAATAACATAAATATCTCATAGAAACAACAACACTCTCATTTATTCAAAACTTGCACAAGTATCACCATGATTATAAACATCATAATTTACTGCAATGGCCACAACTGTTTCACTTACCAACTATTGAACTAAACTATGGAAACACCACTTCTAGAACTTGTCACATGGGCTGCATAATGACAATTCAAGTACAAGTAAACTACAATATAACTTCAAAATTTTCACCACTATTCTACTACAATGGTATCCATTGTTTTCCTATATGTTGTATTACTATCTTCCTCATATTGTACTCTACATCTCACTCCTTACTTCTTCACTCTACCTCTCAAACCTCACCCCTCACAGCCAATAGCTCACTCTTTATGCTCCTACCTTGTCCTGTCTTCTTTTATTGCTTTCAAATAACTCACAACCAAGCATATACATCCTGTAGTTTTGATATTAGTTATGTATGTGGTTGATAGATCTCATGTTAACGGAGAATTAGATGATTAAAAGATAGTAACTTGGTTCACAAGCGTCTTCTAAGTCGATAGTTGTGCACACTTGTGATTGTTTCCATTTGCGGCAAGTTATTTAGACTTTGTGACAACATAGGAATAATTGTGTGGTTTTAATTAACTGTTGGGGATGTATGTGCTGCACCATGTGGAGATTATCCACCATTTTACCATTTAAATTTGTAAGATCGTTATTTTGGGGCAGTGACATGCTTCATGTGGTATTACTCTTTGCACCATCTTGTCGTTGACACAGATCATTTGGAAAACTTGTGAATGCTATATATACTTGGTTGTGAGTTATTTGAAATCAAGAAAATAAGACAGGATGAGGTAGTAGCATAAAGAATGAGTTCTTAGTAGTGAGGGGTGAGGTTTGAGAGGTAGAGTGAAGAAATAAGGAGTGGGATGTGGAGTACAATCTGGGGAAGATAGTAATACAACATATAGAAAGATATTGGATGTCATTGTAGTAGAGTAGTGGTGAAAATTTTGAAGTTATATTGTAGTTTACTTGTACTTGAATTATCATTATGTAGCCCATGCGACAAGTTCTAGAAGTGGTGTTCCCATAGTTTAGTTCAATAGTTGGTAAGTGAAACAGTTTCGTCTTGGCATGTAAGAGGGTCCATTGTGGTAAATTATGATGTTTGTAATCATGGTGATAATCGTGCAAGTTTTGAATAAATGAGAGCGTTGTTGTTTCTATGAGATCTTTATGTTATTTGTGGTTGGTGTGTGTTGGTTGCACAACTAGACAACCCTTAGTTGGACCCTCCTACCATGATTGCATTAAATTAAGGCATTTTTAATTGATTTATGGTAGTACAAGAGAGGTTTGTAAATAGAGTGAAGACTGAGAGGTAGTTTACAAGGGGTGATTGTGGATAGATTATTGACCTAAGGATAGTTGTTATCAAGTGAAGATGCCACCAAAGAGAGGGCAAGGTGTTATCAATATTGTAGGAAGAATGGAGGAGATGTATGAGATGTTAAAGGCTATGCACAATTGGATGTATGTGCTAGAGTAGGATCACCAAAGAAATCCTAACCCTATGGCTAAGGAGAGTGATGAGGAGTAGGAGGTAGATCGTGTAGAATCAAGTGGAAGTGAAGAGGACAAGGAAGAGAGGATGTTAAAGGCCATAACTAGCATTGGTAAGAGGACTAGAGTGGACATTCCAAACTATTTTGGGAATTTAGATCCTGAGGAGTTGATAGATTGGATCACCGATTTGGAAGAACATTTCGAGTATGAGGACATTGTGGACCTAGACAGGGTGAAGTTTGCAAAGACCAAGCTGAAAGGTCATTTGATGAAATGGTGGAAGGAAGTTCAGTTAGAGAGGAATAGAAAAGGAAAGTTGAGCATTAGAAGCCAAGTTCATTTTGATGAATTATCAGTTGGAGTTGTTGAAGGAACTACACAAGATGTGATAGAGAAATATGATTGTGAAGGAATACACCAAGGAGTACTACTGGTTGACAATTAGGTTAGAGGGTCATGAAGAAGGAGTTGAGAAAGTAGTGAAGTGTGTCAATGGGTTGAGGGAAGACATCCAAGAGGAATTGGGTAATTGGAATATCTAGATAGTAGATGAGGCTTACCAGTTAGCAATCACCATAAAGAAGAATCTAAACTAAAAATAAGAGGAAAGGTAGAGGTGGTAGAGAGAAAGAGGAGAGGTGAAATGATAAGAGAGTGAGGTGTAGTGATAAAGGATCAACCCCCAACGGGTCAAGGGAGAGGTATCTAGTGTCACAATGAAGGGGAAGGCCAAAATTTTCACTGCAAAGAGAAAGAAGATGATATCTGCTACTACAATAGTAGGAGAGATGACAACAATAATCACTTCAAAGATAGAGATGTTGGTAGAAGTTACCATGACAAGGATGAAGAAGGTGAAGAAAATTACCATAGAGAGGCCCAACAAGAAAGTAAAGGGTATTCTTATTAGGGTATAGGAGGATATGAGAAAAGAAGGTAAAAATCCTATAGAGGAACCTATTTTTAGGTGTGGAGAAGAGGGATGTAGGGCGTTCAATTTCCAAGGAAAAAGGATAAATGGTAGCACATGAGCTACACTTGGGGATGAGAGGTCACCTATCTTAGAGAGGGAACCTAAATCTAGAGATACACTTATTTCTTGGAGAGCTTTGAGGTGTGACAAGAGGGGTGAACCGATACAAAGGAAGAGCTTGTCCAGGATCAAGTGCAAGGTAAGAGGTAAATGTTGCAAAGTTGTGGTGGATAGTGACAACATAGATAACTTGGTATCTATGGAAATGGTTAACAAGCTGTAGCTGAGGATGAAACATCTGCGCCCATACAAGATTGGTTGGCTGTAATAGGGAGACAAAATTTTGGTGGAAGAGCAATGTTGGGTGAGGTTCAATATAGGGGCATATTATGATCAAGTGTTGCGTGACATTGCATTGATGGATGTGTGCCATCTATTGTTAGGAAGAGCATGGCAATTTGAAAGGGAAGTTGTGTATGATGGGAGATCTACGACCTACATGATTCATCACCTAAGCTTGTTAAACTGTAAACATGTTCATTGGATAACATTTATCTCAACAAATGACTATCCAAATTAATGGTCTTGAACTCAAGTTAATGAATTTCATTTATAGTCACGAAATGTCAACATGTCATGAGTTTTTCGCACTAGATTTTGTAGTTGCTCATCTTGAAGAATGTTATACCTGATCAAGTTTGTGCGGAATTGTTGCATTATACTCAAATGAATTTGTACGTTCATTTTAAGTACTCAAAGGAAAGATTATTCATCGTTCCACTTGATACCCTGGAGGCAGTTGTGCAATTTAATTAGAATTCATGGAAACAATTAAATCTAGAGATCCATTTGAGCTGAGATAAAATCATTTTATAGGAATGATTCTGTCTCCATTGCACATAATGTGGCAAAATTTTTGGACATGATTCCTTTACATTTGGGAGATATTAAAATTTCATTATTTTGCCTAGCTATCATGGAAATAATTAATTTGGGAATTTCAGAGAGGATGGAAGGTCTACAGAGAGCTTCACGGGATCATTTCACATCATGTGGCTAATTTGTTGATGAAAATAAGCCTCCAGTCAAGAATTATCATTTTTCGTGCTTGCTCAACATACTATATTAAATGTTCGAGGTCATCGTATGTATGAAAAATGCAAAGTGACACGGTTCACCATAGAAAGTCCACTCTTTCATTTTCTCATCAACTATTCACATTTGTTATATGCACAACATTCATAGTAAGCTTGACCCTATTTACGTCAAGTGTGGTAGTCTAGTGATATGCGTAAAGTATTTGATTATGTGAAAGAATTGTATAATAAGTATATCACAAAATAGGATTATCACAGTAAAGAGAATGCATGTTTTTGTTCCCAAAATCTCCAAGAACTCTTTATAAAGAAAAAGTTAGAACACCAAAATCTTGAAAGTTCATTTCATGAGAAAGTTATAAAGGTTAGTGAGTTGTCAAAAGTGCTGAAATCCCAAAAATGCATTCTAAAGAAAAAGTTTGAGAGTTATAAAGTTTTTTGAATCGTCAAATTCCTAAAAATGCATTTTATGGGGAAGTTTGAAAGTTTGAAAAACCATCGAATTGTCGAAATTCATTGTTTTCGGCGATTGTTTTGGTTCACAAACTCTTAAAACTCCTAAAAGTCATTATTTTTGGGATATTTTGAAGTTCTCTAACTCATTAAAAGCCCAAAACATGTTATTTTCAATAAGTTCTTAAGTTTTGAAACCTCCTAATTCACCAAAGCTCTACTTTTTTGGGGATTTTCTTAGTTTGCAAACTTCTCTTCCCGTCAATCCACACAACTCTACAGAGGATTTGAATCTTTAAGATTGATTGTGGGAGTCCATAAAAACATGAAAAACATAGGAACTCTGTTGGGAGGTGAAGTCAAAATCCTCTGGTAAACCACCTCAATGAAAGTTATCTCATGGCCGCCATTATTGCAAGCCCTGAGCTATAGTAACCTTCAAGCTAATGCATCTGGTGTATATAATACCAAATTCTGCAACCATAGTCAATATTCTTTCTATGCATGTTTAATAGGAATTTTGGAACGAAGGATGGATATCAGTCACAACATAATGAAAGGATACATACAAATTGAATTTTTTGAACATGCATTAGAGGTTTATATGAATGCAATCGGTTGATCTTTGCCATCATCTCCTCCTTGCGCACTGAGATGGGAGTTTTAGAATAGGTTATGGACATTTATAAAGGATATAAATGATATTATACTTGCAGGTGCTCTGGTGGACATTACACTAACAAATATGGAAGTATAAACAAGGCACATAAGAGAAGGGGCCCAATAAGAGAAGGGGCCCACCAGCCACCTAAACAAGTAGTGTGTGTTGTTTAAGCCCAACCCACATGAACTGTTTGATAGGATGCGTCCGAGAGATGTCACCTCACGAATGATATGATTGCAGGATATGTATAAAATGAATTTCTTGAAGCCATATTTCATGTTCTTCCTGGGCATACCAAATAGGGGTTTTGAAGCGGGATTTTTCTTGATGTTATAGTTGGAAGTCCTCTGATAGACATATATGCCAGATGCAGAGATATTATCTTGAGAGGGTGAATTTGGTGCCATTTACAAGGGCATAATGCCAGATGGGAGCAAGGTAGAAATAAAGCAGTTATTGGGTTATTCCAAACAAGGGCATCGAGAATTTTTCAATGAAGTAGGACTAATCTCTACAACCCAATATTCGAATTTTTTTAAGCTTTATAGTTGTTATGTAGAGGGAGATGAGCTTCTTTTGCTTTACGAAGACATGGAAAATAGCAACCTTGCTGAAACTTTTTGATCCTGATGAATCCCATATTAACCTAGACTGACTCATGCGATATAAGATTCACATAGAAATTACACAGGGTCTTGCATATCTTCATGAGGAATCACTGCTAAAAATTATACACTGGGAAATCAAATCTACAAACATTCTTCTAGATAAAGATTTAAATCCCAAACTAGTAGATTTTGTCTTGGTAACGCTATTTGATGAGGAAAGCACTCATGTCACCACAAGGGTATCTGGAACAAATGGATATTTGGTCCCAAAATATGCTTTAAGTGGGCCCTGCATAGACAAGGCAGATGTTCACAACTTTGGAGTGCTCATTCTTGAAATTGTTAGTGGCAGATACCATACAAAACTTATACAAAACTTAAACATGGAACAAGAGAGGGCTTATCTTCTTGAATGGACTTGGCATTTGTATGAGGGAAAGAAAATGCTACAACTGGTAGATGGTAAACCTGCATGCCTAATTTGTACCTTTGGAGAAGTGTATAAAACTCTAGTGGTCTTGTATGCAAAACGTGGAAACATATGCAAGGCATAAAAACCTTCTAACTGGATATCTGAAAGAAATGTGGTCTTATAGCTGCCATTGTTGCATGCCGCAACATAAAAAGGTGTTGTAGAAGGTGCTATAGATGCTCCTAATATTTTGAAGCCAACCCTTGCATGTGGTGAGCTACAATGCAATAGGATCACTACTCTTGATGAATACCAAAAACACATTGAGAAGGACCCAACTCTTAAGAGGAGATTCCACCCAATTTATGTGTAAGAGCCAACTGTTGATGAGGCCATAAATATTTTGAGAAGTAAGAGATTTCCAAAGCATTAGTATCATACTATTTTGGTTCAAAAGAGGCGATGATCTAGTTAAACATGAATGAGTTTATGGAGCTCGGCATAATGTGTCAAGATTGATTATTTCAACCCCAGGATATATTGATTACACTAAAAGAGAACAACTTACTATACTTGCTAGAAGACATCCCTATACGGTGGTCTTGTTTGATGAGATTGAGAAAGCTCTCTTTATTCTATGTAATGTCCCCTTTTTAGCTACAGTGTTAGTCTATCATTGGGTTCTCGTACATTGACAGTTTGGTTAGGGAACCATGGTGGTTTGGCTTTGGATGTGTGGTGTAGATGTGGTTTGGATCCAATTGGCAGTGTCTCGTGGTGACTTGGCTCGTTTGTGGCCATACTTGCTATTTATAGTAAGTTCGAGATCGGTGTCATTTCAGGATTTCCAAAGTGGGGTTGGATTCCCAAAGTGGGGTTGGATTCGTCTCGTCGAGACCTTTTCGGTGAGCTATAGATCATTGGATTATGACATCATCTTGATATTTATTTTAAAGTCCGAAGTTATATCACATTTAATTGACAAGACTTTATAAATATTAAGTTAAGTGACTTGTGAAAAGCAAATATTTAAAATGTCACTAAAGGAGAGCTTGGGCGCCCATCCCTAGGGGAATAAAGTGAATTAAAAATTATAACATTTTCCCCCCAAAAAGCCAACGCCCCTCTTGGAAGAGAAAATAAAAGTTGGAAAGCAAAGTCATTTTGGTTACGTTGGAGAATATGATATTGAACTGGCTTTTGCTTTAATAGGGTTTCTTGGAGAAGGGTTTGAAGAGGATTTGAACCAAAGGCTATTGGGAACGAAAACTCCCTCTAGTAACAGCATTCTATAGACATGAAAGACCGTCCAAAGGTGCTTGATTGGCATATACATATAGTGTTTGCATCTTGTGCTTCAATGGAGTAGTTGGGATTCCATCCATCATTGTGTAAGAATCTATGACAATCAATGTAAACTTGTGGCTAATAGAAGAATTTGGGTTATTACCCAAATAAAATCCAACATCCATTATGCAAAGGGGTCAACCTATACTATGAGATAAAAAGGCATGCATGGATTCATATCTTCGTGGGCCAAAACTTGACAAATATGGGAGCTTCTAATGTGCATGTGTGATTCTTTGAAGACATGTAAACAAAATATCTAACACTTAATATTTCATGGGTTGTAGCATCTACCAATTGGTGTCATGTTCTATATTTATCGTGGAGGATTTTCTAGGATTTAGTTGTCTCATCTAGTTAAGACACCTAAGATAGATGCGCTCACGATTTCTCTTTAATAAGATGATTTTTTCATGAAGTTGGTACTCTTGAGATGTAGACTTCTTGGCATTCATGTACCATTCATCACTTGTGATCCCTTCAACTATGTATTATTGACAATATATCTGGGATCAATCATCTATTGTTTTACTTAGGTCATTTCCTCTAACTATCTTCATTGGCTGAATTTCTAGGTCAAATTGCTACAAGATTACCATCCACCCACCCCTTAATTTCCCTAGCTCATTTTGCATTAACATGGATTTAATACTTAGATTTGGAACTATGAAATAAACTTTGTTGAGTACTGTCTAATGGTTGAATTTTTAACAACTTTGATCAAATCAAAGACGTGCTTATCAATCATTGAGTACCTAGTTTTAGTGTTTCTGAAGGGCAGTGTTATAAATGAAACCAAACTTTCATCTCTCACTCCTTTATTTTGTGTTTGGATTCCTCTTGCCAAATTATTTGAAGAAAGAGAGTAGATGTAATAAGGTTGTGCATGTTAGAACTTTGGTGTGCTATTCACCTACATAGAGTTCTTGGTATGGTTTGCGATAGAAGAAGTTGATGAACTTTGTTCTAAGTTCATGTTGATAGTAATTTATGTATAGATTGGAAAATAGTTATAGTGAGATATAGAAGTTTGTGGTACATTTCAAGTGTTGTAGTTTAGCATGGAGGCATATCTTATCCTATTGTTTCTATGTTCCCAACCATAAGTCACTTGGAGGAGAACTTAAAACTGCATAATTATAGGTATGTCATTGTAAGTGTGTATGATACTGTAGGTGCACTTGCAACATTGTTGTACATATAGTGATGTCTAGGATAATTATGATGTTTTAGGGGATACTCAAAGGTACTACAAGAAATTAGTATCAATCAAGTGTGTTTTTACTATTGCAAGACATGGACAATGTTTTGTTATGGTGCACGAAGGCATGTACATGGTTTGGGAGACGCAAGTTAACAACCTTTGACAAATGGTATGTGGTAAGGATTCATTATGTGTGGTGGTTATTCATGTAGAAAAATCATGATACATATAATTAATGTCATGTTATAGTCATAAAGTGGTTGTGTGACTATTAATATTATATATGGTAGTTAGATAGTTAGGTAGTTAGAATTCCTTGTTAGATGGTCATGTAACTATATCTATCTACTTGTACAAATGCACTAAGGTTGGATGATTGAAAATTGGCATTGGTATTGTACCTTGAAGGTGTGAAATCTTGGTTGGAGGTTGTATACTATTAGTCTACAGGTTGAGAGTGTTTTAAAGTGACCTATTTTATTGGATGTATCTTTCATAAATAATATAGTTGTTAATATGCTTTTACTAGTTGGTCTTCTCTCAAAAGGGTTTCCTGCATAAATCTCTATCTCATGTAAATTTGTGATATGTGTATTCTTTCTTATGCTTCCTTTAATGTTATTTAATTGAATTATTTTAGATGTAAGATGATATTAACCTTGCAAATCCTATGTATTTCACATGACTCCTACACCTTGGGAATGGGTACATGGACACCTAGGGGTGATTGGGTGAATTATTTATTGATTATTCTCACCTTGTTAATGTGTATATTAGTTGTAATGGTGTTAAGTGGGGAGGTGGATTATTTTGGTGGTGGTTACAAAGTGATTAGAATGCACTTACACTATTTTCTTGATTCTAGGTGCTAGAGGAGAGAGTGAAGCATATTTTGCATGTCAAGTGGGGTCCACATTATTTGGCCACTCTATTTTGGAGTGCCATATCTAGGAATGTGTGCCCACTCTTCACATGGATCAAGGATACTTGTTGTTATGGTTTCTATTCATGGAAGCACTAGGTTTTTACCATATCGTAGTTTTGGTGGGTATAATTTTAGGAATTCATTATAGTTCTCAACCTTTGATTCTCTATAAATTGGATGCCTTGGATAGTTGTTTTATGGGTCTTTTATAGATTCAACATTGTTATTCTACTAGAATGTTATTAAATTAAAGGGAGATAGTTCGATGTATGGATATAACATTCTTATTAGAATAATACAAACTTGTCCTCTCTTTGATGGTGGAGTTTTTTTCCTAAAAGGGTTTCTCTACATACATCTCGTGTTATGATTTTTATTTTATAGGTTTATTGATTTCTAATTTGTTGATTTAAGATTCCTCGCATTAATATTATGGTTAACCACATGGAACTATAATTGGTAATTTTAGATTTGTTTATTGAGTGTGTAAGTTTTCAATGTAGTAGTTTACCTATTTTTTCAACATTTGGTATTAGAGCATTGGTTTTGTTGATAAGGGGACACCTTTCTTAGAAGTTTTGTGGGTTTTTTGTTATAGTGGTAGATTTTGAATTAGTATTTTTTAGACCTATAAGTGGTTGAAACTATGGCCTTTACCTTTCATTCAAAGATTGAGAAATTTAGTGGCTCTAGGTACAAGTTTATGGAAGATGAAGATGGGAAATATATTGGAAGAAAGGGATCAATAGAAAGTTATAGAAAAGGAAGAAAAAACCAAATTAATGTTTGATAAATATTTGGTAAAGCTAGACAAGAAGGCATGGGGAGATATTGGGTTGTGTTTAATAGGTATCGATCTCTTGAATGTCTTAGAGGAGACTACCACACATAGTTGGTGGAAGAGGATAGGTGGTATCTATCAAATGAAGAGTCTTGTTAATAAGTTGTATTTGAAAATAAAGCTTTATTCATTTAAAATAAAAGAGGGAGACTCAATTGCTAAGCATTTGAATGTATTTAATTTGATTTTGAGTCAGTTAGATTCTATTGATGTTAAGTTAGTGTTACCTAAATTCCACTATGACTCATTCAGGTAGAGTTTTGATTCAAAACTTGTAAGGTACATCTCATCTGGTCCTTCATACATTACATTCAAGTGCATAAATGAAATAATTCAGGAGAGTATGTTTATTTGTTTACTGCATTTATCCAAGTGCATGTCACATAGGAAGGGTTTATCCAAAACTTTTTCCAAAAAATAAATAATCTTTATTGAATGTAAAATGTTCATTATCTCACACAAGTCGTGAGGTTAACTGTCTTATTCAATGAAATAGAAGAACAATCTATACATGAATAAGTAAATAAAAGTAATGCACATGTAAGGTCAAAGGCCAGTCATTGCCTGAGAATGACTAGTTCTAGTTCTGGCGTGTTGTCCTGTCGCCCTGAGTCATCTTTATCCTTCCTAGCTTCATGTCGTCCTTGGTTCCTGCATCTGGCAAAAATAATGGTGTTAGAGCAATGCTCTAAGCAATGAATGGTCCCAAACCATACATGAACAAGATACCATACATGTATAAACTGATCCTCAATTGCATTAAACAAGAAATGTATACCTTGGATGTCCTAGAGAATAATTAGTCATCAAACACATCCAAAACATGCATTTATTTTCTAACAGGTTTGCTTCATGTGCAGATACAGGTGTGCTTATGTTTCTGTTTGATTTATCAGGTTACATTATGAGTGGAGGAAAATGTGGTTCCCACAAGGGTTGAGCCTAGCTCATAGTCCTTGCAGAACATTTTAGATGCAATATACAAATGCAAAAGCACAACTCAAGGGGCATATTCAGAAGGCAAATAATGGATGTCACAATAGCAACAAACAGTCACTAAAAGGGCAATCCATAACAACAAAAAAGACGGTCACTAAAGCTACAAAAAATCAGTCATAAAGTGTAGCAAAAGACTATTGTAAAGAGCAGCAAACAAAAGAAATGGGATAACAAATTGAGGGGCATAAATCATACTTAAAGACTGTAAGGAACATCATGCATGACAACAACAAAATCAGAAATGGAACATCAATAAGCTAAATGACTGTAATGTGCTTAAAAAATAGTCATAAAAAGAGGTCACACTGTTACAACATTGACATGGTTCAGATTCAAATGCAAACCATGATCAAACACATCCATATACCTAAAGAATGCAGTTTTGGAACAACACATACAAAGGCAATTGGAACAGCATGAAGGAAAGTGAAGAAAAGTTATAAGTGCCAGAGCATCAATTCTCAAAGTTCTAGTTTACATCTGTCCATCTTAGTCATCCAACATATCTCAATGATGATGTTGTTGTTAACTCTTTTGAGAGACAGGCAATCTATGGCCCATGGGGATTTTATCTAGGACTGAAGCACCATAAAATAATATCTAGTGATAGAACAACTTCAGCCAAACCAGACCTTTGACAAGCCTATAATGATTATGGATATGTCAACTTGAACAAACAATATGTCTCATATTTTCCATATACCTCAAATGTTTTGCAAGTGCATTAAAATATGCAAGGTGCCTTAATGTTTTTCAATACAACGTCAGTATTATAAGTGCATCAACTTATCCAAGTACAAGTGAGGATGTATGGATTAATGGCATGTTTACAATGAGTGTCTAAGAAAAGAAGGTCTTTGGTTTATTTCTTTATGCAAGGTACAAACTCATATGATACAAAATATATAGACAATGGAGCAGCGGTCCTATGACTATGTTATAGACAAAAGGGACAGCAGAGATACACATCCATAGTAGGTTTAAAGCTTGTATACATGCAAGGCTGCATTCTTAAGGCATGTTTTAGAAATATATAAGTTGCTAGCTGTCATGAATTAGAAGAGAGCAGTCCTACAAGAAGCTGACATGTCATGACTAAGGTGATAGGTAAGTTTCCTTCAAGACCCTTTGTCTTCCATGAACAAGAGCTCTGTTAAGAGAATGATATCTATGTAAAGATAAGCCTTGCTTTGTAGACTGATCCATGCTCTACAGTTTCAACAAGGAATTGAGACCATATCAAGAATATAGTAGCATGCTAAGAGAAAGGCACAATCATTGTAAGACTATGGTCAAGAAACCTTGAATGGAGCAGTCACTTTTAATCAAGGGACAGTCACTTCTAATGAGTACAATTACAAGTAGCAGTGACCTATTGTTGAGAGCTTTCAATGGCAATGCAATAAACAACACTAACACCAACAATATGGCTAGGTCTTTTAGTGGAAACAGTTCAGTATCATTAGTAATTAAAGGTAACATTGAGTGTCAAAGAGGAGAATAAATGTGACAGTGTTAGAAAAGATTGTGTGGGCCTGGTGATTCATCCTTGTTGATATAAGCAGAGCTCAAGTCTTGAAAGCTCCTAAGAACACTCTGCCAACAACAATGAGAGGATCTAACTATAGGACAACCATAAGACAAAGAAGGTACAGGAGTAGCCGTCAAGGTTTGGACAGTTTTTATGATGGAAGAGGACAGACTTGTCCACACATGATTTTGACTGTCATAAAAGGACATAAAAAACAATCATATAGACCTCAGACAGTATGAGTCTATCAAGAAGAAGAAGATGAAGCTCATGCTATCCTTTAGAAAATCTTTTAAAGGTCATATGCCTGTATTTTGGAACAATTTGCAATCTCATGAGACCATTCACCAACTTTCAGCAGAGAGGAATACATATGCAATTATCAACAGATGGAGCAATCATAGATAAGAAATGAGTCATTAAGAGCACATCTTCACAATGACAAAATCCATCTTGCACAGT
Organism: Cunninghamia lanceolata; assembly: GCA_027924645.1. Taxonomy (NCBI): domain Eukaryota; kingdom Viridiplantae; phylum Streptophyta; class Pinopsida; order Cupressales; family Cupressaceae; genus Cunninghamia; species Cunninghamia lanceolata. Next base: position 385,137 of record BSBN01000201.1, on the reverse strand, counting down.
TAAGGAGAATAAAGATGACAACCACCAAACAGTGACTAAAGACTCATTTGAAAAAAATCAAAATAAGTCAAGTATGTTACACAAGTCATGATTGTTATAGTCAAGAGAAACATAGAAATAAGACTATTAGTGTACTCAGACAGAGGTAGATTTCAAAACTTCCACATTTTTGCCCATTTTGAACACCTGGTTTAATGGCTATACATCATGGAGATGCTATAAACATCATACAGAAGTGATCGTCATGATGATCACAATGGGCTCATGATAGACAAAATGAAGAGCTTCAGACGTAACTTTTTAGATACAGAGAAAGATACAGTTAAGGTTTTGAAATCCTAATAAAGCGATCTTGTCAGAGAACACAGAAACTACTATCAAATGGTATGTCATGATCAGTAACGAATCTGGACAGAACTAAGAGGAGCCATAAATGCAGCAAGATTGAAGCTCGTTTTGAGCTAAATACAAATATAGAAGAAAATGCAAATTTTCAGGTAGTGTGCTCAGATTTTCATGAAATCGTGCCTCCATTATAGCCAAATGCAACAAAGAATTCATAAAATGAAGAGAGGGTCTACAGATATAAGGAGCAGTGACATCTTTTTTAAACTCATTTCAAAAGTAAATACTCATATTTTCTTCAATTTATGCCACAACATAGCGTATACAATAGGTAATCTCAGAAAGTACAAAAAGATCATGCAAATACAGAGGAAAAATCCAAAGCTTTTTAACTCTTTTCAAATAGAAATGCTCAAATCTTGCCTCAGCACAGTCAAAATGCAAGGTCTACTAATAGAAAAGTTGCAGATATAACCAAAAATGTAGGTTTTTGAATTCAGAGTACACAATGACGTTTTTTTTTAATTTTTGGTCATGGGTCGAGCTGCAAGATGCAAGAAAAGTTGTAGATACAAAGCAAATACATATTTTCCAAGTTCAAAATGCTCACAGAACCCTCCAAAAATCATAGAAAATGAAGTTCTTTCAAGCTCATGCTACAACCACAAGGAACAAATACATATTTTTGAGCAAAATGCCTAGAAATTGCTACCAAAATGTGCAACAATCAAAGCACAATGCACAAAATTTCATTTTTTTTACAAGTTTTGTCATTATCTGGGGGCTCGTTTTGAGCTAAAAGAATGCAAATACAAAAGGAGAAAGTAATTTTTTTTGTAGTTTTTCAAGAACAACATACTTAGAGCCATCAAAATTGTGGCCCCAGGCAATGAATATGCAACAAAAAATTTTAGAAAAAAGAAGAGATCAACAACAAATAACGAGTTACCTCCTTGTCTCTGCCATTTGCTGTGCTAAATCACAGTTTTCTCTCCTCAAATGATTTCTAGAGCAGCCTCACACAGTCGAAATGCAATACAGGTGGTCGACCACAGGAATACAACAAAAAATACATCAAAAAATAGTCAAAAATTGTGGCATTGTAGCCCAAAATCAAACAATAGGGAGGTCAAAATCTGAGAAGATACAAAATACCTTGCATTTTTACTCAAAAAATCGGTCAAAATCCTCAGAGATCAGAAAAAAGGATGCATTTTTTTTGCTTCAAACCCTAAAGGCGACGGCTGGTCGAGCAGAGCAGCAAGTAGACAAGATGCAAATGACAGTAGTTAGGGTTTTATCCCTTCTTTTTGATTGATTTAGTGTGCTTTTTCTTCTCTGTTTGACTTGTTTTAAAAATATATCATTGCAATCTTTTCAAGCCCATGGTAAAGACTTGCGAAAGTCTTTAAAACCTAGTAATTCTACATCATGGGGCCATGAGACATTTTTTTGCCTTTTGAGCCTCTTTCAAAGTCAAGTCAAAGAACATTATGAAAAACATAAGGTCGTGTCCGTTACATCTTGCTAGATATGAGTTGTTTTGTGTGATCATATGGTGAATATGATGGTTTTAAGGTATTGTAATGTGTATAGGGAGTCATAAGGGTCATTTAATGTGTTGCATTAGACCTTCAAAGCATGAAATCATGGTGATGTGTGTTGGGAGATATAAGGTGATATAAAAGGTAAGTGATGAATAATTACATGTGCATGGAAGCCGTAAGGCATTTTAATGCATATGGAGGGATAAGGTGATTCAAAATGCATAATATTGTAATTAAATGTGCATGGAAGCCATAAGGCATTGTAATGTGTAGGAAGGCATAAGTGTCATTTTAAAATGTATTGCTTTGAACCTTATAGGCATGACACGTGATATGTATGCATGTAGGAATGGCTAGGGGTTATAAGGTGTTTTGACATAGCCATATAATGTGAGAGGTGATACAAGTGTATGGAGAGTCGTGTTATTTTTGCCTAGGAGCTATGAAGGTACTGTTTTGTCAATTTTGCATAATCTAGAAATAGATTAAATGTTGTAAACAAATGATAAAGTAATAAATTATGAATTACTTTATCATTTGTAATAAAAATGCAAAGAGGCAATATTATGCAGATTTATCACACATGACAAAGTAAGTCTCATCAATTACTTTGTCGTCCCTTCACAATATTTAATTTGTTCCTAAATCATGCAAAATCGGGAAATTAAATATTTGTGTCCTAAATGTCATTATTTTCTGCATGGAATTGCAATAAATTTGGATTGTAAAACATTAACTAAGGTGGTGTAATTATAAACCTCTTAGTCAATGTTGAATAAATGCATAAATAATGTGTATTTATGTCATTTATTGTGCAAAATATCAGACATTTATGATGCTGCAGGGTGAATTTGACAAACAGGTTGAGGAGTTATTGCACAAATTTGACTTATTTTAGTGGCCTTAAAGATCATTTAAAGGCATTTAAAGACATTTTCAGGTGCTTTTATGATTATTGTTGGCATGCCTTGACTATTTCTGCTTTGAAGACCCTTTTTGGAGGACTTTTAGCAGATATTTTGGGCACATTTATGAGGTACACGAAAATGGAGATGGCTCATCCTTATCTCATGGCAGTTGTTTGGAGAGTATATAGTCATTCATTTGACTCTTTGTAGGGAGTTTTTTTCCATGTACATTCTGGAGTTTGTGAATTTTTCTGCAATCCCACTTAGTTTGAGCATGTTTTTTGTAACTCTTTTTGGCATATGAAATATAGAGAACACCTTGGATACCATTGATAGTCAGATTTTGCCTTCTTGTTTTATAGTATTGGGTGTTATCAAGTGTTTGATCAGGTCATTTGTGAGGTATTTTTGTTTCCTTGTGACTTTGTCTTATGTTTTAATACCCTTTTTTGCAGAAGCTGTGTTTATGCAGGTTGCAAACTATGTCTTAAAGTGTTATAAGGCCTTTAAATTGTGAAGTTAGCTTCCTTTTAAATATTTCAATGCATTTAGGCCTCTTTGTGAAATGTTTTTGCAAACATACAGTAATAGGTTGTGCAGGTTTAGTTTCTATTGTTTGTGGCCAAATGTATGCAACTCTGAGTTTCATTAACCATATCAAGTTTGGTGAATCACCCCTATTTTTACATTTTCCAGTTTCTAACTTTCATTTACAAAAGCATTCCTTTTCCCTTTTCCTTTACAAATCCAGTAGATTCTAGGTGATAACCAGCTAGGAAGCCGGCCTTCTCCGAAGGTTCTTTCCATCATAGGTGACCCACAGACCTGGAAAGATGCCATGTTTCTCCAGATTGCCAAGTTTTACAACTCAGCAAGGGTATAAGTCTGAGAGACAACAGTTAGACAAGGAGGATAAGTGTACATTAATTCTTTATTCTTTGTTTGAATCTTGGAAAGATCTAATCAAGTGGTTCTATTAAAGATCCAAAAATTTCTACCTTGATTTTTGGGAAAATAAAGAGAAAATCCACAGATTAGGGCTCAAAAGGTGCATTACATGTTTAGGGAAGGTATAAGGACAAAGGTAGGTCTAAAGGGGAATGGAAGAGATAAAAAGATAGATCCAAAACCCATGGGAAGAACAGAGTGAAGTGTTGGAACCACAGGAAGTGGGAACATGTCAAGAATAAATACAAAAACAAGAAGAAAACCTATGATGATTCCTCCATTAAAAAACTCCCTAATGATGGTGATAATGATGATTTATCATTTTTTTTAATGTTGCTAATGATGATTGTTGGCTCATTATTCAGGTTCCTCCTACCATATAATTCCCCACAAGGATTGGTTCTTGTCTTATTAAGCTTGTGATGGGGAAGAAGTTTTCGTTGGTGATAATAGTTTACATCAAATTGTTGATAAATGAAAGTCACTATTGTGTTTTACTCATGGGAAAGTGAAAACTCTAAATAACGTTTTGCACCTTCCAAGGACTTGCAAGAAATATTCTTTCTATATCCAAGTTGAATGATTCTAGAGTGCATGTGACATTTAGCAAGAATGTTTGTAGGTTATTTAGAGGAAATTTAGTGGTGGCGACGAGCTCACAATGTAGGACTGTGTTTAGGCTTGATGCTTCCACATTTTGTAATTGTACCAAGGTAACTAGCACTTTTAAAAATGCAAGTCTGTTGTGACACCAACATTTGTGCCATATTGGTGAAAAATGTAGAGGAATAGGTAGAGTCCCTTACTCCGCCCTTGAGATGATCCATAATACAATAGAATCCAATTGATATGTATATCCTATTAGATTTCCATTGTGTATTTGCTTTAAATTGTATTCATGATAAACTGAGATCTTTTAAGGAGACTCTCTCTCTCTCTCTCTCTCTAGAGGAACATGATTCTTGGATGGAGGTCATGCAAGAGGAGATAATGGCTTTGGAAAAACATGACACTTAGGATCTTATGAGTTTGGTTTAGGGAATAAAGCCCATTGGTTGTAAGTGGGTGTATAAAAATATTTGGAGAATATGGTTGGTTAGAGAGGTGCAAGGCTAGACTAATGGCCAAGGGCTACTCAAAAAGAGAGGGAGTTGATTTTGGTTAAATTTTATTTTCTATTTCTAAATTGTCTTCCATTAGATTCACTTTCTATTGTTGTTGCTTGTAATTTTGAAGTAAAGCAAATAGATGTTAAAACTACTTTCTTGTATGGGAATCTTGAAGAAATTTATATGAGACAACCAACTAGGTTTGAGGTAAAAGGGAAAGAAAACTTGGTTAGCAAGTTGAAATGGTCATTATATGACCTTTGAAACAATCACCTTAGATGTGGTATCAAAAGTTCAATGCTTTTTCATTAAAGTTGGATTTTGCTAGAAAGAAAAGAGGATCATTGTGTTTACTTCAAATTTATTGCCGATTAGATTCTAATCATTGTCTTACATATTGATGACATATTATTTATTAGTAACAACAAGGTGATGATTAGGGAGCATAAAACTCAACTTTTTAGTGTGTTTGACATGAAATATTTAGGACTAGAAAAATTTAATCTTGGAATGGAAATCAAAAGGGATTGAGTTCACATAAAGCTTTGGATTAGTCAAAGTAAGTATGTTGACACTATATTGTGATATGTTGCTATGCATGATTGTGAACTAGAGAATCTTCCTCTACCTGTAGGCACTAAGATTTAATTAGATATGTGTCCTAAGTTGAATAATGATTTTGAGGATATAGATATATGCCTTATGCTAGTGCTATTGGTAGCTTAATGTATGTAATGGTTTGTACTATATTGGATATTGGACAAGTAGTGGGAGGTCTTAGCAAGGTTATGTCTAACCTTGGTAGAGAGAATCTAACTTGTGTTATCAAGGTGTTTAAATATTTAGGAGGAACTTTTCATTAGTACTCATGTTATCATAGTTCTAATGATGGGGACAAGAAGTTGGACATGTAGGACTTTGTTGATGCAGATTAGGTAGGTGTCTTGGATAGTTGTAGGTCCACTAGTGGCGATGTGTTTTCTTTTGGTGGTATTAGTTATATGAGTAAAAGGCAACCCATATTTGTTTTTTCCATGATCAAAGCAAAGTATATGACTACTACACATTCCTATAAAGAGGTGGTTTGGTTACAAAGATTGTGTTTAGGAGTTAGTTTTGATTGCAAAGTAGTTCAAATCATATGTGACAGTCAAAGTGCTATTTGTTGGGACTTGGGTTATATTAAACTACAAAGAGTCCTTGTAGGAAGATTTTATTTCCAATCTTCATTACAGTGGAATGTAGTGAGTTTTTAGTTATTACAATACGATAGACATAGTGATTTACACATGACAATAATGTTGCAAGTCTTGTACTACATCATATATGTTGGTTGACATGTGGTGGTGCTATGACATCAAATACAAGTCAACTAGATGAAGAAATCATAATTTCATAGGAGTTTAGTGTTTGTTGGGGCATGATCAGTGATGTAGGAGCACTTGTGACAGAACTAGTGAACATGCACCATGATTGGAAGGGTGGATAATGTCCTTGAAGAGGACATAAGGTACCACAAACAATCAAAAGTGAAGTTATGTTTTTATTTGCTAGCACAACTAAGAAACTAGTAATAGTGGCTATATTGGAAACATATTGATATTGACAATATAAAGGATATAACTATTGATTCAAAGTCTATGACAATGACAAAGTTTACAAGGTGATTATCCATGTGGAGAGATCATACTTAGTGGTAGGTGTGGTATGTTGATGTCATGTATGATAAGAATATAGTTACACGACTCTTGGTATTGCATGAGTTGGTTAGACAGTTTTGGGATGATTAGTTTTCCCATGAATACACACACACACACATTAGTTTATGTGAATGTGCTAGGGTTATAAATTCATTGTATAGACATTGAAGGCATTTTACATTATTGGTGTGCAAACACTAGAGTGATTGTAGAAGAAGGTATGATATAGATTGAGACTTTGTAAAAGGTTTCCAAAAATCTTGTTGTATTTAATTAGCGTTGATTCTAAATAATACAATTTTGAATGTCTTTTGGTGGGGGGTTTTCTCTTGTAAGGGTTTCCCATGTAAAAATGTTTATGTCTTATGTAATCTCGTAGATGAATTCTATTCCATTTAATTTCATATGTGTTGATATTTGGAGTTTGTACATGTTGTTGACTATTAATTGAACACATAATCTTAAGAATTCATTATTCTTGGCTATCGGTCTTTTACATCAGGGGTTAAAATCCCCAACACTATTATTTTGGCCTAGATTCCCATGTACAATTCATGTATAAAACATATTGATGTTTAGTATCACTTTATTTACGAGATGGTGGAGAATGGTAAGGTCATGATTCAAAAGGTTCACACTTTGGTTAATGTTTCAGATTTACTTATGAAATTGGTGAGCATGGATAAGTTCTGTTGGTGCAGGGAGGCCATGGGCCTTACAACTTGTACTTGATTCATTTTATGTCTCTTATTTTTACAATGTATAATATCAAGTGGAAGAATGTTAGGATTAAGGTGACATTAGCCTTTCAAATCCTATGTACTTCATGTGACTCCAACACCTTGGGAATGGGTACATGGATGCCTAGGGAGTGAATGGATGAATTATTTATTAACTATTCTCTCCCAATTGACTTTTATATTAGTTGTAATGCCATTAAGAGGGGAGTGGATTATGATGGTGGCAATTATAGAGTGAATGGAATGCATTTACACCAGTTTCTTGATTCTAGGCAATAGAGAAGAGAGTGGAGCATCTTTTTACATGTTGGTTTTGGTCCACATTAATTGCCCACTCCATTTTTAAGTGCCATACTTGTAAATGTTTATCCACTCTTCACATGGATCAAAGATACTTTTTGTTATGGTTGTGATTCATGGAAGCATTAAATTTTTGTCACATGTGTTGCGTTTTTGCGATACCATGGGTTTTGGTTTTGAGAATCCATTTATGGTTTTTTTCCTTTTGTTATCTATAAATTGGAAGCCTTGAATAGTTGTTCTCAATGATAAATTTAATAAAATCCCCTAAAAAAGATATAAAATCCTAGTTAATCCTAGTCCAAGGCAATAATATTTATGGTGAATGTATGCCTATTTTGAGAAAAAGAATTTGTGGTAATTTTTTTCAAATTTGTCCACATTGTTAGTTTTTGTTGGTGAATTATAGATATATTTGAAAAAATAAAATAATTTAGTTTACGAATTATAGATATATTCAAAAAATAAAATAAGTTAGGTAGTGAATTATAGATATATTCAAAAAAATAAAATTAATTACTTGGCACATTTATTGATGATTTTAAAAGTTCAGTTCAGTCAGTTGCCATTTCAGCATTTTGTACCGCATTTTACTACATCTTCATATAAGAGCTCGCGGAGTAGGACTTAACATCTACATGTCATCATCTATGTCATTTCAAAATTTCAGGTCATTTGGATCATTTGTCTACTAAAAGTTATCTCTATCATAAGATCATTAGTTTTCTCAGAGTAGAGCATTCAGACAGTCAGTTGAAGGAGAAGGTTTACAGGGCATTTTCGTGACTTGCCGAGCATAATGGAACATCATATATGGCACATAAGGATCAGATAGACCTTCCTTGAGGTCCACACCAAGTTTCATGCATTTGTAGAGCAATACCAGATGTTGTAGGCCAACCTACTTGTTTCTACATGTTACATCCTTCATTGGAGTTTGTAACCTCTTGTGGCCGACGCAGATGATTTATTGAGCTTGAAGATGATATATATAGATCTCTTAGATGTATTAGGAAGTAGTTTTGAGTAAGTAGTTCTATGATATGATTTAGATAGTCTTAGAAGTTAGATTCTTTTTAGGAAGGCACTTCAATGCCATATCTTGCATATCTGTTGTAGCCCAGAAAATAGGCCTATGAGCCCTTTGATTCTAGCCCGCATGTTGCCGGCATATGAGCATTGTAATTATTTGATATACTAAATATATGAATCTTCCATTGCATTCTACAATTGTGTTGTTTCCGTTGTGTTTACTCTAGCTGCATGGTTTGGATAGTTCATTCTGTGGACCCTCTGACCGTGATTGCACCAAGTGGTATCAAAGCAAAGTTTTGAATCCTTTGGGAAGTGAAGGCATTTTGTAAGATCTTGTGGTGAACTGATTGCTGACCTAAGGTAGTCTACCTATGTTTGTCTACAGAGTGCCAATTGTGAGGCAGTTGCTACCTTGTAGTCAGATCGTTGAATTGAGGCAATTGCACTGGATCCTAGGAAGAGATGCCATCGAGGAGGATGCCTGGTATGGCCAATGTTTCTAGAAGAATAGAAGAAATGATCAAGATGATGAGAATAATGAAAGTTTGATTGGATTTTGTAGAAGAAGATAGAAGAAGAGGACTAAACCCTAGAATGATGCTGAAAGTGATGATGAAGAATTTTAATCTGCTGATCAAAATAAAGAAACCCTAGAAGAAGAAGAATCAGATTAGGCGAAGATGTTGAAGGCTATTTCAAAGATTGGTAAGAGACCTAGAGTAGATGTACAGAACTATACTGGAAATTTGAATCCGAAGGAATTGATTGATTGGATAAATGACTTGGAGGAATACTTTGAATATGAGGAAATTGAAGATCCAGAGAAAGTGAGATTTGCAAAGACTAAGTTGAAAGGACATGCTACTATTTGGTGGAAAGAAGTTCATTTGGATAGAAACATGAGAGGAAAATAAAAGATCATAAAGGGGATAGGCTGGTGACAAAGTTAAAGAATCAATTCATACTTGCTGACTATGAGTTGGAATCGTTGAAGAGACTACAAAACCTAAGGCAAAAGGAGAAATTTGTGAAGGAGTATACTGAAGAATTTCATAAGATGATCATAAGGACATGACATAGTGAAGCAATCAAGGAGAAAGTGACAAGATATATAAATGGGTTGAGGATGAAGATTCAAGAAGAACTAAGTCTAGTAAGGATGACAACAATAGAGGAGGCATACCAGTTTGCATTGAAAGTTGAAGAAAAATTGAATAAGAAGCATGAGCAAAGGCAAAGAGGTAGAGGAGGTAAATTTCATAGAGGTAGAACATATTCTGGAGGAGAAAGACATTATGCACAGCAAAACAAAGAAAGTAGCCCATACTAGAAGGAATAAAAGGACAATAATTCATAACAGAGATGACAAAAATTTCTATCGTAGAGGGAACCATAATTCTTACCGCAATGAAGGATACAAAAGAGATGAAAGAGGATTTGATAAGATAACATTCAAAGGAACTTGTTTTAAGTGTGGAGGTGAAGGACACTGAGCATTTGAATGTCATCAAGGAAGTACAAGCAAGAGAATAGAGAACAATGCAAGAGCAGCTTATGCAGAAGAAGAACCAGTTGGATCACCTAGTTCTGTTGGAAAACTAGAGAAAGGGGAATCATTAGTCATGAGGAGAGCACTATTTCAAGCAGAGACAACTAAGGAACCACCGCAAAGGAAAATTTTGTTCCAGACCAGATGCAAATCAAGACGTAAATGTTATAAAGTGATCATTGATAGTGGTGGTACTGATAATTTGGTTTTAGAGGAGATGGTGACTAAGCTAAACTTGGAGAGATTGAAACACCCTAAGCCGTACAAGATAGCATGGATTCAAGATGAACACAAGGTACTGGTGAGTGAACAGTGTTTGGTAAAATTTCATATAGGATCTTATAATGATGAGGTATTGTGCGGTATTATGCCAATGGATGTATGTCATATATTTTTGGGTAGACCATGGTAGTATGATAGAAAGTCTATACATGATGGGAGAAATAATACTTATACTATAACATTGAATGGAAAGAGACATATCTTGACACCTTTGGAAGATGAGCATAGAAGTGAAGTATGTGGGAATGCTAGAATCTGTTTGGTTGATGGAAGGAAATTTTTGGATGGATTGAGACAAGAGAATATGTGTTTTTCTTTGATTCCTAAGAAGTGCGGAGACTGTCACTAGAAAGGAAGAAGAGTCATAGTCAAAAGAGATAACTGAATTGTTGACATAATATAAAGACATCATATCAGATAATGTACCTGAAGGATTGCCACCAATACAGAGTATCAACCATCATATGGACCTTGTACCTGGAGCTAGTTTGCCTAACAAAGCAGCCCATCAGATGACACTAGCAGAGAATGCAGAGTTGAATAGATAGATACAAGAATTGTTGAGGAAATGATTGATCAGAGAAAGCTTAAGCCCATGTGTAGTACCTGCAGTATTAGTACTAAAGAAATATGGAGAATGGAGGATGTGTACAGACTCTAGAGCAATCAACAAGATCATAGTTAGGTATAGATTTCCATTGCCAAGGATGGATGACATCATGGATTTTTTGAGTGAAGCAAAGTAATTCACAAAGACTTGAAGAGTGGATACCATCAAATCAGGATCAGAGAAGGAGATGAATGGAAGACTGCATTTAAGACAAATGAGGGATTGTATGAATGGTTAGTGATGCCTTTTGGATTGACTAATGCACCGAGCACTTTCATGAGGTTGATGAATGAGGTTTTGAAGAAATTCTTGGGTAAGTTTGTTATTGTATACTTGGATGATATTCTGATTTTCAATAAGACAAAAGAAGAACATTTGTGGCATATTAGACAAGTATTATAGAGGTTGAGGGAAGAGAAATTGTTGATAAACATCAAGAAATGTAGTTTCATGAAGGAAGAGTTGGTATATTTGGGATTTGTGATTTCTGTGGAAGGATTAAAGATGGACCCTAAGAAAGTTGGAGCAACTATTAAGTGGCCAACACTAGAGAGCATTGCAGAGGTAAGATCATTTCATGGATTAGCAAGTTTCTACCAGAAGTTCATCAAAAAATTTAGTTAAGTATGCACACCAATGATAGAAACAATGAGAGGTGACAGAAAGGATTTTAAGTGGACATTAGGAGCAAATAAAAGTTTTGAATTGTTGAAGCAGAAAGTGACAGAGCAACCAGTGTTAGCATTACCAAATTTCAACAAAGTATTTCAAGTAAATTGTGATGCCAGTGGAAATGCAATAGGAGCAGTGTTAAGTCAAGAAGGGAGACCAGTAGCATATTTTATTGAGAAATTGGATGATGCAAGGAGAAGATATTCAGTTTATGATCAGGAGTTCTATGCCATAATTCAAGCTTTGAAGAAGTGGAGACATTACTTGTTGCCTAAGAAGTTTGTGTTGTACACCGATCATCAAGATTTACAATATTTGAATAGTAAAGGAAAGTTGAATCAGAGACACATGTGATGGGGAGAGTTTATGCAAAGCTACACATTTGTATTGAAGCATAGGAGTGGGAAGTCAAACAAAGTTGTAGATGCATTAAGTAGAAGAAGGAATTTGCTAATAGAGATGAGAGTAGAAGTATTAGGTTTTGAGGAATTGAAGCACATGTATGAAGAAGATCTTGATTTTGTAGAACCATGGAGAGCATGTAAGTAGCCTGTTGTAATAGATAGGAGTAAGTGGATAGACTATTTCATTTAGAAGGATATGTTGTTCAAAGGAAATCAGTTGTGTATACCTAGGAGTTCAATGAGGGATAATTTGATAAAGGAGAAACACAGTGGTGGATTGGTAGGACATTTTGGAATTGACAAGATAGTAGCTTTGGTAAGTGAACATTACTTTTGGCCTTAGATATATAAGGATGTAAGGAAGTTTGTGCAGAATTGCAGAATATGTCAAGTTGCAAAGGGGAGTAGTCAGAATACTGGTTTGTACAAATCTTTGACAGTACCGGAGAGACCTTGGGAAGATATAAGCATGGATTTCATATTAGGATTACCAAGAACACAGAGGGGACATGATTCTATATTTGTAGTGGTGGACAAATTTTCAAAGATGGCACATTTCATACCTTGTAAGAAGACAAATGATGCAGTGCATGTTGTTGACCTATTTTTCAAAGAAATTGTGAGATTGCATGGATTACCTAAGAGTATAGTTTCAGACAGGGATACAAGATTTATTGGATACTTTTGGAGGACATTGTGGAAGAAGATGAAGACAGACCTAAAGTTTAGTTCAACATTTAATCCATAGACAGATGGACAAACAAAAGTGGTAAATAGGAGTTTGGGTAACTTGTTGAGATGCTTAGTAGGAGACAAGGTAGGAAATTGGGATCTAGTTCTACCGTAAGCTGAGTTTGCATAAAATAATTCAGTGAATTGGAGTATAGGGAAGACGCCATTTGAGATTGTGACCGGAATGAAACCTAGAGGAGTTACAGAGTTAAGGGACATCAGTATGGAGAATAAGAGAAGTGCAAAGGTAGAAGAATTTGCAAGATACATCATGGAGACAATACATAATTAGGTCAGAAAGCATTTGGAGGAGATGAATAGTAAGTATAAGGAGCAAGCAGATGAGAAGAGGAGACATAAAGAATTTTCACTTGGAGATGAAGTAATGGTATATCTAAGAAAAGAGATATTTCCAGTGGGGACATACAACAAGCTAAAGATGAAGAAGTTTGGACCATGTAGGATTCTTAAGAAGTTTGATTCAGGGAATGCATATGAAGTGGAGCTACAAGAGACATTGGGTATATCACCTATATTCAACATTGCAGACTTATATCAGTATCATGAAGGAGAGGCAAGTGACAACATTGAAGAAGGTTAGAAGAATTGGTTACCACAACAACAACTAGAGTAGATAGAGGACATCTTGGACAATAGAGTTGGACACAATACTAGAGGCAAGCAATACAAAGAATACCTAGTCAAGTTGAAAGGCAAAACGAAAGAAGACTCATCATGGATATCTCAGGCTAAGGTGGACCGCCTTAGCTTTCCTCTAGCCCCAACAAAGTTAGGGACTCAATTTTTTAACAACCTCAGGTGTCTGATGTAGGAGCATCCCAGGTTGCAGAGCAATCTTGCATCAACCAAAAATATTTGCATTCTTTCTTTTCTTTCATTTTTTAGTTCAGTTCAATCAGTTGCCATTTCAACATTTTGTACCACATTTGACTGCATCTTCGTATCAAAGCTCGTGGAGTAGGACTTAGCATCTACATGTCATCATCTACGTCATATCCAAATTTTAGGTCATTTGGATATGTCTACTAAAAGTTATTGCTATCATAAGATCATCAATTTTCTCATAGCAGAGCATTCAGATAGTCAGTTGAAGGAGAAGGTTTATGGAGCACTTCTGTGACTTGTGGAGCATAATGGAACATCATACATGACATATAAGGATCAGATAGACCTTCCTTGAGGTCCACACCAAGTTTCATGCATTTGCAAAGCAATACGAGATGTTGTAGGCCAACCTACTTGTTTCTACACGTTACATCCTTCATTGGAGTTTGTAACCTCTTGTGGCCGACATAGAGGATTTCATGAGCTTGAAGATGATATATATAGATCTCTTATATGTATTAGAAAGTAGTTCTGAGTAATTATTTCTATGCTATGATTTAGATAGTCTTAGAAGTTAGATTCTTTTTAGGAAGGCACTTCAATGCCATATCTTGCATATCTGTTGTAGCCCAGAAAGAAAGCCTGTGAGCCCTTTGATTGTAGCCTACATGTTGCTGGCATATGAGCATTGTAATTCTTTGATATAGTGAATATATGAATCTTCCATTGCATTCTACAATTGTGTTGTTTCCGTTGTGTTTACTCTAGCTACACGGTTTGGATAGTTCATTCTGTGGACCCTCGAACTGTGACTGCACCAATTTTACATCGTCTAATGAAAGTAGATCAATGGCTTAAGTTCTATTTTAGAATGAAGTACTAACACACCCAAATTTGAAATTTAATTTTTTAGAATAGGTCTCCTTAAGAGACAAGTGTCAATGAGTGAATGGCACCTTGACTTGCTATGGCACAAAATTAATAATATTAATATAATATTAATTTATTAACCTTCAACAATTTAAGTTCACCTAGATGGAGAGATTCTATTGACACACATAAAGATGCCATTTGGGATTTATTTATCTCATCTACTCCATTTATTCTGGTATTGCTTACAAAAATATCGATAATTTTTTTAATAATAATAGAATATAGTTTTTTTAACAAATATTCTACATCATCTAATGTATGATAATCAATGACTGAAGTTCTATTCTAGGCCAAAGTTTTGACACACCCAAATGTGAACTTAAAGTTTCTAGAATAAGTCTCCTTAAGAGACAAATGTCAATGACATTTTTTAGGGTACTAGAATTATTAACTTCCATCATGTCCTATGCGCTTGAGTTAGCTATTATTACACATTATAGTAATCTTAT
The DNA here is from genome assembly GCA_027924645.1 of Cunninghamia lanceolata. NCBI lineage: Eukaryota > Viridiplantae > Streptophyta > Pinopsida > Cupressales > Cupressaceae > Cunninghamia > Cunninghamia lanceolata. Next base: position 370,028 of record BSBN01000201.1, on the reverse strand, counting down.
GTGAATAAATGTGTGGATAATTTTCAATACAAAAGGGTTATCTTCTATTGTATAAGGTGTTCCTTGAAAAACTCAAAATTTAGTTTAATTGCTATCTCCAATTTGTACTATTAGGGGTGTCCTATTTTTTAGGTTTGATCATGTGATTGTTGACATTCCTTTAATTCACCAATTTGATGTTGAATCATCATTGATGATAATGAAAAAAATCAATTGTTTGATCTATTTATTTCCATTTAATCTATCTTAAAAGGACATGTCCTTACTTGTGTTGCAATCTAAAACTAATCATGTTAACCTATTAAGAGGAGGTGATTAGAGATTTGTGATTATTTATACTCCACAAATCCACTTGTAGTTGATGAACCTATTGTTGTTTGTTCTTATGGAGCCCCTCTTAGTTAATAAGTCATGAATTATCCACCCTTGCAAATGGGAACCATTAGAATTAGGGCATTATGATTATGTTAGGCTTGGCCATGCTTTTCTTTTTGACCGTGATCATGTAGAAAATGCTATTAAAAGTGTAGTGGGTCAAGATGTGTTGATGGCAAGCCCTTGAATCTTTTAATATAGCTCAGTGGTCTCAATTTTCTTATGAAATTCTATGGATATACTCTAGGAGGATGGTTTGGTCTTAATGACTACCACTGAAATATGTTTAGATTTATCTTCTACTAGAGAGAAGTTAATCCACACTTTATTTGAATATGGTTTCTACAAGGGTTTATCATTGATTGTTGGGTTATTCTATAGAGAACAAATATTTTGTTATCTCGTGATTAAATTCATTTACAATGCTATGGAGGGACTTATGAATGGCCATTCAAACATGTTGATGGGCATAATTAATCTACATAGATTGGTTGTAGGTGAAGATTTAGTTTCTAAAGCTTGAACTCTATTTAAATCACTTTGGCTACTAATTAGTCATTGTTTTGATAAGAATTCATCTGGGAAGGAAATCATTTCTAAGGGAAAGGAGGTAATCACCATAGACAAGGTCCCTTGTTATTCCCTTATTCAAGGCTCGACTCATTCTAAAAATCTATCTTTTGAACCTAAAGATACTTATAGCTCCAGTGGAAGTTTTTACCTTGATTCCACTTAGTTTTTGTTGGAAAAAAGGTGTTGTTCACCTTGTATAACATTAATTAATTTAATTATTTAAAATAAATATTCTTTTGTGGTGCATCTTAATTGATGGGTTGAGCCACATTAAATATTTATTTGGTGCTACTTGTAAAAGTTGTATTTAACATTGGGAGACATAAGGCAAATATTTATTATCTGTGTAAAATAATTAATTTTGGGGTCAATGGTTTTGTGCTCATAGTTTTGAGTCACATTATTTTTATCCAATATCACAAGTTGTATTTGTGTGAGCTTGAATCTATAAAAGCAAGAACATGGTTAGTGGTTAGGGTTGGCTCTTATTTTACAGGCTGTGTGAGAGGATATCATTGTATTGAGTTTTCTCTTGTGAGTGCATATTGTAAAGCATGGCATGGGATGTGTGGATTCATGCTTGGATACATGGAGGTTGCAGTAGAGGAGCTTGATGTTTCAAAGGTGTTCATGGAGACTCTATGAGTGTATTGCAATTTCTATTGCTGAATAATACATTGAGTATGGATGCTTTTGGAGGCTGGGTTTTTTCCCTCAAATAAGGTTTTCCCAAGGTATATCTTGTGTTATCTTATTGATTGTCTATTGATCTTTGCAGTATGGTAAATCTGTAAGATTGTATGCATCATTATCTCATTTGGGTTATGTGGAATTGGTTTGATCTACCTATAAATTTCTAACAACTGGTATCAAAGCTTTAAGGCTTTTCATGGCTTGCATGTTGCCTATATGTGCTTGCATGTGATGTATCTATACAATTATGGTTCTGGGTGTTTTCCTCCATCTTGAGAATCTTTGGATTCAGGAGGCCCGAGAGATGAAGATTGATATAAAATTTGACCTATTTAGGTCATTAGATAAAAAAAGCAAAATTTTTTACCCTTGCCCAAGTTGATTGTACCGTCATACGAATCTGCAAGTACAAGAAAAAAATTATTATTTCCCTGCATGAATTTCCTTTCTATAGTTTGCAAAAATTAAAAATATTTTGCATGTCAACTCTAGTGTGAAAACAAGAAAATAAAAACTTGCATGTTAAAAAGCAAGTTTGAAATTAAAAGAAAAAAAACAAAAAAAAATTGATTTTTTTTTTGGGGAGGGGGGGTACGGGTATGCAAACCCCATACCCTGCCCCTGCACCTACACCTGCATGGCATGGCAGGCAGGCTGGCAGAGCCTGTCGACTGTGGTCGGCGGGTACTGGGTTGGCAGGGTGCCAGTCCTAGCTGCTAGTCGAGTCGGCCAACCTGTCGGATGACAGGCTTTGGCCATTGACGACCATGGCAACCCTCGCGGGCATTTTTCATTTAAAAAAATTGCAGGCGGCAGAATTAAAACTTTAACAATGAATTAAATTTTTTTAATACCAGAGCTTATTAAATTTTTAAACCTCCTAATGTTGTTTGGGGTCCGATGAAATATGAGACATTAAGACAAAATTTAAAACCTGCTTGGAGTCCACTAGTCAAAGTCTAATGGTGCAGTCAACCACACCACGTCAGCGCTTGTAACAATGCCCAGTCATGCTGATGTCAGCAGGGTACATCGATGACGTCATTGTATGGATGGGTCCCCTAGGGCCCTGTTTTAGCCCTCGGAGGGCACTTTCTTCCGGGAGGCATAACTTTCGCCCACGGTATCATATTTTTGACTTCTTATAGGAGTCAGAAAGGTCTCTCTGAGAAATACGCAGTGATGTAGGTTTGGTTATCAAATTTTGCTGTTTGTGTTAGAATTTGTTGCCTGAAGCCAGGCATTGCTCCGAGATAATTTTATGCTCATAACTTTTGCATACGGAATCATATTTTTGATCTCAGATAGGTGTTGGAGAGCTATTGTTGTGTACTATAGATTGGATCATGTAGATTTTTAGTTTGGTGTACAGAGAGAGTTTGGTACTTGTTTGATCACTTGTGGGATACAGATATTCAGGGTACAATTTTGAGAGCATTTGGATGAATGTTTTGGGCACAAACTTGTGGCAGTGCATGTTGTTATGAGACCATCAGCATGGTATAGCAAGTTTTCAGATTTGGTGCTTCCAGTTACAGGTTGATAGGTGTTTTCAAAGTCTAATCTTTGATGGAGATAAGTACACAAGTTGTCTTCTAGTTTGACGACATGATTGATACACGTGTGAGACTTGGAGTCTCGTTTCAGTGGGAGTTGAGTACAGGTATAGCGTTGATGATGATTATGGTGTCATGGATATGTAGCTACATATTTACATTAGCATGACATGATATGTATGCGGTTGACAAGTATGGACTGTGATGTTTGATTCATGATTATAGGTGGTGTTGTGGTGTAGTTTTAGGGGATTGTTCTTATCTCCTGGATGCTTGGTAGTTCCTTGACTATGGTTACTTGTGTTGTGGACTTGTTTGGAAAATTGAATCTAGCATTGATTTGGTGTTTGAGTCTTGGAGTCTACAGGTTATCTTCTTTGATATCTCAGTTTGCATGTTACTAACGTGATGATGAGTTTGCATGTTACATGTATTTTGGATCTTCAAGTTATGTAGTTTTTTGGATTAGCTACCCCTTGGCTACAATGAAATGACTTCAATGTGGACTGTCTTTATCCACGAGATTGATTTAATGTTTATGCAAACTTTGTTAGTTGGCCTTGTCTGTGGTCATTTGTACATTGGTATGTTGCATTGAGATAAGAGGATGGATGATTAGAGTGCCTGGATAGTCAGTTATTGGGACTTACATCATGTTTATCATGATGTCATAGATAGCTTGGATACATTGTTTTATGTGATCTTTTGACAGTGATGGTTTTATCTTCTTAATTTGGAGATCATGGTTTTACTTTACCTTTTGGGAGTTGTTGGTGTTACAACAGGATTCCTTGATTGTGTTAGGCCATGGATGATCTTCATTTAGGAGATGGTAACTTTGTTGCCATGTATAGCTTGGTGCCACATTTCAGTGGGAGCTTTGGCAGTGATATGGACTCATCATTAGTGATGGATTATCTTCTTCAGTGGTTGTGGGTGTCTTGGAGAGGTACTTGGATTATGATTCTTGTTTTAGTGAGAGTGCTTTGACATCCTGATTTCCATTGTCAGTAGATGGTTATCTTCATGTGGTTGGAGATGTTGACATCTTGGTTTACCATGGAGGACTCTTAGATTCTTTGGTTGAGGTGTTAGTTTATGACTTGTCAGTTTGACATGTTGATCCTTGTTGTAGAGGTGTTGGTATTGTGTCATGATTTACTCTTGATGCTAGTTTTGAGTTTTGGCATGATACAAGTTCTCTTGTGACGGGATGTGTGCATTGATGCATGTGATCTCCTAGAAGGAGATGGTTAGATCATGATGTCATGATGGGTTCCTTGATTACATAGATGTGTAGTTAGAGCTTTGACTTTGGTCTTGTATGGTTCTCTTGGTATTGAGTACATTGATTATGTGCTTGGGAGCTTCATGATAGTGCGATGTTGCATTTGGAGTTTAGGAGCCTACACCTAGATATGGACGTGAGTTCATTATGGACCTAGAGGAGACTGTTCTTGGAGAGAGTCTTTGTGACTTGGTGTATCCTAGAGGGGCATTTTCATTCCCACTCTTAGTCTACTCGGTGGTTTATCATCTATAAGGTATTGCCCATCCTTTTAGATACATTTTTCTTTATGTTTTATCTTCTCATGGTTATGGATCTTGAGCTATGGTTATTGGTTCTAGAGGGTTCATTTGAGGGACATTGACATGGTTATCTCTTTGTTCATATGGTTTGATTTATGATTTCTATTATGAGGAGTTCAGGAGAAGTGATTGTGCTTATTCCTAGTTATGATTTTGATCTTCCTTGGTTATAGAGGCTTACATCCATGTTGGTTACATGATACATTTGTTCATTTGATCTATGAGATTGAATGATTGGATGTTGTTGAGGTTTTTCTTTTGGGGTTGTAGAGGAGATCATACTTGACATAGCTTTTCACTTTGAGGTGTTGGTAGGACATTATGATTTACATGTTTTCTCCCTTTATCTTATGGCTACTTCCTGGAGGATCATGTTGATATGGTTGGACTTGGGATAGTTATGGTGGCATGTTGTGAGAGTATGTAGTGATTTATCTTGCATGTGTGGATCATTGTGATTGTTCTTGATACTACATTGGCTTGTTGTTTAGCCACACCTTGGTTTGAGTGTTGATTGGTAGACTTGGTATGCCTTGGATCCATTTTCAGATTTGGTATTACCCATGCAGTGGGAGCTTCTGGATGTATGTGTTCTTCATTGATAGGTTTTATACATGGAGCTTATTATTGCAGTATATGGGTTTGATATGTTGTTGGCATGCATTTACTGATGTTGTTGATACCTATGAGGTATGGATGGTTGGATGTATTAGCATATGTTGTGGTGCTATTTCTAGTCGTGGGTTTTTACCTTTGATAGCTACTTGGAGCTTTTGTTATCACTTGGATTTGATGCTAATGTTCTTTGGATAGGTGCATCTTCACCTTGACATGTTCCTTTTCTTCCATAGGTGGCACATTGGAGGATGATAGGAGTTCTTGCTCGAGATGGTGATTAGTTTGATTTTATTGTAGGTATCTTGATGGAGCACTAAAACATGTTGGAGATTCATGTAGTTTCATGTTTGCCTATGATGATGTATTTCATTGATTGACCCTTATGCAATGTATACAACAAGTGGGAGAATGTTGGGAAAAAGGTGTTGTTCACCTTGCATAACATTAATTAATTTAATTATTTGAAATAAATATTCTTTTGTGGTGCATCTTAATTGATGTGTTTAGCCACATTAAATATTTATTTGGTGCTACTTGTAAAAGTTGTATTTAACATTGGGAGACATAAGGCAAATATTTATTAATTGTGCAAAATAATTAATTTTGCGGTCAATGGTTTTGTGCTCATGGTTTTGAGTCACATTGTTTTTATCTAATACCACAAGTTGTATTTGTGTGAGCTTGAGTCTATAAAAGTAAGCACGTGGTTAGAAATTACGGTTGGCTCTTATTTTATAGGCTGTGTAAGAGGCTATCATTGTATTGAGTTCTCTTGTAAGTGCATATTGTAAAGCATGGCATGGGATGTGTGGATTCATGTTTGGATACATGGAGATTGCAGTAGAGGAGCTTGATGTTTCAGAGGTGTTCATGGAGGCTCTGTGAGTGTATTGTAATTTCTTATTGCTAAATAATACATTGAGTATGGATGCTTTTGGAGGATGGGTTTTTTTCCTCAAAGAGAGTTTTCCCATGGTATATCTTGTGTTATCTTGTTGATTATCTATTGATGTTTGCAATATGGTAAATCTATAAGATTGTATGCATCATTATCTCCTTTGGGTTATATGGAATTGGTTTGATCTACCTGTAAATTCCTAATAGTTTTATGTATAGGACTCTAGTTTTTTTGTTTTTGTTATGATACCTAGAACTATGCTTAATTAGATAATTGAAGACTAGTTAATATTGTAAATTTGCTATTATGTAATACAATATGTGGATGGTTCTCCACTTTTTATCAATAATAGTAATAATAAATAATGAAATAAAAGAGAGGACTATAATTACATAGATAGTCCATAATAATATATTAATAATAAATCAAGATGCCAATGCTCATAAGGGCGTGGTTGGGTGGTCAAGTCGTTGGCGGCCACCCATGTTCAAACCCCCGCTGGGCCAAAGAGCTCGCAGACCTTGTGCCTTCATTGGGCCAACGAGCTCATGGGTTTGAACAACCGATTCATAGCTCCGATCATTAAAAGCATGGGGCCTTGTGCTTCCATTACCAATTAAAAAAAAAAATCAAGATGCCAATACAAGGTGTCAAGAATGTAAATTGTAGATATATTTGTGGTGTCATGTTGTGTATCTTCCAATTGGCAAATCACACACACAAAAAATGTATTACTTTTACAACAAAATGAAAGATATTGATAACATTGAATCCCAATCTTAACTGTTGAAGAGACATCTAAGGCTAGACCATTTATGATGACAATGGACATTGGAATTTAAAGTGTCTTAGGAAGGAATAATAATAATGTTGCATATTTGATGGCTTTGGTAGCAATACCTTAACGTTTTGTTAATGATGTTATGATTATCTTCTAATCTTCGCTAATATTTGCTAATATGTGGAATATTTCAAATTTTAATGGATAATAACAACGCTTCCAAGTACAAGTTGAGTTAACTGTCAATAAAAGTTAAAATAGAAACTACCTACTATCTTGGTACTGCTACTATCAACATCATCGACAATTAAATCAGTCATACCCAATATCAAAATTTTGAAAGATATAAGGAATATAAACCTCTAAAATTAACCAATGGCTATTAAATATTTTATTAGAATTTAGTGGCAATTGTGGAGTCAATTTAATGAAGTTGCATGGCATCATTCAATTTCCTTGACACTTATACTAAAAGAACAAAACTTTATTTATATTACTGTTTATTATTTTAGTTGTAGTACAAATACTTGGCACTTGTTTTAGAAATATAGAAAAACAAGAAACTTAGGTTCAATATTGAATTATTGAGCATTTGATTGTAGAAGAGTCAAGAGAAAGTTTGAAAGTTAAAAGTGATGGTATTCATCACAACAACTATGTGTAGAAGATAAGATGCCAAGTAATTATATTTTATCAAAAACTTTATATAAAAATTGAGTTCAACCACCTTTTTTGTATCAAAAATTTTATATAAAAATCAAGTTTAATATTTGTATCATATTTGATACATAATTGTTTCTGTATGAATATGTAGGATTTTATTTCTTTTGACTTCTTAGAATGAAAAATACAAGTATTTGTCACTTTGAATGTATTATGTCAAGAATTGACAGTTTTGAGTTTTGCAAATTACACATACTACTATGGATGGTGGGTTGAGTTTCATAAAGATAATTGTATGTATGAGAATCTTGAAATTAGAATCAATGCATGGAATTGTACTGAAACATGATTGATAGTGACATGAAAAAAATCAATTTAATTCTTTATTAGTCTCATTATTACCCACACCTAGTGGTTCATTGTATATATAATCCAAAGTTCTATGGAAAATCATTTATTGGCATTATGGATGACCACATAGTTGAATCTGTCATGCAAATATTACTTATTAATAGGCTAGTTAAATGGAGTATAGTGAAATATCCATTCAACATCTTCAAAAAGAGGAACCAAAAATATTTTGGAGGACAAAGTCACAGATAAAGACTTCTACAACTTCAACTTCAGAGTGAATAGTTTTGTATATTTAAAATTTTTACATATGTTAATGTGATAGTTGTTAAAGCAAACACATGAGTTTAATGTATTTTAATCTCTCTCTCTCTCTCCCTCTCCGTCCCTCCCTTGCCTTGTCTTTATCTATCTCTCTATTTATATTGTATAAAATATTATAGTATAATTTTTTTATATATAATAAATATATAATTAAATAACAAATATGTATTCTACATTAAAGGTATAAGTTTAAACTTGTGTCACATTTTCAACCAACTAAATAGTTCTAAGCAAAAAGTTTCAGGGCTAAATGTTTCCTACCAAAAACGTTATGCCTAAAACCACATGGCATCCATGTGACATGTAGCACCCAAAATTATTTTAGGCAAAAAGGTTTTCAATGAAAATGTTTAAAATAAAAGGAAAAAAATGAAAAAAATCATTTCAAATAAATCATAATCGAGTGAAGAGTTTTCACCCTCTGGTGTTCACTGGCTAGTCAACCAACAATCCAACCTTCCCCACCTCTTAGCTATGAAGGTCTTCTTGACCTCCTAATAAAATTAAAAATGTATATTTGTTAATGAAAAATTAATAGTTTTTATAAAAAATTATATTTAAAAGACAATATTTCATAGTTGTTTGAGTAGATCTGAAACAAACCTAAGTTTGAAATCTAATTTGGAAACTAAAATTTAAACCCTAAATGGTGTTGGTTAACAGATTTGTCACCTAACTCTATATACTCACGCCCAGACAAGTGACAAATGTAATCAACAGTTGAGCCCAATATATTGGTATTCTACATAGGCTCTTTGCTTATTTAACAAGGTGTAGCTACCTTCTACAGATGTTCTAAGGAATGTAAATTTGAGATTGCTTTTGACTTGAAAGCAAGATAAAGGTAGAGCTTTTGACCATAAAGCTATAAAGGTGAATCTACAACTCTAACTCTAATTCCAGAAGTTCACAGACTTCCAACCGCACAAAATATATATAAAATATTACACATAAATAGGAATTCACCACCTTAAATGAAGATATCAACAAATATATTATTCAAAGCAGTGAGCAAGATTCAATAACATCCAACCACCAAAACACATGAATATCATTAACGACAGCATAAATACATTCAACTTAAGAAGAATATAAATCCAAATAATCACAACACAAAGTCCATGATCATTCAAATCTCCACTATATTAACTGTATTGCATATATCATAGAAGTTGGAAAACAAAATTCAACTATCACCCTTCCTAGAAACAAAGTTTTTGCTTAAAGGATCCAAAATTCGACCAGCTATTTAGAATATATAGCTAGGCCAAACCATAACTCTCTAGAAAACCATAACGATTTCTTGAAACAGCTGATTAAAATATTGTTTAAACAATAATAATAATAAAGGGCCCTCCAGAGCCAATTGTTTTAGAGCAAGTAAAAGATAACTGAAAAGCATGAAATTAAAATCAATTCAAGATTTGCAAGTCCACGTCCCCATCGTCCACCTCATCCATTTCTTCATCTTCCCTCAACTGTTTGCCTTCTCCAGTGATACTTTGCACCACTTGGGGTACCTGTGCTCACAATCTAGCTTTGTATGCTTTGTATTTGTTAATGATAGGTGTTAATGCCATGCCTGGTAGAGTTTCGGTCATGCTGATGCGAAATTTCCTTTCCATGATAGCTTGGTCAGAGTTAGTCACTTTTTGATGTACTTATTCGATGTTATTTGTGTAGGTGCTAATGTAAGCTACCATCTTAGAAAGCCTACCTAATGACTCCCTTGTAATTGTATTGTAGTTCACTATCTCCTCTGTCACCACCTTCTTGAAATTCTGTTTGATCACCTTAACATCCAACAATTTTTCATTATCAGATCCGTTGGCCTCTACATCCAAAGCAGCGAAGTCTCTTTTAATCCTCATCATCTCTTTGTAATAGACTGCCACTGCCTTTCCCATCTCTTCTTCAGCCGCAGAGATAATACAGACCTTCCATTCTAATGCATCAGCCACATAGTAGTATCTAATTCTTTAGGATTAGCTATAACTTCTTTGGTCATTAGAACATTGGGGTCCATGTTGGCAATTTCCCGTACTTCCTTAGAGGCCAGATTTAAACTATTGTGATCACTTCAAGCTTTCTCAAATTCTACTATAAAAAACTTCTCTTTTAGCATGAATGAAATCAAACAACTTAATTGCCACCTCGATAAATAAGAGACCATCGAAGACAATCTTCTCAAACCATTGGTCCATAGCTTTCCTCAGAGACAAAGAAGTTCTAATTTGTTGAAGTAGATTTGAGTCAAGAGTGGGGAGTTTGATAGTAGAGGAGGCTCCAGCAGAGGGAGTTATTACCTTAGCAATTGAATTGGCAAAGGAAGACAGAGAACTTACATACATGCTAGCAACTTTAAATTTTCATCCTGCAAATCCTTCATCCTTTTAGAGATGTTATCCATTGAATAGTGCATGTGGTACAAATCACCTTTGGTAGTCGATGGTCCTAGGTCCACTCAGCTAACTCTGAAGTCAGCTTCAGTTATTTCATCCTCATTCTTCTCAACCAGTGGGTCTACAATTTCTAAAAATTGATTTCCTGAGGTGGTGTTTGTCACTATCCTAGACATCCTCTTTGTACGTTTTGGTTTTGGTACCATCTGCAAAAAACTGGCAATAGTATCGATGCCCTGATTAGCTAGAACAATGTACCTCTTCTTCTTTTGGACTACTTTCTTTAACCAGTTCAGAGATGAGGCTGGAGCATTGGCAACATTGGTAGTTGCCACTGTCGGTGCAGGATGAGGGTTTTGCCCAGGCGTCTCTTTTTGTTGAGGAGAATTAGGTGGACTGAGTAATGAATATAGTAAATTATCTTCTCCTAATTGCGAGAAGATGAAAGAGTCAGAATCACTTACATGATTGCTTGGTGGGGGCACATGGTCAACCTTAGATGATAAGCTAGCGAATCTGGTATTTCTCTTTGTCTCATGAAAATCTTGCTCACAGGCGGTCTTCAACTTGCTAGGATCCTTAGGTGGACCTTCACCATCACTGTTCAATTGTGAGCCAACTCTTTGCAGAGTCAGGTCCAAACTAGATGCCCTTCTGTGTGATGTGGCAGTCTGGGATCTGGCCTGATTCAGAGAGGCTGAGTCCCTTGGTGTTGTTGAACCCGCACACTCCTTAGTCTTTTCTTGCAACCACTTTTCAGTTCTTCTTAAAACATGAAATGACAACAACATAATATCAGTAACCTCCTTCTCAGACCATTTTATTGGGGGCAAAGGTTCCCTAGACACTGTATGATATTCTTCACCCAGAAGATCTGAAAAATCATCAATTATATTCAAGAACTAAATATTCAACTTGAAAGCACGGACTTGATCAGTAGTCAACCTCATCCACTTCCTCTTCTGGACTTCTCTCTCATCAATACAGTCTTCCCAAAAATCCTCAAGCTGAGGAAGGTGTGAGTAGGAACCACCTACATGCATATTTTCTTTTATAAAATTTTTGTTGTCGAATGATACACGGGAAGATAAACTATGAAGGCTAAATTCAAACAACAATTTATCCACATTCCAACCATCATCATTATTTTTGCATGAATAGAAAGACAAAGACACAGGGAAAGAGTATCCTCTCTTTTTCATTGCCTGATATTTGACATTCACCACTGCCATTTGGCGACAAACTTCTAGCAACACCAAATAGTTGAAGGGGTATCGAGGCAATTTTAATGGGGCATTTTCATAACCCCCAATCCTTAAATATGAGAAGCGATCAAACTGAATATAAATACTCCCAAATTTTGTGACCAATGTAAATACTTCTACAGAAAATCTTTTCTCTATTGAACCATCAATTCTTTTGGCTAATATCATAGAAAAGGCATCATTCACATGTCGGAAGTCTTTCATACCTTCATTTCTTTGCAATTGAGGAAAAATTTCATACACAGGCGTGCTTGCCAAAGAACTCCTTGAAGTCCTCAGACTAGGCCAAGCAACCTCTTTTCGAGCCAAGATATAGACCAGCTAGGAGCACATGTGAAAGCTTATGCTTTGTGTAAAATTTACCAGCTGCTCATGTAGACACCCGCTGATGATTTTTGGCTAGTCAATTTGGTGATCTCCACAAATTAACAAAATAAACCAGCACATCCAGAATTCAAAGACATCTAACTTGGTGCTCCCAACTACTCTATTTAGCTGGGTTATCATCTGAAATTTCTTCTTTGAAATGACTCCTCTTCATATTAGCAGGTAGCCGAAACTTCCCAGTCTTTTCTTCTTCTAGCCAATGCTTAGTGACACATGTACGACACCAGACCTTCTCATTATAGTAATTCCAAGCAGAAGAAATAGAAACATCAGCATTATCTTCGTATTCTTCTAAGTCCAGAGCTGAAGCAACAGATTCAGAATCAATTTTGGCCATCACAGTACTATTGGGATTTTTTTTATCTCCTGAGAGTCTAGGAAATAACCATTGGCACATGCAACCATTAGCTCGGGACAATGCACAACAAGTGGAAAGCCACCAGATTTATGCAAACCGCTACTGATAATTTTCTCCACGAAAGGAGTTCTTTTCTCTGACCGTATTCTCCCCCAAAAATCATCTAAATCTACATGGCCCAAATTCGTATCCCTCACTCCAGAAACACCATTCTCTATAATGGAGGCCACAGGGGTCCCTTGGAACTTAAACTTCATTTCTATGTGCTCCAGAAACCTGAAAACAAGAGACTCAGAGATATACGCAAAGAGTGGAGAATGGGGCAAGACACCAATAGAGAATTCTTTGTGCAGATACATGGGAAATAACAATCTCTAACTCCTCAAAGAAGATATGACACCTTTATAGAGAGAGAAGAGTTGCTAGCTATGCTGACCTGCGAGGGTAAAACTGAGCTGAAATTCTGCACATAGCGAGTTAGTTGTTAGTTTGTCTGCAATACATTCCCTTTGCACATAGTATCACCTTATGTGATATTTAGAATTAATTTAAGTCACTCCTCATAAATTCCCCCAAGAAAGATATTAAATATTGGTAACAAATTTGTCATTAGAACCCATAAATGCATGCCTCGACTTTCCCTCCAAGAACGACGCCACCATGTCCGCACGTACCTCAAATTGAATGCATAAGGACAACTGTCAGTCTTTGGTACAATATGCCAGCGCAGATGACACCACTTGGGAAAGTGCACTACGTGAAGTCGGTGAGTTGGGCAAAACATGAACTTTTAAACTAGGAATCAAAGATTCAAAAATTCAAAGAATCCCCGATCTCCTGACTATAAAGGAAAGACTCTATACAAAGATAACAAAGGCTCAAGGTAGGGAAATCTCAAGGCAAGTCAGCAGGTTGGTTGGTTCAAGAACTTGTGAACCCGCCAACTTGACTTCAAAAATACAAAGGATCACCGACTTCTCATAAACGACTAAGTAAATTAGGCCTAAGGAAGGAACTAGGTGAAAAGGCTGACAATGAATGCAAAGGAAAAATAAAAAATGAATTTAGGATGTCCTTAGAGAGAAAAAAAGGGGGGGCAACAACTGGCTCTAATTGGGGACCAAGACTCGGGAGGACGCAGAGAACCCAGGCAAAACATGGGGAACAAGCCTTATTCCAGGGGTAATAGAGTCATACCAAAAATGAGACAGCACAAGACAAAAACAGAACAAGGAAAGAAACTATAGTATAGGGTCAGATTCAGAAACTCTACCAATTGCATAGTTTCAGATCTTGCCCATTATAGGCAAGAGGTATGTTGGTATGTGGTGACTGATCATGCAAGTACTGTACACTACTTTTTTCCCTCTTTTTTGCACAATCAAAGGCGGTTGTTAATTTTTGTTAACCAATAAAAGAAAAATGACATTGTAAAACCCTAATTCTAGAAGCTTCCAAAAAGATTGTTATAAGGGGATGGGATGTATGTTACGGTGATGTATTCGCGAGATTGTAATCTGTTTTGCACTGGATAATAAAATCATTGGATGGCTGAGTTTCTATGGATGTAGACCATATTGGGTGAACCACGTTAAATTTATGTGTTGATCTCTTTTGTGTTATTCCTCATTGTTATATTTGGGTTATTTAATTTGCATATAATTGTTAGTGTTTATTGCTTTGATCTACCTGAACCCTAACAACTGGTATCAGAGCGGGTTGTGTTTGATAATCATCTGCAAGAAGGTCCCACGGTTGAGTGGGAGTCTCACGGTTAAGTGGGAGCAATGGCAAACGAGGGTAAATTGAAGGTAGATAAATTTAATGGACAGAACTATCAATTATGGAAGATGTAGATAGAGGATTATATCTATCAGAAGGATTTATGGAGGCCGTTGGAAGGAATAGCCAAGAAACTGGTGGCAATGACTGATGAGGATTTTTGAACTTCTGGACAGAAAGGCACTGGGAACCATTCGGCTGTGCCTGACACCATCTGTGGCATTCAATATAACAGAAGCGAAGACAACAAGTGAACTGATGAAAGCTTTGGCCAAATTGTATGAAAAAGCCTCAGCCTCTAATAAGGTATTTCTCATGAAGCGTTTGTTTAATCTAAAAATGATTGAAGGTGGATCTGTGTCAGATCATTTAAATGAGTTTAATATGAATACTAGTCAATTAATTTCGGTAAAAGTGAAATTTGATGAAGAGGTGAGGGCTCTCTTGGTTTTATGTTCTTTGCTAGAAAGTTGGAATAGCTTGGTAATGGTTGTAAGTAACCCTATCTCTGGTTCAAATACTTTGAAATTTGATGATGTTGTTGGGGTTATCCTTAGTGAGGAAATGAGACGAAAAAGCATAGGTGAGACTTCAACATCTGGTAATGCTTTGACTGTAGAGAAAAGGAGAGAGGAAAAAGCCCAACAAATCATAGGAAGTCGAAGAAAGGTAGATCTAAATCCAAAGGAAGAATGGATTGTTGGCACTGTGGAAAGCCAGGACACTTGAAGAAGGATTGCTGGTCTTGAAAGGGTAAACAAGGAGATGGACAACATGACGACAGTAAGGAAGCTAATGTTGCAAGTAACAAATTACAGGATGCTTTAATTTTATGTTTAGATAATGCTAATGATTCTTGGGTAATAGATTTAGGGGCTTCATTTCATGCCACACCCCATAGGAAATATTTTGTAGATTATGTTCAAGGTGATTTTGGACAAGTATATTTGGGTGATGAACCCTGTTAGATTGTTGGAAAAGGAAAGATAAAAATCAAGTTGTAGAATGAAAATGAATGGTTGCTACAGGAGGTAAGGCATGTTCCAAATTTGAGAAGGAATTTAATTTCTGCAGGACAACTGGGTAGTGAAGGCTGCATAATTACCTTTTTAGACAAAATTTGGAAGGTCACTAAAGGTGCATTAGTAGTAGCTAAAGGTGAAAAGGTAGGCACATTGTATTTGTGTACTGGTAATACTTATTCTACCTTAGCTGCTATAGAAACAGTTGTTATTGAGACAGTTATAACACTTGCTGTAGGGACAAAAACATAATTGTGGCACCATAGACTTGGGTACATGAGTGAGAAAGGGATGAAGATCCTTCACTCTAGAAAGTTGCTACAGGTCTGAAGCAGATTGACTTGGAGTTCTGTGAAAATTGTGTTTATGGAAAATAGAAAAGAGTCTGATTTCTCAAAGTTGGGAAATAGAAGAAGAGTGAGAAACTAGAGCTTGTGCATTTAGATGTATAGGGACTAGCTCAGGTATCTTCTCTTGGTGGCTTTTGCTATTATGTTACTTTTATTGATGATGCAACTAGGAAAACATGGGTGTATTTCCTAAAACAAAAATCAGAAGTATTTGAAACTTTTAAAAAGTGGAAAGCTTTGGTTGAGAATGAGACAGGGAAAAAGATAAAGTGTCTCATATCTGATAATGGAGGCAAGTATTGCAGCAGAGAATTTGAGAATTATTGTTCATATAATGGAATCCGTAGGCAGAAAATAGTTCCTAGAACCCCACAAGAAAATGGTGTGTTTGAAAGGATGAATAGGACCATTATGGAGCGTGTAAGGAGCATGAGATTGCATGCTAGACTACCCTTACCCTTTTGGGCAGATGTTGTACATACCACTATTTATTTAATAAATAGGGGACCTTCAAATCCTTTGGATGGTGGCATCCAAGAGGAGGCATGGACGAGTAAAAAGGTAAACTATTCTTTTCTAAAAATCTTTGGTTGTGAAGCTTTTGTCCATGTTGATATTGAAAATAGAACCAATCTTGAGGCTAAGTCTAAAAAATGTACCTTCATTGGATATGGAGTAGATGAATTTGGTTATCGGTTATGGGATTATGAAAATCATAAAATCATTAGGAGCAAAGATGTTCTATTTAATGAGAAGGTCATGTTTAAGGATCGGTTGCAGTAAAAAAAGCATGAACAGACCAAAAAAGAATATGTGGTGCTGGATGAGATTCCAGAAAATAAAATACCAGTGGTACCTGATGCTCAACAACAACAAGTTATCCCACAAACTCCTACAAGTGTTAGACGTTCTACAAGGATAACTAGACCTCCAGAAAGATTTTCTCCATCATTAAATTCTATATTATTAACTGATTCTGGTGAACCTGAAAGTT
This sequence comes from Cunninghamia lanceolata, assembly GCA_027924645.1. NCBI lineage: Eukaryota > Viridiplantae > Streptophyta > Pinopsida > Cupressales > Cupressaceae > Cunninghamia > Cunninghamia lanceolata. Next base: position 353,046 of record BSBN01000201.1, on the reverse strand, counting down.
ATGAAGAAGCAATGCAGGTAGATACCAAAAAGTAGTGGGAGCTAGGCATGAAAGAGGAAATGGATTCCTTGCTGCAGAATCAGACTTGGGACTTAGTCCAATTGCCTGTAGGTAAAAGAGCATTGCCAAATAAATGGGTTTACAGGTTGAAAGAAGAAGATGGAGGCAAGAAAAGATATAAGGCCAGACTCGTGGTAAAAGGTTTTGCATAGAACAAAGGTAAAGGTTTTGATGAAATATTTTCTCCGGTTGTAAAGATGACTTCTATTAGAACTATTCTAAGTCTTGTGGCTGCAGAAGACTTGCATCTTGAACAACTAGATGTGAAAACATTTCTTCATGGGGATTTGGAAGAGGAAATTTACATGCAACAACCACAGGAATATGAGGTCAAGGGTAAGGAGGAATTTGTGTGTAGGTTAAAAAATAGTTTATATGGCCTGAAGCAAGCACCTTAGCAATGGTGTTTGAAATTTGATAGTTTTATGGCTGAACAAGGATACAAAAGATGTCATTCTGATTATTGTGTTTATTTTAAGAAATTGGGTAATGGCAGCTATATTATCATGTTGGTTTATGTTGATGGCATGCTTGTTGCCGGGTCTAACATGCAACATATTAATGAACTTAAGAAGAAATTAGCAAATTCATTTGCTATGAAGGATTTGGGTACAGCAAAACAAATCCTTGGTATGAGGATCACACGAGACAGGACAAACAAAAAATTATTTTTGTGTCAAAGTGATTATGTAGAGAAGGTGTTGAAAAAGTTTAACATGTAGAATACAAAAGCAGTTAGTACACCTTTGCCTAGTCATTTTAAGTTGACTAAGGAGATGTGTCCAAAGACACAAGAGGAGGAAGACAAAATGTCTAAGATACCATATGCATCAATAGTTGGCAACTTGATGTATGCAATGGTATGCACAAGGCAAAATATTGCACATGCAGTGGGAGTTGTGAGCAGGTATATGAGCAATCCAGGAATGGAACATTGGAATGTTGTAAAATGGATTCTTTGATATTTGAGATGTACTACTTCAAAGAAACTATGTTTTGGAGGAACAAATTCTGCTCTAAAATGATATGTTGACTCTGATTTGGCAGGTGATATTGATAGTAGGAGGAGTACTACAGGGTATGTTTTTACTGTCGGGGGTACTGTAGTCAGTTGGATTTCAAGACTGCAAAAGGTTGTTGCACTTTCAACCACTGAAGCTGAGTATGTTGCTGCTATGGAAGCTAACAAGGAGATGATTTGGTTACAACATTTTCTGAAGGAATTGGGGCAACAACAAGAAGATAGCCCTTTGTACACTGATATCCAGAGTGCCATTCATCTTCCTAAGAATTCAACTTTGCATTAAAAAATTAAGCACATATAGCTCAGATACCACTTCATCCGGTCAGTTTTGGAGGACGGGTAGTTGAAGCTAGAGAAAATTCACACAAGTCAGAATCCTGCAGATATGTTCACAAAGGCAGTTACATGGGAGAAACTAATTTTTTCAATCAATTTTTGTTGGCCTTCACAACTAATAATGATGAATATAAGAAACCAACCAGGCCTGTAATCCAGTGGGAGCTGCAAGCGTGAAGATGTCGTCCAGGATCAGTCTCCATGTGGGAGATCGTTTGGTGTGGAGCCTGATCAGTCTCCAAGTGGGAGATTGTTGGTATGTGGCGACTGATCATGCAAGTACTGTACACTACTTTTTTCCCTCTTTCTTGCACGATCAGAGTCAGTTGTTAATTTTTGTTAACTGACAAAAGAAAAATGATATTGCAAAACCCTAATTCTAGAAGCTTCCAAAAAAGCTTGCTATAAGCGGCTGGGATGTATGTGACGGCAATGTATTCGCGAGATTGTAATTTTTTTTGCATTGGATAATAAAATCATTGGATGGTTGAGTTTCTGTGGATGTAGTCCATATTGGGTGAACCACGTCAAATTTCTGTGTTGATCTCTTTTGTGTTATTCCTCATTGTTATATTTGGGTAATTTAATTTGCATATAATTGTTAGTGTTTTATTGCTTTGATTTGCTTGAACCCTAACAGAGTTAGTGATGTTCCATTAGGATAAGCCAATAGAAAAGCATTTTCTCCTACAACTTCTCTGATTTTGAAGGGATCTTTCCATAAAGAATCAAACTTCTTGTGTACACCTTTGGATTCTCTTCTTCTATCCCATAAGAGACAGAATCTCCTACAACAAAGTTCCTTTGCTTAGCTTTTTTGTCAAAAATCCTCTTTACAGTATGTTGATGCTTAGCAATCCTATCCACAACAATTTCTCTTTGCTCTTCTAAATGGTGCAGGTACAATATTCTCTTTTCTAGTGCTGACTGAAATTATTCATCTTCAATTGCCTTCTGTAGATAGTTTCAAAGGAATAGGAATTGCACTATCAATGCCATAAACAAGCTGGAAAGGAGACATACGAATTGCTCTTTTATACGTTATCCTATCATCCCAAAGAGCATCATATAGATGTTTATGCCATCCTCTCTGATTTTGCTCAACCAACTTTTTAACAATATAGATGAGATTTTTGTTGCTAGATTCTACTTGGTCATTGCCTTGTGGGTAATAATCAGATGAATGAGCTAGGCTGATACCAAAATCATAACAAAAAAGAGTCATTTCTGCAAAGGAAAAACTTAAAGCATTATCAATCACCAACTTCTTGGGCACACCAAATATGACTATAATGTTCTCCTTAAGAAAAGCACAAACCACCTCAGATGTAGTATTCTTTACTGGGATAGCTTCCACCCACTTGGTAAAATAGTCTGTTGTAGTCAAGATGTGAGTATGTCCAACACTTGAGTTAGGATTGATGGGTCCAATGAAGTCTAAACCCCATTGCTGGAAAGGTTCATCTATAATTACTAGCCTCAAAGGTAAAGTAGCTAATTGAGGTCTACCCATAAATTTTGAACACTTCTCACACTTTGATACCCACTCGTAAGCATCTTTAAACATCCCAGGCTAGTAGAAGCATTGCCTCAATATTTTGAAAGTTGTTACTGATGCAGAAACGTGTCCTCCACAAGCTTCATTATGAAAAGCTTCAATAACTTCTTCTATTGATCCTTGTCTACATACCTTAGAAATGTCCCATCCACTCCTCTTTTGTATAGATTACCTTCCCAAATAACATACCTGTGTGCTTTAAGTTTCAGGTTTCTCTTCTCCTTTGTAGAGAGGTGAGACAGACAATCACCATAGGTTAAGAAATAAGAAACATTATAGAACCATTCATCAGTGTTACTAGTGAAAAGAACCAAGGGTAATTCCTCTTTACTTTCAACCTCACTTTCAACAATCATCTTACATAATCCCTTACCCCTGACCAAGTTAGTAGGCTTGATCTCAACATCATATTCTCGTACTTTAGATTTCCAAGCTCCCCTGTTATTACATCCAATTTCTTGTTGGGTAAGTATACTTTTAACTGAAAATTCTAGAACATATACAATAGTATGTGAATGTAAAATGTAAAACCTGAAGCTTTTTATTGCCTTCACCACTGCATACACATGTTTCTACAAAGCAAAAAATTTAAGCCCATAATTCTTCAACGGCACACTCATGAAAGCAATGGGGGCTTTGATTCCTTGTTCATTCTTCTAGAACAAGATAGTTGATAAAGTATGGTCCAAGGCATAACAATAGATGATAAAATCTTTCTAAAAATCATGATGTACAAGTGTGGGTGCATCAGCAATGGCCCTTTTTATGTCTTCAAAATCTTTCTTCCCTTCAACATTCCATCTAAAGACAGGATTGTTCTTCATCATTTCTGCAATGTGTCTAGTCATCTCAACAAAATCAGGAACAAACCTCCTTAGAAAGTTTACTTAACTGAAAAAGGACCTCGTATTATTCTTAGTCACATGCAGACTTAGCTGTTGAGTTGCCTTGACCCTCTCTGGACCAATTTTTATCCCATCTTTTGAGACAATATGGCCTAATAATTTTCCTTTAGTGACTACAAAGATTGACTTCTTAGGATTTAGGGAAATACCATTCTCTCTATAGCATTGTAAGACCACCTCCAAGTTATGCAAGTGATTAGCTCTTTTCTTGGAAAAAACTGTCAAGTCATCAAGATACACTACTATGATTTTGTTCTTCAAATCACCAAAAGTCAAGTCCATTGCTCTTTGAAATGTGGCTCTAGCATTAATGAGACCAAAGGGAATCCTATTATATGCAAATACACCAATGGGGGTAGTAAAAGTTGTCTTATGCTGATCTTCTCAAGCCACTTCAATTTGGTTATATCCTGAAAACCCATCAAGCATGGACATCATCTTCAAACCATACACAGTTTGTAAAATATGATCCATAAATGGTAAGGGATAAGTATCCTTCAGAGAAGCCTGATTCAAATTCCTAAAATCAACACAAATCTAAATTTCCCCATTCTTCTTCCTAACAGGCACAATGTTTGCCAACCAAGTAGAGTGGTGAATAGGGTAGATGTTTTGGCTTTCAGCATTTTGTCAATTTCATTGAAGATGGCTTCATCTATTTTTTGGATTATAAGTTCTTTGCTTTTGTCTAAAAGATATGGTGCCAAGCTTCGAGGGAATATGATGCTGCATCTCTCCATTTCTAAACCTCTTAAGGTTATCATAACACCATGCAAAAACATCCTTATATCTGATAAGTAGAGAAATTAAACGTTCCTTTTCTTCTTTGGAACAACATTTACCAATGCACACAATCTTTGGATCAGCTTCGATGCCAATAGTTACCTTATCATAATCAGTTGAAGTTGTAATGGAAACTTTATTCTTCTTTTTAAGGTATTGATCGTGCCGATTAAAGAGATCTTCAAGAGAGACAAGCCCCTTAGGAATCTTATTTCCTTTCAATTGCACAACTCCTGAGCTTGAGTCATTTGAGGATTCCACTTTTCCCTCCAAAACATCATTACTATCATCAATACTACCTTCAAAGAACACGCTAGCAAATGATTCTACCTTTTCAAGAAATGAAATAATTTGCTGATCAAAATTAAAAACTTGCCAGTGATTAACATTGTCAGGGACACTAGGCCTGTACACCACTTCAACCCTGTACAATTTATTCTTAAAATTAGAATGTGGTAGGAGAAGAGAAGATGAAACTACTATGGAGTCATCTCTAGTATTTTGTTCTCTAGGTATCGCCTTTATGGAAAAAGCATCAAAATCTTCAATGCAATCCCACACTCTATTTCGATAGTGTCTTAACCTGCCATTTTTAACTATGTACAACTTTCTTACTTGCTTCACAATTAACTCAGCATCTCCCTTAACCTTTAGTTGTTTCACATCTCTTTCTCTGGCTAGCTCTAGGCCTAATAACAAAGCCTCATAGTCTGCGGTATTATTAGTGTTCTCAAGCTCCAATTTAAATGCAAAAGGAAAAGAATAACCGTAACATGAAATCAAGACAACCCCTGCCCCTAACCCTGTGGTAGAACAACTCCCATCAAATTCCAGAGTCCACAATTCATCAACCAAGTTAGGGCTAATCAGATTCATTTCTTCATTTCCCGTAAATGTGCACATGTAGGTACCTGGTCCAATTTCTACAAACAAGATGTCTGCTCTAGGGTCTCCAGATTTAAGTACAATGAACTTAGCCTTGGGTTTGAGATTGAGTAAAACTTTCTTACCCTCCACAGGTATTAGTGCATGTGACCAATCCATTTGGATTTCCCCTCCTAAGTCTATACAGAAGCTACGACTCAAGAGCATCCCATAACTGGCAGGCATATCCGCTACAAGGATGGTTAATTTCAACCTTTTCTTTGGGAAGACAACTAAAACAATTTGTACATCTTTGATCTGACCTAGGATGGGTACTGGAGAACCATCCATTAAAAAACATTTGTCATGGGAGGGTGTATAGGATAATCCTAGGGATTTAGCGACTTGGGCAGGCATAACATTTTCTGAGGCTCTAGAATCAATAACACAATTACTAAGCTTAAAACTGACAATATAAAGAGATAAATAAAAAGGTTTTGGTTTGCTAAATGGGTTTTGAGGACCAGGGTCTTGAGAACTAGAGTTTAAATAGTTTTGGCCTTTAGCAAGTATTTCGGCATCACTAGATACTTGAGCATTACAATGGGAAGGAGAAGGTTCTTGTTTGACATATTTGACCAGTCTATCAGTTTAGATAAATTAAGCCTTAAATATTCAACTTGGGAGATCTCAATCTTAGTATTCTTACATGATTCTACAATATCAAATGAACTTGAGACATGAGTTTTAGAAGATGAAGTAGATGGTACCTCAGCAACTACAGCTATGGGTGTTGGGTTCTCCATTTTCTTAGCCTCATTTTGTCTGGTCAAGATATACTTAGGGGTGGAAGCAGGGTTACTAGACTAACCCTGAGTATTCTGGCTTCTTTGTGTTTGCTGGCCCCTAGTAAACACCGCAAAGTTGGAGTTGTCAACTTCAGTATATACATCTTCTCCACTCTCTTCATTTGATTCATACTCAAAGAAATTCATACCAGCATCACTAGGTGTGGGGGGTTCTTCCACCAAGGGTTCCTCAGCATGTTCATTCATGGAAAGCATTTGCATAAACCACATCATCTAAGGACAGGAGGCTCCATCATGATCAGAGGTGAGATGAAAATTGCAAACCATATGGTTGCTTTTACTCGCTGATGGTCCCTCAATAGCTAATTGCTGGGTAGGACCTGGCAATTGCATTGTCCAATTATAACCTCCTTGAGGAGGTTGTTGAGGAATTTTGGGCATCTGACGCTTTAGAGTGATAATGTCATTTGCCAACCTCTAGATAACTAGGTTTGTTGAATTGGTTACTACAGGTTTGCCAGTTTGTAACTCCCTTTTCCACTTCCTAGCAGCAATCAAATCATCTTCCACAGTGATAGCCAATGATTGAGCGTTGGCTATGTTAGGGACTCCTTGTCTTTTAATAGCATAACTAACATCAGGTGGCAATGAGTTGATGAAGAAACAAAACATTAGTCCATCTCCAGGTCTGACATTTGCAAGGATTCTATTTGCAAGTCTATTAAACTTAGCTACGTACTCTCTCATTTGTTCATGAATCTCCTTTTTCATAGAGGAGAGTTGAGCCACTAATGTGTGTTCATTGTTAGTAGTTTTGAATCTATCTTCAAATCGTTGTCTCATTGTAGCCCAATCATTAATAGAAGCATTTGGAAGGTGATAAAACCACTCAGAAGCTAAGTCGGCCAGTGAATTGACAAATAGCCTAACTGATACATCTTCATGTTGGACTCCAAGGATGGAACATGCAACAAAGAAAGCATTAATGTGCTCTTCAGGAGTAACTTTTCCGTCACCCTTAAACTTAGGTAAAAGATTTCTTGATCGCCTAGGAAGATCATGTAGGTTAGCACCAAGATTGAGTGGTCCCATGGTTGCACCCCATGGAACAGGTGGCCGCTGTGGATGAACAATATTTAAAGGAAGGAAATTTACTTGTAAAGGTAAGATAGTCCTGTGTAGGGTCAGGCTTTGACAAGATGAACTAGCGGCACTTCTGGTGGATGGAGGATAGGAAGTTCTGCTCAAAGACTTGACTTTTCTTGTGGGAGGATAAGGAGCAAATTTTAAAGATTGGAGCAAATCAAAATCAAAATCAGTTATACCCTTTTTCCTATCTCCTCGTGTATATCTTTTCATAGCCCACCTCTACAAATATATTAGTAAAGCAATTAAGTAGAGTTGCCAAACCACTTACTGGTTATTATGGCAAAGAGCTGGTCTAGCAGGATTCTGATTCCTTGGTCTGGTAGCAAGGTTTCTTGGCCTATTGTCAGGGACTACTTGTATTTGCAAAGGCCTTTCTCTCTGTGGCACAAGAACGATTCCTTCAATGAAAATTATCTCCTGGGCATTGGCAAAATGACGTGCATTTTCTATTATAATCTCACCAAACTCTTCTTCTTCTTCTTCTAACACCTCATCAACTTGGTGATACTGCTGATTGGTTCTTTTGGTCTACCAAATAACAAGCCTAAGGCCAATAATAATATCTTCTTGGTCTCATACTAGCCAATCAACATTAGGCTGTAAAACTGGTGCACGTCTTTCGTGAAGAACCATAAAGTCCAATCAAGCAACTCACAAAGATGATATAACAAGGTTTGATTTTTCCCTAGTAGAGTTGCCAAAAATTTGTTGGTTAACAAATTTGTCACCTAACTCTATATACTCATGCCCGGACAAGTGACAAATGTAATCAATAGTTGAGACCAATATATTGGTATTCTACATAGGCTCTCTGCTTATTTCACAAGGTGCAACTACCTACTATAGATGTTCTAAGGAATGTAAATTTGAGATTGCTTTTGACCTGAAAGCAAGATAAAGGCAGAGCTTTTGACCAAAAATCTATAAAGGTGAATCCACAACTCTAACTCTAATTCCAGAAGTTCATAGACTTCCAACTGCACAAAATATATATAAAATGTTACACATACACAGGAATTCACCACCTTAAATGAAGATATCAACAGATATATTATTCGAAGAAGTGAGAAAGATTCAATAACATCCAACCACCAAAACACATGAATACCATTAACGACAGCAGAAATACATTCAACTTAAGAAGAACATAAATCCAAATAATCACAACACAAATTCCATGATCATTCAAATCTCCACTGTATTAACTGTATTGCATATATCATAGAAGCTGGAAAACAAAATTCAACTATCACCCTTCCTAGAAACAAAGTTTTTTGCAAAAAAGATCCATAATTCAACTAGCTATTTAGAATATATAGCTAGGCCAAACCATAACTATCTAGAAAACCATAATGGCTTCTTGAAACAGCCGATTAAAAGATTGTTTAAACAACAATAATAAAGGGCCCTCCATAGCCAATAGTTTTAGAGAAAATAAAAGATAACTGAAAAGCATGAAATTAAAATCAATTTAGAATTTGCAAGTCCACATCGCCATCGTCCACCTCATCCATTTCTTCATCTTCCCTCAACTGCCTGCCTTCTCCAATGACACTTTGTGCCGCTTGGGGTACCTGTGCTCACAATCTGGCTTTGTATACTCTGTAATTGTTAATGACATGTGTTAATGCCATGCCTGGTGGAGTTTCAGTCATGCTGATGTGACGTTTCCTTTTCATGATAGTTCGGTCAGAATCTGTCACTTTTCGATGTACTTCTTTGACATTATTTTTGTAGGTGCTAATGTAAGTTGCCATCTTAGAAAGTCTATCCAATGACTCCCCTGTAATTGTACTGTAGTTCACTATCTCCTCTGTCACCGCCTTCTTGAAATTTTGTTTGATCACCTTAACATCCAACAATTTTTCATCATCAGATCCGTTGGCCTCTACATCCAAAGCAGCGAAGTCTCTTTTAATCCTCATCATCTCTTTGTAATAGATTGCCACTGCCTTTCCCATCTCTTCTTCAGCCACAGAGATAATACAAACCTTCCATTCTAACGCATCAGCCACACAGCGGTATCTAATTCTTTAGGATCAACTATAACTTCTTTGGTCATTAGAATACTAGGGTCCATGTTGGCGATTTCTCTCACTTCCTTAGAGGCCATATTTAAGCTATTGTGATCACTTTGAGATTTCTCAAATTCTTCTATCAAAACTTCTCTTTTAGCATGAATGGAATCAAACAAATTAACTGCCTCCTTGATAAATAAGAGACCATCGAAGACAATCTTCTCAAACCATTGGTCCATAGCTTTCCTCAAAGATAAAGAAGTTCTAATTTGTTGAAGTAGATTTGGGTCAAGAGTGGGGAGTTTGATAGTAGAGGAGGCTCCAACAAAGGGAGTTATTAGCTCAGCAATTGAATTCGCAAAGGAAGACAGAGAACTTACATGTGCTAGCAGCTTTGAATTTTCATCCTACAAATCCTTCACCCTTTTAGAGATGTTATCCACTAAATAGTGCATGTGGTACAAATCACCTTCGGTAGTTGATGGTCCCAGGTCCACTTGGCTAACTCTGAAGTCAGCTTTAGTTATTTCATCCTCATTCTTCTCAACCAGTGGGTCTACAATTTCTTAAAACTAATTTTCTGAGGTGGTGTCTGTCACTATCCTGGACATCCTCTTTGCACGTTTTGGTTTTGGTACCATCTGTAACAAACTAGCAATAGTATCGATACCCTCATCAGCTAGAATAGTGTACCTCTTCTTCTTTTGGACTACTTTCTTTAACCAGTTTGGAGATGAGGCTGGAGCATTGGTAATATTGGTAGTTGCCACTATTAGTGCAGGATGAGGGTTTTGCCTAGGCGTCTCTTTTTGTTGAGGAGAATTAGGTGGATTGAGTAATGAATGCAGTAAATTATCTTCTCCCAATCACGAGAAGATGAAAGAGTCAGAATCACTTACATGATTGCTTGGTGGGGGCACATGGTCAACCTTAGATGATAAGATAGCCAATCTGGTATTTCTCTTTGTCGCTTGAACATCTTGCTCACAGGTAGTCTTCAACTTTCTAGGTTCCTCAGGTGGACCTTTACCGTCACCATTCGGTTTCGAGCCAACTCTTTGCAAAGTTAGGTCCAAACTAGATGCCCTTCTGTGTGAGGTGGTGGTATGGGATCTGGCCTGATTCAGAGAGGCTGAGTCCTTTGGTGTTGATGAACCCACACACTCCTTAGTCTTTTCTTACAACCACTTTTCAGTTCTTCTTAAAACATGAAATAACAACAACATAATATCAGTAACCTCCTTCTTAGACCATTTTATTGGGGGCAAAGGTTCCCTAGACACTGTATGATATTCTTCACCCAAAAGATCTGAAAAATCATCAATTATAGCTGGGCCCTGAATATTCAACTTGAAAGCACAGACTTGATCAATAGTCAACCTCATCCACTTCCCCTTCTGGACTTCTCTCTCATCAATATAGTCTTCCCAAAACTCCTCAAGTTGAGGAAGGTGTGATTAGGAACCACCTCCATGCATATTTTCCTTTATAAAATTTTTGCTGTCAAATGATACACGGGAAGTCAAACTATGAAGGCTAAGTTTAGACAATAATTTATCCACCTTCTGGGCACCATCATTATTTTTGCATGAATAGAAAGACAAAGACACAGGGAAAGAGTATCCTCTCTTGTTCATTGCGTGATATTTGACATTCACCACTGCCATTTGGCGGCAAACTTTCACCAACACCAAATAGTCAGAGGGGTATTGAGGCAATTTTAATGGGGCATTTTCATAACCCCCAATCCTTAAATATGAGAAGCGATCAAACTGAATATAAACACTCCCAAATTTTGTGACCAATGTAAATGCTTCTACAGAAAATCTATTCTCTATTGAACCATCAATTCTTTTGGCTAATATCATAGAAAAGGCATCATTCACACGTCAAAAGTCTTTCATACCTTCATTTCTTTACAATTGAGGAAAAATTTGATACACAGGCGTGCTTGCCGAAGAACTACTTGAAGTCCTCGGACTAGGCCAAGCAGCCTCTTTTCGAGCCAAGAAATAGACCAGCTGGGAGCACATGTGAAAGATTTACCAGCTGCTCATGTAGACACCCACTAATGATTTTTAGCCAGTCAATTTGGTGATCTCCACAAATTAACGAAATAAACCAGAACATCCAGAATTCAAAGACATTCGACTCAGGGCTCCCAACTACTCTATTGAGTAGGGTTATCATGTCTAAAATTTCTTCTTTGAAATGACTCCTCTTCAGATTAGCAGGTAGCCAGGACTTCCCAGTCTTTTCTTCTTCTAGCCAATGCTTGGTGACACATGTATGGCACCAATCCTTCTTCTCATTATAGTAATTCCAAGCAGAAGAAACAGAAACATCAACATTATCTTCATATTCTTCCAAGTCCAGAGCTGAAGCAACAGATTCAGAATCAATTTTGACCACCACAGTACCATTGGGAGTTTTTATCTCCTGAGAGTCTGGGAAATAACCATTGGACAATGCACAACAAGTGGAAAGCCACCAACTTTATGCAAACCGCTGCTGATAATTTTCTTCACCAAAGGAGTTCTTTTCTCTGACTGTATTCTCCCCCCAAAATTATCTAAATCAACATGGCCCAAATTCGTATCCCTCACTCCAGAAAGACCATTCTCTATAACAGAGGCCACAGGGGTCCCTTGGAACTTAAAATTCATTTCTATGTGCTCCAGAAACCAGAAAACAAGAGACTCAAAGATATACGCAGAGAGCGGAGAATGGGGCAAGACACCAACAGAGAATTCTTTGTGCAGATACATGGGAAATAAAAATATCTAACTCCTTAAAGAAGATATGACACCTTTATAGAGAGAGAAGATTTGCTAGCTATGCTGACCTGTGAGGGTAAAACTGAGCTGAAATTCTGCACGTAGTGAGTTAGCTATTAGTTTGTTTGCAATACATTCCCTTTGCACATAATATCACCTTATGCGATCTTTAGAATTAATTCAAGTCACTCCTCATAAATTCCCCAAAGAAAGATATTAATTGGCGGTGAATTTGTCATTATAACCCATAAATGCATGCCTCGACTTTCCCTCCAAGAACGGAAATCATAATTGAATGCATAAGGACAACTGTCAGTCTTCAGTATAATATGCTAGCGCAATTGACACCACTTGGGAAAATACAATACGCAAAGTCAGTGAGTAGGGCAGAACATGAACTTTTGAACTAGGAATCAAAGATTCAAAAATTCAAAGAATCCCTGATCTCCTAACTATAAAAGAAAGACTCTATACGAATATAACAAAGGCTCAAGGCAGGGAAATCTCAAGGTGAGTCGGCAGGTTGGGTGGTTCAGGAACTTGTGAACCCGCCGACTTGACTTCAAAAATACAAAGGATCACTGGCTTCATGGAAATGACTAAGTAAATTAGGCCCGAGAAAGGAACTAGGTGAAAAGGTTGAAAAACAAAGAATGAATTTAGGATGCCCTTAGAGAGAAAAAAAAGGGGGGGCAACAAATGGAAAATTAAATCTAAAGCCAAAATGAAAAATTAAAAAACCCTAAATGGAAAACTAAAATCTAAACCCTAAATGACAAACTAAAATGAAAACTCTAAATTTGAAACAAAATTAAAAAACCCTAAATTTGATGGAGAAACAAAAACATTAAATTTGAAATAGACTACTACAATATGAAAATATAAAAATTGTATGCAAATATGAAATTAAGTTGCCTTAATATGGAATTGCCATGTAGAGTTTCAACTTCTTTATGATGCTAAAATCAGCCACTTCAACATGCTTAATACAACCACCTTAGATGAACTTAAAACAACAATAAAAAAGGAAGATAACATCACCATAAGGTAGAAGCAACAAAGAGGCACAAATCAACAACATAAGAATGTCAGAAACTCTTGAAGATCATCTCACAACACAAGATTTACATGGATAAACCCTTTTGAGAAAAAAACTTCACCAAGAAGAGAGGCCAAGCATATGTTGTCTTCAAGTGTAAGATTACAATACATCCACTTCCAAATCTTCTCTTTGGTCTTCAATCTGACAACACTTGTGTACAAAGTTTCATTCACTCTACTCGCACACTCCCTCAAGCACCTATGAATAGGAATTTCCTCACATTGTCACCCTCTCTTTTCTACCTCCTTAAGAATCTATTATATAGAATTTCAACACCTAATTGAGGAATCCAAAATGGTTACATATCTCAACCCCCTACCTTGGAAGTATCCCAAGTTAACCTTGACAAGTTTTAACCTATTTACTAACTTCTCAAAATGGGTGCCTAGTTTGTCCTTATTCCCAAGGTGGTTACCATATTCATGTGCAAGGTGTTATGGGCTTATAATAGCCATGCCAAATTGGTTTATAAGTGTCCAAACAAACTCATAGGAAGTTGGGCACCCAAACCTCCACAACCCCCATGATGCTTATCTGATAAATAGTAACTTCCTACCAGTAAATAATTAATTACTGCACCCTAGTAAAAATTAATTATTGTACCAGTAAAACCCTGATGGTAAAAAATAATCACCATTGTCTATGAAACCTTCATCCCTTATGAGTGATTTACAAACAATATTTAGAATAATTTAAATACATAGGATTTATAAGGTTGATGGCACCTTAATCCTAACACAAGCAAGTATTGGGATGATCCAAAGAATCTTAAGGTTGATAGCTTAGACAATAGAAAAAAGGTCTTTCTGTAATTTGATAAAATTACTAGTTTCCATGGGCGATGAATTTGTCCCAACCATGCTAAACACAAAATCACTTGTGGGAAAAATAGTGAATTCATCTTTACTTCAACATTTTCATGATTGCCTCCTAACACAAGTGACAAATTTGTCAGTATGCAAACATAGCATAGAATTTGAATAGACAAAACTATTCATTTTATCTCCCAACTATAGTAAAACAATTTTTTGCACCTTTAGAGACAATGAAGGATTATAATACACTATACTACACCTTGTGCAAGGGTTAACTCTCTTTTTTTACTGATTATATATTCAAATTACAAATTTTGAGGACTATGGAATAGAGTTTAGAGGTTTCATACAACATTGTAGGCTTTCAAGCTTAGTTGTGATGTTGTGGATCTTGTGTTGGCATTGTGTCAACTTACTACAATGTAATTGAATAGATTATAGTGGATTAAGGAGTAATTTGCTCACTATTGCTAGGATTTTTCCTCTTCAAGGTTTCTCTAGGGTAGCCTATGTAGTCTTAGTTATTGGCACGCTATCTCTTACTAGTTATAGTTTTTTGTACATGTTTCCTTATGTTTTTAGTACTATAGCTAAAGTAGGATTATTTTTAGAGAATGTTTGCATAATAACAACCATGTTTGAGGTGTCTAAGATGGGCCACAAGATAGAAATTTATTGTTGATGATAGCAAACATATCTCAAAATTTACAAATCAAAATCCACTCCTCCCTCTCCAATTACTAATCTCTCCCTTGTTGCTACTCCCTCTCCAGCTACTCCTAGTCCACCTTCCAACTCTATTGCTAATCATGGTGCTGGCCACCTCATGGACCAGCACTATGATTCGTACAACTATCATCATACACATTATGCTCCTCTACTATCTTAGCTTCCTTATCCTCATTTGTATCCTCTTTTGTATGGAATACTATCTTCAATATCCCCCCTTTCATGGTGCACACCATATGTTGTGATGCCACATTGGGCATGTTAGTGGCGCTGTCTACACCACTTCAAATTATTTCATGACTCTCTAATAGTAAAACCTCTCCAATACTATCTTATGTTACCCTACAAACCATTGTGTCCTCTTGATGCAACATGCATTTATTTGGCATCTTCTAGTTACCCTAATATCTATCTAAATGGTCTCCATGTGATCACAATGGCATCTAGTTTGTCTATCTCACATCTCCAATCCTTCAATGCACCCTCGTCTAGTGGCCCCTATGTCTTATCTTTTGCCCATAAGCTTGGGGCACATCCTCTCCAATCACAACTAGAAGGTCAATAGGTCTTGTCGCTACTATGTGCTCAAATTTCCATGTCTAACAAGGTCCCTGGCATCAAAAAAATGGTGCATCTCATGATATAAGTTAGCCAACATGCAATGGCCCCAGGAATATGTCACCTCCTCTTCCTCCATCCTCTTAATGGAGTATACTATCCCTCAATTAATCATTGTCCCCTTCCCATCTACCACCACCATGATCATCATTTTGCACACTCATGTTGCATCTCCTACCATGATATCTCTTAAAGAAATACCCTCCTCACTATCTCCTACTATGCCTAACATTAAGCATAGGTATGGTGTAGCTCACATGTTGACATCTCTTATAGGTAGTCTACTTGGCTACCTTGCACTCACAACCATAAAATATACCTTACAACCTCTATAGTGACTATAATCTTGTATGTGGACAACATAAGAATGTGTACATCTATCTCTCATCTCTCCACTAGCATCATGAGAAGACAAATATGATACCCCATCTAATGAATCCCCAACATGTACCATAACCCTACTCTCCTTAATTAAGCCTTTTCATAATCCTCCACTCCTGATCCTTGTAATGTTTGCAATACTACATTATGTAACCTCTCTCTAATATCCACCAGATCATATACATCACCAAAAAAGCACAAACACAAATTCTGATTAGTTCTTCATAGTTAATGTCATCGGACAAGATAAAAGAATTAATCACATAATTCAACACATTCCCCCTAGAATATCATTGTTTCCCCCTCTATGTGTGGGTCACAGTCTAAGGCACGACCATGGTTCATTGTTGTCCACTAGTAGTTGCTAGTGTGCCTTGCTAGTGTGAACACAACATATAGGTCATATGTGGCCATGATGTTTGGTTCACATGCACACACTCTAATCCATTGCACCACAAAACCCCTCAATTTAATTCACTTGTTTCTAAAATTAGTTAAAATTAAATTCAATAATTCAAAACATGTTTTATTTCTCTTACCTCCAATGCCTCATTTATGGCTCACTAGGCTTGAATTTGATCTGCCTACATTCCCACATATTGATGTCATTGTGACATTCTTTCTCCTCCTCAAGATCTACTTGCAAAGGTGGAAAGTAAAAATAAAATGACTTTTACTTTCCACCCCTCCCTTTTATAACCTCCTCCCACTCATCTTTTGAATTTCATTTAAATTTAAAATTTAAAAACGACATCTTTTACATTTTAAATTTAGCTAAAATCGCCTTTTAACTTTAACTTATTTTTTCTTCTCTCCTACTCTTCCCACCATGCATTGGAAACTTCTCTCTACCTAGCCTACCTCTTGTGCCCCTTATTATCTTTATTACTGTCAAAATTTTGATCACTCACATATCTTGTTATCTCACTCTCAATTTCCTGATCTTCCTCCTTGTTCCTCTTTTTCGATTACCCCCTTCCTTCTACCTTCTTTGTAGGGGAAATCAATTGGAGGTAATTTTGTGAGGGTGACTATACATTGATTCATGCAAGGAATCACCTCATTCCATGCTCTCCTACACTCTTCCTTATTGTTTCTTTACCCACTCTTATTTTCCTACTCTCTTCATTGTTATATCTTTTCCCATTCTTGGTCATTGACCATTTGACATATAATTTCTCTTTTCTCTTACTATGAGGATAACCTTATACTTTTGGGGGTCAATCCCTCCTCTTTGCTTATTGTTCTTACCATTCTATATCATACATTACACCTTGGTAAAACCTACATTATCTCTTCTCTTATCCTTATATCTCCTCTTGACCAATTCTACTTCCTCAAATTGATTGTATCTCTCTACATCCAATCAACTTAAGGGGGGTGCATGCATTCTCCTACTTTACTGCCTTGATCATAGTGGCCATATTTGCAACATTTTGTTTTCATTGGCTCCATCATATTCATAGAATTTTTGTTTTCAATGGCTCTGGCACATCCATACCCAACACCTTAGTGGCTTCATCATAGCAATGACACTTTGATATAGGTAGCTCCTTCATAGCCAATTCTATGTCAAGTTGGCTCCTCCATAGCCAGTTCCATGCCAAGGTGGCTCCTTCACATCCATCCCTATCTCTTCACACAATTTCCATCCAAATGATTCTTTTAAGGATCCCTCATTATTTTTCTAACTAGTTTTAGCAAAAAGTAGATGATAAATTATTGTGTGATACTATTTTTTTTACATATTTCTTCTTTAAAAACTCTAACTACTAATTGTGTGTGCATTGCATGATACTTTGGAAAAAGGCAAAGAGGAGATGAAGAGCATTACTCTTTCTTATCCTATGATTATATTAAGTATTTATAATGCAATATTTATTTAATTTAGCATGCTTGATTCGCCTAGTTTGTAAGATAGCTAAAGTAGGGGAAAAATGTAGAGGTGAAAATGCATACTTCACACTTTTCTCTTGTATTTTACACTCATTTTGCCTATTTCTAAGTCCTAAAATACTTATAGGTGCCAAACCATTATCCAAGATGTATGAGCTACTTGTTGGTAAATATATTTGTTGCTACAATGTTTCATTAAACTCAATGTTATTTACCTAATGGAGATGTCCATATTTTAACAATAGTTGGAGAAATCACCATTGACTAGGTGATTTTCCTCTACGTTTGAGAGGGGCACCTCCCTCATAAGATTGGGATATTTTGTGGTTTTTGCATACTTTTAACTAGAAAGTACAAAAGGGAACAACAATGAAAAATATGAAACACATGGAAAAACCCTAGATAGATTGAATAAGGAAAATTATCTAGGATCACTCAAGAACAAATGGGGAAAACAATGGACGAAAGGGGGAGAGTGTGTAGAGTTAAATAAAAAGCAAATTTTAACCCTAAACTCATGTGAACAACAAGAAAGACAAAGATTTGATTGCTCAATGCTTTTCATGAAACACATGAGAAAGGAATGAAGAAATACATGTGTACCAAACTTAAGAATGACATAAAAATTCATTAAAAATGGGAGAGAGGTAACAATCTACAAACCATTCATCACATTCCTTCAAAATTGAACACAAAGTTTCCACCTACATTTTAATAAAGAGAATCAACAAAGAAGGGACTTCACATCAAACTTAAGAATGAGACAAAATCACCAGAAGAGTCTGAAGACACAAAGTTCCTTATAAATCTTCTTATTTCCTTGTATATGGACTCAAAGTCCCAAGGAATTCCCTATACAATTTGTTGTGTGTTTTCCAAAAAGCAATAATTAACCTCAACCTCTAGTTATGTAACCCCTTTAGAAACTTGTTATTAATCTTCTAACCTATTTTATGACTTTACAAAACTGCAAGTGATAAGAGAAATAAGGATGTTGGAAAGTACCCTAAGATAATGCATGTCACCTGAATTTCAAACCATTTTTTGTCGTTGAGGTCTAATCAAACACTTAATCATATTTGCATCGATAATTAGGTCGATAATATTTATGACTCGACTTAGACTAACTTGCGACACTTTAAGGGGATTGAACTTCACTATAAATCACTTGCAACTATGACCACAAATTGATGACTTTCACTTGATAAGCAAATCAACACTTCATAATGATGGAGAACATGTGTGACTGGGATGTATTAACTCAGACATTAATGTTTTCAATTTGATCAAGTTGAGGTGACAGAGAGACTACAAATGTGACTCAGAAGACCAACATGACTTTCAAGAAATCGACATGACAATACATGTCATTTAATGAACACGAAAAGTTTAAAATTTATTGTGGTCAAAATGAGGACAATAACTAACTCTAACTAGGGGCAAGGACCTTGTGAACACAATAGGAACCCAAAATCTCTAGAAAAAACTATTTCCTTCCATTGGGCCATAAAGTTGAAAGTTTAATACAACATAAGAAGGAACAGGAAAGGACTTCAATGCAAATCAACAATGATATGAATGATAAAAGACACAAAAACTAAAACAAACATGACAAAAACCTCCTAGATGGCTTATATACATGGTAGGGTACAACCTACCTTAACTGCTTCATGAAGTTCATGTGAACCCACTAACAGGTTCAAAGAAGTAAGAACTTGTGTAAAATAATGAATTGTACTTGTGGAGAGGCTATGAACCAACTGGTCATCTTGCTTTCATGATAAGAGATTCAAAGTCTTTGAAATGTATAGGTTTCATGAATAATGAGTCATACCATGATATCCATTCTTCGTTGTAAAATTTAGGAGCCTATTGAATCATTTCAATGCTACCATACATATCTTTAGTCATGTTATCTTGTATCATATCAGATATTTTAATCTTCAACCTTTGGATTCATTCTTGATTACTTGAATCTGAGGTGTTGGATGAACTTCGTATAAACTCTGGGATGAGCAAATTTATGCTAGTTTAGGCTACAAGTCTACTTTATGAACAACTTCAATAAGCATAGGATCATTTATGATAAAAGGAATTTTGTCTCGCTTCACTACAATTACCTCATAAAGTTCTTGATCTAATGATGATGATGGAGAAGGAGAAAACGACAAATAGATACCTTTGGTTTCACTAGCAAGGATGTCCTCTTCTATGATAGGTGAAGGAGAAAGAAAGACACCTCTAAAAAGGAAGTTATCATTGGATGCTTTATGACACCAACTTGAAATAAACACTTCACGAGACTGAAAATCTTTTTGAACTTCATTTGGTTGATCATTCTTTGTTTGTTTCTCTTTAAATGCTTCTAACTCCTCAAATTTTCTTTGCATAGCTTCAACAAGATGCATGAACTCATAGTTCAAATTAAGGTTAGATCTACCATTAACAATTACCTAAAGTTTTGACACATATTTTGCCTGCAAGATAGCCATCTCCTCATCTCCATATGTCATAAAAGTTTTGCTCAAGAGGTGAAGAAAAGGAAGGACCCCTAACTTTTCATTAACCCACAAAATATTTACTAATCTATGTTGTAGTTTATTCACCAGTAAGATTTGTACATTCTCCATTACCATCATTATTATGCAAATGATGTCTTTTGATGTCATCATTCATCCTTTCTTTATCCATGTGTACATCTAACTTTTTCATTTTCTTTCTCAATTAGATAATCACAAGTGTTATCAAGAGTGTGCATACAATTTTCCCTTTCTTTATTGTGCATTTTACTTAATAAATCAACCTAAAAAGGAATAGAATGTTGTAATGAAGTTATAGGAGTTTGCACCAAGGTATCTTCAAAACAAAAAGGTTTGAAAATAGGATCATTGCTAACCTTTCTTTCTAGAGTTTTATTTTTTCATCCTGAAATGATTCATATTTAGGTTGCATATGTGTCGAAAGAAGAATGCTTGCTAGTTTGTCCTTGTGCTCTTCAATTTCAAGCTACTATTTGATCTTTGTTTTAGCCATGCTACTTACCAAGCATTCTTCAGTAGTTTCAAAAGAAAAGGCTTCCATTTTAGGAGAAGAAAAGAACACAAATGAAGATTTAATCTTACTCCCTTCCTTTTACGTGATGTCAATGAAAAATTGTTGAAAGGCTATAGTTGTTGGGGTGGAATATGTTGATATTTTTAAACTAAGTGTAATGGTAATCAACAATTGCATAAGGAGTTGGAGGAGTATTATCTTCTTCATCATTGAAATAAATTTCAAATTCCTCATCATTGTCCTCATGATGAAAATGATATATCTCAACTTCTTTTCCAACATGAGGTTCAATCAGTGAATCCAAAAAGTCATTCCTCAAAACTCCTCTACACCCAAAAATGTAAAGTTGAGACAATCACTCGAGGTAGGTAGTAATATTCATCTCCTTTTTGTTAAAAAATTGTTACAAATGAAAAGAATTTACAGGTTGATAATTTTGTCTTTACATAATGGATTTCTCTAGAGGTTGATTGATTAAAACATTTATAGTGTATATTTTAACCTGATCTTCTTTCAATAACCCAACCAAAATCAAATCATCTTTGAATTTGATTTCCTCTCTATGCAACTTTGAGATTACATACCTTATTTTTCTTCAGGAGGAATCTAACCTTAGGATGTAGTGTAGCAATAAAGATACATAGTTGAGTGCCCAGACTTGGTTGATCAACATGAGGAATCAATTTCAAACACTTGTTGAATCATTCCACAAATTCCCTTATTGATTCCCCTTCTCTTTTGGATTCTAAAAATTGAGACAATAATGCACATATGTCAACCATTGATTTGAACAATTCCAAGAATGTCCCAATTTGTGATACATCGATCCTCTAATTGATGAAACCAATCAATAGCAATTCCAACAAGGGTTTCAATAAACAATTGTACAAATACATTTTCTTCGTTGACCCCTATAATTCCACAAGCCACTATAAATGCTCAAATATGGTTTTTCACATCTTGTGAACTTTCTCCAGTAAACTTTAAGAAATGTTTCCTTGAGCCTGAAGGAAAGGCTATATACTAAGTCAAAGCTCAAGGGTCAAAGCGATTCTTGATGATGTAGGTCAAATCAACGCCATGATGCAAATCTAAAAATGAAAGCAATGCATGTACTCACTTCAATGAAGTTTTTTCATGATATCAATCATTTTAGGTAAGCTTTGCTTATATAGAGTTACCAACCTTCATTCTAGGGGAGGTACCTTCAAATATCCAAACAATGAAAATACTAAACTTAACATGACTCACCCAATGGGCAACGATAAATGTTCACATCAATTGGAAAAATCGTCGTTGAAGGGGTGATTTTTCTTTGCATTTGAGAGGGTAGCTCCCTCATAAGATGGGAGTATTTTGGGGTTTTGTGTACTTTTAACCAAAAAGTACAAAAGGGCAAAAAAATAGAAAATAGGAAACACAAGAAGAAACCCTAGACAAATTGAATACATACAACTATCTGGGATTACTCAAGAATGAATGAGGAAAATAATGGATAGAAAGGAGAGAGTGTGTAGATTTAAATAGAAAGCAGAGTTTAACCCTAGACTCATGCCAATAATAAGAAAGACGGATTCAATCACTCAATGCTTTTCTTAAAACACATGAGAAAGGAATGAAGAAATGCATTTCTATACAGACTTAAGAATGGCATAAAAATTCATGAACGAGAGAGAGGTAACAATTTGTAAACCATTCATTACATTCCTTCAAAATTGAGCACAAAATTTCATTTATTTCTTGCATTTTAATAAAGAGAATCAACAAAGAAGGGACATCACATCAAACTTAAGAATGACACAAAATCACCAGAAGAGTTTGATGACACAAAATTCCTTAAAAATCTTTTGATTTCCTTCTAGACGGGCTCAAAGTCCCAAGTAATTCCTTGTACAGTTTGTTGTGCATTTTACATTTAGTAATAATCAGCCTCAACCTCCAATTACTTGATCCCTTTAGAAACTTGTTATCAACCTTCCAAGCTATTTTATGAATTGGAAAGATTGCGAACGATAAGAGAAATAAAGATGCCCGAAAGTACCCTAAGATGACATATTTGTCACCTGAATTTCAAACTAATTTTCTACCATTGAGATATAATCAAACACTTAATCATTTTTGCACCAATAAATCAGGTTGACAAGATTTATAACTCGACTTAGACTAACTTACGACACTTTGAAGGGATTAAACTTACTTGTAAATCACTTGTGACTATGACCACAAATTGATGACTTTTACTTGATAAGCAAATCGACACTTTAGAACAATGGAGAATATTTGTGACCAAGATTTATTAACTCAAACATTAATGTTTCCAATTTGACCAAGGTGAGGCAAAAAAAGACCTCACCTGCAACTCAAAAGACCAACATGACTTTTAAGAAATCGACTTGACGTACATGTCATTTAATGAACATGAAAAGTTTAAAATTTATCAAAGTCAAAAATGAGGACAACACTACTGAGAAAGACTTGCTCCTAACACTTTACAACTAGGTGCATCTTCTAACATTAGCACCTCCATCCTAGTATCCTTTACAAATTTGAATCTATCTCTTACTTAAACCCTATTTCTTGCCATACTAAGTTTCAATAACAATCATCTTGCCAATAAAATCTATAAAAGCACTTCTTGACCCTCCTCTTGGCTCTCTTGACTCTCTTGACACCCTTGGACTCTTGTCTTCTTGCATACATTACTCCATTACTAAAATTTTGCATCTCCTCCTCCATAGCCAAGAATCTTCATTATTATCTGTCATGTCTCGATATTAAGGCATTGTTTAAATTAAAGATTTAAAGATCATGATAAACAATAAAATTGCTTTCTTGGAAATACGGTCAATTTAAATGATGATTGTGTATATAAAATATTTAATAAATCATATTATTATATAAACCTTTTTTATATAATTAAAATATAAATTTATTGTATATTATGTTAAAGTTTTGCTTGCTGATGCCTCTGCTCTTATTGAAGTTAATGGTAATCTTTCACAACCTATTATGATTTCTCATTCCATTAGGCAAGGATGCCCTCTTGCTCCTGCCCTTTTTGTCATTGCCTCTGATGCTCTTTTTTATCTTCTTCGGGATGATTCCCTCTCTCCTAGAGTTCATGGGATTACCCTTCCTGATAATTCTGAACTTCTAAACATTCAGTTTGCCAATGATACCTCTCTTTTTTTGGAGCTTTCTCAGCATAATATTCATTGTCTTAATCAAAAACTTGAGTTTTTTGGGAAAGCCTCAGGAGCTCGCGTTTCCAGCTCCAAATCTATTATGCTTGGCTGGAAAGAGGCTCCTCCTGACTAGTTGAATCAGTTTGGTTATTCGTGGGGTGGGCCTCATAAGATTGTTAGATATCTTGGTATTCCCTTTTCTGTTGCTCCTTCTCTCAAGGATATGTGGGGGTGGGTCAAGGACAAGATCATTAATAAACTGAATAATTGGAATCATAAGACTCTCACTTGCTGGAAGGGCTCAAGTGTGTCAAAAAATCTTATCTTCTTACAGTATATATTACTCATGCGCTTGGATGTTTAGTAACTACCAGATCTTTGAAATTCAAAAGGTTATTCGCAACTTCCTATGGTCGGATGGTAAAGGAAAGAGAAAGACTCACATGGTGAAATGGAATTGGTGTCATCTGGATAAAAAAGTTGGTGGCCTTGGACTTAAAGATCTTAGATTGCAAGGAATCTCCCTTGCTTCCAAATGGATCTTCCAGGCCTTTGAGGGTAACGAGCCTTGGAAGGTCCTTATCAGAAATAACATCCAGTGTGGTGTCCCAAAACAAGCTAAATCCTGGAAAGGTCTTCCTTTCTGTGATTTGGTGGCTGGCCATTTTGCTGTTTCCGTTCAAGGGACCTGGGTCTTTAGATCCATTTGGAAGGCTTGGGAGATGGTCCGAGGTTTCATTGACAACTCCAGTTTTGATTATCAGTATGCTATTCATGGAGAGTGCTCTATTTGGTGGAACCTTACCAACTCTGATAAGCCTCTTGCTCTTACCAAAGGATGTTCTGCTAGATCTTGGAATGCTAAGGGCATCAAATGCATTATGGATATCATGGAACATAACACTCTTATTAGCTGGAACAGTTTGTCCAGAATGTATGATCTTCCTAATTCTCAAATCAGAACTTAAAATTTAATTAAGAATGCTTGTGCCTCCTTAAATCTTCCTAGAAGTACTGATGTGGATTCTCATCGTTACCTATCTTTTAGATGGAGAGATAGGTCCCTGCTAACAAAAATTAAAGCCAAAGACATATACAAGTTCCTCAACACTGACACTGCTGTGACTAATCATATTAACGAAATTTGGTATTGTAATCTCAGTTCCACTGAATGGCAAAAATCCTTTGACATTTTATGGAAATCCCCTATTCCTCCTAAAGTTAAATGTTTTAAATGGCAGCTCCTGCTTGATAAGCTTCCTGTTAGAAATCATCTTACTGGTTATGATACTTGTTCTATTTGCAGAGTTCCTAAAACTATGAGGCATATATTTTTTATTGTAATTTTGCAAAAGAAATCTAGTTAATGTTCAGAATTTCTATTACTAAACATGTCTATACTATTGAAATTGTTACTGGCTTTATACAAGGATTTAGAAAAGACGCTAACCTTTTTTGGCATATTCTTTCATCTTTCATTCTTTGGTTCATATGGAAATTTAGAAATGAAGCCAAATTTCAAGGCATTGATAGAAGTCTTACTTGGTTTTACAGAAAACTCACTCGTTTTAACATTGCCTCTCAGGTTTGTTGCATTATGAATCTGGAACGTGATAAGCTTATGAGATTTCTTAAAGATGGACATGCCTCGAGGTTTATATATGAGATGAAGCATGGATATGAATGGGCCAGTATCTTAGAAGACAAAAATACTTTTGACAAAGCCCTTGACAACCTGATTAAAGAGATTAGAGACAATGGTACCCCTCCTTATGAGAAACTGGATATGTATGCTCAGATTCTGGATAGGAAGAAGGTGGTCTGGATGGAAGGACCGCAAGGATGGACGACCTAGTTGGAAAACCGGGATGATATTCTTACTTAGCTGCTCTTGGTTACTCTCTCCTTTTGTATCTCCGTACTATTTATTATGTGATTTTGATACTCTAGTTTGACCCCTTGGGCTAACTATTTGCCCTTGGGTCTCTGTTGTATATTTGATACTTTGAACTCTCGATGATTAATAAAAATAAATAAAAATAAATATTATCAATTTAAATATAATAATAATAATATAATATATATTATTAAATATAATATATAATATATTTTATATACTAAAATATTATTAAATCAAATATAAATATTGACAATTGAAATATTATTATAATAATTGTAGATATTAATATAAATATTAATGTAAGATATATTATAAAGGAGCTATTCATAGGAGAAAAAGACTATACAAAGGGTTGCAATTCTTATTAGTTTTTGCCAAGGAAACTATATTCAAACATGTTCTTAACTAGTTATTAATAATTCTTTTTGCAACCAATGAGAATTGAAATAGTTTTTCTATTTAAAAAATAATTAGCTATTGTTATTGTATAGATGCAAATATTATAACAAAACATGTTTGAAAAATATTTTTTTCTTTAATCTAATTGGCAGAAGTAATTAATGTGCATCCATACAATAATGGTAGTAATATTGGCTTATGGAAAGGGAGTGGCTGAACCAATGACAAGAGAGTATTTTTTAAACGTTAAACAAATATTAAATTTTTCCTAAATCTATATGCAAATATTTGTTGAATAAACCAAGAGAGTATTTTTTTAAATGTTAAAGAAATATTAAAATTTTCCTAAGTCTATATGCAAATATTTTAACAAATATTATTGAAAAATCAATCATTAATCTTGTTAAATATAGTTCATATAATTTAGAAACATATTATGAAATAGAAACTCCATCCATAACAAATATAATATTAACATATTTAAAATGAAATAAAAAATAGAAACTCCATCCTTAAAAATAGTTTTCTATATTATTATTTAGAAATATATTATGTAACTATTTAGAAACATATTATGAAATAGAAACTCCATCCATAACAAATATAATATTAACATCTTTGAAATGAAATAAAAAATAACTATATTAAAGGGTTATAGTAATAAAAATAGTGTCTATTATGTTACTATATTACATTAGGGCTTAAATTTGATGGTCATATTTAACCTTTTTTGCAGTAAAATACAATCAATATTTTCAAAAGATTGTATCATATGAAAGGAGAATTTTTGACAAACTCTAAAATTTATATAAAATTATAATTATATATATTTGGTTTATATGTAATTTTACTTATACCATGGTATGTCATAGTATTTTAAGGGCACCTTTGAAAGGATAACTGTATTTTTTATGATAGGTAGGGTACCGTCAAATCTAAGCCCTAGTTACATTATTGTTAAACATTATAGGCACTATAAAGTGAATGAGTTACATGAAGTTATTTTACATATTTATGTTTAAGAATGGGGTTTTCTATATTTACAATTTATTTCAAGGATTTCAAGGATATAACTATATGTTATATAAAACTCCAACATATAGCAATATTTAGCAACATAAAAAATAGTTTTCTATATTATAATTTTTAAATATAGTTAAATATAGTTTAGATTATTTAGAAACATATTATGAATTACAAACTCCATCCATAACAAATATAATATTAACATTTTTCAAATGAAATAAAAATAACTATATTAAAGGGTTATAGTAATAAAAATAGTGTCTATTTTTAATAAATATGGTTACATTATTGTTAAACATAATAGACACTATAATATGAATGAGTTACATAAAGTTATTTTACATATTGTTAAAAGTTTTCTATACTTACAATCTATTTCAAGGATCTATATTACTATATGTTACATAAAGTTATTTTAGCCATTATTTTTATTATCTAAATGGGGTTATATTTTATTAACTCCTTTAATTTTGTAAGTTACTATATGTGAAATATTTAGCCAACATAAAAATAGTTTTCTATATTATAATTTTTAAATATAGTTCATATTATTTAGACACATATTATGAAATAGAAACTCCATTCATAACAAATATAATATTAACATCTTTGAAATGACAACTTCTTAAAACACCACTATTTATGAACATTTTGACAGAACTTTAGCTGCTCTGTAGTTCTTGTTTTATTGGCAGCAAATCATATATAGGCAGAAAGCAGCGATTTAATTTATATGAAGGATCTTCATTACAAAAGGTAGCGATTGGTGGCCAGCCTTACAAACAAAGGCATTAATAAAAGACGAATGAAAAACAGTGAAACCTTTAAGAAAAGTGGTGACCGTTGATAAGGCATTTTAAAAGATATAAAGGGTCATAAGGTAATCGATGGGGGAAAAACATTAATAAAAGGTAGCAATTATTATATAATACAAACTAATTCAGAAGACTGCGATCAACTTGGAAAGGGCAGCGATCCAATAAAGAGACGTGAATCTTTGAAGAGACATCACCCTCTCAAAAGGGATGTCTCTCATCACAAAAGATATAAAGATATATATTGGACAATATAAGAATAAGATCTGATTTCTATAGAGATGGGAAAAAATAAGAAAAGGGAAGTATCAAGAAATAAAGAAAATAAAATCTGAGGCAGGTAATAAGGAATAATATATTTTGATTTGAGAAGAAGAATATAAGGTTTGAAATAAACATATATATCTGAATTAATATTTAGATCTGCATAACTAAGGGAAAGATTAGACAGAAATATGAACCAGTCACCCTTGCATATATATATAGAGCAACAGATTGGAATTATCAAGCAATTAAGTCATATGAGTAATTGTGACACAACAAGAGAATATATTGTCATCCCTGAACTGAACTATATTGAGCAAGAGGTACTTATAACTAATCATCTTGTTCAATTATAAGTAAATTATGTAGGCAAGTATGAAGGTTGGTCCTTCCCATCCACGAGAGATGATAGATAGGAAGAATGCCCTCCATCATGCTTTCATCAAGTTATGTTAAAGAGATGATAGGTAGGAAGAATGCCCTCCATCATGCTCTCATCAAATTATGTTAAAGGGATGGTATGTAGGAAGTATGCCCTCCATCATACCCTCATCAAGAGATGATAGGTAGGAAGAATGCCCTCGATCATGCTCTCATCAAGTTATGTTAAAGAGATGATAGGTAGGAAGAATGCCCTCCATCATGCTCTCATCAAATTATGTTAAAGGGATGATAGGTAGGAAGCATGCCCTCCATCATACCCTCATCAAGAGATGATATGTAGGAAGTGTGCTCTCCATCATGCTCTTGTCAAGATGTGATAAGTAGGAAGTGTGCCCTCCATCACACTCTTGAGCCTTGAAGGTGGACATAAGAGGTGATAGGTAGGAAGTGTGCCCTCCATAATGCTCTAACTTACGAGTACTCCTATGGAATCTACCATGGGATTGGCTTGACGATTGGGTAACTATATGTTGAACTAAATAATGTTTGTGCTATATCATTAATTATGTTATGATGTATTGATTTCATTTCTAATTTATTGATCTTTAATATTGCTAATGTCCCTTTTGAGTAGTTATTCTTATGCGCAGGTTAAGAAATCAAGAATATCCTCAAAGGGAACATTACATTATCCTCCTATGCCTCCTTTTTATTGGCACACCTTTGAGCTTTGATCTTTCATCACCCTTGATTCTCCCCCATGACACTTGCGCTGCACACTCACCCTAGCAAACCTGTAGGGTTTGTTGCCCCCAACTATTAGCACACACCATTTTTACACCTACACCTTAGGATTCCACTTAATTTATACCAATACTATAAAGCTAAAACATGCCAACTAGGGGATTGACTAAAGTAGGCTCCCAACCTTAACATCCATTTTTTCTTTTGCCTAATTTTGGTCAAAAGTATTCTTCAGTTCTAGTAACACATTTCAGGAATTTACTAGCACCACTAGAAAGGAATTTTCGGTGAACAATCCAAAGTTGCAGAGGCACTTGAGCAAAGAACACAATCATATGTTGGTCACTAGTGCCCCCAAAGATCGCCAGTGCACACCTTAGTCACGAGTGTGTCTATTAGGTAATCTTCATTTGGTGCAACTTTTGAAATCTATGCACACCTCTAGAATACTTCTCAGTTGCTCCTCCATTCATCTACCACCTTTAGATTTGCATCAACTAACAAAAACCAAAGATGCTTTCTACCCCTATCCTCTTTTTGATAGTTTCTAGTTCGTTTCTTTACAATGTCAATTCAATTCCCAACTTTGGTAGCTTTTACATTTTGTTATCATAGATCTCAATTGTTTTACTTTATTGTTAGATGAAAATGAATCTAAATTAGCTAAATGAAATGAACATAGTGTAGAAGTTAACATATTTAGGATAGTGGCACTCAATTCAATATAGCCTAGGAGAGAGAAATTCCAATAATTTTTGTTACATAAAATGACGCCTTGCCTTAGTATGGTATGATCCTTATAAGATAGGGTGCTCTATATATTCTTCTATATCCCTAAAAAGAAATCATGGTTTCCTTGTTTGATATATATCTATTTTCACCTAGTTGAATACTTCTCATTTGAAATAAACCCAATAGTAGTTTTAATAAGAACTAATTCTAAGACAAACCTCGCTGCCCTAAGAAAGGGGTAAGATTTGCCCGAATATTCCTCTAAGATGGGCACAACTCTAGTATTAAGAACTTGTTTGAGATGTACAAAAGCTCTAACTCATATGTAGAAGCACAATTTTTTAGTCCTGAATTAATGATTCCTTATGACAACAAATATCAAAGGGACATCAATCTTGACTCTAATGTCACATATCTAAATACCATTAAAGCCCAAAACTAGTTAACCTTGGCCTTTGCCATTACGTGCAAATGTGCCATTAGACCATTTGTAGTGAGTTACCATGTAGAGTGGTGGGTTTGTTGCCCCATTACCCTAATTGATATCATTGTTGCCTTTCATTTTCTTTAAAAACTGTAGACTCCATATCCACTCTTGTCCATAGGCAAGAATCCATGGACAAGGATAATGCAATTCAAGTTGGACACCATAGGTGGACTAAAGGGTAGGAGAAACCCTCTTGCACAAGGACTTCAAGGAATAATCAAGGACTTGTGTTTCAAAGAGAGGTCTATTATCATTTTAAAATCTAATGAATGAGGGAAAGAAAGTTAAGAAGTATAGCACCTTCTAAACCTTTAAGTCGAGGCTTAATGTCTTTTGCATTATTAGTGATGTAGCTTAAAGATTTTCCTGCTAAAGAGTGGGGACAACATGAATGCATCAGTAGATAAAAGCATGTTTCTAAAATCTAGAACAATTTAAAGATCTTACATGAAAATATTATCAAAATGTTGATACCACTAATGATGTTTTTAAAACATCAAGATGGAATTTCTGCAATCGTAATCAAATAGTTTATATTCCATGGAAGCTAGTATTTCACTGTAACATATAGAACTTGACAAACTACAACACAACTTTACACTGTATTTTCATTTACAAATGCATTTATGAATCTTGGACTGATGATGGTTTTTGAAATCTTTATTTTTTTAATTTTTTAATTTGATTCCCCACTTCGTTATGAGCCCGGGGATTTTATTTTGTCCTTTGCAAACCTAGTTGACAAGTTTATTTTATTGAACTCCCAAAATTGATAATTGAAAATACTCTTCTTAGTCACCATGTATATCTTGAATTTCTCTTTTGTAATGCATACGCACAAAACATTATTGAATGATTTCAATACACTATTATCACATAAATTCTGAATTAAATTTTTTCACAAATTGGTGGACAATAAGTCAACATCAAAGAAGCCTTTTTTTCTAGAGATTAAGTAGGAAATCCCACGTTGCTCATAATTATGAGTTAAGTTAGATTATAAAGCATTAGATGCATCAAAATCTTTTCCAATTGATGAAGATAACGGAGGGTGAATAACCCAGTGGATTTTCTAATAATTGAATGAGAAGTAGGAGTCATAGCAGTCGCACATCCGTGGAATAGCAAAGCTTGCAAACGAAATGGAACTATCGAGTATCAAGTATTGTGAAGAGTTGAAAAGAAACAGAGTTGGAACCCATCCAGTTCAACATTCCTTCCTGATGCTAATAAATGCCTAGCAGTGGTTATGACTTGAATATCAAAATACTCCATATGGTGGAAGATCTCTCTCTCTCTCTCTCTCTCTCTGGAAGCTCTCATTACTTAACAATGAAGTACAGATAGGAGAAAAGGGAAATTATGTCTTCTACCATCTAGTATAGAGCAATAACAGCCTAATATCAAAATTAATCCAATGCTTACATTTATTCCTTAAAGGCGTGCATGAAATTGCAGATACTTCTCCCAGATCTCAATGCAAGTGTACACAACTTCAAGAAAAAAAGAGTATGCCATGAAGGCATTCTATTAAAGATTACCACCATTTCTGGAAGCAACAAACATTGTATTAGCTTCATGTTTCGGGCATTAATTATAACCAAAATCTCTGGAAGTCAAGACAAAGAAAGAAGATTGCTAGCATATAGCTCAGTATCATCTTATGTGAAAGAACTTTAACAAAGTTATGTTCAGATAAGATAAATACATTAAGACTTATTAAAAATTGTTGTACATTCTGATACACAACCAAACTTCTGCTCGTGACTTCATTGTTCTGAAGGAAGACTAAGCAATACAGATCATTCATCACAGCACTCAAGATGCACAACTGAAACCATCTCATTCCTTCTGGTCGATGTTGAAAAGGAAGCAGCTCTAATACAAGAAACTCTGCTTTAGACAGAAATTAGAACCTTCAACTTAACAAATGGATTTAACTCACTTAGAATCCTTTAGAGATACCATTGCTCTAAGAACTTGTGGGCTTATTATATCAGACAAACCACCTTTCTCTGAAAGTGATAAAGTTTTATCCTTGACATAGCTTTGTAATTTCTTTACATCGAAGTCCAATTTCTCCTGATCTGCATCCACAGACCACGAAAAAGATATGATTGAACCTCTGTTGTGTTTCACTTGCAAGTAATAATACTAATATCTCTAAATACAGTTGCATACGAAACATAAAGTGTAAACATATTGAACAAATTTGAAATGCTTTTGTAGCTAGAACATGAAATCCAACTATTTTTAAACATGTGCGTACAATTGTTCTAAATATATCACGTCAGACTTGCAAGGCATACTTTAGTTTTCCTATCCATGTGAGGGGAGAGGCTGCTGGGACATGGCATCCAAGGAATGACAGTGCTTTGGGGGGCCCTAAAACTCTGTTTCAACATACAGGTTTCACAAGAACCTTGGAAGAGAGGTCATGATGGCTTTCTATTGGTCATTAGAGCGTGAAAGTAGATTAAGAGATAACTGTGAACAACAGGACCAGTATTGCTACCTGCCCTAGGGCTGCTGCCGATTGAACAATTGTTGGGACTGTTTACTTATAAAAATGATAACAGCTATGTACTGCAGAGTAGACAGAATAATTATATATAAATGCTTTTATATAAGAAATTCCAGAAGTAATACTAATAATTGCTTTGTTCATTCAATATATCTTCTTATAAAAAACTGTAGTCCAGAGAGCATTTACAAGATCAGACTACTTTTCCTAACTACGATAGTTTATATAAAACCCCTGACAGTTGGCAAGTAAAAATAACCATCTACAACTACTAAGAAACTAATTTCTAATGACTCCCACAAGCCGACAAGTAATTAACACATAGTTGAGAATAACCAATTGAGCAAAACATAACCAACACAAAATATGCTAAGTACATCGACCCGCCCAAAAAGAAAAGTCGTCTTCCAAACAACAAGGAAACAAAGAATGAATGACATCACTGAGGGGCAGGGGAAGGAGATGTCCCTGAAGGTACTGCATCGTCTCCAAAAATGGAAGGTGAAATCCAATGGTGGAAAACAGCAGCCCACTACTTATAAACCTGTTATGTCTGTTGTTTCAAGTGGTGAGTAGCAAGGAGTTCCCGCTCCTAAAACCCTTGACCATCTAAACTGCTTCCATCATCTAAGACTTGGCCTTATCATTGGCAGCTTGGAGTTCCAAAATTTCTCAATCCTTTTCTGCTAACTTATTTTTCTCAGTGAATTGGGCCTAAAATCTTTGCCTCTGGTCTTCAAGTTCCACCCGTAAGTTTGAGATGTACGAACTAATTCATCAATCTTATCTTCACTAGTACATTGGGCCGCTATTTCAGTTTGGAGCATTGAATAGAGTTAATGAAACTTCTATTCAACTGAATATAATGATGTGAGGACTTACCCATCAAAACCACCAAAGGACAGGGGCACCCTATAACTGGAATCCAATTATGTTTCATCCAAGGTGTTTCTATAGTCGACCACCCATATGAAATGAAAAGTTTGATAAATTCATTATGGCACTTTCCTTCAACAAACTGTTGAATATGCTGAGCCTCTTGTAAAACCAGGGGAGAATGAGCACTATCTAGCCTCTGCACTATTTCCACTTACTTGTGCCATGGGCTCCAAATCCTGCATGTACTGTTGTATAGTGCGAAGAGGATCGACAGGATTCGGCCTTGAGATGTGAAAAGAAATCATATCATCCTGACTAAATGGACTATGTGGCTCAAATGGTGCAGAGGATATATTATCCATATGATCTTGATGCTATAGAGAATTTGTCTCGTGCTGAGGAATTTCTAGAAGGTTTTGAGGATGCTCAACCCAAAGAATAGGCTCCTCTGAATATAGCATAGGGCTTACAGGAGGATAATCCACAGTACCAATAGGAGTCCCTAATAAACTCAACCAATTGTCAATGTGTTGAGATGCGTCCTTAGTTAAATCGACTAGATCATCAATGTGTTGGGATGCCTTCTTAGTTAAACCAATTGGTGTAGTAAGGGGAGAAGGAAATATAGTTGTTTCTCCTCACTCAACCTCCTTCTCATCTTCACTGTCCCCTTCTTCAATGGGTTCCTATTCTTCATATGAAGAGGACTCAATTGGTGCTCTTTCTTATTTCCTTGAAGCATGGCCAATCTTTTCTTCTTCACCCTTCTCATCCACTATGAGGATACCTAAAGACTTCCACCGAAATATGGATGGCCAAGTAGAGTCATAATCAGTATTTGGCTGAAATTTATTGGCTGCCAAAGATGGAACTTGAGAATAAATTGCATCTAGGAAAAGTCCAATGGCATGCTACATCATGCAGAACCCCTTGTGTTTCAATGATAAGAATTCATGGATTTTGATAGAAAGGAGCTCTGTCCAGTTATATTTTTTCCTTTACTAATACCAGTCATATAATTTGTCATCCATACTACAATGTTTGAGGCTTGTGTAGCTCCTATCAACCTGCTCTTGATGAGGTCCAAGATACATCACCTTTCTTTGGTAACCAAACAATCTTTTTTTAAGCACTGATTCCCCTCACTCCACATATTCTCAAGTTCCTTACCAGTCAGAATTTCTCTAGAAAATGGTTGTACAGCCATCTCTTTAGTAGATTTTGGCACTGAAGGCCCCCGTGCATGGGACACCAAATACTTGGGAAAAGTTGGCAAGAGTATATCTAATAATGACCACAATGCCCATATACTATACTATTGACTCTTGCCTCTCCTTATCATAATTTGAAACCATATTAAGAAAATAAGGTTCAAAATCTTAAAAATTAAAATACAGAACTTGGAGCATTTTGTCTACCTGGGCAGATGACAAGGGAGCCTTTAAAGGATGATCTTCTAGTCTTCTAGCCCATCACAGCCAAGCAGTGAGATTCTCCCAAGTGAGAGCAGCTACAATATTGGTGGCATCTGTTTGTGATGCCTGTGGCTTCCTCTTTCCCTTAGTGACTATTGCAGTCGGTAATGTTGGTCATCCCTACATACTGCCACCATCTTTTTCAAAAGCTTTGTCTAATGTTTTCCAAATCTTCGGTCTATACCAAGAAGAAATGGATTGACTGATGTATTCACTTCATTACCTGACATTATTATTGTTTTTCCTTTCCTAACCATGGGTGGTGCTACTTGTGCAAAGCCTAAATTCCCACCAACAAAATACTTAGAAAAACTTGTACTTGACGCAACACTTATACTCTTTTCTGGTCCTTGAATTTTTTGAGGTTCTCCAAATTTAGCTAGCTTTCCTTGAAATGCAAACTCTAATGTCAAGATGCAACCTGTATACAATGAATGGACTACTAGCTCCCCACAACTGTTAACAAGTTTGAGCTTCTATAGGTAGTTATTCAAACTGACTTCAATTTCGGCATACTTTACCTTTTGTACTTCTTGCATAGGTTGTATGGTGGAAATGTCTTCACTAAGGCGTACAATAGACAAAATCA
The DNA here is from genome assembly GCA_027924645.1 of Cunninghamia lanceolata. Taxonomy (NCBI): domain Eukaryota; kingdom Viridiplantae; phylum Streptophyta; class Pinopsida; order Cupressales; family Cupressaceae; genus Cunninghamia; species Cunninghamia lanceolata. The sequence goes on along the minus strand of BSBN01000201.1, from coordinate 316,765 downwards.
CAGGCTGAAAAGCATGTGGGGAGACCATATGTGATCAATAATAACTATACAATGGTGAAGATCAATTCTAAAAGCAATACTAAGTTCAGCAACAATCGTACAGTAAAAAATGGTTGCAACTGAATTGTGGCGTACAGTAGATGCAGGTACTTCAAATATTTGAAGTCGTACAGTAACAACTGAATGGTCAAGCCTAACAATAAGGATACAAACAAGGCCGTATGGCAACCATGGAGGAAAAGCCGAACAGTGCAGGTTGTATGGTGGTAGCAGATCGTACGGTGGAAACTTTAGAGTTTTTATTTCTTTATCTCGTACGATGGGGTAATTTGTAATTTCTTTATCCTTAATATGCTGCCCCTTTCGATGCTGTATGGTGGGGTCTTATTCGATCTGCCATACAATAAAATAGTTGGAAACTTGTTGTTTTAAATTTTTCTCTTTTCTACCCATTGCAAAGCATTGATTTTCCTTGTATTATTTTTTTGGTTTTCCACCTGTGGGGTCCACCCATTATTTTCCTTCCCATCATTACTTTCTTGTCCAATCCATTGTACAATACATTTTTTGTTTTCTTTATTTCCCTCTTAAGTCCGATCTAATTTGACTTTGATGTTGCGTCTAAGTATACAACATGAATAGGGTCCCTTATAGCATTTGTTAGCACAAGAAGTATTCATAGGCTCCAAACCAGAAGTTTTACTAATAATATTAGTTTGAGTCCTACCTTCATTACTTCTAAGATCTTCAGTTAAGCTTGGTGCCAAAGGTGAAACATCAAAGTCAATTAACTGTAAGGCTTCTGGCCTTTGATAATAAAGTGTTAATTGTGAGATGTTCACAATTCAATGAATCACTCGCTTCAATATGAGGTAAAGTTCACCAAACTCAAGATAGCACCGAAGAAGAACCTTCTAGCTGACGTTTCACTTGAGCTGCCAGAACAACTTGATCATAATCTGATCGGTCCACAACTAGTGAACATTCCATGACAAAAAATGGGTGAAGATCAGGGGTAATTGTTTCCACTAGAAGTAGAAAGGAATACTCACTAAGGAAACCTAGAAGCACATGCCGGTCATCAGCAGAGTCAGCATATCCAGAACGTAGGCTAGTGTACAGAGAATGCATGTGCTAGTGGCCATACAATTTAATTAACTATGTAGGAGGACCAAACAAACAAGTAGTCAAGTTGGAATGTGTACTAGACTCCGAAAATGCTTTCCTCGAGGTGATTACTAAGCACAAACAGTACTACAAGCACTTCACAAGTATTCTTATCATGAAAATCTGGGTCCACAATTATTTTACCCAAGCCTTCAAATTCAACCTCCTCCAAATCAATTACATTTATTGCCTTAGGTGATAGATTTTTAATTTGGAGCCATTTACTGCATTTTTTATTATTGTTCCATCGAATTTTTTTTAATTGTTCTGTCCAAATTTTTAAGTAGTAAATACCACCTTATCCACAATAGAATAGCATCATCAACTACCAAATGTGACATCACCTCTCCTTAGATATTTTCATATTTTAACAACAACCACTCATATGTCTCTCTCCAGAGCTGATCTGGCATTTAATGCCAGAATTAATGACTTAGGCTAAAGCAACTTGTGCCTCATCAGCACATTAAATTTCAATTAAAGATCCACGACTCTCATTAATTGCCCCTATAAATGCATTACTTGCCGCTTGTTCTCTCATTTGGAATTGGCATGGAAGGACGAAGACAGGAATTGAGTAGTCCGTACAGCTGGTATCATTGCTGAAATCAGCAGGTTGGACATGCAGTGTTGATCCTACTGGTTGCTTTGACCTTCCTTTGAGTCTTGTCTGTGAAGTTTGCTGCAATGAACTACAAAGACTATTTTTTGACAGCATGGACCAAGAAAGACTACTGTGTTGAAATAAGGTAATTTCCTGGCTCAATAAGACAAATAGAAGAAGATATCACTGACCTTGCTAACTAAAACTCTTTGAAATGTAGGCTATAATGCTTGCTTAAGGATGGAGATAATACGAGACTATGGATGAACATTTGGTCAATTCTTCACAACAAAGAAACAAAAAAGTGTGAAGTGCCCTCTCAGTTGTGTACCTTTCTCTAAGCAGACATGAACTGTATGAAATGGTAAGCGTGCAAAAATATCTCCTCCAGCAAACATCATCCATGTATTCTCAGTTGAATCATGGTCCCCACAAGTTCTGCAAATTTCCTTCACTTTAGCATCATTCCCCCCCATTTGTTTCATGAATGATTCGTAAGGGGAAGGAACACTACTTTTTGAAGTTCGAGCTTGCTTTCGTAATGCTGTTAGAGCCTCTCGGTTACTATTCCTGGACCTGTCACACTCAACCAGCTGCTTCCAACTTGAGATAGTCAGATAAGTAAGATATGGTTGAGACGCTTTTGAAATAATTGTGTAGAAAAATTTCATAACATTTACATTTCAGTCCCAGCTGCTTCCAACTTGAGATAGTCAGATAAGTAAGATATGATTGAAACACTTTTGAAATAACTGCGTAGAAAAATTTCATAACATTTACATTTCAGTTATGAAATTTTTCTACACAGTTATTTCAAAAGCAGAGAGATCTGAAATGTCAATGTTATGAAATTTTTCTACACAGTTATTTCAAAAGCCTCTCTAAATATTACGATTATGGAAGCATCAACTATCTAAGATATGATTGGTTCACAATTGTACATGATGCAAAAAACTAAGCAATTTTCAATGTCAAGCATATTATTCACCTGTTGTTTTGCCAAGAGAAGATGCTCGGCCTCAATTTCAACCTCAACAAGTCCTTGTTGCAGGCGCTTAACATCCTCATCCATTTCCACACTGCAACCAAATATATAGAACATTTCCTAAGTTTTCCCAAATTTGGATTGTGTAAAGGTATTGTTAATCAAGCCTTCAATCTAAGAGAACTTTTAGGTCTGGATCTCCAGAATAAAAGTAAATATGTAATAGAAAAAATAAAAATAACTGCATGATTTAATTTGGTTGCATTAGTACAATTTTGTTTTTTAAAAAGATCAAAAATTTTATTAAAAAGTAGAAGTGTTACAAAGAAAACAGCACACTCATAAGGGACAAAATTATGAATACAAAGTAGTACCACTCCAAAAAGCATGCCATCCAGAGTAGCAAAGAAACATAAGAACCAACAAGGCATACATAATGTTTAACATAAAAAACAAGTATAATGTTATCACCCTCTTGAAAAGATGATAGATGCTAGATAGATCAGAAAGAGAATAGCCATTTAAACAGCAAGAAAGAGAAATACTAAGGGCATGGAAGAAGCTAGACATTTGCAGTGAGCACTATCCTATTTAAAATTTCCACAATGTAATATGATGATTTAGCAAAACGAAATTCCATTTACAACTTCCACAATGTATTATAATGATTTAGCAGAACAAAATTTGAAGAAGTTTTAGCGTATCTGTGTCATGTCTCATGTCTCCTTCTCAAGCATAAGTCTAATGAAGACCCTTAGCCTATTATTTAATTTCCTGTAGGCTAATGAGGTGGTGCAAGGGAAATAATTTACTAATTTGACTTAAATTGTTCAAAAAGTAACTTTATGTTATATTATTAAAAAACAACTTATGTTTTATTATTAAAAATGTTGTTTTTAAAAACGAGACTTAAAAAATGTCATTAGGAATGGGGTCCAATAGTGGTGGGACTTTCTGGACAGTTTTAAAAAATAAAGTTTTGGGGGAAAAGGAAAAAGAATATAATATTCAATTATATTCCCTCAAAAGCCCATATAAGGATGATTTGCGCACAAAAGATCTTCTTCCAGCTTATTATAAAAAATCACCAATTTCTTGAGATTGAACATTGTTCATCCTTCAGCCCTAGGACAAAAACCCTTCAGCAGAATGGGTTCAAGGACGAAAACCCTCCTATTCATTTGAGTAATTCTATTCAGGGATTACCATTGTGCTGAACAATTGTAGTAGATTCCTTGTGGTTTTCGAAGTTATTTCCAGATTTTGTTGTGATTCAGTTTGGAGTGAAGAATACGATTTTTCTAGATATCTTCTCATTTGCTATGCAAATCTGATCGCCATTTTGATGTTTCCTTTGTTGGGCGATTTCTACAGGCTAGTCGTACCATTCTTAACAGGTCGTACAATGATCAGCACTAGTCGTACCAATCTTTGTATCAGTCGTTGCCTTTTATGAGCTTTGTTGTAGGTCGCACACCTTTGGTGAAAGGTTATTGATGTCATCACAACTTTGACTAAGTACAAATACCAGCCGTACAATCCTCTCCTAGCAATCACACCATCCTTAAAAGGAATCACAACAGCTTTCTTGTCCTTTGTGAGCCGTCCCAACGAGATAATGAACTGCACCAAATTTTTGGGTAGTATTTTTAAGTGTTTGTATACCGTATAGTTTGTGTAGAGGGTATTTTTGTAGTGTTCAAAATGTGCCACTCTAGTATGGAGTGTCAATATCATTTTGTGACAACAATACAAAGGCAGAAAATTGATTTATTGTTAATGTTCCAACTGATACAATATTTTATAGTTGATAGTATAGCTTGATATTATTGTTCTTCATATTTCTGGTAGTTCATTGATATATTTGCTAATTCGAAAACAGTTTGTTGTTGATATATTCAAAGCTTCATTTTATGTAAATTCAATTTTTTTGCATATTGCTTGATTGTAAGCATTGGTCAGCTCTCTGCCCGTCTTGAATAGTTTATAAACTCGGAAGACTATGCCATCAACTTATATTTGATTTCAGCTTTCATGCTTAATTACTTTATTGTATAAAACTGGATGGTATTCCACTAGTTAGAATAGAATTGTTTTAGCTTGGATGCAATGCCGCCAAGTCTTTAGTTTATTTCATTTCCAATTATTGCACTCATTTAGATTGTGCGGCTTGCCACCAATCAGTTGAATAATTGTGGGAATCACCACACTGCCTTCAAGGATTACATTCCTTGATATAATGAGGCAAGTACATTCAACAAATGATCTTTTCAAGGATCACAAGAGAAAGGGTATCCTCTCACCATCGGTAGTGTTTGGAGATTTTACCTTTGAAGGTAAAACTATCTAGGACATAGTAAACAACTATGTCAATAGCATGAATATGTTCCCTGCGAAATGGAGGCAGTATGACCCAAAGAAATTTATTGATGCATTATTCAAAAGCCAAACCAAGGCAAGGTATAAGCATAAGATTGAGAAAAAAGAGGAGTTGATAAAAAGTTGTGTTGATGATTTTGAGGTCAAGGCCAAGCATGTGGTACAACTTGCTGAAAGAAAGAAACATATGGCTGACCCAAAATATCCAAGAGCCCTACCACACATCAATGACCCATTGCAGAAAACGGACGAATTTATGAGGGATGTAGAAGATATATTCAAATGCTAAACCAGTCTAATGTTCCACAAGGCTTGGCTTGAGCACCACGATCTGATATGGACCAGGCTACAAGGAATCAAATTTTGGAGCCGACTTGTTCTATCTTTTCCTAACTCAAGCAGGTATAAGAAGGCGAGTAAGTCCATTTGGAAGACATGAGTTTTATGAATATTGAATTTGATATCTGCTTATTCAACCTGCTGGACTGGGAGGAAAACCCCATTGCAGCCACCTGGGTAGGACAAAAACCCTACTCAAATTGTTGTGCTTTGAGCTAATTACTATCGCTGGAGACAGCATTGTTTCTGACTGAAATCGTGTGCATCCAAGACTGCGAATCCATCCACCATTGCTGAATACTACAAAGGCAATGATAGAAGTGGTGTAGGGCATTACCAGGAGTTCATTGTAAGGTGTCACAGACACTTGTTGTGATGTAATCACACATCGCCCCATGGCAAATGGGGACCCCCCCCCCTTTTTTTTTTTTTGCTTTCTCGCTTCGTTTTGCTCTAGGTTTAGTTTTCCTCTAAGGTTGTAGGGTTTTGGTAGTATTGTTTTGCTCATGTCTCGACAGTTTCTTGCCAAGAGGTCTATATCCTTCATCCTGATGCATGTCACTGAGACCCTGAAAATGACTAAGTTTGATATCCTGAAAATCCTGAAAAAACGACTAAGTCTGAAATCTGGTGGATCCTCAGAAATCTAGAATCTGCATGCTAAATCCTATGGATCCAGGACCTATCTCAAACATCCTGGAAGTATATTGATAAATATTTAAAGTATAAGAAATTCAATATCTGACTTATACTTAAAACTTCCATTCAGGACATTTCCGATATGGCGACGACACTTGCATTCCAAGCACACCTTCTAAACCCGCCCTACCTGGGCGGCCTTGGCATGGGGTCTTGGATTCAAGGTTGTGATCACGCACTTTCTCTAGACTAAGTCTCCAAATCCGCCCTAGGAGAGAGGTTGCAAGTTTTTAAGAGCTTTTGAAGGTGAATTCCATACATTACTTCCCAACCCGCCCTACCTAGGCGACCTCACAAGGGAGTGATGGACAATGACTCCTGCCACATCAATCTCTCCACACACTGCTCCCAAAACCGCCCTAGAGGAAAAATGGTTAAGTGTTGAGGTTTTCTTGTGCAAAACATTGAGGTATGGTGATTTGTAAGTAAGATTTTTTTGAGTTTGAGTGAAGTCAAGTGGATAATAAGCAATTTTCCAGGTGTCACTCTCCAACCCGCCTTACTTGAGCGGCTTTGGCATGTAGACATGGACAATGTCTTCATCACCTCATCAATTTTTCCAAACACTGCCTCCAATCCCGCCCTAGGAGAGATTATGCAAAATTCAAAGTGTTTCAACACAAAACATCAAAAGGTGATAAAGATTGATGGAAACTTGAAGGTTTTAGAATGATTAAGTGAGTTTTAAGATGAAAATCCAAGGGTCATGTCCAAACCCGCCCTACCTGGGCGGCCTCAGGAGGGGGTCTTGGACAATGTTGCCTGTCACATGAAATCCTCCACACATACCCTCTAAATCCGCCCAAGAAGGAAAGTGGTCAAGTTTTCAAGGTTTTCTTGCACAAGACACTAGGATATGATGAAATTCCAATGGAAGTTTGCAAGTTAGATAGAATCAAGTGCATTTCAAAGAAGAATCCATGCATCACCTCTCAACCCGCCCTACCTGGGCGGCCTCATGAGGGAGTGATGGACAACGTCTCCTCCCACTTCAAACTCTCCATGCACTACTTCCAAAACCACCCAGGGATGAAGGTGGCATAAGTTGCAAGTTTACTTGATGAGAATGATGAAGATGACACCAAGCATTACTTAAACTCCTCACAACAAGGATGAAATAATTGGAAAGAATGATAAAAAATCACTAAGCCTGATGTCCTGATGTCTTGAAATCCTGAAAATTGGCTAAGTCTGAAATCTGGTGGATCCTCCAAAATCTAGAATTTGCATGTCAAATCCTATGGATCCAAGACCCATCTCAAACATCCTGGAAGTATATTGATAAATATTTAAAGTATAAGAAATTCAATATCTGACTTATACTTAAACATATTTTCAATATACTTCCGTTCAGGACATTTCTGATATGGCGACGATACTTGCATTCCAAGCACACCTTCTAAACCCGCCCTACCTGGGCGGCCTTGGCATGGGGTCTTGGATTCAAGGTTGTGATCACACACTTTCTCCATACACTGCCTCCAAATCCGCCTTAGGGAGAGAATTTTCAAACTTTAGAAGATATTTTGAGTGAGTTCATGACAAAATCCAAGGGTAGTATCCCAACCCGCCCAATTTGGGCGGCTTCAAGAGGCCTTTGTGGATGATGTTGCCTAACACATGACACTCTCCAGACAACAGTTCCAAACCCGCCCAAGGAGAAAAGTGGCTAAGTTTATAAGGTTTTCTAGCATAAAGCATAAGAAGATGATGAAATTCCAATGAAAAATTGTAAGTTTGAAGGAGTTAAATGCATTTTAAGTCAAATTCCATGGGTCACTCTCAAACCCCCCCAGCCTAGGCGGCCTCAAGAGGTACTCATGGACTCTGTCTCCTCCCACATGAAACTCTCCACACACTGCTCTCAAAACCGCCCTGCAAGGAAAATGTCTAAGTGTTGAAGTTTTTGCATGCACAAAGCACTAGAAGGTGGTGAAATTCTAAGAGAAACATGAAAGTTTCAAAGGATTAAATGAGTTTCAAGATGAAATTCACATCACACTCCTCAAGCCGCCCTACCTGGGCGGCCTCAAGAGGCCTTTGTGGATGATGTTGCCTAACACATGAAACACTCCAGACAGTACTTCCAAACCCGCCCTAGGAGAGATTGTGCAAATTTTCAAGTGTTTCGACACAAAACATAAAAGATGATGAAGTTTGAATGGAAAACATGAAGGTTTGAAGGCATTGAGTGAGTTTTTGAGGAAAAATCCAAGGGTCACCTCTAAACCCGCCCTACCTGGGCGGCCTCAAGAGGTCCTTGTGGACTGTATCACCTGACACAATGCACTCTCTAGACAACACCTCCAGAACCGCCTAGGTATGTAGATAATACAATTTACAAGTAAAATCAATGGAAATGATGAAGATGAACACCTGGGAGATGAGATGATCAGGTTGAGATGAGTGAAAAGTTTCTAAGTACTAAAATCCAAGCCTACCCTTGAAACCCGCCCTTCCTAGGCGGCTTTAGACTCCTCACATGGACAATGTTACCTTCCACATGAAACTCTCCACACACACCCTCCAAACCCGCCCATGCTAGGCAGTCTTGAGCACTTTGCCTGGACAATGTCATGTCATTCACAAGACACTCTCCGGATGACACCCCTAAACCCGCCCAGCCTGGGCGGATTTCACACCTTGACATGGAATTCACATCAAATAATCCATAATGCCCCTCTAAACCCGCCTTGGCACTTAGGCATGGATTTCATGCGAAAGGATATGTTTTGAAATGTCATTTTTTAATCCCACATGCATAAGTTGAATGTATTTTGTTATTGAAAATCCTTCATATCAAGTCTTAATTTGATGTGTTTCTTCTTGTAGGTGATGGAGGATCCAAGGAGGAGAATAGCGAGAGCTCATACATGAGAAGTTTGGAAGGTGGAGGAAAGTTGCTCAAGTTTGTCATCATCACCACATAGAGGAGAGCTCCTGCATCAAGTTCATCTTACTTTGAAGACTTCATAGACATCAACGCCACGCATGAGGAGTCATCATCCAGAGTTGTCTACTTCATGTACACCCATCATATGCAAGTCTACTACAAGAACTCTCATCAGGCACTAGTCTACTCCATGAGCCCATGCAACTGTCCAGAGGCATGATCCTGCACAAGCACAACAACATCACAAGATGAGAGATGAGCATGATCATCAAAGCGATCCATGAGTTACATCAAGACAACAAGAAGAAAATATTCTAAGTGAAGTGAACATGAAGTGAATCACACTAGTTCGTTTGAAGATGCTGAGGTGGCACATACACATCATCAGGGCAATCGAATTCTGCCATGTCATTTATTCAATAGTGCCCACTCCAAAGATGCTTATCACATTGGAAAACGTGCCTTCATTGCCTCTTTCATGTTCTAAAAATAGCAAATTTTGTAACAAACTGCCTTGTTGTCTCGATCTTGGCCGTTGATTGCTAAATCAATCTGAGCCGTTCATTGTAATTCTTGAGTTCTATATAAGGCTCACTTCTCTCATTTGTAAAAGGGGGATACATAGGAGACATAGAGAGGAGATTAGGAGTAGAGTTGCTGTAGGAGAGTAGAATAGCAAGTAGAGTAGAGAGGGAGCTCTTCAAAGTCATGAAGAGAGACATGAGATTGTTGTAATGACACACTTCAAAAGTAATACAAGCTCATTGTTGTTGTTTTGCATGGTGATCTTGTGGCTTTGAAATGTTAGCAAGGTTTCAAGTTCTTGAATATGACAGAGATGTGTTTCCAAGTAGTTTAGATGATAAAGTAGATAGAGTTCATTGATGTAATGGATATATGCAATGATATTTGATGAATTCCCGTTGGTTCATACTTTTGATGGCTTGTCGATGGTAAGTCATCATGTAAAGTTAGCCTGAACCACATCTTGCAAATAGTTCGATTGTTGATGCTCCTTCGAGTTGCGCCAGCTGTGGGTACTTTGGAGTGTGTCAACGATATGAAAATCCTTGGTTTATCCCTTGGAGATTGCACCTATTTCATGAAGTTGTTGCTCGTCATGACGAAGTGAAATTTGGTTTTCTAAGGGAATTTGTCTATCATAGCATCGTTCATCATGTCATTGTCTTTAGATTAGCCTTCTTAACCCTTGCCTTTTGCCTTTTCTTTTCGTAGTTGATTAGAAGAAGTTCCATTTCATAATGAAAGAGTACATGTTTGAATGGAGTAAGAAGCATATTCAGCGTAAGTCCCTTTGTGATTACCAGCAAATCACATCACACCACCGAGGCTATCCGTTGCAAATTACGTACAAGGAACCTTGGAGCGTTCTTGTTTGATCACATAGTTTAGCATTCGAGACGCTTTGTTCAAGAGAGGATAGAGCACTTGGTGTTTTATTCTAATGTTGTTGTTGTCAAGAAAACATCATCAACAACACCCAGATTGCAGATACCAGCAATTGGAATCCCTCGACTCTCAAACACCAGGAGGGAAAAGGACATAAATCAGCCCAGTTTCAGACAGCATATCATTGGATGTGCATGTGGACAGATCTGAATCGCTTCATCTAGGTGCAAGCAGAATTGAAAGGAATTACATCTCATCATTAAACTAGGAGATTTCCCAAGGGAATTTCCTGCCAGGCGAGTTAATAATTGGCAGATCTGAGTGGAAATTGCATCCTAAGTGTCATGGTGATTCGCTGCTGAGAAGTGTAGCTAGTCAGATGACTTCCGAGTTGGAGCATTGTCCACAAACCGTTTGTGGAAATAGGGGTATCATTGGCACCAAATGCTGGCCGATGTTCTTAGTATTGTATATCTTTAGTTCTGAGTCTAAATAAAATACATTGCAATCCATTCAATTTGAAGTGTACATTTTCTTCTAGCAAACGCATATCAGTTATCTACATTAGCTGCATAGCATTTATATGTGAGTGGGACTGTAAGTTGCAATCTTGAAATTTCAAGTTAATGTGAACAGTAAATCTGTCAATCAAGGGGTGAGTTCTGTACTTTCATGAAGCCTCAGTGTATTGTCACTAATCTGCAGTAGTGCTAGTCTCAGTTGTTTTCTGTTTGCACATTCCAAGTTCATTTACTGGGGAATCACAAATCATATAAATACCCTAAATTCTAGAAACTTCATAAGTAGGACATCACAATTTCCCAAGAGATTTGCCACTCAACCATGGTGCCTTTGCTGATGCCTGAAATTGTGTTGTTAAAGTTTTTGATAAGTTGTAGTCTGTGTATGTACATTGAGTTCAGGTTCAAGTTGTTAATATGTTTACTTCGAACCAGTTGCTCTGCTGTATCGTATTCCAAAGAATTCGGTGATTACTGAATTTGAGTTATCACTCATTTAGAATCACCTTCTATGTGGATATTTGGAGGTGGGCAATCCAAATTCCACAATACAGTGCCCACAGCTGAGCACCGTTATTTGTAGCTATACAAATATATCGTGAGTAGGCTATGAAAAGTTCACCTTTAAAATGTGCTTATAACTCCACCTATCCCTGCCTTGCCCGGATTCCACCTAGAGGCACCATATATCGTGAGTAGGCTATGAAAAGTTCACCTTTAAAATGTGCTTATAACTCCACCTATCCCTGCCTTGCCCGGATTCCACCTAGAGGCACCATTAAAATTGAGCTTGACAGGGGGAAGGAGTGGGACGGGGGGAAGGACTATCTTGGTGAAACAAACAATTCACTACATGCAATATCAAAGCACTGGTATCCTACAACTTGCACAATTCCCCAACATTGTCAATGGTCATCTTTGTACAAATTTCAGTTTTTCTCCTTCATCTATCTGTTTTTTGTTGCGTTCATTACCATTTCTATGTTTGCTCTCAAACTCTGTATCACTCTAGGGCTTCTTGCTCAAGTTCCTCAAACATCCCCCAAACTCACTAGTCACCTACACGAACCAATATAACTGATCAAATATTAGTCCATGCTAATGAAAACTGAAATTGTACAAGAAATTAATCCAAACAAATATTCAAAGCAAGTAGAATTTAATTCACATAAAATTTTACCAATGAAGTTAACGAAAGTCAAAAAACTAAGGTTGATTAAAGTTATGATCTTCTGAAGCAAGGGTTCCCAAAAGACTCTAGTTGTTATTTTTCCAATTTGGAGATTTTCTTTCTGCTGTATATATTAGTATCATGATAATCATGTGTGGGCTGCTAAGCTAAAAGAAGTTGTAAAACTAATATAACCCCTCTTTCAACACAATTTAGCACCGAGAGAGGGTGGTAAACCAAGCCCACTGCATTCCTTCCTCCTTGTTCTTCCCTGACTTGTTTTGCTCTGATACGAAAGTCTTCATATTCAAACTACATTTTGGGAGGGTTTAATTGAGAGACAAGCCACCAGAGCAGATTCAGCCAAAAGTTTGAATTAGCAAAAGGTAAATCACATACTCCTGAGAATATGCAATTCGAAAAAGGTATATGATGAATAAATACCAAATGCTTAGAGATATTATACTCAAACAGCAATGTGCCAACTTCAATCTGGAATAATTCAAATTTGAAATAGAGGAAATACAAAAAAGGAAGTGCATACTGTTGTGACCTAATCACACATGGCCCCATTGCAAATGGGGACCCCCTCCTTTTTGCTTTAGGTTAGATTTTTGTTTTTTCAGAGCTCTGCTTCAGCATTGTTTTTGAGACACGAAGGAGATGGCATGGGCATTTGTTATAGTTATCACTCGCGTCTGAGCTCCAGTCTTCTGGTTTCATCTGATTGAATCATGGCATGATTAAACTGGGATAGAATGGAACTTTTTCATGAACATTCAAGGTGATTGCTCTGCGATTTATGTGTTTGAAAGTATGATGTTGTAAGATGTTGACAAGGGCAAAGTGGCTAAGTTTTCATGAGGATCAAAAATCTTCATCCAATGCGCCACCTTGTGGAGGAAGTCAAACTCAAGTTCAGTGAGACATTTCCATCACGATTCAAATTGTTCAACCAATGCGCCATCATTAATGAAGTTTGACTTAAGTTTTTTGACCCTTTTTCATAGAAGATTCAAAATCATGAAACCAATGCGCCAAGATGGATAGGTTGGATACAAGTACCAAAATGCAGATTTTAAGAATTTTTAAGATGAATTCGAATCCCTTATCCGACGCGCCATCCTTGAAGGGAGTTTGACTTGAGTTTGACATCGCTTATCCCAGAGAAATTAAAATCCTCAACCAGTGCGTCTCATCTAGAGCGCCTTCTATAAGGAGACAAAGTTCAACTTTTGAATGTCATTTGAAGAGGATTCAAGGACCCCAAACGTTGCGCCCTATCCCATGCGCCATGTATACTAAGGTGAAATGAAGGTTTTAATGAGTCTTAAGGAGAGATTGGAATGCTCAACCGATGCGCCATATCCATTGCGCCAGGCATGATGAGGGTAGAGTGGTGTATTTCAAAAGGACTTGCCAAGTGGAGATCAAAAACATCAACCCATGCGTCACATCCATTGTGCCATCTTTGAAAGGAGTTTTAGTTCAAATTTTGATACATTTCAAGAAGATTTAGAATGCTGATCTGGTGCGCCTGATCTATTGCGCCTATGTTGAAGGTAGTTTAAGTTCAAATTTTCGACACCTTTCAAGAGGATCTGAAATTCTGATCTGATGCGCCTTGTCAAGAAGATGTAATGATAATTTTAGAAGGCATTTCAACCAAACAGCAAAACTGTGATCTGCTGTGCCAATTTAAGACAAGGATCCAGATTTCTCATCTAGTGCGCCATTCCCAAGCAAAGATCAAAGTTGTCATGTGATGCGCCTTTATTGATGCAAGTTAAACTTAGTTTTTGAAAGTGTTTTGAGAAGATACCCAAATGATGATCCAATGTGCTCCATTTGGTGCGCCACTTTGGAGTGGGATTGAGTTTAAGTTGTTCAAGAATTATCAAACGAGCCTCCAAAATCCTCAACCATTGCACCTGATCTGATGCGCCTTGGGTGGAATGTTTATCAAGTGCATCCTTCAAGTGAAAGACAAAGTGGTAAGCCTAGGCGCCATTTCAAGATGATATGAGTTTCAAGTTTCAAGTGATTGATCAACCAGAGATCAAAATCATCAACTAGTGCGCCACAATTAAAGGAGGATGATTGCAAGAGCATCCAAGCAAGGATCAAGTTCCTCATCCATTGCGCCACATGTGATGCGCCATCATCAAGGGAGGGGTAATTATATTTTGAAGTGAAGTTTCAATGGAGATCCAAAATCATCATCTAATGCACCCATCTAGTTTGCCAAAACTAAGAAGATGAATTCAACCCAAGTCCAAAATCCTTATCCATTGCGCCAATATCAAGAGGATCTAAAATACACATCTAGTGCGCCAAAATTAACAAGAAGTCAAATTGCTATCTAGTGCGCCCTGTCTAATATGTGGTGTAATTCAAGCTACACGAAGAAATTTTAACTAGAGCATGAAATTGTCAACTAGTGCGCTACTTTGGATTGGGGTTACATTTGAATTTTATGACTTTTTAGCAAGAATTCAATTTGGCATCTAATGCGCCTAGGCTTAGAAGGGTTAGAAATTGTTTGATAATGATTATTTTGTGTTATAAAGCCAAGGATTGATATTGCTTCTTTATTTGTGTTGCAGGAACTTGGATTGAGCTAAGAAGTCATCCTAGGATCTAAGTGATTAGAGTCATCTACAAGCGAGGGATGATGCTAAGAGGAGGTTGCTGCGAGGAAACATCATGTAGCCACTCCAAAGGGCCACTTCAAGATCATCGTGTTGGAACTCTTCATCAATGGCATCATGTCAAAGACACTTCATCCATCTAGCTTCATGTTCTCTCAACCTTCAAATCTCCAGAAGAAGTCTCTTACTTCAAGCTATGAAAGAAGAATCATTATCATATCTACACCATTACTCTCCAAGAAGAAGATGTGTCCAAAGAAGATCATCATATATCCTACAAGAAGAAGACGCATTACAGAGTTAGTCAAATAAGCAACATGTATCATACACATTCAACTTACAATGAACAAGGCAAGATCAACAAGATACATCCCAAATATACAAGTTCACAGCAATTACATTGAAGACATCACAAGATGATGCAATTTGGGAATATGCGAATAAAGCAAAGTGAATAAACAGTTGAAATCCACAAGTATGCTGAGGTGGTGCCCATGTGGCATGTACATCATCATTAAGCCAATCACAGTTCGCCACATCATTCAACAAGCAAGAAGCCAAAGAGGGCGTCCATGTGGAAGATGCTCTAAAAGATTCTATCTTATCCTTATCTTCTTGAAAAACGTGCCTTCATTGCCTCTCTCATGTACTAAAAATAGCAAATTGTTGTAACTACCTGCTGAGATAGCATGATCTGAGCCCTTGGCTACTTGAATTGATCGAAGCCATTCATTGTAATGTTGGACCTCTATATAAAGGCCTTGTTACCTCATTTGTAAAGTTAGTAGTCTAGTAGTTCAGTTAAAAAAAGTCTGTAGGAGTAGAGTAGAAGAGACTCAAAGTTCTCTAAAAATACTTGAGATTGTTCTAAATATTTCTCAAGATTAATGCAAAGCTGTGTTACACGAGGACGAGTCCCCTGCTCCTCCAGCTGGGGACGGCAGGGGACGTCCCCTAGGCGTCCCCGAAAAACTAGAAAATGACGAAACGTCACGGGGACAGCTATTTTTTTAGGGGACGACAGAATTGAAAAGGGGGACGCCTAGCCCTCCCCGATATGGCAGGGGACGTCTAAGACGGCCCTCAAACGTCCCGGGGACGCCCAGGTGTCCCCCCTCTATAAACTTAAACGCTCAGGGTTAGGTATATTGAATTTTCAGGGTCTCTCAAGGTAAAGGTCTATTGAAAAATATATTTAAGTATAAGTTGAGAGATTGAATTTCTTATACTTTAAATATTTTTCAATATACCTTTCAGAATGTTTGAGATAGGTCTCAGATTCACCGGATTTAACATGCAGATTCTAGAATTTGGAGGATCCACCAGATTTAAGACTTAGTCCAATTTTCAGGATATCAGGGTACCAGACTTAGTCATTTTCAGGATCTATGTACAAACAACTGAGGGATGCAACCTAGAACATTGAGTATACACATGCCCTAGATCATATGACACGTGTAATGTTTGAATTATGGCTCTTATGTTCTCTAAATGCATTAATTTCTTTTTTTTTTTTGGTAAAACTACGGTTTTCTTCTTTGCCGAGTCCTAGCCGAGTCCCGAGTCCGAGTCCTATTTTGGGCTGCCGAGTCCGCGGCGAGTCCGAGTCCTATTTTGGGCTGCCGAGTCTGCGACGAATCCGAGTTTTCAAACTATGGTTTTAAGTCTTTATTTAATATTGAAAGTGTTGCAATGTCTATTACCTTCTGTATCATGAAATATTGTTAGCACCCATAAGAAACTCAGTTTTCATCCCTCTTTTAGTCAGTTTGTTATCAGTTAATCCTTGAGTTTGCACAGTTTGAGTCAATTGTCAACCTCCCAATTAGTTTGCAAAGGTTATCTTGTCTTTGTCCTTTCAACTGACAATTTTGCAGGGAACTGGAAAACATGATCACATTAGAGCAACAAATGATAAAAACAATGGAGCAGAACAAGGACAAAGTCAGGGAAGATTCGAGGGTTTTTCTATCATGCAAGTAGAGGCAGTCATGGAATGAAAGTTGGAATGATATAGCAAGGGCATAAAGCACATTTATTCATGGTAAAAGCCATTAGATTGTAGCATCTAAAAGTCAGAAAAGAGCTTATGAAAACTCACCAAGGTATCATCAAAGAAATTAAGTCAGAACAAACTGCACATTTTGGTGGCTTGGCCACTAGAAATCTCCACCTAAGGGCATATAATGCAGAAATCAAGTAAGGAAAGTGCACTCAAGCTAAGTAAGAATCCAAGGTGACAAAGTGGCACACTTTGTCTTGGCAAAGCCAAGCTAAATCTCTGCCAAGTTTGATGTAAAGTGGCAACAACATTATGAAAGCCGCCCATAGAAGAAGAGGAAATGATCAAAGAGTTCAAGTGTTGTTTTCAAGTAGCACGGCCAGTAAAAAATTTAGTTTATAGTTTATACTGCTGTTAGTATGTTACACTACTGTTGTTATGATTTATTCACATATTGATATTGTTGTTAAGTTATTAACATATATGATATCGCTATTTCATATTGATATTTTGAAAAATTCTTATATATATATATTTTGAAAAATTCATATATCGCCGTCCCCTGCCATCCCCAAAAATTGGCCCTCGGACTGCCGTCCCCGAAACGCGTCCCCTGCCGCCCCGTCCCCAAAACGTCGTAAAACATAGATGCAAAGACATTGGAGCTTATTTGGTGTTAAGTGTTGTCTTGTGGAATAACATGGTTTCTTGTATCTTGATTGAATGGAGAGATGTTTTTAGGTAGATTAGAGCTCTTTGATGTAATGTATGTTGTATTGGATATTTGATCAACTCCTAGCTCATGCTTTTAATATTCATCGCTAATGAAGTGTTGTGTAAAGCTAATCTGAGCTTCATCATTTGCTTAAGTTCGATTGTGGGTGCTTGTTTGAGTTGTGCCGTTCAATGGTGCTTATATAAGCCTTCATGATTTGAAAACCATTCGTTTACTTTAGGAGATTGCACCAACTCCATGTAGTTGTAGGCACCCTTGGCGAAGTGGAGTTAGGTTAATTAAGGAGTTTGTCTATTCATGTGTCATCATTGCTTCATTGACCTTAGATTTGTTTCTTTAAACCTTATCCTTTGCCTTTTCTTTATTATTGAAACCTTGTACATACATCATCCACACTGAAAGGAGAAACAAGCTAAATGAAGTATGAAGAAGTCTACGTAAGTCCCTTTGTAATTATCAGCAAGATCACATGTAATCACTGAGTTTATCCACCATAGGTTATAAAAAAGGAACCTTGGAGTTGCTTCATTGGATCACACAGTTTAGCCTTTGAAGAGTTTTATTCAAGAGAGAGTGAGAGACTTAGTGTTTTACTCTATTGTTGACTTGTCTAAAAACAATCATCAACACATACCAAGTGGAGTGGTAAAGCAGCTGAATAAATTTATGCCTTAGGTTTCGGCAAAATAAAGCATTATTGGACCATATTTCGCTCCTCTCTCGTTAAACAATAGCCCAACAAGGCTGTGAGGCAGCTAAGGTCCTGCCAAAACTGCAAGATTGAGTTGTTAGAACTAAACATGCTAGTATCAATAACTCTAGCTTCTACATTGTAGAGAACAATGCAACTTTGAAGATTAGTATCTGCCACAAATCACCCTTACAATTCCATAGGGCTTGTTTAATTCACTCACTACTCTCACTGTGTAAAAATGTTGCCACAGAATTATTTTTGTGAAGCTCTCCCTTTGCATTTAAAGCCTTCTTCATAAACCTCAATTGCAAAATTGAGAACTAAAACAACAAACATTTGCAATTGATTGAGTTGGAAGGCAAAGCTAGACGACTATGGCAAAGAGGACAAAGAGAGATTTGTTAAGGGTGACATATCGTTCCCAGCACAAGAAGAGTGTTTTAGCCTCATGCCTTGCTTCTGATTCATCTAAGCTAGCACTAAAATAAAACAAATTAATCTATTGTCCAAAACACCCAACAAATTTTTTTATATCAATTTGAAAATAAAAAACATTTGTAATGAATATATTTCTTGCCAGCGATATGTTATACAATGAAGCATACTTCAAAAGGATCCAGCAAGTAAAATTTACAAAGAAATCCAATGAACAACACATTAAATAGCTATATATATAGCCTGTTTTTACAGGAATGAGTTTAAATTAGACAATGCAGAAAACAAAAAATAATATTCACACAATTAGAAAGTTTTTTTGGGCTGGACATACATTTTTTGTCAGGAGTGTTGAACCTGTGACTCTAAAAGAATGGCTCGTAATTATTTGCTAGTAAAAACTATACTTTGGAAGATATCACAGCATTTTGCCTGTTATGTAGGGGATTTTGTCATCTATATCTGATAACTAGGGGGCTGTATTGGCAGAGCGTAGTTGCTCTTTAACACGAATCACGGTTCACAGCTTTTTTTGGGCATTTGCAGACTGGACTTGACAGCTGCCTGTTCTGTATAAATTTATATTTTGTCTGATTCTGTTTAGAACTTAAGATACCAAAAAACAAATGTAATTAGTAAAATGATTGTTCGGTAAACATTAACAAAAGTAGTCAAACTTTATTTTCAAGTATAGTCTCTTGCTCTGAGTGTTGAATAGTCACACCATTATGGGTTTTGGGTTTCTTTAATGGTCATTAGTATATTTTTAAAATCAATTTATAGAAACCAAAGACTATCTTCAGCCAAAAGAACCTAAGGGAGCTAGTTCGTGCTCTCAGTCCGGTCAGGGTTGTGCTAGGGCATGCCTTTTCCACTTGTGGGTTCATTCTAGACAAACCCGTGACGAATTATGATGAATTTCAAAGAACCCACATCAAATGGACTGGAAATTGACAAGTTTTTAAATTGTCCTTTGCTACTAGGGTCCCTACAAAAAAATGGAAGAGGACTAAAGCTACTTGGAGAGAGTAGGGATGGCTTCTAGGGTTTGAATCTTGAGAAATTATTCATTGAAGATGATAATAAGGCTCCTGTTCTGTTCGTCCATAACCTTCATTCACTCTCCACTGTCACAGTTCGTAACAGTCCTTCCCTGGCCAAGCATGGCAGTCATACAATAGTCTGAGACGGCATTGTCCGCTATCGTTGTCATTGTCGGATTGTTTCCCCTGAAAATATAAGAATCAGTAATAAAAGCCCAGTGCTGTGCTTTTCTAATTTAATAAATTGTGAAGGTTTAAATCAATGACAAGAATTTATTTTGTGATAACCATTAGGATTTATTTATTAAGGAACGGCCTTTTATGGTTTACCATTTAAATATAGAAATGTCGAGGATAAAATGGGAATTTGGATTGAATAAGAAATGTGTGTGTGCATATTTTTTTTTGGTATGGATGAGAACCCAACCCCAAAAACATTTTTGCCGAATATGTATACCAAACTGCTGTGCTCAAATTGGCTACTTAGAAAAGAACCAAAGAACAATGTTTGAATTCATGGGCTTGTTCTACTCTGGATTTTTTTCTTTTCAAAATGGCATGTGTTATGATGGTGTTCCAATGTCATCTTGCTCTAGAATCTAGGAAGGCTGGAAGTAGTTCTGATCTAGCTCTATCCAGTACTGATTTTGAGGTGGCCAATTTAATTCTAAGTTGCCGGTTCTGGTGCGGGTGCGGGTTCGGGTTCGCGGGTGTGGTTCGCGGGTTCGGCCAAAATTTTTTTTGGGGGTTGGGTTCATTTATATATATATATATATATGCAAAAAAATTAAGCATAGAAGCAAGAATTAAGTGTAGAATTGCAAGAATAAAGTGTAGAACACCACATAGCATCATATAATCAACAAAACCACCATCAACTTGAATATCATAAAACATAAAACTCGAACTTCAAGTTCAATAACAAGATTCAAAATAATAATATCATGTTCAACAATCAATTTTCATTGTTTCAATGTCAAATGACAAGTGTCAATCATCATATGGATTTGCTAAATCCTCTACATCATCATCATCATCTTGGACATTAGCAAGATCATTTGAAGAACCACAACCAACACCACTGCCACTCGCGGCACTCGTTGAAAAAGTGTGCTCACTCTCTGATCCCTCAAGTGCAACATGTTTGGATTGGGAAGTAGAAGCATCCATGTCAATTTGCTCTGGCTCCACATCCCACAACTGTGATTCCCCCTCCTTATAGTCTTGCTTTTTGTGCAATGGATTTCCAACCTTCAAGATTCAATCTTCAAGCTTCTTTCTTCAACCACAAATTGTTTTTTGAGTTCAGCCACAATAGAGAGTTTTTTTGTTTTGGAATGAAAGAAATGAGTTGAAAATGGCAAAATTGTGTTTATAATGTCTTTTTAGGGTTTCATTTGCATTTTAGAATGTTTAAAAAATTATAAAATTGATGTTTACGTTGAAAAAAAAAAAAATTTAAAAATCAATGGGGGCGTGGGTGCGTTCTGGGTGCCATGTGGGTTCTTTGTTTTTAGGCTAGGTTTGAACCCAGCGAACCCGGGTGCGTCCGGGATGCACCCAGCCCCCTTCCACCGCACCCTGCTAGCACCCACAAGGCACCCGCACCCGCACCCGAGCCGCACCGCACCGCACCCGGTCCTCTGGCAGGCGAACCCTGCAACTTAGATTTAATTAGTAAAAGGAAACCTGGGAAACTATATTTGCCTCCAACCTTAGGCTTCTTATGAGTAAACACAATCCTAAGGAGAATTTTACAACATTTCGAGACTCAGAATTTTTTTTTTGTTTGATACCCATAAAATTCTATTTTCACGGCTCTATATAGTAAACAGGGTGGCATACATGAAGACGGCATACACACAAGGACAGTGGTGTAAGGGCAGATGACCTTAAATGACCGAAGGAGGGCCATGTTTCAAACCCCTTTAGGGGCTATTTGCTTGTATGATATACCCATTGGGGCAGATTGTGCTACAAATTTAGACACAACCAAAGGACACAAGGATAAAAGCAGTTCAGTATTTAAAAGGTGCACAACAATTGTGCAGTAGTAATCTGATATACAGCAAAGCATATAACTAAACATTCGAATCCAAGGAATAATTCACTGAGTCAATGTAAGAATCCAATAAGCATAGGGAAAATCAGAATTTGGCTAAAAATGTTAAAACATTAACCTTGTAAGTGGTTCATTCTTTAATAACATGACACAGAACAATATATTATGGTAAGGCATTTAAGAACCCAAAGTTGAGGGATTTGTTGAGACATGATTTTAGATTCCATAGCTTGCCAGAGGGCATTTACATTGAAAATTATCACCAGAAATTAACAAATGAAAAAAATTATGAAAATTAGAAATCAAATGTTTGGAACTGTAAACTGCAGCAATGCACTTGTATAAAAAGGCCCTTGAGCCATTCTAAAAGGGGTCAAGGGGAGACAAGTAGAGAATCCAAAGATATAACCAGTCCCCTATCTACCTCCTATACAACAGAACACTGCATATACTGGAGGTTCAAGACAAGTTGTCATGTGGCCAAGTTTTAAAATTAATTCCGCATATGACCACTCTATCAAGCTTTAAAATTGACATTTTAGGGATGCAATTTGCACTATTGTATTAAGCGTCTCGTTGCTTGTGGCTATTATTAAGCTACTTAACCCGGAATTTAAATTTTGCACCAGATACTAATATATCATATCACCATTAACCAATGTATTCTCTACAATCTCTCATTCCCTAAAATTGTATTGTTTCAATCAGTTGAACATGATTCGCAATACTTCCAAGTTAAAATTGAATCCCTTCATCTTATTTATTTATAGTATCGACATTCATTTGGCTGAGGGATTATAAGGGTTGCGATCATAGCTGCTCTTTGTATGAATAGAAGGTTTCTAGGGTGGGCCATTAAGTCCATCCATGACCAAGAACCCACCCTACTAAAGAATAGTACACATCATTTATATCTCCAAATGATAGGATGTTTCCTTTTCTTTGTTTAGGAGAAAATTTGGCTCTAATTTTTCCTAATTTTTGTCCAGGTCTTCGACAGCAAGCTTGGGTGTGTTGACATGCTATTAAAAACATGGCTCCTTTGTTTCTGAATACTTCGTGTGTACAGACCGTCTTGAGAATTAAAGCAAAAGCAGTTGTTCGAGATTGCAAGAGCAGTACTAATGATTACTGTAATTGCAAGCTTCAACTGTGAGCCATAAATCATTCATCCTTGGTGTAAAAATCATGTTTGCCATCTACAGTCATAATCTCATACCGGCCAATTTCATGAACTGGCAAGCTAAATAATTACATGTGCCTTCTACAGAGGACTGAGAGCAGTCCTAACTAGGAACCCTCAATATCTCCTTTCAGTCTTGTATATTAAAACTAGTAAATAAAAGGACAATCTAGCCACACATTTTCATTACAATACAAATTAAAATTTGATAGATGAACCGAAATTTACCTCTGCATTTTGGTATGGCAGGGAGACATCTAAAATCTGGCTCAAGAACAAGAGTAATCAATCCAAATTATGGATTGCTACTTTTAAGCCACTATTATTGACAAATCCACAACAAAAACAACCCACAACGCAGGCCAAAAAACCATATTTTTTGACTTGAGAGCCAAAGGTCAGTTTTCTGCCAATCTAGAAATAGAAGGCTAAGGGTGCTTGTTTTGCTTGTAATTGAAAGACAAAATCAATTACACGAGCCAATTTTATGACCCTAGTTTTTACTGCCCAATGGCTGTGAGCCTTGATTGTGCACAACACACTTTATTTTTTCTTTATACCTCTGAGATACCCCAAAATCAAATCTTTATAATGCCGCAGAGTAATAGATTTGTTTTTAATGCTAGCATTAGCAGGTGACTAGGAATTTTTTATCACATTATTGCCCAGAAATGCTTGTGCTTTTCAGATACCCAATTCATAATTTTCTTGGCAGAGCAGATTCAAGAGAACAATAAAAAGACAGTACTACATTACTCTATGGGAAGATTTCACACAAACAAGCCAATATTGCATATAAATTCTTCAAAATCAATGCAATACATAACTATCAAATGGCATTGTTCTGCAAAACCTTTGTTTCATATTGATCATCAACACGGATTTAAGTTGATATATTGCCTTCCATTTCCTGCTACCTGTATTAATATTTAAACTGCAGAATTTTGATCCTGGAGGTTCATACTAATGGCAGCACAAGGTTGGAAATTATGAGGTTTAGCAGATATATATTCTACAATTTGTTATGCCTAGCTGCAGGACAATTGATGGGGCTTTTGGGTAATGCACTGTTTTTCATGCCTGTGAAATGTGTGGGACACCACTCCTGACACCGAAGTAGAACAAGACAGACCCACACGCCCCATTGGCCATGACCCACATTCTTTGCTTACATACTATCCACTGGAAAAGCAGTGACCGTATTTTTTTCAGAAGAAAAACACCTAGCCAGTGGAATATAGATAGAGTATTATTCAACTTTTTTAATAAGCATTCAAACCAAACCCCAACCCAAAAAAAAAAGAAAAAAAATTCCAGATGAAGAAGATTTTTTTACCTGTACGGATAGAGGCCACAAATCTACTAAAACCTCGACAACATCAAAGATAGCAGAGCGCACAACTGCAGGGGAAGGCTGTTGAGGAGAAAAGACTCGAGGGCAAAAAAAAATGGAAAGACCGTGCTGCAGGAAAAATGGCACGTTTATTACCACGTCTCTGATGCAACGTACGATATGTTAACATCTTTAAAGAGGGCTATATGTTTAATTGTAATCGCTAATTTATAGCCTTTGAAAAAGAACGGCATTTAGATTTTCCGAAGGAAAAAAGCCGTGTCCTTTTGAGTACCTTCGGTAGTATTATTATTAATTCCTGCCGTAGGCAGGTATGCTAATTTATTCATGCAAGTTCTATAAATTTTATTCTATGGATCAATTAACATTGAGAATTAAAATCAATTGGCTAAATATTCTAATGTTTTTTGTTTTGCAAAATATATTTTAATATATTAATTCTTTTTATCCGATATATTATTGGATAATAGTGTCAAATAGTCTTATTAGTATGATGTAAGCAAGTGGTGTTATTTGATTTTTCATATATTTCATATTAGTATGATGTAAGCAAGTGGTATTATTTGATTTTTCATATATTTCATGCCAATCAAATATAGTAAAAGGTACCTACAATACACAACCAATTGCATTGAAATTGATTGACTTAGATATTTTTTGTTGCTTTGCATTTGCATATATTTAATGCAAATATATATATGTGAAAGTGGATAGGACAATTATTTGTGAAAAAATTGGACTTTAGATTTGATGTTTTTATGTCTAACAAAATTTTCCATATATGTAATTACATATATGTCAAAGTGGATAGGACAATTATTTGTGAAAAAATTGGACTTTAGATTTGATGTTTTCATGTCTAACAAAATTTTCCATCTATGTAATTTTGAGTAAGGATTGAAGTTAAGTTACATGTGTGTATTTATTGATTTAGTTACTAAAATTCTAGCTATTTTAAAAATATTCTATTCAATCTATTCTTTAATTGTTTTAAAGTGATTGATTTAGCATACCAAAATGATGGTTCAAGATTAGGGTTAGCTAGTGTACCAAAGGAATCAAATTAAATATTCAGACCATACATTTATAACATCCATGCAAATTGACATATAACAAAGGAATAATAATACAAAATATATACTTTTATCCTCTAAAAATATTAAAAAATGAAAAACATTGTCATATATAATCTTACATACAATTATTTTAAATATTTATTAAAAAATAAAAATAATATTCAGAAAAATTATAATTCATTTGTTTAAAGATTAAAGAGTTACAATATTTTATTATTAGCTACACATTACAAAGCTGAAACAAAATAAATATAATAATAATATATTAAAACTCACAAAGATCCCCATCACCCTAAGTAAAAATGGACAAACAACATAAACCAGATACCACCCATGAACAAAACAATACCATGCTTGCACTCCATATAAGCAACATTTTACAATGGATAACAATCAAATAGAACATTATTAACACTCAATGCCACCGTTATTTATTACATGTAAATAAAATTTACAAAATTGGGTTGTGACAAAAATATACGGTCATGTTCACTGTCTCAATAATTTTGAAGAGGCAACACATGATTTTTCCTTGCACAGAAAATTTGATCCTTTGTAATCAGCGTTCCTCATCAATGTTGTTTGACCTGTATTTCATTTCATGGTGTCAGCACATGATTTTTTCCTTGCACAAAAAATTTGATCCCTTGTAATCAGTGTTCCTCATAAATGTTGTTTGACCTGTATTTCATTTCATGCCCTGTGACGTTTTTCCCCTGATTATTCATTTTAAAAATTTAGTTTTTGGGAGATTTCCGATGGCTTTTTAAAAAGTAGATTGGACAGAAGACACTGTGGTTGCGCATGCTTGAAATTAATGGAGCTTGACTTTCACAAGTTACAATGAATTTTCTTTGATTTTGTGTACGGGATATCAAATTGATTTGAGATGTCTGTATGAGCACATTCAATTGATTTCATTTTTGAGAGTGTTAAAGTCACCAATCTACTTATTAAATCAGGGCTTCAATGCTTTCAACCAGTATCATTTGCTTTGTGTTGGTTCTCATCATCATCGTCAACTGTGGAATAAAACTCAGGTACATTCACCTGCCACATGTGCTCACACCATTTTTTTAAGTCTCATATTCTCACCAATCTGCTTATTAAATCAGGGCTTCAATGCTTTCAACCAGTATCATTTGCTTTGTGTTGGTTCTCATCATCATCGTCAACTGTGGAATAAAACTCAGGTGCATTCACTTGCTACATGTGCTCACACCATTTTTTTTAAGTCTCATATTCTCATCTCTGTTCATATCCTGTTTAGCATGAATATGCTCGTAGTAGCAATGGTATCTTGTCTTTGCATGTATCAGCTTTAGTCCTTTTTCTCTTTTTTTTTTTAGTATGTTGTTATTTTTAGTACAACACTTGTATGAGGAGGCTCTATTTTAGTAACTGAGTTAACTTTAGTTGTGGTTCTATGGGATAAGAAGTGGCGGCTATGATCTACTTCTTTCGATTTGAAGGTGCCTAGATTTTTGTTCTTAAACCCACGCCAATATTTCATGCACTCCACTCTTATAACTTCAGTTATAAAAAGTCTCCTAAATCATATCTTCATATATCTTCATATCTTCATAATTTTCATTTTTAGTAGTTGTCAAATTTATTGTTTATCTGCTTATTATTATTGATTGCAGAGTATTCTAGATGTTTGAGCGGAAGTATTGTTAGTCTTTTAATCTTTGACATACAAATATTATTTGAGAATCAGACATTCACTTGTGTAGAATATTTGCTCAACACTTTAAGAAGGCTCGACACCTTGACAGTTTAAGGATAAGTAATCAATGGCGACCTTCTTATCTTTGACATTGAAATACTACTAAAAAAAATCACAGATTCACTTGTAAAAAACATGTAATTATTATCTGTAGTCTCTGAGTAAAAACCTTAAAAAACAGGGTCCACACCCTCATAATTTATGAGTAACAAATTAATGCTAAATTTTTAATCTGTAACTGCACTTTTTGCAGGGTAGTGTTTTGTTGGCTGCACTTCCTCTTTGTTTTTGGGTTTTTTCTGGTAAAGACTATTAATATGAAAGGAAAGTTGTATAGAATAACGGTTAATAGTAATGTGCAGGGCTTGGATCCACATTTCATGGCCACTTAGGTCTTAGTCAAGAAGCGCCTATTAAGCCAGATCCTCATTATACTGCTCCCTTAAGAACTAAAGTTAAATGTGACGGCTCAGCAACAGGCTGACTTTGTAATCACTAATCTGTGTTTTTATTCACGTTTATAATTTTATTATTCCTGGCACCTGCATATGGTCAGCGCAACTATATTTAGCTTGCCCCCTTTCTTTTTACCTATTTTCTAGCAACTTGCTATATTTTCATTTCATTTTTCAGTTTTTTCTTTCAAAGAATGTAATACCTACTCCATTAGTGGCTATTCTTAACCTGCACACAACTCCACTTAAATCACCCCATTATTATATGCTATTTTTTTATTTATACATCTTATATCCGATATGTATACCATCAATTTATAGATTTTTGTCTTAAAGGGTATTGTTCTTTCCTATTGCTACTGTTTTGTATTCTTGCCACTATTAATCACATACTTTATCGTATTAATATTTTGCTCCCATATTGGTTATTTAGTTATCTTTTAACATTTTTATCTATAATATTATCTATTTTTAAGTTAAATTCTGAAGATTTTTAAGTTATAATTTCTTTGCAAAGTTCAACTATTTGTAGTTCCTTCAACTTTACCAATTTTTAAATTATGTTTTAAAGATTTTTAAGTTACATTAGTTTCGCCCTGATGGTTTTATCTCAACTAGGAATATTGTTAAAATTCTGTTGATTTTTGCTTGCTTTTAAGGTTTTATGGATAGCTAACTTGGCTTCCTTCTGTAACCCTATTTAATAGGTACAATTACAATGAATCATACTGCTTATATATACCTAAAACTCTATTGATTTTTGCTTGTTTTTAAGGTTTAATGGATAGCCAGCTTGGCTTCCTTCTTTAAGCCTATTTAATAGGCACAGTTACAATGAATCATATCGCTTATGTGTGGCATTGATTGTTGAAATGTATTACTCTAATATGGTATCTGAGCCAGTTACTTGTGCAGTTTGAATTTGTTTGAAAAGGAAGTTTGAAAAGCGTGCAAGTGTATTTATTGTGTGGTCCCCTAGGGCTCTAAGAGTCATGTCTGTGTTTTAATGGCTATATATATATATATATATATATATATATATATATATATATAATTCCACTTACTGTCATATCCATATATGACTTGATAAAATTTTATTTCTCGTTCTCTATCATTGACCGTACCCTAAGTCACAGGCCATATTAGAGGCTTTAAAAAAAAAAAAAATTATGGGGAGGCTTTGGCCATTACAAGTCAAACTCCGTCATAGGCCATATTAGAGGCTTTAAAAAAATTTATTTATGGGGAGGCTTTGGCCATTACAAGTCAAACTCCCCATTTAGCATAACTACCATGCAATATTTGTTTTTTATTGGATTAAGAAAAAAATATAGAATTACAGAGGAAGCTGCAAGCAGCCAGCATCAAAGCCATGCAATATTTAGCAAGAAAACCGTATGTTATCATTTAATTTTCCTTATGGATATTATTGCTTACAATTCCTACTTGCATTTTCTTTCCAGTTAAGGATTTATTTTTTAATTATATAATATATATAATTAATGTATTTTCTTCCAATTTAAGGAATTATTTTAATTATATAATATATATAAATAATACATCTTTATGTATTTTATTTTCTTTCCATTTTAAGATTTTTTTAAAGTAATTCTAACAATAAATTTATTTGAATTTGATAACTTTTAATTTTGTGAAAATAAAATACACATATAAACCCAATATTTAGATTTATGAAAAATAATATATATATATATAAAATAATGGATGTTTTATGTAATAATTTAATAGTTTAAATATTTTTTACTCATTTGGAGAATCATTCCCTCATCTATGTAATAAGAATTTGCATTTACCAGCTACAGAGTCTCTTACGTATTAATGACAAACACATAGTGTAAAGTACTGTAAGTTGGGTCTCATATAGGCATATGTTGCTTTGCTTTAGGACTTTATGCGCAAAAAAACATAATTCTAATTCTGTAGTTTTGTCAAATGCTTCTCAAAATATCTGTCATGCATTCGTTTTTACTTCCAAGGCATGCCAATGAGTCCTTTAGCTCTAAATTATTTTTCAAAGGGCGTAAATCAATTGGGATTGCCCTGTTGGAGTCATCTATAATTCTGATTGAAGCTATGATGGATTTGAAATCCAACAACTTCAAGTCATGCCTCTGCCAAATCAAGTTCTAGGCATAAACCTTTTGCTAATGCAACATTTCAAGTTAACAATTTTTCAAAAGCCATAGAGTTAAACAACTAGAATGTAATATATTGGGAAAATTAATCTTTGACACACAGAGAATGGGAAGATTTCAAGAACCAAAAAAAATTATACAAAAGCAATGGTGATCTTAAAAGGGCAGATGGGAAGTTGCAAATTATAAATTTAGAAGTCCGGCATATAGTGGTTTGATATATAGAATTGATTTAACAAAGGCTAATTGAATAAGTTGTATAAAGGCTTCACATAACATAAATGCAAAGCAATGGTGATCTTAAAAGGGCAGATGGGAAGTTGCAAATTATAAATTTAGAAGTCTGGCATATAGTTATTATTAAATATTAATAATTTGACAAGTAAATTTTACTTTGAGTTATTTTATATACATAAATTTTATTAATATATATTTCTATTTTGTATTTATTTTATGCTTATTATGAAAAATTAATATTTTTTACATGTAAATAGCTTGTCAAATTTAATGTAAAAGGTAAAAGTTTTGTGTTAGAATGTCTCTCTACATTAATAATTTATTTTAAATATTTAATGTAGTTATATATTATATTTTAGTTGTTATTGTTATAGTTATATACTACATACTTTTAGTAATGGCTAAATCATCTAATTATGAGATTTCAATTATCTAATTTCTTTATTTCTCTTGTCAATACATTTGTTATGCAGAACTGAATAAAAGGATTTTTGTACTTATATTTTAATTGAGCTTCATTAAGAATCATAACTACATAGAATAAACTTATCAATACATTATTGTGTTAAATGCACAATGTATTATACCAGTTTCCTATATTTTTTTATTTCAATTTCTTAATTTGTCATGTGAATATGTTTTTTGCAAAACTCGATAAATTTCAACCTGAACTGTTGTGCACTACAAGAGTAGTCTAAAAGCTCTTGTTTACCAAGGTGCATTCAACTTTCCCATGTGATTTGTTTAAAGTTGAAACTACTGTTTACTTTTTCATCTACTTTCATCCACAATGTTGCAACAGAATGTTTTAATTCAAAGTCAAGAATGTATATAGATATATAAAGTATGCGATTAGCTTGAATCATTTTAAATTGTATTAAATCTGTAATAGGTTATAATGTATTGGAGGCTGCAATAAAAAAATAAAATAATAGCATAGAAAGTCAAAACTAATTTTAATAATAATATTTATACAAAGTTAGTAGTTATTATATAATTCTTATAAAACCAAAACTGTTAATATATTTGAACATATGTGCCTATATCTATGCCAATAAGATTACATCTATTAGTTGCATGTTCAAAGAAGAATGTGCTTACTATAATTATTATAATGTACCCTATATTCTATTATTAGTTAATAACATATTTCATTTTTAATATCCTTTGATCCTATAGTAATATAATTTTTATGAATAAAAAAAGATATAGTTGTTGTAGTCAGTTGCATTTGATAATGTCTGAGAGTCTTTCAAATGTGGATTCCAACTGCAAAGATAGTTGAACAAATCTTGAATTTAACTAATTTGACGATACAAAAATTTCTAACACAATTGTAATTTTGGTCTAGAAAAGAGATGCTAAATGGAGAAATTGTTGAAGCAATCAAATACTGAAGAATCAGTACAAAAGGAACAAAGAAGAACACACTTAAGCCTAAGTGCTATTTATTCAAAACATTCTACGAAAGCAACAAGGTATCAAGGTGTTAGACAACGCTCATTGGGTCGTTATGTTGCAGAAATCAAGGATCCTAAATTGAAAAAATAGAAGTGGCTTGGAACTTTTGATTTAGCAAAAGAAGCTGCATATGCTTATGATAAGGCTGCTATATCAATGAGAGGCTGTAGTGCAATTACAAATTTTATCAATTCCAATTCAAAACCATGTAACTTGTTTTCCAAGAAGCCTATTGTTCCATTTTCTAGTTTGGGAGCAAATCAGAGGAAGGAGAAACAAATAATGAAGAATGTTCACACATAATCAAGCTATCAAGACTTCATAGAAATAGGTAAAGGAAACAAAGCTCCATGTTTCAGTCCTAAGGAAATGGACAACTGTACAAAGGATATCTCATATAGAGGTGTTAGGAGATGACCTTGGGGTAGCTATGTTGCAGAAATTTGGAATGGCAGCTCTAAGAAACGTCAATGGTTAGGATCTTTTGATACAATAGAGGAAGCCACTCTTGCCTATGATAAGGCCGCTATATCTATCAATGGCAATAAAGCAAGAACAAATTTCTTGCATGTCAATTCAAAGCCATGCAATTTGTCCACTAATCAACCTATTTTGCCCCTGTCTCCTTTGCAGTCTACTCCTATATTAAATCCACGTTTGAGTCAACAAAAATCAAATGCTATAAGTGATGACAACCTTGTTCAATTGGTGACGGATGATTACATGAAACCTTTAACAAAAATGATAGAAAAGAATGATCATTTTCTTGGAGGTAAATCAAACAATTTACAATTATCCATGTGTCTTCCTGAAATTGATAACAGTACCAATTTTCTGATCAAGCAACCTGTTGTACCATTCTATACTTTAGAGTCTAGTTCAAAATTAGAAGAAGTTTTACCTGAAAACATTGATATAACTTCAACCAATTACATTACTCAATGTACGTCTTCATTTTGCCAATCCTGCCTTAGTCCTATTGACAAGTGTTTGTTTAGTAGCAGCATGATCATCAATACAATGCCCAAAAAAAACTCTGGCATGGCTATTTTTCCATATGGCATCGGTAACCATTGTCCTAATCAATTCTTGGAAGATGCTGCTTTTGTCAGTAATGGCATTGATACAAGAGACATATACAATATCAATCACAATTGTAGCATTTCATCTATAGCTACCACTAGCCATGTGTCTGCTACAAAGTAGCCATGAATCTGTTACTAAGATTAATACATTTGATCTTCCTATTGATCATGTCAAACGTCTTATTAAGATAACTTATTAGATTGTGTATACATTTGGAGAAATATGCAATGCATGAAAAGTTGTTTCTTTAAAAGCTTTTCAAGCAAACAATTTCAAATAGAATTGATATTATTCTTTGTATATCTAAAATATATTCTATAAAAATATGATTTATTCTTAGTTATTTTTTTTTATATACAACAAATATATAAATCTTAGAAAGCTATTGCTGATAATCTACAACTTTTCTATTGCAATACCAATGAAACTCTACATATGTAAATGATCAAAACTACTTCTTCTAACTTTTAAATGTCTGTTCTTATACAGATTTGTTTTGGTATTGGCCATAAAACACAAATGTTAGGAAAAATAAATGGAATCAATTAGACTTTTTATCTCATATTGTGTTAGGTTTGCTATGTACTTTATCCTAAAAGTGAAAAAAAAGTAACTTACTATAGCTGAAATTAGTTTTAATCAATTGGAACAATAGTACAACTTTCCAATACTGGATACATCCACAGGAAGAGTACTAGTTCCATAGGTATTGTCTATTTCAAAGATAATGACCATCATTTCTATTTTCATGACCACAGCTAGCACTTATATGCTGATAGAAAGCAACAACTCCAATAAGAGCAATTGATCACAAAGAACATATATTGTTATCACTAGATAATCTTTTAGAGCTTCATGTAGATCACTCAAAGTAAAATAACTAATGAATGACCAACTCTACTTGAATGACCTTGTCCTCCAATTTCTACACTATCATTAAAATGGAGCTTGAATTGCAAAAAACTCCACAAAAATAGTTAGATATCAATTTACTTTTCATAGTCACGATCTTGATCAAATCATTATGAATAACATACTAAACTTACATATACCATTCATGACAGTATAATTATTCTTCAAACAAGTATACTAGTCTTAGACTTTGATACAACTTACATTCTAAAGGATATTTAATGATTGGTTGATAGAAAATGCAAATGTGATCGATGGAATGCTAAGAACTTGTAAATAGTTGTTCTATGCAATTGCAGTTACAAATTATATAGTTATCCAGTGTGGAAAAGAAATGGCTCACTTTTCTGAGGACGAAATCATGTTACAAGTATACACTATTATGATAGTCGAGATGTTCATATTGGTTCTATTGCTCATTCTAGTAAAAAACACTTTGCATTTTTGTATATTGCTGATATGTGATGTAATAGTGTTCTTATATTTTTTTGGCGGTTACTGATCATTATGAACTCAAGGCAAATAGGCATGGAAGAAGTCGTATCAATATTCCAATCTAAAACAAGGAAGTATATGCAATCAACATTTAGTAGAGGGGAACAGTGTAGACTTCTTTGTCTTTGTATTTTTATGTATTTATAAATATATTTATATAACAACTCTCATAACTAAACATGATTTGATTTGAACAATGTCTATTGCATAATTTCAATTTCATAATGTTGTCATAGAGCTCTCTCTATATGTGCACAATTTTCATTATGATAATTGTTATTGGCTTCAATCATCTAGTTGCAAAATTCAACATTCTATATGCACTCACCTCGAAGATTTCTATTTATATCGTTATGAACTTTGATGGTGAGGTTTGAAGTTGCATTTAAAAATAGCTAGCAACTACTGTTTTGTCAAAGTTCAAAGAATTTCTTGAACAATCTCAGAGCAAGATCATATAGCTTTATTTCTATAAACGTGATGTCTCTTAAATTTTGCATGCACAATTTGTATGCAATAATATGAGACACACAGAAATAAGATACAAGTCAATTGTTAATAATCTTCTTTATCATTTGCATAGATTAGACACTTTGGGCAATATCCTGAATCCCTATTGCAATCTTTTTTTATCCTAGATGGACTCCTATTACCCAAACACTCTGGAATAAAATGACATTTGCAAATTGACAACATTTTCAGGCATCTATAGTCTTAGCATTCTTATGCATATTACCAAATGACTAATTTCAATTTCAATTAGGTTGACTAGAATACAGGTTCCAGATAATTCTTTCTATATTTAATATATTTCACTATCTTATTGATCAAAGATTTTCTATTACAATTTTTTTTCTTTGCTACACACCATTTTCACAGTTCAAAATGAAGGAGTGGAAAAAGAACAAACGCATATTGTTCCCAACTCAAAAATGGGAACTGGCAGACATTGGAAGATATGATGCTGTGAAGATGGCCCATGTTTTTATCATTGATTGTGCAGCTGTGGAAGAGGCAATTCGAACAGTGGTGGGGATAGAATTCCTTCAAGAATTTCCACAAGTACTAGAATACTCAGAAGTTGTTTCTATCTTCCTTTCCAATGCAATGGATCTGCTCCAGGATTTTGACCTCCTCAAAAAGTTGGCATTTGACTATATACAAAGTTATCTCATATCGGAGGAAACTTTTAAGTCAGCAATTGATAACTATGAACTTTTTTATGGTTCAGCTCTCATAGGAGGTCTTTTTACCTTTAATGAGATACGCAAGGATCCAACGATGTCGTGTGTTTATAATGCTATCAAAATTGGGATACAAATGATTGTATCCTCACTATGCAAAATGATGTGGATTCCCATCAATTACAACTTGGTCCACACTTTGCATCACGGGTCAAAAGGACTTTTCTTGCCCTTCATTTTCTCTTGGGCCATGTTCCTCATCCACCTTTACTTCATCACTCTGCCCCTAACCAAAATGTTGTGCCCACTATCTCAAATCCTGCTCAAGTTAGTGCAATTGTTTCAAATACTCTGATTACCTTTCCAGTTCCTGATGCTTCCAGTTCTAACAATAATGAATCTAGTTCAACTGTCTAATATGTATAAGCAATTTCTTTTCTTCTTGGCTTGTGTAAGAGCATACTAAAACAATTATGATACATAATGTTTTGAGTTTAATGCTTCTTTGAGAATCTCTACTTGTAGTCCATATTATTTTTCATATCTATATTTAGATTAAGTTTAGGTTAAGTGCATACGAATGCAATACACAACCAAGTCATTGAGGAGAAAAAGAAATCTTTAATTACATTTCTCTATTACATCTTAATATCTATTTAGATTATTCAATAAATAGATGAAAAAAGACAGAGCTATCTTATTTATTTAAGAATTGTTTTATTATAATTTAGAACTATTTTATTTATGACATGAATTTTTCTTTTTATTTAAGAATTATTTTATATTAGTTTAGAACAAAGTGTATAATTGAATCATAAATTCTATCAAAATGATAGATTGACAATGTCTCACTACTTCACAAAAACTTAGCAGATTGCATATGTCCATATAGTGAATAGATAATTGGAAAATTGCTCATTTATTGAATATGATTAGAACAAAAAAAAAACCATGTGAATATAACAATGACAATTTTATCTTGCAGAACCACAAGCAAGAACAGGTATTAGAACAAAAAGTGGTAATCTAAAGATCAAATACAAATACGAATTTAGTAAACATCCACATCAACTATATCCAAGGTAAAACATATCCCTCCTATTCTGCAATTTTAAACTTTGTTCCAAGGCATAAAAAATGAAAAGGAAGATAGATTCTTTAGCAGTGCCAAAGAAAGAAATAATAGAAGTAGAAAAATATGAATTTAGAAATCAATCTCAACATTGCAACATCGATAGTGCCTTGAGAGTTGAAGGATTTTATAGGCTTAACAACTTTAAATATAATGTTGGAGATTGTCTCTTTGATACATTTGAGCTTCTACTTGACAATCGATACACGTCAATCCAAATACGCAATGGAACTATTGATTACTTCCTGCAATGTCTTTCACAAGGCAATGCAGAAGCAATTACTTCATATAACTATGAATTGAATCCTCTTACACTATATGAATTGCATAGAATAAAAGATACCGAAACGTACCTTCGTAGAATGCTACTCTCTGCAAAGCCAACATCAAACAATGAAGACGTTGGATTATGGGGAGACATATTTTGTATACATTGGCTATCCAAATGGTTAGACATTCAAATATGTGTTTGGTTAATGACAAGAGGAAAGAAGTACTTACATTTCAGTCAATCATCCCATGGAAAATCATATTCTATCTTATTCCATGATGCAAATCCTCTTTGTGGTCATTTTGAGCCACTCCTATCTCATCAAATACAATTAAACAATATACAAACACATATAGAAGAAATAATAGAAGTTGACAAATATACATTGAAAAATTAGATTCAAATTTCCAATATCGACAATGCATTACACCTTGAAGGATTGTCTAGGATCACCACATTTAAATACAATGTAGGTGACTGTCTCTTTGATGCATTAGAAGTCCTACTTCATCATCGCTATACATCAATTGAATTACGCAATGGACTTATCAATTACTTCCTCAATTGCCTTTCACAAGGCAACATAGAAGCAATTAATTCATATAAATATCAATTGCATTCTCATACACTTTATGAATTACACAAAATAGAAGATGTCGAAACGTACCTTCGTCAAATGCGACTCTCTGCAATACCAACTACAAATAATCAAGAAATTGGATTATGGGGAGACATATTTTGTATTCTTTGGCTATCGAAATGGTTAAATATAAAAATATATGTTTGGTCAATGACAAAAGGAAAGAAGTACTTACATTTCAACGAGTCATTGCATGGACAAGCATACTCTATCTTATTTCATGATGCTAATCCTCTTTATGGCCATTTTGAGCCACTCGTTCATTATGAACTACAACCAATTGATATTCAATCACATTCAACATCACCACATATAAGATTACGCAACATTAAACAAATCATTAGAAATAATAATATACATAACATAAATTTTTTGAGCCAAACCAAAAACATTACAAATAATAAGCTCGTATCACTTCGAGAAATTAAAAAACAAATACGTGCAAGAAATATACTATCACCTACAACCTTGGGAAAAAAAAAACTCAAATGTCACAATTAGAAATATTCAAAAAAAAAATTCAAGACACGCCAAAATATGCATGTTCAATTTGTCAAATATTGCATTTCAAGAAAGATATATCAAAGCTGAAGGACAAACAAAAGCATGCATATTTCAAATTAACAAATAAAACATGTATTCTACTAGAAAACTATATTTGTTCAATTGTAAAGCATCATTGAACCATCTCAATCTACCTAGATATGCAACACCAGATTATATCTGGATGAATAAACCATTGCACTATGTAGCAATGCTTTCACAACTAGAAGAACGATTAGTTTCACTTAGAATTGCATTTGCACAAATATGGCAACTAGGATACAAAAATTTCCAAATGCGTCTAACAGGCTCTATTATCAATGTGCCAGTTAACATAGACATTATACAAACAACATTACCGCGCTCTACTAACGAGACATCTACAATTGCTGTCGCTCTTAAAAGACGACTACAATATAGAAATGCATACAAAATAGGAATGGTTCGTGCAACTATCATTATGAAAGCTTTAAAACAATTATGCAAAAGAACATTATATAAAATGGAAAATGTTCAATTAAACAAAGATTGGAAAAAAACTCTTCAATACAATAATGACGATGAACAAATAAATGAAAATACTACCAGTGAAAGCGATGTGGAAAATGATATAGAAAATGAAAAACCTTGTGAGACCTTAATACACGAATTCACTGAATCAAAATCTATACATGAAATGCAAGACAAGATTATAGAACTTGCACTAGCAGAAGGCCATAATTCTATTGGACTCTTTAAAGACAAATATGCAGAAGAAATGAATTTCCCTACACTATTCTTTGGGGAACCACGTGATGAAAACATAACCAAATCTTTTCCATACCAAAAAATTGCACAATGGGAATTACAAAACTCAAATAGAAAGTTTGCTTACCATACAACAAATCTATTTTTCAAGACCATTAAGATACTTATACACCAAGTTCTATCCACAATGTGGATAAGACTTCGCAAAGGTCAACTAAAAGGAAAAAAGCTAGTAGCAAAAGATGTCAAACATAAACCCAATTTAGAAAAGATTCTTAGATTTGACATTGGTTACATTGATTTCAAAAGGAAAGAATATCTCCAGATTATATGCACCAATTAAAAAAAATGCATTTGCAATGATTAGACAACTTGGACCTCCTACCTTTTTTATTACATTTACAAGCGCTGAACAATACTGGGAGCCACTATCAAAAACACTTGAAAAATTACACAATACATATCAAACAAAAACAAACCAGCAACACAGTATAGCAAATGAAACTGACAAATTCCAACTCATAAGGAAAGATCCTGTGACATGTGCACGTTATTATAGGCATAGAATTGATCAATGCAATAAAAAAACTAATATTGACAGACAATTCCTTCTTTGGGAAAATCTTGGATTATTTCTCTGTAACTGAATTTCAAAATCGTGGAAATGAACATGACCATTTCTTGCTGTGGATTAGAGATGCACCGATTTATGGTAGAGATAGTAATGCAAATATTGAAGAATTTGTAGACAAGTACATAACATGTAATACTGAAGAACTACATCCTGACTTAGCTATAATACATAAACATCACCATACCAAGCAATGCAAGAAATCAAAAAAACAAAATTGTCGATATAATTTTCCACTTCCACCAATGCGGAAAACTTCAATTATTGAACCATCTATAAACAATGATCAAACTACAATTTCAACAACAAAAGATATTCTTTCCACTTTACAACAATCAAATTATGACAATTCATTCTGTTTCAAAATGTTTTTGCAAGAAATGAATTTAACTGAGAACTATTACATAATGGCCATCAAATCTACAATCCATAGGCCCACAATTTTTTTGAAAAGGAAACCAGCACACATATGGAATAATAGCTTTGCCAAAAAAAAACCAGAAATATGGAACGCAAATATAGACACACAATTCATCTTGAATGCATATGCCACAGCAATGTATTGCAGCTCTTACATGACAAAAATCGATAAGTCAATGACAAATGCATTCAAAAGAATTCGAAAAGAACATGAACAAAATAAAATAGATGCTATAAGAATGATAAGTAAACTCGGAAATACATTGCTCAATTTACAACAAATGTTTTTGCAACAAGCTGTTCACCTCGTACTATCTCTTCCACTAAACTACAGCTCAAGGAAATGTATATTCATTGATACCAGGCCTGATAATGAGCGAACATTTATTTTAAAGTCAGTAAAACATTTGAACAAAGAACCAAATCATTCAAAAAATGTAACTTGCAATTCATTAATAGACTATTATCTTGCACGACCTAAAACAATAACAAACATTTGTCTTGCACAATTTGTTTCAGAATACAAAAAAAAATGATACAAAATTACAAGCCAAAGCCAAGAGAAATGTTATACGATTTGTCAATTTTAATAGACATATTGACCAAGAGAATCATTACAGAGAGCAATTACTACTTTATGTGCCATTTACAATAAATGAAAACACACTAAAAGATGGTTTTGAAACATGGAATAATGCATATTCATATCATGAGCACACAATTAGAGCTAATTTCATCAAATACAATTACAATGTCAATCACACATGGGGTGACATTAACACTGCTATTGCCGACCTAAAAACTATTGATGAATAAATTTGCAACCAGCCCTCACCTAAAAAACATTCATCAGAACAAGAACAATATAACATAGAATTAGATATTGATACATTAAAACTCAACAAAATAAACAAAACAAATTCTGTTGCATTTGAAATATCAAAACATCGTCAAATGATTGACAATGTTGAATATTACAAAATAAGACAAATGTTAAACAAAGAACAACAAGCAATTGTAAAAGACATTGTATTAAAAAAATTGGAAAACAACAAAACTCCATTACATTTGTTCCTAACAGGAGGAGTTGGAACTGGAAAAAATTTTACCGCAAAAGCAATATATCAAAGTCTTATTTGCATATACAACAATTCTATTGATAATGATCCAGACAAACCAAAAGGCCTTATTCTTGCTTATATAGGAAAAGAAGCATACAACATTGGTGGCATGACAATACACTCAACATTGCATATGCCTTTCAACAAGTCAGAATTCATTCCTTTGAATTCTGAAACATTAGATACAATGTCAAAGCATTATCAACAATTACGAGTCCTTTTAATAAATGAAATTTCACTAGTAGGTGCAAGATTTATGTGATCTATTGACAAATGATTACGAGATATAATGCAAATGCCTACTAGCTACTTTGGAAATCTTGATACCATTTTTTGTGGCGATCTTTACCAAGCACAACCCGTACAAGATTCTTTCGTATTTGAAAACTTGCTAACAACAAATGAACTAATGCCGTATAATTTTTGGAAATAGAAAATAAAGTACTACTCCTTGCAAACAACAATGCGACAAATAAATCAAAATTTCATCAACATACTGAATAGAATACGCATTGGATCACAAACAAATGATGACTCAGAATATCTCAATAAAAATTGCCTTCGTCCACCACCAATGGACCCAATGTTCCCTTTTCTATTTTATAGAAGAAAAGATGTTGATACACACAATAGAAAAATGCTTTCAATTGCACATGGAGATCTGATCATATTGAATTCAATTGATGAATATGAAGACAATTATCATGCAATAAGATCTTATAATCATTCAACCAATCTACCAACTCAAATAGAGTTGAAGCCAAATATGTTAGTTGAAATATATGCTGGTAATTATGACACATAAGATGGTATAGTCAATGGATCCGATGGAACGTTTAAAGCATATACCAAATTTGCTGACTTTAACATTGTTTGGATTAAATTTAATGATCCACAAATTGGACATTGACAATCAAAAAGGCTAGCACAATGCTTTACCAATGACATTGATAAAGATTGGACACCTATACTTCGAATTGCCAAACCTATTCACAAGCATTCAAACCAAAAGAAGATAACTATTAGAAGACAATTCCCAATCCAATTAGCATGTGCTCGTACTATTCATAGATCCTAAGGACTTACAATAGAAGGTCTTGCATTTGACCCTTCAAGCATAAACAAACATGGATTGGCATATACAACACTTTCATGCACTAGAACAATTGACAACTTATTCCTGCTAAAACCTATTACACAAAACAATTTCAAAATAAAGAAAAAAGTACATGTCAAAATGTCACGTCTACAGTCTACAGCAATGTGGAAATTTCAAAATGAACATTTACAAGAAATTCATACTGGACAATTATTACTGTCCACATTGAATACACGTAACTTGCCTCTTCATATAGAAGACATACTCAATGATCATGATATAATGTCATTTGATATTTTTTGTTTACAAGAAACACATACTCAATCCTCTGATTTTATTAATCCATTTCAAAATTTTAATTATTTCTCAACATATCATATACATGGTGTTATGACTTTCACCCAAAAAAAATATAAGATATTAAAAACTATGCAACACAAAACAAATAATGCTAAAGCTATAACAATAACAACAACTTTCGACGGTAATGAAATCAACATATCTAATCTATATGTAAGACCCGCTACCCCATTATTAGAAATCATAGAAATCACCAACCAAGTTTTTTCTTGCATAAATATTCATGTTACTCTATACATTGTAGGTGATTTCAACATTGACATTTCTATGCATAACAAGAAAACAAAAGGACTCTCTAACCATATGCAAACACACAAAATGAACTTTTTATTAAACAACATACAATCCCTATCTAGACCATTCATTGATCATGTTTGGTGTAATGTACATAGACAAACATATTGTATTTACAAATCAGAAGCATATTGGACTGATCATGATACAATTTTTACAATGCTTGAAATCAATGATGCAAAATAAATCAAAAGCCTCTCGAGCAATTCATGTCAATAAATAAACTTTACCATGTTATTCAACATATCTGGAGGTATGAATTGATCCCTATTTATTACAAAATTCTATTTTTTCATTTATGACATAATTATAACTCCTTATTATTAAAAAGCACAATTACTAAATTAACATTCCACAACATGTATCTTAACATTTGACAACTTTGTTGCAGCTAAAAAATGGAAAGCAGTAAAAGACAAGAGAAACAATTGCATGCGAAACAACAACAATCAACAAAAAGGTAAATGAAACCTTCAATTTGCAAATATATGATACTGATTCAATTTCCTAGTATTCAAATAATTCTCTTTCAATCCCCACAGATCAAAGACAAAAAATCCCAACTCAATGTCTATCGAAGATCTCAATGCCTGGAGAGCTGGATAGACATTTGAAGGAGATATCATTGTTGTCTATAAGACAACATTAGATAAAAACAATAGAACACGTGAAGTGCTTCAGGTTGACCTAACAGATGCCAAAGCTAAGATGAAAGTGACTATAAACATAATTGGTGACCTTGTCAAGCAATTTGAACA
This sequence comes from Cunninghamia lanceolata, assembly GCA_027924645.1. Classification (NCBI taxonomy): domain Eukaryota; kingdom Viridiplantae; phylum Streptophyta; class Pinopsida; order Cupressales; family Cupressaceae; genus Cunninghamia; species Cunninghamia lanceolata. Next base: position 273,630 of record BSBN01000201.1, on the reverse strand, counting down.
GAAGATAGTCCCAGGTTCAAGCATCTAGATTTCAGGCTTTGAGATTGCTGTAAAGACAAATTATGATCGTGGTGACTGTGATTGCATCCTTATCTTAAACAACTCCAGCACTGTGGAAGTCATACCACAAATTTCTCAAGAATACAACTTCATACCAAGCACTACAATCAAACAATTACTAAGAAGCACAGATGAATATTCTAGAGGAACTATTGGTGCCTTGGTAATGGCCACAACAAAGAAAGGAAACCAATATTTTGTTGATTTGAAAGATGGAGATACTGAACTTGACAAAGCACAGGTCAATTATTCTCTCCAATATCAATTCATTGTATTTTTCCTTTTTCATTTTCTCTTATATTCCTTAGATACATGAAAAAAAATGCTAACTCTCTTGATAAAAAATAGTTGATAATGCATTCAAGTTTGGAGCACCACTTCCTAGCAATGCAAGACAAAGTCCAAAGGAATGAATTCCCACCTATGCTTTTCAAGAATATTGTTAAACGGATAGATTCAAGGGACAACAAACTTTATACAGGCCAGTCAACATATATTGGTAAACTAAATAATAAAAGGACCTTGGATAGATTAAACACAGTACTACAATCAACATTTGAGGTAAGTAATTTCAAACTCTTCGATTTCTTTACTTACAATTTTCTAAATCTAAGCCAAAAGATAATAATACTTCAACATGTCTTGCAGGTCCATGGAATATTAAAAATAGCCAATGCCTTCTCAAGTCCATTCCATGCATTCTGTCCAAACTGTAATTACAAATTTGATGCATATGGAACACTAGAAGAGCAAACTGCCCATTGCATTATATGCAAGAAACAAGTTGCATACATACACTCCTTGCATTTGAAAACAATTTTGACTACTGATAATAAAAAAACTATTAACTGTTCTTGTGACAAGTCCATCATTCAGATATTGCTCCCTGAACTCCACAACGTCACCTATGAATAGTATATTGATGACAAATCAGATATTGTCTTCATGTTAAGAGACTTTTCAGCAAAAGGAGACTTCACACTTAATCAGAACAATATTATTATCAGTGCCAATTGTAAGCAGGACTAATGCATATCAAAAGGTATAATTCTACTTCTCTTGCTAATGTCTTATTTTAAAAACTATTTCAAAGAAATTAGTTTGTTCATCACACTCTTCATTACAATAGCTTATTTACTATAATAATCTATTGACAACCATCTTTATACATATCTTGCAGGATGCAAATGGAGCCAAAAATCATATTACAATGAAGTTGTATATTGTTGAACAAGCTTTTGCATAAAGAAACTTATATATCATTTGTCTTATATGTTTTGAAGGGATTCTATAGAACAAACTATCAGCTATTATCAACAAGTTGGAAAAAAAATATTTGTACTCAGTATTTGCTATTTCAAATTTGTCCCTCATTATTTACTTCCAACAGTAGCTAAAAATCATAGTGATGTTAAATGTTTTAATTTCCCAGCTCAATTCCATGTTAAATTCAACTACATTAGTTTAATAAATTCTTATTTTTTTAACAATATAGCAAACTTGGATTGCTACCAATATCAGTTTTAACATCAACTAACAAATAACACATACAATGGCAGGAAGCTGACGCACTGCGTCCCTTGTTGCAATCGTTGTGGCTTATATAGTGATTAATTTAGTAAGAGTAAAATATAGTATAAATTTTTTTTGGGCAAATTTGAATTAAATTTGAACTTTTCCTATGTGAACATAGAAAATTTTAACAACAAAGATTAGAGAAATTATTTATTTCGTGATTGGTAAAAAAAAAGACCTCTTCTTGGCGGATTGTTGGAGATACTATTTTGAGTGAAACAAATACTTTAAAATGTGGAGAAAAATCGGGGGAGGAGGTGGCAATGGAAACGAATTAACTTTTTTAAAATTATTATGAGTGAACTCAGGTTAGAGGAGAGGAGGTGGCAATGAAAACGAATTAACTTTTTTAAAATGATTATGAGTGTCGCCGAGGAGGTGGCAATAGAAACGAATTAACTTTTTTAAAATTATTATGAGTGAAATCAAGATTAGAGGAGAGAAGGTGGCAATGAAAACGAATTAACTTTTTAAATTATGAGTGAGTCAATATTTACTGGAATTTGGTTATGAAAAAATTAAGGTTTGGTTATTAAATGATTATTTTTTTATTATTATTATAATGTTATTGTAATATTTATATTTAATTTATAATGATATAATTTATTTGTCACCATTCTATAGTTATTTAAAACAATTCTATTAAATGATTATATTATATTATTATAATATTATTGTAATATTTATATTATAATTTATAATGATATAATTTATTTGTTACTTTTATGCATAAAAATATTAAAATTACTAATTATTTTTTTAATTAATTAATAATAATAATAATAATAATAATAATAATAATAATATGATAGTTTAATTTGTATTGAATAAAACAATATAATTCTTAATAATAATAACAACAACAACAACAACTACTATGGGATTATTGATTTTACATATGAATGGAATTATGATTTTTTACTAACAAATTAATATGTTTGATTAAATAATGAGTGACTAAATTAAAAGTTGTGATATAAATGTTTATATATTATTATTATTAATTATTATTATGAGTAATTTTTTGTGGGAATTTAGTTATGAAACAAGTAATTTTTGGTTATTAAAGGAATTAAAGGAAAAAAATTTAAGTTAGACAAATATTATTTGTTTTCTTCAAATGTGTATTGTTTCACTAGTAGAAATCTATATTCTCTTGACAATATAACATTTTGATTTAATTTATTCCAAATTTATATATTCTTCAAATGTGTAGTTCATTCACAAAATATAAACTTAGAAATAAATAGTTATGGTACAAGTAAAAAAAATTTTAAAATTATTATTAACTATTTAATTAAGAAGGAAATTATTAGTACCCGCCTTCTGCAATCGGGGATTGTCGGAGATACTATTTTTAGTGAAACAAACACCTAAAATTGAGGAGGTAATTCCAATTAGAAGGGAGGAATAGCAATGGTAACAATTTAATTTTTTTGAGTGAAACAAAGACCTAAAAATGAGGAGACATATCCTCTTACACGAGAGAAGGTGGAAATGGAAAGCAAATAACTTTTTAAATTTTTCTATGACTAAGTTTTGGTTATGAAATAATTCATTTATGCTTATTAAATTGTTATATTATTATTATTATTATTATTATTATTATTGTCCAAATAATTTTTTAAATATTTTTATGAGTCAATATTTGGGGTCAAGGCTTAAATTTGACAGTTCACCTTGCCTGTCAAGGAATTTTTTTCCTACAGTTTAGTCTTCAGTATTGCCTGTCATGTGACAATTAATTTTTTTAAATGCAAGTCAAAATTTTATAGATAAAGGTGGAGCTTTCTCAATTCAAAACCCAAATCTGCAAATGCCTTACCAAGTGAATATAAAATGCAGCAAAAGCTTAGAAAGCTTTGTTGAAAAAGCCTAGATAAATTAAATATTTTATAAAAAAAAAAAATCTAAGGGAATTTTTTTTAAATAATAGAAGTTTCTATTAAAAAATTAAAAAATAAAAGCAAAAAACTACAAATTTAGAATGAATATATTCTATAAAAACAAATCTATTTCTTAAATAATAGAAGTTTTTATTAAAATTTTTAAAAATAAAAGCAAAAAACTAGAAATTTAGAATGAATATATTCTAAAAAAAAACAAATTTATTTCTTAAATAATAGAAGTTCCTATTAAAAAATTTAAAAATAAAAGCAAAAAAACTAGAAATTTAGAATTTAGAATGAATATATTCTATAAAAAATAAATCTATTTGGGAAATTTTTTCATAAATAATAGAAGTTCCTATTAAAAAATTTAAAAATAAATGGAAGTTCCTTTTAAAATTTTTAAAAATAAATAGAAAATATATATATATTATATAATTTAGAATGAATATATAATTATATTCATAAAAAACAAATCTAAACATTTGGAATATATTCTATATTTAAAATGAAAATATAATTATATTCATAAAAAATAAATCTAAAAAGTTAGGATGTATTCTATTAAAAACATATCTAAAAGATATATACAGTCATATTTTCATATTAATTGTTTTTTTCACAGTTTTTAAAATAAATTAATTGTCTATCAGTCAAATATTTATTTTTATTGTATTTTACAGTTAAAATCTTTAAATACAGCTATACAACTGTCAAATTTAAGCCTTGTTTGGGGTATTTGGTTATGAAACAATTAAAATGTTATATAATTATTATCATTATTATAATTATAAAATTATTTAATATTTATATTATTATAATATATAATAATTTAAAGTATTTCTCAGTTTTCTATAGTTTTTTTTATTGTTTTGGGTATAAAAATATTAAAAATAACTAACAAATTAATTTGTTTTTATTAATATTAATATTATTATTTTATTCTCTTATGTTTGCTAAATATTAAAAATTAGTAACAAATTAATATATTATATTATTATTATTGTAATATTTATATTATAATTTATAATGATATAATTTATTTGTGACCATTTTATAATTATATAAGAGTATAAAAATACTAACAATTTTTTTAATTAATATTATTATTATTATATTATGTAATATTATATTGTTATTTCCATATTAATATGATAGTTTAATTTGTATTCAATAAAACAATATAATTCTTAAAATGGTCACAATAATATTTCAATGGGATTTTACATATGAATGGAATTATAATTTTTGTATTAACAAATATGTTTGATTAAATAATGAGTGACTAAATTAAACAAGAGTTGCATAGCAGGGAAGTTTTTGCAAAATGTTCATGAATAGTTGTGTTTTAATTTGTTGTGTTTGTTTAGTTTTAGCAACAATATTGATAATATAATAACTTTATAATAATCTTGAAATTTGTCAATTTTTTTTGTTTAAGTTAGAGTTAGATTATTTAAAAAATTATAATAAGTTTTTTACTATGGGAATTAATTCTTGTAAAAAAAATATAATAAGTTTTTAGTATCATTTAGATTAAATTATTGAAAATATTTCATTAAAAACTAATTATTAAAGTTAATAATTAATGGCGTGAGTGTGTTAACAAAACCTATTAAAGAGCTGACATATAAAAATAATTACACCAGATGAGTGATCCAATGACATTAAGGTAATAGAGCCGACATATTTTTTTAGCCTAGATAGTTTTTTTACTATGGGAATTAATTGCTTTAAAAAATTATAATAAGCTTTTTACTATGGGAGTTAATTCTTGTAAAAAAATATAATAAGCTTTTGGTATCATTTAGATTAAATTATTGAAAATATTTCATTAAAAACTAATTATTAGAACTAACAATTAATTAGCAAAGTATTATGTTTGATAAAATTAAAAAAATTCATATCTTAAATAAACAAAGGGTCTAAAAGGAAAAATGTGAAAAAAGGCAAGTTTCCCGCGACAAAGCAGCATTAACAAAAAAGTAGGGATTGAAACTAGGGTAGAGCACCCTCGCAGTGCTTTGCAGTGGAAGGAGAAGGTTTTTCATGGGGGCTGGGCTCCCCCTCCGCAACATCATGTAGAATCGAGTTGGCAAATGGTGAAGAGTAGGAAATCACAGAGGGGAGTAAGGGCAAAGGCTACATTAAGAGAAACTGCCCAAGCTAGGGTTTCAGGGATTTGGGCTATCCAAATTACCTCAGCAACCCTTGCATTTGTGTCTGGTGCAAATTGCATTGCATTAGGCTAGGAAAGAAGCCTCAACGCTTGACAACCCCCTGCTATCTCCTACCCTTCCCTTCCAAGGCAAAGAAATGCAGAGGGTTTTTTAAAATCGAGCCCCCAAGAACATTCTTTTGAAGGAAAATCCCTATACAAACAATTTGTCAAGTTTTTGAGCGCCCCACCAATGGCCAATCTCTAAAAACCCTAAACTCAGAAACACAACTTCTAATACTCCTGGGATGGGCAACATCTAGATAGCAATCCAAAAGTAGGCAAGCCCTAAACCCCCTAGGTCAGGGCTGCAAAAGAGTTCAATGCTATATCAAAAATCTGAGGCCATAAAAAAAAGGACCAATAAATATTAACAATATTTACTCAGAGGGTTTAGGGAATCATTGTAGAACCCACAGATTCTTTGTCTAGTGGTGTGGGATAGGGAAGCCTGCAGAGGAAATCACAGATTGGGTCCAAGCTCTCTACAAGGACCAGGTAAGTACTACTATCACATCTGAAGATTTCATATTCATTGATTGCAAAAGTGCAGACCTAAAAAAAGAAATCTTAAATAGTAGAAGCTTGTTTTACAAATGGCATAATTTTGATTATCTACATTGGCTACCGAATTTTGACCCCAGTAAGATGTAACTTAAATTAGCTAGATGGGTCAAACTATCTAATCTCTCGGTCGAGCTTATCCATAGTGAAATCTTAAGCGAGGTAGGTAATCATATGGGAGAATTCATAGGAATGGAGAAGGAATTCCTATCTCATTTAGATGTTTTCTGTTAGTAAAGATGGATATAAGCATTAAAAACCTTGAACCTCTTGAAATCAAAACTAATTTGGCTAATTACTATATCAAGCCCGTTTTTCATCCGGGACCTACCCACAATAATATCATCAATAGAGTTTCAAAAATACATACTAAAAAGAATTCCAATCCCCAGTCTTTAGGGGTTAACATCAGATTCAATAATAATAAAGGCAGATTTATTGTGGAATATTAGAGGACTAGCTCTCCATCCCTTAAGAAGAACCTCAGTGGTAGCAGGGATTTGTCTGGACAAAATCAGAACCTGAGTATGGTATCATCCCAGCCCAAGAAATGCCATAAATCTACCCAAAACATCAAAGGATAGACTGAAAATCATAGTAATGATCTTATTCATCAGAATTTGGGCCATGCACAGGAAAGCTCAGGCAAAGAAATACCCGTAACAGGTAAACCCTCAAAGCAGATCTATGAACCACTGATAGGCAAAGAAAGGATGGAACTTGAGGAGGGGGAAGTTCCTTTAGAAGACATCAGAAATAACAACCTCCTAGCATTAGAAAAAAGTATAGATCTAGAGGTATTAGGGACCCCAGATTGGGTCCCAAACACATGAACCAGAGGTAAAACATAAAGAAGCCAGGAATCAAAAGGTACCCATAGATAAGATTAGCCATACGGATCTAGAAGTAATCTATAATGAGATCCTCGATAAGGCAATTGAGGAAGTGGTAATTGAGGAAGCTAACAAAGAAAAGGAAAAGTTCATCACCAAGATCCTGGAACTTGAAGTTTGGGAGAAAAGGTAGGATAGTAATGAAGAGGACCTAAAAGATCTAGGAGATAGAAAGCTGGAGGAAGCATATCTTCAGCTGGGAATTGCTATAACCGATTTCAGTAAGGATACCCTAGATTGTGCCAAAGGTAATAAAAAAAGGGGCAGGAAATCACTATTGGAACTAAGAGAGAAAGCAGGTGAGGTGATTGATCAAACTAAGATCACCACATTGTTTAATGTAGGGAAGGGGAAGTGCCTTCCCTCGGTGTCATTGGAGTCAACACTTGGAATGTTAGGGGTCTCAATGCCCCTAACAAATAGTGAATCTTAAAACGTTGTTTAACCAACACAAAACCAGATATACTAATGATCCAAGAAACTAAACTCAATAAAGAAAAGGTAGACACTCTAAACAAGAAGTTAGGAATATGGGAGCTAGCTAGAGTTCCAGCTAAGGGAGCTTCGGGAGGCCTAGGGGTAATCTGGGACCCTAGAGTGGCTTCATTTTCAGTTATAAGTAGTAATAAGAACTAGATGAGTGGATATGTCAAAAGTATCAGAAGCAATCTACACTTTATTCTTTTCAACATATATGGTCCTTCCCAGAACCAGGATAAGAGATCAGTCTGGAAAGAAATAGAACAATTTATGGGAACTTTACAAGAGAAGGTATGTAGTTTGGTGATGAGGGTCATTGCAGTCCTCATCATTTAATTTTAATAAATATCAATCCAAGGTGGTGTCCATGGCTGTATGCAAAAGGGAGAAGGAATAACTTGCATGGCAGTCTTTTCTACAAAAGGGAATTGACAACAATTGCATGGAACAGACTAGGGTTTAACTCTGTTGAAAAAGACAATTTAATCTAAGGAAAGCAATAACTTGAGCAGTTGGTCTAATTCTAGAATAAAGGAATTGCACAGCAGAAAAACAAATTATTCTATGGAAGGCAAAATTGGAACAACTAAAGGAATTATGCATAACAGCAAAGCAACTAATGAAACTAAGAAATATAGTCGCTGCCCTTTGGTTGGAGTGGGCCCTTGCTCCTTCCTCCGGAGAGACTAATCAATTCTAGCAATCAGCAAATGGGTAGAACAACTTTCTTTATTCAATAACCTTCAAGATCCAAAATACATGCTGCTATAAAAAATAGAGTTCTTCTTTCCTTCAATGAATTCTTTTACAACTTCCCCTTTCTATTCTACGCCATAGTTCTCTATATATAACTATGGTTATTAAATTCTAATTGAGAGTCTCTCTAGAGTAGAGAAATTATTCATGCAACTAACTAAACTTATTGATCTAGTTAACTAAACTTATTCATTTAGTTAACTGATTATACATTGCTAATTACAAGGCAAAACATGCAGTCTTTTAGAAAGACATGCAATGACACTAAGTGTATATTCTTTGCATGGAATAATTACTCATAATTAGATCCATTAATTTAGGAGTAATTATAGTCAATCTATCTTTCAGAAAATCTCAGAGTGTGTGTTGGTAGATTGGAAGAATCCACAGCAACTTCACAAATTATTTATGGAACATCTTCAGAGCTTGCAGAACAGTCAACTTCTGTCATGAACTGCTCATTTGTTTTACTAGATATCCTCAAATGATTTCTGGGTTTTGTTCCTCTAACTTCCAAATTTCTAGATCATTTGAATTTCTAAATTTCATTAAGAAATGAGAGAGATATCATAGTTTTACTAAAACTAGTTTTCTTGACTTTTCTGTTCTGCATCTTTGCACTCTGCAATAGTCAACTTATATAATTAACCATTTATTCATTTTAATGAATCTCTTCAAAACACCTTCATAGATTTGGTCCTCTCTCTTTAAGTTTTTTGGATCATTTTTAAATTCTAATTTTCATTAAGAAATGAGAGAGATATTGCAGTTTTACTGAAACTACCTTTTTGACTTCTGCATCTCCGACGCTCTCTACATCTCTGGCGCTCTATAACAGTCAACTTATTTCATAAATTGCTCATTTTTTTAATGAGATCTCCTCAAATGATTTATGGGTTTTATTCCTCTAACTTCCGTCTTTCCAGATCATTTTGAATTTCTAAATTTCATTAAGAAATGAGAGAGATATCGTAGTTTTATTGAAACTATCTTTTTTTACTTCTGCATCTCTGGCGCTCTGTGCATCTCCAGAGCTTTGTGCATCTCTGGCGCTCTATGCATCTCTGAAGCTCTGTCCATCTCCAGAGCTCTGTGCATCTCTGGAGCTCTGTCCATCTCTAGAGCTCTATGCATCTCCAGAGCTCTGTCCATCTCTAGCGCTCTGTGCATCTCTGAAGCTCTGTGCATCTTCGGTGCTTTGTGCATCTCCGGAGCTCTGTGCCTCTCTGGAGCTCTGTGTGTCTCTGGAGCTCTATCTATCTCTGGCGCTCTGTGCATCTTCGAAGCTCTGTGCATCTCTGAAGCTCTCTCCATCTCCGGAGCTCTGTGCATCTTTAGAGCTCTGTAACTTTGAAACTCTGCAACTTAACATAAAATAGACTTTCTCTTCACTTTATTGATAAAATAATTGCTGATCTCAAGGTGAACATGTAATATCAAGATAAACTCATGCATGGCATTGATTGTTGCATTTAGACAAGTTTATTTGATATTTAGCTAAAAATCTTCAAACCCATACTCAAGTCCACTTCAAAAATTGATTTAATGAAGAGAAAATATATGCTTTTATTTGACTAAAGATGAGACACTTTATGGTCTCATCATCTCCCCCACACTTAAGAGGTTGCAGGTCCTCCTGCACTTCATAATCATCTTTTTGAGCTAACCTCTTTGCTTTTATTGCAGTTGCTCTAGAGATGCTTTATAGTTGCTGATCTAGTGTTCTTGAAGCATTTGTTTTAATGATCTTTGGAGTTGCCATTCTGATGATCTTTGGAGCTAATACCTTGTTGTCCATCTCTGGAGCTACAGTTCTGTTGATCTCTAGAGCTGCAGTTCTACGAGCTCCAGAGATGTTCTAAGAGGAGCGTTGGAGATGCTCCAGAGTTGCTATTATGATGATCTCCAGAGTTGTTCTAAAAGCTCTGTTGATCTCCAAAGTTGATACCTTGCTTCCTATCTCCAGATCTGATGTTCAGTTGAACTCCGGAGCTGCTGTTCTGAGTGATCTGGAGATGTTGTTTTGAGAGCTTTGGAGTTGTTGTTCTGATAGCTTTAGAGTTGTTTGGATTTCTAGAGTTGTTTTTAGCTGAGTCCATCTTAGTCTTCCATGTGACCATCATGCACTAGTTTGTTCTCCATCCTTTTTAGCCTATGTTTTACATGATGCATGCAAAGAGGTCTTCAACTTTTGAAAGCCAAAATATCTGCAAGAGTTCTTGGAAGTAGCAAATTGTATAGAAAAAGCATGTGTAAAGCACTTATTTGTAGAAAATAAACCTACCCTAACCTACTCTACTTAGTAATGTAGAGATAGGTTACACAAAACCATTGACTGGTTGGAGAAAATAACTTCCTTTTCTCAAAATAAGGATCCATGCATTTAACTTTCTAAAAGAAAAGGAAAACCATGAGAAGAAGATGACTAAAAATTTGAACTTTGATGCTTCACCTTCCTTTGAAATAACAGCCTCCTCCATAATTTCTGACTCTAGCACATGCATGGGCTAATTGGAGAGATCTTGCAACCCTTCCTTACATTCTGGTGCATGCATGATTAGAGGTAGATCCTTGCTGTTCATGGGGTGATTGGAGAGATTTTGAAACCTGTCCTCGAATTCTGGTACATGCATGATTAGAGGCAACTCCTTGTTGTTCTTCAAATATTTGATCAGGCAGCCCTCCTTGGACATTGAAGGCATCCAAATAATACTCTGCCATACAAGCTCCTCTAGTGGAGACAAGATTTCTTCATTATACTCGTTACCTATTGCAAGCAATAGGGCATCAATGTCTCCTAAAATGCATTTTTCCTTGCTGGACATTGGAGTCATGGTCATCTAGTTGAAGAGGCTGCACAAGAGCTTAAATTACAAAACAACAAGATTTTTCACCTTCTTTGCATGCAAGAACCTTAATATTTGGATCTGCTATTTGGGGGGTTTTTGGCATACAGATCTCTCTTGAGGAACTTCTTTTATCTACCTAGACTTTAAAACAATAAACTTAAAAAGACTACCAAACCAATTTTCCCCTCTTTTTGACCTGCTGTCACCAGATCAACAACTCCCTAATGACACCTATCCCCGGCAACGGCGCCAAAAATGACGAGGGTCATTACAGTCCTCATCATTTAATTTTAATAAATATCAATCCAAGGTGGTGTCCATGGCTGTATGCAAAAGGGAGAAGGAATAACTTGCATGGCAGTCTTTTCTACAAAAGGGAATTGACAACAATTGCATGGAACAGACTAGGGTTTAACTCTGTTGAAAAAGATAATTTAATCTAAGGAAAGCAGTAACTTGAGCAGTTGATCTAATTCTGGAATAAAGGAATTGTACAGCAGAAAAACAAATTATTCTATGGAAGGCAAAACTGGAACAACTAAAGGAATTATGCATAACAACAAAGCAACTAATGAAACTAAGAAATATAGTCTCTGCCCTTTGGTTGGAGTGGGCCCTTGCTCCTTCCTCCGGAGAGACTAATCAATTCCAGCAATAAGCAAATGGGTAGAACAACTTTCTTTATTCGATAACCTTTAAGATCCAAAATACATGCTACTGTAAAAAATATAGTTCTTCTTTCCTTCAATGAATTCTTTTACAACTTCCCCTTTCTATTCTACGCCATAGTTCTCTATATATAACTATGGTTATTAAATTCTAATTGAGAGTCTCTTTAGATCAGAGAACTTATTCATGCAACTAACTAAACTTATTTATCTAGTTAACTAAACTTATTCATTTAGTTAACTGATTATACAATTGCTAATTACAAGGCAAAACATGCAGTCTTTTAGAAAGACATGCAATGACACTAAGTGTATATTCTCTGCATGGAATAATTACTCATAATTAGATCCATTAATTTAGGAGTAATTATAGTCAATCTATCCTTTAGAAAATCTCAGAGTGTGTGTTGATAGATTGGAAGAATCTGCAGCAACTTCATAAATTATTTATGGAACATCTTCAGAGCTTGCAGAACAGTCAACTTCTGTCATAAACTACTCATTTGTTTTACTAGATATCCTCAAATGATTTATAGGTTTTGTTCCTCTAACTTCTATCTTTCTAGATCATTTTGAATTTCTAAATTTCATTAAGAAATGAGAGAGATATCACAGTTTTACTAAAACTGGTTTTCTTGACTTTTCTATTCTGCATCTTCACGCTTTGTAACAGTCAACTTATATCATTAACCATTTATTCATTTTAATAAATCTCTTCAAAACACCTTCATAGATTTGTTCCTCTCTTTTTAAGATTTCTAGATCATTTTTAAATTCTAATTTTCATTAAGAAATGAGAGAGATATTGCAGTTTTACTGAAACTGCCTTTTTGACTTTTGCATCTCCGATGCTCTGTAATAGTCAACTTCTTTCATAAATTGTTCATTTGTTTTACAATATCTCCTCAAATGATTTCTGGGTTTTGTTCCTCTAACTTCTATATTTCTAGATCATTTTGAATTTCTAAATTTCATTAAGAAATGAGAGAGATATCATAGTTTTATTGAAACTACCTTTTTTACTTCTGCATCTCTGGCGCTTTGTACATCTCCGGCGCTCTGTGCATCTCCAGAGCTTTGTGCATCTCTGGTGCTCTATGCATCTCTGGAGCTCTGTGCATCTCTGGAGCTCTATCCATCTCTGGAGCTCTGTGCATCTCTAGAGCTCTGTCCATCTCTGGCGCTCTGTGCATCTTCAGAACTCTGTCCATCTTCGACGCTCTGTGCATCTCCGGAGCTCTATGCATCTCCGGAGCTCTACAACTCTAAAACTCTGTAACTTAACATAAAATAGACTTTCTCTTCACTTTATTGATAAAATAATTGCTGATCTCGAGGTGAACATGTAATATCAAGATAAACTCATGCATGGCATTGATTGTTACATTTAGACAAGTTTATTTGATATTTAGCTAAAAATCTTCAAACCCATACTCAAGTCCACTTCAAAAACTGATTTAATGAAGAGAAAATATATGCTTTTATTTGACTAAAGATGAGACACTTTATGGTCTCATCATTTGGGTGGAGACTTCAATGCGATCCTAGACTCGAAGGAAAAGTTGGGAGGCTTTGCAAGGCTATCCACATCAGCAAATGACTTTAAAGACTGGGTTCAAAAGAATAATTTATTGGAAATCAAAACCACATAGGAAGGATTCACATGGAACAACAAAAGATTGGGCTTTAGCAATATTGCAGAAAAACTTGACAGATTCCTGTTCAGGGGTAATTAGGCTCAACTCTCTTATATTCTGACGGCTGAGATCTTACCTTACTCGAGCTCTGATCACTACTCAGTCTAGCTATGTATCTCAGAAGACTACCAACCCAAACGGTGCCCCTTTAAATTTGAACAAATGTGGTTCAAAGATAATAACCTTATAACCTTAATTGAACAATGGTGGAAGGAGACTAGAGTATCAGGTTCTAGCTTTTTTGTTTAGTGTCCAAATTGAAAACTATCAAATGTAAGCTTCTTAGTTGGAACAAAAATAACTTTGGTAATATCTTTGAGATCAAAATTAAGTTAGAAGAGGAACTTGAAAACCTCAACAGGAGTATTATTACTAAAGGCATGTATGCATAATCATATTTAAAAGAAAAACAACTGAAAACTGAATAAGAAGATATCCTAGCCAAAGAGGAAATCTTCTGGCATCAAAAGTCCAGAGAGACCTGGCTTGAAGCAGGAGATAAGAACACTAAGTTCTTTCATGACACCACTAAAGTATGTAGAAATGTAAACATAATTTTTAAAATTAAAGGTGCGGACAATGTATGGATCAAAGAACCTCAACAAATTGCATGTGAAACAGTTAGGTATTTTGAAAACATTCTTAACAATCAGGAGAGTTCTAATTGGTTCCATCAACAATCCATACTGCAAGATATTCCAAGGATTATCTGAAAGGATCAAAACAAAGCTCTCAATGAAAAATTTACCAAGACTGAGATTGAACTGGCAATCTCTCAAATGCAACTAGATAAAGCACCAGGACCGGATGGCTTCCCAGCCTTCTTCTTTCAAAAATGTTTGGCACTTCATAGGGGATGAAGTGGTCGAAGCATTAGAAGGGGTAAGAAATTCGGGTAGCCTTCTAAAAGAGGTAAATAATACTTTTCTCACACTTATCCCAAAAAAAGAGAAGCCAGAAAGTTTGGGAGATCTGAGGCCTATTTCTCTTTGTAACACTATTTATAAAATACTCACTAAAACCCTAGCTAATAGGATTCAGACAATTCTACCAGACATTATAAGTGATGAACAAACAGGGTTTGTTCCGGGAAGATCTATATATGATGGAGTTGTTACAACCCAAGAAGCCATTTACACCATATAGCACAACAAAAAACCAAGTATGCTAATTAAATTAGATATCAGTAAAGCCTATGACAAGGTTGACTAGCGTTTCCTTTGCAAAACCTTAGAGGCTTTTGGATTTGCTAAACAATGGATAAACCTCACTTATGAACGTATTTCTAATCCCAAATTCTCAGTCTTAATCAATGGGAGCCTGGAAGGTTTTTTTAGCATTTCAAGAGGTTTGAGACAAGGTGACCCGATCTCCCCTTTTCTCTTTATTATAATGGCAGAAGTCTTAGGGAGGATGATTACAAAATCTAGGGAAGAAGGTAAGATTCAAGGAATCAAAATCACTTCTGGTGTAGAACCTACAACTCATCAACAGTTTGCAGATGATACTATGCTCTATGGTAAGAGTTGCATCGAAGAAGCTAAGGCTTTCAAAGAAATCCTAAACTCCTACTATAGGGCCTCCGGATAGGAGGTTAATACTGATAAATCAACAATCTTTTTCTTTAACATAGACCCTGTTACAGAAAGGGAAATTTGCAGAATTTTATCCTTTAAAAGAGGGGAAATGCCATGTAAATATTTAGGCATACCTTTGAATAAAAGTAATAAGACTAAAGATCTCTGGGACCATATCACTTCTAAGATCAGGAATAAAACATAATCATGGAAAGGCAAATGGTTATCTTCAGCCGGTAAAGTAACAATGTTAAAATCGGTTCTCTTAGCTATCCCAATATATCAATTATCTTGTATGAATCTTCCAGTAGAAAAATGGGAAGAAATCAACAAAACCCTAAGAACATTCTTATGGCAAGGTATAGAGGACAAGAAGAAAATGGCACTTGTAGCTTGGGACAAGATTTGTAGACCAAAAGAGGAAGGTGGCTTGGGTTTGAAAAACATCAAGGAATAGAGTAAAGCATTAGGAGCTAAACTTATATGGAAAATGTACCAGTAGCCTAATCTAAAGTGGGTAAAAATCCCCAGAAACAAATATCTTAGAGGTGAGGAACTGGCCTTCTTGTTTAGAATGGCTAATACCCCCAAAGGCTCCTGCCTTTGGAATTTTATGATAGATTGTAGAAAGCTCATAATGGATAAACTAACGTGGAGTCTTGGTGACGACAATCAAGCACTTTTTTGGGATGACTCATGGGGGGGTTTGAGACAATAAGTAGCTTTGATAACTTAGAAAATGCCAAAAGAATCCTAGAATCCCAATGGGGGAAACATGTAAAAGACTACATAGAATTCTCGAATCATGGTGAGAATCTGGGATGGAAATGGAAATCATTGGAAAATATGAACATCCCAGATAACGAAAAAAAGAGACTACTTGACATCCTCAATAAAAGGAAGGTATCCCTTAAAGGAGATACAGATAGATTAGTTTGGGATGGGGCTAAATCAGGAAACTATAAAACAAAGGATGGATATAAAGTTTTAATCAAATAGCAGCTCAGACCAAAAATGAAGATACTGTTGAAACTCTGCTAGGATAAGAACTGTCTCCCTAAAGCTAGGTTGTTTGCATGGTTGGCCCTATAAAATAAAATTCTAACTACAGATAGGTTCACTAAGATGGGATATGAGGGGCCTAGCAGATGCCCCCTTCTTGAAAAGGATAAAAAAACAACAGATCACATTCTACTCAACTGTCAATTTTCTAATAAATATTGGAACTGGCTAAGCAACAAATTGGGCTGGATTACTGCCCTTCCTAATAACATTCTGAACCTATTCTAGTGCTGGCCTGACGCTCATAAACAAAGCATTTATCATATGTTATGGACAATTATCCCCTCTATCATGTTATGGGAACTTTGGAAAGAAAGAAATAGAAGAATCTTTAAAGAGAGGAAAATGACTTTTGAGCAGCTACTTATTAAGATTGAAGCTGTTATTATAGAAACTGTCAATAGTAGGGTTTGAAATAATTCCAAAAAAGATGTTACAATGACTCACTGGGATGAAAAGATGCGTGGTAAGTGGGTAGGATTAAAACTGCCTTCCTATGTGGGACCAGGTAACCACAACACCACTAATAAGAGACATGAATGTAAGTGGCAACCTCCTAAAAAAGGTTGGTTCAAGCTAAATTTTGATGCGGCTTCTAGGGGTAACCCAGGAGTTGCAGGTATAGGCTGTGTTATCCATGATTCATAAATGAGTGAAATTGCAACTCTAGCCAAACCTCTAGGAGAAGCATCAAATAACACAACAGAATTAACTGCTCTGATTGAAGGACTGAGAATTTGCAAAGATATGAAAATTGAAAAATTAGAGGTCAAAGGAGATTCTGCGATAATTATTAACACCTTACGAAAGGGGAGCATGCCTAACTAGAGACTAAACTCCCTACTGACTAATGCCCTTGACATCATTTCTTCTTTTAGAAAGTGCACATTTAATCACATTTTCAAAGAAGGTAATAGTAAAGTTGATTCCCTGGCTAACAAAGGTGTTGATGGCATTTGCCTTTCTACTAAATATAGATCTAATGAAGCATTCTTAAATCCTTTCTAAAACATTGGAGAAGATCTAATTAATTATATCTCTCTAATTTTAAACGTTCTTACATACATTATTCTTAGATATTTTCATTTCCAAACCATTAAATTCTCTAAGAATCTGGGATTTAGTAACTGGCTATTTATATTATAAAAGTCTGTCATATTTTACTTACAGCAGATTTAGACTCTGGGACCTCGCAAGGTCTATTCATATTATCTACATTGAGTATATTTTCTTGTCCACACAGGGACTCCTTTCTAATTCTATATTCAAAAGGTAGCTATTATGAAGCTTCTAGTAAGCCTACTGCACGCTAACTTACATTAAGATAACAAAATTTAGGCTTTCCTTTGACTTACTCTTGGTCATATTTGAGCAATTGAAGGTTAAAATTTGCTACCCATTCAAACGCATCCTCCACCACCAGACCTAGGACTCTTTGGATGAATCCTACATCAGGATCATCTAAAGAAGTCATATCCCTTGGTCGCGATATTCCAACACCTATACTTGCAGCTTCTAGGGTTACCTCCAAACCCCCCAAGTGTTTAGGATAAAACAATCCCCTCATCATCTGCTATGCCATTCTTTTGTCAATCTCCATCTCTAGCAACATTGCTAGCACCCTAGAAGTGATGTCGGTATCAACTCTATATCATTCAGCCTCCCCCATGAACTTTCTTCCAACAATCATTCTAATGGCTCCAAGCATCAGTTCATCAGACCGACGTAGCATACACTGTAAATGAAGCAAAGTTTCAGGTCCAAGAAAGGCCAATTGACGTTTGGAACTAACCAACCTCATAGGGGTCTCCATCCCTCTGCAACAGATGGCCTTCACTGTAAAGATAACTGAAAATTGAAAAGGCGTCAGAAACGATGGAAGAGGAAACTTGAATGTTGTATCTTTTAAGAATGAGAATTGTCTTGATTAGCTATATCCAGTGAGTAGCGTTAAGTGGAGTACATAGTATTAATCATGTTTCACTGAGCTTGATCTCCTCCCCTGTTAACATGCTTCAAAGGTGCCACCTATCTAATCTCTTATATAAATATCTATACACACACACACACATATATAGTTTAAGTGATTTCAATGCATCTCAATATGCATTTCTATCTTTCAAATCATGCATGGTGATCCTCATTCATGCGTTGGGCTTAGTAACCAAGCAGGACAAGAGAGAGGTATGTTTAGATCTCCTTAAATGAATTATAATGATGGTCTGCTTGAAGCAGATTGTCTCGGTAAAGAGGGTTCGAAACAAATAGAGCTTCAGAATTTACATGTGAGTTGGCAGGAAACTTAAAATGTAATAATGAGGTCTCGAGTATATCTTTGGCCTACTCCGCTCCTATGTCAGCTCATAAGAACTCATTAATGGGTGTGATTTGATAGACAATATTTTCTTTATGATGGGATTGAGTGATTCAGTTCTAATTGAATCTTACAAGGAGTAATTTTATTATGTAATAGAATTCTTTTGGTCACACACTTATACACACATATAGATATATATGTATGTATTTATACATGTATATATATATATATGTTTGTATAATTATTTGCCCAGTTAACAATCCAGGGATCTCCCCCTCACAGCCTGATTCGATATTGTCATTGAGATAAGAATATGTTGATTCTGATAAGCATGGAAAGTGTAAGCATTCTAATTATGATTCAATCTTTTCAGGCAGATTTGAAGAACTCTAACTAGTTTATGTAGGAAAATGAATAAATATTTACTTCCTTTATTGTATGGCTAACATAAGAAAAATATTTGGAAGGATGTCCTTGTGTTTTCAGGTAATGCAGGTACACTGAATTGAGCAAAACAGAAGAAGCCCCCTCATTAATAAAAGTTAGTTGGTCTATGGATAGATGCCCTGGAAGGCGTCCCATGGGACGAAGGACCAAAAAGACAAATAGCAAGGTTTTAACAGAAGAATGGTCCATGATAAGGGCAAGGACGGTATTTGTATCTCAGAAATATTGTAAGAAAGGATTTATCCTTATAGGGCTTTGACCCACACAAGATATGTAAATAAACATTATGTACTGGAGTGCATAAGTCTCGGGCTAGATTGGAGGTTTTCTTCACTCTGTTCCTTTCCTACTGGTGCCCGCACTGAACAGAGATGTACTTTTGAAACTTTACTGATATAATATATTAATGGCTCCGGCCTTTTACCCATAAAAAAAAAATTAGCAAAGAAAAACTTTATTTTAATTTAATGAAAGTAAACAAATATGTAACTACACATGATTGATATGCAAATATAAAAGTACTAGTTCCCCATTATTTCCAAATAAAACAAGAAAATCTTCAATGTCATTAAGATGGCCAAAATTATTTGCTCAAACTGCATATGCAATCATTAGTGCTTCAGAATCAGATGCCTAAGATCAACAAGACAAGCTTGAACTCCAAAATGAATGCTTGATGATTTAACCAATTCTTTAGGTAATATATTTTCCAATAAAAATTCTGTAAACAAGGAAGCATCAAAGAGGAGTAAACCCAGATTTTAGAGGTAATAGAAAATTTTATACATTACGCTGAATTTTTTCTTCTTGATGAGTGTTTGCATCTGCATGGACCATGTCGGTTTCGAATTATAGACTCTCACTAGATTAAGATTTAACTTGGTCTACAAATAGCATATATGGCATTTTAAAATATTGAAGTTGACATCATATTAATTTTAGGACTGGAAGAAAATTGAAGTGTAAGGAATATCCAATGAGAGAGTGCTTGGTCACATCTCCCAATAGAAATATACCTAAGCCATGTAATAATCAACATATCACTTATATCACAATGAAACTGATAAGCCTATGTTGCCACAACAAAAGATTTAGAAAACTATAGACATACTTTTCCAAAAATCCATGAAGATGAATTACTATGCTTTTGGAGTTAGTATTCAAGAAATTGTTAATCAGTTATGTATCCTAACAACTATGGTTTTAAGATTCAACATAAGTATGATCTACATAGATCTATTCAAGTTATGACAGCTAGTTTCTAGAAATTTACCAATCGAATATTTGATTAGCCTCTCTGTGAGCAATACAACCAAAGTACACACGTGAATACTCTTTAGATTCTTTAGGGAAGAACTCCAAGAAGATTATTGTTAGTAGACAATATGACCAAAATTATTTTTTCATGAATCTATTTAATAATCACTAACACATCACACACACTTATAGGCTATTAAAAGAAGCATGAAATTTTCTATTTTGCAGTAACTTCATTATTGTTTGGTGCTCGTTTCTATATTAGTTTCTTTCATTTAAACTCTTATATTGCAAATCAAGTTTGATTTATCTTCATTTCATATGTTAAGTATTTAATTTCAATGACTAAAATAAAAATAGTTAGGATTAAATTTAAGGGAATGTAAATATGACATTTATACAAAACAAGGTGTGTGTGTGCGTGCACAAACTATGTGTCTGTGTGAGGCAGAGATAGGTTTAGTCAACAACGAATGATTTTTGAATACTTCAACAAGGAAGTTAATCACACAAGATAGGAGAAAGAACATATGGAACATTTATATTTGTTTTGGCATTTTACTTTGATATTACATCGCAGTCTAGCTATGTGGTCTTCCATAAGATTTAAATTTTCATCAAGGTATGTTTCCTCACAGAGAGTATCCAATACATGGATTTATTTCTAGTATTCATGAACTACACATCTTAATATACACTATTTTTTCTTTGCAAATACTCAAACCTCAAGCACAGTTAACCCAACTAATCTTAACAATGAACATATATTGAGTTGATAAAAAATCCAAACAGATCATTCAATATTTAATTCACAATAGACTTAATGACTAATCTACATGAGAATGACTCACATAGATGACAAGTGCTCAGTTCAAGCCCAAATGTGTTACATAGTTAACCGTATAAATATATTTTAGAAATCCTAGCCAAACTGAGAAAATTGAATTGTCAGGTAGACTGAATATGCATAAATATTTTGCCAGTGTTTAAAAGGAAATTGTCTTAAGGATTCCATAGTTTCTTGCTATTCCCAACATATATTACGACAGACTGAACAGGTTGCTTGGAAATAGTTTCAAGTCCCAAACATAGCATATAAAACTTTATGAAAATATTTACAACTACTCCCATTGTGATGAGAAGGCAATGGAATCCCCTAAACTATTTGGAGTTTAGGTTGCAAGTCTAGAGCTAAACAGGAAGCTGTAAACTAGAGAATATGGCAAGAAAACATTTCAAATTTGTAGATGACAACTCCCAACTAATTATTCTTCATAGAAAAGTACTTAGAAATCCAAATCATAAGACCAACAAGAAACAAGCAAAATAATTTGGGGTCCTTTTTTGCTAGGCAATTAAGAAAATAATCAATCATACCATTTCATACGCAAAATCAAAAAGATGCTCAAATGACCCTTAAAAATGCTTTCGGGAGTTTGACCATTCTACTACCAATGGTTTTTTTAGTGTGCATGTGGTGCCAAAGTCCATAGCAAATGAAAAATCCTGACCCCAAAAAACATAGATCTATGATCCAAGAAATGCAAGATCTCAAAACTTTGTAAAAAAAGCAAGAAAATCAAGTTTGCATAAAATCAAAATTAGTAGATGCTAAACAAAATTGAAGTGTCATAGACCCAAATTGTGCCTGAGTGCCACCAGATCCGGAACAATGCAGATAAACCAAAAGAAACATGTGCAACATACCTTTCTGTTTTTAGTTCAAGCAGAATGTTATATTCATATTTGGACATCTTCAAGAGGAATGTTATATTCAAACAATTTCTGAGAAAATGAAAGCAATGCATGGATTTATTTCTAGTATTCATGAACTACACATCTTAATATACTCTTTTTTCCTTTGCAAATACTCAAACCTCAAGCACAGTTAACCCA
This sequence comes from Cunninghamia lanceolata, assembly GCA_027924645.1. Lineage (NCBI taxonomy): Eukaryota > Viridiplantae > Streptophyta > Pinopsida > Cupressales > Cupressaceae > Cunninghamia > Cunninghamia lanceolata. Next base: position 251,425 of record BSBN01000201.1, on the reverse strand, counting down.
ACTAATCTTAACAATGAACATATATTGAGTTCGCAAAAAATCCAAACTGATCATTCAATATGTAATTCACAATAGACTTAACGAGTGTTCTACATGAGAATGAATCACATAGATGACAGGTGTTGGAATTGGGTTATTGAATCTTGGGTCCAGTGTTTGAATTGGGTTAAATGCCACATCCAAAATGCTGGAATGGGGTGAGGTGCAAGTTCAGAGTAACTTCCATGAAATAGACAATTGATAATGGAAATGTAATATTTATTTTACTATCTATCTCATATTGTATAATGAATAGAAAGTAATGTTACCATATCCTTTGAATGGTGTGCTCGACAAACTAACTTAGAGATAAGCCTATCAAGTGCTTGTTTAAGCATTGGAAAAGGGAAATATCATTGTTTGTTGTGGCGTGATGAAATGGACAGTGTAGAGGATAGACCAAAGGCATCCCTGTTCATTACATGGTGTGGGAAAATAGTGAATGGCTTTGGAAAATGCAAAATGGAATAGCAGCCTATAAACAAAACAAATTCATTTTGCATGTCCAGAAAATAGTCATGACGTGAGAGATTCTGCAATGTTTGGACATCAAGAACATAAAAAAAATGAAGAATGGTTGCCTAAAGAGAGTGAAACACATAAATTCTACCCAACTGCCCATGACTTCTATATGACATGCCTAAATTTGGGCGTGATGGGGTGCGGCTCCTTCCTCCACTCCCTTAAAACTCTCAAGTGGCACGATGGAGGTTAAGAAGCAGAATGTTATATTCAGACAATTTATGAGAAAATGAAAGCAATGCATGAATTTATTTCCAGTATTCATACAAAACTTTATAATTTAAACCTTGATGGATCCGCAATAATCAGCCTTATCGGGTGAAAGTTTTCTGCCAATTAGATTAAAGAAAAATGATTTTTCAAATATATTTTGTTATAAAATTTGCATCTATACAATAGCAATAGCTAAATGTTTTTTAAATAGAAAAATATTTGAGTTCTCATTGGTTGCAAAAAAGAATTATTAATAACTAGTTAAGAACATGCCTCACCTATAGTTTCCTTGGCAGAAACTAATATTGTTGTGATATAAATGTTTATATATTATTATTAATTATTATTATGAGTGAGTAAATTTTTGCGGGAATTTGGTTATGAAACAAGTAATTTTTGGTTATTAAAGGAAATTTTTTTTAAGTTAGACAAATATTATTTGTTTTCTTCAAATGTGTATTGTTATGGTACAAGTAAAAAACAATCTTAAAATTATTAACTATTTATTATTTTTTGGCAACTGTTTTAAGGAGTAGTTATTTGCTTGGAGTTGGATTATTCAAAGCAATAAACATATGAATGTTATTCTGAACAGAGAAATAAGAGGTCTATAATGTTTTTCTTATTACATTATTTTTGTTTTTTATTTCAACTAATAACAAGTTAATAATATTTGTGTTAGTATTTTCGTTTTGATTTCCTATGATTTTGTTTTAATTGTAATTACAATTGTATAGGCAACCGACATTATTTTGGGTGGATTTCTTCATCCATACAAAGTCAGGAGAGGAAAAGGATCACCAATTGATTCAGCTGTAGTGGTTGTCGTAACTATTAATCACCAATTGATTCAGTTGCAGTGGTTGTCGTACCTATTACATTGGCTTTTCTTTAAATCATTCATGTTGGATAGGGGTTTGTGTTGCACTAAAAGACTCTTATGAACGGTTTCCTATGTCTTGGCAGAAGATTAGTGCATCTCCTTATGGATATGAGAAACTTAGTTTAGCTATTGGAAAATTTATCCCATGTACTCTCTTCATCTTCAGTAGTCATATCTTATTATTGTATTCTTCTCATGAATTCTTGAATATTTTTTTTTGTACAGGTTGCTTTTTGGTTTTACTTTGTCCATAATTGTATTTGAAAACCATATTCTAAAAGGCAATGCTTTAAATTAAATTCATAAGTGTTTATACAAACCTTGATTGATACCAAAGATGGAAAATTTTAGAAGAAAACAGAGATATTGTATTTAATTTTAATTATAATATTTTTTTTTAAATGCGCCTGGTAAACTTTTTAACGTGACCAGTGATGCTGGCGCAACATGCCCTCTGGCTCCACACTAACGCTTTTGCCTGAAGCGATGAACTGGTGAGGTCACAACACGGGGGACCTCATCCCCAAGAAGGAACACTTCAAACCCGTGAGCTCGTTGGCCCAGCGAAAGCGTAAAGTCTACGAGCTCGTTGGCCCAGCAGGGGTTTGAACTTTGGTGGCCGCCACTACAACCGAGCAACTTAACCACCGAACCACGCCCTTAACAACTTTAATTATAATATTATTATAAATATATTATAATTATTATATTACTATAACATTATATTTTAATTATAATTATAATATTATATTATATTTATATTATTATTACAATATTAAATATAATAATATTATATTTGTATAATTCCATTATTATAATATTATATATTATTATATTATATTTATGTTTATGTTTATTATAATATTATTATAATACTATAATATCAATTAATATAATATATCAAGTGTTATAATAAATATTAATAATATAATTAATATTATAACTATAAATAATAACAATTTTGTTGGTTTGACAAAAAGTAAATTTGAAGTTTACCTAATGAATTAAAAAATTAAAACTAAAACACAACTATAATTACAACTAAAACACATACTATAATTACATTACAAGGCAGGTACTCACCACTACGTGGCAGTTGTTTAATTTTTTGATGCATGAATGTGAGGCGCACAATAAAGTCTCAAATTACACAGCCAATAAAAATTAAAATTGATGGTCTTTTCTCTTTTTTTCTCTAAAAATTGTACATTTTTAACTCCAATCTAAAAAAAATCAAAATTTATTGTTTCAAAGAAGAACTAATAACTAGCACTTGCACGTTCAACAAATATGTCGATAAGAACAACCAACGAGTTTAGAAAATTTTCCAGCGTGATTTTTTTTACAACGTGAGACAATTTTCCGAGCATTATAATGCTCAGATATAAAACTTGCCCTCTTGGTGAAAAACTTGCCCTCTTGAAAGAGAGGTCACAAGTTCAAATCCTTCAGGGGGTAGGGTATGTATGCCTCATATTAGAAGCACAGTTAGGTGTTTCCTTCTTACTGGTAGTATGAGGTAGTCTCATATGTTATAAGCCACCTGTAGACCCAAAATTAGATCGCCCAACATCATAGACTATAAAAGGATCCATTTCCATTTCCAAAAGTTTATCAACTAACAAGTGTTAAGTAGTGGGAATGTTAGGGACAATTTTTGTGCTTTTTAAGAGAAAAGAGTAGATGGTTAAGTGAACAAAAAAACAAAGTTTTACATGGGAACACCAAACCCTAGTTGTCGAGGAGGAATAGATTTCACTAGTGAAAGCATGTAGATGAGATTGAAGTCTGCAACCACGCAAATTGGAGGAGATTCTAAGGTTGAAACAGGGGTTAATGTAGGAGAAATTTAGGAAAGGAAGTTAGTCTATGATCCGGAGCTAATGGACCCAATAATCAAACTGGGTGGCGAGAAAAGAGAAGCATACAAGATAGAGAAGGAAAATAGGATTGGCAAAGATGTTGATAACCCTGGAGACAAGATTATAGAAAATTTACAAGTTGCCATCAATGTGAGACAAAAAAGACAAAAGAAGGTTAGAATTCCACTCAACGAGGAACCAAGTAAAACCTTAGAGTTCCTACTTCTTGATGATGTTATGGATGTGATTTCTGAGTCTCAAAACTAAACTATTATTTTGTTCTTTCTAAGAGGCATACCTTCTGAAATAGATTTTTATAAATGGGCTTGTTTGAACTAGGACAACAAGGGTTGGGAAATTGAATCTTTAAGAGGCCTAGGCAAAGGGTATGCATCTTATATGTTTGATTTAGCCAATCATGCTTAAGCAATGTTTTAATATTGCATATGGGTGATTTGTGGGCAAATCTATTACCTTCAAGCCTAGAATTTTAAATTTCATCCTAAAGGCCCTTCTTACTCTCATTACCCATTGTGGATAGAGTTGCCTTACCTTAATCTAGCTTTTAGACCATTCTTGAGGGATATTATGGCTCAATTAGGTAGGGTTATTTGGTGCAAACATAATGCTAATAAATTCTCTAGTTTAAGAGTTCATCCTAGTATTTGTGTGGAAGTGGATCTAAACAAAGTGTTGCCTGGGAATATCAAACTGATTGGCCCAGGGTTTGAACTAGATCAACCTTTGGTCTATTTGAATAAACTTAACCCTATTTTTACCGACAAGAAGGTCACTTGATTTGAGACTGTCCTCTTAGGAAAAGAATATTTGTTCAACCATTTTTGTCTCCTGCCTCATTCAAACATCATGTCCATCCCTCCACTCGAACTTCTCCTCCCCATAACATCTCCTCTTCTCCCCCCTCATCCCATACACCTAGTAACTCACCCTCTTCCTCTTTAGCCCACAAGCATTCCACTTGTTGCACCTTCTAATCCTTCTCCATCCTATAGGAATGTGGTCATGACAAATGGATGGAGAATGGTTGGGAAGAGGAAAGAACAATTTGGTTCTTCTTCTCTTCCTATTCTCTATTCTCCATCTTAGGACTGACTTCCCTCTCCTTCTCACACCCCTTTGGTTCCTCCTATTCATGTGTCTATTTACCCCTCCAAATTTATGCCAAAGGCCTAGATCCCCCTTTATAGCCTCCAAAGATCTATTGAGCAATGTGCAACCAATTATTCTTGAGAATAGCTTTAGTGTGCTACCTCAAGAAGATGGTGTTCTTTAAATCTCTTCTTCATTGTGAATTATAGTATACTTTCTTGGAATGTAAGAGGGATTGTTCTCCCTCATCAAAAGTTTAAAGTCAGAGAGGTAGTTATAAAATGGAAACTAGATATTTTACTTTTACAGGAAGTCAATCTTAGCAATAAGAAACTTGATGCATCTTTATTTGACGTATGGAGAGATGTTTTTTTTTTGGCATACATCTCATAGACACGAGAGAGGAGGAGTTGTTTTAGGAAATTTTCCTTAGATTTAGAAGTACGTCATTTATAAGGGGGAGGACCCCTCACATAGTTGTGTTCGGGCCCTTACTATTATCAATGGATAATCCATAGGGTTTTGTTATGTTTATGCATCTAATACTACAAAAGAATGGATTAATCTTTGGGATTAGATGTCTAAATATCTACCAAATGCCTATTGGATTATTAATGGAGATCTTAGTATAGTGGAACACCATAAAGATCACAACTAGTTTAACCACTATAAACTCAGTAATGAAGAGTTTAATAACTGGATGTACTATCAAAACTCCCTAGGAGTGGTTGATCCCATCCTCGATACATTCAATATTCATGCTAATAATTGGTTTACTTGGTCTAATTATAGATTAGGAGGTGATAGAAAATTAAATAGGTTGGATAATATGTGTGTGTGTGTGTGTGTGTGTGTGTGTGTGTGTGTGTCCTTATCTATCGTTGGTCCATGGTCCTTCTAGCATGAGGTTTGCATTCAAGTGGACTACTCTTTTGGATCATTTCCCAAGTTTTTGTACTATTTCTGTCTTGGAAGACTAACATTACCACTTCACTCCCTTACAAGTTCAACATTTCACACTTACAAAATTTTGATTGTATGGCAGCTTTAGTGGAGATCTAGAATTCTATACCCAAACCACAAGGGGAGTCATGGATAGAGTGGTGGTGTGTTGCAATTTCACAATGTACTAATTTTCTACACTCCTTTAGTAAAAGAATGTCTTGGCAACATAAACACAAGGAAAATTGGAACATGCAAGGAAACAACTCAATGCTTATCCAAGTAACATTAGGCTACAAGCTTCTATTGTTGCTATTGAGGCTCAATCACACAAGCTCGACAATTATAAAGGACAGAGGGCCAAAATAAGAGCCAACTTACAATGGATCAAAGAAGAAAACAAAGGCTCCAAATACTTTTTTACTTATTTAAATTACAAACACAAAAGGGAGAAAATTGGTGCCATAATGGATGAAGTTGGTGTCATACATACATACTCTTCTAATATAAGTATGTTGTTTCAAAAATTCTATGAGGATCTTTTCAAAGAAGATCATCAATGGAAGGATATTCAACAAACTTTGGAAGATGTTGTTAAAGAATATATTCCTAACAAAATTGATCCTAGCTATAGCCAATTCTTGGATTAGATATTCTCTTTGGAGGAGTTAGAACATGCTCTTTTTTCTATGGTGCCTTATAAAATTTACATATTGATGGGCTTCTAGTAGAATTTTACCGAGCTATGTGGCAGCATATCAAGGATGATTTTTAGCTTCTACACTTGGAATCATTTGAGAAAGGCTCATTAGACCCCAACATAAATAAAGGCTTAATTAAACTTCTACCTAAAGGAAAAAAGGAAGACACCATCTCTAGTTAGTGACCTATCATATTACTTAATACTTCTTTTAAAATCATCGGAAAAGCTTTGGCCATTTGGATCAAACCCATGGTGTAAGGTATTATAAGAGTTGAACAAACTAGATGTTATGTCATAAAATGTCTCCCTATGACTTTTACCTCCTGTGTTTAGCTCTAGGTCCCTTAGATTTGATTGTGCATGTTAAAAATGAATCCCAGAGAAAATTCCCACTAAAACCCATGATAAATGGGACTTAGGGGCCATCCCAAAGCATAATTTGGACCCAAAATAAGCCCTTGGACTTGGGCACCCACGCCCTTGTCCTGCCTAATTTTATCGAGGTCCCAAATTCATATATCGACTTGTGATCGTTAAAAAGGTTTTTGGGTCGGTCTTGTTAATTTGAATTATGAATGTTTAGCAGGAATGCATATATATATATACATGTTTAGGACTTCATTTATAAACTAGAAGATGATTTTGAGCTTAAGGAAAACTTAGGATCATTGAACAAAGAGCATTCAAGGTATTCAATTGTATTATAGAACTATGTTTGTTGTTTCAAATTTGGCTTCATCTTCTCATGGTGTGAAAGGTCTTCATCTCCTTGAGAGCTACACCTCTGAGGTGATATCTATTTGTGATTCAATCTATCTACTTTATCATTTTATTTTCCCTCTGTCCACCAAGGACATGCACTCTCTATCTAACAACAGTGTTGGAAGGCTTGAATGCAATTCTAGGGCTTGACTAAGGCAAGCTCATAAACACCACAACCCCCAACCCCTCTCTTGTGATTGTAGGTGATAGGTGTCTGATCTTACAGAGAGGAGTTGTAGGAGATCAGTGTAGAGCATAAGGATTCTGGATTTGAAGATAGCTACAGAAAATATCCCTAAAAGGACAAGGGCGATCCCTCCTTTGTCCCTCAATTTATCACTGTCGAAAATCCATGAGCAGGAATAGTCTACAACATATCTGGCTCCTGACCTCCAGAAATTGTACCACATTGGACAAGGGTGATCCCTCTTTTGTCTCTGAAGTTTTTGCTTTTTGAAATTGAAATCTTGGTATGTTTCTAATCTATATTTAGTGCCTTCTTGTGTGAGCATTTGTTAAGATTCATCTGTTTGTTTACGATTTTGCATAATTAGGGCTTTAGACCTAATCGGATTAGGGTTTAACAAAATAATCAACACAATCCAAATTTCATTATCATTCCAAGTGATAGCAAACTGATAGTTGAGTCCACTTGCAAAATTTGTGACTTAGCTTGGTTTAATGTCGTTGAATGTATGTAGTGAAAGGAGGATCTAATTAAAAATCAACTAAACCATCTTCCCTCTTTTTCTAAATAACATTTTGGTGAACCTGTGTTTTTATTGAACATTGCATCTTTTTGAGTGTTATACATCATATTTGCATTCATAAATTTCATATTCATCATCTTAAATTTGAAAATCTTGCATAAAAATTAGAAATTTTGAAAAAAATAAGTATTTTTAGCTTGCATTTAGACATAGTTTGCACTATTTTCTTTGCATATCATTGAAAACATTTAATTTTCTGATATTTGCATCAAATCTGAGATAAATTGCAGTATTTCATAATTTCATCATCATTTACCTTGCATTTGCATCTATCATTTTCTAGGGTTTTGCTTGAATTTTGCATTTTCATATAACCTAGACTTTGCATAAGCTAGGGTTTGTAGTTAAAATCTTGTTTTAGATTTTACTACTCCTTTCAACACTCTTTCAAATCTAATTTTGGACTATAGTTTTGTTGCATTTACATTTGCATTTTTAATACATTTACATTGGAAAAAAGTGAACAAATCAAGCATCGTAGGTCATAAACAAACATAGTCTTGCATTTGCTTCCTTGCATTCGTCATAAACATCTTTCAAATCAGATCTTGTATTCATTTTAAAGCATACATTTATTTCTCATCTAAAAATTTGGCATAATTTCACACTCTTGCTTGAAATTTTGCATGTTTTTAATTACACATTGTGAATTTCAACGCTAAGGGTTGTGTGCACTTTCTTCAAACAAACTTACAAATCACTCATATTACCATGTTGTGTAGTACTTTTTCACTCTACCCGCTTTGTTTGTTGTGGACCTTGTATGTCTTTTAGTACATGTTTCCCTCAAACAAGTGCTTAAGTGTGTGAAATAGTCTCGCATACATGGCTTCTCATCGCAACAACAATGCTAGGTTCCCTCCTAGAGCTTATATGAAAAGGAAGACTCCTAAAACTAAAATAGTATTTACACCTCATGATAGAACAATTGGAAACATTGAAGGACCACTTTACATCATAGTGAAGGTAATGGAGACTCATGTGCATGGAACACTTATCGATTCTAATTGTATGACTAATGTGGCTACGAAAGAGTTCCTTTATTTACATGATGTGATACAAGAGTCTTATGAACCTTCAGACCTGATGATTAAGACACATAATGGAGCTTTTATTCCCACCTTTGGGAAGATATCTTTATTGGTTATGGTATTTGAGAAAGTCGTGGAACAATTATTTGATGGCATCCCTACCTCTGACCTCTTCCATATAAAACTAGGTCATTCATGGCTCAAGGCTATGAAAGTTGTCCCCTCAACAATTCATAAATGTTTAAAATTTCCTTTACATGGACAAGTTCACACTATTCATCGTAATACATGGCAACCTATGGTTACTCAAAATAACTTTACTCTTGATTACTTTTGGCCACGACCTACTGTGGAACCTAAGCCATAAAGAGACCAACTTTTCTTGGGGTATATACAAAACAAAATAAAATTACTATCTACTGTGGTCGAACCTTCTATTCAACAAACAACAAGTGAAGAACAACCTGCATTAGAAGAACCTCCTAGACTAAAAGGTAGGGGACTCTATGCTGAAGTTTCTCCTCCACCATCCTTACAAGGATTAGGAAGTACTCATAGAGAACAAAGCACTTCATCAAAGAAAATCAAATTTGTACCAACTTCCTCCTCTGAAATGACAAAAAACTATGGGAAATAATGACAATCCTTTTGACAACATCACTAATAAAACAAAAAGAAATAGGCAAGCAAGAGAAAGGAGGAAGAGAAGACAAGCTTTTGCTCAACAAAATACACCTAAACAAGAAAACATTCCACCACCTAACATTGAATCAAACAAAGAAGAGCTTAAAGAAGAAGAGTTTAAGGACAATGACACAATTTGGGCAATTGTACCTTATGTACCTCTCCTCAAACATTTGGGATTGGGAATAGGATGATTTTCTCTATAACAACCGCTATTTCATTTGTGCACGAGGTAAATATTTCTAACCATGGTGGCCACCTTTGTTGTAGCATAGTTTGTTCATTTACCTGGCCTCTCCTCCTATGTTATGTTCCCCCGTGATGTGTTATGTGTTGTTTAGGCCTCTTGGGATGACCCTTGATACTCTTGTAAGGTCAAGGATACTAGGAGACCACCTCTGTTGTGACCATTCTTCTATTTGTTTCATCCTCCTATATTGCTACTCCTCTATTTTATTGTTGTGTGTCATGCCGTGGGGGCATAGCATTGTAGTTGATGTCTGGGGGCATCCTCCTACGTGATGTTCCTAAGGCACTTGTTCTCCCCTCTCTCTTTTATTGTTTACCTTCTTCAAGTGATTCTACCTAGTCAGCGGATGACGAAAAACAAACTAACTAATACGGACCGCGTGTCCCTTCAGCAAGCAAGAAAAAATGGACCTGGTTCATACATGACGACAGAGTTGATATATATATATATATAGATATATATATATCTGACGCTTGACTAGTAGAATCACTCCATGTGATATGTGATGTTGTCTTATCTTTTCTAACAAACCATTGCAATACATCTGCTCTGTGCACTTTTGAATGTCTTGTATCTCACCTTATTATTACACTTAGTTTTGGAGGTGGCTACAGTATAAGCCCAATGGCTATACTTGGATTCGAACCCATATGTGTAGCCTTGGCTTCTTTGATATGATCTCATATATGATTCATGCATATCTTTCATGTTGTGATATGGTTGTTATCTTAGAGTAAGATTTTCTAACCATCTTGTTTATCTTAGCACATCTTATCAATGTGTTTGTGGGAACGTTCAACGATCATAAACACATGTCACCTTAGGGGCATGGGTCATGTGAGAGCTCTTGTTTCCTTGCGTGTCTTCTCTCTACCTTAATGTGCTTGATATCAGTACATGACATCAACCACCTTAAGGTGGGGGCATATATAATGCTATATGTCTGATGATTTTGGTACTAACAAAGTGTGTTTGTAAGCCCTCTCTACGAGGTAGGATGTTGTGTCTCCACCACGAGTGCACATCCTTATATCAATTGCAATAAAAAATCCCTCTCTACAAGATGAGATAACGTATCTCTTGAGCTAGTGTGTATCCTTTTAATACAAAAGCCCTCATCACGAGGAAGGATGGTGTATCTCTTGAGCTAGTGCACATCCTTTTATACAAAGTCCTCATCGATAGGTGGGGTTAGATCTTGAGCTATCCTCCCTTAAGCATGTTTTTGGCAGTTGTTGTGGCATAAGCCCAACCGTCAGGTGTGTCTACAGCGTGTTTGAGATGGTGGGACTTAGCAATAAGTTCCTTCCATTGCCCGTGTTTGTCATGTTTAAGATGTATAATATGTTTATGGCATGCTATACAACACTCGTGTATTCTGTGTGTCTTCTGTGTGTTTCCCCCTTGTGTAGTGTAAAGGGTGTGGCGATGAGTCTCCCCTACACTTGGGTTTTGTATGGTGTGTTTTTCCCCTTAGTGTAGTGTAAAGGGTGTGGCGATGAGTCCCCCCTACATTTTTGGGGTTTTGTGTTGCAATTTTATTTCCATGCATATATATATGAAAATGTTATATCATGTATTTATCATGTTTTGCATGTCTTAAACATTGTCTTCTCCATGTTTTGCGTGCTTCTTACTATCTTCATTGTGTCTTGCATGTTTGTGATGTGTTTTCTAATGCTTACCTGAGACTGGGGGCTAGAAATAGTCCCTCAATCTTTGTGTATGCCTTAGCTTCATGTGCTTGATGTGTTTGATGTGTTTTCGACTGTACTTTAATGCATGTATGGGTCATAATATCATACATACATTAAAGTGGGGGCTAAATGTTATGTCGTAAAATGTCCCCCTAAGACTTTTACCTCCTAAGTTTAGCTCCTGGGTCCCTTAGATTTGATCGTGCATGTTAAAAATGAATCCCAGAGCAAATTCCCCCTGAAACCCATGACAAATGGGACTTAGGGGCCATCCTTAATCATAATTTGGACCCAAAATAGGTCCTTGGACTTGGGTGCTCACACCCTTGTCCTGCCTTATTTTGTTGGTGTCCCAAATTCATATGTCGACTTATGACGATTAAAAAGGTTTCTGGGTTGGCCTTGTTAATTTGAATTATGAATATTTAGCAGGAATTCATATATAAACATGTTTAGAACTTCATTTGTAAAGTAGAAGATGATTTTGAGATTAAGGCAAACTTAGGATCATTGAGCAAAGAGCATTCAAGGTATTCAATTGTGTTGTTTTTGCATATTTGGCTTCATCTTCTCATGGTGTGAAAGATCTTCATCTCCTTGAGAGCTACACCTCCGAGGTGATATCTATTTGTGATTCAATCTATCTACTTTATCATTTGTTTTTGCCTCTGTCCACCAAGGACACACACTCTCTATCTCACAACAGTGTTGGAAGGCTTGAATATCATTCTGGGGCTTGACTAAGGCAAGCTCCTAAACACCACAACCCCTAACCCCTCTCTTGTGATTGTAGGTGATAGGTGTTTGATAATGTGGAGAGGAGTTGCAGAAGATTAGTGTAGAGCATAAGGATTCCAAATCTGAAGAAATCTATAGAAAATATCCCTAAAAGGACAAGGGTGATCCCTCTTTTGTCCCTCAATTTATCCCTGTCAAAAATCCCTGAGTAGGAACAGTCTACAACATATTTGGCTCCTGACCTCCAGAAATTGGCCACATTAGACAAGGGCGATCCCTCTTTTGTCCCTGAAGTTTTCGCTTTCCAAAATTGAAATCTTGGTATGATTCTAACCTATATTTAGTGCCTTCTTGTTCGAGCATTTGTTGGGAGTCATCCATTTGTTTACAATTTAGCATAATTAGGGCTTAACAAAATAATCAACACATTCCAAATTTCCTTATCATTCCAAGTGATAGCAAACCTGATAGTTAAGTCCTCTTGCAAAAGTTGTGACTTGGCTCAATTTAATGGCCTTGAATGTATGTAGTGAAAGGAGGGTCTAATTAAACAATCAACTAAACCATCTTCCCTCTTTTTCTACATAACACTAGATTTCTTGGTGGTAGATACATTCTTGATAACCTTATTTGGGCATGGGAAAATTATGAATGGGCCAAATACTCAGGCCAAAATTTATTGCTGATTAAACTAGACTTTGATAAGGCACATGTGACAAAATGAAACTTATTTCAGGAATCTCTATTCCTTAAAATGTTTTAGTTATTAACTCAAATTTTGTAGATGATAGCATGGCGTTTTTACAAAATTTAGAAAAAGAAATCAACAATACCATGGAAATTCTAGATCTATATTGTTATGTCTTAGGATCTCAATTAGCCCATCATAAAACTAAATTTCTGATGAGTCAATCTAGGCCTATCCCTCAATGGATTCCTAAAGAATGGAGACAAATTAAACACAGAGAGATAATGAGCTATCTTGGCATACCTTTTGTTCTGGGTGTTTCACTTTCTAACATGTGTAGTTGGTTCCTCAACAAACTCAAGTATAAACTATTTAATTGGGGCAACAAGTTCCTTTTATTGGTGGGAAAAATAAAACTAAATTTCTGATGAGTTAATCTAGGCCTATCCCTCAATGGATTCCTAAAGAATGGAGACAAATTAAACACAGAGAGATAATGAGCTATCTTGGCATACCTTTTGTTCTGGGTGTTTCACTTTCTAACATGTGTAGTTGGTTCCTCAACAAACTCAAGTATAAACTATTTAATTGGGGCAACAAGTTCATGTCTATTATTCATCATGCTAGATGCCTTCCAAAAAAGGTTACAGAGATTTGAATAAAATCATTCAACAGTTTCCTTGGGTCAAATGGGATGGTAACATTGGTTTTAAAACTACGTCTTTGGCTCATTTCATTCAACCAAGATGTGGAGGGTTGAGATTTAAAGATCCTAAGATGCAAGGGCTATGCTTCATTGTTAAATGGATAATTAGAGTTGTTAGATGGGAAGAACCATGGAAAATCTTTGTGCGACATGTTAGGATTTAGGTGTCATTAGCCTTGTAAATCCTTGAAATTATTATTCCTAATATTGTTTGTAAATCACCCATAAGGGATGTACAAGTTTCACTGGCAGTGGTAAAAATTATTTACCAGGGACAGTAATGTTGGGTGAATATTTTGTTATCAACTAACTAATAACAAAATGGTTATATCAACCATAGTATGATGAGATAAATCTCTCCTCTCAAAAAGGGAAAACTCCCTTCTTATTGTCCACTACAATCAACAAGTACATAACTATGTTTATTTACACTAAAACTAACTAGTGGATATTTCCATATCATCTATTTCTCTTATTTCAAAAAAGATGTTCACTTACAAACTTTTAATAACAAACTCTTGATTCTTACAAGGTGTGATAAACTAAAAACTACTTGTTAGAAGAATAATAATTGATATCCAAATTGAATAAACGTAAGAATAGACAAGGTGATACTAGGATGTGTTAATACCAAGAAACCCACAAAAACACAGTCTTTTGTTGCTTCTTATGCGAACTTGAAGTTGAAAAAGTATAAAATAAGGTGCAGCCCAAAGTCTTCATCGTATGCTACAATGAGATCAAATGAACATAGAAGTTAACTAGCAGCTCAAAGTCTTTCAAGTACCTTCCCAATCATGAACATAAACACAATTCCAAAGACAATATTGCAGCCCGAAGTCTACAAAATCAGATTTGGAGCACCTTCTAAACACTTGATTCCATGCTACAATTCAAACATGTACACAAGATAATGTAATAGAATAGATGTAAGAACAAGTCTAAAACATCACAAACTTGATCCAAGACAAAGATTGGATGCCAACTTGCTTTCTTTGTATTGATTGAAAAATGATTTACAATATGAACTCGAAGTTTCACTTTTCTCTTCAAAATGGCAGCGCTTCACTTCAATAGATAAAAGATAGTTCATTACAAAAGAGCCCCCCTTTATTTATAGGGAGAGGCTATGAGAAAAATTAGGGAATTTAAAACTAATTTGACTTATTCAAAATTAGAGTTCTAATTGACTTGGGACTTTGTCCCACAACTTCATGTAATCTAATTTTACAAAAAGACATGGAGTTTGTCATTTACAAATTACAAAATACATAACTAAAACACGGAAAATAAACTAAGTGTCTGCAGACACTTTCTCATCATCTTGGTACTTCTCCGTAAAGTCTTCATATCTCTTCATGGCGGCCTGGACTTCATCGTTGTCAGGCCCTGATGTATGTTTGGAGATGGTAATCACTCCTGTGATGGAGTCCGTGAGGGTGATAGGCTCGCTCTTGTGCTTATTCAAAATCTTCTGTAGTCTATCCAGAATCATCTGGAACTCCACCAACCTATCAATAGAAGCTAATGTGAAAGCTTCTATTTCTATCTCCATTTGTATTAAGGTGGTAAACTCTTGGATGACTGCATCTATAGGGAGTGTCTGTTGGTTATCATCTAACATGTGGCAAGGAAGTTCAACAAGCTCATCTAAAATGTCTGAGCCCTTGCTTTTTCCCTTTTTCAAATCTTTCTTCAAGTCTTCAGTTAGGCTCTCGATAACATCTTTCTTATGTATCATGGCCTCCCTATATTCCACATACTTCTTTCTATTGGGGATCACCCCATGTTCCACTAGCACTTCTATTTTGAAGTCTCACAGCTTATTCCATGAGTCAAGATCTTGTTCAATGAGTTGCATATCCTGAGAAAGAATCTCAAGTGCCTGGTTAACCTCTTTTGCTACTTCACCCAGGTTATTATAAAGTTTAATTGATGACTTTATCAGCTATGAACCTTGGGCAAGTATTCTTTCGATCTAGACATCAACTGCCTAACCTTTAGCACCAATCCTCTCAGCCTTTTGAATGGCTTCATTATTCGTGCTCACCTCAATAGGTTCTACCTATTCTGATGTTTGGGCTATCTTTAAAAGCACTGACTTCAACAGATCCACTTGTACTTTGAGTTGACCCTTGATTACTTTATCCTTGTCATATCTTTCGAGCAATGCAACCAATTGTGCTAGCAAATCTTCTTTAGCACTTTCATGTGTCTTCTTGCCGAGTTCAACTGTTGATATAGTGTAATCTAAAAACTAAACTTCTGTGATACTCTTGTTAGGTGGAGGCACTGCTACCTCAACATATATGTTGCCTGACTCATCGACAAGCACCCTGGATAGGGTCTTGGCTTTCTTGGTCGCTTTTGAATTCATTAGAACCAATTGACCAAAATCAAAATCTTCAGGGGACACAACTTGCTTCTTTCTTTTTGATTTTTGGGTCATAAGCCACGGGGGAAGAACAAAATAATCACTTCCCATTTCCTTAGTCTAGGTGGACAAGGTAGGAATTACAAGTCCTTGTGACACTAGAAGAATAGATTAATCTTTTATAGGTGTGGACACAAGTGGAGTAAGAGTAACAATAGGTGGAGTTTGTGTTTGCATAGCAGTGGGATTAACATCGACTGACACTTTGGAAGAGGAAGAAGACAAAAACTTCTCAAATTTTGATTGTGTAATTGAATCAATCAATAATGTAGGTACATTTGATAAGCTAGGTATGGATGAAAGAGAACCAAAAACATTATCAATGTTGTCATGGGGAATATCCGACAATGACTCATTACCATGTGTTGAAGGGGATGAATGAATAGAATGTAATGACACATTGGGTGACTCAGGATTAGTATAAATAGATGGCGATTGTTGTGCACTTGAAGATACAGGAGGCACAGGAGCTTGAACATTTGAATCTAGAGGAGAAGAATGAGGAAGTGTTACCTGTGTAGATTTAGCTTGAGAGTTAACAAGAAGTTCTTGTGACTCTTATGTAGCTATCTCTTCTTGTCCAACACCTGGTTGTGCATATGTTCCCTCTTTTTCCTTCCTCTTACCTTTATCTCCCTTTTTAAAGATATACTTAGGCTTCTTACCACTAGTAGGAGTGTCCTCTTTATTCTTTGTCCTCAGCTCCTCTCTCTTCCCTGTAGGTCCCTATGTCTACTCTTCCTCTGATCCTATTTTAAAGGGTTTCAATTTTATCCCTTTCTTATGGAGCCAAACTTTGGTGTTAGCAAGAATGGGCTGAAACCTTTCTCTTATCAAGGTCATCTCCTTTTGTGACCATTGAATTGCAGGAAGAGGAGGATCAACAATCTTATTACCCATATACACAACTTCGACTATATCACCTTCATCTTACATATCCTCTGGGATATCAACCAATTGAAAGTTCCTAACTTGATCGAAAGAAAGTCGACTATAGTCCATTCTCCTTATATCTTCCTTAGTTCAACATTCAGCCCAAACGTCTTCAGCCTTATGGACATGAGTGTAATTACCTTTCAGCTTATCCTTCATCCCTTAGTAATCAAAATCAAGTCTTTTCCTATATTTCTTCAAGGTAATCCATTGCAATTTTGTTTCCATTGCTTTTGCCTTGGGAGTCATGGAAATACCATATCTACCAATTTGAAATTGAAACTTGAAACCACATCGGTGAGATCCTGCTTACTTAATATGCACATTCATAACTTGTCTACACAATTCCATCATAATTAACCTGTCACCTAGGTACTTGGGAAGCATGTATGGTTGTCCACTAAAACAACTAGGTTTGATGTAGGTGAAGGTAGGGAATTGTAAAAATATGCATCTAAACTTTTTCACTTGTTCCCAAGCTTCATCTGAGACTCTCTTCTTCTCAAGATCCTTCTCTAGCATAGAGATGTAATTGTAGAAAAATGCATCATTCACCCTCCTAAAGTGTTTGATGCTCTCTTTTAGGGTTAGCTGAGGGTAGTACTCATATACATGAATACTTCTCTTGTCTCCTTCTGAAGTAAGCCCTAGAAAATGCTTCATGGTTGCAACAACATACAACAAGTATGAAGTCATGTAGAACTTCAATGTTGTAGATACCTTAAACAGTTGTTCACAAATGGAGTCATTGGTCTGTTGCCCCTACCATATAGTTTGATTCCCCTTTTTTATGACATGAATGTACTGATACATCCATTCCTGAAAAGTGTTTGATGTGGGAAGACCCTTTACCCTGCTAAGGAGGGTTATGAGATCACCTACCTCATCGATAAGCTCACTCCTAAAGATGTTCTTAGGCCATCTTGAAATTGTAGGCCTAGGAACCTTGAGCCACCAGGTGTTGATGATTATCTTGCACTTTTTTGTATGAGTTTCATAATGTTTTTGTGCATCTTCGATTGTGAGATTAGCATAATCATCAATATCTGGACACATGAAGACCGTGTCAAAGAAATTTGCATCCAACTTTATAATAACTTTACCATTTGCATATGATATTCTTCTGGTGTCTTTATCAAATTTCCCCACCATTGCCAATATGAAATTAGGATTTTGTGTAGACACTGGGAAAGTGGAGACCAAATGAATGTCACTGTTTAGGATGTATTGCATGTGGGCCGGCACCGATTGCTGATTTATCCTCTCTAAGAACTTAGACATATCCACATGTCCAATCTCTGTATCTTTGATGTCATCAATGTTAGACTCCACAGAGGTCACTGGGACAACACCTTGATATTTGTACTTCATTTTCTTCTTTGGAGAAGTTTTAGACATCTGGCAATCAACTACATAATTTTGACTTTTAGAAATTTTTCTAGAGTTAGAAAACTTTCATACATCCATTATCATGTAGTTGTAGAAAAAATCTGCACTTCTACACTATAAAAACCTTCATGTGCAATGCAGGAAAAAATCTCCACTTAGCCATTTTCTGTTATCTCCCAAGTGTAAATTGGAGAAAAATCTCTGCATTGCATGTATTTGATAGTTAAAATAAAAAGGGAATGCACTTCGGAGAAAATTCTCTGAAGCGCATCCTTTTGGTAAAATGTCTAAGTGATACTCATCATTTTTTTAAGGATGGGATAAAATGTGTTGTACGGATTTTAAAAGCCACACTACACATTGACAACAATGTTGTGCGGAGTTTAAAACCCACAAAACACATGTTATAAAGTATTTAAGGAAAGGAAAATGTTGTGTGGAGATTTATCTTTGCACAACATCTCAACAAAAGTGTTTTGGGTAGGTCGTGTTGTGCAGATTTTAAACTCTACACAACACATTGACAACAATGTTGGGTGGAGTTTAAAACCCACACAACACTAATTTGTGTTTGTAACTTGAGGCAGTGTTAAGTATGTCGTGTGGATTTTAAACTCCGCACGATATCTAACACTAGGTATCGTGCGAAATTTAAAACCTGCACCACAAACTTGTTATAAAGGATATGACGATGATGTTAGGGGTTGTTGTGCAGACTTTAAACTCCACAAAACAACTAACATCAGGTGTTGTGCAGAGTTTAAAGTCTGCACGACACCTCAGGGATGAGTGCAAAACATGATGTATGTTGTTCAAAATTTAATCTCTGAACAACATATGATCTGAAGATCATGTTGTTTAGAGATAAAACTCTAAACAAAATGATGTGTTTAAAAGAAAAATGACACAACCATGATCAAAACAAAAGTGAAACCTAGGGTTTTGATTAAAGGAAAAATAGGGAAAAATGACAAGAAGAAAAATGACACTACATAGAGAAAGGAAAACAAAAACAAAACCTTGTTTAAAGATTTAAAACACTAGGGTTTCAAAAGAAAGAAACACGAGAATGCAAACAACGTAGGGCTGTAAACAATGAGAGCACTGGGAAAGATGGAAAATTAAAACAAATACATACTTGAAGCATGAAGACTCTGAATCTGAGGGTGAAAAACACGAACGAGGAGCTGAGGTTAAGAAAGGCATAGGTGATCAAATACGTAAGGGCACAAAAGAAAACAAGCAGGAGATGTAGCATGAAGGGAATAAATGAAGAAATAAAATGAAAATCAAAACAAATAGGGAGAAAAATATTTTGAAAGATCCTCCATTACTGACCATTAAAGGTCATACGTGCAATTTCAGGAGTGTAGTTACGAAGATTTTCTCTGCAACTACATGACATGTGTAGTTGCGGAGATTTTCTCCACAATTACACATCCTATGCAATCGCATAGGTTTTTAGCACTTTGACATGAAACTCAGAAAATGTCTAACATTGAAATGTAAACATTTGCAAAAAACTAAAAATGAACAACACCTCAAATTGATGAGATTCTTCGAGGGGTTGAACCACACCTGAGATTACCTAGAATAGTCTCGATTTGTGTAGTTAGAGGATGTGGGCTATGAAATGGACAAGTTTCATAAGGGTTCTTCCATGAATTAAGCGAGATAAATTTGAGGATAACAAGTAATTACAGAGTTATTGCATCGGTAAGTTTTGGAGTTATCGACGGTAGTTATGGAGTAACATTTACTAATGGTAAATGTAAAAATCAAGAATAATTGAGGGTAGGTGCCACCTTGGAGGAATCTACTATATTTGGCTTGTATGACATGCATCATAAAGTTGGTAAGTGGTTGTAAGAGAATTTATGACAATTGTAAGTTGTCATAAGATTCTATGACAATATGACAACTTATGATGGATATTTATGAGTTGTAAGTTGCTATTCTTAGCTCTAAGTGCCCATTTTGGAGAGATATTATTTAGGGAGTATTATGACATAATCTATGATAGTTATGATATTATTTATTACCCTGTAAGTACCTATTCTTGTCCATGGGTGCCCAAGTTTGCATGGCTGACTATTGACAAGTGGCATGAGCTTGTAAGAGGTCATTTAATGTTACATATTGGAGTATCCAAGGAGAGAGAAAGTGGAACCCTAGTTTGGGGAGTGAAATACCTCTATAAATACAATGCCTTATATGCGTTGTTCATCATAGTTTTCTTGTACACAAGTTTTGTTAGATTGAAGGTTAGAGAGACAGAGGAAGTGCATGTATTATGTATTTCATATTTTGAAGTTAATATAAATTCAACCTCTTTTCTTGGTGGAGTTTTTTACTTGAAAGGGTTTTCTCCACATTATATCTGGTGTTCATATGGTTTATTCTTCTATGGTGTCTATTCTTGTGTAGTGATTTCATTTTCATTTGCAATCTCTGATCATACTACACTGCTTTAAGATCATATACATATTGTAATCAGATTTCCATTTGGGTAGTTGTTGCCTTCATTTCTAACATTTGGTATCAAAGCCTGGCCAATTTTAATTCTTGGGTGGTAGTGTGAAGGTTGTTTAGCTTCAATGGGAGATTTGGTTTTTTTTTGCAGATCTTGTGTAGTATTCATGGCTCAATCCGCTACCTCAACCTCTCATTTGGACAATGAGAAGTTCAACGGTATGGGGTATGAATTGTGGAAGCTAAAGATGGAGGATTTGCTTAAGGAAAGAAACTAGTGGTTGGTTGTTATGGAAGAGAAGAAGCTCGATGGTGTGAGTGTAGAAGAATGGGAAAGCTTGGATAAGAAGGCATGGGGAACCATCTGACTGTGTCTTGCAGATTCTATCTTGTTGAATGTCTCGAAGGAAGAGACTACCTTCAAAATCTAGAAGAGATTGGGTGAGATCTATCAAGACAAGAGCATGGTAAATAAGCTTTATTTAAAGTGGAAATTGTTTTCAGTTAAAATGAAAGAGGGTGTTTCCATTGCAGAGCATTTGAATAATTTTAATTTACTTTTGAGTCAATTTGATTCCATAGATGCTACAATTGAAGAGGAATATAAATGTATACTTCTATTTTGTTATTTTCTTGAATCTTGGGAGAATGTTATCCTTGCTATTACTACTAACCTTGAAGATCCAAACCTAGATTGCCTTGTTGCAACTTTCTTAGCATGGGAGATGAGGAAGAAGACTTTTGAGGGTAACACTGAGGCTCTCAATGTGAGGGAAGGTCCAATGAAAAAGGGCCAAAAGGAGAGAAAGAATCAAAGGAAAAATCTAAGGGTCGGTCTAAGTCTCCTGGGAAGAAGAACAAAGTTAAGTGTTGGAACTACGGTAAAAGAGGGCATGTGAAGAAGGAATGCATAAACAAGAAGAAATAGTGGGATTCTGCTACTAATGAGTCCTCGAATGCAGGTGAAGATGTTTTACTTTCTGCATGTGCAATGTTGTTTCTAATGATCATTGGTTGGTTGAATTAGGATGCTCGTATCAAATGACCCCACATAAAGAATGGTTTTCCACAGAAAAAGAGTATGATGGAGGTAAAGTGTACTTTGGGGACAACACTACATATCTGATAGTTGGGAAAGGCAAGGTAATGTGTTTTAGTGATGGGAGAATTAAAACCCTCCCTGGTGTTTTACATGTTCCTGGATTAGCAAGAAATATGATTTTAATTTCAAAGTTGAATGATTTGGGAATGCATGTAACATTTGATAAGCATGGTTTCATATTGGTGAGAGGAAACTTGGTGATAGCGAAGGGGAAAAGATTGGGAACCTTGTTTAGGCTAGATACTAGTACAGTTTGTAATTCCTCTTATATTTCTGAGGCATTTGAAAACACTTGTATGTTGTGGCAATGTAGGTTGGGTCACACAAGTAATTATTTTTCAAAAACAATCAAGAATAAAGAATTGTTGGATGCTTTCTCTTATTCTAATGAGCACTTTGATTTCTATGAGCATTGTGTGTTTGGTAAACAAAATAGAACATCATTTCCTTTAGGAAGTAATAGAGCAAAAGAGAAGTTAGAGATTATTCATTTAGATGTGTTTGGACTTGTGGATAATGACTTTATAAAAAAATCTCGTTATTTTGTTAACTTCATTGATGATGTATCTAGATTATGTGGATTTATTTTATGAAACACAAATATGAAGTTTTCACTAAGTTTAAGTATTTTAAAGTCTTAGTTGAAAACCAATCAGGATTAAAGATAAACATATTAAGATCTGACAATGGAGGAGAATATTGATCTAAGGAATTTGATGAGTTTTGTAAGCATGCAGGTATAATTAGACAAAAGACAACTCCATATACACCACAGCGGAATGGTGTCACAGAAAGGATGAACTAAATAATCACAAAAAGATCCAAAAATATGTTGAGTGATTCATAGTTGGAAAAATGCTTCTAGGCAAAGGCTGTGTGTATTGCTTGTTACTTGATTAACAAAACTCCTTGCAAGGCTCTTGATTCGACACCTTATGAAGTGTGGGCAGGTAAGAAACCTTCTATTTCACATTTAAAGGTTTTTGGTTGTGAGGATTTTGTTCATGTGTCTAAGGAAAAGTGATCTAATTTGGATCCAAAAGCACAGAAATGCATCTTCATTGGATATGGTGAGAATGTTAAAGGTTATAAGGTTTGGGATCTGCTAACCAGGAAAATTGTTTTCTCTAGAGATGTTATTTTTAGGGAACTTAGAGCTATTTCTGAACTTGAATAGCCAAAAGAGAAAGAAAGGTCAAAGGTAGTGCATTTTGATTTACAACATGAAGATACATAGCTAGAAGAATAAAATGATGGATTAGGGGGTGAAGAAGAAGAAGAAGAAGATTCAAGTGGAAGTAGTTCTGATGAGGAAGACTTTGTTGTTACAGAAGAAGTTGAGAATCCAGAAGAACCATAAGAGTCTCTTACTCCACCCTTAAGGAGATCCACAAGACAATGAAACCTAGTTGCTAGGTATAACCCACCAGATTTTTGTTGTGTATTTGCTTTACTGAGTACTAACGATGAGCCTAGATCCTAGGAATCTATTCATGTAAATGATAGTAAGTCTTGACATTTAGCCATGTAGGAGGAGACAATGGATTTAGACTCTTGTAACACCTAGGATCTTGTTCATTTGGCCAAAGGAAGAAAGGCCATAGGTTGCAAGTGGGTCTTCAAGAAGAAGTGTGGAGCAGAAGGTTCATTGGAGAAGTACAAGGCTAGACTGGTAGCCAAGGGCTACTCCCAAAGAGAGGGAGTTGATTTCGGTGAAATATTCTCTCTTGTTGCTAAATTAACTTCTATTAGATTTCTCTTATCCATTGCTATAGTTTTTGATTGGGATATAGAGCAAATGGATGTCAAGACTATGTTCTTGCATGGAGATCTTGAGGAAGAAATCTATATGCAACAACCTACAAGGTTTGAGGTAAAAGGGAAAGAACATTGGATTTGCAGATTAAAGATGTCTCTTTATGGTCTGAAACAATCCCCCAAAATGTGGTACCATAAGTTTGGTTTGTTTGTTTTGAAATTGGGTTTTGTTAGAAGTGAGGAGGATCAATGTGTGTACATTTGTTGTATTGATGATTCTATACTGATCATTGCATTGTATGTTGATGATCAGTGAATTGAAAACCCAACTGTTAGGTGCATTCAATATGAAGGATCTTGGAGTAGCCAGGTATATTCTGGGTATGGAGATCAAGAGGGATAGACGTAAAAGAAAGCATTCGTTATCTTAGAGTAAGTATGTGAATACCATTTTGCAAAGATTTAGCATGCAGGATTATAATCCAGTTAGAATTCCTTTGCCCATTGGTACAAAGCTTTCATTAGACATGTGTCCAAAGAATGAGGATGATTTTGAGGATATGACTCATGTGCCATATGCTAGTGTTTTAGGGAGTTTGATGTATGTAATGGTTTGTACTAGGCCAGATATTACCAAAGCAGTGGTAATTTTGAGCAAGTTTATGTCTAATCCTGGTAGACAGCATTGGAATTATGTGAAGAGGGTATTTAGATATTTAGTTGGTACTTCTGATTATTATTTGGTTTATTCTGGTACTGATAGTGTGGAAAATATATTAGACATACATAGTTTTGTTGATGCAGATTGGGTAGGTGACTTGGATAATCAGAGGTCCACTAGTGGCTATGTGTTTACTTTGTTTGGAGGAGTAGTGAGTTAGACGAGCAAAAGGCAACCCATGGTTGCTTTGTCCACCACCAAAGCAGAGTATATGGCTACTACCCATGTCTCTAAGGAGGCAGTTTGGTTAAGGATATCGTGTACAAGTATCAGCTTTGATTGCAGGGTCATTCAGATTGGTTGTGATAGCCAGAGTTCTATTTGTTTGGCCAAGAATCCTATGTATCATGCTCAGACTAAGCATGTTGATGTATAATATCACTTTGTTCGAGAAATGGTTGCAAGTGGACAGATTGAGCTAAAGAAGGTAGACACTTAAGAGAATGTTGCAGATGCTTTGACCAAACCTATGAGCATAGAGAAGTTTACTTGGTGCAAGGAGGCCATGGGCCTTGTTTCTTGTAATTAGTTGTTTTATGTTTTCCTATGGGTATTTACAATGTATAATGTCAAGTGGGAGAATGTTAGGATTTAGGTGCCATTAACCTTATAAATCCTTGTAATTATAATTTCTAATATTGTTTGAAAATCACCCATAAGGGATGTGCAAGTTTCACCGGCAATGAAAAAATTATTTACCGGGGATGGTAATTACGGAGTTACTACATCAGTAAGTTTTAGAGTTACTAGTGGTAGTTATGGAGTAACATTTACTAATGATAATTGTAAAAATCAATAGTAGTTGAGGGTAGGTACCACCTTGGAGGAATCTACTATATTTGTCTTGTATGACACGTGTCATAAAGTTGGTAAGTGGTTGTAAGAGTATCTATGACAATTGCAAGTTGTCATAAGATTCTATGACAATGTGACAGCTTATGGCAGCTATTTATGAGTTGTAAGTTGCTATTCTTAGCTCTAGGTGCCCATATTGGAGAGATACTATTTGGGGGTGTTATGACAGAATCTATGACAGTTATGACAACATTTATTACCCCGTAAGTGCCTATTCTTGTCCATGGGCGCCCAAGTTTGTATGGTTGATTATTGACAAGTGGCATGAGCTTGTAAGAGGTCATTTAATGTTGCATGTTGGAGAATCCAAGGAGAGAGAAAGTGGATGCCAAGTTTGGGGAGGGAAATACCTCTATAAATATAGTGCCTTGAATGTATTGTTCATCATAGTTTTCTTGTACACAGGTTCTGCCGGATTGAAGGTTGGAGAGATAGAGGAAGCGTGTATTATGTATTTCAGAATTTTGAAGATAATACAACTTGAGCCTCTTTTCTTGGTGGAGTTTTTCACTTGAAAGGGTTTTCTCCACATTATATTTGGTATTTATATGGTTTATTCTTCTATGGTGTTTATTCTTGTGTTGTGATTTCATTTCCATTTGCAATCTTTGTTCATACTACACTGCTTTAAGATCATAAACATATTGTAATCAGATTTCCATTTGGGTAGTTGTTTCTTTCATTTATAACATGACATAGAATTAGTTTGGCCTCTAGTAAAGGAAAATGGTAACCTGTGAATTGGTTGGATAAGATTCTTCTTGCCTTTTTCTTCCAAAGTAAAGCTTTTCCTCCCTTACAATCCATTTGGAGGGCTAGAAAAATGTTTGTCATTTCTTAGAATGGAGATAATATTCCTTAAAGCATGGGTTTAATTTTTCATCTTTGTCCATTTGGTGGATTAAACATGTCCAATATCAAGGTCAACATCTTGCCATTAGCTTTTTAAGGCAAGCTTATTATTTGTTTAAAAAAGGGTTTGTGAATTTGGTGATATTTTAGACTTCATTGTGTTGAACTAGTTTCCCTAACAAGTCTCTAAAGTTTGCTTTGGATTGAGTAACAAATTTGAATAGTTTCTTACTTTTGTGCAATCTTTGGTGTCATTGGAGTTAATTATGAAAATGTGTACCCCTATTTCATGCAATTTTTTAAAGACTAGCTATGATTGTCATCTTATCACTTCACCTATTTTCCTTTAAAGAAAATTTATTTTCATCTCCTTCCTTGTCTAGCCTTAAATCCTTCCTTGAATCTAAAATGGAAATGCAGGTTTAGTGAAAAGTTTTGGTCCAAGTTGAGTGCACAAATCTAGAGATCCATAGTTGATGTTGATACACAAGTTATGGTTTGAAATATCTTACATTGCAAACTACCTATTGTGGACAAATTGAAATGTATTATGATCTAGCCAATTAAATGTCCATTTTGTGAGTTAACTAAAAATTTGAGGCATGTTTTTGGGGCTACTTGTTTGTTAAAAAAGAATGGGATGTTGTTTTTAAAGATTTATTGGCCATCTTTGAACATTAATTGAATTGGAAAGAAGCCTTATTGGGAGTGGGTCTTCATAATAACATGATCGTCAATTCTATAAAACATGTTATTTTATTGCATATATGGAAAACTAGATGTATATTAGTTTTTTCTAAATCTAACTTTCACTAGGAAGTAGTAATTTTAAGGCTTTACTTTGATGTGTTTTTCTAGATTGCCTCCTTATTTTTGTAGCTACAGGGGAAGTTGAAAAATAACTTGAAAATTGATTATCAACTGCAACAAATCAAACTACAAATAACACAACTTCTAAGTAAGAATAAATTTTTCTCAACACAATCACAAATGCTTCTACGTCTTTTGGGATGAGATGATTTAGTTTTTGTTGTTCTCAAGATGCTCTTATTTTCCTTCTTCTTTTATGTGATCTTCAGAGTTGTTGGGAGTTGGAGTTTCTTACAAGACAACCTATGGTGGTAGGGACAAATTATGCAAGGAAGTCTTTCAGTTGTTTACCATCACCTTATCTAGGATTATCTTTATTACCACATGGTTGTTTTGGGATGAGTGGGTTCTGTAGGTCTTCGAGTTCTCAGAGTATACTATGTTCTTAACAAAATCCTGATAGGTAATTCCTTTGGTTTGAAGGCAGCTTATAAGTTTGAGACTTGGTTATAAAGGCTTGAAATTTCTTTTTTACAAATGGAGCTTTTTATTTTCTCAAGGTTCAACTTTGTAATTTGCCTCTATTTAGGTTTTATCTCCTTGGTTCTTACGCTAGTTGCTTCAAGTTTGATGCTTTCGATGTTTACAATTGAGCGATAATTGTTTTATTCATTGATGTCGCCAACATAAGTGAAGGAGAGGTCATTGTCCTTAATAGGATTCTAATCAATCTATTTGGTTGTTAGATTTCAAATTCTTTATCTCTAGGTTGACTTATATGGCCATCCCTTGTTGCTTTCAACTTTCAGTGCTACCTTTTCAACGTTTTGTTGGTTATTCTTGTCTTGGGTCTCTCAATTGCTTATTTGTTGTACAATTGATTTTTCTTTGCCATTGGGGATGTTGTTCAAATGGATTTGTTCTTTTTAACCTTGTGGCTTTCTATTTCATGTTAGTTTTCTCTGCCCTCGGGGTTGTTTCCTATTATTGTTGTTCTATTATTATTTTTGACTCTCACGTAGTACCCCTTTTTTGGACTACATTTATCCTTTATAAATTAGCGTTGATCAATAGAAAAAAGTGTTAAATAATGGCATAATACCTACCTTTCAAATATTGTAAAAATAAAATTTGTTTTTAAATAGTTTTGTAAAATTTGTTTTGTCTTGTAATGTTGTAATAATTTATATTGTTTACTTTATTTTTATTTGAAGAGCTATTTTTTATTTACTCAAAGAACTTTATTGTAGAAGTGTTATTTTATTTTACTTTAGAACTATTTAAGAATTAGGTTATTCTATTTATATTGTTTACTTTAGTTTTTATTTGAAGAGCTATTTTTTATCAATAAACTGTGATCTAGGGGATTGATCCCTTTATATTAATAATAGTAAAATATTACATTATTTTCAGAGGGAGTTGGGACTGTAAACAAAAAATCCAAGCACATCATTTTAGTTAAAGAACATTTTTTTTGGATTAGTACTATTGCTATTGGGCTATTAATAGAGGCCCCTACAATATTTATAGTTATGTTAATATTTTAATAATCTAGCTTTCATCTTCCTTGTAGCTATTAGAAAAGAGAGAAATCATCAATTTGATACCAATTTAGTCATCAAGGCCCACAACTTGCTTCAAAACTTATGCTCCTTTGTAGCCTTCCACTTCCTCATATATTCCAACTAAGCATTGTTGGTGATGACAAATGACTTCCATAGTGCAATTAAGGGTCCATTTGCCTCCTATCGAGCTTTGGTTCCTGTGGGAAGCCCCAATCCAAGAATTTCCACCTATAGTGTCATTGAGGTCATCAAGTAGGTATTTCTTAATCATCAAAATTTCCATGGTGTCAATGGTATCCTTATCCTCCCCCAAATCTAATAGAACATCCATAAACATGGATGCTATATCAAAATTGACTTGATACCTGTGGCTAGTAACCAAAAATTCTTCTCCAAGGAGCCATTGAATGACATATAATAAGAGGCTAGACCTCATTTTAAAGACTTTCATGAGGCATGGTTATGATTGTTGGAGTTGGTTATATGACCCTCACAACCCAATAGATCCTATAAAACAAGGATATGCTTTCTATAAAAGATTTTTGATATGCCAAAATATGCAATATATTCATACAATATGTGTGAATCCAAAGAGCTTACAATTTACATATGAACCCCTAATTATATAGAAAAGGGGTGAGATGAGAAAGCATTTGTGGACTCCAACCACCTTGCATGCACATAGGGCAAGTGTCATGAACGTGTCATGTGTTCATGAGATAGGTGTCTCAAAAGGTGAAATGTACGTGTCTCAACTACATGAAGTAAGGAAAAAAGGTAAAAGCTCCTAAGTGGAGACTTAACAAGTGTGAATAGGACTCTCCCAAATAGGATAAAAGATAGCTAGTTGGATAATGTTCTTATTTACACTAACACCCACCCTTTAGTGTAACTTAGGGAGAATGAATACAATGATAATGATGATGGGTCCTAGCTACAAGGCCATGTTACGTACCCATGTACAAACAAATTTGTCATAAACATAGTAAAGGAGAAAACTCAGTGGGAAATAAAACACCTCTCCAAAAGAGAAAAGATGCATAATAAAATGTACAAGTGAATAAGAAAGGAGGACTATACATGACCCCCTAAGGACTAATTCTAACACTAATGTACAATAAATGTTCCCCCCATAGGAGAGAAAAGAGAGGTCTATGCGACCCCCTCAAAAAATGAGAAGGAAAGAACCCCATGTGAGGAAATGCTCCCTCCCAAAACTAACATGAGAAGAGAAACCATGCAACCTCCCCTCAAAATACCTCCTATAGTGTTGGTAGATGCTTGAAATTGGATGCTGAAGATGATCTGTGATCATTGAACAACATTTCTACCCTTGTGAAGAAACATAACCACATGTGTGTAGGATATCTTCCCATTCCATATAGGAATATGCAAGAAGGGTGAATGTCTCTAGATTCTACACATGATCCTTAGACAATGATGTAGCCTAAGATGATGTCTTTGAATGCTGCTCAAAGGTATCCAATCCACTATCAAATTATGACAAAAGAAGAAGAGGATGAAGAATAAGTACATTCAAAGGAGATGATGGTGATGCAACTCCATCAAAGTTGTCATCAAATAGAAGGCATATGTCTTCAATTGTGTCTTCCAAATCTACAATGTAGGACTCTATAAACAAGGATGATATCCCTGGTAGAAATGTGTCCCAATTAGGTGGATTTGGAAAACTAATATCAATGTCCTGGTGCATAGAATCTCTAAAAGCCATGGATGAATCAACACTAGATTCAAATGTAGCAACAAGTGATAGAGGAGGAGGTGAGATCTCAATGCAACTCATTGGACTACATTGTTCATCCCCAAATGATGTTGTCTCACAAGATGTCTCAGTGAGACCATATGATGATTCGACAGGTGTTAGATTTGGTAAATCAATATTATGATATAGAAGAAGTTTAATTTCAACAGTTTGCCTTAGTAAACATTCATCTTCAAAATAATTTTTCTTTCCACAATAACCATATTTTACCTTCATTAATTTTGGAGGATTTCATAGAGGACTTAAATGGAAAGGAGAGAGTGAGAGACATGATTATTTCACCCAAGATAACTCAACCAAGAAACCAAGAAAAAGAATGCAAAATCACTAGATTGCCCCCTCGATTCAATCAATAAATCCCCCAAGCAAGTTGTAGTGATGTGGCACTTTATATTTAGTTCTTTAATAATTACCACCAAATGGATTTGATGTACAATGATTACAAAGTCTCTAAATGAGGTATATGTTTAAAGTATAATTTTGAGATAGTGTCAAGAGAAACTAATAACATCATTGCACAGTGCTTAAAAAAATAGGGAGTTTAAAAAAATAGGACCCAAAAAAGAGTCTGTATGCGAACAAGCCCTTTGAAGTTTCAAAAATGGGAACTAAGCAAGGTTATAGTTGAGAATCTAAGATTTTACAAAAAACTATACATAAAAATTACAAGTTGATTATACCACGAGTTAGAGCATGAAAAATTACTCCAAATAAATAGAATTGTACTAAAAAATGTGTTCATATGCTCAACATATGAGCCTCTAAAGTTGGAGGACCAAAAGCAAAATGCAGATGGAGAGGGAGGGAGAAAGTTAAAAAAGGTCTGCTGACGTCAATAAGGGAATATGTTGAGATGTGCTGAAATATTCTTTGATACCAAAATATTCTCAAAACTACTCATGAAAATCTGAAAACCATTTTAGTGTAGTCAAAACCACCCCTCTAAAAATGAAAATCGTTGTTTAGTCGACACAAAACCATCTTCTGGCCAATCAACTATTTTTGGTGAATATTCCTCTAGAATATTTCTTGGAGGTGGTGCGTAGCTTAGGCAGGCAATAGAAGGGCGGTGTGTGGGTGGTGATGGTGACAAGGGGAATATTCCCTAAATATTCTCTAGAGGTGGCGAGTTGAGGCATCGTCGCCTGTGGCTGGCTGCTAGGAGGCAACGGTAAGTTAAACCCCTACGTTAGTGTCTTGCTAATTATTAACCAGTGTACTCTACAATAAAATTGCTAATTAAACTCTCTAATCAATGGATAAAGGTCTTCCCTAGTACCTACAATAGGGGTGACATCACTATGGCATCACTAGTATCCAGCAAATCAAATAAAATATACTAGTTAAAACAAAAAACCACTGGATAAAGCCAAAATCCACAAGGTAGCACCAAGGACCTTTGGTTAAAAAGGCAAGTTGAGTGATGCATTGATGGTTCATAAGACAGTGTAGTGGTCATAAAATGGTACAATCATATGAATTTCCATATAACCTCTAATGGAGGCTCCTTCAAAACCTAAAACATTTTCCCTGCACCAAAAATATAGTGTTATATATGAAAATTCATCTCTCGGGCCCCTTGAACAAAATGGTGAGGTCCGTGTGGCTCCAGGATGCATTTTATGAAAGTTCTTGGCTAAAACCCCCCTAATTTGAGAAGGTACTTACAAATTTAGAGTTCTAATACCATGTTGAAGTCGGTTATGTGATCTTCACAACCCAATAGATCTTGCAAAACAAAGATATGCCTTTTATAAGATATATTTGATATGTCAAAATATACAATATATTCATACAATATGTGTGAATCCAAAGAGCTTACAAATCACATATCAACCCCTGATTATATAGAAAAGGGGTGAGATGAGAAGGTAGTTGTGGATTCCAACCACCTTGCATGCACATAGGACAAGGGTGATAAAGGTGTCATGTATGCATGAGATAGGTGTCTCAAAAGATGAGTACATGTGTCTCAACCACATGAAGTGAGATAAAAAGGTAAATTTACCTAAGTGGAGACTTAACAAGTGTGAATAAGACTCTCCTAGATAGGCTAAAAGATAGCTAGTCGGATAATGTCCTTATTTACGCTAACACTACTATAATTCCTAGGAATTCCATTTAGTGTGTATTGCTTATCAAATGGATACTTGTACTCATTTTACTGATGAGCTAGTTGTGATGGGAATGAATATTATATTAGCTTATTATTTACAGATGGTTCTCATTAATCCCTTCCATCTCATAATAGTAGCAGTGATGTCATGAGATGGTGTCTTACTAATGAGATTCAATTAGCACGTTTTGGTAGAGATATGTCATCCCCAATCTTTGTGAATGCTGCAAAATAATTATTTTTCAAGTATTGCCCACTTCACTACATTTTATCTTTATGGAAAAGGCCCATAATTTCTCTTAAGGGCCGATATGTTAATGTAAAGATTCCCAAGTATTGATATTGTTTCTTATTATGCATTCCAAGGCTATATCGATAGCATTGTTTGCTAAATAGTCAGTTGTGCCATTTGCTTCTCTACACACATGATGAATAAAGGAGTTTAGTGAATTGATTAATGACTATGCCTAGAGAAGTATGTTGTTTATCTTTTCTTTTTTTGATTCGTGCTTTTGAATTGAATTGATGATGACCATAGAGTCTCCTTCGATCTCAACATTCCTAATTCCAAATTTATGGTAGATTTTGAGTCCAAGGACCAATGCTTGCACCTCTACCTCATTATTTGTTCCATCCTTTAGTTTCTTTGATGCAGTGATGATCAAATTTCCTTCTGAGTCTTGAATTAAATCCCCTACTCTAGAATTTATAGAGTTTCCTCTTACTACTCCATCATCATTCACTTTGGTCCAACCATTCAAAGGAGGCTACCATTTTATTTCTTTTCTAGGCTTGCCTATATTTACTCTACTATCTGGGCACTCTAAGGCCCTTCCACCTGCGATTCATCTCACAATCCCAAGATGAAAATTATTTTATTTTTGACTGATTATGATATTGCTCTATTATTTGTGACCTCAACAATAGAAATTTCTTGTTTATTAAGAAAGGATTCCAAAGGCATTGTAAGGGCTCAGAAGGTCCTAGGATTTCTTTCCTTCCATATTTCCCATATCACCATTAAGGGACTTAAAATCCATAAGCATGAAAAGGTTCATTGATTTTGGTAGTAACCATGAGGTGAATAATTCTCGTATATCATTCAAGGCAGTGTAGTGCTCCAACTTAATTTGGTGCATAGTCATTGCCAACATTTATTAGCAAAGGGGCATCCCAGTAGTAAATGTTTTACACTTTCTTCCTTTTGGTCACACAACACACATTTGGATGGTTCTTGAAAACCCATTTTTTAATTTGTTTGTAGTTTATATTTTCTTTTGAAGTGTAGCCCATGCAAAGGTGCCTGTCTTTGACAAACAAGATTTATGCTAAGATAGGTGTATAGGCCAATCTACATTCAATGGGTGTAAATATTCTACCATGTAGCCAATTTTTATTATGTATACCCTAGACTTAGAGCAGTTCCATTTGATTATATCTACTCCATTGGTTTTGAAATGTTTTTGATTCTGCACAACCTCTAGGAATAGTTTCAACTGCCTTTCAAATAGCTCTAGATCTTTGGGATCCTTCCATGTCCATTCTTGAATTCCATCATTATTGTAAGGGATCAAAGTAATTAATGATCTTGGATCCCCAAATCTATTTTGTATGTTGCCTAACCTCGGAGGTCTCTATATTTGTTTCTAGTGTAGGAAATCTATTTAATGAGTCATCCCAAAAGTTAGTTGATTTCCCATCTCTGATCTCCCATGTTATGTGTTAGGAGATGATGTGTTTACTCGATAATAGGAAATCCCATAAGACAGAGTCTTTCAGGGGATTAGACATGGTCAAGATTTTGATCGGGTCTAAGGAGTCCAAGTATTTATTATGTAGAATTCTAGCCCATTTAATATGTGACTTTGTGTATATATTCCATATTAGTTTGGTGCCTAGTGCCTTGTTTTGGGTAGCAATTTTCCTAATCCCAGTCCTACCTGTTGTGCCTTGCACGCATGCCCCATCATTTGCACATGCAAAATGGGGACCCCCTCTTTTGATTTAAGATTATGAGTTTCCTTTCTATCCTTTCTTAATTTTTAGTTATTTTATGAGTACTCTAGGTTTTGATTGTGGAGTTCATGATTCATTGTATTAGTTTTGGATGCATTTTGATGATCTCCTAGGTCCTGGTTGGCTTACATGCTTTAGGTGTTTTCTTTTTCCATGATATGTCTCATTTGAATCAACTTGGTACTTATTTATTCATGTGATGATGTGGCATGTTTTGGTACAGGGTCTCATATTAATGATATTTACTCCATTGTTTCACTTGTTTCTTAGTTTGTATGGAGAAGTTTGATGTGGTTTCCCATTGGATATTGATTATATGATCATTTTGGTAGGAGTTATATTTTTTGTTACATTATACCACCGAATGCCTTGATGAATGTTATCATTATCATGATAGGGTGTATATTCCATGTAGAAGTGTTACTAAGGGTTAAGTGAGGGATATTGGTCTTGATTGGGTTGATTTAATAACCCTTTATCCATCATAAAACCCTTTGAACAACCCTTGCAAACTCTTCAAAAGGTCTTAAAGTCCTTTCCACAATAGACATCAAATTTCCACAGTCCTTGACAAGGGTCGCTGTACCTTGGCATTTAATCATGTTTTTCATGTGTCAAATCTAGGGTTGTGTCCTAGGTTGTCTGTAATAAGGAACTTCATAGCCAACAATCTTTTAGCTAATCCTATTGATTTGACTGTCCTAGGGGATTAATGCTGCTAATCATCTACTGTGAAATGAAATTCTAAAAACACCAAAATAATGCTAAAGCAAAAAATTGCTGAAAAGAGTTTATTCTAATTCACACAAAGCTATAAATATGCATTTATTAGGAAACAACTATTAAATAGTAATTAACCTATCTTATGGAAGTATAAAAATTATACTTCTAATGAAACTGTAAATGTGACAATGAAGCAAATATACTAGCCTCTTTTCTATTGGTAGAAGTAGGCCCTTGCTCCACACCTTCAGAACCGAAGGCTAAACAAGAAACTCAAAATAGAAATGCAATAACACAATCTTCCTTTGATCTAATCCCATCAAAGTACATTGTATTCAAAAGTATATGCTTTGTTCTGATAATGAAATTACAATAATACTAATAGCAAAAATCTGTATATCTTCTGTTGTTCCTATCTAAAGATATATTAGTCCAAGCGAAAAGATATCTTTTGGAACTAACTGTTCTATCCATCAGTTCATCTTTGAGATACAACCAATTTCTTATCCTAAACTAAGACATACAACTATCCTACTGAAAAGTATAATCATGCAAACTTGAAAAGGCTTTAGTGGTACTGAAGTTCCACCAAATTTAGAGTTTAAACTTAATAAAGAATGGACAGTGAGGCCTGAAATAGAGGTTTTAAACAAGTCTTTTGAAACTCATGCAATAACAAATTAAAAGGGGATTAGATCCCTGGTAGACAACTGGAGTCTTCACTAGAACACTTTGGTACTGGATGAGCAGACTCCGTAGCATTGCAGTCACATCCAGAGATGTAGGTTGTCAGTAGTGCCAGAGACTCTATACTGTTGCCAGCAACTCTAGAGACTATGTGCTATTGCCAGTAGCTCCAGAGATCACCACCTCCTTTGCTCTCCTGTTCCTTCTTCAGAAATCCTCCAACACTTTGGAAAACGTTAGAGTCCAATGTAGTGCTCTCCATTTATGGCTCTGGAGATAATTAGGATTACCTCTAGAGATCTTCAAAATTGCTTTTCGCCTATGTAGCTATACCTGTGAACCCAAAAAAAGATTTTTCTACACAATTTCATTAATTTACTGCAACATAAGTCCTTTCATCAAAAATAATAATCTTCAGTGATTCATCTCTCATTATTATAATTAAAACAGGTCTTTACAGTTTCTATAGTGCAAATACTAGGACAAACATAATGAAAAGATGGAAAAAGGGAGTAAAAAGGTATGTTGATCTAAGTGCTACTTGGCACTCATCATTCCTTTCCATAAGCTTTGAACCCCTTCATTTGGCACTTAAATTTAAATTACAAAGGAGGGAAAAGTAATTCAAATCCTAGTTTTACATTACTTTTCACCTAAAATTTGATGAGTTCATTTTAAAAGAAAAATCCTCACTTAACCATTCTAACCCTCTTATGGCTATTTTAAGCACCTTTTGAATGATTAAAGATTATACAAGGACAAATAAAGGTCATTATATCATTTATGAGGGCCCATAAGAGTATGTGTATGGGTGGTAGGACTTATTGCATATGGAGAAAGTATTAAATTTTATGATCTTGTTGTTATTAGGACTGTATGTCTTATAAAATAGTTGTCAAAAACACTTTTTCCATCACAAATAGCTACTACATTGATTTATCAATGCCTATTTTATCACATTTCATCTCCCACACGTGCTCATGTATGGTCATCAAGGCATTTAATAAGGATTTTTGAGGTAAAACTTAGTTTTTTTATAAAATGGTTTTTTTAGGACAACATTTATTAATTTTTAGTATCATGTAGCAAGTTGTCCTCACTCATTTCCAACATTCATACCTCCTAAGAGTCCTTCCCACTGTGATGGTCAGCTATTAATCCTTTGCATGAGGTAAAGGGGTAAAATCCATAATAAAAGGCTGATTTTTTATGTTACAGAGCTATAACAACCTTCTAATAGCTATATATTGCTATTTTCCACACCCTATATCCTTATTTTGGACCTCACATGTGTGAAGGGGGTGGATAAATCTTTATATCATTCATTTTTGTGATTAGAGTATTCTTTTGATAATGATATTGATGAGGAAAGAAATAATTAATTGTTGTTTTGATGATCATAACAATCCCAGGAATGGTAAAAGCTTAAATGCATCATGTATTTCATGGATTTAGTCCATTACTAGGCTAAATAAATGGTTGGAAGGATAAGAGGTCTATTATTTTGATCACAAATGTTATCATGCCTTACCCATGACTTGGTGGAAATGATAGGTTACATGGACAGGTATTAGAAATGGACTGTCAAAAAGGCAGTGAAAGAAGATTTTGTATGATAAACAAGGGACAATCCAAACCACTATTAGCCATCATGGAAATATCATAAATAACATGCTTTGTGAGGTTTGCGAGTTTATCTCATTGAAGTAAGCATTGGTAAATCTTGGTGCTTAGGATCAAGCTTTTGTTCATGACCATTGAAGCAACATCAAGGGTTTTAAAAGACTTTTATTTTGATTGGTATGTCTTTGATATGTTGTAGTTTCGCAGTTAAGATCTAATGTTTCCTTTGATGATTGTAGGATCAAGTTAGCATCAAATCTTTTAAGGGTTGTGATCCTTCCATTCCAAAACTTTTCATTACCAAGGTTCATTTGGAAGACAATGGTATTTAAGGTTGAATGGTATGCCAATTGTACCATGATAAGAAGATTGTCATATTTTGGAATAAGGGATTACTATTTAATTATTAGAATTTTTAGAGTTAATCATCAATATTAGGGTTTGCATTTTTCCTCTTTATGATCTTGATCTATGAACCTAACTTGATTTGTTTGCTTGGTTGTTGCAGGAACAACCATTGAATACATGGAATCACTTAAATTCAACATCATGCCTCATGCAATGAAGTTGCATTAATATTTTCACTTGAGGGAGAGGGTACTAGGGCTATCATAATAAGGAGATGATTGTATTTATAGGACAATAATCCACCATAGTCTATAGCCATACCACCTTGTCTAACTCTATCAACTATTTGGAAGCCATTAACATACATGACTGTCATAGTCGTGTCGATTATTGTACTGCTATCTTGGAGATTGTCTGTCTAAAATAGGGATTAACCTTGTTACTGTACTACAAGAAATGTGGACGATCAACAATGTATGAAAATAACAAAGCACAATGAGATCAACTAGAAATCTAATGTACCAATAGAGAAAGATATAACTATGAATGCAAATGTAAAACTATTAACAATCAAACCAAAGGTAGCTCTATTGTTCTTCTTCTGATCTTCGTGATGAATATGGCTCTCAGATTTACATAAGAAGATTGCTTTGAACGAGTGGATGATTGAGTGCTTTTGATGAACGATCAAGTGATGGAATACTTCAAGAGTTTGAAAATCAAAACGACAGAGTAACTTTGCAAATTGATGTCCTCCCAAATGAAAAAGGAGATACACTATATAGTTTTCTTGGAAAATAATGAATGGCTAAGTTTGAAAAGGACTAAAATTACGATTAACAGTTCAAAATCAACGAGACAACAAGCCAAGAGAAAAATCAAGGATTTGCATGCATAAATCAAGGGATTGAGATGAGATGACTAAGAAAATCAAGGGAATTGATTTGTTAACTCAAAGTTACTTTTTTTTGGAGGTGGAGATTTAAATGAGATAAAAAACCACATATTTAGGATTTTGAATAATAAGTAATTATTTTTATTTATCATTCAAAATTGTGAGGAAATAAGTAAGATAAGATTTGGAGGAAATAGAAAAAGATTTAAAAAAGCTTGGAGGAAATAAAAAAGATTTTAAAAAGATTTGAAGGAAATAAAAGAAAGATTTTTTTATAAAAAGCAATGGAGATAAATTAAATAAATTTGATTAATTTATTTAATTTGAGAGATGAGTTAGATAATTAAATATTTTTTGTATTATTTAATTATGAAAGAGAGAATAATTAAACATTATTTATTTTATTATTGAGAGATAGATAGATAAAATAATTAAATTAAATTAAATTATTTATTTGGAAGAAATAGTTTGATTAATTAAATAATTAGTATTATTTAATTAATTTTAGAAAGAGGAGAAATAATTGAATTTAGATGAACAATTAGATTTAATTAAATAATTAATATTAGTTAATTAATTTTAGAAGAATGAGAAATAATCATATTTAACTAAATAATTAATATTATTTAATTATTTAATTAAATAAGGGAGATTAGACGAAATACATA
This sequence comes from Cunninghamia lanceolata, assembly GCA_027924645.1. Classification (NCBI taxonomy): domain Eukaryota; kingdom Viridiplantae; phylum Streptophyta; class Pinopsida; order Cupressales; family Cupressaceae; genus Cunninghamia; species Cunninghamia lanceolata. Next base: position 212,075 of record BSBN01000201.1, on the reverse strand, counting down.
GAAGGCGTGATGAAAGGGCAAAATAACATGTTATGTTAATTTTGGGTGTCTACATTTTGCCCCTCTTTGATATAATGTCATGCCCATGTGACATTGTGTCAAAGAACATAGAAGAAAAATCTAGAAGAATGCCCCGGTGATGATGCCCCCTCGAAAGGTTGACTTGGAGGACACAAAGCAAACTTTTGAAAAGAAGAGACATCAATTTCAAGGAAAATCATATAAAAGAAATGAAGATTAGGATAAAATGGAAATGTGATATGGTTACAATTTTAATGATTTTGCACTCATTGTACTTCCTTCATAGAATAGAATAGATCCATCTAGGATACTTTTGGTTATGCTTTCTTTTTCATCATAGAGTGGTTACATACACACACATACATGCACTCATGCCCTATTCCTCACTCTCCTTCATGCACATCATGGTGTAGAGATCTTTGAGCTTCCTCAGAATGTGACATAAACAATGAAAGATAAAGAGATAAGACAAAAATAAGATAAAGAGATAAGATCATCTAAAGCATAAGATAAGATAAAAGATATAAATAACAAAGTAATAAAAGACAAAAGATGCAAGATATGAGATAAGACAAAGGATAAGAAAATGACAAAATGATTTGATGCACACAAACAACATTCATCAGCCACATTTTGATCACAAAACACACGTCCTAGAAAAAGATACAATTGATATACATTGAACAAGACACTTCTATGCTAAACTACCCACAAGGGACAAAAGATAGATAAATATAAGACACACACAACATACTAAAAAGAAAGAAAGCACAAATGGCTCCAAAAAGTCACAAAATAAAATAAGTTAAAATGCACTTTTGCCAATTTATTAAGCTCGAGATTTTGATAAAGATGATATCCTATATAGGAAAGATATATCTTGTTAAGGCATCATGATTATGATATTAGATTTGGATTTTTTGAAAGATTTTGGCTTTTTTAGACAAAGTTAGGATATTAACTTAAGTTACAAGGATCAATTTTTTAAGGTCAAGGCTTCTTGCTCATTAGGATGTTTGTGTTTGAAAGTTAGGATATTGGCTTTTAGAATATTTTTAGATTTGTTTTAAGGATCCATATGCGTAACCATATATTAAGGACATGCTCCTAATAGTGATGTAATTCCAAAGAGTCAACAAGACACCAAACGAACGAGGGAAACATAGATGCCAAAGGTATAAGACTCAAGGTGGAATATTGTACATCAACCATTTATGTTCCAAAGGTTTAAGCATAGACTTTTTTTGATATGGGACATTCCAACAATAAGTTCCCCATGGACATGTAAAGGTGGTCTTATGTTGATCTCCAAGAGCTATTTTGATTTTGTTGTAACCAGAATATCCATCCATTAAAGAGAACATTTCATGGCCAACTATTAAATCTCTAAAATCTGTACAAACTCTGATGCTGTAATGCCCTGTCATGCAACCCTAGAGAGTTAGGCTGAAAGAGCAATAAAAATATGGGGATTTTTTTTAAAGAAAGCAAATGCATTAATCACTAGATAGATAACAACTATTTACATTAATAAAAATCATTTTACCGACTAATGTCTCTAGGGAACATAACTGCTTCAAGTAATTATAAACATGGATCATTAACAACATATTATAAATGTTCATAAGCAAATTTGATACATCATGAGAAGAATATATCTTTCATTTACAAAATATGTACAAGTACAAATGAGATCAATGCAAGATTACATAATTACAAGGCCTATTACATCAAATTACAAAATGAATCTTGTCTATTCAATTCTGGAGGCATAATACAAAACTTAGGATACAAATACAAGTTTGGAACTGGAAAAACACATCTGCCATGAACACAAACCAAGGTGCCAAAAAAAACCAATGGATTAAGATCTTCCACTCGATCATGTGGAACCCTGAGGTCCACCCCCCAAGCTAGGAGATAACAATGAGGTCCCACAACAATGACAGTCAAGTAGACAAGAGACTATAAGATACAAGGACAATGCATGACACCAACAACATAGGTCAATATCACAAGCATCTCAACAACGCATCCAGAGGCAACCACACTAGGGAATGCTAGGTTGTAGTAGGGGTGAGTGTCATCACATGGTCCTAACATGGGTTACCTTGACAATCTCTAGCTAGACGTCGGCCCCCATCTATGGGTTACCCTGATAGTCTCTCGCTAGGCGTCGACCCCCATCTATGGTTACCCTAACAGTCTCTCACAAGATGCCGGCCCCATAGGGTGACACATGCGGAACCAACGTTCCTTTCATGAGGACAAGGAAGTTGATCTTGCCAACCAGGCCTTCCCATCCCATCCTAAGCCTGAACAAGCACTACAGGCATGGGTGAGGAATCCAGTTATCTTAATTAGTGTGAAAACTACCCAACTCCTAGGTTTATTATTATTAGGTTATCACTTATTAGTTACTTCCAATGGGTTACCCTAATCACCACTTTGGGCACTGGCCCCACATTGAAAGCCACTCCCCTACCTGCATCTGGATACCCTACCAACCAAACTAGGATCCTCAATTTGACAAGAATAAAAATTACAATACAATTGTCTCTCATCTTGCAACAATATAATCCCTTGACTCAAATATCATTGCTTAATCTCTTTTGCACAATACCAAACTCTAGATACATCACAGAAGGAATCAAAATCACATCAGTATCACCAATCACATAAGATCAACACATCCTAGGCCTTTGGAGTAATACAAATACAAATAACCTATTCTCTAGGTTAATCCTACAAGACTTGAAATTTTCAACAATATGAATTATCAATAAGGATTTACAATAACTAATGTTTAAAAGAAGTAAACCCAAACTTTTAGGATATTAAACATCTTTTAACATGTTTCAACTATGTTAATTTTATAAATTATGAAACTCCTAGAATATACTATTCTTTTCTTAGTAGAAAATAACAATCTAAAATGGCACAAATACCCCATTAAGGCTCAAGTTAAACCTATTATCTATATTTTATGACATTCTAAACATTAATCATCTTGACACTTACACCAATAAAAGACAATCACTTTAATCGTCTAGGCAAGAAACTATATATCTATATAATAACCCTTAGTCTACCTTTCAAAAGGGACATAAGGAAACTAATATACTTTCAAACTATTAAAATAACATAATTCCAATTAAGATTAGGGTTCATAAATACTCTACTGAATCAAATGTAGTTTTATACTATAGATATATATTAGAATTGAGTACATATATATTAATAGTGAAGTTGACTAAAATCCTATAGAGTAAGATCAGTATCCATTATTCTAAATAAGATTAATTATTATAATGAAGGAATGATCCAATTTAAAATCAATAATAAATCTGATTCTAATAATTTATTAGCTCACCAAATTCCATGACTAACTAAATAATTATACACAAGTAAGCATAACAACTATTTTCTACTCCAACAAGATAAATATAATTTTCTAGTTTCTCGTATCAAGTCACGTATAAGTGTCATTCGATAAATATATTCTATTCCTAGCCTACATCACATACTAATATACGAAATTGGCAATAACTATATTGATTAATTAAACAAGGTATAAAAGTCTATGATACCATTATCTCAGCAGAAGAAAATGGAGTTTTAAAAATAGAATCTTTCTAACACCTAAACAATTCATTAATCCTTAAATAACTAGTTTCTAATTTACAAGAATAGGTATTTATGTTTTTAACAGCATCATTGGATAAAATATGAAGAATGTTTCTAAAAGTTTCTAGGTTTGATTGCAAAGGTAAACAAACCTCTACAGGTGTTCACTCTAGTTGACTACTGCCTTTCAGAGACCAAGGGACAGGCACTAAGAGATGATGGCTTAGAAAGAAACTTGCCTCTGAGGGAAGGATTAGTATGATGTTACGAGGACAGAGTACTACCTAGTTGTCTCGAACCAAGGTTAGGTCAGAAGAGTTTATGTAGAGTTACACCCAAGGGAAACAACCTAGCATAAGGAAGCGACACCTAGCTGAATGTTTTCTTTGCAACCATATCTTGTAGCCTTAGACTGGTGGTCCGCTAATAGAGGGAGGGAGAGAGCAACAAGAGGCCGTTGGTAACAGAAGATTATTACTGAAATATATAAGTATGATGAGACTAGATACCCACAAAAATGATGAATTATAAGAGGAATGTATATTTCTTAGATCATGATAAATATGGTCTCTAGACAAGCAACAGGAAGAGTCGGATAAGAGTATCATGCATAGAGATTCAACTATTACCAATACATTATTGACATACCTAGATTTAATGTTTCAAGCTCCCAATCTTCCTCCAGTTGCTTCTTTACTCTCTTTCCTTGCTTCTTCTATAAGACTCCCCCCCCAAAAAAATATAGACATAAAAGCAAAAATAGATCAAGCCCATTAATTCCCACTTACACCAACTTTCCATTACAGATCCCCAAAATTAATTACCTTCATAACACCTCTAAGAGAATAATTTTCAAATCTCTGACAACCTACTCCCACTAACAAAATTTAATGACAAAATAAAATAAAATATCCCATGTCAGATAACAGAAATTAATTACGTATTAAATATTAACAATATCATTATAATTGTTAGCTTTCAAAGCTTCTCATTAATTTTAATATAAAATCAACTAATCAATATTCTTAATAACTAATATTGATATATGAATATAAACTTATTATTAAAATCTACTAATTTACACACCATTAACCAATTGTTTAATTTTCTTATCTCCTCACAATAAACCACTAACTATTATAATTTTATTTAAGCTTGTCATTATTAATTATTATTATTATTATTATTGTAATAATTAGTAAATATACTACCATTACATATTAACTACAAAAATCCAATAATGACACTATTTCAAAAAGTGATTCTTGACTCAAAAGAATCAACCATAAGACATCAATAAACTATTCAAACAATTAATGACAACCACATACCGAAAGGTGACCTAGAATTCTGAAAACAAGTACCAAATGAACAACCACTACTCGGGACTGGAAACACATGGGTGACGACGACTGACAACACTGGATGACATAGGGAACCCCATGTCTCCCATCCACATTACCCATTGGTGTAAGGGCATGCTCAGTCCTGCTAAGTTAGGTGGAGTCGATGCCCAGTACCTACAACCTGCATCAAAACGAGATGTTGCATACAAGCATATACATATATAACAAACACACATTGTCAGGGAGTCGCAACGTAGTAGGGTGCTCGTAATGAGTAGTACTACACTGTCCCTTCACTGAAAACATGACATATAACATAAACATCTCTAACTAACAATCAGGTAGAAAGCATGATAACTCTACTCTTGCATAAGCATCTAACCATTAACAGATCATGTCAAACACATCATAAACTATAATATCAATAATGTCATCATAGTGATCATAACAAAATATCAACAACCACATCAGTAAACCATAATCCATAATGAGCATAACTAAGCATAATCAAAAGGTCTATCATCCACATGTCTCAAAAATGTCTAAGTGTAACTGAAATACTATCAATTGTCAAAAGCCAAAATGAGGGACATTACATCCTCCCCCTAGAATCAGGCTTACTCCTAGAAGCCTGCAAATAAGTAAGGGTATAACCCCTGCATCCTGGGTGCATCCTCCTAGGTAGCAGAAGCTTTATCATTAGGATCCCGCTGGACCCTGACCTGCTCCATGTCTCTGCCCCTGAGGGTCAACTCCCGATGCTGCAGCATGCACACGATCTCCAATAAAACCTGCCCGTCCCATACCTGCGGCCTCCAAGACTGTCCCCTGATACTCTACCTGGTGATGCTCCATTACTGCAAACACTCTTTGGACCTCCTTGCGTCACCTATGATTGGCTCTGAAGTTGCTGGCCTCTGACCAAATCCTATAGCGTTCCTTTGTAGACACTACCTAGCTATATGGCCCTGTTGTCCACAAGAGAAACATCTCGTGCCTCTACCGAAATCTCTGCCACCTGAGAAAGCATTGGATTGCTAAAAATTATCTCTACTTATTGCAGACTGCATACTCTAAGCTGGTTGATCAAAGTGATTGCGCTTATTACACTGCCAAGACTGGTCCTTCATATTTTGAGATCTATTACCCTACAGAGACTGAGAATTCTTTGGTTGAGACTGAGAACACTACTGCTGCAACTGCTGTTGATCGCCCTTGTCGAGTGCATGATGGCCTCTCAAAGAGCTGGTTGCCTGAGACTGACCACCAATACCTACAGAAGGTGCACTACCAATATGCACACCTGTATGTCCTCCAAGTGCCATCACCAAATTCTCCTCTACCAAACAAGCTTTCTCCACTGCTACCTCCATAGTCTTAGGTTCGAAGACACGAACCCCTCCACTGATTCAGACATTAAGCCCTTGATAAAATATTGCACTAACATAGTCTCATCATCTCTGATGCCTGCATACTACTTGAGCTCATAGAATCTATGCTCATACTGCTCTACTGACATGGCTATCTGCCTCAACTCATGGAACTCATGTGCGCGACGCTGCCTCCAATGATCCGATAGGAAGTGAGATCTGAATCTCTCTAAGAATAACTCCCAAGAAACTATACTAATGTCCAAATGCAACTTCTGCTCCTCTAAACACCACCAAATAGAAGCAAACCCTCTTAGATACAAAATAGCACATATAGCCTTGGTGTTGCTACCATACGAGTGCATGACAAAACACCTGCCTAAATCAAGTAACCAAGTCTCTACCTCTAGACCACTACCAAATCCATCAAATGTGAGAGGGCATGCCCTTAGAAGATCTCTCATATGACTGGCTAAGGTGGCCTCCTGCTCAGCTGTCAATTCTCCCTGCCTAGGTGATCTCTTGCTTTCTCTAGGTTTTGGCTGATCTACCTCCTATCTAGGGCCTAAACGGGCAAGGGCCTCCTCAAGTAGCTGAGGCAACTGAGCTCCCTCAGGCTAACCCTGACCTTCCATATTCTGAGCCCCACCTTCCTGGGCACTCTCACGAGGGGAACTAGGAGGAGGTGTACCACCATCACCTCTCCCACATCCTCTACCCTGACCTCGACCTCGACCTCTACCTCAAACTCTAGGCATCTTCCTACACACACATACCTCCAAAGGATAATTTCAACACAAGGAATACTTAAAAAGGAAAAGAGTTTAATCTATAGAGTTTAAGCACTAGGTTACATAATGGGTTCAATATTAACCAGAGTACCCAGTGTTCAAACTTGGCTCTGATACCAAATGTAATGCCCCGTCATGTAACCCTAGAGAGTTAGGCTGAAAGATCAATAAAATTATGGGGAATTTTTTTTAAAGCAAACAAATGCATTAATCACTAGATAGATAACAACTATTTACGTTAATAAAAATTATTTTACCGACTAACGTCTCTAGGGAACATAACTCCATCAAGTAATTATAAACATGGATCATTAACAACATATTATAAATGTTCATAAGCAAATTTGATACATCATGAGAAGAATACATCTTTCATTTACAAAATATGTACAAGTACAAATGAGATCAATGCAAGATTACATAATTACAAGGCCTATTACATCAAATTACAATATGAATCTTGTCTATTCAATTCTAGAGGCATAATACAAAACTTAGGATACAAATACAGGTCTGGAACTGGAAAAACACATCTGCCATGAACACGAACCAAGGTGCCAAAGAAAACCAATGGATTAAGCTCTTCCACCTGACCATGTGGAACCCTGAGGTCCACCCCCCGAGCTAGGAGATAACAATGAGGTCCCACAGCAACGATAGTCAGGCAGTCAGGAGACTATAAGATACAAGGATAATGCATGACACCAACAACACAGGTCAATATCACAAGCATCTCAACAACTCATCCAGAGGCAACCACATTAGGGAATGCTAGGCTGCAGTAGGGGTGAGTGTCATCACATGGTCTTAACATGGGTTACCTTGATAGTCTCTAGCTAGATGTCAGCCCCTATCTATGGTTTACCTTGACAGTCTCTCGCTAGGCACCGACCCCCATCTATGGTTACCCTGACAGTCTCTCACAAGACGCCGGCCCCATAGGGTGAGACATGCGGAACCAACATTCCTTTCATGAGGACAAGGAAGTTGATCTTGCCAACTAGGCCTTCCCATCCCATCCTAATCCTGAACAAGCCCTACATGCATGGGTGAGGAATCCAGTTATCTTAATTAGTGTGAAAACTACCCAACTCTTAGGTTTATTATTATTAGGTTATCACTTATTAGTTACTTCCAATGGGTTACCCTGACTGCCACTTTGGGTGTTGGCCCCACATTGAAAGCCACTCCCCTACCTACATCTAGATACCCTACCAACCAAACTAGGATCATCAATTTGACAAGAATAAAAATTACAATACAATTGTCTCTCATCTTGCAACAATATAATCCCTTGACTCAAATATCACTGCTTAATCTCTTTTGCACAATACTAAACTCTAGATACATCACAGAAGGAATGAAAATCACATCAGTATCACCAATCACATAAGATCGACACACCCTAGGCCTCTGGAGCAATACAAATACAAATAACCTATTCTCTAGGTTAATCCTATAAGACTTGAAATTTTCAACAATATGAATTACCAAAAAAGATTTACAATAACTAATGTTTAAAAGAAATAAACCCAAACTCACTTTAGGATATTATACATCTTTTAACATGTTTCAACTATGTTAATTTTATAAATTATGAAACTCCTAGAATATACTATTCTTTTCTTAGTAGAAAATAACAATCTAAAATGGCACAGATACCCCATTAAGGCCTGAGTTAAACCTATTACCTATATTTTTCGACATTCCAAACATTAATCATCTTGACACTTACACCAATAAAAGACAATCACTTTAATCGTCTAGGACAAGAAACTATATATCTATATAATAACCCTTAATCTACCTTTCAAAAAGGACATAAGGAAAGTAATATACTTTCAAACTATTAAAATAACATAATTCTAATTAAGATTAGGGTTCGCAATTCTCTACTGAATCAAAAGTAGTTTTATGCAATAGATATATATTAGAATTGAGTACATATATATTAATAGCAAAGTTGACTAAAATCCTATAGAGTAAGATCAATATCCATTATTCTAAATAAGATTAATTATTATAATGAAGGAATGATCCAATTTAAAACCAATAATAAATCTGATTCTAATAGTTTATTAGCTCACCGAATTCCATGACTAACTAAATAATTATACACAAGTAAGCATAACAACTATTTTCTACGCCAACAAGATAAATATAATTTTGTAATTTCTCCTATCAAGTCACGTATAAGTGTCATTCAATAAATATATTCTATTCCTAGCCTAGATCACATACTAATATACAAAATTGGCAATAACTACATTGATTAATTAAACGTGGTACAAAAGTCTGTGATACCATTATCTTAGCAGAAGATAATGGAGTTTTAAAAATAGAATCTTTCTAACACCTAAACAATTCATTAATCCTTAAATAACTAGTTTCTAATTTATAGGAATAGGTATTTATGTTTTTAACAACATCATTGGATAAAATATGAAGAATGTTTCTAAAAGTTTCTAGGTTCGATTGCAAAGGTAAACAAACCTCTACAGGCGTTTGCTCTAGTTGAATACCGCCTTTCAGAGACCGAGGGACAAACACTAAGAGATGTTGGCTTAGCAAGAAACTTGCCTCCGAGGGAAGGATTAGTATGATGTTGCGAGGAGAGAGTACCGGCTGGTCGTCTCAAACCAAGGTTAGGTCAAAAGAGTTTATGCAGAGCTGCGCCCAAGGGAAACAACCTAGCATAAGGAAGTGACACCCAGCTGAACATTTTCTTTGCAACCTAATCCTGTAGCCTCAGATCGGTGGTCCTCTAATTAAATGGCTACAAGGAGTGATTAAATGCTACTTGAGCTTGAAAATCTAAGAGGAAACTGCAGAGGCACAAATGCAAAACAAAGAGATCAAGATGGATTGCCAAAGGCCTCAAACCATTGTCGATCGAATAGATTTTGAACACAGATAACACCAAATGCAAGGTCAAGTTTCCATTTGAGAGCATTAGTTACAAATCCACTTTAGTTATGATTAAGTCTCTAAAATATATACAAACTCTTATGCGCCCATTGGACTTGGTAACTTTAGGATCCTCTTGGGTACCTAAATTAATTGCTTGAGCTTCTTCCACTAAGATAGGAGATCTTTCTAGATATTGAGCCATATTTGGAAGTCCTATATTCTCTTCTTCCTTTTCATAAGATTCCATATTATAAATTGTACTTTTAGCATCTTCCTTGAAATAAGCCTCTACATCTAATTCCATGGAAAAACCTGCTTCCTGATCACCCAAGGGAATTCCATCCCTAAGACCCATAAATTATTCAATGGCTTCATCATTTTGAAGAAGGTCCAAAGAAGGTGGTCCTTGCTGGTTCCAATCAATGAGTTGAGGGTTTATGATGTCAACACAATGGGCTTGAGAAGTGGATGTCCTGGGTGTTATGGTGCAAATAAACATGTCTTGGAAAATGTTCTTTAGATCAAAAGAAGAGTCTTCTTGAATGTCAATATTAAGGTTTTTGGACAAAGGAGGAGGTTCAACTTCATCAAGAGTATATGTGGAATTTAGGGGCACATTCATAGGAGATCCATACCCTAACCCTCCATGATTACCTCTAGGAATTTGAATGATAGGCTCAATGATACCTTGATTTTGACACCCAAGACCACCTTCTCCTTTATAGCCCATTTTCTTTATGATATGAAGACCTTTTAGATAGTTCTCAAGGTTTAATTTAGGAGCTTTGATTTCTTCTTTTTCTTTATATAGCCATGATGATACATCTTCTTCAATGTCTTCTTTCTCCAACATACCCTAATAGAGAAACTTGGGGAACCCTTGCTTGGCCATGACCTTCAATAGATCTTCCTTAGGTTTACCATAAGACTTTGGTGTGATAGGGAGTTGATCCACACAAAAGGAATGTTGCATAGTATATTCTCCACAACCATTGTCATGAATTTGGACCTTGATCTCGAGTTATGATGAATTCAAAATGGGAGGAGTGGATGATGATGAGGCTAATGTGGATGGGTCAACATAAGATGGTGATGGAGAGGCTTCATGGTTAATAGGGATATGATGATTTTCTTGGTATTTTTCAGCTAAGTTTTTACAATATTGAAAGGGTTGAGGATCTCCATTGATGGTAATTACATTGCCATTATGGGGGAATTTTATGCATTGGTGGAAATTTGATGGGACAACTTGCATGGCATGGATCCATGGGAGACCAAGAAGGATGTTGTAGGGTAGATCAAGGTCCAAAACTTGACACATAGTTGTTATTAATATAGGGCCCACTTGAATAGGCAATTCACCAGTTCCATTCTCTCTCAGCATCATCGTAACCCTTAATGGTTATTTTCTTTAAGGGATCTAACACTCCATCTGAATACCCCAACTTCTTGATCAAACTTAAAGTACAAATGTTTAAACCAACTCCCCCATCAATCATGACTCTTTTGACTATATGCTTATGGATAAGAACTTCCAAGTACAAAGCCTTATTATGTTTGGCGCTAAGAGGTGGAAGGTCCTCTTTAGAAAAGACAAGTTGATGTGTAGAGGCAATATTATCGACCATGGCTTGAAACTCATTGGCATCTATGTTGGAAGACACATTTGATTCTTGGAGAATTTTATCAAGGATTGCATGATGGGTTGGGGATATTTTCAGAAGTTCAAGGATGGAGATTTGAGCTGGGGTTTTGTTCAAATGATCTTCATGGTTATAATTGGATGAATCTCTAGATGAAGTAGAAGGTCCTTGAATAGCGACCCTACTTCTTCGAGTAGTAGCATTTAAACCAATTGCTTGATTTTTGATGGTTAATGTAGAGACATAATTGTTTGCTTGTCTTAGATGGGCTACTACATAAGTATGGCCTACTTTGGTGTAGTTGGCATCTCTAGAAGAATTGCCTTGGTTATTCACATGCCCTTTTCCATGGTTAGGCATAGGATCATTAAAAAATTTTAAATCTGCATTGGTGGTATGTGAGTTATTTTCAACCGTTACATCACCACGATCAATGAGGTCTTGAATTATGTGTTTGAGCCTCATACAACTAGAAGTTTTGTGACCCTTAGCCCTATGAAAGTCACAAAATTTATTGTCATTGTACCAAGGTGGTTCTACTTGGGGTTCAACATTTAGGGGTTGGGGTAAATCAATTAATTTAGATTTGAATAACTTCTGCAAGGCCACCTCAATAGGTTCCCCTAGGGGTGTGAACTTCCTTTTCGAAGGAAAAAGTGATCTATAAGGATGTTAATTACCTTGATGGTTGGTTGAGAATGCTGTATGTGATGAAGATGGGGCCGTTTGAATAGCCCTTGCATCAACCACTCCATCATGGACACATTCCTATTTTTAATCCACAATTTAGATTGATCATTATTATTATTATTATTAAAGGATTTTCCTTTATCTTCCTTATAGATTTTAATAAGACCTTTTTCTATCAATGCTCTTTTAATGGTCATACCCCTTTCGATGAGTTCAGAAAAGGTATTAGGACCTCGAAGTTGAACATGGAAGATCATTTCTTGGTTTAGATTTTGGGTAAAGATGTTGACCAATTGTTTTTTGGGAATTGACCAAGGAATTTTACTTGCCAAATTCTACCACCTTTGTAAAAATGAAGCAAAAGATTCACCATTCTTTTGCTTTGTATTATACAAATCAGTCATTGAGGTTTCATGTTCAATGTTACAGGAGAAATGTTGGATAAATTTCTTAGCCAATTCTTGAAAACTTTTGATCCCTTGAGGCAAGTAAGAAAACCACTCTATTGCTTGGCCCCCTAGACTTCTAGGAAATAGGCGCATGAGATAAGTTTAATTATAGGATACTTCTATGAAAGATAAATAGAATTCTCTCACATGTTTTGTAGGATCACCTTTACCCTTATATTTATTGAATTTGGGGATGTCAAAGTTCTTAGTGAATGGAATCATATTAAGGGATCAATCAAATGGGTAGGGACAAATATCTTCTAAAGTATAACTCTTCTTGGTACTTCCCATTTGAAGGTCCAACATTTTTTTTTTGTAATTCTTGAAATTGTTGCTTTATTATCATTACTTCATCAATTTGGGGATTTAGATTAAAATTTGAATTTTGATTGAAAACGTTATTATTAGACATTAAATTTGGCCCTTGGGGAATGAAGGATGAGGTTTGAACTTGGGTTTGAGGGATATGGGTAGAGGTATTGAAAAAATGATTTTGAGTACCATAGTGTGTTTGAAGGATGTTTGAGGTAGAAACATGACTTTGTTGAGGAATGGACAAGCCTTGAGTGGTGGGTGGGTTTGGGATAAACATGGAACTCAAAGGTTGGGATATATGCATGGACAAATTGAGAATGGTAGTTGAACTTGGGATAAACATGGGATTTGAAGGTTGAGCCATAGGCATAGATTCCATTCTTGGGATACTTCTAGAAAATGTAGGGGTTAAGAGGTCCATGGTCATATACATTTGGCTAATGACGGGATCCTTATCCCCAAGGGGTCTTATTTCTTCTTGAGAGGGAATTCTAGCCCCTTGTTTTAGCAACTTTTCCATATAGTAATCATGGTGTTGAGACAACAATATCTCAATAAGCTTAGAGCCCCTTGGATCAGCTACAAACTCTTCTATTTCCTTAGAAGTAAGCATTTCATCTAGGTCTTCCACAAGGCCTTGTTCCAAAGGTGATGGGATAGATGGCATAGCATATTAAATTCAAGATTAGTGTTTTTATTTGAAACATAAGAGGTTCCCGAGACATTGATGGCTCTTCTTCTAGGATCTATTTCTTCTTGTCTAGATCGTACTCTTGTAGTTACCACATACTATTGTTAAAATGATATCAAGTTTGGATATGTTTCAAAGATCAATGTTGAAACCCTAAGGCTTAATCTAAACCAAGGAAGTCAAAGGTATGCTAGATCTCCACTGATATAAGATATGATAATGATAAAGATATTTTGCTCAAGATATGATAACGTTCACTTGTAGTAGACTTATGAGTCCAGTCAAACTGATATGCTACATATATGATACGATATGATAATGTTCACTTGTACTAGACTTATGAGTCCAAGCAAACTGATTAGCTATAGATATGATATGATATGATGGAGAGATCTAATGCTCTTTAATATGTTCCTGATATAGATAAGTTCATAGGTTCAAGTTGATTTTTGATATTTACCAAGATTTTGATAAGTTAAACAATTTGATATATGATAAAGATAAGGGCAACAATCAATCACTTTTCAGAATGTGTCCTACATAGACCCCTTGATTTCTATAGGTAATTGCTTTATTTTTAAGGTTGACAAAAGTTGATTAGGGAATATTTGAATTTGGGTAAGGTTGATTAGGAAATGTTTGAATTGGTTAAAGGGTGATTAAGGTTTAGGATATTTTTGGCAAAGGAATTATGTCACAAACTGATAAAAATTGATAAATAAACCCACCCTAGAACAAAGAGTTGAAAAAGGTTTTTGAACAGGTTTCGATGGAAACTAGATTATGTTTTTTTACTAATGACTTGGTTTGACTTCTATGTTTGTAATGAAATACAAATGTGTAAAGCAAACAATCAAAAGTAGATACTTACAAGCACTTCATATAGATCTAATTTTGATATTTATTTTGCAAACACGAAAGACACAACAACAATCCTAGAGAGATAAAAGGGTAGATAGGCTAGATGGCTTAGCTAGGATAGAATAGGTTCACTAATGAAAGTGTTCTCTATCTACCTCGAGGGTACGTTAAGGCCCAAATCCATAGATGGATAAGGGTACCGTCACAATAACCAAGAGGAGAGGGTAACCCACCCTCCTCTATCACTTCCCCAAGGTATATAGTTCTCGGGGGCTTAGTTATAATGATAATATGTCAGATCCAAGAGAGGTGTCTTTCAATTCACGTCCCGCTATTCATACTTCACCAAAACACGGGAGTTTTAAGGTCGTGCCTAGAGTGATCACTTCTCTAGGCAAGCCTTCCTAATAGGTTACAAAGGATAAAATAAACACCATTTTTGATCCTCAAAGTTATGTGGCTACACAAGAGGAGATCAACGACGTGATTATTTACCAAAACAAGCTTGTTCATTTTAACTGTTTAAGATTGTGAAAGTTTACTTTTATCAAACACAAAAAATAATAATTCGTTTTAAAAACCAAAAGCAAATGTGAAGGAAATGTGTAGAGGAAGGTGTAAGATAGTGTTTTTGATCCTCAAGATTGTGTGAGGCATGCAAGAGGAGAGCATACACACTGATCTTGGATGGCCAACAGCTCGTGCACCAAACACTTGTTCATTTTAAAACCCAAAATGAAATGTTATACAAACAACCTATTAAACTAGAGATAGAAAGAGTTTAGATTGAATGCACCTTGTGTTTTCTCCTTTGTTTCCTGTAAATAGATTTGGTTTGTTTCATGCATTAACAAGTTTATAGTTTCATGAGGTTGTCCAAGGACTATCCTAGATTATATGAATGGACTGCCCAAAAGGCATGAGTATAGTTTAGGATCAACAATTAAGATAGTCCTATAAGGACTTCTTAACACTTATACTACATGTAAACAAAGACTAGGGCTTCCATGAGGAGATTTATTTGTTATTGATTCAAGTTTTTTTCATTGGATAGACAAGTCATAGGTAAGTTTTTGCATGAATGGATGTTACAAATGTGCTGATATGACAGTCATAGGAAGACACCAATAGGACTAGATCATAAGTTTTAGGGCAACTATTCTATGATTTATTGCTTGAAACCATCATGAAAATTTTTATTAGATCCTACATGTCATAATAGAACCTTTTGTGATACATTTGTTAGCAAGAAATGTAGAGGAGATACCAGTCTGGAGATCCGGTCCTCAGTCAAGTATTTGTAGTCAATTTATACCCCAATCAAGTAGCTAGAGATTGACAACAAAACATAAAGAATAACCAAATAGAGCATTACATATACATCAAAATAAGATAACACACATAGTTACCCGATACTGATAGATCTCCATATATATATATATTAACAGCAACCAAATGTACACATCATAGATCCATCCTCTGGTAGGTCTAAGTCTTTGCCTCACCAATTACATACATGACTTCTATGTCATTGTCACATCAGAATATATCCTATTTTCCTATCATGCCTACTTACATTCTACTATCTCCTATCTCTATCTGTATACTATATCTATTATAGGTAGGGATGTGTCTTCTGTCAGCTTCCAACCTCTGCATAGTGTGTAGTCTCCTTCGACCGGCTCTCCTTTTATACTCTATATCCTGCTAACATCATCCCCCCCACAAATTATGCCTTGTATTCAAGACATGTCTTGCTCTAGTTGAAAATATTTCTTGAGTCTGGCACCATTGACATGTCCAGCTGATAGTTTTCCCTCCATATTCTTTACTTTGACTGCTCTGGAATCTACAAATTCTTTAATGTAGTATGGTCCTAACCACCTTGTCTTCCATTTTCCTTGCTTATTAAACTTGTTGTCATACATGAGTACTAAGTCACCTTCCTTGAATGTCTTGTTCCTCAAGTTTCTATCATGCCAAGCCTTTTGTCTATTTCTTTCCAAGTTCATATTATATGCTGCCATCAATATGTCCTCATCCAATTTCTCCAATTCTTCAATCCTCTGCATGAGAGAGTCTTCTTCACCCAACTTGAGGGTCCTTGCTGTCCAGAATTTTGGTAATATGAAGTGTATCGAGTATTTTAGCATCTATTCCATATACCAGTTCGTAGGGACTGAACTTGGTGGTTCTTTTGAAGGTTGTCTTGTATGCCCATAGTACCACAGGTATTTTTAGATCCCAATCTATTTTGTTCCCACTGCACATCTTTGTCAATGCTACCCCAATGATCTTATTCAGGGCTTCACTTGCTCCATTTGCTTGTGGATGATATGGTGAACTCCTTTTGTGTGTTATCATGAAATTGTCCAATAGCTTTGAAATCATCTTGTTTAAAAAATGTTTGCCTTGATCACTGGTTATGCTCAACGAACAAACAAACTTGGTAATTATACTTTCATAGATGAATTTGGTGGTAGTTTTTGTTGTGCAGTCTCTTGTTGGTTGTGCTTCAGCCCACTTAGTTAGGTATTCTACTCCGATAATGATGAGTCTAGCTTTAGATTACTTTTCCAGTGGGTCTATAGGTCCAATGAAGTTAATGGCCCATTTCTGAAAAGGTAATTGTGCTTAAATTGGTCTTAATGGCATTTCATCTCTTGCAGTAGGCCTTGCTATTATCTGACATACATCACAATTCTTCATATCTCTTTGCATCTTTGAAAAGTGTAAGCCACCATAAGCTGACTAGTTTGATTTTCCTTGCTTTCATGTCTCTAACATTATGTCCTCAAGCTATCCCTTCATGTGCTTCCCTTAGAATTTCTTCTCTTTCATGTTCGTATACTACCTTTCTAATGATATCATCTTTTCCTCAATTATGTGGCTCTCCCTCAATAATGTGTATGGAAAATATTTCCGCATTAGGTTTTGTTTCTCTTGTGATGGCATTTCTGTTAGAAATTCCCCTATAGCTAGTAGGTATGCTATGTCTTCCAATTCTTTCGGTACCGCAGTTACTTTGAAAAGATTTGCACCAAGTAGTTCTTCTTCCTGTACCTCCAAATCTTCCCCTGCCTCAATTCTGGACAAGCAGTCAGGTCCCTGATTGTGCTTTCCCAGTTTCACCATGAATGAGAATTCAAACTATTGAAACAAAAGTAGCCATCGACAAATTCTTCCTTGAATGGTTGGTTTGTTGAGTAGGTATTTCAATGGTTCATGATTAGTATAGAATACAAAAGGTGTTTACAAGAGGTAATGTCTAAACTTTTGTAGTGAATATACCATTGCTAGGGCTTCTCTTTCAGTTGTGGTATAGTTCTTCTCTTCTTTTGACAGTTTCCTACTTGCAAATGCTATAGGGTGATCCTTAGAACCTCTTAGCTGGGTCATCACTACTCCTACTACAATTCCTAATGCATCCACATGAACATGGAATGTGTTTTCCCAATCCAAAATTATGAGTATTGGTGCTTATGCTATCTTCTGCTTCAAAGTGTCAAATGCCTTTTGGTGCTGCTCATTCTAGGTAATACTTTTGCCCTATTTTTTCTTCAATACTTCTTTTATAGGTACGAAGATGGTTGCATATCCCTTGATGAATTTCTAATGGTAACCAGTATACCCTAGGAATGTTTTGACATCAGATGTAGTTTTTGGTAGTGGCAAGTTTTGAATAATGGCAACTTTTAGGGGATCAACCATCAGTCCTTCTTTACATATTATACGACCCAATAGTGTTCCAAATGGTACCGCAAATGTGCATTTCTTCAAGTTTAAGGAAATTTGCAAATGCCTTCACTTATTCAACATTAGCCTTAATGTCTGTGTGTGATCTTTTACCAGTCCAAATATAGTCTAATCATCCAAATAGACTTCTATAAAATCATGTATAAACTCCTTGAATGCATTGACTGTGATACTATTGAATACTACAGGTGCATTTTTCAATCCAAAAGGCATAACAATATACATGAAAGATCCTTGTTCAGATACAAATGTTGTTTTGAGTTATTTTCCTCTCTAATTTTTACCTGGTGATATTCGGAGACTCCATTAGTGAAAGAATAGATTTCCCTACCGAAAACTAACTCCATGATTTCCTTTGTAAATGGTGTAGGGAAAGGATCATGAATACAAGGCTTATTCAACTCCCTATAGTCTCTGCAGATCCTGATTTCTCCTATTTTCTTATTTTGTACTACCATTGGACTGATCCACTCCGCTTCCTCCACTAGCTTTATGATCATTGCTTCTAGCATCTTGTCAAGTTCTATTTTGAATTTTTTATTCATATTTGGATTCATCCTATATGGCCTTCTCTTGATTGGTTTGTAGCCTTCTTTCAGTTGAATTTTCATTGTTCTGGCTTAGTCTTTAATTCCCTTCATCTTTGTGAACTTTCTAGGGAACAAATCCTCATACTCAGACAAAACTTCTACTACTTGTGCCACTTCCTTCTCATCCCAATAGTCTTCTATCTTGGCTAGCTTAGGATCTCGTTCTTTGGCAATGTTTTCTTCCCTTAGCTGGATAGGCTTATTGTAGTAATTTTCCTTGATGTCTGTTGATTCCACTAGCTCTCTTTCACCTTGTTCTATTTTTATTTCAGGTTCTTTATCCTCTTCTTCTTCTTGCTGTGATGTTTTGTAGCATTTGTGTTTCTTTGGATATGATTCTTTATTCATCCATTCTATGACCTTCCAAATACCTCTTGTTTTTGTTGGTAATGAGCTATGTTATGGTTTGACTTCTTCTTTTGCATCTTGCTAAAAGGTGATCTCCCAAATTCTGATGAGTGTTGTGTGTATGTTTTTGTCTAGATCAAAGAATGTGAAAGTATGAATGAATTCTTTTTGCAACTCTTCCCAGTATCTAGTTTCTTTCCTTCATTCTTGATTAATACACCATGTTTGTACAATAAGTGATAGTGTCCAATAAAAGAATTGGGTATACAATACCTCATTATATTCATTTCTACCTTTCCATACCATTATACACACAGACAAATGTTCTTGTGGTGAAATCTGACCTGAATACTTAGGTATCATGTCATACTCTCCTTCCTCTAACAAATATCTTGTCTTGATGAATATTTTGAATGTTGTCCACCAATCGATTGTGTCTTTGTGTGTGTTCCACTAATTTGCAACATTGCATACTAATGTGTGTTGTACAACCTATAATATTATCTCTTCATCTACAAAAAACTGTCTCCATTTTTGCTAGATATTTATGTAGGTCTTGCACACCTAAAACCTAGGCAACTTGATATGTGAAATTCCTTTCAAAATGCGACTTACCTGTTGAGATCTTTGCTCCATATCTTCCTTATCCTCCTTGAATGTGTTGCAAGTAATCTCTGGTGTGTTCTAATGAAGTGCAGAGGATTGTGGTATGTCTTCTTCACCTATCTTGATCATGAATATACTCTGGTAACCAAGCATTTTCCTTATTTTTAGTTCTGGTTCTTCTCTCATCTAAGCTTCTAAAACTTCCTCCAGTGCAGTCATGGTAGGAGGGTTCACAAAATGAACTGTCCGGACCATGCATCAAGAGTAAACACAATGGAAACAACTCAAAGAAATGAAGCAAATGTAGATTCAGTCATTTAGTATATCATAGAATTCAAATAGAGATCGGCCAGCAACATGCATGCTTACAATGCCTGATTACTTTCATGCACAAGATAAAGATTTGAAGTCCTCTCACACAAAATCTAAACTATCAGACCTTTCTTATGTGTATAGCTACTTTCCTAAGGATCTATTACATCAATATATATCATTTCCGGACCAATGGATTCCTCCACATCAGCCAAGGAAGATCACAAATTCCAAAGAAGAGGTGTAATGTGTGAACACAGATAGGTCAGACCTAAATGCATAGACACTTCCAGTAAATGAATGGAATGAAGTACGGATCTCCAAGGAAGGTCAGCCATGAGCCAAAGATCATTGAATGATGTGTCATTAGGCTCCAAAGATCAGGAAATGCTTCTGCAAGTTTCTCCTTCAGTTGGTTGCTA
Organism: Cunninghamia lanceolata; assembly: GCA_027924645.1. NCBI lineage: Eukaryota > Viridiplantae > Streptophyta > Pinopsida > Cupressales > Cupressaceae > Cunninghamia > Cunninghamia lanceolata. The sequence continues at coordinate 191,327 of BSBN01000201.1, read as the reverse complement.
GTGAATATTAGGATGCTCTGCTCTGAGAAACAGTCAACTTCTGATAGCGATATCTTTTCGGTAACTGATCCAAATGCTCTAAATTCTTGATATGATGTAAATGAATGAATTTATATGCTAAGTATAGATCCATAAGATGTGAAATGCCAATACCGGACCACAAGCTAAAACTGCTTCTGACTGAACTGCCTGAACTAAACTATAAACAAACTGGAATGCAAATGTTTTTGGTTGATGTAGGATTGCTCTTAAACTAGGGATGCTCCTGCATCATCCTCACTATCTGTACTATAGTGGTCATCCTCTATCTCCACTTCTCCCTAAGAATTAGGCTCTTCTATTATCTCCTCTGCATCCAACCTTGTAATTGTATAGAGATTCTTTGCATCCTTATCACTGTATTCATCTTGATTGGTTTCTTCTATATATGATTCCTCCATAGATGATCCCAAAGGGATATTGACAACTTTGTTCTCATTGGCAAATGATAACTCTTCTCTCCAGGAGTCTATGACACCATTTGCATCTACAAACCATCTCAAGCCCAAAAGTGCATTGAAAGCTTCTCCTTGATCCTTCATGGCTACCACAATGAAATCTAAGACATGTTTGATCCCCATTAGATTAACTTCTGCTTGCTTCCATGTTCCCATTTTTTGCATGTTAGATCCATCCACCAAGATTATATTGTAAGTTGTTTTTGATAGCTTAGGTCTTCCTAATTGTTCCCACAGCTTCTTTGTTATCATGTTGACATCTACTCCCAAATCTATCATAACATTTTAGACCTTTTGTGATTGATGTGAACATATATAATAAGTGGTATTGTCTTCCATTCTCTATCTATCCTTCCCATCCTTTGGAGTTGACTCTTTTGATTGTGTTCCTTATTCCAATACTTAAAGAACTGCTTCAGTTTCTCAATGAGTCTATGTTGTTGTGCCAATTGGGCTAACTGCTTGAGAGCCTCCACTTCTCCTTTGGTGAAAAACTACTTGTATTGCTTTCCTTTTCTTGCTCCTTCCTTATAGTTTGTTTGGCTTCATTCACCACTTCTTCATGCTTCTTCTTAGTAGGGATGAATTCTTCATCCTCCTCACTATCTTCCTCTTCACTTTCAATGATATAATGTCTTCATGTATTTGTTCCTTGTCTTGTCACTACCACAACTTTCTCCTTCCTTTTCCTTCTTTCTTTTCTGGTATGTTTTGGTGTACTTCTCCAATAGTACTCTTCTTCTTCTATGGATTTAGTTGAAGATATGTTTGTCTACTCTTTATTGTTCTTCTGGTAAGTTCTTTCTCCTTGATCTTTTGGTGCCCTTAATACGATCCTTGCTCCTTTTTTATTATTCATGTTCTATAACCAATCACTCTTAGATTGGGATTGTGCATTCCAGAAGTATTGTTGTGCTCTCTTGCAAGAGAATAAGTCATGTTTTGTGCTGTTACAAAATGAACATTGTGTTTTCTTTTTGGCCCAACATTCATTAACAAAGTGTCCTAACTTACCACAATTGAAGCATGCCACATCTTCCCTCCTTTGACTTCTTCCATGACCTCTACCTCCTTTGTAGCCTCCAAACCATTCTCTTTCATCATTATTATAGCTATTTCCATATGATGGACCGCTATAATTTAAATTTTTTATGGCATTGATATTCCTTTGATTTCTCCAACTTGGCTACTTGTAGTCATGATCACATTTTTTTTTTTTTTTTTTATATATGTCCATGATGTTACTTCTCTCCACAGAGTTTTTAGTGTTTCCAACATACCATGCTTCATCTTCCTCATTAGCAAAGTCTCTTTTCCTCTAGAAGTTTTGTGAAGGGAAATCTGGTGTTTCATGGTCATCCCATTCTCTACATAATCCATAGTATACTGAATTGACTATTTTCATTGTTGCTTTGGTGTCTGCTTTTATTGTAGTAACTTGTCTTTCACCTTTCAACCTAGGACATTCATTTCTCAAGTGACCTTCTCTTGTACAATATGAACACTAGATATTAGGTCTTTGCTTATGTGTATTCTCCTTCTGTTTAACCAATATCTCCTACCTTAGCTTCAGTTGCTCCAATTTCAACTTCAACTTTTCCAATTCTATGTTTTCTTTTATCTTATCTTGTCTGCGTTAGGATTGATACTCTATTCGACATGCTAGTGTCACCACTTCTGTATATGTCTCAAAGGTCCTTCCATCTAGAGCTGACCTTATTTCAAGGCTTATTCTAGAAATAAACCATTCTATCTTTTCCTTTTCAGTCAGTGGTTCATCCAATCTCCTGGTTGTCTCCTTGAATCTTTTATCACAATTCTTTATTGATTCTTTCTCCAATTGCATCATATCTCTCATCTTGCCTACCCCTTTTGTCAGAACATCCAGAACTCCAAAATTCTCCAAAAATGCCTTCTTGATCTCATCCCACTCCTTGTCACTATTCGGGTATGTATTCCTATACCACTTCAATGCTTCATTCCACAAGGGGCCTATGAAGTCAAATTGCTTGATTTCATCTCTTGTTACTCCATTCTAGTTCTAAATTGACTCCAGTACAAAAATGTGTTCAGCTGCCTCAGTAGTCTCTTTCTCAAATATAGGTAACTTGATAGGCGTATCCATGATTGATCTTCTCACAATCTTCAGTACTCCGCAATGGGTTTCTTTCAGTCTACTCCTTTGGTTATGTTGTCTTATATCAACTTGTTTCACTTCTCTTCTTTTCTTTTATCTCTTTGTAGTCTGATCTCAAAATATTCCTATCTTAAAACCTCTACAAAATTGCTCCAGATCTCTACTATTCTCTCTACTTCTTTGTTTGCTTAAATACCTTCCTTCTCAACTAAAATTCTCTTGAATTTATATGGCACTCAGGGTGACTCATGGTCTAGGGGTTGTGTCTCTTCATAGTGTCTCTTTAAATTAGGGGATACTCTTCCAATTATAAATGACATCCTGTCAACATCCAATGATAATCTTTTAAAACCCTAAAAAATCCTCTCAATGTTTACCGCATCTTCTCCTCCTCTTATCTCCTTTATGCTTCAGAAAATTAACTCCTCTATATATTCGTCATCCATCTTCCAAATATCTGGTGTTAGCTCATATGTTCTAGCAGTCTGTAGCATAAACCCTAGTTCACCTGTTTCTTCGCTTTCCCTTCCACATTCTTCTCTAGCAGCACCCACAGTGGCACGTTCCTTAGTATTCTCCATAACACCCTCTATGTCTTCTTCGTCTAATCTCCTTCCTCTGGTAGCACCCTCATTGGTGTGTTTAGCAGCATCCTTCATGACGCACTTGTCTTCTTCCTTCCGGCAACACCCTCAGTGACGTGCTCTTCAAATTCTTTTGTCTTTTCTTCCAGACTTTATATTCTTCCTCCTTTCTCCATAATTTTTGCCCTTTCCATTCTTCTATGGTAATGCTCTTGTCTTTCTTGAGTTTGTTTCAATCTCTCTTCTCTTCTTATCTCCATTTCGGTCTTGATTTCTTCGCCGATTTTCTTTTTCTTTTGCTGCTCCCCTTTTACCATGGGTTTTCTAGATTTGGTGTTCCATTTGTCCTCTTATATCCCATGGAATCCTTATTTGAAGAGTCACATCATTTTAAAGGTCCTTGAGGACCCTACCCCCTTCCCACTTGCCATCCCCTTAAGTGCTTGCCTCCCTCTCACAGAGATAGAAACTTAAGGAGATTTGAATTCCTCTACAATTTGAAATTTTTTCCCACCAACCTCTCCTTTTCTCCTTTCTGGAACTCTGTGCTACTTCTTCAGATGTTTTTCTCTTTCAATCTTTAACTACCCTCTTCCAGGGTCCCAAAAACATAACCAAATGTTAGAAAGAAATACAGAGGAGATATCAATCCGACGATCCAGTCCTTAGTCAAGTCTTTGTAGTTAGTTTATACCCTGGTCAGGTGGCTAAAGATTGATAGCAAAACATGAAGATTAATCAAACAGAGCATCACATATACATCAAAATAAGATAACACACACAGTTACCCAATACTGATAGATCTCCACATATATATATTAACAACAACCAAATGTACACATCATAGATCCATCCTCTGGCAGGTCTAAGTCTCTGCCTCACCAGTTACATACATGAATTTTATGTCATTGTTACATCAGAATATATCTTATTCTCCTATCATTCCTACTTACATTATACTATCTCTTATCTCTATCTATATACTATATCTATTATAGGTAGGGATGTGTCTTCTGTCAGCTTCCGACCTCCACATAGTGTGTAGTCTCCTCCGGTCAGCTCTGTTTTTATACTCTATATCCTACTAACAACATTCTTAAGAAAATACATGATTCTATGCAATGAATGTAATCATGAAACAAGAGAGAATTATCAAATGCATTGTGGGTACCTATATGATTGTAATAATAGTCCATAGATGCCACTTGTCCTTATGATCAGGCAAATATGCCATTAAGAACATGGAGATATCCTCATTTATAGGTTGAACACAAGAGGAGGAGGTCGTATAAGGGTCCAAATGCAAAGGAATTATTGCTTGTTCAAAAGATACACATGGTTGTGCAAAACTGCCCTTTATGACTGTCCTAAAACATCGGCATATATATGGTCATAAAAGCCATGAAACCTTGGAAATAACCTTGTCAATAAGGTATTTGAAGTAGAAAGTTTCTAAGTATCCTATTGTTATGTATGAAAAAGAGAATGAAGAAGACTAGCATGTACACTAGATCAAACCTTCTTTCACAATAACATTCAAGGACAAGACCCAACCATATCTCTACCAAATGGAGGTGGACTTAGCTATAGATCTTGTACTCAGGAGTGCTATGGAAATATATGATTTAATCAATCCTTTTTACCAAACCCTAGGTCAAAGATGAAAAAAACCTTAGTTCTACAAAGATCTAATTATAATAGAAGATGCATAGCAAATATCCAAAAACTAATTACACAAGAATGATCAGGAAGATGTCACAACCCATGTCTTGGAAGTTGGAATGTTGGAGGAGTATTTAAAAAATGCCCAAGTCCTAAAAGGTGGAATTTCTAGAAACTGTAAACTGGAGAAATAATGTAGAGATTGTCCTGATTCTAGATCTGATGTTAGCTAAGGCAAAAGGATAGTTTCAAAAGCATCCAAGTCCTCCGCAAAGGAATATTCTTGAAATACTATCAGATCCCAAAACCCTTTTCTTACTCAGTCTTCTTGTGTCTTCACTTCACCAGAGCTCGCACCTGTAACCTACACACAAGAAGAGAAGGGGTTTGGGGGTTATGGTGTTTAGTGACTTGCCTCAGTCAAATCCTGGGATAACATTCAAGCTTCCCAACACCATTGATAAAGAGAGTGTGCCCTTGTAGGGCAGAGGCTAAACACAAATCAATATGATGAAATCAAATTATGACGAACACAAATGATATCACCTAGTGATGAAACCCTTAGGAGAATGAATGCTCTTCAACTCATAAGGAGAGATAGATGATAACTTGAAAACCTACAACAACACACAATAACAATACAAATCTGCTCTAGAATCACAATGAATGCTTTGAATGCTCTTTACTCCAATCCTTTAAGTTGGCTATCTCTATCTAGGTTCATAATGAATTAAAAAACACACTTATATATGCATTCTCGCTAGCATTCGTGAAATTAATCAAAAGAGTCGACAATGAGAAACCCTTTTAAAGGTATTATGCCGACATGCATTTAAATTTGCCCTGACCAATTAGGGAGGACTTGGGCATGCGTGCCCAAGTCCCAAGGCACCTTTTTGGTTTGGGGTAAGGTAAAGTATGGGCCCCTAGTTCCCAATTTACATTGGTTTTAGGGGATTTTGCATCGGGATGAATATTTAGAATGTATAATGTAATCATGGGGATCTAGGAGCTAAAAAGGAAGTAAAAATACATGTGTCCACTTTTTACTCCATAACATTAAGCCCCCACTTTAATGTGTGTATGATCTTACAATTGGTACATGCATTAAAGTATGGTTGAAGCATATCAAACACATCAAACACTAGAGGGAAGACACACCCTAAGTTTGAAGGACCATTTCTACCCCCCAAGCTTAGGCAAACATAAGAAAACACTTGATAGTTACACAAAACACAGTGAATACAGTAAGGAAGCATGTAATACATAGAAAAGATAGTAAAACATGCAATACATGGAGAAGACATGAACATAGGCATGTAATACACAAGGTATACATGAAGAGAAAACATGATTAAACAATTATATATAACCCTAACTAAGCGATGGGGGGAGCTCATCGCTATGTGCCACCATCAAAAGAACACAAAACACATGGTGTGGGGGAAGATCATTGCTACATACCACCACTAAAACATGCAAGACACACAAGGAAGACATGAAAAAACACACGGAATGCACAAGCGCCATAGAGTATGTCGTTGACACAGTATACATCTTATACATAGAAAATATAGGCGATAGGGAGGAGCTCATCATTGCACTCCACCATCTAAGGCACACCAAACACACTTGATGGTTAAGCTACATTACCACAATCACCAAAGACATGCTTAAGGGTGAATAACTCAAGATCCAACCCTGCCTCCGTAGAGGACTTTCAAAAGCATGTGCAACTGCTCAAGGGAAGACACAATCTTGCCTTCCATAGAAGGGCTTTCAAAATGCAACACCACCTGCATCCACAGATGCCTTACGGTGAAAAGGAAGCATGTGCACAAAGTATACATCCCCACATGCATCGCGCAGATGCCTTATAGTGAAAAGGAGGTATACACAAAACAAGACAAAATACACAACCCTACCTGCATCCGTAGATGCCTTATGGTGAAAGGAAGCATATGCAAACACACTTTATCAATACTATCTAAAATATCCAAGCATTTACCACAATATATGCCCGCACCTTAAAGTGGTTGATCCCGCTTGCTAGTATCAATCACATTTAAGGTAAAGTGAAAACACGCAAGGGAACACAAGCTTTTGAAAAGCCCATGCCCCAAAGTGACATGTACTTGCAATCACCAATCATTCCCAACAATCACACATGTTAGTATCAAATTTTAATCATCAACAATGCATAGAAATAAGGTAACATACCACATAAACAGACCAAGGCTACACTTACGAGTTCAGAACTGAGTATAGCCATTAGGTTATACCTCAGGTATCTAAGAACCAAGTGCAGTACAAGGTGAAACATGAAACATTTCAAAGTGCCTAGAAGTAGATTTAGAAAATTACAAAGGATTGTTACAAGAATCTTCACAACACGATACATAATCACAACATGAGGTGATTCTACTAGTTAAGCATCAGTAACATTTCAACCCCATCTTCACATATGGACTAGGTCCATTTTTATTCCTATTTAGGGACACATGGTCCTTATCAGAAATGTATATTTGTTTTCGTCATCCACCAACTAGTAGATCCACAGAAGAATGAAATCATGGAAAATAAGAGACAAAAGTGACTTAAGTTCACAACATGGGAAGATGCCCCCAAGACACCACACACAATAATTGCACTAAGAGAGAGGAGAATAGAAGAATAGAGAAACAAATAGAAGACATATCACAATAGAGGCGATCTCCTTGTATCCTTGTCCTTAAAAGAGTATCAAGGGTCATCCAAGGAGACCTAAACAATATTTAACATTATAAGGGGGAACACAACACACCACATAATCTAGGAGGCCACTCATGAGAGAAATTAAAAGAGGTGCTACATCAAATATGGTTGAATGGATGAGAAATACTTACCTATTAGCCATTGTCCTTAATCACATCATCTTCTTCCTAGTCTTGATCTTCATCTTTGTTTACTATCAAGGGTTCATGATTGTCCACATTCTTCAGCATTTAGGAAGAGGAAGCTGCTACAAAATAACTTTGCTCCGAAAGGTTTTCTTTTCTCCCAATCCTTGTAAGGATGGCAGAGGAGGGACCTTGGCAAAAATTCCCCATCCTTTCAGTTGAAGTGGTTTTGGAGTATCTTGAACTGTGATCACCGGTTTGAAGCAAGGAGGCGCATTAGGTGCCTCATGTACAATGACTTTAGGAACATTAGTACACTTATCCACTATCCCCTTAGTGGGTGGAATAATTCTATTAATGATGATTGAATTAACTTTGTTTTCACTTTGATTAAGATTAATATCCATCCCCAAAGGATTTAATGTGAGAGACCTTTCTTCATCCACTAATGCTTCATCTTTTGAAGGGAGAGCATTGGAATGAAGGGAAGGTAAAGTGTTGTTAACATAATTGTTGATGAATGTATCTTTAGTGATGTCTAAAGAGTTTGAACATGCAACCAAAGGAGAACTATCTATGGTCTTCACATCTTTAGAGATATCCAAGGTACTTTAACATTTAACTAAAGGGGAAAGAGCAAGGGTATTCGCTTCCTTAGTGATGTCCAAGGTACTTGAATAGTCAACTAAAGGAGGAAGATCAATAAGATGATCCATAGAAGCTTCATGCACCATGGTAGGGATATAAGATTTAATATTTTTAGATGGATTCCCATTTTCTATCCATGGATCGTCCTTCGTGAGAGGAGGTTCTTCATTCACTAATGCTTCATCCTTTGAGGGGAAAGTATTAGAATGAAGGGAGGGGATGGTGATGTTCAGGGATGTGTCAATGATTTCATCCTCTTGTGCCAAAATGTCCTCATAAGTGGGAACAATTTTGGGAGAGGGATCCAAATCATAGGGTGAAATAGACAAAGCTAGGTCACCATCACATATATTAGAGGGTATATCCATGGGAGTGAACATGGCATTATCATGATTCATAATAGAAGTAGAAGAAGAGTTATCACCACCATCTTTCTTATGAAAATTCATAGAAATGAATGTAGTGATATCTTCTAATATCAAAGGATATACACCCATGAGAATTGTGAACTTATCAAAGTTAGATATATAACAAAGGATTTCATATATAGAACACATAGATACACCAATATCATACATGGATGCTATTTGATCTAAAACACGAGGATGCATATTAGTGAATTTTGTGAAAGTTTCAAAATCTATAATGTATGCAAACAAAGATTCCAAAGATGAATAGCAAGAAGCATCCATAATGAAATGAGAATCGAGTACCACCAATATGAGAGACTTTTGTACACCACAACACTAGTTTGAGGAAACCGGGTTTTTGCAACTTTTTTCAAAGATAAAAAACACACTAGTGTCACTACAAATAGAGTGATCAAGATGTTAAAAGTGCTGCACAAAAGGTAATATAGACAATTTTAAGATTTCTTGCAAAGAAATGTTAAAGAGATGTCAAATTTCTTATGCTGAAATACACAATGTGTAGTTACAAACATATGAATTTTGAAACCAAGATATGAAATGATGCAAAATTTTCAAATGAACAATGAAAATATGATATAAATTAATGCTAGATATGAATTGAAATTTTTTATGATGGCAGCAAAATCTGAAGCAATATTTTGGCTACAAACCCTAGATTTTGAATTTGTCTAGGTTTTAAAAAATGCAACTTTTTCAACAAAACCCTAGCAAATGAGAGCTTCAAATGCAAGATACAACATCATGAAATGATTATATATTGTAATATGAATCAGATTTGATGCAAAAATTAGAAATTTGAATATTTTTTTATGATGATTTATAACATATGCAATGAAACAATGCAAAACTATGCCTTTTTGCAAGACTAAAATGCTTAATTTTTCACTTTTTTCAATGCAAATATGAAAAAGATGTCTTAAAACAACAAGGATGATAAGGTACAGAAACCTCAAATCCTTTAATCAATCCAATAATTCCACAAGACTTACCACAACACACCAATCTTGAAACCCTAGGTTGAAGATTAGCTAGATTTACTAAAAATGCAAGGATTTTTGAAACCCTAACAATGAAATTGACCTATGTAACTATGAAAAATGATGCATTAATGGAATCTAATCAGATCTAGGGAAGAAAATAGCTCAGATATGATGCAATAAGGATGCTAAAGTGTAAGATATGTCAGGTTCACCAAAATGTTATGCATGAAAAAGAGAATGAAGAAGACTAGCATGCACACTAGATCAAACCCTCTTCCAGAATAACATTCAAGGACAAGCTTGAGCTAAATCTCTAATAAATGGAGGTGGAATTAGCTACATATCTTGTACTCAGGAGTGATATGGAAAGATCTGATTTAATCAAGCCTTTTTACCAAAACCTAGGTCTAAGATGCACAAAACCCTAGTTCTAAAAAGATTTGATTACAACAGAAGATGTACAACAAATCTCCAGAAACTAATTGCACAAGAATGATCAGGAAGATGTTAGAACCTGTGTCCTAGAAGATGGAATGTTAGAGGACTATTTCAAAAGCACCCAAGTTCTAGAAGGTGGAATTTCCAGAAACTGTAAACTGGAGAAATGATGTACAGATTGTCCTAATTCTAGATCTGATGTTAGCTAAGGTAGAAGGATAGTTTCAAAAGCACCCAAGTCTTCCACAGAGGAATATTCCCAAAATGTTGTTAGATCCCAAAACCCTTTTCATTACTCAGTCTTCCCATGCCTTCACTTCATTGGATCTCGCACCTATAACTTACACACAAGAAGAGAAGGGGTTTGGGGGTTATGGTGTTTAGACACTTGCCTCAGTCAAATCCCAGGATAGCATTCAAGCTTCCCAACACCATTGATAAAGAGAGTATGCCCTTGTAGGGTAGAGGCTAAACAAAAATTAATATGATGAAATCAAATGATGATGAACACAAATGATATCACCTATGTGATGAAACCCTTAGGAAAATGAATGCTCTTCAACTCATAAGGAGAGAGATGATAACTTCAAAACCTGCAACAACACACAATTACAATACAAATCTGCTCTAGAATCACAATGAATGCTTTGAATGCTCTTTAATCCAATGCTTTAAGTTGGATATCTCTATCTTGGTTCATAATGAATTTAGAAACACACTTATATATGCTTTCCTGCTAACATTCGTGAAATTAATCAAAAGAGTCGACAAGGAGAAACCCTTTTAAAGGTCTTATGCCGACATGCATTTAAATTTGGCCCGACCAATCAAGGAGGACTTGGGCATGGTCACCCAAGTCCCAAGGCACCTTTTTGGTCTGGGGTAAGGTAAATTATGGGCCTCTAGTTCCCAATTTGCATTAGTTTCAAGGGATTTTGCATCAGGATGAATATTTAGAATGTATAATGTAATCACAGGAACCTAGGACCTAAAAGAGGAAGTAAAAAGACATGTGTCCACTTTTTACTCCATAACACCTATATGCAAAATTGAATCATTTTTTCACCTATAATGATCAAAACATAGTCCCAAATTGCCCTTGAACAGTCACGTATAGCTGGGACAACCATGCCCATCTTTTGAATTCTCGTGGCATGCTTGTGAAAATTTGATGAAGACAAAGAATGGGATAAAAAGGGAAGATGGAATGATGGAGATACATTATGCAAACCAAATAAATGACACCAAATTTGTGAAGTTGCAACATTGCAACAAATTTGACAAAAAATCAAGAATTTAGAGAGTTGTCTGCTAACCTAATCAAGAAAATTTTAGTTTTGGTTGCCATTTAAGATCTTATTTACCAAAAATTTGTCATGAAAAAGATGTTAGGAGTTGTATGAGAATCTGTGAAAATGTTTCAATTGGTTAAGAAGACATTAAACATCCCAAAAAAGGCCTATACCATTGTCCCAAAAGCTGTCAAAACTGTCCCAAAAGCTTCCCTAGTAGGTGAAATAAAAAAATCTTATCCTAAGACTTAGCCACAACATTTGGAGACTTAGAAAAACACTAGAAACATGTTAGAAACATTCATGAAACATTTGGAGTCTTGAAACCATGATAAAAGCATTAGGAACATTGCTGCAACACCTAGAAGACAACTTGACAATTTGACATTTTTTGCATTGTTGATTGATTTGATGTTTCTAATGATGGATTTTGGTGATTTGTGATTGGAAATGATTTTTTAATGAAGAATTTAATGCTGAGAATTGTTGTTTTTAGGTTTGAGAGGCTAAAACATGTGGAGATCAGATGGAGCCATCATGGAAGAATAAAGACTTAGAGACACCCTACTATCCCAGCCATGAAGAACACAAATTTCAGACCTATTCCATTGTTGTACCTACAAAATGTGTTTAAGAAGATGTCAAAGAGTATCAGGAAAAACCTTAGGAACTATAATAACACAAAAATTAGACTTATACCACTATTGTACATGCACATTTGGAGCCCAAAATGATGGAAAATGAAGGAAATGATGCCTTGTAGCTGGGTAAAATGAATTGTATGATCTTATACCTAATTTGCAGCCTTATCCATGATTGATACTACCTATTATGAGGTCCTAGATTGTTGTTCTAGGTCTGAGTTGAAGATTCATGGTTGAAAAATGAAGGAAACATGAAGAATAGGGGATTGCAATGAACTTTTGATGCCAAATTAGCCACCTATAGTTGCATATTAATGTTTGCATATGGAAAATGGAGACCTACAACCACACATGATGGAGATGACTTTCTACAGCTGAACATGTTCTCTTTTATGGATATTTGTCATACTACAACAAGTTGTTGGAGATGTAGTTGCAAAAATCAAATGAACTAGAGATGTAGTTTCAAATATTAAATGTTTTAAGCTTCCAAAAAGTTACTTTTTTGTCAAAATTAAAAAACTCAGTACCAAAAAGTAAATGTGGAGACAAGAAAAAGTAACTTTTTGATACTAGGGGAAGCTTGTTGAGGAAGCTACAAGGAGATGAGGAGAAGTATCTTAGAAATTACACTTGCCATCAATATTGACTTTGTGTTTGAGCATCAAATGTGAGCCATTGGATCAAATTGATCATAGCCATTGGATGTAAATGTGAAAACTGTTGGCAAGAGACACTATATGGATTCATGATTGTTGTCATTGATGGTAACAAAGTTCATCCCACACATCCGCAGGACATGGTGTGTCTCTACCGGAAGTCAGAGTGAAGAATGTTGTGGTCCGGTAAACAAGAACAGAGCTTGTGGCAAGGTCCAACAGACAGGTCCAGATCTCTCAGAGGAAGTATTTTGGTAATGTGCAGATTTGGGGAAGTAAAGAGTACTACCTTGAGTGATAGATTCCAAGGTTTTAGCCTCCGGTGATAGATAAGGAAAAAGATATAAATAGTTGAGTACCGAATTCCTGAGTGACAGTATGAACAGAGGAAGAACTGACTGATAGAACATCAGACTATTTTTTGGATGTGTTACTGATGGTGTTAAAGGTTATGAAGGCATGAATCATGTTTGGCTGACATGATTAATGATTTCTACAAGCATATACTTGATCCGCATTACTTGATGTGCTAGGATTCAGCCGATAGATCAGAATTAGTGAAAAGATTGACTATTCCGGGTGCCGACTAGAAAGGTGATGAAATTACTTGTGCGGATATATACACACAATGGATTTAGTTGTGAGAAGTGTTGTTGTTGGATGTGATATGCGAATAAGAGCAGAGTAGAGCAGAAGCAGTAAGAAAGATCCGGTATGTGAAAGGAAAGCAACAAAAGAGAAGAGGAAAGATGAAGTGCAGCATATCAGTGTACTGAGCCTAACCAAAACTGAACTTCAGCATATGTGGATGCTTCCAATCAGTTCAAGTATTGTATAACATTCTTTTGTAGATAATGTGTCTCCTTGTAGGCAGTGTGCCTCCTTTGTGAGTAGTGTGCTCGGGCAATGAGCCCTAATTGGCAAGTGCCATTTTGTAATTCCTTATTCTTCTAACAGAGAATAATCTTTGGGTTAATCACCCCGTGGTTTTCTCCCTTAACAGGGTTTCCACATCAAAAATACTATGTCATGTGTTTTTCCATTTCATGGTAATGTTTGCTTGTTTGAATTAATGCTGCATTGATTAATAAGAAAGTTCAGAAAGAAGAAATAATTAGGATAACTAATTCAATCCCCCCCTCTCAGTTATCAACAATTGGTATCAGAGCCAAGTTCCTCCTAATAGAGTCTAACAGCGTGAGGAAGATCTGGGAGTCCAAATGGATGCATATGGTTTAAGGGAGCAACTCAAGACTGCCCTTGAGGAAATTCTGAAGTCAATGAATTAAAGGAAAGACTCAAATAGGCTGATAATTTCATGAGAGAACTAAAAGACAAATTAAGTCTCTCTATGAAAAAGAGAAAGGAGCTGCTTCAACAATTGGCAAGACAAGGTGAAGAAAGTAATGCAAATGAAGAGCTGACTGAGAAAACCAAGTTATGTGAAAAGTTATCAAAAGAAGTCATTATGGTAAGACATGAAATGGAATTAGGAGTTATAAAGTTTACTCAAGAGATTGAAGAGAAAAGAAAAACTAAAGACAATCTAAGACAATCTCTTAAAGAGAAATCAGAAGATTGCCACTAGATGGATAGAATTATCAGACATCTTGAATCTGATCTTGAAGATGCTAAAGATAATGTAGAAAAACTTGAGGATCAAATTGTCTCTCTCAAAAGGGATCTTCAAACAACAAATGAATATAAAGAGAAATTCAAGATAAGTTCTGCTCAACTTGAAGTTCTTCTTAGAAGTCAAAAGAGGGCAGATGACAAGTGTGGTTTGGGATATGAGAAAGGAGAAAGCTCCAGATCCGGTCAGAAGAATTTTGAATCAGAAAATCCAAGAAATAGGCATAGAAGACCTCCGGTAAGACAACCCAATGCTCAAAGATATCCATCCTTCAATGGATACTGCCAGAGCTGCAATCACTTTGGTCACAAAGCTAATCAGTGTAGAAAGAGAGTGAATCAAACTAATTCATCCTTCTCCAGACAATGTTTTAACTGTAAAAGGTATGGTCACAAGTCTTATGGATGCAGAAATATGCAAATGAACAAATCATTCAACGGTAGATGCTTTACATGCAATAGAATAGGTCATATGGCTAATCAATGCAGATCAAGTGGATATTAGTCAAATATGCAAAGAAATGTTGTTTGCCAAATCTGCAATAGGTCTGGTCATAGTGCAAAAGTCTGTAGAAGCAAGAATCAGGACAAAAGAGGTCCAGTATATTATAATCAGAATCAAGATAAGGGTAAACAAAAGATGAATGCGGATGAAGTTAAAAATGAGATGAGCAAGATTTGGGTGAAGAAAAGTACTAAAAATGTAGAGGTTGGATCCGCACCAAACTCTGGTGCTGATATTCCTTCCAGAAATTAATAGGTGAGCTCTGGCTCAGGGGGAGACAAAGAAAACCTTATTCCCCCAGCCAGTTAAGTGGTGCCTGAAATTGGCACATGAGAAGCTGCGGATCAAAGGGTTTCTAGAGAAACATGTAAAGAAGGTCAGGTAAAGATCTGAGAGATCTGCAAGAAAATTTAAAAAGTTCAATTCCTTCAGAATTGGTCCGGTTAAGCAAGTCTTCCGATAAAATAGGTTTCTCACAAGATTGGCCCGGTATGAATCCAAATTGATATAGCTTGATCTGCGGATACATAAGATGATTAGAAGGACAAGTGGATATGATGATTCATCACTAACATCGATCACAAGGGAATCATAATAATCCGGATGAGTTTCTTCCTCCTTGAACAAGGAAAACCAGGCAAACCGGAATGAATTAGGTTGAGCATTTATTGCAGTGTGATATTAGGGCTTGCGGAGCAATATAAGGGTTTTTCATTAATCACTCATTCATTCTGCACTCAAGAAGAAACAAAAAGCGGAGCTCTGCAACAAAATTCCTCAAGTTCATCGAAGATCACTTGCAGAAGTCATTACTTCCAGAGATCAATCCAACCAACTCCGTGAAACTGGTAGGCGCAAAAGTTATTTTCCATTTTCAAATATCTCACTACAAATCTCTTGATAATGGGTACTCTGAATATTGTAAAGATTTTTGATAGACCTCGCCCTACATTTAAGAAACATCGATACAAATCCTTGGAGGTAGATCCCCTAGGAGCATTATCTAGTGTTCCGCATGGCATTTTACACACAGAAGACATTAGGGTTTACATACATGCCAATATTGAAGAGTTTGGGGAATTCAAACTAAGAGACATCTATCACAAACAATTGATAGATGATGCTTTTGAGCTTAAACTGGAATATAAGGGCATCCAAGAAAAGCATTTTGATCAGTTCATTCATTTCCCCTGCTTTGAAGAAGATGAATGGGTCCGGTATGTTTTAAGTAGGGTGCATGATAACTTCCTATGGCTAAATAGACCTTGCAAGATCACCAAGGAAGTAATTAGGGCAGTAACTGGTTTACATTCCTTCAGAGGAATTCCTGTCCTCAAATCTGTCAAAAACAACATTGTCATAGAGGCCACCAGATCAAAATTTGATAAGAGGGCAATGACCATTGAAGATATTACTGACCCAGATATCAGGTATGCATCTATGATAATAGGATACAAGATATATCATTCCAGTAGGGAGAATTCAATATCTGGAACTATAGTATATATAGCCTATGAGATGCTGAGAAAGAATGCAGATTATGATCTCTGTGAACTCCTCTTGAGCCAATTAATGGAAAACATATAGAAGATCAAGAAGGACAAAAAGAACTCCTTTAAATATGGAGGACTGATACTATGTTTGTTCTTCTACTTCATGAATGAGCTTCCTGGATCAAATGGATGGGTATGGGAAAATGACAAATCGGTAGCTATCCAGATTAGAGATTACTTGCATGAAATTGGAGATGCAAAGGCAAGAAAGACAGCTCTGTGGGGTTACTTTAAGCAATTCCAAAATACAATGCAAATCAGAGAAAGGATCCCTAAATCAGTAGTTGAAAAATACAAAGATACAGTGTGCTTCATGGTAGACACTGATCAATGTCTTATGGAGGCAGTAGAACCAAGGACAATCTGGATCATGCCCATGGGGTACGAAGTTGATGGACAGATTATGGAGCTGCATGTTCAACACATGCTTAGCCAACCTAAAGATCCAAAAGCAGAAAGGTTTGGAACCTTTGAGGAGCTGAGTATAAAAATCCATGTTGAACTCAGAGAACCAGAAATCAAAAGGAAGGTGAGAAAAGAAGTAGAAAATATTGCTCAAGGCCTTGGCATCTCAAAGGAGGCACTTGATGCCCACAAGAAAAGGATGGAAAGAGCTAAGGAAGAGAAGAAAGAGGCAGAAAAGAAAAGCAAGGAAAGTGCTCCGATAGAAACCTCCACCCGGACCAGATCATCAAAAGGATCTGCACCTGTCACAGCCAAAAGCTCAAAATTGAAAGTCCAAGCATCCGGTAAAAGAGAGAAAAGATCAAAAACAAAAGCCACAAGGGCTTATGCAAGTCAAAAGGATAAAGAGGAAATTGAATCAGATGAGGAGATCATAAAACTAAAGAAGAAGAAGAAATCATCCAGTCAAGGAGAAGAAGAGAAGGAAGAGGAATTTGTTGAAAAACCTACTCTCTCCTTAGATGATGTAGTAAAAGCAGTCACTATGGATGGCAACCTACAACCCTTAACAGAATTCAATGATTTTTATAATGAAGCAGATAAAAAGATTCTGGAGGAAGCCATAGTTAAGTTTTTGAACATTTACAATAAAGCTTTTATTGAAATTATCTCTCTAATTCCTAAGAGTCTAGAGAAGGAGTTGGAAATGAGAAAGACCAATGCCATGGCAAAAGACCTTGAGATCCGGGAACAGATAGCTATTCAGCTATATCCTTCAATTGATCCCAAGACAATGAACATGGTATTCAAAGACTGCAAGGATGAATTCAGGAGCAAAGCAAGGATGAATCAACTTATGCTTGGTGAGACCAACAAGGTAGCCAAGGACACTGAAGAGATTCTCCGAAAAACCTTCAAAAGATTTAATCTTCCTATCATAGAGGACTTGGGTATTGATCCCTCCACTACAAATGTTGCAGAAGAAACTCCTGAGAAAATATCAGAAGAGGTGGGCCTTGAACAGACTAACATTTCCCCTCCAGTTTCCCCTACAGTCTCCAGATCTAAAGGAGAAGAAAAATCATAGGAGAAAGAAGCAGAGGTGAAGGAAAAAGAAGATGACAGTGCTAAGGTTGTAGAAGGAGAGAAGACCTCAGCAGAGAAAACCACAACTGCTAGTGGTGAAGGAGAGAAAACTCATAAGGACAGCTCCAAGACTGCAGAAGAGATGAAACATTTGTCTCCGGCAAGAGACACTGCACAAACTGTCCAAGAATTCCTAAACAAAGAAACAATGGAGATTGATGAACCAGAGTTTCTACAAGGTCCATTCAATTTTGATTCTCTTTCTTCGGTACAGACAATGAAGATAGCTTCATTTGCAAATGCTGAGGCTAATGAAAAACTCCTAAAGTCTCATACGGAAGACTATGAGTTGATAGAAGCTGCTTCCGGAGTGCTTGAAAAGATTATGCCATCGGTTTAGAAAGATCCCACAGCCTCCTCTTCCGGTAATCTCAAAACCTTAGTCAGCAGTGTTAGTACACATTTTGATTCTCTAGAAAAATCAGCTGAAGAAAAGGTCCGGAAGGAGTTTTTGGATAAAAGGTTCTCCGAGGTACAGGGTTTGATCATTAATGATAGGAGAAACATGAACATTGGGATAAAGAGCTTAGAAAATGCTCTTAAGGATGGCAGTGAATATACAAATTTTGTATCTCTTGGTCCAAGGTAACAGTGGAGATTGAGAAGAAAATAAAAGAGCAAGAGGACAAACTACTAAGCTTGTCTCAAAGTTTTGATCCTCTTTCTTCCTCTATAACAAATCAAGAATGTCAGACTATTGCAGTCTTGAGTGAAATCAAGAAATTGGAGAAGGAAAGGAAAAATAGAATAAGCAGGTTGAGTGAGCTCAGGGGGTTAATTGTCCCTAATCTAGAGGCCATGCATGAGGCTATAACAGAAGCCCAAATTACAGCCCAAACCAATGATCCGACAGATCTAAAAAGAGTAGATGCGTTTGCATTCCTGTTGAGTGGGCATATCCCAATTTTAGACAGGATGAAGTAGAGTTGGGCGACAGAAGTTGTACAGTTGAAGAACACTTTTGCAGACATACTTAAGTATATGTAAGTACAACTTGTATATATATAATTATGCAGCTAAGTATAGTAAATTTTTTGAAAATTTTGGTGTGTAGACCCTACCCTTTGCCATTGATGTCAAAGGGGGAGTGAAGAGCAGTGAAAAATGAGGAATCCAACTAAGGGGGAGCTCTAGAAAATATATATAAAGACAGAGCATCAGCCAAGGGGGAGCCTAGTGTAAACACTTAGTCATTGTTCACTAAGTGTTGCCATCAATGCCAAAGGGGGAGATTGTTGGCAAGAGACACTATATGGATTCATGATTGTTGTCATTGATGGCAACAAAGTTCATCCTACACATCCGCAGGACATGGTGTGTCTCTACCGGAAGTCAGAGTGAAGAATGTTGTCGTCCGGTAAACAAGAACAAAGCTTGTGGCAAGGTTTGACAGACAGGTCCAGATCTCTCAGAGGAAGTATTTTGGTAAAGTGCAGATTTGGGGAAGTAAAGAGTACTACCTTGAGTGATAGATTCCAAGGTTTTAGCCTTCGGTGATAGATGAGGAAAAATATATGAATAGTTGAGTACCAGATTCCTGAGTGACAGTATGAACAGAGGAAGAACTAACTGATAGAACATCAGACTATTTTCTGGATGTGTTACTGATGGTGTTAAAGGTTATGAAGGCATGAATCATGTTTGGCCGACATGATTAATGATTTCTACAAGCATATACTTGATCCGCATTACTTGATGTGCTAGGATTTAGCCGACATATTAGAATTAGTGAAAAGATTGACTATTTCGGGTACCGACTAGAAAGGTGATGAAATTACTTGTGCGGATATATACACACAATGGATTTAGTTGTGAGAAGTGTTGTTGTTGGATGTGATATGCGAATAAGAGCAGAGCAGAGCAGAAGCAGTAAGAAAGATCTGGTATGTGAAAGGAAAGCAGCATAAGAGAAGAGGAAAGATGAAGTGCAGCAGATCAGTGTACTGAGCCTAATCGGAACTGAACTTCAGCATATGTGAATGCTTCCAATCAGTTCAAGTATTGTATAACATTCTTTTGTAGACAGTGTGTCTCCTTGTAGGCAGTGTGCCTCCTTTGTGAGCAGTGTGCTCGGGCAGTGAGCCCTAATTGGCAAGTGCCATTTTGTAATTCCTTATTCTTCTAACAGAGAATAATCTTTGGGTTAATCACCCTGTGGTTTTCTCCCTTAACAGGGTTTCCACGTCAAAAATACTATGTCATGTGTTTTTCCATTTCATGATAATGTTTGCTTGTTTGAATTAATGCTGCATTGATTAATAAGAAAGTTCAGAAAGAAGAAATAATTAGGATAACTGATTCACCCCCCCTCTCAGTTATCAACAAAAACTTAGTATTGTAAAAATAATTTGTATAAGTATACAACTAAAACTCATTGTAAGGGTTAGAAAAATCATTGGAGACATATTGGAAACAATTTGTACTTTGGATTTGAGAGAAAATACATAGTATTTTTTGAATTTTCATGACATTCTCATGATTTTCTCCACATGAAGTTTGGAAATTATTGATAATGGTCAATATTTTGAGCTTAATACAATTTTGATTCATTGTTTCTAGTCAACATAGTGAATAGAAATTGTTGAGATTTGTCGAACTTGTCATCATACAAAGTTTGTTTCATGATTTCTAAACACCAAGTTGAGCATTCCTTTCATTTTTAGCTGGAAGTTTATGGATATTTGATGAGTTTACAAAGTGTTCATACCATTGATGGTTTACTAATTGTAAATTAATTTGTACGACTAGCCTAAACACCCATAAACTCACCTTTAAAGATTGCACATTCTTGAAGCTTGGTTGTTGTTTTTTCATGATTAATTCAAGAATGGTTAATGTTTGTAAATTTGTCTATCCATTATTGAGGATGAAATGTTAGTAGAAAATTGAGTTTTAGTTAGTTTTCTCTCTAACCCTTCTCTATCTCACCTTGCATTTGCACATTTTTTACCACATCTAGTTATTTTAGAGTTAGAATAGGACATTCAAACTTGCATATTACTATTGTAAGGTTCATATTTTATGAATGCAAGTTGATATATTACAAGTTATAGGTTGAAATGATACATTTTATGGTAATATATGTTTGGATTAGTTTGTTTATGCATTGCTAAATCTAAAAACTGATTGATTTATGTGCATTTTAACCTTCTGTGTTGAAAGATTGCCTAGATTCATGTAAGGCCCCTTGGTTGGAATAACAAAAGACATCAAACACTGACCGTTGTTTTGAGCTGACTTTATAAAAAAAATACGTCAAACACTGAGTTGTTAGACACACAAGGATGCTAAGTGGGGGGGTGAATAAGTATATAAACAATTTAACAAGTTTAACTTGTCTGGAGCAGATTAAACCTTAAGCATCACAATATTAACATGAACATGAAAGTTAAACACAATGCACATCAACACATAACACCAGATGTACGTGGAAACCCTAGATGGGTAAAAACATGGTGAGGATTAACTAACAATGTATGAAGCTCAAATAATAAATTTTTTTAGGGGTACAACCCAAGGAATCTACTACTCCCTACTAACTTTGTTTTAGGGCTACAACCCAAAGAAGCTACTACTCCCTGTTGACTTTGTTTTAGGGCTACAACCTGAAGAAGATACTACTCCTTGAAAACTTTGATTTAGGGTCACATCCAAGGAAGCTAAAACTCCCCAAAGACTTTATTTTAGGATCACTCCTAAGGAAGAAACTACTCCCTAACTTAAGCACAAAAAGATTACAGTATGAGAGTCCTATTATCTAAAAACTGACCTTGTAATTCACACCTTTGATGATTACACTTCTGCCACTTCACACTTTCTTCTGATGATTTGATCAATTAGGCACACTCTACACTTGATCACTATCACATATAAGTCTTCAAGATGAATCATGACAACATCAACAACTTCTACTCTTTCTCCTTCAGTCACACATCAATAATGTATTCATTCAACCTTTTATCTGCTTGCGACCTTTTCCAATCAACTTGCAATCACACCATGTCTAACACACTTGGATTCACTATTTATACATGATATTACATTACTTGTTGACCAAAGACAATATGGAAAATACATTTACAAGTCAGCCAATAACATACAATATGAAATGTGTAGAGGATAAGACCTAAACACCATTACACTTTACCCTAGCAGAAGACTCATGATTTGTGGACCTCAACACTTGCTTAACCAGGTCAAAAATGTCCTTCAAAACAACAAACACCAAGGAACTATCTCCACACACTCTGCTCATTTGAAAATAGAATAGACTTAAGCAAAACATATGAAACCTTTGAAGCATAATGACCACAACAACTTGAAAGTCTTGTGTGATACTAGAAACAAGAAATATCTTCATGAAAATCTTCTAGATGAGTCTACATGACTCGTACAAAATATCCAAACACTCCATTTCCACCACACATTAAAGAATTGTGCCGCACATCTTCAATCATGAATTCTGGGAACAATCTGTCATCCCGAACACACTACAACATGCTGTAATTTAAAAAACTAAGCTACGGACCACCAAGAGGCTTGAAACTACAAGAAGATATGCAATACACATCCATTATCATATTATCAAAACTGCAAAGGCAACCATTCACTTCTGGAGAAATGTGAAGCATTTCAACAGGTCTTCAACACTGCCTCACTCTATCAGAACACATGTCAATACTTTATCATGCATAACTTTCACAGCAGAAGGGTAAATGATCTAAAACTATGGAATTAACATCTTCACTACATCCTCATCATGTCTTCAAAACCACATAACCATATCTATGAATGCGGAGAATTCCACTTCTGTTATAGTGATAGTCTTCATAGAGCCAACACTGTCTTCACACCATCTTTTGCAAAACATACTTTCGGTAGTCCAAACATCATGAAACTTGGAATATACATGATTTGTCACTTTATTAAGCTACCTTTCAATCCACAAGGGCCCAATACCAAACTGATGGAAATGTTGAACAATCTCCCAGATAGTCTTTAAAGGTAGTCATTCTAAAACAAAGACTATCACCAATTTTTAGAGACCAAATCTTCTTTGTATTAACACATGCATTCTTAGGAATAGTAGAAGAGATTATACAATATGCTTTAGGCCATAACTAACATCTTTCCAACCTCAGCAACACATTTGAGCATGTTAGTGCTTCTAATTCCCATATTAATGTATTTTCTTAATGCTTCTAATTCCCATATTAATGTATCTTCTTAATGCTTCTGATTCCCATATGAATTTGACTTCATACTCAATTTTGTAATGATCAAGGCATGACATCCAATCATGAACTTTAGAAATCACATTATATTCAGTCATGACATCCAACCATGAACTATATTATTGATGCTTCTAATTCCCATCTCAATGTATCTTCTTCAGGAGAATGACATCCAACCACGAACACTATTACACATCCATAACAGTGTTGACACCAATGATTACCTTGTGACAGTGTTGACATCAATGACAACCATACAACCATAGAAACCATATGTGTAACAATTTGCCCCTTTAGCATTGATGGCAACACATACCTGCACATTTCTCCCCCTTTGACATCAAGGACAAAGGGTAACCAGCACCTGCTCATTAGGAACCAAACTTCTACACATTTTTCCTTAGGGTATAGCTTCTTCTTGCAACAAACAAACTCCCGCTATCATCAGCAACCACTACCTGCTCCCCCTAAGAGGTAGCCACCATCAGTCTAGGAAAAAGGATATAACATTAACTCCCCCTGGACAGATGTACCATTATGCATCTAGCAAGAAGGAGGAGGGGCAATTACCCCTAACTTTTGCTAGAGATCCTCAAAAGTGTCCTTTACAAGAGCCTTTGTGAAGATATCTACAATCTAATTCTTTGTTGGAACACATTCCAACTTCACTTCCTTATCTGCAACCTTCTCTCTTAAAAAGTGATAACTGATTGCTATATGTTTGGTTCTAGAATGCATCACTAGATTCTTGGAAATATTGATAGCACTTGTATTAAATCACACAAAATAGGAATAGGCTCATCATACAATACCTTGATATCCTTTAGAGTTTGCTTCATCCACAACACTTGTGTACAATAGGAGGCTTCTACAATATACTCTACCTTTGCAGTTGATAAGGACACTAGATCTTGCTTATTGCTTTGCCATGAAACCAATCTGTTTCCAAAGAAGAAAGCACCACCACTTGCACTCTTTCTATCATCAACACAACCAACCTAATTAGCATCAGTGTAGGTACTTAAATCAAAGTCATTACCTCTTTATTGCCATAAGCCATAATATGGAGTTTCTTTCAAATATCTGAATATCCTTTTCATTGTCTTCTCATGTATTTGCTTGGGATTGCATTGATATTTTGCAACCACACATATTGCATACATAATATCAGGTCTAGAGGTAGTTAGGTACAACAATCCTCCAATCATAGATCTATAGGAAGTTTGATCCACCTCCTGAGACTCATCATCCTTTCTCAAGTGACATCCAGTGACCATGGGAGTACTCATTAGTTTTGAATCCTCCATACCAAACTTCTTCAACATTTCTCTAACATACTTCGCTTGTGAAATAAAGATACCACAATCTAGCTGAGTAATTTGAAGCCCAAGGAAGAGAGATATTTCATCGATCATAAACATATCAAACTCTTTTTTGCATCTCCTCTGCAAACCTCTTACACATATCATCATCTCCACCAAAAATGATATCATCAACATATATTGCAACTATCAAAATCATGTCTCCTTCTTCCTTGATATAAAGATTGCTATCTGTAATACCTTTCTTGGAGCCTTGCTGAAGTAAGTACTTGTCTAACCTAGCATACCAAGCCCTAGGTGCTTGCTTAAGACCATACAAATCCTTTTTGAGTCTGCATACCATGTTTGGATCTTCTGCTATCTAAAAACCACCTGGTTGCTCAATGTAGACTTCCTCTAGATCACCATTTAAAAATGTTGACTTGACATCCATCTGATATACTTTGAAGTTCTTGTGAGTAGCAAGAGCAAGGAACATTCTGATTGCCTCCATCCTAACTACCGGAGAAAAATTCATGCCTTCAACTTGAGAGTAGCCCTTACCTACCAATATTTCCTTATTCCTTACAACTTCACCATCTTCATTTAGTTTGTTCCGGAACACCCACTTTGTTCCTATGATGTTCTTGTTTGCTAGTCTAGGAACCAATTCCCATTTCTGATTCTTCTCTATCTAATCCAATTCTTCTTCCATTGCTTTTATCTAGACATTATCTTTGCTAGCCTCATCAAAGGTTTTGGGTTCTACTTTTGATAATAAACACAAATTTACTTGCTCATGTGTCTTGGTAAACCTTCTCCTTGTCTATACACCTTCATTCTTGTCTCCAATGATTTGATCTGCCGAGTGATTCTTCTGAACATACTTTGCTAGAGTCTTCAACAACTACTCTGGTTCTTGTTCCTTTTCTTCTTTCACTTCTTCTTCTTCATCTTCAATGCAAGGAAAGATATCAGATCCGGAGTCTTCTAAATCTTGTGAGATCTGATACAAGTCTTCATCTACTTTAACATTTGTGCTTTCAATCATATTTCCCAACCTCTTGTTGTAGCATCTACATGCCTTGCTTCTAGTTGAGTAACCAAGGAAGATTCCTTCATCACTTCTTGAATCAAACTTTCCTAGGTCTTCTTCATCTCTTCTGATATAGCATTTCCTGCCAAAGATCCTGAAGTATCTGATAGTGGGAGGTCTTCCATACCATAGCTCATAAGGAGTCTTAGTGTTGTTTACCCTCAACTGCACTTTGTTAGTTAGATAGATAGCAATGTGAACTTCTTCCTTCCAATACATATCATACAGATCTGTATCTTTCATCATTGCCCTGAACATTTCTTGCATAGTCCTATTCTTCCTTTCCACTACCCCATTTTGCTGAGGGGTTCTAGGAGCTAACAGATGTCTCTTAATACCATAATCTTCACAAAACTTTTCAAATTCATTTGAAGTAAACTCACCTCCTCTATTAGATCTTAAACATTTGATCTTAGTATCCATTTCATTTTCAACCAAATCTTTGAAAACCTTTAAGTCAAGTCATCCATAGCCACATCAAAAGTCAAGTCATCCATGAACAAAGTGTCAAACTACTATTGCTCACATACTGCCACTTTATCACCAATATCAAGGTGCCAACCAAATTACCATGTCACACTCTCTCAAGTCATGACTATCATCTCTCTGGAAATCTTGATCACACATTATGTTCCAATGCTAGAAATCAATCCCACTTGTTCATAACTAATCTCAACTTCATGAAATCAAGGGCCATAACAACTATCAGTATCCAAGTAGTAGTGCTAGCATCCTACAACTGCTAGTAGCTTCCAAAACTAGGAATCCATGATGAAATCAATCTCCCAAAAGTCTATATTTAACTTTAGTACTCATGCCAACTGAACTGCCAAGTGTTTGCAACTAGAATAGAGTATAGGCTTGGGGCACATTAGGACCTCCATCCTCAAACCATGGAACAAATAAAAAAGGAGTGGGTTTGCACTATGAACCAACTAGTGTGGTTCCAATGTGTGGGGGAAGTAGAGGGACTGTAATCCAATGTGACTATGAGGGAATACCCTCAAATAGGAGCAACCATAGCTCACCCTAAAACACATTATATCCCAAAGGAGGCCTTCACTCCTCCCTTAACCTCTAGTTACACTAGCGTGCTCTCATCTGAGTGGGAGAGCTGATGCTAGGGGTGACACTAAAGCATCACAACACATAAGAACATGAAGAGTGACTCACACATCTATAAATAACACACATTAAACACATTTCTTTAACATATCTATACTAGGCCAACACAATTATTCATACACATGTACAATTATCACAAAGGGCATGCATAAGTGGATCACACATTATGTCCACAAAACCCTTCTCCCCAAGTTGGATAACTTATATCACATACTTAAGGTATGACCATAACATTCACTGGTATTTGCACATCACAACACATATCCACATTACACACGTACAACACCACAACATCATCTAGGATAATTACTCAAGTGGCTACTCACATTCACAACATAGTAAAAGAAGCATTATTCCCTTCTAGTTCATTACTTGATATTGAAAACCAAATTTTACATACAATCTATTTTGCAATTGGAACTCATTTCAAAGAAAAATTCAATAGGTCATAATGTATATATCAACTTAACCTAAGAGACATAACAAAATTGTCTCAAGAAAATCAATTTCCAATTACTAAACAACATAATCAACTTATTTTATAAACAAAATATCTACAAGAACCATTTACAAAGGCACTCATTTTGGCATACCCTAATTAACAATTGATTTCAATTATAATCTATCTAAGGCAGATCACAAATTTTAGCTAAATCCCTCCTATGTATGTGAAAGCAATTTATTCATATAAACACATTAACAAGACTTATATAGCCAAGTAGATAAGAGAGTAAAATAAAACATGAGAATCTGGTTGCATATGATTTACCCTCTAATAGCTAATAGGAATATGATTGCCATTTCTTTATCAATTTTCTAATCTAACACTTTATAGTCTGAATGCTAGAATATTACCTAATAATTTTATCACATCAATTAGCGTTGTCCTTTCTAAATGTGAATAGAGTGATTTCAAAATAGAATACATAAATCATCTCCATACAATATCTAGATATAAGACAAAAATGTAGTACCATGGAGTTGTCCCCATGTAACATGCAAAGCATCACAAGATACATATAGTGACAAATGGGTCTTCATATCTAGCTACCATCCTACCTACTCATACCAACAAGATGCACAAGGTGAGAGCAAGCAAAGGACCTCATACAATAATATGTTGAAGTTCACATACTAACCCATGAACAATCTAAAAGAAAATAATTACAACACTTGAGAAGATAGATCATCACCCTAGCCAACATTAAGGGTAATAAACACCAATACTATAAAGCAATCATTTATCATCCATCATCATTAAAGCAAATTCTACAACTAATATGTAGGAACTTACTAAAATTACTAGTTTTCAAGACATGCACACACCTAAGGTTAGACAAACGAACACTTCCCAGAGCTTCCAGTGTTGTAAAACCTTGCTCTAATACCAAATGTAATGCCCAAAATAATAAATTAATTAAGTTCATTATTCCCCATTTTCCTCTTCTCAATCTATTATAACTAAGTGATACAACCCTTCACCATGATAGCCACATTTTTGTACCTCATAAACATTACAAGTAACCAAAAGGAATTAATCTAGTAATAACAATGGAAATATACATAAACATTAACTAAAATGCACAAATTCCATAAATAAATTGCTAGCAATAATTTAAAACTAGAGAACATGAAAGTATGTCATCATTATGAAGGAAACCAATGATGGTGTGGAATTACATAATCCATACACACCATGTCAAGAAATATAAGCTATACAATTACTAAAACATGCCAAGCAACTATATGATCATTAAATATGTATATGCAATCATGTTTGTCATAAATGTATTCTCTACCTCTTTCTACAATTGTATGAGCACATTAATAGTATTTGAAAATATGGATACAAACAAACAAGATCAAGCAAGTGATTCTATAACAAGTCTTCAATCATAGATTGACTAAAACATTGTCCAAACCATCTATAATACATTTTTAATAAAGTATTACGATAACCATATCACTAGGGAAAGTTTGAGTGGCCTTATAAATACTAAAATGTCCTGCTAATCTACCACTATGCTTCTCCTTGATCAAATTCTCTCATTGAGCTCTGTGGAATACACAGCTAATTCAATTTGAACAACATATCCTCCTGAATGAAATAATCCAACCACTTGCTTCTATCTATCACAATAGGTTCCCTACATGCTTTCCATGCTTCCGCAAAATCAAGATCATCCTCATACATGTGCTTGAGTTATTCAAAACCTAGCACTTCTACCCTCATTTCTGTCAACAAATTCCTTCTTCTGCTCAATGCCTCTACGACTTTGTTTGATTTTCCACTCTGATGTCTCAATACAAATGTATAACCTTGCATGAATTCTACCCATCTCATGTGTCTTTGATTCAACTTACCCTAACTTCTCAAATACTACAAAGCTTGATGATCAGTGTACAACACAAATTCTTTTGGCAACAAGTAATGTCTCCACTTCTTCAAGGATTGAATTATAGCATAGAACTGCTGATCATAAACTAAATATCTTCTCCTTGCATCATTCAACTTCTCACCGAAATATGCTACTGGTCTCCCTTCTTGACTTAACACTACTATTGCATTTCCACTGGCATCACAATCAACTTGAAATACTTTGTCAAAATCTGGTAATGCTAACATTAGTTTCTCTATCACCTTTTGCTTCAACAACTCAAAACTCGTATGTGCTCCTGATGTCCACTTAAAATCTTTCGTATCTCCTCTCATGGTCTATGTCATTGGTGTGCATATGGTACTAAATTTTTTGATGAACTTCTAGTAGAAACTTGGCAATCCATGAAAAGATCTTACCTCCCCAATATTCATAGGTGTTGTCCATTCAACAATTGCTCTTACCTTTTCTAGATCCATCTTCAATCCTTCTGCAGAAATCACAAATCCCAAATATGCAAGCTCTATCTTCATGAAACTACATTTCTTGATGTTTATCAACAATTTCTTTTTTCTCAGCCTTTGAAATACTTATCTAATATGCAACAAATGATCTTCCTTGGTTCTACTAAAAATCAAAATATCATCCAAATAGACAATAACAAACTTACCCAATAATTTCTTCAATACTTCATTCATCAACCTCATGAATGTACTTGGTGCATTAGTTAATCCAAAAGGCATGACTAACCACTCATACAATCCTTCATTAGTCTTGAATGCAATCTTGAACCATTCATCTCCTTCTCTGATTCTAATTTGATGGTATCCACTCTTTAGATCTATCTTTGTGAAATATTTTGCTTTGCTCAAACAATCCATGATGTCGTCCATCCTTGGCAATGAAAACCTATACTTGATTGTGAACTTATTGATTGCTCTTGAATCTGTGCACATCCTTCATTCTCCATCTTTCTTTGGTGCTAGTACTGCTGGTATCACACACAGGCTTAAGCTTTCTCTAATCAATCCTTTTCTCAACAGCTCTTGTATCTGTCTGTTTAGCTCCACATTTTCTGTTGGTGTCATCCTATGCGCTACTTTGTTTGGCAAACTGGATCCAGGTATGAGATCCATATGATGACTGAAACTTTGACAATCCTTCTGGCACATTCTTTGATACAATATCTTGGTATTTTGTCAACAATTCTGTGACTTCCCTATGTGGTGGTTCTTCTTTTGCGGTGGCATTTTCTATACTTTGGGTACCACTCTTCTTTGGAATCAATGCAAAACACATGTTATCATGTCTCAATCCATCCAAAAATTTCCTTCCATCTACCAAACATATTCTAGCATTGCTGCATACTGTTGGTAGTGACCTAGCATCTCTTGCAGGATTCGTGACATGGCTTAACCACCTGTGGATTCATTAACTTTGGTGGTTGTATCAAGCATTAACAGGTCGACCTTTTGGTGCAATGACAATCGTATTTCCAACAATTGGTATCAGATCAAGGTTCCTTTGAAAAAGTTTAACAGCTTAAGGAAGATCTGGGAAGACAGTAAAATGGATGAATATAACCTTCAAGGGCAACTTAATCTTGCCCTAGATGATATTGAGTAGTCCAAGGCAGAAGTTTAAGAGCTGCAAGATAACCTCAAAAAGGCTGAAGACTTCATTGAGATTCTAAAAGAAAAATTGAGCAAATCCAACGCAAAAGGAAATGAGCAACCTCTTCAACTGGGAAAGCATTATGAAGACAACGCCTTGAATGAGAAGACAAAGGAATGTGAAAAGTTAGCTAAAGAAGTTACTATCCTAAAACATGAGATGGAAACTGGGGTGATGAGACTAACCAAGGAAATTGAAGATAGAAAGAAATTTGAAGAAGAGATAAATCAAAATCTGAAAGAGAGATCTAAAGAATGTTGCAGATTGGATGCGATAGCTGGTCTCCTAGAATCTAATCTACAAGAAAGTAGAAACAATGAAAGAGAACTTGAGAGATAGATTATCACTCTTAGACATGACCTAGAAATTGCAAATGAGTATAAGGAGAAGTTCAAGATAAGATTAGCTAAACTTGAAGCATTAATTGAAGGGCAGAAAAAGGATAATCTTGGATATGAGAAAGGTGAAAGCACCAGATCTGGGCAGAGAAATTTTCAACCTAGGAACAGGAGAAACAGAACTAGAAAACCTTTGGTAAGACAGCCTAATGCTCAAAGATATCCATCATTCAATGGAAATTGTTTCAATTGCAATAAATTTGGTCATAGAGCTACTCAGTGTAGAAGAAGAGTAAATCAAAATGATCCACCCTTCTCCAGTCAATGCTTCAAATGCAAGAGGTATGGTCATAAATCAAATGAATGCAGAAATATGATAATGAATAATGCTTACAATAGAGGAATGAACAATTCTTTCAATGGTTACTACTTTGTTTGCAATGGCTTTGGACATATGGCTAATCAGTGCAGATCAAGAGAAAATCAGGTTTATAAGAAAATAAATGTTGTATGTTTTAACTGCAATAAATTTGGTCATATTGCAAGATTCTGCAAAAGTAGGAACAATGAAAGAAGAGGTCTGATAAATAGAAAATCGGATGAGCAGAAACAAGATAGAGGCAAAAGGAAAATTGATGTGAATGAGATACAGAGTGAAATGAACAAGATTTGGATAAAGAAAGATACAATAAACAATAGTGATGGGTCCGCACCGGAATTTGGTGCTGACAATTCCTCTAGGAATTAAGTTAGAAGCTCTGGCTTAGGGGGAGCTGTGTTGAATTGTTAGATTTAGGACAGACAACTGAGAGGGGGGGTGAATCAGTTGTCCAAAACTTCTTGCATTTAATCACTTAAATCCATTTCTTAATTCAGCAACATAATAATAAATCAATCATGGAAATATAATGCAACAATTCAAGAGCAGAAACACATTAACACATATGACACCAAGTTTTTTAATGTGGAAAACCCGGTTAAGGGAAAAACCATGGGGTGACTAACCCAAGATTGTATTCTCTATTAAAAGAATCGAAAGAACAAAATGGCACATGCCAATTAGGGCTCACTACTAGAGCACACTGCTCACAAGAGGCCCACTACCTACAGGAGACACACTGTCTACAGAATAATAAGTATTACATACTTGAACTGAAGAATATAATCTTCACCATGCTTGAGTTAGTTCCATTTAAGCCCAATACTTCGACTCTGCCTTTCACTCTGCTCCTTTCTACCACACTCTCATCTCCACAAGATCCTTTGAAATGACTTTACAACTCCTTATTTATACAAGACATCGACTTAGGGATAATCATCTAAGTCAGCATACATTACAGAGCAAATACATAAATACAACATGACTAATAAAAAAAACTTCACGTGGATCAACACACTGTTGGCCACACAGATCTAAGACTTCAATCTTCCTTTAGGAACACACCATTCTTCACAAAACATCTTCAAGATCATCCACAGGATGTATAACTCATCCGGTTGGCCAGACTTAGGAAGAACATCATCATCCGGAAGTAGTTCTTCAATTATGAGCTCAATCTTCAATGCGGACCACCAACACGAATTGGACACAATCCAAAGACCTCCACAAGCTTGCCTGAATCACCTGGAACATCCACACTACTTCTGCTTACTGAAATCATTCTCTCCTTCATCTAGAACCTCAAGAACACAGTCTATCATCACTGTCATATTGGAATAGATGCTTGCGGACCTCCAGACCACGAACCAATTGAGTTGTCAATTCAAATTGACTTCCTAAACACTCCACCAAATCCGCAGAATAAGATATTGCATTTTTGGATCTCACCAGACTTATCTGTGTCACTCTGTCACCTTTGAACATCTGCCATAACTGGTTTTACTTAAGTGGCCATAACTTCTTCAGATCTTCATGCGGACCTCTGAAATCTTTACTAGATCATCTTAAGACACATCTACAAACCCTTTGATGCACGTCCTCTGATCTTCATCTTAGCTGGGATCTTTACCTCACTGTCTTCACTGTTCTTCTTTGTTCCTGATAGGACTAATTTTCTCAATATCCTCAACATATAGCTCATCCAATCCTTATCATCAATGCAACAGGAGTATGTTGACATCATTGACAACACCGGTTAGGCCTATACTTGCAACAATCTCCCCCTTTGTCATTGATGGCAACATATGATGTGAAAAATTATTTTAACCATCAAGACAAGAACTTCTCCTCTCTAACATAACTCCTATCAACAACAACCATTCACAT
Source organism: Cunninghamia lanceolata (assembly GCA_027924645.1). NCBI lineage: Eukaryota > Viridiplantae > Streptophyta > Pinopsida > Cupressales > Cupressaceae > Cunninghamia > Cunninghamia lanceolata. Next base: position 157,823 of record BSBN01000201.1, on the reverse strand, counting down.
GCGTTCTCTTCCTTTACTGCTCCCCCTTTGATCAACAACTACTTATTTTTCACAAGTCTTCTCTCCCCTTTTGACATTAATGGCAAAGGGCACATACTTGCATCACTTCAGAATCATACCAGCTGCTCCCCCTGAGTAGTAGCTTCCATCATCAATTCGGACCACAAGATATGACTGTGAGATCCACCGGACTGATGCACATTAGTGCACCTTAATTCAGAACCAGAGGGGTAATAACCCCTAACTTCTCCTTGAGATACTCAAAAGAGTCCTTAGGTAGAGGTTTAGTAAAAATATCTGCAATCTGATCCTCAAAAGGCACAAACTCCAATCTGACTTCATTCTTGTTCACTTGCTCCCTCAAAAAGTGAAACTTGATGGATATATGTTTAGTCTTTGAATGCAACACCAGATTTTTTGATATGTTAATTGCACTTGAATTATCACAGAAGATTGTGATGGGTTCTTCATACTCCACTTTGATATCTCTTAGCATTAGCTTCATCCACAATACTTGAGTGCAACTACCTGTTGCTGCAATATATTCTTCTTCTGTAGTAGACAGAGATATTGCCTCTTGTTTCTTGCTCAGCCAAGAAACCAATCTTTTCCCTAAAAAGAATGCTCCACCACTGGTACTCTTCCGGTCATCCACATCTCCTGCTCAATCCACATCTATATATGCATGAAGAGAGAAATCATGATCTCTAGGATACCACAAACCATACTCAACCATTCCTTTTAGATATCTAAAAATCCTCTTGATTGCCATGACATGAGATTCTCTAGGATCATCTTAGAATCTAGCAACAAGACCAACATCATTCATAATGTCAGGTCTAGTTTGAGTGAGATACAATAATCCTCCAATCATTGACCTGTACTTTTTCTGATCAGCCTTAGGAGGGTCATTATCTTTGCTCAATTTACATTTGGTTGCCATGGGAGTACTCATTGGTTTTGAGTCTTCCATCCCAAATTTCTTCAATAATTCTTTCACATATTTGGTCTGAGAAATGAAGATTCCTTTTCTTGTTTGAATGATTTGCAGACCCAAGAAGAAATTTATTTCCCCAAACATGGACATCTCAAATTCACTTTTCATTTGATTTGTAAAAGTTTTGCACATACTATCTCTTCCTTCAAAAATGATATCGTCAACAAACACTTCAACAATCAAGATATTTTCATGATCAATTTTAAAGTATAAGTTACTGTCAGTAGTACCTTTGTTGAAACCAATCTTCAAAAGATGCTTATCCAGTCTTTCATACTAGGCTCTTGGGGCTTGTTTAAGTCCATACAGTGCTTTCTTCAACTTGTAGACCATATCACCATGATCAGACAATTGAAATTCATCCGGTTCCAAGTCACCATTCAGGAAGGCAGACTTGACATCCATCTGATATACTTTTAAGTCTTTGAAGGCAGCAAAGGCAAGAAGTAACCTGACTGCTTCAATTCTTGCCACTGGAGCAAAAGTTTCTTCAAAATTAACTCCTACTTGAGAGTAACCCTTGCAGACCAATCTGGCTTTGTTTCTGACTACTTCACCATCTTCATTTAGTTTATTCTAAAATACCCATTTAGTTCCAATCACATTCTTGTTTCTAGGTCTGGGAACAAGATCCCAAGTGTGATTTTTCTCAATTTGCATCGGCTCTTCCTCCATTGCTTTAGTCCAGCTTTCATCATTGCATGCTTCGTTTACTAACTTTGGTTCAATCTTTGAAATCAGACAATACTCTTCTAAGTCTTGAGGAATCTTTCTTCTTGTTTGAACACCTTTGCTTTTGTCACCTATGATCTGATCTTCAGAGTGATTCAGTCTTACATACCTGAGAATTTTGGGACTTTCTTGCACTTGTATTTCTTGAACAGGTTCATTCAAACTCATCTCTTCTTCTTGATTCACCAGATCAATCTGAATCTAAATTTCAGAAGGGGCTTGGACTCCTTGGATGAAAACATCATTCTGATAATCTTAATCATATTCATAAGAACTTGAGGGTTTTTTAATACCTTCATCAACCTTCACATTTGTACTTTCTATAATCTTTCTTAATCTCTTGTTATAACACCGGTATGCTTTACTTTGAGTAGAATATCCCGAGAATATTCCTTCATCACTTCTAGCATCAAATTTGCCTAGATCTTGATCTCTTTTAATGTAACATTTTCTACCAAAGACTCTAAAATACTTCACAGTGGGAGTGATGCCAAACCAGAGTTCATAAGGAGTCTTACTAGTATTGCTTTTGATTTGTACTCAATTAAGAGTATAGACTGCAGTGCTTACAACTTCTCTCCAGTAGATCTGAGGAACATTTGCTTCCATCATCATGGTTTTAGATGCTTCTTGGATGGTCCGGTTCTTTCTCTCCACTACTGCATTCTGCTGTGGAGTCCTTGGAGTAGACAACTATCTTTTTATTCCATGTTTCTCACAGAATTCTATGAACTCACTAGATGCGAATTCTCCACCTCTATCAGACCTCAGACATTTTATGTTCAATCCAGTTTCATTCTCTACCATAGCCTTAAATATTTTGAATTTCTCAAGAGCTTCTGATTTCTCTTTCAAAAAAGTCACCCACATCATCCGGGAGTAGTCATCAATTAATAGCATGAAGTATCTATCACCTTGCACACTCCTGATTCTTGCCAGAGCACATAGATCAGTATGAACTAAGTCCAATAATTTGGTAGAAGTCTATTCCTTACTTTTGAATGTGACTCTGCTCTGCTTATGCAACTGACATTCTTTGCACAAACTATTAGTAGGTTTCACCAGTCTTGGAAGATCTCTAACATCCTAGGTGTTGCTTATCTTGATGATATTATCAAAATTCACATGACACATTCTTCTATGCCACAACCAGCTTTGATCAATTTGAACAAATAAACAACTTTTACCAGTACCAACCAAGTGGAAGATATTACCTTTTGTTTGAGTACCAGATGCAACCTTTGTTCTAAAACTTTCAAAGATCTTGTATTTTCTATTTTTGAATAAGAGATCATAGCCTTTGTCCACCAACTGTCCAACACAGAGAAGATTGTGCTTCAGACCTTCAACATACAGTACATTACTAGTTTTGTTCTTTCGATCAAAAGAAATGGTTCCTCTACCTCTGATTCTGCCAGCAGAATTATCACCAAATTTTACCACTCCTCCTTCATACCTTTCCAAGTCTATGAACTTATTTTTGTCACCTGTCATATGGTGGGAGCATCCACTGTCAATGACCCAATCATCCTTTTCTTCAACTTGGGCAGCCAGAGCTCTTTCTAGAATTTTATGATTGATAGATTTAGAGGGCATTGGGTCTTCTTCCTTGATGGCAATAAACACCCAGTCACTTCCAGATTTGTTTCCTGTCTCCGATTCATCATCTGTTACTCCTTCATCATCATCATCTTCATGAACATAGTAACAGTTCTTTTGGAACCTTGATTTGTTAGGATTTGGCCTTGAAAATCTTTCCAAACACCTTGAGGAAAAATGACAAATCTTATTGTAGTTAAAACATTTAAAAGACAATTTCCCCTCATACTTACCGGATCCTCTTGGTAGTCTTTTTGCAATAAGGGCTTCAATTTGAGCAGCTTCTGCTTCATCTTCTTCCAGGTCTTTTCTTGCTTTTTCATACCATGATAGTTTCTTTGAAGAGTTCTCTTCCGGATCAAACTTTTGTTTTCCTTTTATAGAGGCACTAGCTTTGAATACAGATTTAGTCTTGGGGGGTGCATCTCCAAATGCAGTCAATTCAAATGCAGCCAATTTGCCAACCAATTGATCTCTTTTGATACTTGAATAGGATCTAAATTCTTCAATATCAACAACCTTGTATTTGTAAGAATCAGGAAGGGATCTGAGAACTTTGCCAACAATCTCATCTTCATCCAAGATTCCACCAGCACATCTAATGCCACAAACAAGCTCATTTACTCTTGGCATAAATGTAGTGATATTTTCATCTTGTCTCATCTTCAGGTTTTCAAATTTTCCTTTCATCTATGGTACTTGGACCATTCTGTGGAGGAACATACTTCTTTGAAGCCATGATCCAATACTGCATTCCCATACATTGCAAGTGGTATTCCATGCGACTTTTCCAAAGAGTGAAATTGGTTCCATCAAACATCAGACTATCCTTCTTGTAGGATGACATCCTAGATCTCCTCAAGCGGTTAAGCTCCTTTTAGAGGAACTTATCTCTGATACCAATTGTTAGATTTAGGACAGACAATTGAGAGGGGCGGGTGAATCAGTTGTCCAAAACTTCTTGCATTTAATCACTTAAATCCATTTCTTAATTCAACAACATAATAATAATCAATCATGGAAATATAATGCAACAATTCAAGAGCATAAACACATTAACATATATGACACCAAGATTTTTAACGTGGAAAACCCAGTTAAGGGAAAAACCACCAGGTGAGTAACCCAAGATTGTATTCTCTGCTAAAAGAATAGAAAGAATAAAATGGCACATGCCAATTAGGGCTCACTGCCCGAGCACACTGCTCACAAGAGGCCCACTGCCTACAGAAGACACACTGCCTACAGAATAATAAGTATTACATACTTGAATTGAAGAATAGCATCTTCACCATGCTTGAGTCAGTTCCATTTAAGCCCAATACTTCTGCTCTGCCTTTCGCTCTACTCCTTTCTACCACACTCTCATCTCCACAAGATTCTTTGAAATGACTTTACAACTCCTTATTTATACAAGACATCGACTTAGGGATAATCATCCAAGTCAGCATACATTACAGAGCCAATACATAAATACAACATGACTAATAAAAAAAATTCATGCGGATCAACACACTGTCGGCCACACAGATCTGATACTTCAATCTTCCTTTAGGAATAGGCCACTCTTCCTAGAACATCTTCAAGATCATTCGTAGGATGTGTAACTCATCCGATCGGCCAAACTTAGGAAGAACATCATCATCCAGAAGTAATTCTTCAATTACAAGCTCAATCTTCAATGTGGACCACCAACACGAACTAGACACAATCCAAAGACCTCCACAAGATTGCCTGAATCACCAGGAACATCCACACTACTTCTGTTGACTAAAATCATTCTCTCCTTCTCCAGAACCTCAAGAACACAATCTGTCATCATTGTCATATTGGAATAGATGCTTGCGGACCTCTAGACCACGAACCAATTGAGTTGTCAATTCAAATTGACTTCCTAAACACTCCACCAAATTCATAGAACAAGATATTGCATTTTCAGATCTCACCAGACCTATCTGTGTCACTCTATCACCTCTGAACATCTGCCAGAACCGGTTTTACTTAAGTGGCCATAACTTCTTCAGATCTTCATGCGAACCTCTGAAATCTTTACTGGATCATCTTAAGACACATATCTACAAACCCTTTGATGTGCATCCTCTGATCTTCATCTTAGCTGGGATCTTTACCTCACTGTCTTCATTGTTCTTCTCTATTCCTGATAGGACTAATTTTCTCAATATCCTCAGCATATAGCTCATCCAATCCTTATCATCAATGCAACAGGAGTATGTTGACATCAATGACAACACCAGTTAGGCCCATACTTGCAACATGAACATCAAATTCCCCTGGTCAGTAAGTGGGTGCTTGAGTCTGGCACAATAAAAGAGGATATTTTGAATTGGTTCAGAACTTTTGGAAGGATCTTCGGAAGAAAAAATGTTCATATGAAAACTTGCTGAGTGATTCATGAAGAATTGTCAAAAATAGAGTAACCGGATAAAGTTAGGGTGGAGCATTTATTGTAACACCAAATTAGGTTAGACATTTTAATCACTTTGCATTTGGAAGAAATAAGAAGAAGAGCATTCAAGTTGCAAATCCAGAGACTGACGCACCAAGAGAAAATTCAACTGGCATTTGATCAACCCTAACCCTGCGAAAGAAAAAGGTACTTCTCTGTGAAGCTTTGAATCTGAAGTCTGTTGAGATGGCTACTCCTCATGTTGTTGACATTACTAAAAGACCTCGACCCAAATTTAAAAAGCATCCTCACAAATCAATAGAAGTCGATCCATTAGGTGCTTTTTCAAGTGTTCCGTATGGTGTGCTGCATGTTGAAGACATTAGGGTTTATATTCATGCAAACCTAGATGAATTTGGAGATTCAAGGTATGTAGACTTGTTTGAGAAACAACTCAGGGATGAAAATCATGAACTTAAACTTGAGTATAAGGCACTACAGGATAACACTTTATTCAAATCATGGGGTTTCCAACATTTGGTGAGGTTGAATGGGTTTGATATGTTCTAAGTTAGATGCATGATGAATTTATTTGGTTGTTAAAACCATTCAAGATTACCAAGGATGCTATCAAAATTTTCATCGGGTTAAACTCAACCGGTGTTGCCCATTCTAAAAGCCGTGAAAAACTAGACAGTGACTGATGCTACCAGTGCCAAGTTTGACAGAAGGGCAATGACCATTAATGATATTATAGAACTAGATGTCAAATTCACCTCCATGGTGATTAGGTACAAGATTTACCAATTGAGCAGGGAAAATTATGTTTCCGGAACATCCATATATGCTGCATACAAGATGCTAAAGGAAAATATTGATTATGACTTGTGTGAATTACTACAGAATCAACTGATTGAAAATTTAAACAAAATCAAGAAAGATAAGAAAAACACTTTCAAGTATGGTACATTGATTCTATGTCTATTCTTTTACTTTACGAATGAAGTACCTAGGGTAAAAGGTGTGCACTGGACTAAGGATGAGCCAGTTGCCATTTAGATTAGAAATCATCTTCGCAGCATTGGTGATTTCAAAGCTCAGAAAACTGCAATATGGGGTTACTTCAAGAATTTTTAGAGTATAATGCAATCAAGGGAAAGAATTCCTAATTCAATTGTTGACAAGTACAAAAATGAAATATGCTTCATGGTTGATACTAATCAGTGTTTAATAGAAGCAGTGGAACCTAGAACTATTTGGATCATGCCCATGGGGTATGAAGTAGATGAAAGGATCTTGATATGTATGCTCAACATCTTCTAAGCAAGCCCAAAGACCCAAAGGTTGAAAGATTTGGAACTTATGAGGAGCTAAGTTTAAAATTGCATATTGAGCTCAGAGAACTTGAAACTAATAGGAGAGTAAGAAAAGAAGTTGAGCAGTTAGCTAAAAATTTGGGCTTAACTAAGGAAGCTGTGAGAAAATTTAGAGAGAACAGAGAAGGCTGAGAAAGAGAAACAAGATAAGAAAAAAATAGGTGATTTGGTGGAACTCTCTTCCACTTCAAGAACTACTAGGAGCTCTACTACTGCCCCTACTCCTTCCAAGACTGCAAAACTGGAGGCAAAATCAACCAGAAAATGGGAGAAAAGGAAGAAAACAAAAGCTTCCTGAACCTATGAAAGCATAAGAGAAGAAGAAGAAGATACATGTTCTGACATTGAAATCAAGGATCTAAAGGCCACTAGAACAAAAGCAGCTAAAGTAACCAAAGAAATGTCCTCCGAAAGCAAAAGGGCTAACAAAAAGCAAAAGATAGAAACATATGAGGAATATATTGAGAAGCCCACACTTTCCCTGGAGGATGTGATAAAATCAGTCACTATAGATGGTAATCTAAAATCCATGATTGAATTCTATGATGAATATAGTGATGTGGATAAAAGGGTGTTGGAGGAAGCAACTGTTAGATATCTCAACATCTACAACAAGGCACTGATTGAGATAACTTCTGAGTTGCCACAAAGTCTGGCAAATATTTTAGAGTTAAGAAAAGAAAATGCCAAGAGCAAGGACATGGAGATTAGAGGACATGAGCTAATAAGTTTGTGTCCTTAAATTTCACCCGATCAAATAAATATGATATTCAAGGAAGTCAAAGATGAATTTAGAAGCAAAAGAGAATGAACAAACTCATGCTTGGAGAAACAAGTGAAATTGTTGAAGAAACTCAATTTTTTTTTTGAAAGCATTGAAAAAGTACAATTTTCCCATAGTCACAGCAAAAGTTTCAGATGGTGAAGAAGAGAACATTATTGAGCAGCAATCTAAGTTGGGTGAAGCCTCTGTGCTGGAAGTAGAACAAGAAAATTAGGAGGATACAAAAATGTTAGACAAAGTAGTTGATGCAGGAGATACTCCTAATCCACCTGATACGTCAGGGAAAGAGGATAATACTACTACTTCACAGAGGTCTCCAGATCAGGTAGCAAGTGATGAACAAACAGGAAAGAGTCCCTCTATAGAGAACATAGAGAAAGATAAAACAAAGATAGAGGAAGAAAGAGAAAAGAAAGATAAAGCAGAAGAAGATGGTGCAAATGTTGAAGCACATAAAGCAGATACTGAGAAATCTAATGAACAAAAGGATGGTTCAGAAAATGTTGCAAGAGACACTGCAGATGCAGTGAAAAGTCTTCTTGAAAAAGAGATGAGTGAGCTTGATGAACTTGAACTACTCCAAGGTCTAGCCAATCCAGATGCTCTCTCTCCAATTCAACTGATGAAAATAGCATCATTCACCCAAATAAAGGCCAGCAAAAAGATGTTAAAATTCCAGGATTTTGGGAAAGTTAATGCCTACCTATCAGAAGAGGCCATCTGATTCCCCCTCCGAACATCTAAAAAATCTTTTAAGTTCTGTAAATACTCATTTTGAGTCCTTTGAGAAGTCTGTGGAGGGAAAAGTTCAGAAAGAATTCCTGGATAAGAAATTTTGTGAAATAAAGAACCTGATAGGAAATGATAGAAGAATACTTGGTATTAGCATAAAAAGTATTCAGAATGCTCTAAATGATGGAAGTAATATGTACAAATTTTGTCTATCATGGCCCAAAGTTAATGAGGATATTGAGAAAAAGATAAAGGAGCAAGAACAAAAATTGTCAAATCTCTCTCAAAATTTTGATCCTCTAACAGTTTCGCCTATAAGTCAAGAATGTCAAGTAATCAACCTGACAGATGAGATAAAGAAGCTTGTTAAAGAAAAGGGTAACATTATGAAGAGAATGTGTGAGCTCTGGGGTTTAATTGCCCCTAAGTTAGAGACAATGTATAATGCCCTATCTGAAGCTCAGACTGCAATTCAGACTAGTGATCCATCAGATCTATCAAAGGCAGAAGCATATTCATTTTTGTTGAGTGGGCACATCTTAATTTTGGATGAATGAAGAGTACTTGGGCCTCTAAACTTGTGCAGATAAAAACCAGCTTTGCAGACATTCTCAAGTTCATGTGAATAGAACTTAATGGTTACTTGTACATATGTGGCATTGTATACAGAAATTTTGGAGAATTTTGGCTTGCAGACTGCACCCTTTGCCTATGATGTCAAAGGGGGAGTAAAGAGCAATGAAAATAAGAAATCCAACAAAGGGGGAGCTTTAAAACTAATAAGAAGCACAAGTACAGAGTAAGGGGGAGCTACACTAGACACTTAGTCATTTTTCACTAAGTGTTGCCATCAATGCCAAAGGGGGAGATTGTTCACAAGAGACACTGCTTTGCATTGACAGGTGTTGTCATTGATGGCAACTAAGATCATCCCAATCATCTGCATAACACAATTTGTTCATACTAGAAGTCAGAATCAGAATTTGTCTAAGTCTGGACAGTTAGGAACAGAACAACAATAGGGTCCGGTATCTTGGTCCAGATCTCTCTGGTGGAAAGACATGGTTTGCTGCGGATCTAAGGTAGTTGAAAGCATTGTCAAGACACTCTGAATCTAGAGTTTTATCCTTTGGTAATGAAGGACTCAAAAGATACTAGCTTCTAAGTATCAGGTTTCAGTTTGATAGAACATACAGTAGAAGAACAGGCCGACCTTGTGAATGATCTTAACTCCAAATGTATAGAAGTTGTTTACTGGGCAATTGGTGATGATCAGTGATGGTAGCTGACATGATTGATGATTTGCAATTGAAAGTTTTGGTTTGTATCTCATATTATGTATGGATTTAGTCGACAGAGCAGAGTACTCAACAAACATCTAAATGTTCTTAAAGCTGACTAGCAAAATGATTGTAGATCTTGTTGCAGATATATATAGCCGATGGAATTGGATGATTTAGTGTGTGTAGATATCTGAATAAGGTGTATGTGAAGAAAAAGGCAGAAATCTAAGATGCGAATGAAGGCAGAGCAGTAAGAAAAGTAGATCAAAGATGAAATGTGTAAGATTAGTTTTTGCACTTAACCGGAATTGAAACTCTTGCATGGGTAGATGCTATTCCTCAGTTCAAAATCTTTTGTTATTTTCTTGTAATATTTGTATAGGCAGTGAGCCTCCATTTGAGCAGTGAGCTCTGGGCAGTGAGCCCGAATGCATGTGCATTCCCATTTGTAAAATACTTTTAACATGATATTAATTTTTGTGGATTAACCCCCACCGTGGTTTTTCCCTTAACTGGGTTTCCATGTCAAAAATCTTAGTGTCAAGTGTGTTATTGTGTTATTGCTCTTACACTTATAATCGATTGTTTTCATTGTTAAATTATTGAATTGTTAATTAGCAAAAGAAAGAATTAACTGCAGAAAGATACAAAGTTTTGAGACAACTGATTCACCCCCCCTCTCAGTTGTATGTCCTATTTCCAACAATTGGTATCAGAGCCAAAGGTTCCTGGTTTGAATCTCCCCCGCAAGTGATGCTGGGGGGGATTGTTGGTAGTGATCTAGCATCTCTCGCTAGATTCGTGACATGGCTTAACCGCCTCCTGTGGATTCATTAACTCTAGCGGTTGTATCAGGCATTAACAGGTCGACCTTTTGGTGCAATAACAACCGTGTTTCCAACACATACTTCACTCTTTTGCTCTTCTTCCAAAGGTATCAAGATATGTCTCTTCTGATTTGATGTCATAGTGTAGGTATTCTTTCTCCCATCATGAATTGCATTTCTATCATACTGCCATGGTCTTCCCAACAATACATGACATACATCCATCGACATGATATCACACAATACTTCATCATTATACGATCCTATATGAAATTTTACCAAACATTGTTCACTCACCAGTATCTTGTGTTCATCTTGAATCCATGCTATTTTGTAGGGCTTTGGGTGTTTCAACCTCTCTAGATTTAGCTTCCTTACCATCTCTTCTGAAACCAAATTGTTTGTACTCCCACTATCAATGATAACTTTACAACAACTTTCAGTACAAATTGATATGCCTCTTCCACTGTTGTCATCCTTACCGAACTTAGTTCTTCTTGAATGTTTATTCTTAGTCCATTTATGTACCACACAAATTTCTCCTTGCTAGTGTCACTATGCCCAGTCCTAATAATCATCTTGTGAAATTCTTCAGTGTACTCTTTCATGGTCTTCTCTTTTTGCCTTAGGTTTTGCAATCTCTTCAGCAATTCTAACTCATAGTCAGCATGTATACACTAATTCTTCAATTTTGTCACCATTTTATCCCATTTTGTGATTCTTTCTTTTCCTCTCCTATTTCTATCCAACTGAACTTCTTTCCACCAAATAGCGACATGTCCTTTCAACTTAGTTTTTCCAAATCTCACTCTTTCTAGATCTTCAATTTCTTCATACTCAAAGTAAATTCCTCCATGTCATTTATCCAATCAATCAACTCCTTAGGGTTCAAATTATCCACAGAGTTAGAAATCTCAATTCTAGGTCCCTTACCAATCTTAGAAATAACTTTTAACATCTTTACCTGATCTGACTTTTCTTCTTCTAAGGTTTCCTCATTTTGATCCGCAATTTGAACTCCTAATTCATCATCATCACTTTCATCCTCATGTCTAGGGTTTAGACCTTTCTTCCTATCCTCTTCTACAACATCCAATCGGATTTTCATTATTCTCATCATTTCTAACATTTCTTCCGTTCTTCTGGCAACATTGATCATACTAGACATCCTCCTTGGTGGCATCTTTTCCTCAAATCCGGTGCAATTGCCTCAATTCGGCGATCTAACTATAAGGTTGCAACTACCTCACAATTGGCGCTTGGTTGACAAACACTTGCAGGTTGCCTCAGACCAGCAATTTGTTCACTTCAAGATTTGTTGGAATGCCTTCTCCCCCAAAGGATTCACAAACTTTGCTCTGATACCACTTGGTGCAGTCATGGATGGATGGTCCAGAAATAAGACTGTCCTATCGTGTAGCCTTAGAGTAAACACAACGGAAAACATAAAGAATGGAACAATAAATGGAAATATATTGATTCAACATCATAATCAGTTACAATCTTCATATGCCAGTAGTATGCAGACTACAATGGGCTCAAATGCCTGTCCTCCGACTTGTTACAATTTGCATGAAAGATATAGCTTTGAAGTGCTACTCTGCAATCCACTATCCTAACTTCTTAGATCATCTAAACTTAATTGACGCCTCTAACTACATCTAGTGAATGATTATATAGCAATTCTAGTTTCAAAGAATGATCCGCGTCGGCCTTAGAAGATTTCAAAGTTCAATGCTTAATGAAATGTGTAGGTCGGCCTAATTCCAATGGTGAAGTTTCCAATGCTGATGGATCACATTGCGGTTTAGGTGGAAGGTGCCTCCGATCCTATAATGCCTTGTAATATGTTCCATTAGGTGCCACATGTGACGGGAAGGTGTCGTAACTCCATGTGTTATGCTGACTGCTGAATGTTCTGAACAGTGAATCCTAATGAAGCTTCTAACAGTGATAACTTCCGGTAGATGATTTCAAATCTCTTGAATTCTAGATATGATGTAGATGAACTATTGTAGAGTCTTACTCCTATGCCGCAAGCTGGGAAGCAATCATGTGGTGTAATCCTTTGAGACTGAATTGACTGAAATGCAAGAAAGAAAAGAAACAAAATATTTTTGGTTGATGCAAGATTACCTTTCAACTTGGGATGCTCCTGCATCATTGTGGATCCTAGTCCCATGGCTCTCAACCCATGAAAAACAAAGATAATACTGCCTGCAACTAGTCTCAGCCTTCACGGCCACCTTGCACCTTTTCTCATGGGCATCGTGTTCTTGGTTGGCCAAACTATTGCAAGTTTCCTCGCCTAGAGTTGGCCATTTCTCCAATTCATGCTTAGCAACCTTCAAATGACACTCTTGAGAAAGAGGGTGCTCTCATTGGCTTGGAGCCAATTGATGATAATTCTATCCTTGGTGATATTTGGGGAAAACCTGATGATAAGCATCCCTCTCCTAAAGGTGTTGCATTGGCTGCTTAGTTTTTTTTATCGTTCGACTTGGCCCTTTGTTGAATTTTCGTCTATATTTTGGATGTTGTCCCACTTAAACTTTGAGGGTGTGCATTTCTACCACCGATCTTTCTCTTGCAAATATTATACTATTATCTTTTAATTAATTAAAAAAGTAAATAGAACTTATTCATTAAAAAAATCTAAATTATCTAATTACCCTGTACAAGGGATTGTTATTCCCTTACAATCTGAATACTGAACGGGCACGGAGACGACCTTTCGTTTAATTTTTAAAATACACAATAGTTTTGATCTTGTGGTGGATTATAGCAGGGATAGCACGGTACGGAAGAGTTCAAATAGCCTGCAAATTGTTTTTAATATAGTTCTCTAAATAATTTAAAAAAATGCAGACTGCTTCCTTTCAGCTGTGCAGAACTAAACTCTCCATAACAAAAATCTTGTAACTCAAAACTAGATTTTCAAATCCACTACTTCCACTTTATCTCAATACTGAACGAGCATGGAGACTACCTTTAGTTTAATTTTTATAATTCACAATAGTTTTAAACTTTTGGTGGATTACAGTAGGTGCAGCATGGAAGAGTTTAAATAGCCTGCAAATTGTTTTTAATTAGATTAAAAAACAATATGCAGTCTGCTTGCTTTCAGCTGTGCAGAACTACAAGTTTCAATATCAAAAATCTTATAAGATTTTCTAAGTAAACCATAACGGTATATTTGGTAGTTTACCAAAGTCCACGACTGTAAATATAGTTAAGAAGCAGCTGAAGGCAGTACATTGGATTGGGAAGGACGGGAGTTGGTCCTCAAAGCAGCTGGATCTATTATGGTTTCTCCCCATTTCGTCTGATCGTCATTGGGTACTATATTATTTACTGCATTGCTTGTTCCCCCATTGGATTGGATCCCTCGACTACTGATAATGGAGGCTATGGCGTTTACAAGGGCGGTTGTAAACTTAGGATCTGAAGTAATGGCGGCAGTAGTTGGAGAAACGTTCTGAATCGATGACTGACAGGAATATCTGGATAGAGCTCCTTGAATGGCTCTTGCAGCTGTATTGTTAAGTGATGAATCAAGAGAAGTTTGGTGCTGTAATTGCAAAATCTGGCTAACAAGGTCATGGTTTGTTGTTGAATTTGATGAATTAGGCTTCTTGTATGCAGGATTATGAGGCTGGGTGTAGTAGAGAGGAGTATTGCTCAAGGGATTCGAACTGGGAACGGGTGCTATTGATTGGTTGGAATGAAGTATTGAGTTAGGATGATGAGGGGTAGAAAGCAAGTTGGATCCTGCAGATGGGTATGGGAATGGAAGAGGGAAAGTTGGAGGCAGTGATGTGGATGAGGATTGTGCTGCTACTGAACTGTGTAGGTTTAATTGTGAGGTGGGATTGTTGGAGAGATCTAATGTGATTGTGGGGAAGGAAGTTGAGCTGCTAATGGTGGGATTGGAAGCAAGGAGTTGGTTTAATCTAGATCTGTATGGATTATTGGCAATCATGGCTTCCATGCTTGAGGTGGAACCAGAGAGAAGCATGCAGGCTGCTGATGCAGTGGTGGATGCCATGGCAGTGGCAGCAATAGGAAGTGGATGGTTGTGACTGCCATCATATGTTGTGATGAGTATAGCCATGTCATCTGGACATCTTTGTACCTGCACCACAGGCACATTGAAGCAGAACTTATCAATTTACATGAATTAAAACATTTTCTGGCAACACATAAAGAATATGTACAGGAGAGTTTACTTTAAAAGTATGGGCACCTGCTTTCTAACTGGGCATCCGGGGGCCACACTGCAGCGATAGTAAGCTCTGGGGCAGGGATTGCCCTTGGCTACTTTTTGCCCATACTTTCTCCATTGGCAACCATCTTGCATCTGAAACATCAATGCCAGTGAACAGTGTTTTATTAACAAACGATAACACTAATGTCAATGGATGGGTTCATGTCAACCACTACTCATGAAATATGAGTTAGGGAGTTTGACTCAAAACCACAGCTGAACCCTGATATAAATATCATAACACTAATGATATTAATGTTTTAGAATGGTTAAAATTAATCTATAGACTGTAAAAATACAATAAAAAACCAAGAATGTACAGTGTAAAGGTGATTCCAGTAGACTGTAAAAATACAATTAAAAACCAAGAACGTACAGTGTAACGGTAATTCCAAGTTGAACAGTTGAATCCTGATAATGATAATGATATTCATGTTTTAGAAGGGTTAAAATTAATCTATAGACTGTAAAAGTACAATTAAAAATCAAGTATGTACAGTGTAAAGGTAATTCCAACAAACTTAAATGGGAAAAAAGCAAGAAATAATATAGAAAAACAGAAGATCTAATGTGAATGTGATTGTTGGTCCTATCTTAAATGATATTTATTTGCAAGTTAAGATTGATTGACTGCAAATCAATTTAAAAAGATAACCATGCACTGCGTTTTATGTAATGGGTTGTTATCCATGAACAATATAATTCCCATATATTTTTAAAAATTGTACTAATTTATACTAGAAAGGTAATAGTGTTAGTGATGGTTAAACTCAACCATAATTGTTTAGGTCACCAAAAAAATAAAAAAAAGTATCAGTGAAACTTGTTCTTACTACTGGGGCTTCGCATCTAACACGCACAGACACTCTGGCTTTTCTAACAGTAGGTGCAGCTTCTGAATTCTCGCCTGAAGTGTTGAGAGAATTATATGATTTCATCAATCCTCCCTCTGATTTAGCGGGGCTACTTGTTGGAGAGATGCTCCCTTTGTTATTTTCTTCGCTTGTTTCCTCTTCATCCTTGAAAGCTAAACTGAGATTGAATCCTTTGAGATGCTTTTGTGGCTTCTTTGTATTTTGTACAACTTCTTTCCCAATTTCTCTGTCTGTGGCTTCTTCCTTAGCAGCTTTGGTGGAGGACAAATTTGTTCCAAGGGACAGAGCTACCAGTTCTGATTCCTCTTCCCACTTTTCTGATTCCTGAAATAGAATCGATCTATAATTTTGATTATCTGTTTGTTATGATTAATTTGAACATTAATGGCTGTTATTGCATTCTTTCAATGGCTCACCTTTGGAGTCTCTTCTGGCTGTGGATTGTTTTCACGTTGCTGTGCTTGCTGTGTAACTGTCAACAGATGGGTCTGGAGATTTTGATAATTATTCATTATCTCAAATAAAGCCAGTTTCAACTTCTTGTTTTCCTCTTTCATCTGGTCTACTACTGCATGTAGAGACTCAAGCTATTCTCACAGACAGCAAGAAACAATTAAACTCATGCAAACACAATTATTTTGGCCACTGTGAAATAGAGAGTAAAAGAAGAAATTATGAAGGATCGATCATTACTTGACTTCCTTCAATAGCCTCCTGTGTTGAGCTACAATCATGTATAGTTGATGATCGATCATCTGTATGGTTTCGGATCTGCACACCCACATGAATCTTATTTTCAATGTCTTAAAAGTGTACCCATGGGCCATCAGTACTGAAGGATATTGCATAGTTTAACTGAACATAACACTCCCCTCGACTATGATGGATCTTGGCAATACTGATCTCTAATTAAGAAGAAAAACAAGAATAAGATAATCTCTATTTACCAGCCAATGCCTGCCATCAATTGAGGTTAATAGCTTGTAATGGGTGATGTGACAACTAGTGGTATTAAGAGAGAAATTTTTAGGCATACGTAATTTGAAGGAAAAGACTGTTTAATAAAAACTTCTTGTTTAAGGAATAACCGATTTGGAAGACCATAGCAAGATCTAAGAAATAAAAGTAGCCTGATTTTACATTGAGTTATAAAAACAGATTCAAATGATAAAACTTAAACAACCCACACTTTCTTTGGTATTTGGAATATCTAAAACCCTCCGATAACAACCAATTACTCTTTAATGGTTTATAAATACTACATATGTATCGAAGACATGATATTTTCATAATACATGACAGTGAATTATAAAACTTATGGTAAATAACTGTGCATAACTTAGTAAGCATGAGTTTTCCCCAATCCATGACAGTAAAGTGAGAGTGCTTCTGGATTCAACCAGATTCAACTGTGAAGTAAAAACATACACAGTTGAATCCAGTAGCACTCTCACTTTATTGGGTATAACTTTTTTAGTCTCAATGTTTCAGATCACACTACATATGTA
Organism: Cunninghamia lanceolata; assembly: GCA_027924645.1. Taxonomy (NCBI): domain Eukaryota; kingdom Viridiplantae; phylum Streptophyta; class Pinopsida; order Cupressales; family Cupressaceae; genus Cunninghamia; species Cunninghamia lanceolata. Next base: position 140,436 of record BSBN01000201.1, on the reverse strand, counting down.
TATTTTTTAGTCTCAGATCACACTACATATATATACCCAATATATACAATTTTAAAACTTCTTGATTTAGATAAAAGGTCAAGAGGGGTTACATACCTTGGATTGCTCAATAATTTCACAATCACTGACAGATGTAAAGAACTTCTCACAATCATTAGCCTCCATAGGTTCTCCATTCTTTTCTACCTGCTCTAAATTATCCACCTCATACCTCATAGCCTTTTTCTTGATTTCAGATTCGTCCCCATCAACATTATCATCTTCCAATCCAAGAGTCAGACCGATCTCCATTACAGCATCAAGCCTACCTTCCAAGATCCTCATCTTTCTGAAATTAATACCCTGATGATGGTCACCATCATTATGATTCCTCACGGAATCCATTACAAGAGGCCTTTTCATCTGCTTACTACCCTCAGCCAAAATTTACTCAGTCCACAAATAATGATATACTATAAAAAGCCTGAACCAAACTATGAAACCAGAGACTTGTGAGGCCATTGAAGCATATAAATTCAACGCCTGACATCATTTTGGCATCTTCCTTCTGCAGAGAAAGAGACTCGGGACATGAGCGCCGCCGCATGCTTCGTTATCTCTTCAATTTCTAAAATAAACAATTTTCAACTTTGCTCAGGAGTTTTGTGAAGCCCGACAAACATGTAAAACCGTCGACCTCTATACAGAAATTTGCGCCAAGTTGTCCAGCTGGGCGAAAATGGAAAGTAAGACGTAGTCGTCAATGGAATTTTCTATTTTTTTGGATCGATGCCTCGCTTTCTCAAAAAGAGATTCTTAATTTTATTGGGAAGAATTTTCTTCTCTACTTTGACAAAAAGATTCAATTTTTTTTAATAGATTGAATCCAGAAGGAAAACTTGGAAAACAATTAAAAATCCCAAAGGATCAAATTCAATCATGTTTAACGACTTGATGTGCAGGTCTGGTTAAACGGTATCTGTCAAAATATCAAATTTTATCTTTCTTGTCTTCCATAATTTTTAACTCACCAGAACTGAAAATTATAGTAGCCTTTTGTCAGAGCTGTTGTAATTTTTTTTTTAATGCATTTTAGGCAATCGCTAAGCTATTTTAGATAGACTGTCAAATTTAGCTACGGTTTCCCATTTCGCAAAGAAATTAAAAGTGATACATATAAATATAAGCACCACCACTTATTACACTTTGTTAAATATTTATACAGGTTGAAACTTCCTTCTACTATTTGGAAAGACAAGGCGATGATTTAGCTAGCTCTATTTTCAAGGTCAATTTGATGGAGTTTAAAAGTCAAGTAAGAGTTTGGCTTAGTTTATATAGAGCTACTTAATTTAATTTGAAAATAGGTAAAGTTATTATTATGAAAGGACATAAATTTTGATATCTCTTGTAAAATATTGTGCATTGTTATTTTTGTAGTCTAGTTACACATGTAGAAGGAGAGACTAACATGACTTCATCGCAAGTTTCATCCACTTTGGTATGCTCCCTACACCATCACCAAACAAGTAGTGGATAACACATTAAAATTTAATATTCCTTTTTATCTTGGGCTACATCTAGTCCTCAATGAAAAACAGTTACTCCCATACTTCCCACCCTTGTTGGATACATTAGGTGCTACAAATGCTTTTCAACAAATGAAGATCAATATAAAATTGGATCAAGTCAATGATGCTAGGATCAAAGGAACACATCAACAAAAGATCCCTCTTCTAGATCGTCAAAATAGGTCAAGTGCCTTCCTAAGGAAAATGGTTTATAAAGGTGCAAGTTGCTAATTTATTTCCACATCTTTTGTTGCAACTTGATGCAATGGGGACCATTGCTCTTCAAGGAGGGATGACTACTCTAGGACAATCTAGGTTAGCAAAAATATTAACTATTGTTTGATATCCCTTGTAAAATATTGTCCATTGCTATTTTTGTAGTTAGACATTCTAAGATAGAGATAAGATGGATAAGAAAGACATATTTATCACACATCTATTCTCACAGATATTGTATAGAACTGACATAATGCAACTTTCCTATTACAATTTTACACACGTCAATTTTCTACTCTACTTTCATTCTTCAATTACATTTCACATTATCATGAACCTCTATCATGCATAAATCATTTATGCATATAACCTCATTAAATTTATTTAATTAAAGTTGTCCATCAGGTTATCCCTTAGGCCTTAGATCACCAAACCTCAAGAAAACAATAGACTCCCCACTATAACATCAAACTTGAAACCCAAAACTTAAAACCCATAACTAAGAACCCTATTGAATCAAGAACCCTTTGAACCCCAAACCTCAAACCTTAGAAAGGTTTCTCAAACCCTATGTATCCTAAATGCTAATCAAAAAACATAAACCAACTACAGACCCTATACATCCTAAATCCTAAACCTTACATCTTGAACCTAATTAAACATCAAATCCTACATCACAAACTGTGCTGTTCAAACCCTATGTCCCATAATGTAACTACTCGTAAATAACATTTAGAAGACTCTAACTTTAAAGGTTCATCCTTATAATATAAAGTGGGGTGATTTATATTTAAGTTTAACTTTATAAATATTGAATTAATTTATTAATTAAATTAATAACCAAAAGGTCTAAAAGGTTTGGGTTGTGACCTATACTCCAACCCCTTGAATTGCCTTAAATATAGGCAATCATATTGAATGCATTATTGCATGTGAATATATTTGATATGTTTGTTTTATAATGATGTTTTTGTGGGGGTTTTTACCCTAAAGGGTTTTGTAATGTGTTATTTTTTTCTCCAATTCTTATTTCATTTTCAATTATGTGTATGTATTGGAGATCTAATACAAAATCCAATTTCATACTTGGTTTCATTAAAAGTCATATGTTCTTAGGATTCCTAATCTCAAACATTTGATAGGTTTATAAGAATCAATGACCAATTCCATCCATTTGACCAAGACTAATTCTTATATACAATCAAACTTATTTTTACTTACATAAACCATTTTTCATATTTATGAAAAGTTAAATATCATATTTTCTAACATGATATTAGAGTTTGTTAAACCTGGGGATGCCACAAATAACTATAAAATCTGGTTTAAAACTTGAAAATTGCATCTACTATCAAATTCCATCTAAATTTGAGATGCCATGCTAGCCTTCTACACACCCAGCATTAAATCAAACAAAAACAAATACAATCATGATTTACAAGTTAAGCATCACGCATATGAAATTCAATTATAATATTGAAAGATAGGTGGGTTTTCATTATAACTGAATGCAAAGTTACATGTGAGAAAAATCAACCTTGCTTACGCGACCCCTGCACAAATAAACTTGGCCATTTGTTTTCCCTCTCCCTGTGACGCCTCATACCTATTTAATCCTCATTGTAGGACTTCTCCCTTCAACCATGAAAAATTCCATGGCCGCCACTCTCTCCTTCACAACAAATTTTCCATTGTTCTATTCCAATAGCCATTGTATATTGCTCATACTTCTCTGATTCACTTCTTTGTCTCTCACGAGAATGCTAGTCTTCTCGGTTGCCGCCATGGCTCCGCATTCAACTTAAAAAAAAAAAAAAAATGTTCATTTTCCATTAGGATTCCAATTTAATAATGTTGGTTGGTTGATAGGGTAAAATGTTAAATAATAATATGATCATAATTTAAATATATAAGTTTATGTACATAATTTTAATATGATTAGAATTGGAAAATTTTCGTTAGTAGGAGTAGTTATGATAATTTTAAATGCAATCGTATCTTCTATTCTATTCTCTTTTCAATGTAAAAAATGATAATAGAAGAATTTAATATGAATTACATTAGTTAAAGAAAGTTACGGAGTTCCTTTAAATGTGACAAATGATAAGAAATGTTAAATTGTGGATGCTTGATTACAATTCTTATGTAAGTAGATTATGCATCTTCATAATGAGAAGAAAAGAAACATTTTGTAATTGTTTTTGAATACACTATTTTAATTGGTTGTAGAACATACACATATAGTCTTTCAAGGCATCTTTGCAACAATCTACATGGTTAAGTAGAGGATGCTTAGCAAAATCTACAGTAGGTATTTTTTTTAGTTCATTGTACAATAATGTCTATACAATATGCACTCATCACATAGATAAACATAGTAATTGGAGAGTAAGATATTAAGAGTGTCATATGGAGGAATTGGTGGATCCATGATTATATAATACATTTTACTTTGGACATTATTACATTCATACACAACTACTGAGTCCTGCAATACACAATCATTGAGTATATAACCCTCCTTTCCAAATGGTGCTTGCTCTATGTTTTGTATTCACCAACACAAAATTTATGAGTTTAATTAACATCATTGAGAGGAAGTCTGGTTGAATTTGTAAGGAATATTTTTCCCACTATCTTATGAGGATAAGCCTATTTTATTTGCAAATTTATATAAATACAACAAAATTGAGTGGTATACCAAAACGATGCAAAACAACTTCTACACCTCCAATTCAAAAGAATGGAGAAAGGACATTGATCCCCTTTAGATAAATAAGCTTCGAAACAAAAAGATGGTATTCTATAGTTTTTACTTGAAAAACATTTCCAATGGATCGTAAGTGCTCTATCGTAGTAGAAGAGCCACACATGTGGTCCAAATCAAATCCTAACATAAGATCCGTTTCATGAGGCTCCATTGGAGCTAGCTAATCTGTACCAGACCATACTAAGTTCTACTTTTACATTGTAAAAGTACCATATAGCCTAATTTTAAATAGAGGGTTCCCTGTTAGAATGCTTGACCACAACCCTAAGTCTATCACATAATAAAACACTTGCTACCACTATGTTTATGCAATTAAGCTTAGTTATGTAATCCCATGATGGCTAGCTAAAGGAAAAATTTGAAAATGATTATCAAAAGGAAGGTTATGCATGTAGCCACATTTTCTACTTGAAATCGAGAAGTATTTTGAATCCACAAATTCTGGTTCAATATCATACAAAGATTGGGATATGGTTGCTAATGCACCCTTTGCGAACTATACACATTTTCAAAGTAAAAGTATGTTGGGCCTTGTACAAACTCTTGAAGCTTCCACCGTCAACCCATATGGTCATCTGGAACGCCAAATCCAACCAATCATATGTTCGAGGACTTTCCCACTTATACTTCAAATTAGTACTGAAAAATAGCAGCCATAAAAGGTTTGTGGTGCAGAGGGTCCTCCCCTCTCACAGGAACACACACACACACACACACTAAAAACTCACAACACAATTCAGAGGCTGCAAATACAAAATTTCTATTTTATTTTATTGAAATAAGAAAACTGCAACAAATAATTTTTTCATTACAAAGACAAACAATGGCCTTCATGGCCTCTCATCTCTCTCATCTGTGTAATGTCTTCACCTCTCCAAAGACATCCCTTGGGCATACACAGTCCCAAGTCGCCAGTCTTCTCTCTGGACTAAGATTCCTCTGCCTCCCTTTGTTCCTTACTAGCAATTGGCTTTTTCCCTAGCCGTGCTCTTTCCTCTCTCCCCCATCCGTTCCTCCATCCATCTCCAATCTATATTTTCTTCAACATTGGAGTGGCTTTTTGCATTCCTTTCAATCTCTACACACACTGCGACTAATGCAATCCATATTACTGCATTACAATGTACATTTGACTCACCTTACTAGGAAGAATAACCGCTTCAACTTCCAGACCGAACCGAACAGTTACAAAATGGGTTTAACCACTAAATCCATGTCGAATTATCAGAGAGACTCATAAACCTATCCCACCGAACTCCCTTTGTCCTGTTGACATACACATTAGATGCCAAGTCATTTGTCTTTAACTCATAGCCAATCCTCGCTTTCCCTCGGAGTCTATCTGGGACCCACCACCAATGCTACGGGCCAGCAGGTTGAAAAGTCAAACATACCATTCGGGGGGGACTTCATAATACTTCCCATCAATATAAAAAAATTCCCCAAAATTGTTGTTGCTCTGTTGGATCTCATCTCAACAACACGTGTCATGATCTCACAATGCTGTAGATGAAAAGATGACCAAACTTTATTGAGTGTGGTGAAGCAGTAACCAAGTAGTAACCTTCCATTGACATGTTGAGGGGACAAGACTCAATGTCCCGGTGATATCACAAAGTCCCACCGACAAGAGTTTCCAACCAATAGCGCACTCGCGCAAGACACTGATCGGGCCCCACCAACGACACCGTGGGGTTGCAAGCTGTAATGACCAAGACCACCGGCTCAACGAAGAGACCGAGCTCAAAGTCCTGCCGACATCCATTTCCCCGCCAATGAGAATCTCTTTGACATAGCCTTATCCCATCGATGCCACTTCTCCTTACCACCCATGTAACACCAAACATCTTCGATTAGAATATCGAAGAGAGAGACAATTTTGTCCCATAAAAAAAAACTGTTAGGTTGATGAAGGAGTAAAACAAAAACCTGTAGGGAGAAGTTGAACCTTACACATCTTCATCATTACTAGCACATGCTTAATATTGTAATATTTTCTCATTGAATGTCTTTTCCATGTTGACCAAAACAGAAATGAAATGTTTTTGGGCGATGCAGGATTACTCGTTCGCCCGAGATGCTCCTGCATCAGACACCCCAGGTAGAAAGATTGTGCTCGCATAGGCTCACAATGGTGGAGTTGAGTAGTCAAACTACCCTTTTAGATTGCATCCAACTTGCAACGAACTCCATCGCTGGGATGTGTAGACAAAATCAATTCTTCTTCCTCTTCTTCTAGCACCATGCTGGAACAACCATCATCTTTCTCCTACAACTCCATTCACCACTCCTCTCTCCTCTCGTGGATTCACATCCACCATGTATCATCCTCCTCCACCAAATTATCTCTCCTCTCCTCTCCTTTGTGGGATCTAGCCCACCAGTAACTGACCTCCACCAAACTTGCATGTCACTCATATCACCGCCTGCAGTATACAAATCCTCATCTAATACCTTATGGAAATTGAAGATTTCCATAGGTTCTTCTCCACACTCTTCAACCCTATCTACATCAAATGGAAGTACAAAAGTATCATCCAAATATGCAACAAGATTTACCTCTTCACTTGCTGCTGCAGATTTGCCATTGGTTGCATCATTAACTTCAACCTCCTTTGTTGCGATGCTTGTCTTCTTGCCGTCAATTGCTGTAATCTTATCCAACCATTCATTCTCCACTGCTAAAATTTGTGACAACAAATCATCCTCTACTTTATCCTTCACCGCAACCTCTTCGTATTCTTTCACTGTATCTTCATGTTTCTCCTCTTCAACTACCTTTGCTACAGGCTCTTCGCTGTTCACTCCATCCTCATCCTCTTTTTGTTCACTCAACTGTGCCTCCAATTTCTTTAGCTTATTCCATCGCTTGATTATATTTTCAATCATCCTACATGTCTTGTTTTCTTCATATCATCTCCACGCTTCCCAAATCACGGGCCTCTTCCTTAATAATATCCCCATCTCTTTCACTGCTGCAATCTCACCTCATGCTCTGCAATCTGCCATTACACTCTCAATCAGAAAAACAAATTCTCTTTGCAGCTTCCCAGCTCCCACTTGCTCAAGACTCCTCTCTACCTGCAACAATCTCTTGAGCTCTTCTTTACCGTGCTTCTTCTACTCTACCCGCAGGTCCTGGTGGATCCTCTCCATGCTCAAGACCTCAAGCTCTGATAGCACTTGGTGCAGAGGGTCCTCCCCTCTCACAGGAACACACACACACATTAAAAACTCACAACACAATTTAGAGATTGCAAATACAAAATTTCTGTGTTATTTTATTGAAATAAGAAAACTGCAACAAACAATTTTTTCATTACAAAGATAAACAATGGCCTTCATTGCCTCTCATCTCTCTCATCTGCGTAATGTCGTCACCTCTCCAAAGACATCCCTTGGGCATACACAGTCCCAAGTCGCCAGTCTTCTCTCTAGACTAAGATTCCTTTGCCTCCCTTTGTTCCTTACTAGCGATTGACTTTTTGCCTAGCCATGCTCTTTCCTCTCTCCCCCATCCGCTCCTCCATCCATCTCCAATCTATATTTTCTTCAGCATTGGAGTGGCTTTTTGCATTCCTTTCGATCTCTACACACACTGCCACTAATGCATTCCGTATTACCACATTGTAATGTACATTCAACTCACCTTACTAGGAAGAATAACTGCTTCAACTTCCAGACTAAACTGAATAGTTACAAAATGGGTTTAACCGCTAAATCCATGTCAAATTATCGGAGAGACTTGTAAACCTATCCCACCGAACTCCCTTTGTCCCATTGACATACACATTAGACACTAAGTCATCCATCTTTAACTCATAGCCAATCCCCGCTTTCCCTTGGAGTCTATCCGAGACCCACCACCAATGCTACGGGCCAGCGGGCTGAAAAGTCAAACATACCATTCGGGGCGGACTTCATAATACTTCCCATCAATATAGAAAATTTCCCCAAAATTGTTGCTGCTCCGTTGGATCTCATCTCAACAACACGTGTCATGATCTCGTAATGCTGCAGATGAAAAGATGACCAAACTTTATTAAGTGCGGTGAAGCAATAACCAAGTAGTAACCTTCCATCGACATTTTGAGGGGACAAGACTCAATGTCCTGGTGATATTATAGTCCCACCGACAAGAGTTTCCAACCAATAGTGCACTCGCACAAGACACTGATCGGGCCCCACCAACGGCACCATGGGGTTGCGAGCTACAATGACCAAGACCAATGGATCAATGAAGAGACCGAGCTCAAAGTCCTGCCGACTTCCATTTCCCCGTCGATGAGAATCTCTTTGACATAGCCTTATCCCATCGATGCCACTTGTCCTTACCACCCATGTAACACCAAACATCTTCGATTAGAATATCAAAGAGAGAGACAACTTCGTCCCACCGAAAGAAAACTGTTAGGCTTACAAAGGAGTAAAACAAAAACCTGCAGGGAGAAGCTGAACCTTACACATCTTCATCACTGCTAGCACATGCGTAATATTGTAATATTTTCTCATTGAATGTCTTTGCCATGTCGATCAAAACTGAAACCAAACCAAAACGGAAATGAAATGTTTTTGGGTGATGCAAGATTGCCCGTTTGCCTGAGATACTCCTGCATTAGTTTGGCAGAGACAGAGTTAGGGTTTTGGATTTAAATTAAAGGTTTTTTAACTAAAGACTATCCATATAACTTAAGCTTAAAAGTATACAAGTACTTTTTACCCAAGGAGAGTAGTCAACCCCACCCACTAAACCTTTGAATCCATAAAATAATAAAAGTCCATCTCTAGATGGCTATCACAATCAAGGGAATAATAATGTTGATTACATGCTTTATAATGGACATTGATATAATTCTTTCTTTGTAGAAGTGGATTCAGGGTGCAAGCATCTTATAAAATCAATTGACTCATTCCAATATTTATTAAAAAAAAATCAATATGCTGAAATCAAAGGGAGGGAAACAATACCATATGACAACAAATTCTTAAATGCACAAGCCTTTTCTCATAATAGACTCAATAGTGTATTTATCTTAGTAGACAATGCTTTATGAAAGCGAGGAACCATATATTTGATGAGCATTGTCAACTCTTGCTTACAATTTCTCAACTCCCTTGAGTTAAGTTAGAGCTAACTGCATAAAAGAGTATCCTTACATCTTGTCCTCCATAGGAAATTAATGACATGGACAACTAAATTGAAATCCAAATTTTTTGTAAACATCCTTACTCATCTAAGTGTCCTCAAAGAGAGGACATTTGTGGGAAAGCAAATTGTATACCAAAAAGTTTCTTAAACATCCCTAATCATCCAAATGTTCCCAAAGAGAGGACCGGATCAAGAAAGAGGGGCAATGCATACACCTAAGTGTCCCTAAAGAGAGGACATTGTGGGTAAGCAAACTTTATAACAAAAAGTTTCTCAAACATCCCTAATCATCTAGGTGTTCCCAAAGAGAGGGCTCGATCAAGAAAGAGGGTCTAGTTAAGAAATAGGCACAATGAATACATTTAAGTGTGTAACCATGCCCAAAACATGTCTATCTCCTTTTTCCTTGATTGAATGGATAAAAAATTTACTATGCCAACCTTGTATAGTATTGATTTGATATCCAAATCTTGGTTAAGCACTACCCATTGCAAAACATTGTAACTAAAAGTGATGTACAACAACGTAAGTGGTTGGTATGTAGGGTCTCAACACATGCAAGTATGGATGTGGAGTGAAGGACCATGTGATTCACACATATGTCAAGGGTCATAGTGGCTAGCCATTGGCAAGTTTTGTATAAGTAAATTATTATTGGGTTATTTGATTTCATGAATATTTAGCAAATGGGTTTTATATTAATCTATGTGTTATCTTTATATTATTCAATATTGAATTTACTGATTTGCATTTTAGTAATAGTCTATGTACGTATTAGGTAGTCACGTATATATAAAAAAATCCTTAATAGGCCTTTTTTTTAGTAAATGAATTTATGAAAAAGAAAGGTAGTAATCTACATGTATCACGTATATATAAAAAATTCTTCACTAAGCCTAAATTTTTTTATAGTAAATAAATTTATGGAAAATAAAGATCTATTTTATTAATTGTATTTTGAATATAAATTTATTTTAGAATACATCAAATTAAAAAATATAATTATGTATGTATAAAATGAATATATTACTGTGATTAGTTTGTACTAAAGATTTTTTATACATGTCAAAATGTATTGATTATACAATGTAAAATTAAATATTTACATTAAAAAATTAAAAACTTAACATCATTTAATACGTTTAATTTTGAAATTATATATTTTTAATTTCTTATATCTAACTTATGAAGAAAAATCCATATAAAACATAAAAAATAACTATCACTTCAAACTTATAAATTTTCTTAAATAAACCCTTTTAAAATTAAGGTTTGACTCTTACGTGAATACAACTATCCAATATCGTACATGCGGTAACAAACTATATAATAGAAAAGGATGAACTAATCAATTATGAACTAACTAGATCAATCTTCCTTAATTAAACATTGGAACACAAGCCACCAATGGCTTTATGCTTGGTTTTTGTCCCTAAAGAAGAGCCAAGTTGTGTTGGTGGGGACTATGTTCCTTTGTTGCATTACAAATATTGATTCAATGACCTAGGCTAAACAACTGATCAATTTGACTAAGTTAACAACATACATGTGTTATAGAACAGATGTACAGAAACATAAAGAAGATCTAAGAAGACAACAAAGAGAGGAATCTAGTACTGAAAACTAAAGCAGAATGTCATGGACACTAGAGTGTCGTTATAGCGTCTGAGTGAGCATATAGGAACTTTACAAGATAGATGTGCAGAAATAGAAAGCAGATATGGGAAGACAACAGAGAGAGGAACTTGGTGCTAAAAATTTGGACAAATTGTCGAGGACACTAGAGCGCCTCTCTAGCATCTGAATGCCCAGAAAACTAAAACTATTCACCTATATAGATTTGATATATCCCAAATGTCCAGATGTGGTGCAGTCACGGTAGGAGGGTTCACAGAATGAACAATCCAAACTGTGCAACAAGAGTAAACACAATGGAAACAACTCAAAGAAAATGGAACAAATGCGGATTCAGTCATTCAATATATCAAAGAATTCAAATACAATCTGGCTGGCAACATGCAGGCTTACAACTGGGCTTAAAGGCCTGAGTACATACATTCGCAAGATAAGGCTTTAAAGCTCCCTTCACACAAAATATAACTAAGAATTATGAATCAATTGCTAACTGCTTTCCTAAGGATCTATTACATCAATATATATCATTTCCAGACTAGTAGATTCCTCCGCATCGGCCAAGGAAGGTCACAAACTCCAATGAAGAGTTGTAACGTGTTCACAGATAGGTCAGACCTAAATGCATAAAACACTTCCACAAATGAATGAAATTACATGTGAACCCTTGGGGAAGGTCAGCCACGAACCAAAGGACATTGAATGATGTGTCATTGAGATCCGCAAGCCTTCTCCTTTAGCTGATTATCAGGAACTGCTAGAATGCTCTGCTTTAAAAAAATAGTCAATCTTTTGATAGCGATATCTTTTCGGTAACTGATCCAAATGCTTTCAATTCTTGATATGATATAGATGAATAAATGTGGATGCTAAGTCCAGATCTGCAAGGTGTGAAATGCCAAAACTGGACCACAAGCTGAAACTGCTTCTGACTGAACTGCCTGAACTGAATTAGAAAATGAAAGAACTGAAATGCAAATGTTTTTGGTTGATGCAAGATTACTCTTGAACCAGGGATGCTCCTACATCAGACATCCGGGGTTGTTGAAAAAGTGAGTCCCTCACTTTGCTGGGGCTAGGGGAGAACCAAGATGGTCCACTTCAGCCAGAGAAATCCATGATGAATCTTCTTCCAATCTGCCTTTCCACTTCACAAGATATTCTTTGTATTGTCTTCCTCTAGTGTTGCGTCCAACTTTGCTATCCAAAATGTCTTCAATCTATTTTGGTGCTTGTTGTGGTAACTGCTTCCTCAAGTCTTCTTCCATGCTGTCACTGAACTCTACTTCATGATACTGATAAAGATCTGCAATGTTGAAAATAGGTGAAATACCCAATGTCTTTGGTAGCTCTACTTCATATGCATTTCCTGAATCAAATTTCCTAAGCATCCTACAAGGTCCAAACTTCTTCATCTTCAACTTGTTATAAGTCCCAACTGGAAATCTTTCTTTTCTCAAGTACACCATTACTTCATCTCCCACTTCAAATTCTTTATGTCTTCTCTTATCATTAGCCTTCTCTTTGTACTTACTGTTCATATCCTCCAAATGCTTCTTCACTTGATTATGCACTATCTTCATATGGTCTGCAAATTCTTCTTCTTCTGCACTCCTCTTTTCTTCTATACTGATATCTCTCAGTTCTGCAACTCTTCTAGGATTCACTTTGGTAATAATCTCAAAAGTTGTTCTTTCGGTACTCTTGTTTACTGAATTATTGTATGCAAACTCTTCTTGTGAAAGAATCAAATCCCAACTTCCGGCTTTGTCTCCAACCAAACATCTCAACAAGTTTCCCAAACTCCTATTCACTACCTCTGTCTATCCATCTGTTTGTGGATGAAAAGTAGAACTAGACTTCAAATATGTCTTCATCTTCTTCCAAAGTGTCTTCTAGAAATATCCATCAAACCTTGTATCTTTGTTTGAAACTATACTCTTAGGGAATCCATGTAGTCTCACAATCTTTTTGAAAAATAGGTCAGCTACATGCACTGCATCAATTGTCTTCTTACAAGGTATGAAATGAGCCATCTTTGAAAATCTGTCAACAACTACAAATATTGAATCATGTCCTCTCTGCGTCTTAGGTAATCCCATTACAAAATCCATGATTATGTCTTCCCAAGGTCTCTCCAGAACTGTCAAAGGTTTATACAATCCGGTGTTCTGACTACTCCTTTTTTCAACTTGAAAAACTCTACAATTCTGCATAAATCTTTGAACATCCTTATGTATCTGAGGCCAAAAATAATTTTCACTTACCAAAGCCACTATCTTATCAATGCCAAAATGTCCTGTCAATCCACCACCATGCTTCTCCTTGATCAAATTATCCCTCATTGAACTTCTTGTTGATAACTGAGAGGGGGGGGTGAATCAGTTATCCTAATTATTTACCTTATTGAACTTTCCTTTTAATTGATGCAGCATCAAATCAAACACAAAACATTAACCATGAAATAAAAAACACATGACACAGTATTTTTGATGTGGAAACCCTGTTAAGGGAGAAAACCACGGGGTGATTAACCCAAAATTATTCTCTGTTAGAAGAATAGGAAATTACAAAAATGGCACTTGCCAATTAGGGCTCACTGCCCGAGCACACTGCTCACAAGAGGCCCACTGCCTACAAGAAGACACACTGTCTACAAAGTGATGAGAATCACAGTCTTGAACTGATTGGAAGCATCTGTATATGCTGGAGTTCAGTTCCGGTTAGGCTCAGTACACTGATCTGCTGCACTTCATCTTTCCTCTGTTCTTTATTCTGCTATCTTTCACATACCGGATCCTTTTTGCTACTTCTGCTCTTATCTGGACTTATTCGCATATATCTCCACACCATCACACCCTTCACAACTAAATCCATCCTCTATATATATCCGCACAAGTAATTTCATCACCTTTCTAGTCGGCATCCGGAACAGTCTAGTTTCTTATAAACTCTCATTCTGTCGGCTGAATCCTTCCTCACCAAGCAATGCGGATCAATCATGTACTTGTAGATATCATTAATCATGTCGGCCAAACATGATTCATGCCTTCACAACCTCTGTCATCAACAGTAACCCATCCGGAAAGCAGTCTGATACTCTGCCAGTCAGTTCTTCCTCTGTTTTCACTGTCTCTCAGGAATTCGGTACTCAACCATTCATATCTTTTTCCTTGTCCATCACCGGAGGCTAAATCCTTGGAATATACCACTCAAGGTAGTCCTCTTGACTTCCCCAAATCCGCACTGCACCAAGACACTTCCTCTGAGAGGTCCGGACCAATCTGTCGGACCTTGCCACATGCTCTGTTCTTCTTCACCGGACCACAACATTCTTTATTCTGACTTCCGGTAGAGACACATCATGACTTGCGGATATGTGGGATGACCTTTGTTGCCATCAATGACAACAACCATGAATCCATATAGTGTCTCTTGCCAACAATCTCCCCCTTTGGCATTGATGGCAACACTTAGTGAAAAATGACTAAGTGTTTTCACTATGCTCCCCCTTTGCTGATGCTCTGTCCTTATATACAATTTCCGGAACTCCCCCTTAGTTGGATCCCTCATTTTTCACTGCTCCTCACTCCCCCTTTGACATTAATGGCAAAGGGTAGGGTCCGCACACCAAAATTTTCAAAAATTTTCTATACATAGCCGCATATTTACATACTCACATATACTGAAGAATGTCTGCAAAGGATGTCTGCAATTGAATCATTTCTGTAGCCCAACTTTGCTTCATTCTGTCCAAAATTGAAATGTGACCACTTAACAAAAATGCAAACGCTTCTGCCCGCTTGAGATCTGTCGGATCTTTTGTTTGGGCGGTGGTCTGAGCATCACTGATGGCCTCATGCATAGTTTCCAACTTAGGGATTATAATCCTTCTAAGTTCTCCCATCCAGTTGGTGATGTTCTTCCATTCCTTCTCAAGATTCTTTATTTCATTCAAGACTGCAATAGTCTGACATTCTTGATTTATTATAGAAGAAGAGAGAGGATCAAAACTTTGAGATAAGCTTTGTAGCTTATCCTGTTCCTCTTTTATTTTCTTGTCAAATGCTGCTGTTGCCTTTGACCAGGATATACAAAATTTATAGATGTCACCGCCATCCTTCAGAGCATTCTCTAAGCTCTTTATTCCAATGCTTACAATTTTCCTATCTTTAGAGATTAATTCTAATATTTCTGAAAATCTCTTATCCAAAAATTCTTTCCGGACCTTTTCTTCAGCTGATTTTTCTAGAGAATCAAAATGTGTATCAACACTGCTGACTAAGGTTTTTAGATTACCGGAAGAGGAGGCTGTCGGATCTATCTGGATTGATGGCATGATTTTTACAAGTACTCCGGAAGCAGCCTCTATCAACTCACAGTCTTCCATATGAGACTTCAGGAGCTTTTCATTTGCCTTGGCATTTGCAAATGAAGCTATCTTCATTGTTTGTACTGGAGAGAGAGAGTCAAAATCAAATGGGCCTTTTAGAAGCTCCGGTTCATCAATCTCTAGAGTTTCTTTGCTTAAAAATTGTTGAACAGTTTGTGCAGTGTCTCTTGCCGGAGACAGATGTTTCTTTTCTTCTGCAGTCTTAGAACTGTCAACCTCTGTCTTTCACCACTGCTTCCTTCTCCTGTAATTGCTCTTCTTCTTTGGATCCGGAGACTGTAGGGGAAACCGAAGGAGAGATGCTAGTTTGTTCATGGGCCACTTCTTCTGGAGCAGAGGGTCCCAAGTCCTCAGCTGTTTCTGTACCTAAATCCTCTACAACAGGAAGATTGAACCTTTTGAAGGCCTTCCGGAGGATCTCTTCTGTTTCTTGGGCCACTTTGACAGTCTCACCAAGCATGAGTTGATTCATCCTGGCTTTGCTTCTGAACTCATCTTTGCAGTCCTTGAAGATAATGTTCATTGTCTTGGGATCAATTTGAGGATATAGCTGAATAGCTATCTGCTCCCGGATCTCAAGATCTTTAGCATGAGCATTATTCTTTCTTACTTCCATTTCCTTTTCTAGGCTTTTAGGAATAAGAGATATTATTTCAATGAAAGCCTTATTATATATGTTAAGATATTTTACTGTGGCCTCCTGCAGAGTCTTTTGGTCGGCCTCACTGAAGTCATCATATGATTCAGTCATTGGTTGAAGGTTTCCATCCACCGTGACCGACTTGATTATGCTCTCTAGTGACAGAGTGGGCTTCTCAACAGATACCTCTGCCATTTCATCCTTGTCTTGGCCTGTGGAGGGCTTACCGGATCCTTTCTTCTTCTGATTCTTTACTTCTCTTACTCCCTCATCTGATTCTGTTTCCTCTTCATCCTTTTGGCTTCCATAAGCCCTTGTGGCTTTTGTCTTGGATCTCTTACCGGATGCCTGAACTTCCGGTTTTGAACTTTTGGTTGTGGGAGGTGCAGGTCTCTTTGATGATCTGGTCCGGGTGGGAGCTTCAACCGGAGCACTTTCTTTGCTTTTCTCTTCTTCCTCGGCCTTCCTCCTCTTTTCCCGGCTGGCATCAAGTGCCTCCTTTGAGATACCTAGGCCTTGAGCAATGTGCTCTACTTCTTTTCTTACCTTTCTTTTAATCTCAGGTTCCCTGAGTTCTACATGTATTTTTACACTCAGCTCCTCAAAGGTTCCAAACCTTTCTGCCTTAGGATCTTTGGGCTGACTCAGCATGTGTTGAACATGCAGCTCCACTATCTGTTCATCCACTTCATACCCCATGGGCATGATCCAGACAGTCCTTGGCTCTACTGCCTCCATTAGGCACTGATCAGTGTCAACCATAAAGCATACTGAGTCTTTGTATTTTTCAACAAGAGACTGGGGAATTCTCTCTCTTGCTTGCATCATGCTCTGAAAGTTTTTGAAGTATCCCCATAGAGCAGAATTTCTCGCTTTTGCATCCCCAAGTTCATGCAAGTAGTCTCTTATCTGGACTGCAACAGGTTTGTCATTCTGCCATACCCATCCACTTGTTCCGGGTAGCTCATTCATGAAGTAGAAGAATAGACATACAATAAGAGTACCATACTTAAAGGAATTCTTCTTATCCTTCTTGATTTTCTGTATGTTTTCCATTAATTGGCTTAGCAGTAGTTCGCAGAGATCATATTCTGCATTCTTTCTTAGCATTTCATAGGCAGTGTATACTGCAGTTCCGGATACAGAATTCTCCCTGCTGGAGTGATAGATCTTGTATCCTATTATCATTGATGCATATTTGATATCCGGATCCGAAATATCTTCAATGGTCATTGCCCTCTTATCAAATTTTGATCCGGTGGCCTCAGTTACAATGTTGTTCTTGACAGATTTGAGGATAGGTACCCCTCCAGAAGAGTATAGACCAGTTACTGCTCTAATTGCCTCTTTTGTGATCTTGCAGGGTCTATCTAGCCATAGAAAGTTGTCATGCATCCTGCTCAGTATATACCGGACCCATTCATCTTCTTCAAAGCAGGGGAAATGAATAAATTGCTCAAATTGTTTCTTCTGGATATCCTTATACTCTGGTTTAAGCTCAAAAGCATTGTCTATCAGCTGCTTGTGATAGAGGTCTCTTAATTTGAATTCCCCAAATTCCTCAATGCTTGCATGTATGTAAACCCTAATGTCTTCGGTGTGTAAAACTCCGTGAGGAACACTAGAGAAGGCTCCTAGTGGATCTACCTCCAATGATTTGTAAGGATGTTTCTTGAATGAGGGGCGAGGTCTATCAGAGATCTTAACTATGTTTGGAGTAGCCATTCTTCAAAGATTTGCAGTGAGGTAATAAAAAACGGAGAATACCTTATGCGCCTTCGGTTTGCACGGAGTGGTTGGATTGATTTCTTTATGCAATAGCTTCGGCAGGAGATCCTTGGTGTGCTTGATGAACCTTGTTGCAGAGCTCCACTTTTCGCTTCTTCTCGAGTGCAGAATGAGCAAATGACATTTGAGAAATCCCTTAAATTGCTCCGCGAACCCTAATATCTGTCTGCAATAAATGCTTCACCTACATCATTCCGGTTTGCCTTGTCTGGATAGTTTGGAGTATCCCGGATTAGTCCTGATCTGTGGATATCATCCGGATCTTTCAATCATGAATGAATCGAGGTAACATATTGCAAGAACATCCCAAACACTCTGTCCAATCCGCAGAACAAGATAGTGCATTTCCGGATCTTTCCGGACCTTTTTGTAATCCTTTATCATACCGGAGCATCTCCCTGAACAGGTCTTATTTGATCGATCACAGCTTCTTCATAACTCCATGCGGACCTCTGAAAACTTTACTGAAGTATCTCAAGACTCATATCTACAAACCCTTTGATCCGCATCTTGTGCCACATCCGGCACCACTTGTTTGGCTGGGGGAACAAGATTTTCTTTGAGTCTCCCCCTGAGCCTGAGCTCACTTTTTAATTTCTGGAAGAGATATCAGCACCAGAGCCTGGTGCGGATCCGACCTCTACATTCTCTGAACTTTTCTTCACCCAAATCTTGCTCATCTGATTCCTAACCTCATCCGCATTCATCTTTTGTTTACCCTTGTCTTGATTCTGATTATACACCGGACCTCTTTTGTCCTGATTCTTGTTTCTGCAGACTTTAGCATTATGACCGGACCTATTGCAGATTTGGCAAATAACATTTCTTTGCATATTTGACTGATATCCTCTTGATCTACATTGATTAGCCCTATGACCTATTCTATTGCATGTGAAGCATCTACCTTTGAATGATTTGTTTACTTGCATAATTCTGCATTCATGGGATTTGTGTCCATACCTTTTGCAGTTGAAGCACTGTCCGGAGAAGGATGAATTAATCTGATTGATTCTCATTCTGCACTGATCAGCTTTGTGACCAAAGTGGTTACAGCTGTGGCAGTATCCATTGAAGGATGGATATCTTTGAGCATTTGGCTGTCTTACCGGAGGTCTTCTAGGCCTGTTCCTTGGATTTTCTGATCCAAGATTCTTCTGACCGGATCCGGAGCTTTCTCCTTTCTCATATCCCAATCCATACTTGTCATCTGTCCTCTTTTGATTTCCAAGAAGAACTTCGAGTTGAGCAGAACTTATCTTGAATTTCTCTTTATATTCATTTGCTGTTTGAAGGTCTCTTTTGAGAGAGGCAATTTGATCCTCAAGTTTTCCTTCATTATCTTTGGCATCTTCAAGATCAGATTCAAGATGTCTGATAATCCTGTCCATCTGGTGGCATTCTTCTGATTTTTCTTTAAGAGATTGTCTTAGATTGTCTTCAGCCTTTCTTTTTTCTTCAATCTCTTGAGTAAACT
Source organism: Cunninghamia lanceolata (assembly GCA_027924645.1). Taxonomy (NCBI): domain Eukaryota; kingdom Viridiplantae; phylum Streptophyta; class Pinopsida; order Cupressales; family Cupressaceae; genus Cunninghamia; species Cunninghamia lanceolata. The sequence goes on along the minus strand of BSBN01000201.1, from coordinate 120,824 downwards.
TTATAGTTCCTGATTCCATTTCATGTCTTAACATAATGACTTCTTTTGATAACTTTTCACATAACTTGGTTTGCTCAGTCAATTCTTCATTTGTATTGCTTTCTTCACTTTGTCTTGCCAACTGTTGAAGCAGCTCCTTTCTCTTTTTCATAGAGAGACTTAATTTGTCTTTTAATTCTCTCATGAATTCATCAGCCTGTTTGAGTCTTTCCTTTAATTCATTGACTTCAGAATTTGACTGTTCAAGATCCTCAAGAGCAGTCTTGAGTTGCTCTCTTAAACCATATGCATCCATTTGAAATCCCAGATCTTCCTCAAGCTGTTAGGCTCTATTAGGAGGAACCTGGCTCTGATACCAATTGTTGATAACTGAGAGGGGGGGGTGAATCAGTTATCCTAATTATTTCCCTTATTGAACTTTCCTTTTAATTGATGCAGCATCAAATCAAACACAAAACATTAACCATGAAATAAAAAAACACATGACACAGTATTTTTGACGTGGAAACCCTGTTAAGGGAGAAAACCACGGGGTGATTAACCCAAAATTATTCTCTGTTAGAAGAATAGGAAATTACAAAAATGGCACTTGCCAATTAGGGCTCACTGCCCGAGCACACTGCTCACAAGAGGCCCACTGCCTACAAGAAGACACACTGTCTACAAAGTGATGAGAATCACAGTCTTGAACTGATTGGAAGCATCTGTATATGCTGGAGTTCAGTTCCGGTTAGGCTCAGTACACTGATCTGCTGCACTTCATCTTTCCTCTGTTCTTTATTCTGCTATCTTTCACATACCGGATCCTTTTTGCTACTTCTGCTCTTATCTGGACTTATTCGCATATATCTCCACACCATCACACCCTTCACAACTAAATCCATCCTCTATATATATGCGCACAAGTAATTTCATCACCTTTCTAGTCGGCATCCGGAACAGTCTAGTTTCTTATAAACTCTCATTCTGTCGGCTGAATCCTTCCTCACCAAGCAATGCGGATCAATCATGTACTTGTAGATATCATTAATCATGTCGGCCAAACATGATTCATGCCTTCACAACCTCTGTCATCAACAGTAACCCATCCGGAAAGCAGTCTGATACTCTGCCAGTCAGTTCTTCCTCTGTTTTCACTGTCTCTCAGGAATCCGGTACTCAACCATTCATATCTTTTTCCTTGTCCATCACCGGAGGCTAAATCCTTGGAATATACCACTCAAGGTAGTCCTCTTGACTTCCCCAAATCCGCACTGCACCAAGACACTTCCTCTGAGAGGTCCGGACCAATCTGTCGGACCTTGCCACATGCTCTGTTCTTCTTCACCGGACCACAACATTCTTTATTCTGACTTCCGGTAGAGACACATCATGACTTGCGGATATGTGGGATGACCTTTGTTGCCATCAATGACAACAACCATGAATCCATATAGTGTCTCTTGCCAACACTTCTAGGTATACACAACTGACTTCCTTTGAATAACATATCCTCTTGAATGAAATAGTCCAACCACTTCCTGATGGATTTAGGATAGACAACTGAGAGGGGGGGAGTGAATCAGTTGTTACCAAAATCTCTATTCTTTATTTACTTTAAGCCTTCTTATATTTCAACAGCATATGAAAGATTAATCATGGAAGCATAATGCAATAATTCATGAGTAGAGACAAATTCAACACATATAACACCAAGATTTTGATGTGGAAAACCTGGTTAAGGGAAAAATCATGGGGTGATTAACCTAAGATTGTATTCTCTGTTAGAAGAATAAAGATGAATAAAATGACACTTGCCAGTTAGGGCTCATTGCCCGAGCACACTACTCACAAGAGGCCCACTACCTACAGGAGACACACTATCTACAGAATAATATAAATATTACATACTTGAACTGAACATTAGCATCTTCAGTCAGTTCCATTGAAGCTCAACACATTTGCTCTGCTTTTCTTTCTTCTTTCCTACCACCTTCTCATCACTACTTAGATACTTTTGAATGACTTCACAATTCTTATTTATACAAGACATCGACTTTGGAATGATCATCAAAGTCGGCATAACATACAATTATTTTATTACAGAGAAAATACAAAAATACAACTTGACTTATTACAAAAGCTTCATGCGCACTACTACACTGTCAGCTATCCATAGCTAGGACTTCAATCTTCTTTGTGGAACACGCCAGGCTTTGCAAAACATCTTCAATATCATCCGCAATATGTGTAAGACATCTGGTCGGTGAAGATTAGGAAGAACACCATCACTGGTAGGTAAATCTTCAATTACAAGATTTATCTTCAATGCGGACCGCCAACACGAACTGGACACAATCTAGAGACCCCCACAAGCTTGCTTGAATCACCAAGAACATCCGCACCACTTCTACTTACTGAAATCATTCGCATCTTCATTTGGAACCTCAAGAACATAGTTGGTCATTATTGTCACATTAGAAGGATTGCTTGTGGACCTCCAAACCATGAACCAATTGAGTTGTCAATTCACATTAGCTTCCCAAACATGCCACCAGATCTACAGAACAAGATATTGCATTTTTGGATCTCACTAGACCTATTTGTGTCACTTTGTCACTTTTGAAATGTTGCCAGAACCAGTTTTACTCTCATGGCTATAACTCCTCCAAATTTTCATGTAGATCTCTCAAATCTTGACTGGATCATCTTCAGACACATATCTACAAATCCTTTGATGCACATTCTCTGATCTTCATCTAGTTGGGATATTCATTTCATAGAGCTTCACTGTCTTCACTATTTTTCTCTATTTCTGATAGGACTAATTTTCTCAATATTCTCAGTACACAACTCATCCAATCCTTGACATCAATGCAACAAGAGTTTGTTGACATCAATGACAACACTGGTTAGGCCCATACTTGCAACAATCTCCCCCTTTGTCATTGATGGCAACATATAATGTGAAAAACTGCTATAACCATCGAGACAAGAACTTCTCCTTACTGACTGACATAGCTCCCCCTATCAATAGTAGCCATTCACATGTCTTCTCTTCCTTTTACTACTCCTCCTTTGATCAGTAACCACTTTTTATTTTTCACATGTCTTTTCTCCCCCTTTGACATCAATGGCAAAGGGCACATACTTGCAACTACTTCTCATGCTTCAAAATCATATAGACTGCTCCCCCTAAGTAGCTGCCTCCTAACATCGATCCGGATCACAAGAAATGACCGTCGGATCTACCGGACTGATGCACATCAGTGCACCTTAATTTAGAACCGAAGGGTTAATAACCCCTAACTTCTACCTGAGATACTCAAAAGAGTCCTTAGATAGAGGTTTAGTAAAAATGTCTGCAATCTGATCCTTTGAGGGCACAAACTCCAATCTGACTTCATTCTTGTTCACCTGCTCTCTCAAAAAGTGAAACTTGATGGATATATGTTTTGTCTTTGAATGCAACACCAGATTTTTTGATATATTTATTGCACTTGAGTTATCACAAAAAAATGTGATAGGTTCCTCATACTCTACTCTAATATCTCTTAGCATTTGCTTCATCCACAATACTTGAGTGCAACTGCCTGCTGCTGCAATATATTCTACTTTTGCAGTGGACAAAGATATTGCCTCTTGTTTTTTGCTCAGCCAAGAAACCAATCTTTTTCCCAAAAAGAATGCACCACCACTGGTACTCTTCCGATCATCCACATCTCCTGCCCAATCAACATCTGTGTATGCATGAAGAGAGTAGTCATGATCCTTAGGATACCATAATCCATACTCAAGTATTCCCTTTAGATATCTGAGAATTCTCTTGATTGCCATGACATGAGACTCTCTAGGATCATCTTGGAATCTGGCAACAAGACCAATAGCATTCATAATATCAAGTCTGGTTTGAGTAAGGTAGAGCAGTCCTCCAATCATTGCCCTGTACTTTTTCTAATCAGTCTTAGGGGATTCATCATCTTTACTCAGCTTACATCTGGTTGTCATGGGAGTATTCATTGCCTTTGAGTCTTCCATCCCAAATTTCTTGAACAATTATTTCACATACTTGGTCTATGATATGAAGATTCCTTTCTTTGTTTGAGTGATTTGCAGATCTAAGAATAAATTCATTTCCTCAAACATAGACATCTCAAATTCACTTTACATTTGATTTGCAAAGGTCTTGCACATGCTATCTTTTCCTCCAAATATGATATCATCAACAAATACTTCAACAATCAAGATACTTTCATGATCAATCTTAAAATATAGATTACTGTCAGTAGTGCCTTTGTTGAAACCAATCTTCAAAAGATGTTTGTCCAATCTTTCATACCAGGCTCTTGGAGCTTGTTTGAGTCCATACAATACTTTCTTCAATTTGCAGACCATATCACCATGATCAGACAATTGGAATCTATTTGGTTGCTCAATGTATACTTCTTCTTCCAAATCACCATTTGGGATGGTAGACTTGACATCCAATTGATATACTTTGAAGTCCTTGAAGGCAACAAAAGCAAGAAATAATCTAACTGCCTTAATTCTTGCCACCGGAGGAAAAGTTTCTTCAAAGTCAACTCCTTCTACTTGAGAATAACCCTTATAGACCAATCTGGCTTTGTTTCTAACCACTTCACCATCTTCATTCAGTTTATTCCGGAAGACCCACTTAGTCCCAATCACATTTTTGTCCTTAGGCCTGGGAACAAGATCCCAAGTGTGATTCTTTTCAATCTGCATCAATTCTTCCTCCATTGCTTTAACCCAACTTTCATCATTACATGCTTCACTTACTGTTTTTGGTTCAATCTTTGAAATCAAACAATACTTTACTGAATCTTGAGCAATTTTCCTTCTTGTTTGAACACCTTTGCTTCTATCTCCTATGATCTGATCTTCAGAATGATTCAGTCTTACATACCTGGGAGTTTTGGGATTTTCTTGCACTTCTGATTCTTGGATAGGTTCTTCCAAGCATGTCTCTTCCTCTTGTATATCAGGATTCTCTGGATCAGTTTGAATCTGAACTGGTGTGGGGACTGGTTCTCCTTGATTTGAGACATTATCCGATCATCTGCTTCATATTCATAATACCTTGAGGGATTTTCCATGCCTTCATCAACCTTCACATTTTTACTTTCTACAATCTTTCTCAATCTCTTGTTGTAACACCAGTATGCTTTGCTTTGAGTAGAATATCCTAAGAAAATTTCTTCATCACTTCTAGCATCAAACTTGCCAAGATCTTCATCTCTTTTGATATAGTATTTACTACCAAAGACTCTTAAATACTTCATAGTAGGAGTGATGCCAAACCAAAGTTCATAAGAAGTCTTACCAGTATTGCCTCTAATTTGTACTCAATTAAGAGTATAGACAATAGTGCTTACAACTTCTCTCCAATAGATGCGAGGAACATTTGCTTCCACCATCATGGTTCTAGATGCTTCCTGGATGGTCTAATTCTTTCTCTCCACTACCCCATTTTGTTGTGGAGTCCTTGAAGCAGATAATTGTCTCTTTATCCCATGTTTCTCACAGAATGATATGAACTCTCTGGATGTGAATTATCAGACCTGAGGCATTTTATGTTCATGCCAGTTTCATTTTCTACCATAGCCTTGAATATTTTGAACTTCTCAAGTGCTTCAGATTTCTCCTTTAAGAAAGTTACCCACATCATCCGGGAGTGGTCATCAATCAGCAACATGAAATACCTATCTCCTTGTAGACTCCTGATTCTTGCCAGACCATAGAGATCAATGTGTACCAAGTCTAACAATCCAGTTGAAGATTGTTCCTTACTTTTGAATGTGACTCTGTTCTGCTTGCCCAACTGACATTCTTTACACAAACTATTAGTAGGTTTCACCAGTCTTGGAAGATCTCTTACAGCCTGAGTGTTGCTTATCTTGATGATATTATCAAAATTTACATGACACATTCTCCTATGCCATAACCAACTCTGATCAATTTGAACAAATAAACAACTTTTACTAGTACCAACCAATTGGAAGATGTTACCTTTTGTCTGCGTACCAGATGCAATCTCAGTTCCAGAGCTTTCAAAAATCTTGCATTTTCCATTTTTGAATTAGAGATCATAGCCTTTATCCACTAGCTGTCCAACACTGAGAAGATTATGCTTCAGACCTTCAACAAACAGAACATCACTGGTTTTGTTCTTTCCATCAAAATAAATAGTTCCTCTACCTTTAATTTTGCCAGTAGAATTATCTCCAAACTTTACAACTCCACCTTAATAATTTTCCAAGCTTAGGAACTTACTCTTGTCACCAGTCATATGGTGAGAGCATCCATTGTCAATAACCCATTCATCCTTTTCTTCAACCTGAGCATCCAAAGCACTTTCTATCACCTTATGATTGGTAGATTCAATAGGCATTGGATCTTCTTTCTTGATGGCAATAAACACCCAGTCACTTCCAGGTTTTTTTCCTATCTCAGATTCATCATCTGTCACTCCTTCATCATCATCTTCTTGAACATAGTAACACTTCTTCTGAAACCTTGATCTATTAGGATTTGGCCTTGAAAACCTTGGTGCAGGAGCACCTACCTGACAGCTGGCCTCCATGAGGCAGTTAGTTTGTTTTAGGTCTGGTTAATGTTTCCAAGAAGGTCTTATAAGACCAATGCATGTAATAAGGTCATGTTGACCATACTTTACTATTTTTAGGTAGGTTGTTAGGACAGCTGTTATGCTGTATGTTCGGTTGGATCCTCCCAGCCGCTTGGAAGCTCCCAGCCGCTTGGAGTCGGGTCAGTAGTACTCGCAAGAGATCCTATTTATGCATGAGGATCGGTTGGTTTTAGATATAGATGTTGAGAAGCTAGATTGCAGAAGAGAGTGAGACAGAGAGTGAGACAGAGTATTGTATTTGCATCTTTTGAAATCAATAAAGAGATCCTGTTTTGTCCATTCTCTGTTTGGATTCCTTTGGGTAATCGAGTTGCTGTTCTGGTGGTTGCATGGATTCACTGATCCATTCCACCGGTTGATTTGTCGAATCGGTGGAATGGCCATGTATAATAGCTTAGGGTTTAGTCTGCATTTTGTGTTTGTTTGCATGCAGGTGTGCAGGATCGCAGTCAAGAGGTGTTGAGGACCCTAGCATGGGTATGTGCTAGGTCGTGCTGATAGTTTGAGTCTGGAAAGTTGTCCAGGAAGCGGATCGGGTCACCTCAGGAGGTTCGGCGGATTGAAAATTCGCTAAGGTTGGAAAATCCGTCACAACGGCATCATCAGGATATTTCTGTGTATATCCTGCAGTTACATCGGGCGTCATCCGAGTAGATGGAGATGAGCATGATGCAATCGTTTGCATAAGGTGAATGCGTTTCGGGGTGATCATCATCAGGTGTTGCCGAGGAGGAGTGTATCGGCATAAGGTAGAAGATCGGGTTGATAAAACCATCGCGGGCCGATAATGTTAAGTTTGGCTGACAGCAGGATATTGGAGGAGCTGCATGTGACGTCATCATCATCAGGATAATCGTCATCAAGATATCGGGGTGACGTAAGCATCGAAGGAAAGGTGCATGAAGTTGTCATCATCAGGATATATGGGAGGAACAGGATATTTTATATCCTGCTGATGAACATGATGTTGAACATCATGATGCTGCAGATAGAGTTTGGCGGTAAGATGAACAGTGAACATCAGGAGGATGTTTGCGCTTGCCGAATATGATGATGCTGCCGATAGCTGGATATGATGATAATGCTGACAGACGAAAGGTCGAAGGTTTGTCTGCAGGAGGATATCGGTCGGCAGAGAAAATATGATGATGCTGACAGTGTTAAGTTAAATATGATGATGATGATGGGTTGCGGATATACATGCTGTATGTCAAGGTTTTAGTGTGGATGCCTCTGCATCATAGTGGTATCAGAGCTCAGCAAAAGGTCTGGGCTGTTGTGTGTTGATTCTGTCACCAAAAGGGTAGAGGTAGAGTTGATTCTGTCACTGAAAGGACAGAGGTAGAGAAGTGAGAGGTTGACAAAATGCCTCCGAAAGGTAATGGTACTGCAAGGGAATTGCAGGAGATGAAGGAAAAACATGCCAGAGAGATGAGGAAGATGAAGGAGCTTGCTGAAGCACTTCAAGCCAGGCTTGTAGCCCTGGAAAAGAACAAAAAGAGGGAAGTGGAAGACAGTGAGTCTGAAGAAGATGAAGATACTGTTGAAGAGTATGAAGAGGTAGCTGAAGAACTGGATGCTGAAGACCAGAGATTTGCAAAACTGTTAAAGGCAGTGCAGAGTGATAAACCTAAGGTAAAGGTTGATGTTTCCAAGTATAATGGAAGTTTGAATGAAGATGAGTTACTGGATTGGATTGCTGCACTTGATAATCACTTTGAATGTGAAGATGTTGCTGAGGATCAGAAGGTAAAGATTGCAAAGACCAAGTTAGGAGGTCATGCTTTGGTATGGTGGGATTATGTACAATCTGAGAGAAGGAAACAAGGGAAGTCAAAGATCACTTCATGGGATAAGATGGTAGCAAGGATCAAAGGTAAATTCTTGCCCAAGGATTATGAAATTCAGATGTTTAAGAAGCTGCAATTTTTAAGGCAGAAGGAAATGGATGTGAAGGCATATACTGAGGAGTTTTATAAGTTGAGTATGAGATCTGGTCATCATGAGAATGAGGTAGAAAAGGTGGCTAGGTACTTGGCTGGTTTGAGATTGAACATACAGGATGAGTTAGTTTTAGCTAACCCTAAGAGTGTGGAGGATTGTTACCAAATGGCAATCAGGATTGAAGAAAAGATGAATAGGAGACAAGATAAGTCCATGAGAGGAAGAGGCAGCAATATGAGGGGAAGAGGATTAGCCCCTACAACAAGGCAAACCAATGAGGGTCAAGAAGACACTGGTAAAGGACAGGGACAGTCTGATTTCAGAGGTGGATGGAAAGGTAATAGAGGCAGATTTGGAGGTGGTAGAGGTTCTACTACATTTTCAGGAAAGTGTTACACCTGTGGTGAGTTTGGTCATCCATTTTTCAAATGTCCAGAAAGCAAAGGTTCATCATCCAGAGATGATAGAACGAATGACAAGAAAGTACAACTTGTGCAAGAAGAGAAAGTAGAGCAAAGTGTGCAAAGTTTAAACACTTATCAAGATAGAGTTCCTGACAATTATGGATATCCTAAGGAGGGAGAAGCATTGATGCTTAAGAGAACTAGTTTACAGGCATCAAAGGATATGATGCAAAGAAGAGCTCTTTTCAAGACCACATGCAAGAGCAAAGGTAAAGTATGTAAGGTTGTCATTGATACTAGTTCAACAGATAACATGGTATCTCAGGAAATGGTGGATAAACTAAATTTGGAAAGGATTCCACACCATCACCCTTACAAGGCATCTTGGGTGAGTGATAGTCAATCACTTTTTGTCTATGAACAGGCATATGTTGATTTTCAGATTGGAGCATATCAGGATAGAGTTTTGTGTGACATTTTGCCCATGGAATGTTGTCACCTACTGTTGGGTAGACCATGGCAATTTGATAGGAGAGTACTGTATGATGGGTATGCTAATACCGACACCATCAAGAAAGATGGGAAAACTATTATGTTGATGCCATTGCAGGAAGATGCTGCAGCCCAGGGGGCAGCCCAAATCATTTTAGTGGGAAAGAAGGAATTTGTGCAGATGCCTATAGGAGCAGGCATAAAGGCAGTTGAGGACACTGTAGGGAAAGAAGTTGTTAAGGACAACAGGTTGAAGAAAGTTTCAGTTTTGACTGACAGAGGTCAGCAGCAGGTTCAGAAACAGGTTTGCAAACAGCAACCAGTTGAGAGGAATGACAAGGATGTTGTCATAGTTGGGACTATTGTTTGTCCTATAAAGGTTGAAAGAAAGACAGAGTTGAACATTACAGAAGTTCAAGAGGTAGGTATTCAGACCGAGGTTCTGGTAAGACAACCTGACAAACACAAGGTATGTGAGAGAAGGGCCTACATTGACAGGCATGAGGATTTACTTGCACGAAAACAAGTTACAGTTCAGAAGTCTTGGAGCAGCTGAGAGCCAGCAGAGGACAAAGCTGGAACAGGTCAAGACACTGCAAAGGCAAAGTGTAAAGGTGGAGGACTTCCACAACCTAACTCATGGGACATGAGTTCTTTTCTGTTGGGGAGTATGGTGCAGGAGCACCTACCTGACAGCTGGCCTCCATGAGGCAGTTAGTTTGTTTTAGGTCTGGTTAATGTTTCCAAGAAGGTCTTATAAGACCAATGCATGTAATAAGGTCATGTTGACCATACTTTACTATTTTTAGGTAGGTTGTTAGGACAGCTGTTATGCTGTATGTTCGGTTGGATCCTCCCAGCCGCTTGGAGTCGGGTTAGTAGTACTCGCAAGAGATCCTATTTATGCATGAGGATCGGTTGGTTTTAGATATAGATGTTGAGAAGCTAGATTGCAGAAGAGAGTGAGACAGAGAGTGAGACAGAGTATTGTATTTGCATCTTTTGAAATCAATAAAGAGATCCTATTTTGTCCATTCTCTGTTTGGATTCCTTTGGGTAATCGAGTTGCTGTTCTGGTGGTTGCATGGATTCACTGATCCATTCCACCGGTTGATTCGTCGAATCGGTGGAATGGCCATGTATAATAGCTTAGGGTTTAGTCTACATTTTGTGTTTGTTTGCATGCAGGTGTGCAAGATCGCAGTCAAGAGGTGTTGAGGACCCTAGCGTGGGTATGTGCTAGGTCGTGCTGATAGTTTGAGTCTGGAAAGTTGTCTAGGAAGCGGATCGGGTCACCTCAGGAGGTTCGGCGGATTGAAAATTCGCTAAGGTTGGAAAATCCGTCACAACAGCATCATCAGGATATTTCTGTGTATATCCTGCAGTTACATCGGGCGTCATCCGAGTAGATGGAGATGAGCATGATGCAATCGTTTGCATAAGGTGAATGTGTTTCGGGGTGATCATCATCAGGTGTTGCCGAGGAGGAGCGTATCGGCATAAGGTAGAAGATCGGGTTGATAAAACCATCGCGGGCCGATAATGTTAAGTTTGGTTGACAGCAGGATATTGGAGGAGCTGCATGTGACGTCATCATCATCAGGATAATCGTCATCAAGATATCGGGGTGACGTAAGCATCGAAGGAAAGGTGCATGAAGTTGTCGTCATCAGGATATATGGGAGGAACAGGATATTTTATATCCTGCTGATGAACATGATGTTGAACATCATGATGCTGCAGATAGAGTTTGGCGGTAAGATGAACAGTGAACATCAGGAGGATGTTTGCGCTTGCCGAATATGATGATGCTGCCGATAGCCGGATATGATGATAATGCTGACAGATGAAAGGTCGAAGGTTTGTCTGCAGGAGGATATCGGTCGGCAGAGAAAATATGATGATGCTGAGAGTGTTAAGTTAAATATGATGATGATGATGGGTTGCGGACATACATGCTGTATGTCAAGGTTTTAGTGTGGATGCCTCTGCATCAAACCTTTTCGGACACCTTGAGGCAAAATGACCAATCTTATTGTAGGCAAAGCATTTAAAAGGTAATTTTCCGTCATACTTGCTAGATCCTCTTGGCAGTCTCTTTGCAATGAGGGCTTCAAGTTGTTCAGCTTCAAATTCATCCTCTTCCAGATCTTTTATTGCTTTCTCATACCAAGTTGATTTTCTTGAGGAACTTTCTCCTGGATCATATCTTTGCTTGCCTTTTGTAGAGGCACTAGCTTTGAATGTAGATTCGGTCTTGGGAAGTGCATCACCAAACTTAGCTAACTCGAATGCAGATATTTTACCAACCAATTGATCCCTTGTGATAGTTGTTAAAGATCTGATTTCCTCAATGGCAGAAACTTTGTGTTTATATGTAGGGGGTAAAGATCTGAGAACTTTAGCAACAATTTCATCTTCATCCAGCATTCCACCAGCACATCTGATGTCACAAACTAGGTCATTTACTTTTGTCATATATGAAGTGATATTCTCATCTTCACTCATCTTTAAGTTTTCAAACTTTCCTTTCAGACTTTGCAGCTTGGCACATTTAACATATTTGCCTCCTTCATATAGATTTTCAAGCTTTGTCCAAATTTCATAAGCAGTCTTCAATCCCATAACATTTGTCAGCTCTAAATTAGACAAGGCACTCAGTAGGGCTTCTTTAGCTCGAACATTATTTTTTGCATCTCTGACTTCATCTATAGTTGTTGGGCCATTCTTTGGGGGAACATATTTAGTTGAGGTTATGTTCCAATATTGATATCCCATGCATTGTATGTGACATTCCATGTGGCTTTTCCAGACAGTGAATTTAGATCCATCAAACCTTGGACTGTCCTTGTAGGTCGACATTCTGGATCTCCTCAAGCGGTTAAGCTTTTTCTAGAGGAACTTTGCTCTGATACCAATTGTTGGATTTAGGATAGACAACTGAGAGTGGGGGGTGAATCAGTTGTTACCAAAATCTCTATTCTTTATTTACTTTAAACCTTCTTATATTTCAACAGCATATCAAAGATTAATCATGGAAGCATAATGCAATAATTCATGAGCATAGACAAATTCAACACATATAACACCAAGATTTTGACGTGGAAAACCTGGTTAAGGGAAAAACCACGGGGTGATTAACCCAAGATTGTATTCTCTGTTAGAAGAATAAGGATGAATAAAATGGCACTTGCCAATTAGGGCTCACTGCTCGAGCATATTGCTCACAAAAGGCCCACTATCTATAGGGGACACACTGTCTACAGAATAATATAAATATTACATACTTGAACTGAAGATTAGCATCTTCACTATGCTTGAGTCAGTTCCATTTAAGCTCAACACCTTTGCTCTGCTTTTCTTTCTTCTTTCCTACCACCTTCTCATCGCTACCTAGATACTTTTGAATGACTTCGCAATTCTTATTTATACAAGACATCGACTTTGGAATGATCATCAAAGTCGGCATAACATACACTTATTTTATTATAGAGCAAATGCAAAAATACAGCTTGACTTGTTACAAAAGCTTCATGCGGACTACTACACTGTCGACTACCTATAGCTGGGACTTCAATCTTTTTTGTGGAACACGCTAGGCTTCGCAAAACATCTTCAAGATCATCCGCAATATGTGCAAGACATCCGGTCGGCCAAGATTAGGAAGAACACCATCACTGGAAGGTAAATCTTCAATTATGAGCTTTATCTTCAATGCAGACTCCCAACATGAACTGGACACAATCTAGAGACCCCCACAAGCTTGCTTGAATCACCAAGAACATCCACACCACTTCTGCTTACTAAAATCATTCGCATCTTCATCTGGAACCTCAAGAACATAGTTGGTCATTACTATCACATTAGAAGGATTGCTTATGGAGCTCCAAACCATGAACCAATTGAGTTGTCATTTCACATTAGCTTCCCAAACATGCCACCGGATCTGCAAAACAAGATATTGCATTTCTGGATCTCACCAGACCTATTTGTGTCACTATGTCACTTCTGAACAGTTGCCAGAACCAGTTTTACTCTCATGGCCATAACTTCTCCAAATTTTCATGTGGATCTCTCAAATCTTGACTGGGTCATCTTTAGACACATATCTACAAACCCTTTGATACACATTCTCTAATCTTCATCTAACTGGGATATTCATTTCATAGAGCTTCACTATCTTCACTGATTTTCTCTATTTCTGATAGGACTAATTTTCTCAATATCCTCAACACACAACTCATCCAATCCTTGACATCAATGCAACAAGAATATGTTGACATCAATGACAACACTGGTTAGGCCCATACTTGCAACACTTACTTCTCTCTGTCACAACAAGTTCGTTACATGCTTTCCAAGGTTCTACAAAATCAGTGTCTCCCTCATACATGTTCTTTAATTCATCAAAACCCAACACTTCAACTCTCATCTCTGTCAACAAGTTTCTTCTTCTACTCAAGGAATCAACAACTTTGTTTGATTTACCACTCCTATGCTTCAACACAAAAGTATAACTTTGCATGAACTCTACCCATCTCATATGTCTTTTATTCAACTTGCCTTGACTGTTCAAATATTGCAAAGCTTGATGATCTGTATACAACACAAACTCCTTAGGCAACAGGCAATGTATCTAGTTCTTCAAGGCTTGAATTATGGCATAGAACTCTTGATCATAAACTGAATATCTTTTCCTTGCATCATTCAACTTCTCACTGAAATATGCTACAAGTCTACCTTCTTGACTTAACACTACTCCAATTGCATTTCCACTTGCATCATAATCAACTTGAAATACATTATTGAAATCCAGTAATGCCAAAACTGGTTGCTCTGTCACTTTCTGCTTTAACAACTCAAAACTTTTATTTGCTCCTGATGTCCACTTGAAATCCTTTCTGTCACCTCTCATTGTCTCTGTCATAGGGTTACAAACTGAACTAAAATTTCTGATGAACTTTCAGTAGAAACTAGCCAATCCATGAAATGATCTAACCTCTCTAATGCTCTCTGGTTTAGGCCATTCAATAATTTCTCACTTTCTCAGGGTCCATCTTCAATCCTTCCGTAGAAATCACAAATCCCAAATATACCAATTCTTCCTTCATGAAACTACACTTCTTGATGTTTATCAACAATTTCTCTTCTCTCAACCTCTACAAAACTTTTCTAATATGCCACAAATATTCTTCTTTTGTCTTACTAAAAATCAGAATATCATCCAAGTACACAATCACAAACTTACCCAAGAATTTCTTCAAGACTTCATTCATCAGTCTCATGAAAGTACTCGGTGCATTTGTCAATCCAAAAGGCATCACTAACCACTCATACAATCCTTCATTTGTCTTAAAAGTAGTCTTCTATTCATCACCTTCTCTGATTCTAATCTTATGGTATCCACTCTTCAAATCTATCTTTGTGAAATATTTTGCTCCACTCAAACAATCCATAATATCATCCATCCTAGGTAAAGGAAATCTATACTCAACTGTGATCTTGTTTATTGCTCTGGAATCAGTACACATTCTCCATTCTCCATCCTTCTTCGGTGCCAGCACTACAGGTACTACAAAAGGACTCAAACTTTCTCTAATCAAACCTTTTCTCAACAACTCTTGTATCTGTCTATTCAGTTCTTCATTCTCTGCCAGTGTCATCCGGTGTGTTGCTTTTTTAGGCAAACTTGCTCCCAGTATAAGATCCATGTGATGACTGATACTCCTTATAGGTGGTAATCCTTCAGGTACATTATCTGATATGATGTCTTCATACTCTGTCAGAAACTCTCTTATCTCATCTGGTTCAGTTTCTTTCTTCAATGATTCAGGTATTTTAGGAATCAAAGCATAACACATACTTTCCTGTTTCAAACCATCCAAAAATTTCCTTCCATCTACTAAATAGATTCTAGCATTCCCACATACCACATCTTTAGGATCATCATCCAAAGGAATCAAAGTAATTCTTTTCCCATTTGCTATTATAATGTAAGTATTCTTTCTCCCATCATGTATAGCTTTCCTATCATACTGCCAAGGTCTACCCAACAAGGTATGACAAACATCCATAGGCATAATATCACACAAGACTTCATCATGATAAGATCCAATATGAAATTTCACCAAACATTGTTCACTCACCAGTACTTTATGATCATCCTAAATCCATGCTATCTAATAGGGCTTAGGGTGTTTCAATCTTTCCAACTTCAGCTTAGTCACCATCTCTTCTGAAACTAGGTTATCTGAACTACCACTATCAATTATAACTTTACAACACTTACCTCCAGATTTGCATATAGTTCTAAACAGACTTTTCCTCTATGATGGTTCCTCATTTGTTTCTATTTGAAATAGTGCTCTCCTCATCACCAATGATTCTCCTTTTTCAATTTTGCCAACAGAATTGGGTGATTCAACACGTTCTTCTTCAACATAGGCTACTCTTCCACTGTTCTTTGTCTTCTTTCTTGTACTATCCTGATTACATTCAAATGCTCTATGTCCTTCACCCCCACACTTGAAACAAGTACCTCTGACTATCCCCTTATCAAATCCTCTTCCTTCTCTTCTATATCCTTCATTCTGGTATGCACTAGGGTTTCCTCTCCGGTAAAAAAATTTGTCATCTCTTCGGTAAGCATTGTTATTTCGGTCATCCTTCCTAACTGGGCTGTCAAATTTGTTCTTCTCCACAAATGATCTATCATATCTAGAAAATGTTTTACCTCTCTAAAATTTACCTCCTTTACCTCTCTGTCTTTGATCATGTCTCTTATTCAGCTTCTCTTCAACTTTTAGGGCAAACTGATATGCCTCTTCCAAAGATGTCATCCTTACCAAGATTAGTTCTTCTTGAATGTTCAATCTCAGTCCATTGATGTATCTAGCCACTTTCTCTTTGTTTGCTTCACTATGTCCTGTCCTTATGATCATCGTATGAAATTCTTCAGTATATTCCTTCATAGATTTCTCCTTTTGTCTCAAGTTTTGCAATCTTTCGAACAGCTCCAACTCATAGTCAACAGGTATGACTGATTCTAAAACTTTGTCACCATTCAGTCCCACTTTGTAATCTTCTCTTTTCCTCTTCTATTTCTTTCCAACTGAACTTATTTCCACTATATAGCAGCATGTCCTTTCAACTTTGTCTTTGCAAATTTCACGTTCTCTGGATCTTCAATTTTATTCAAAGTATTCTTCCATATCATTTATCCAATCAATCAATTCTTCAGTGTTCAAATTACCAGTCTAGTTCGGTACATCAACTCTAGGTCTCTTTCCAATCCTTGAAATAGCTCGCAACATCTTTACCTGATCTAATTCTTCTTCTTCATTGCCTTCTAGGGTTTCACCAGTTTGTTCAGTAGATTGAAATTCTTCCTCATCATCACTTTCAACATTAGGTCTCGGTGTCAATCCTCTTCCCCTATCTTCTTCAACAACATCCAAATGAATTTGCATTATTCTCATCAATTCCATCATCTCATCCATTCTATTAGCCATTGTACCAACAGGAGGAACTCTCCATGGCGGCATCTTCATAGGATCAAGTGCAAACTGCCTGAGTTTCGGTGATCGGGCTACAAGCGACAACTACCTCTCAATCGGCGATTGGTTGCGCACAAGTAACCTGCCTCGGATCAATGATTTTTCTCACAACAAGATCTTATGGAACCCCCTTCACCAATTCACTCCAAAGAATCAAACTTTCTCTTTGATACCAATTGGTGCAGTCATGGTAGGAGGGTTCATAGAATGAACAATTCAGACCATGCAGCAAGAGTAAAAAATGAAAACAACTCAAAGAAAATGGAACAAATGCAGATTCAATCATTCAATACATCAAAGAATTCAAATACAATTTGGCCGGCAACATGCGGGCTTACAACTGGGTTCAAATGATTACATACATGTGCAAGATAAGGCTTTGAAGCTCCCTTTGCACAAAATGTAACTAAGAATTATGAATCAATTGCTAACTACTTTCCTAAGGATCTATTATATCAATATATATCATTTCTGAACCAATAGATTCCTCCGCGTCGGCCAAGGAAGGTCACAAACTCCAATGAAGAGCTATAACGTGTTCATAGATAGGTCAGACCTAAATGCATAGAACACTTCCTCAAATGAATTAAATAACATGTGGACACTTGGGGAAGGTCGGCCATGAACCAAAGGACATTGAATGATGTGTCATTGAGATCCGCAAGTCAAGGAATGATCCACAAGCCTTCTCCTTTAGCTAATTATCAGGAATTGCTAGAATGCTCTGCTCTAAGAAAATAGTCAATCTTCTGATAGCGATATCTTTCCGATAATTGATCCAAATACTCTAAATTCTTGATATGATGTAGATGAATGAGTGTAGATGCTAAGTCTAGATCCACAAGGTGTGAAATGACAAAACCAGACCACAAGCTGAAACTGCTTATGACTAAACTACCTGAACCAAACTAGAAAATGAAATAACTAAAATGCAAAGGTTTTTGGTTGATGCAAGATTACTCTTGAACTAGGGATGCTCCTACATCAAGATGTCACACTTTCCTTTTGTAACAATGATCTAAGACTTGCAAAATGAAATGGAAAAAAATGGTTGTGTTGTATAGGGGCTTGCCTCAGTCAAACCCCATGTTGGTGTTCCCACCTCCACAACAGCAATGGTAATGATGATAGAGAGTGTGTGTTTATGATGAACAGAGGCAAAACAAATGATAAAGACTACAATAAACAAATTGTTGAAATGCACCGGACAACTGCTTGAGAGGGGGGTGAATCAGTTGTCACAAAAACTCAATCACTTCTTCACTTAAACATTAGTCACTTGTCCACAATTATTATGATTTAACAATGAATGCATGAAATAAAAAACTTAAACACAGATGCAACATTATACACAAGAGACACCAGATTTTTACGTGGAAAACCCCAAAGTGGGGAAAAACCACGGAGAGGATTAGATCTCAAAATATATTGCAATCTTTAAAAAATAATGTTCAAGCTTGGTCACTCCATGGGCCTAGAACATGCTAGCTCACTACCATGAAGTATAGCTAGGTCTAACAGGCTCACTGCCTCAACCCTAAACCTAGAAAG
Organism: Cunninghamia lanceolata; assembly: GCA_027924645.1. Lineage (NCBI taxonomy): Eukaryota > Viridiplantae > Streptophyta > Pinopsida > Cupressales > Cupressaceae > Cunninghamia > Cunninghamia lanceolata. The sequence goes on along the minus strand of BSBN01000201.1, from coordinate 102,228 downwards.
ATTACAATAATGGCTGTTAAACCCTACTGGTGGCTCACTACTAAGATCAACATCTTCTTCATGTCTGAGATTAATACATTGAAGTACAATGGATCCTTTGCTCTGCTCTACCTTTCCACTTCTTTCCTTATCTTCCCATCTTCACACAAGGACACCCTTTCCACGACTCAATTACAAGTATTTATACACTTCATTAACCTTGGAATGATCATCAAGGTCGGCATCACAATCATCAACCATTGGAACAATCACCAAGGTCGACATTACAAACATTTACAAAATAGGTCTTGACTTAATACAAAAATTATGCTAAGGATTTACTATATAGATGTATGCGGATCACGCCATGCCTTAGTTGGGACTCAAACATGATCTTCCACATCACAACACGCTTCCATAATCTTCAAGGGATCTCCACAATTACTAGAATTAACCAAGTCGGCTAAGACTGGTTACATGCTATGTTATCTAGGCATAATCTTCAAACATGATCTCAATTCCTTAACATAGACCAATGTAAAGGTAGGAACATGATCATGAGGTATCCACAAGCACATTGAAATCACCAGGGGCAATCACACAAATTCAAACCACTTTATCCATGAGATTCTTCACACTGAAACACATGAACTTCACTGTCTTCAACTATCATAAAAGAAAGATAGCTTGCGGACCACCAAAACATGAACCATTGCAATTGTAGGCACTTATCATCATCCTAGACATTCCTCTAGAACTATAGAGAAAAACACTTTAATATAGAGGAATGTGGAGCAAAATACTTTCTCTTAGGCACCAACAAATAATTAGAAAAAGTAGGTTTTAATCTGGTGAATGCAATTAACTCAAATCTTCATACCAGAGGCTCAAACTTAGGATTTAACATCTTTAGCCATGCTTCTAAATAACTTCCAATCCACAGACCAAGATCTTCAATTAGCAAGAAATGCAAAGTAATCTTCTGGACTGTTCGTCAGTATGCAACTCATTATCTTCACTATGATTCATTGTTTACTTTTTGATCCTTACGAAGAGGTTAATTTTCTCAATATCGTAAACATATAAAGCTTCTAAAAAAATAACAAAATAGGATACAGTTGACACCAATGACAACAAAGATATGTTGACATCAATGACAACATTGATTAGGCACATACTTGCAACACAAATACCATGAAATAGAGTTACCATAAGTGTGAAACCCTTGTTGGATTGATGTCACAACATGAATCACCCACAAGGAGTTGATGGAAGGAGAAGCTTCTTCCAATACTTGCAAGGGTTAGTGCATAAAACAATAGTCTTCACAAATATAGAGCTTGTAGAGAGAGCTTTTTTGTTTATAGAGAATCCACCTCTCAAAATGAGGAAGATAGGGTTACTTATATATGAATCTCAAATACTTTTTGAGGGCCCATTTTGGGTAAGGCTGCCAAGGTGTGTCACGCAATGCAACAAGTCCAATGTTTCAAGATTCAAATTCTTTTGGCACCAACGGATAGGATGATAGTGCGGGGCGCTAGTGTCTTGGCCAAATTTGCTCTTTAAATGCCAATTGTCAAGGGACTTCACCCAGTTTCTTAGAAAAATGATGAAACATGCATATCACAAGAAGAAACAAACACACATGCTAAACTGAGTGCCAAACCTAGTGTGAAATTGTAAGCGGTGACAATTTACGACAATACACAAACCTCTTACCCTTGCTATAAAAGATGTTCTCCTCTGAATGATAATATTAATTAATTTATAAATATAATATTGATAGAATCATGGATAAGATGGGTATTAATTTATTTGTATAGATTTGTAAAAAATTAACAACAAAAAATAAATTGGAAGGCATGTAGCGAGTGATAGGTGAGGAGGACGGTAACTGCAGTTTATAGTGACAGGGAAGAGAGTAGTTAGGAGGTGGAAAGAAAAATTGGATGGACAGAGGATCTGTAAGCAGCACATAAAATATGTTATCTGTCTAGTGTCACTTTCACCATAAATTTTTTTGAACAATCGAGATATCAAACAAAATCAAATGATCAAACACTAGAAAAAAGATTCTTGGACAGTTCTCCTAAAAAATAGCCTATCGACTAATAAATAGGGATTTTATTTAACTATTCTATAATCATTTCAAATGTAAATGAAACTATTTCTTTCATTAGCCCTTAGTAATATGTGGATTAGAATTTGAGCTAAAACCATCCCTTAGATATCTTAGCTATTACAACTCAAATAATTCATGTATTATATGTATTCTAATATATGAATCTAATTTACTACATATATAATGTTGGGAGACATTTTTTTAAGTCGAGAGATGTTCTACAGTGATATCAAGAGTCTCTTGTGGTGTAAATATAAATAAAAACCCCTACTTAAATTTGACTATGAGTTACATGTCAAATAATTAATATTTAAAAATTATTTACTTAAGAGTTATTTTATTTTACTTTAGAACTATTAAAGAATTATTTTTTTATAATATGAGAAGTGTTTTCTTTGGTTCTATGCTCTATAAAATTTTATTATGATCTGATCTAAAATTCTCTATCAATACTTAGATGCTATTTGATGTTAGTGTTTACATCAACCTTGCAGAGAAGATTGCCACTTTAGTAATGTAAGTGCATGCTCATAGATGATTGAATTTAGTTCACCTTAAAAAACGTGAGTATTTTTCACTTTTGATATAAGTCATTAACAATCCATGTATGTGTGGAAGAGGTTGACTCAAATTATATAATGACCCACTTTAGGAATATTCTTGAAAGTTTTAAGAGCACTAAAACATTCTATGAATGTTGGTTCATAAAAAAACTTTGTTCCTAGATAATATATCTCGTAACTTAATAGGATATGCACAACATAAATAAGATATATGATAATATAATTGTATGATTTGTTGTCCTCAAAATTAGCTACACTCTTTTTGTAGGATGACCCCTACGAAACTTGTCTGTTTTTAGCCTACACTCTAAGTACGCATTTCAAGGCAAGTCTCTTCGACCTCATGTGTAGTCCTCTGACACCTAAGAATGTCTTGTAATGTTCCCTTAGGTCGGTTCCTCAAATTTCATGAAATTCAACTAGGTTACAAGCTTGTCAAAATATCAATTTTGACCTTTTTAGAGTGTCAGAAATTTTTTTAATAGTTAGCATGCAAGGGTGGCTAAAAATCTTGCCCCTGCATGTAACTTGTTTCTCCCATATGCTTGGGCAATCATTTTGATCGCTTGGACATGTTCTTTTTCATTTAGCATGTAGGAGTGGTTGTTTTGACTGCTCATGCATGTGTTTTCATTTTAACATGTATGGTCGTTCAAAAATGTCACCCATACATGTTTGTAAGTCATGTAAAAATGGTAAAAAGTGCCGCCTTTGCACTTTTTAATGACTTCGAGTCTAACTCCTATGCAATTAATGCACACTGAGTTCAACTTTTAAAACCTTTTTATGTTTTAAATCATTTTTAAAACTTCATTTGTAATTATTTCCAGTTCTATTTTTCTTCTAAACCCTTATTTGCTTTCGGATTCTCCTGCGACGAGTGGTTTTGTTTTCACGAAGGATTGAAAGGCGTTAGGGTTTTTGTTGCCGTCACCATTATTTTTTCAGGTAGGGTTTCATTCCCACTTGTTTCTTTGTTTATCAAGCGTGCTAGGGTTCTAAACATTTTCATTTTTAGTTTATTCTTCGATTTTAAAGAATCCTAAATTTGTTTTCTTTACAAGTGATTTATCCTTCTTTAAACTAGGGTTTCTATTTACAAAATCACCTCATTTGTCATTTCTTGTAGTCGGTTTGTCATGTGTTTGATGTGGTCAGCAATTTTTGCCATGAGTTTAAAGTTCATGTGTTAGATTTTAAAATGTCTTTTCATTTTTACCTTAGCATTTTTTGTGTTTACCCTATGTTTTCCGGTGCCAATGCACATTTGTCATTCTTTTGAGAGGTATGCAGAGGCGGTGAAATTCACTGCCCATGCCTTTTTTGTTTTACATCCAATATGCTTCGGCGGTCAAAAGACCCGCCCGAGCATATTCATCTTTTATCGCGACCTAAGTACGAGGGTGGTTAATTCCACCACCCAAACACATCTCTCTGACTTAGTGCAAAGTCAAGCTTTTTAATTGCTCAATCACCATAAAATTCCTTCCCATATGCAAGCTAACCCCGACCATGCATAATATGAGAAATTAACATACATGCATGAGCGGTCTTTTTGGCTGCCCATGCACTTGGAAAAAGTTATATCTACCTACTTGTAGGAGCGGTCAAAATGACCACTCGTACATAAAAGTTCTTAGTATCTACCAGTATGCAAAAGAGGTTAAAACCACCACCTTTCCATCTTTTGCATAATTTTGCCTATTTGCATGTAGAGGTGGCATTTTTCACCACCCTTACATCAAGTTGCGAAATAACCCACATGCAGGAGTGGTCATTTTGACCACCAGTGCATAACTCCCTCAAAATTTCCTAACGCTGGGAATTTTTGAAAAATAATACCTTTGACCCGCTTTCGCCCAATTTTTTGACTTGCTCGCTCTCTAGCCATTTTAAGCTCATCCCTATAAACATGATCATCATTATGTAGTTTCCCTAAAATACCAAATTTTCCCCTAACTATGAGATCATGAATTTTTTGTAGTTTCTACAAGTAGCTGATGTGATCAACACCGCATCTAGTGATTTCTTCAAAGCCAATGTCTGAGTCGTCTCCATTTAAGGCTAAAATAATGAAGTATAAGTACCAAGGGGTTTTCCCTATTACTTCAGTGCAGTCAAATGTTGATGAGATCAGAGACACTGAAATAGGCCATGTTGATATGGCAGAGTTTGTGGAAAGAACCAAGCAACCAAATCCTCTACGTTACATGCAAAGGATCATTGATAGTAACATATGCTTGGTGGCTTCATTCCCAGTTGCAGCCCATAATCTTGAGTTTGTCCTTCAAGTGGCAAGCCATTATGACAAAGACACTAGAACTGTGGTTGATTCCAATGGAAATAGTATCATGAGATTAGATGCAGAGTTCTTAGACAAGGTATTCATGTGCCCACAAATTGAGAATGTTGGAGAAATTGACTTTGCCAAAGGTCAAAAAGATTTTGATAATGATGTTGAGTCTACCAAGAGGCATATAAATAACAAGTGGTTGAAAACTCTTCATAATAACCTATCCAGATGGCCCCAAGTACTTCCAAGGAGTTACTTTGTAGAGGAAGTTAGTGATTTAATTACTTTGTTAAGCAGAGTCAGAGGTCTTTCTTCTTCTTCTACATTCCATGAGTGGATGTATTTATACATTAGGGTCATTCTTAAGAGGCAACAAAAGATATTTTGGGGAGAACAAATCAGTAATGCTTTGCATGATCAACTGCTTAAGGTTAATACTCCTTTCAAGTTTTATATGACCTCCTATCTAGTGTATGCTGTTGCATCAATGAGGATTTTTCCAGGTTTAACTCAAGAGGGAGATCAGAGTGTTGTGCCAGTCTTTCAATATTATCCTCAGATAACTCTCAAAGGATCCATTCACCATTTCAAGAGGGTGAATGATGCTTTCTTTTCAATTTTTATGTGCTTGTGGAATAATGAGTTGGAACAGAGGAGAGTGTCTAATGAATCCTGGTAGATTGTGAATTCTTTTGGTTGTTTATTTCTACAATTTCCTACTTTTACATATCTAAGAGTTGGGTATTACCAAGGTTATCTATATGTGTTGCCTCGATATCCAAATGAAAAGATGGTTCTAATGGAGTTGTGCAGACAATTGATTGTTGTTCACAATAAGCAAATGGAATTGAAGAAGTCTGGAATCAAGCTTCCTGTAGAAATTGGGAGATATTTAGTTCAATCTGCTACCAAAGCTAAAGCAATTGAAACTGAAATGCAGCTGGTTACTATGAAGCAATTCAAGAAGAGGATTAATTTTGATTTCTGTAGAGTAAAGGATAAAATCAAAAGGAGATTAGTATTCCATGTCTCTATGGTAGAGGACGTTTGGGCTGACTTGAAGACTTAGAATGAGATACGTAAGTTGGATTACTGCAGACTGCATTTGAGCCAAATAGAAGAACTTGGATTGGCAGATATTTGTGAAGGTATGGAGGATGAGGGGGATGTTTTAGACCCTAAGTACAATACTGAAAATGTTGAAACCTCAGCCTTACCTAAAATCAAATAGTCAATAAAAGAGGAAACTTCCCTTCGAAAAAGATTTCAGCTCATATTGGCCAACTAATATATGGTTGGAGAGTAAAGGGATCAGTTTGAAAGAATTTCTCACTAGATCTGAAATAGAAACTCAGGAACAAATAGGGAAGAAGGTTGAGAAAAGAACCAAGAACAGGAGTGTAGTTCCTTCTTCATCCATGGTATCAAAACTGCGAATTAAGTTTATTTCTCAAGGAGGGAAAGCAAAAGAAGTTGCAGAAAGTTCAAATATTGAAGATCCAGGTTCAGATAAGATGAATATTGATAATGTGGATCTTGAAAATGTAGAAGCAGCGCAGCAAGATGTTGAAGAGCCCCATACTGATGATGTAGAAATGGGTGAGAAATCAACTGATGAAAGAGATGAGGGATATGAAATAGAGACATGTGTAGAATAGGAACAAATTGATGGTTTGCATAAGTCCCCTCAGAAAGATGCTTCCCAGGAACCACAAGTTTCTACCACCTTGCCATATATTTCTGTTTATGATTATGTTCCAGTTATTTCTAATATTCTTACTTCTCCTGTTATTGTTGTATCTTCTGATTCTACTCCTACTTCTATTAAGACTAGTTTTGGAACTGTGTTTGATTCTTCTGGTTCAATACCAAGTTTGTCTTCATCTTCATTTGATATTAGAGAACAAACTATTTTAGATCAATTTATTAATAGCTTTGAGAAGAATGTTGATGCTACAGGTGTAATTTTTACTACCACTTCTTTGATTGTTACCATCACATGTGTTAGCATGAATCCTGCTAATTAGGCAATTGATCCATTCTCAAATGTAAATGCTCCAACATTGCCCCCATGGTTGTCAGCCTATACACCAAAAAGAAAGAAGCAGGCCATTTCACCTGATGATGTTGATTTGGAAAAGCTATTGCTTGTCAAGCCAAAGGCACAAAAGAAAAAGCCAAAGACTGTTTCTAGGCTTATTGATGATAAGGGAGTCAGATATGCAGAGATTGTGAGGCCTCCTCCTGGAGCTACAACAGATACTTTCAATGTAAATGATTACATTATTTCTAGAGTTGAGTTGGGCAAACTTACCCATGAGGGTATTAAGTTAGATTTTTAGGTAACAGTGAGTTCTTTGCTTAACAAGTATGATGAAGAAAAGAAAGAGAAAGAACAATATAAAGCCAAGGCTAAACCATTTGCAACAGTTCTTCAAAAGATAACTATGTCCTTAGAAATTGTGGAACCTATGGCAGTTACCATTGAAGACCCTCTGATTCAAAAGGTTGAAAAAGTTCATGCTAGAGGAAGGGCTGTTGGTGAAATTCTAGATCGAATGTTGATATAGGGTAAAGTTCTTTTGAAGACCACAGTGGAACAGAAAGAGAAAATGGAAAAGGTGAGAGCTGAGCTTGATGAGCTTGTTGATTCATTATCTCAAGGACTTCAAGATCTAGAGCAAACTCTAGAAGAATGGATTGAAATGAAGAAGATGAAGATAAAGAATTTGATAGCAATTGGTGTTGTGTCAAATCGAGAGTCTTACATTAAGACTAAAGAATATTTGATCCATCACATCAATGTGTTGAAGAGTTTGTTTGAAGATCTACAAATTGCACGTGAACTCAGTGAGGACAGTGATGTAACACTTTTGCATAGACTTGAGGAATTCCCATGCACCTTGACAGGTGAAAATCACAGGTTTCTTTCTGCAGAGGAGATGATTGATGCATTTGAAAAGATGATTCAAAGGAATTTTGAGGATGAAGTGTTTTCAATTGCCTCAATGGACAAGCTTCATGACTATCAGTCAACTCTTGATAATTTGAAGGACAATCTTGGGAAACATGAGAAGGCAATAAAAATAGTGAAAGATGCGATTGTCAAGGCTCATACTATTTTAGAAAATACAACTGGACCTAATATCTATGAGATGGAAGTAGTGAAGGCTATGTACCATAATTTTCCTGAAGAAGAATGATGGTGGCAGCTGAAATTCTTTCTTCATGCCTGAATTTAGCTCAAATTCTATGGTGATGGGAAAGTACATCCTAATGAACAGATTGCGGCTTTTTGCATAGCATGTGGTGTGCTAGGGGTGGAGTACTAGGATGTATCTATGAGACATTTTGTGGAGACACTTCAAGGCATCGCTGCAGATTGGTTCTATCATCTTCTATCCCAAACTATTACTGGGTGGAATACTATTAAAACTAAGTTTGAGGCAAGGTTCAAACCTGCAAATGCTCATGCTCTGTTAGCTCAGTTAACTCAGATGAGAAAAGAACCGCAAGAACCCATGCGTGAGTTCATTGCGAAGTTCCACAAGTTGACCGACAGAATTCTACTGCTTAGCCCACAACTGACTTAACGACAACTCAGGCCCTGGCAACTGAGATTGAGGATGACCTTATCCTCACTGATAAGATAAGAAAGGATACAAGTAGAAGTAGAGGGTAGCCCTCTACTGATAATTCTTCCACTAACACCATTGATCCTATGGTACAAAAATTAGCTAACGAATTGTTAGCTTTGAAGAAACAAATGTCTCAAAGTATGTCCATTCCTTCCTATAGGGATATACCAAGGAGGACATTTCCTAATGCTCAATATCAGGGCAATGCTGCAAGGAACCAAGGATAGAATAGGCTTCCGCCAACACAAGGGAGGCTTGCCTTAGAAGCATCGCCGGTTAACTTAGTAGTTGGCTATTATGAAGCTGAGCAAGAAAATTTTTCACAACCTGACTTGGATCAGGAAAATAGTGCCAATCTCTTTATGGAAGGAGAAGAGAGATTGGCTAGCGACTCGAACATTGGGTTCCTAAACTATCAAGATGAATCAGAAAGAGGAGAAGATGCATATGGTGGAACATATGTTATTTTCACTAGATCTCAAAATCAGTCAAACCAGCAAGTGGCTGATAAAGGTAAATCAAAAGAAGATCCTCAACCTATAATTTCTATTGCTAAGAAAGGAACTCCTTTACCTTTTCAATCAAGGGATCTAGCTAGTGAAATACAAGTAAGTTCCTCTAATACTCCTACTTTTTCTGCTGCTATTCCTCAGACTAGTACTTCCCCAATAAAACCTCAGAATGAAAGTTTCACCGCTTCTATGTCCAATTCATTTTAGTATTTTGATATAACTGACCATGCCAAGAAAACTAAAATTTAGATGTCTAAGGCGGAATATTTGCAAGCTAACCCTGACCAATTTGAAAGGTTAGCTAAATTTGTTAAAAATAAGACTGCCTCTGTAGGGAAAGATACTCCCAAGACTATTCCTAACTCCTCAAAGACTAGGTCTACTCAGAATAACCTAGTTACCACTCCTCTTATCGCTCCAGGGAAAATTGAACCTTTCTATGTTTCTTTGTTACTTAATGGTCATAAACTTAGTAATTGTATCATAGATTCGGAAGCTTCCAACAATGTTATGCCTACCAAGGTAACAGATGCTCTAGGACTGACTCTGACAAAGACCTTTGGAAGGTGCTTTTCAATGGAAAACAAACAGGTGCCTTTGTTAGGCCAGATTAAGAATGCACAATTTGCATTTGTTGCTTTTTTGGAGAAAAGAATAAAGATGACTGTCCTGGTTGCTGATGTTCTGGCTTTGTATGGTATTTTACTAGGACGAAACTTCTGTAAAGATGTAGGAGGAGAGCTTAATATGGATTTATCTGAAGTGAGGATACCTGTCAAGGGTCTCATGCAGAAATTGCTTCCTAAAAGGGAAGTGAAATATATTGTCACTCAATCTGAAGACCCAAAAGCTCAAATTTTATTTGAGTCTTCAGGTTTAGGTAACTATTTCCTAACTATGGAATATACTTCTAGTTTGTCAGATGATAGTTCATATGAAAGTATGGTGATGGAAGATTCTTCTTCTTCTTCAGGTGAAGAGTCTGCCAATCACAGAGATGTCAAACCAGAAAGTTCAATTGATATTTGGATTTTGGAATTTGATGGTAGCTATTCTTCCTCAGGATCTGGGGCTGGAGTAGTCCTGATATCTTCTCAAGGTGATATTTTTCCTTTTTCATATAAGCTATAGTTTGACAATACCAATAATACTGCTAAGTACGAATCTTTGTTACTCGGAATGGAGGTTGCTTACATAAAGGGAATAAAAAATATTCATGCACAAGGAGATGCGGAGCTAATTGTTTGTTAGGTAGGAAATTTGTACCAAACAAAAAATGAAAGGTTGAAGCATTACCGAAATCGGGTATGGGATTGCATTCATAAATTTGATGCATTTGATATTTCTGCCATCCTTAGAGAGTATAATGACAAAGTTGACTCGTTAGCCCTTTCAGCTACCCTTATGGTCCCACATAAGGATTTTAAGGGTGATAAGTACACCATTGAGTTGGTCTTCCAGCCAAGTGTACTTGATAATGCTGACTATTGGCAAGTTTTTAATGGTGATAATTAGATTATAGATTTTCTAGAGAAAATAGATAGTTTTGATGAACTTTACTTTGAGGGAAGTGATTCTCCACCTTAGGAATATGTTTCTGAAGTAGACTCAAAGACTGGCGAAGAGTTTCTTCAATTGAAAGGAAATAAAATTCTGAAAGGTTTAGTTTCCCTTGAAGAGCTATTTGATAAACATGATCGTTATATCAAGTAACAACAACAACTCGACTCAAGTTTGTTAATGGAATTTGAACAAGTGAACCTGAGTATAGAAGCAGATCCTAAGATGGTCAACATTGGGAAATGTTGCAATGCTGAAGAAAAGTTCAAGTTCACAACACTTCTACGCCACTACATTGATGTGCTGGCATATTTATACGATGACTTGAAGTCCATCAGACCAAAAGAGATCCAACATGAGATTCCACTCAAGGTGGGATCATTGCCTCATAAACAGAAGTAGAGGTAGTACAATCCTAAAATATCAGGTACCATCCTTGCTGAAATTCAAAAGATGTTGAATGATAGGATAATTTTCCCTATTCATCATTCAACTTGGATTGCAAACATTGTTCCTATAAGGACGAAGAATGGAGAGATCTGTATCTGTGTAGATTTTAGGAATCTAAATCAATCTTCCTTGAAAGATAACTACCCTTTGCCCATAATGGATCAAGTGTTACAAATAGTAACTGGTTCAAATATGCTATCTATGTTGGATGGTTTTTCGAGCTGCAATCAGGTAGAGGTTAGTGAAGTGGATCAATACAAAACTACTTTCACAACTCCATGGGGCACTTTTGTATATTGTAGGATGCCATTTGATTGATCAACACTAGCTCTACTTTTCAGAGAGCAATGGATTTGGCATTCAGAGATGAAATGGGTAAGTTTATTGTGGTATACCTTGATGATTTGACTATTTTCTTCAAGAAACGTCAAGATCATGCTTACCACTTGTGGCAAGTTTTTGAATGATGCTGCCAGAATGGTATTTCTCTTAACCTGAAGAAGTCAATTTTTGGGGTTATAGAAGGTAAACTTCTTGGTCACATTATGTCTAAAGAAGGTACTAAGATTGACTCTAAAAGGGTCAAATCCATCCAAGGTCTTACTTTGCCTACAAGTAAGATGGTTGTTCATTCTTTCTTCGGGAAAGTAAATTTCCTGTGAAGGTTCATTCCAGATTTCGTAGAGAAGACTCCTCATATTGTTAATATGATGAAAGGTAAGACCACTTTCCGTTGGAGCGCGGAAGGTAAAGTGGCTTTTGAGGACATAAAAAGAGCCATAGCTCATGCTTAGGTTTTGGTGGGTCCTGATTCTAACAAAAAATTCATTATGTATAGTTATGCTTCAGAGCATACATTATCAGCAATTCTGGTTCAGCAGAACGAGGAAGGTGTAGAATCTCCAATTTTATTCATGAGTTGTCCATTGAAAGCTCATGAACTCAAGTATTCTTACATGGAGAAACATGCTTATGCTATAGTAAAGGCTGTGAAACATTTTAGATTTTACATATTGAACTCACATACTGTTGCTTTAGTGCCAGATACAACAGTAAAATCTATCTTAACTCAACAGGAGTTTGGGACTAAGAGAGGAAATTGGATTCCCAAAATTTAGGAATTTGATCTTGACATTAAACCCACCAAGCTTGTGCATGGGAAAGGTTTGTGTCAGCTTATTGTTGATAATGTTCCAAACGAAACAGGTGATGAAGAGATAGAGATTGAAGATGTTCCAACTGTCCTTTTTGTTAGTACAACTAATGAGTGGTATTCTAATATCACCTACTTTCTCACATATGGTGAGTGCCCTACTCATTTGTCCTACAAAGAAAAAAAGACTATCAAGCTCAAGGCTGCGAACTTTGTCTTATGGGATAATGGTTTGTACAAGAGAAGTCTTGATGGAGTTTTCCTCTGTTGTGTTGATAAAGCACAACAAAGTAAGCTATTGGAGTCTTTCCATAATTTGGCATGTGGAGGACATTTCTTAGCACCAGTAATGACTCACAGGATTTTGAGAGCCAAGTACTATTGGCCCACACTTTTTTAGGACACGTATGACTGGGTGCGTAAGTGTGGACTTTGTCAGTAGTTTGTGAGGAAACCCAAGTTGGTTGCACTACCATTGAAACCAGTTGTAATGGAGGAACCATTTCAGTAGTGAGGAATCAACTTCATTGGTGCTGTGAATCCACCATCAAATGCAAGACATAGTTATGTTCTTACTGCAATTGATTATTTCACCAAGTGGGTGGAAGCTATACCAGTTAAGCATGCTACTTTTGAAGTGGTGTGTAAGTTCCTCAAAGAAAATATCATATCCCGGTTTGGTGTTCCAAACAAAAATATGGCAGATAATGCTATGTGTTTTTCCTCTAATGAGATTACTAGTTTCTATTTTGAATATGGAATTATTCTTTCACATTCTTCTGATTATTATTCGCAAGGAAATGGTCAAGCATAATCAAGTAATAAGAATTTGGTTACTATTATCAGGAAGCTAGTAGATGATAATCAGAGAACATGGCATAAGACATTGTTTGATGCTTTGTGGACAGATAGAATTACACCAAAGAGGGCTATTGGTATGTCACCATTTCAGCTGTTATATGGTTTGAATGTGGAGATACCAATCACCTTGAAATTGTCAGCTTTGAAGTTGGCAAAGGCGGTTGAGAATGGAACTTTTGGAAGTTCTATTGATAAATGCATAATGTATCTTTCTGAACTTGAAGAGCAGTGAGTTATGGTGGTGGATTGTATAGCTAAACACCGAAGTCAAGTCAAGAAGCTATTTGATAAGAAAGCGAAGGCCTAGAATTTCCAGATTGGGGATCAAGTATTGTTGTGGGACAAGAGGAGAGAGTCAAAGGGAATGCATGGGAAATTTGATTCTCTATGGAGAGGCCAATTTGGCATTCACCAGTTCTTGGTGAAAATAGTTTCTTTCTACAATATCAAGATGGGACACCATTCTTGTTGCTGCATAGTGGACAACATCTGAAGCTTTTCAATCCATGAAGCACCAGATAAGTTCACTTGTATATTTGTGCAGTTTGTGTTTTTATTTTTCATTTTTAGTCTTTTTGTGTCTTTTGTTTTGTTTGCTTGACTCTATGACCCAATGGCATGGATGAAGGCACTTAGAGACTGGATTATTCTTCCTTTGATCATTTCAAAGAACAATCGAAGGAAGCTCCCTAGTTAGAGCCATCTATTGTCCTTAAAATCAGCTATGCTCTTGTTGTAGGATGACCCCTATGGAACTTGTCCGTTTCGTAGCTTACACTCTAAGTATGTATTTTGAGGCAAGTCTCTTCGACCTCAGGCATAGTCCTCTGACACCCAAGAATGTCTTGTAATGTTCCCTTAGGTCGGTTCCTCAAAGTTTGTGAAATTTGACTAGGTTACAAGCTTGTCAAAATATCAATTTTGACCTTTTTAGAGTGTTAGAATTTTTTTTTATAGTTAGCATGCAAGGGCGGCTGAAAATCCTGTCCCTGCATGTAACTTGTTTCTCCCATATGCTTGGGCAGTCATTTTGACCGCTCAGACATGTTCTTTTTCATTTAGCATGTAGGAGCAGTTGTTTTGATTGCTCATGCATGTGTTTTCGTTTTAACATGGTCGGTGAAAAACACCGCCCATACATGTTCTTAAGTCATGTAAAAATGGTAAAAATTGCCACCTTTGCACTTTTTAATGACTACAAGTCTAACTCCTATGCAATTAATGCACACCGAGTTTGGCTTTTAAAACCTTTTTATGTTTTAAATCATTTTAAAAACTTCACTTGTAATTGTTTCCAGTTGTTATGTTTTTCTTCTAAACCCTTATTTGCTTTCAGAATCTCCTGCAACGAGTGGTTTTGTTTTCGCGAAGGATCGAAGGGTGTTAGGGTTTTCATTGCCATCACCTTTATTTTTCAGGTAGGGTTTCATTCCTGCTTGTTTCTTTGTTTATCAAGCGTGATAGGGTTCTAAACATTCTCATTTTTGGTTTATTCTTCAATTTTAAAGAATCCTAAATTTGTTTTCCTTACAAGTGATTTATCCTTCTTTAAACTAGGGTTTCTATTTATAAAGTCACCTCATTTGTCTTTTCTTGTAGTCGGTTTGTCATGTGTTTGATGTGGTCAGCGATTTTCACCGTGAGTTCAAAGTTCCTGTGTTAGATTTTAAAATGTCTTTTCATTTTTACCTTAACATTTTTTTTGTTTACCCTATGTGCTTGAGCGGTCTTTTCCGACGCCAATGCATGTTTGTCATTCTTTTGAGAGGTATGCTGGGGTGGTGAAATTCACTGCCCATGCCTTTTTTGTTTTACATCCAATATGCTTCAGTGGTCAAAAGACTTGCCCAAGCATATTCATCTTTTATCGCGACCTAAGTATGAGGATGGTTAATTCCACTGCCCAAACACATCTCTCTGACTTAGTGCAAAGTTGGGGTTTTTACTCGTTCAATCACCATAAAATTCCTTCCCATATGCAAGCTAACCCTGACCATGCATAATATGAGAAATTAACATACATGCATGAGCGGTCTTTTCGGCCTCCCATGCACTTGGAAAAAGTTATATCTAGCTACTTGTAGGAGTGGTCAAAATGACTGCTCGTACATAAAAGTTCTTAGTATCTACCAGTATGCAAAAGTGGTTAAAACCACCACCTTTCCATCTTTTGCATAATTTTGCCTATTTGCATGCAGAAGTGACATTTTCTGCCACCCTTACATCAAGTTGTGAAATCACCCACATGCAAGAGCGGTCATTTTGACCACCCGTGCATAACTCCCTCAAAATTTCCTGACACTGGGAATTTTTGAAAAATAATACCTTTGACCCGCTTTCGCCCAATTTTTTGACTTGCTCGCTCTCTAGCCATTTTAAGCTCATCCCTATAAACATGATCATCATTATGCAGTTTCCCTAAAATACCAAATTTTCCCCTAACTGCGAGATCATGATTTTTTTACAGTTTCTGTAAGTAGCTGATGTGATCAACACCACATCCAGTGATTTCTTTGAAACTAATGTCTAAGCCGTCTCCATCTAAGGCTAAAAAAATGAAGTATAAGTACCAAGGGGTTTTCCCTGTTACTTCAGTGCAGTCAAATGTTGATGAGATCACTAAAATAGGCCATGTTGATATGGCAGAGTTTGTGGAAAGAACCAAGCAACCAAATCCTCTGCATTACATGCAAAGGATCATTGATAGTAACCTACGCTTGGTGGCTTCATTCCTCGTTGCAGCCCATAATCCTGAGTTTGTCCTTCAAGTGGCAATCCATTATGACAAAGACACTAGAACTGTGGTTGATTCCAATGGAAACAATATCATGAGATTAGATGCAGAGTTCTTAGACAAGGTATTCATGTGCCCATCAATTGAGAATGTTGGAGAAATTGACTTTGCCAAAGGTCAAAAAGATTTTGATAATGATGTTGAGTTTGCCAAGAGGCATATAAATAACAAGTGGTTGAAAAATCCTCATAATAACCTATCCAGATGGCCCAAAGTACTTCCAAGAAGTGACTTTGTAGAGGAAGTTAGTGATTTAATTACTTTGTTAAGCAGAGTCAAAGGTCTTTCTTCTTCTTCTACATTCCATGAGTGGATGTATTTATACATTAGGGTCATTCTTAGGGGGCAACAAAGGATATTTTGAGGAGAACAAATCAGTAATGCTTTGCATGATCAACTGCTTAAGGTTAATACTACTTTCAAGTTTTATATGACCTCATATCTAGTGTATGCTGCTGCATCAATGAAGATTTTTCTAGGTTTAACTCAAGAGGGAGATCAGAGAGTTGTGCCAGTTGTGATAGGTAAAAATTAGGTTAATAAGATCAAGCATATAATTGAAAACTGAATCCTACCACCATCAAAGAATCGAATCCAAGTGAAACCAAAAGCATGCAATTCAAGAACAAAATCACCTAGATTGTATGATTCCTTGTTTATGATGTGGATTGCTTCTCAACAATGAACAATTATGAAGATAAAAGCTACCATGATGGATGAATGATAATGATAATATGCTTAGATGGATGCTAAAGTGCTCAATATGCTCAAGATGATAATATAAACGCTATATGAAAAATGATGGATAGATGTAGTATGGAATGAGAGGGTATTTATATATAACTCAACCAAAATCAATCAATGGTAGAGATTTGGTGGCTATGTGAATGGTTGGGATGAATTGATAATTATAGGTGAATGTGTAGATGACAAGTGGAGCGAAGATAAGGCTTTTGTGTGACCGTGTACATAAAAAGTACTACATGTGAAAGATATTAAAAAGATGTAGTACCACACATGTTTTTTAAATAAAAGATACACACATGTCGGCTAATGATAAAAGATAAAGATAAGTGATAAGGAAAATTAATTAAATAAATAGAATTTATTTAATTAATTGGAAAGTGGGCTTATGAAGGGATTTTAATTAAATAAATAAGATTTATTTAATTAAAATAGATAGAAATAGAGATAATTAAATAATTAAAGATTATTTAATTATAGATTAGAAGAAATAGATAATGAATTAATTAAATAAATATAAATTTATTTAATTAATAGAAGAAATAGGTGATTTTGATAAAATAGGAAAAATTGCTCAAGTGTGTTAGACAAATGCAGATGATAGCTAATGCAATATTTTGATACTAATAATAATTAGGTCAATTTTGGGTGTCTACATTTTACCCCTCTTTGATACAATATTCATTAGAACATTGTGTCAAAGAAGATACGATGATTTGCTCGATAAACAAGGTTATGCTCAAGTGTAACTGGCAAGTGATGCCCCCTCGAGAGGTAAGCCAGACTAACCAGGAAGAGCTGGGTTGGATTGTGATAAGATGGAAGGCTAAAAACAAGGTTGACACGAAGACAATGGGGGTTGGGAGGGATAAATGGGGATGGTTCAGAAGAAAATAGGCTTTGGTATAGAAGAATTAGGCTTGGGAAAGGGGTATAAGTAGGTTACTCAAGGGCAAATAGGCTCATTTGTGCTTGTTGTCTTGTAGAAATCTAGAGCTCTAGAGTGTGATAGTTCATAGGGTGTCAGAGAGCTATCAGGATGGTGATTCCATGCAGTGATCATCGTGCCGAGCGAGTGAGGAAACATGGGTGACCAGTAGGGGTAGGCACACCAGTATGTACCAAAACTTTTGCTAAATGCATGATTTTTTAGGCTAAAAGCGTAATAAGTGCACACACGTCACCAGAAGCGAGCAATTTTAGGATAGGAAGTTCAAGTCGCATTTAGAGGAAAAATGGTCACTTATGGTAATGTAGGTTGCTTATAGGCGCGAAGTAGTCACTTAGGGTAAAATGAGGCTGCTTCTAGTCAGCTAGGTCAGGTAGAGAAGCAAAATGCGCATATGGTAAAATCTAGTCGCTTATAAGCAAAAAGTGAACGCTTATAGTTATTCAGCTCGCTTTTGACTAGCAATAGCACACTTATAGTAGATAAGTCGCTTGTAAGCAGAAATTGTTCACTTATAGTGAAATGGTTCACTTATGATCAAAAGGCTAGTGCATGTAGAAAAGTGGGTCACTTTTAGTAAAGATAGTCAGTGTTTAGCAGTCAAAAGTCAATTTTTTAGCACAAGAGACTGATACGATGAGTGGAATGATGCAGGATATACTACCATCATTATTGTCATGGGAGCCACACCCTAGGGATTTGCGATTGGTCAGATTGTTGGATATAGAGGAGCGGCTGTTCTTAGATATCATTGGTTTAGAGCATGTGTCGAGATTAGAGCTAGTGCAGGCACACCAAGGACTTATGACAGTGATGGTTGAGTGATGGAGGAGCGAGCATAGTTCATTCTTGTTGCTAACGAGAGAGGTGACAATTACACTAGAGGATGTGTTCTAGATTCTGTGCTTCCTGATTGATGGAGATAGAGTAGATTATGATCCTAACTTTGGTCCAGCTGCATTCATGCAATTGTTTGGGACTCCAGACAATGGGGCTAAGGGCTTAGAGATTCCGATGGCTAGGATGGAGGAGCTCTGTGATAGGTTACAACGAGTGGTGGTAGCTATTATCAGATGGCTGGTTGGAGATAGACAAGTGAGAGGATTTCTAGTTGGATGGGGGACAGTGATGGAGGGGATGTTCTCATATGGGACAAGATATGCATGTGATGAGTGTGTATTGGGACAACTATATCATTATTTGCATGATTGTGCATATATGTTTGGAGCTAGTATGTCTGCAGGGGTCACAGTGTTGTACATATGGGCATATGAGTACATTCCAGTGATGAGGCCAGATGGATGGGTGGCTAGGGTAGTAGGAGAGCCATATGCAAGGATGTATAGGGGAGATCTTACTTATCGGCAGTGTAGTGGTATAGTTTACTAGAGGCGGACATTACATGAGGCTGATATGTTTATATGGAGGCCATGGCTTGGTTGTGAGAGATGGGAGGAGGAGGATGCGGAGCTTGTCTATGCTAGGTAAGATAGATATATTTTTGGTCATGGCATATACATTATAGAGTGCTATTTGCCTGAGAGAGTGTTGAGGTAGTTCAGAGTACCACAAGCAGTACCAGTAGGTGATGCCATTTTTGGGAGGACTCAGCAGGAGGTATTTGATTGGGGGCCAGAGATAGTGGTTGATATAGCTTTGGCAGAGAGAGAGGGATTACAGCCAGTTGTATGGCAGTGGGGACAGGGTCCTGCAGATCCAGGGACTTTACCAGATTATGATGCATACTGGGCCATAGCTAGGCCGACTCGGTTGACGAGGCCTGGGGAGATAGGGGAGATTGGGATGGAGAGGCCGGTGAGGAGGAGGTGACGGTGAGCTCCACCAGTATAGGCAGTAGTACTAGTAGCTCCAGGGATTTAGGGACATGGATAGGCTCAGCCTCAAGTACTTGCATAGCCATAGGTATAGGTGCTAGGAGATGATGATATTAGGATTTAGTAGCTTAGGCGGAGGATTAGAGAGGAGAGGAGATGGAGAAAGTGGGCTCAGTTCAGGTTGAGGAGGGTGGAGATAGATAGCCATCAGGTGGTCTTGGGATTGAGGCATGCTAGAGAATAAGCTCAGGCTTACCAGGCACAATTGCAGGCTAGAGTGTAGGGAGGTGATGGGTAGGATGATGGGATGCTTGCAAGGGTGACATGAGAGAGAGATACAACTAGGTAGAGGGAGCATGCTATGAGGCTGGAGAGAGATACTGCTTTATAGCAGATGCAGGCTATGAGAGCTAAGAGGGATAGAGGAGTAGCTGCATTGGGGATAGATGGAGCCACCATGTATTTGGCTACTCAGTTGATACAGACACAAGGAGAGCTGAGGAGAGCATAGAGTGCAGCTGAGTATTATAGAGGCTTGTATTATGGGGAAGTACCTGTGGAGCAGAGGCAACCTAGCTTCAGGAGCAGATCAGGGGCTTCGAGTTCACAGAGGACAAGAGGATCAAGGTCTATAGCTTCAGTGATGGGGCCTCCTAGTGATGGGGCCTCCTAGAGATGGTAGACCAGGGATAGGACCTAGTGGTGGTGGACAGGGTGAGGGAGCTACCAGTAGTCATTAGGGCTACCTTGTTTATGTATATTTTGTATCATGATGAGGCCTATGAACTGATTGTACATACAGTTTTGATGGCTCATGGATAGCCCATTTTGTATATGTAGACACTTGTATATTGACTTGGTCGATGATATATATATTATGGTGATTTTGGTTATCTATGTGATGTTGTAATGATAATGGATGCACTTATGTTATGGTGTTATGCATTTTTGTATTTAAATGGTTTATATGGATGTTTATGCAAATGATATGAATATGTAAATGGTAATAATGTAAATGTGTTATGCTAATGGTATTATGATAATGGAAATGCACATAATGATAATGCATGATATGATAATGAAAATATATAGAGATGGCAAATGATAATGATATGGACCTAAGTATGCCTAACACACTTGTTTTGCAGGACAAGGACAAGGGAAATGACAAAAAGTGGAAAGAGGAAGGACGATGAAGGGAAGATGATTGATCTTGGTTGAGGACTACATAGGATGATAATGGAATGGATAGATGATATGACAACTTTAAAAGTAATTGCTCAAAAGTAAAGAAATGCAATCCTTATGTTTGATATAGCATATGGATGTTATGCACCAGGGTATAGAAGACCAAGGTGTCGAGGTATCCAATGCATAACTAGTATACTACAATCTTGTCTAAACATATGAAGTCAAGATGTTGAACCAACATACACAAGATATGAATAGCATCTAGTGTTCTGAGATGGACTTTGACGCTACAAGCAAAGGTTTGAGGTTATCTCCACTACACATAATGACACCTTGCTAGTTATATGTATGGAAATAGTCTTAGGATAGAATAGTCTCAATGCATAAGAGACTGTTTAGCTTCTCAGATGCAAAAGATATTGATATGCAAGATGCTAATCCCAACACATACAAGATACCAATATGCATAGGAAGAAAATAAGATCATTCCACAATCATAGCATATGAAAGCAATATGACCATGCCCCATTCCGTACTTCATCGCAACGTACCAAGATATAGATAGATCAAGGCAGTCTTGATTAGGCATAAGAAAGGGACAAAAGATAAATCAAAAAATAACACAAAAGATATTGTCATCATGTTCTCTTGCCAAATTTAAGTGCTCTTAGATGGATTAAGCTGGCTTTTTGTTGAGAGGAAAGCTACATCTTGTTGAAGGCTAAAGATGTTGATAAAATGCTATAGAAAATGTTGGCTTAAGACATGCAAATAACTAGCTTCCAGCTTATCCCTAATTTTGTTAAAGTGCTTGAGCTTTCGCTGATGTGCATAGTTTGCTTCTTGCTTGAGCTGGTCAAAAGGAAGAAGATGGAAGATGAAAGAAGATGAAGATGGGGTGGATCATCTGTGCTTGCATACTGGATACTTCCTTCATATTCCAGACTGCCTACATACAATCCATGAGATTAAAGCACATTATGATGATGATGAGACATGATGAATATGTAGTTTTGGGCTTATTGATGATGTAAGTGATGAAAGATAGAAGAAAGTGAGATGAAAGATTGAAGAATGATCAGAAGAAAGATGAAAGATGGATGAGAGGCTATCATCTATGCTTGAATCAGAGTGCTTCCTTTGCATCTCAAATTGCTTACATACCCTGTATCCACAGGATCAAGGTTTTGAATGATAGAGATGAGATTAGTTCTTATTTTTGTGTTGATGGTTGATGTCAAAGGCTCAACTTTATTGCTTGGATTTTGTGATGTTTTGATTTTTTTTAATTTTTTTTTGCTATGTTTTGATGTTTTTGGTTGTTTGCTATGTTTTGGTTTGTTTGGATGGTTTCTGTGTTTTGATGTTTGTTTGAATGATATGAGCTAGAGCTGTGAATATCCACTTCCAAATAAGGCTCAACAAGTGCCCCCAGTGTGGGATAGAGTTTGGTAGGGAGAGGCTACGATGGATGTGTTTATGCAGATAGTATCCTAAGGTGCCCAATGATATCTTAACCTCAATAAAGTCCAAACGACGACCACTAGCATGGCAGAGGTAAGGGTGAAAATGACTTTTATTACGGATGGATAAGGGATAATAGCTTGCGATGTTTGGATAGGAACGATAGTGGATTATGACATGGATTATGGAGACAAGATAGCAGATGATGGTATGGAAAGCTGTGATCAAACAAACAAAGTAAATGATGGAGGCTGGTCTCTACACATAGTGCCTGTTTGCTAGGTTTTCACTATGGTACTTATCCAAGGTGACTGTTTACCAATTTTTCACTAGAGGATGAATTATTTATCTTGTACTATTTTTTTGTCATCCAAAGCGCCACAAAGTGGTTTTCACTATTGGATGGACTTTTTTTTTTGAATATGTTGAGATTCATGGGTAGAACTTCTTTAGATGAATGTTGTTAACTGGTTCATCTAAGGGAATACCTTCAGGTGTTGAGAGAGTGTATGTGCCTGATCCATAAACTGATGTGATGACAAAAGGACCAAGCCAATTAGGTTCAAACTTGCCCTGTTTCTCACGATGTTGCTGATTTCTTTGATTCTCTTTAAGGACAAGATCTTTGACTTGAAACCTTCATTCTCTAATCTTTTTGTTGTAGCTGTGACGTAGCTAATTTTGATAAACTTGAAGATGATTGAGTGCTGTAAGATGTTGTTCATCTAATAGCTCAAGATCATGGAGTCTAGATACTCTATATTCTTCATCTGAGATAGAATGCTGTAGAGATACTTGCAGTGAGGGAATCTCAACCTCAATAAGTAAAATATCTTCAGTGCCATACACAAGGGCATAAGGTGTAGCTCCAGTGGGAGTCTTGAAACTTGTTCTATAAGCCCATAGTGCAGGATTAAGTTGTAAATGCCAATCACGACCAGCTTCATTGACTGTCTTTTTAAGGATTTTGATGATTATTTTGTTAGAAGCCTCAGCTTGGCCATTACTTTGAGGACAGTAAGGTGTAGAGAATCTATGTTGGATATGGAACTTGTTGCAAAGATCTCTAACCTCTTGATTCTTGAAGGGACGACTATTATCAGTGACAATGGCCTAAGGAACTCCATATCAGAAAATGATATAATGTAAGATAAACTTGGATATTTGCTTGCCAGTGATGTAGGTCATTGGTATTGCTTCTACCCACTTTGTGAAATACTCAGTGGCGGTGATGATGAACTTATGACCATTTGACGAGGAAGGATGGATTTTACCTATGAGATCAAGTCCCCACTATGAGAATGGCCAAGGAGTAGTGATAGGCTAAAGTTCATGTGTTGGTGCATGTATTAAATCTCCATGTTTCTGACATTGTAGACATCTCTTTGCAAACTGTTGTGCATCCTTCTCCATAGTTGGTCAATAGTATCTAGCTTGTAGAAGTTTCTTAACAAGACCAGTGCCAGCGGAATGCGATCCATAGACACCTTCGTGTACTTCACATAAGGCAACTTTTGCTTCCTCAGAATTAAGACATCTAAGAAGGATACCATCAAGACTCTGATGATATAGGGTGTCTCCTAGGATAGTGTAGTGAGAGGCTCGACGGATAAAGGTTTTTTGTTGGGTATTAGATAGTTGGAAGGGTAGGGTTTAATTGTGGAAATACTCATCTATGTCCTCATACCAAGGTGAATTGGGACCAACAATATCACATATAAGCTCAGACTGTGGAACTTCAAATGCTGGGATCAAAAGTTGTTCAACCAGAAACTCACACTTATATGCATTGGAAGGCATGTCTAAAAGAGATCCTATCATAGCCATAGCATCTGCTGCTTTGTTTTGTATCCTTGGAATCTGCTCAAAGGTGATATTGTCAAAGTATTTCTTGAAATCATCAACCATTACCTTGTATGGAAGGAGTTTTTTATATTTTGTTTGATACTCATCTAAGACCTGTTTGATAACTAATTGGGAATCACCAAAGACCTATAGCTATTTTATAGCCCACTGCACTACCATGTGTAATCCTGTGATTAAAGCTTCATATTTTGCTATGTTGTTGGTACACGAAAATGCAATCTTGTATGACTTTGGGATACAATCTCCTTGAGGGGTGACAAACAATATCCCTGCTCCTGATCCATGTTGTGTGTAAGATCCATCAAAATATAGTTGCCACAATGTTAAAGAAGTTAGATTGAACAATTCTTCATCAGGGAACTCTGGATGTATTGGATGAATAACTATTACAGGTGTTGCGACTAACTGATCGGCGATAACTTGTCCTTTTATGGCCTTTTGATCCACATACTATATGTCAAATTCACTTAAGATCATAACCCATTTTTCTAGTCTTCCCATAAGGATTGCTTTGGAGAGAAGATATTTGAGTGGATCAAAGTTAGATATGAGCTTTGTTGTTTGGTTCAGCATGTAATGTCACAACTTTTGGGAAGCAAACACCAATGCTAAACATGCTTTTTCCATAGATGAATAGTTAAGTTCATATCCCACAAGAGTTCTATTGATGTAGTAAATGGCTTGAACTCTTTTCCTAAAACATCATGCTGAGCTAAAAGGCACCCAATGTTGCAGCTGTTGAAGATATGTAGAGTAATAGTGGTCGATCTAGTACAGGAGGTACTAACACAGAAGGTGTTGCTAGATATTCCTTGATTTTTTTGAAGGCCTGTTGACATTTTTCATCCCACTTAAACGGTTCACCCTTGCGAAGGAGATGTTGAAAAGGATGACACTTGTCTGCTAATTGTGAGATAAACTTACGAATGGATTGTAACCTTCCTTGTAGACTACGAAGCTGCTTTAGATTTGACAGCAAAGGCATTTCCATGATGGCTTTTACTTTATCAGGATCCACTTCTATACCTCCTCGAGACACAATGTATCCCAACAATTTTCCAGATGTTACACCAAATACACATTTCTTTGGGTTTAGCCTGACTTGATACTTTTCGAGTCAATCAAAGATTTGTGCTAGTACCTATAGATGTCCTTATCTTGTTTTGGATTTCCCTAGAATATCATCAACATAGTCTTCCATGATAGTGTGAAAAAGGTCATGGAAAATAACTTTTATGGCTCGTTGATAAGTGACTCCAACATTCTTGAGACCAAAAGGCATTATGACCCAACAGTATGTACCCCATGGACAAATGAATGATGTTTTGTCTTGATCTTCCTCTGCTATTCTAATTTGGTTATATCCTAAGAATCCATCGACCAAGGATAACATTTCATGTCCAGCTGTGAGATCTACAATGTTGTCTATGCTTGGTAGTGGGAAGTCATCTTTAGGACATGCTTTGTTAAGATCTTTGAAATCTGTGCAACAACGAACTCGTCCATCAGGTTTTACCATAGGTACCAAGTTTGAAACCCATTCTGGATAATCAATAGGCTTTATGAACTTTGCTTCTAACAGTTTCTGAATGTCTACCTTAACCAAAAGAGCTATTTGCAGGTGCATTTTGCACAGCTTTTGTTTAACCAGTTTTGCATTAAAAGATACTGCTAGATGATGTACCACAAGTGAGGGATCTAGACCCAAAATGTTGGCATAAGTCCATGCAAAATTAATAGCTCTTTTTATGAAGAATGTTGTGAAATTTCTTCTTTCTTGCTCTGATAGTGATGCTGCCAAAAATGTGATCTTCAGTTTCTGCTCTGTAACTAAGTTCATTTCTTGAGATTTTTCAACTAGCACTGTTGATTTTTCATGATAATCAGTGGTGACAGGAAGATCAAATCCCCCATCCTCGGGCACCTTAGAGAGGTTTTCACCCTAAGATACGTCCTTTATTTTTACTTTTTTGCGTTCAAGAGGTGCCTTCCAGTTTTCACCTAGTGACCTATCTTTTTTGATTCTATTTATTTCACTTTTGCGACTGAAGGATTTGATGCTTCTGCCAAAGTATGCTAGTTTAGGGAGGTCCATCATGAAACTTGTTTTGTGATCACCCAATGGAATGCCTTGTCGTAAACCCATGAATTCGGTGATAACTTCATCATTTTCAAATGTATCCAATATCGGTGCCCCCTATTGGTCCCAATCGATGAGGTCAGGATATACGAGTGAAAGGGAAATGGATGAAGGGTTACAGCTAGATGAGGTGGTAGAGATCATGAAGATGGAGGTTTCTTGAAAAAGGTTGGTGATATGAAGGGAGGAGTCGTTGATAGTATTCGAATTAGAGGTCTCTCCTACCGAAGAAGGTCTATCTTCTGTATCAGAAATACACTTAATATCTTTGGAAGGTGGTACCTCCAACTAATAGCCAAGGCCTTGATTATTAAATTTCTTACACACAACAATGGGCTCAATAGGTCCTTGTTCCTGCAATCCCAATCTGCCATGTCCTTTGTAACCCATGTTCTTAATGATGTAGAACCCATTGTTATATCTCTCCACTTCAAGTTGTATTTGGTCATTCTCATCATAGGATATCCAAGAGTTAATGTCATCAATGTCTTCATCATCAAGGAATCCACCTTTGATGAATACTGTTGGTGGAGCTTTTATAACGGTTGTGGATGAAGATGCCTTGGATGTAGAAGGTTTGCCATGAGATTTGGGAGAAAAGGGAAGAGTTCCAACACAACAAGATTCTTACAATGTGTACTCACCCGGACCATGTTCAGTGTACTTGATACAGAGATTTGAAGTGGCTTTGCTAGATGATGGCTTGAGTAAGGCAAATGGGTCAACATAGGATGAAGATGGATAAGCTTTAGTGTTGATAGGAATATAGTTAGGACTTTGATATTTGGCTTGAAAGGCACGACAAAACTTGAATGGATTGGGATCAGTATGGATAGTAACTTCAACACCGTTATGTGGAAACTTGAGACATTGATGGTATGTGGAATGAATGGCTTTAAGGGCATGGATCCACGGACATCCAAGGATGATGTTATAGGGAAGCTCAATATCAAGAACTTGACAGCAGGTGTCAGTAGTGACAGGGCCAACTTCGATAGGCAAATGGATGACTCCTTCAGTATCTCTCTCAGCATCATCATATGCTTTGATAGTAATGACCTTGGAAGTGTCAATGTTCTTCTCAGTATATCCCAATTGTTTTATGAGTTCTAAAGAGCATATATTGAGACCAGCTCCACCATCCACTAGGATTTGTTTGATACGGCATTAGTTTACAAATACTTCTATGTGGAGGGCTTCATTATGTGATAGGTTGATGGATGGTCAAAGATCTTTATTGGAGAAGGTGAAATGGCAAGGGGCTGCAATACTGGCTACCATAGATTGGAATTGTGTGGTATCGATATCATTAGGCACCGAAGACTCTTGCAATGCTTTTTCAAGGATAGCTTTATGGGTAGGGGATATGCGAAGCAATTCTAGGATGGAGATGTGTGCGAAAGTTTTGCCAAGGTGATCAAGGATATTATAACTAGAAGGTGGTCGAGGAGGGTTGATAGGTGCTCCTAGAATAGTAACACGACCTCTTCTAGTAGTTACAGTGCAATCAGGTGCTTTGCCTTGGATAGTGATGGTAGAAATACGAGCTTGGTCAATGCGGCCAATCGTGGATGACTCATAGTTGTAATGGATAGCATTCCCAGTATGAGGGTTACTTGTCTTGTTATGAGATGGAAGTGGATTCTTGAAAGCATCTAGGTCATAGTTTGAAGTTGGTTGTTGTGCAGGTTGTGATGTTGGTGGTGTGATTTTAATTAGACCTTGATCGATGCAGTCTTGAATGATATGTTTTAAGCACATGCAACCATTTGTTTTATGTCCTTTGACTCTATGGTATTCACAATATTCATTCTCTTTGTACCAAGGAGCTTTGAAGATAGGTTCTCCGTTAGGTGGAGCTTCAGGTAATGTTATGTCTCCCACTTGGACAAGTTTTCAAAAGATTACCTCCATGGGTTCCACTAAAGGAGTAAATTATCATCTAGGTGCTGGGTTTGTTCTTGGTTGATTTCATTGAAAAGGTTGATTAGCTGTAGATGCAACTTGAATGTTAATGGGATCTTTCACTATTTGTATGTTCTTTGCATCCACAATGCCATTATTAACGACATTTTTATTCTTGTTCCAAAAGCGGGATTTGTCATTGGAGGATTGTCTTTGTTGTCTCTAAAATCTTGATAGTGCCCTTAGCTATTAACATGCGCTCAATGGTGGTTCCTTTAGAAATAAGTTTGTCAAAGGTGCTAGCACTTTGCAATTGCAGTTGGAATGAAAGCTCTGGATGAAGATTTTGGACAAAAATGTCAAGTTGTTGTTTCTCAGGTATTTGCCATGATAGTTTGCTAGCCATGTTGCGCCATCATTGGGTAAATGAGGAGAAAGCTTCACCATTGCATTGTTTGTTATTGACAAGGTCATTCGTATTCACCTCATGTTGAATGTTGAAAGCGAAATGAGATCAAAATTTGTTTGCTAATTCCGTAAAAGTCTTAATTCCCAGAGGTAAGTGAGAGAACCATTCAAGAGCTTGTCCCGCTAAGATTCAGGGGAATAGTCTCAAAAGATATGTATCATCCTAAGTGACATCGAGACATGCAACATAAAATGCTCTAAGATGGTCATCTAGATTTCCTTTCCCTTTGTATTTGTCAAATTGTGGGATTTCGAAGTGTGGCAGAAAAGCTGTCATGTTAAATGACTTGTCAAATGGATAAGAGCATAGTTTCCCAAGGAAAATATCTTCTTGTTTTGTCCTACCACCTTGTTAAACATTTGTTCAACATCTGCTTGAGATAATTGCTGTTGTTGCAAAGGGGGTTGATGGTTTGGAGGTGGAATGTAATATGGTGTATATTGTGGTTGCTGTTGTGGAATGTATGAGGGTATGACCATTTGTTGAGGTTGTGTGCTCACATTATATGTCAAAGGATTGGTATACGACACATATGTGTTTGAGGATTGATGTTGGTCAATGGTTGTGGATTGGGAGTTGGATTTACAATATGGTAAGCAATGGAAAGATTGGTGGATGAAGAAGGATGGACATTTGGGTTTATGTTTTAGACATGAATGCTTTGAGATGGATTGGTATATGGCATATGTTGGGTGACGATGGGTAGTCCTTGGGTTACATGAGATAGATTGGCATTTTGTGAAGGATTATATGAAGGTGGAGTGAGTGATGTAAGTTGATCGACATAAGAGACAACAGCGCTAGGATTGGCTTGTGAGACAATAGGTGGCTTAGTCATGTCAATGAGACTAACATTTGGGTTATATGGTGTGTTGGATGGATTCGTGGAAATTGTGGAGACCATATTAGAGGTAATAGGGACATTAGTTAGGGGTATGGTTTCCACATGTGATGCAATAGGAGTAGAGACATGTAGTGGTTGCGAGACTTGTATGGCTTGTGGAGTTTAGATAGCTTGTGAAACTTGGACAGCTTGTGATACTTGAGGCATAGATACGGTCATGGTAGGAGCAGGGGTATGTTGCAAAACATGGAAAGGTGGAAAGCTCAAATTTTGTGAAAGGTAGGGAAGTACCTTGTTTGGAGTTACCAAATGTTCTAGAGTGTACTCCAAACATGGTGGGTTTGATGGTGTAGCGATAGGCAATGAAGGAGATGGGTTGGAAGGTGGATTTTGTAGCATGGACATGGTATGAGATGGTGTGGCTATAGTGGATGGTCCCTTTGCAACAACAGCAGGAGTGTTTAGATCATGTTCTCGAATAGCAGATATGTCAAAGTCACTTGGTAATTTGGCTCCCATATGGGCTAATTGCAAGAAATAGTGATTAGGATCAGATAAAACAAGCTTCTTAACTTGGTCCCATAGGTGTGTCTCTAAATTCTGATAAGTCATCTTGGGATTGCTCTTCATAGGTCACTGAAAATATTTGAGGTTGCACTTGTTGTGAAGATGATGGTCCAGCGGTGTATCCTTCGGGCACAAACATGTAAGAAGGCATACCAGTTGTGAATTGAGTTGCATCTCTAAGGGGAGTTGATCATGATTGTTGCATTTTGGCTTCCATCTTAGCTCGCAATTTTGCTTCCATTTCATCTCTATATTGGCTCCTAGTTTGAGGCATGATGTTTGATGTTTTGGATTGGACTAGCTTATCAAGGTTGAGACCCAAAAGGTGATGGTTTACTGTTTGTTTGTTAATGGTTTATTTTTCTAGTTTGCCGGTTGCTTGGTTTGCTAATGGGTTGTTGGTTGTTGTTGTTGGGTTGCTTTGTTGGTTGTTGGTGTTGGATAAACTCCCTAGAGAATAGCTCACAAACTCAAGGGAAAAGCTAGTTGCTGATGCTGTTTGTTGGTGTTGTTGGGGCTAAGTAAAGCCAAAGGGATGATATTTGCTATTGCTGAGTTGATTGTTTTGATGTTTGGTTGCTGTTTGGGGTCTCAAAGGATGGAAAGATCAAAAGGTCTAATGGTTTTGATATGCTCAAAATAGGAAGCAATGTTTAGGTGACTGTAAATGATTAGAGGAATGTCTGAAAGCTAGGGACAGAGCTAAGAAGTCTGAAAGTGCAACTGATTTGGCTAGGTTGATATGGATTGTTGATGTTTGACTGGAAGTGACAGGTAATAGCTCAGAAGTGACTCAGAAAATGTTAAAAGCGACAGGTAATAGCTCAAAAGTGATTTGGATTTGCTTCAGATGACAGATTGTAATATTAACCAGAGGTGAGTAGTTTTACCAGAGGCAACCAGTTACAGATCAAAAGCAAGCTATTGTTGTTTAAAAGTGACACAATGTTTGCCAGAAGCAAGCAACTGTCGGTTAAAAGTGATTTGGTTTTTGTAAAAGGTGAGCAACTGTTGTTTAAAAATGATCTGGGTTTCTGAAAGTGAGTAGTTATCATTCAGAGGTGATTTGTGTATGTCAGAGGATGTGTTTGAATGATGTTTTTCACAATAAAATAGTGATTTTAGTCACTCACACTCACAACAATCACAAGCTTGTACAACTTAGGCTAGGAAAGGATTGTATTTGTTGAGTCCCCTTGCCATGCCTATTCAAAGTGGATAGCTTCAGGATCTTGGTAGCACTGGCTCCCCTCCACGACACTCACTTCTCATGCATACCAAGATCTAGGTTTCCCAAGGCTTGTCCCCCCACCAAACCTTAGGATTGTTCCTGCTATCTCTACTAAGAACCACGAGAATCGGGGTGGCTTCAAAGGTCCCACCTTTTGCGTCAACAAATAGAGGGATTTTGGCTACTACACAAGGTTGCTAGTAAGGGCATCCATTTGGGTGGCTACACATGTGGTGATTCACTCTGTTAATGGAGGCTTCCCAGCCCAAAGAGGTTACGCTCTAAGGGGTTTTGGGGGAAACATTCGTCGGTGTAACATAGCGGCACTCATTGTTTGTGGCTTTTGACACAAAAAATTTTCTTATATAGCGTTCGAAAGGACTTGGCTTTAGCTCGTTACCGCTTGGGTCGTACCCCTTCTCACACCGGGAAGGCAGATCCTCTAAAGATAATAACAAGTTCTTATGCACCCAAGATCCATTTGATAGGCAAGGGGAGAGGATACTTTTTCTATTAAATTTGGGTTACACACATGCACAACAAGCAATCAAGAAAGATGAAACAAGCACGGAGCAAACAATGATTCTTTTTAAGCACCAAGCCCATATATGCCTAAATTAGTGATAAAAATGAAGTGTCTTGGATTGATTGAAGCTACAATAGATATGTTAGTAGTTTCACAACCTCCTTTTCTTGGACAATCGATAAGATGCTGTACAAAGAGATGATTAATAACCAAGAAAACCCAACTGTGAATGATAAAATTGAAAGCGGCACATAGTTACCAGAGGTGACTAATTGTTGCTCAAAAGTGATGCATATAATCCGGAGGTGAATTTTTAATGCTCAAAAGTGACCTATTTTTGCTAGATGCGTAAAAATCCATGCAAAAATTAGATATTAGTAGAAAACCCTAATTACAAGAAGTGACACAGATAGCCAGAAGTGATCGGTTTCAGGTTAAAAGGGATGCGAATTTGACCGGAGGTGACCACTGTTGGTTTAAAAGTGAGCTGGAAAATGCTGAAAGTGGTGGCTGATAGCTTAAAAGAGATGTGTAAATTTTGAAGGCGACTAGTTTTTGCTTAAAAGTGACCGTGATTTGCTGTAAGTGCTCCGAAAATTTGAATTTCACAAAAACAACTTCAAACAACAAAGTTAATCAAGGACACGAGTCCCACCGGGCATGCCAAAATGTGATGGGTAAAAATTTGGTTAATAAGATCAAGCATATAATTGAAAACCTAATCCTATCACCATCAAAGAATCAAATCCAAGTGAAACCAAAAGCATGCAATTCAAGAACAAGATCACCTAGATTATATGACTCCTTGTTTATAATGTGGATTGCTTCTCAACAATGAACAATTATGAAGATAAAAGCTGCCATGATGGATGGATGATAATGATAATATGCTTAAATGGATGCTAAAGTGCTCAATATGCTCAAGATGATAATGTAGATGCTATATGAAAAATGATGGATAGATGTAGTATGGAATGAGAGGGTGTTTATATAGAACTCAACTGAAATCAATCAATGGTAGAGATTTGGTGGCTATGTGAATGGTTGGGATGAATTGATAATCATAGGTGAATATGTAGATGACAAGTGGAGGGAAGATAAGGCTTATGTGTGATCGTGTACATAAAAAGTACTACATGTGAAAGATATTAAAAAGATGTAGTACCACACATGTTTTTTAAATAAAAGATACACACATGTTGGCTCATGATAAAAGATAAAGATAAGTGATAAGGAAAATTAAATAAATAAATAAAATTTATTTAATTAATTGGAAAGTGGGCTTATGAAGGGATTTTAATTAAATAATTAAAGATTATTTAATTATAGATTAGAAGAAATAGATAATGAATTAATTAAATAAATATAAATTTATTTAATTAGTAGAAGAAATAGGTGATTTTGATAAAATAGGGAAAATTGTTCAAGTGTGTTAGACAAATGCAGATGATAGCTAATGCAATATTTTGATACTAATAATAACTAGGTCAATTTTGGGTGTCTACACCAGTCTTTCAATATTATCCTCAGATAACTCTCAAAGGATCCATTCACCATTTCAGGAGGGTGAATGATGTTTTCTTTTCAGTCTTCATGTGCTTGTGGAACAATGAGTTGGAATAGAGGAGAGTGTGTGATGAAGCCTAGGAGATTTTGAATTCTTTTGGTTGTTTATTTCTACAATTTCCTACTTTTACATATCTAAGAATTGGGTATTACCAAGGTTATCTATACATGTTGCCTTGATATCCAAGTGACAAGATGGTTCTAATGGAGTTGTACAGATAATTGATTGTTGTTCACAATACGCAAATGGAATTGAAGAAGTCAGGAATCAAGTTTCCTGTGGAAAATGGGAGATATTCAGTTCAATCTACTACCAAAGCTAAAGTAATTAAAATTGAAATGCAGCTGGTTACTATGAAGCAATTCAAGAAGAGGAATATTTTTTATTTTTGTAGAGTATAGGATAAAATCAAAAGGAGATCAGTATTCCATGTTCCTATGGTAGATGACGTTTGGGACGACTTGAGGACTCAGAATGGGATACGTAAGTTGGATTACTGCAGATTGCATTTGAGCCAAATAGAAGAACTTGGATTGGCAGATATTCCTAAAGGCATGGAGGATGAGGGGGATGTTTTAGACCCTAAGTACAATACTAAAAATGTTGAAACCTCAGCCTTACCTAAAATTAAATGGTTAATAAAAGAGGAAACTTCCCTTAAAAAAAGATTTCAGCCCATATTGGCCAACACTAATGTATGGTTGGAGAGTAAAGGGATTAGTTTGAAAGAATTTCTCACTAGATCTGAAATAGAAACTCAGGAACAAACATGGAAGAAGGTTGAGAATAGAACCAAGAATAAGAGTGACGTTCCTTCATCTAAGGTATCAAAACCATGGATTAAGTTTGTTTCTAAAGGAGGGAAAGCAAAAGAAGTTGCAGAAAGTTTAAACACTAAAGATCTAGGTTCAGATAAGATGAATATCGACAATGTGGAGGCTAAAAATGTAAAAGCAGAGTAGCAAGATGTTGAAGAGCCCCATACTGAGGATGTAGAAATGGGTGAGAAATCAGTTGGTGAAAGAGATGAGGGATATGAAATAGAGACATGTGTAGAAGAGGAACAACTTGGTGGTTTGTATAAGTCCCATCAGAAAGATGCTTCCTAGGAACCACAAGTTTCTACCACCTTGCCACATTGGTGCAGGTGCCCCTAACCCATAGTGGCCTCCATAAGACATTAGTTTCTTAAAGTTTGTTTTTAGGTTTCCAATGAAGTCCTAAATGGACATTAAATGTAATAAGGTCTGAATTGACCATGCTTTTACTATTTTTAGATAGTTTGTTGGATAGCTGTTAAGTTTGTTAGATCAGTTGGGTCTCCTAGCCACTTGGAGACATATCAGTACTATTGTTGTGAGTAGTTAAAATGCCCTAGATCAGGTCATTTGGAAGAGTTGGAGATAGGATCTGATATTGAACAGTTCTGTGTCAGAGAATTGGAGAGTGGAACTGTGAATCAGATAATTGTAATCATTTTCTGCAAGCTGAATAAAGGACCCTGTTTTGTGTTATTTTCCTGTTTTACATTCTCTGTGAAATTTCCTGGGAGATCGAATGGATTTTCAACCATTCCAGCGGTAGATTGCTTCGCAATCGGTGGAATGGGTGTAGATAGTAGATTATGGTTTATTTTTGTGTAGTTTGCTGTGAAGAACCCTAGCATTTTTGATGTGCTAGGTTGACAGATACTGAGTTGGTAGAATCTCACGAAGTTTGTTGGTTCAGAGCAAAAATAGTTCTCTTTGGTCGATTGGGTGCAGGAGAAATAGGTTAAAGACCTATCGCTGATTAGATCGGGCGTCAAAACCATGTCAAACATTCATGCTTTCATCTTTTAGGCAAGTGAGGTCTGCGGAGTGTGCAAGGAAGCCATCAGGATGAGAATAATGATAGTGTTTTTTTGGCCGATAAGGCATGTCGATAAGACATTCAGGCAACTCTTGCCGATGGAATGAACATAGTTAGTTTCCACCAAGTTTGAACGCTTTTGCTGGCCACTCTGCATCACACATATTTTTGTTTCTGATTATGTTCCAGCTGTTTCTAATATTCCTACTTCTGTTATTGTTGTATCTTCTGATTCTACTCCTACTTCTATTAAGATTGGTTTTGGAACTGTGTTTG
Organism: Cunninghamia lanceolata; assembly: GCA_027924645.1. NCBI lineage: Eukaryota > Viridiplantae > Streptophyta > Pinopsida > Cupressales > Cupressaceae > Cunninghamia > Cunninghamia lanceolata. The sequence goes on along the minus strand of BSBN01000201.1, from coordinate 66,875 downwards.
ATTCTTCTGGTTCAATACCAAGTTTGTCTTCATCTTCATTTGATATTGGAGAACAAACTATTTTAGATCAATTTCTTAGTAGCTATGAGAAGAATGTTGATGCTCTAGGTGCAGTTTTTACTACCACTTCTCTGATTGTTACCATCACAGGTGTTAGCATGGATCCTAATGATCAGGAAATTGATCCATTCCCAAATGTAAATGTTCCAACATTGCCCCCGTGGTTGTCAGCCTATACTCTAAAAAGAAAGAAGCAGACCATTTTGCCTGATGATGTTGATTTGGAAAAGCTATTGCCTGTCAAGCCAAAGACACAAAAGAAAAAGCCAAAGACTGTTTCTAGGCTTATTGATGATAAGGGAGTTAGATATGTAGAGATTGTGAGGCCTCCTCCTGAAGCTACAATAGATACTTTCAATGTAAATGATTACATTATTTCTAAAGTTGAGTTGGGAAAGCTTACCCATGAGCGTATTACGTCAAATTTTTAGGTAACAGTTAGTTCTTTACTTAACAAGTATGGTGAAGAAAAGAAAGAGAAAGAACAATACAAGGCCAAGGCTGAACAACTTGCAACAGTTCTTCAAAAGATAACTGTGTCATTAGAAATTGTGGAACCTATGGAAAGAGAAAATGGAAAAGGCGAGAGATGAGCTTGATGAGCTTGTTGATTTATTATCTCAAGGACTTCAAGATATGGAGGAAACTCTAGAAGAATGGATTGAAATGAAGAAGATGAAGATAAAGAATTTGATAGCAATTGGTGTTGTGTCAAATTGAGAGTCTTACATTAAGACTAAAGAATATTTGATCCATCGCATCAATGTGTTGAAGAGTTTGTTTGAAGATCTACAAAATGCATGTGAACTCAATGAGGACACTGATGTAACACTTTTACATAGACTTGAGGAATTCCCATGCACCTTGACAGGTGAAAATCACAGGTTTCTTTCTGCAGAGGAGATGATTGATGCATTTGAAAAGATGATTCAAAGGAATTTTGAGGATGAAGTGTTTTCAATTGCCTCAATGGACAAGCTTCGTGACTATCAGTCAACTCTTGATAATTTGAAAGACAATCTTGGAAAACATGAGAAGGCAATAAAAACAGTGAAAGATGTGATTGTCAAGGCTCGTACTATTTTAGAAAATACAGTTGGACCTGATATCTATGAGATGGAAGCAGTGAAGGCTATGTACGATAATTTCCTGAAGAAGAATGATGGTGGCAGCTGAAATTCTTTCTTCATGCCTTAGTTTATTTTTCACAGTTTTTGCATATGTAATTTGTAATTAGTTCTGGACATATCCATATGTATTTTTCCAAAATGTAATTACATGTGGAACAAAGGAAGTCCTAAGTCAAAAAAGACTCTTTTGTGGAATAAGTCAAAGTAGTTGTAGATTTCCTATTTTTGCTCTAGGCCTCTCCCTATAAATAAAGAGGGCTTCTATTGTAATTGGGATCTTTTTCGATTGCAGGAAAACTCTACTGAATTGAAAAGCATATCAAGACTTTGAGCTTTATCGTGTTTATCAATTATTCAAGCAATTATTAATATAAGAAGGCATTTTGAGTACCATACTTTGTGTTGAATCAAATTGCATTGTGATATTGATGTTCTTATGTCATTAATATTACATTATATTGAATAGTTATTTGAATCGTGGAGATTTTATCAATCAATTGAGAGAATGTTCTAATTTTGATTTTAATAGTCTTTGTGCTATTATATCATTAAAGAGATTATGTTTAGTTAGTAAAGGAGATACAGATTGGAGACTTTGTGCTGTCAATTGTTGTCTTCAACTTGATTATATTTTATAGTTGATATAAGGTGAAAATTTTGCGTTTCATTTTGCTTCAAATCAGTTTGTTATCATTCAAGTGGAAGAAGTCACGATGAACTTTGGGTTTTTGTGGGCTTCGTGGTAACTCATATTTCTTGGAATTAGTGATATTTTGTGTAAGTTATTGTTGTAAGGAAAGAACACATATTCTGAAAAAAGAAAATATTGTGATATGAAACCATCCTCTAAATAGTTTACTATAAGAAAAGTTTACTTTGTGATAATTGTTTGTAAAGGGAACCTCCCCTTGTTGAGAGGAGAGACTTTGTCTCATCATAGATGTGGTTGATATAACCATTTTTCTGTTAGTGAGTTGACTTATTCACCCAACAGATTATATTTTATAATATGGTTTTTAAGTGCACGGATCATAGGATGTTGTATTGAAAAGATCCTCTAAGTTCTTAGATATAATGCACCTACTTTTAATGGGTGGTTGTCACTCTAAGAAACTATCCAAGGAGCAAGACTGAAAAGGATAGCTCACCTATTGATTAGAAGAATTTTTTAAGGATATTTGATTACAGACTTAGTAGATGACTATTTTCTACTTTAATAAACATGGAAATTCATACCTACTTATGTTTGTGACAATCTAATACCTTAATGATCTTGTAAGAATGAAGATGGACAAATCATTATTTTTGGGTATTAATTCAATCTTTTGGACAAACATTATAACTATGTCATATATAGATGACTTGCTTTTTATAAGTAATTTGAGTCAAATATTGAAGATAACATATCTAGTCCTCTTCATCATTTGGATTGGCTCTATTCTAGTGTAATTACAAATATCTTAAAGAAAAGTATGCACATTATGTAATATCATCATTTTAAATTAGTTGTTATATAGGTAAATTAAAGATTAGTATTATCTTGAACCCTCAAATCATCATGAAAGAAATATTTAATTCTATGTTTTTATAAACCTAACAATATCTAGATCAAATAATAACTATACAATAGGTTTTACATCTATATTTGTGTATTATCATTATATGGATAATTGAAAAATAGTAAAGAGTATTAAAAGTATATTAAAGATTCAATAAAATTTGGTCTTTATTCTTGCACCAAGAAATAAAATATATTTTGTTATTGTGATATTAACTAGACTTGTTATCCTATTCATAGGAAACACACCTCTAGCTATGTCTTCAAAATATGGTGTAGGTGTTATCATATGGATGAAGTAATACTTAAAAATACAACTTACTGTGGCTCCTTCATCTATAGAGGTTGAATATATAAGTGCAACAGAATTGGAAAAGGAATCAATGTGGCTTATGAGGTTATTAATAATCTTCATATGGGTACTAATGAAAGTATTACTTTATTATGAGATAATCAAAATTCATATTGATTTTGTGAAAGACTCATGTTCAAAGAATGAAGCACATTAAAATTTTATGTGCACTTCATCCAAGGAAAATTTCTCAATAAAGAAGTTACTCTCTAGTCTAACAAATTAATTATCATATTATAGATATAATGTAATCTTGGTGGCCTAGGTTTGATTCCTAGCAAACACTTTACAATTTCTCCATGTTGTTCTTGTATTACAATGTTCTACATTGAGAGGGAGTGTTCATGACAATAATATTCTAGTGGCTAACTCTATATGTAAGTCCTACGAGCACTATATATCTCTTCCTTTATATTACGTCTTCCAAATAAAGCATTGTATTACATATAAGACTTGACTTGGCACTTGTAAGACCTACATGCATCCGTAAGACCTAAGGGCATTGTATTGTATGTAAGACCTATGGGTGCTATCGTAACAAGAATATGGTGGGCTATTTTGAGGAGGCTCGGGATCCAATAAAAAAATTATAAGACCTTTTTTTTACATCATTATGAGGAAACTAGGATCTAAATCATGAGAAGAGGTTTATCATGTAGTTTGAAATGCATGATCTTCATCTTGGCATATATTTTACCCCTGTGGCATGCTTGTCAAAGAAGTCTTGTGTTATTAAGGAGTTTTGTCTTTTTTTTCTACAAAAAATGACAACATAACCCCCTATTAATATTAAGGGGGAATGCTAGAGCATAATGTATATTAGCCTAAGCTTATATTGAATGTACACACTCTTAAATAACATTTAGAATACTCCAACTGATAAGGTTTATCCTTATAATATAAAGTAGGGTGACATAAAGTTTAACTTTATAAATATTTAATTAATTTATTAATTAAATTAATAACCAAAAGGTTATCAAGGTCAAAGGTTGTGACCTATACTCCAAGCCCTTATATTTCCTCTAATATAGGTAATCATATTGAATGCATTATTACATATGAATATATTTGACATATGCATTGTTGTATATGTGGAGGCACTTATAGAGCATAAGAGATATATTAATAAGTGCTAACACATTAGGGTGGGTGGGTGCATACTAGAGGAGGACCTATTTCATTCTCTAGGTGTCCCAATCCTTTAAGGCTACATTGTACTAATAAAGTCTCTTAAAAGACCTAACAACCAAAAATTGCCAAACTTTGATGGAGTAGTGTTGGAATTAGACCAGACAACTGAGAGGGGGGGGGGTGTGAATCAGTTGTCACACAATATAAACTTTTTCTACTTTTAACCTTCTTTATTATCTTACTACCAGATTAATGATGTAAACATTAAAGCATAGATCAACAATATATGAGAAGAAACATAATCAACACAATTGACACCAAGATTTTGATGTGGAAACCCGGTTAAGGGAAAAACCATGGTGGGAGTTAACCCACAAAGATTTGTACCTTGTTAAAAGTACTTAAGAAAAATAGAAGACACATGCCTTTGGGTGCACTACCTAGAGCTCACTGCTCAAAAAGAGAGGCTCACTGCCTACAGAATTTATTTAGAACAGAAAGAATTAACTGTGCCTAGTTTAGTTTTAATGAATGCCCAAATTTTTTGCTTTGCCCCAAATTCTTCTTTACTAACTTCACACTCTATACTGCTCTCGTTCCTTTTCTTCTTTGCTCTGTTTCTGATCCTTTATTCAGATTTAATCTATTTTTCTCAAGGATGATGTTTAACAACTCTTCAACAAGTATTTATATACTTCATCAATCTTGGAATGATCAACAAGGTTGACCAAACTTAACGTGGATCTTTACACTATCAGCCAATCATAGCTGAGACTTGAATCTTCCTCTATTAACATGCCATGCTTCATAAAATTATCTTTAGATCATCCGCAACACGCCAGGAACATCCAGTCGACCAAGGCTGGGAAGAACAACTTCAAAGAGGAAATCTTCAATAACAAGCTCAAACTCTAATGTGGACCTCCAACATAGTAGCCACATGATCCAGAGACTTCCACAAGCACATTGAACTCACTAATAACATCCACTCTAAACCAAATTACCAGAATCATTTGTATCTTCCTCTGAAACCTTAAGAACACTATCTATCATGACTGTCAAAATAGAAGGATGGCTTGCAGACCTCCAAACCACGAACCACTGGAGTTGATGATACACACTAACTTCCCAAACATGCCTTCAAATATGCAGATCATAATATTTCACTGTGGAGAAATCTAGACGAACTTACTATCACTCTCTCTTCTGAATACTGCAAGATCCAGTTCTATTTAGATGACCATAACTTCTTCAAATCTTCATGCGGACTTCTCAATTCTTGATTGGAGAAGCCTCTAACAATCCTCTATATAGCCATAAGGTCTGCGAACCTTGAGTCTTCATTAATTTTCTCAAAATTCTCAACATTCCAGTCTCCTGAACAGGTAACAAAATAAGACATAGTTGACACTAATGACAACAAGTATATGTTAACATGAATGATAACACCTCTTAGGCACATATTTGCAACAATCTCCCCCTTTGTCATTGATGTCAACATATGTTGTGAAAAACTGATTCAACCATCATGATAAAAACTTCTCCCCCTGACTTCTGCAACTACTTCCTTCATTGCTCCCCTATCATCTGCAATTATTTTTTCACATGTCTTCTCTCGCCCTTTGACATCAATGGAAACAGACACATATTTGAAACCTTTACCCCCCCTTTTTATTTCAGACTGATCTCAAAAGTTTGCATACTGACTACTCTTTAGAGTAGTATTTTCTCAACATCAATCTGGATCTCAAGATATGACTAAGAATTCCACCGGACTAATGCACCTTAGTGCATCTTAGTTCTGATTCAGAGGGGTAATAACCCCTAACTTCTCTCTGAGATATTCAAAGGTATCCTTGGGAAGAGGCTTAGTGAAGATATCTATAATCTGATCTTTGGATGACACGAACTCCAACTTGACTTCATTCTCATTTACCTTCTCTCTCAAGAAATGAAACTTGATAGATATATGCTTTGTCTTTGAATGCAACACTGGATTCTTTGAGATGCTTATTACACTAGAATTATCACAAAAGTTTGTGATTGGCTCCTCAAACACAACTCTGATGTCCTTCAAAATTTGCTTCATCCACATAACCTAAGCATAATTATTTGCTACTGCTATATATTCTGCTTCTGCAGTAGACAGAGATATTGCCTCTTGCTTTTTGCTCATCCAAGAGACTAATCTTCTTCCCAAGAAAAATGCACCACCATTAGTACTTTTTCTATCATCCACATCTCCTGCCCAAGCAGCATTTGTATATGCATGAAGAGTGAAATCATTATCTTTTGGATACCACAATCTATAATCAATTGTCCCCTTGAGATATCTAAAAATTCTTTTGATTGCCACAACATGGGATTCTTTTGGATCAAATTGAAATCTAGCAACAAGTCCAACGATGTTCATGATGTTAGGTCTGGTTTGGGTCAGATAGAGCAATCCTCCAATCATTGATCTATACCTTTTCTAATTTTCCTTGCGGGAATCATCATCTTTACTTAACTTGCATCTAGTTACCATAGGTGTACCTACTGGCTTTGAATCTTCCATTCCAAACTTCTTCACCAATTCTTTCACATACTTGGACTGAGATATAAATATACCTTTATTTGACTGAACAATTTACAGACCTAGGAAGAAATTCATCTCTCCAAACATTGACATCTCAAATTCACTTTTCATTTGGTTAGCAAATGCTTTGCACATACATTCATTTCCACCAAAAATGATATCATCAACAAAGACCTCAACAATCAAGATGTCCTCATGATTAATCTTGAAGTAAAGATTACTATTAGCAGTACCTTTGCTAAAACCTATCTTAAGCAAATATTTATCCAATCTTGCATACCAGGCTCTTGGAGCTTGCTTGAGTGCATACAAGACTTTTCTCATTCTAAAAACCATGTCTCCCTGATTAGACAACTGAAATCCTTCTGGTTGCTCAATGTAGACTTCTTCCTCCAAATCTCCATTCACGAATGTTGATTTGACATCCATCTGATACACTTTAAAATCTTTGAAAGCAGCAAATGCAAGAAACAATCTGACTACCTCTATTCTTGCCATCGGAGCAAAATTTTCTTCAAAATCAATTCCTTCTACTTGAGAATAGCCTTTGCATACCAACCTTGCTTTGTTTCTTACAACTTCACCATCTTCATTTAGTTTATTCCGGAAGACCCATTTGGTTCCAATCACATTTTTGTCCTCAGGTCTGGGAACAAGATCCCAAGTGTGGTTCTTTTCAATTTGCATTAATTCTTCTTCCATTTCTTTTACCTAGTTTTCATCAGTGCAGGCTTCACTAACTGATTTAGGTTCAATCCTTGAAATCAAACAAATCTCTTCTTGATCTTCAGCAACTCTTCTCCTAGTTCGAACACCTTTATTTCTATCCCCTATGATTTGATCTTCAGGATGATTCATTCTTACATACTTGGGGGTTTTGGGAATTGCTTGAGCTTCTATTTCTTGAGCTTGTTCCTCAACATCTGTACTAATTCCTTGAGTTTCTAGAGTTTCTAGATCAATCTGAATCTGAGTCAGAGTTTGAACTAACCTTCCTTGACTTTGACTTTCATTTTGATCATCTGAATCATATCTACAAAACCTAGAATGTCCTTCCTTGCTCTCATCAACTCTAACATTAGCACTTTCAACAATTTTTTTCAACCTCTTGTTAAAGCACCAGTAAGCCTTACTTTGAGTAGAGTATCCCAAAAATATTCCCTCATCACTTCTTGTATCAAACTTTCCTAAATCCTCATCTCTTTTGATATAGCATTTACTACCAAAAACTCTGAAATATCTCACAGTAGGAGGATGACCAAACCATAGTTCATAAGGGGTCTTACTAGAATTGCCTTTGATCTGCACCCGGTTAAGAGTGTAGACAACAGTACTTACAACTTCTCTCCAATAAACTTGAGGAACATTTATTTCCATCATCATGGTCCTGGAAGCTTCTTGAATGGTCTAATTCTTTCTTTCCACAACTCCATTTTGTTGGGGAGTCCTAGGAGCAGATAACTATCTTTTATGCCATGCTTTTCACAAAAAGCATCAAACTCACGGGAAGTAAATTCTCCACCTCTGTCAGATCTCAAACATTTCAATTTTTCACCAATTTCATTTTCCACCATCACTTTGAACACCTTAAAGTTGTCAAGAGCTTCTGATTTTTCTTTTAGGAAGGTTACCCACATCATCCTGGAGTAATCATCAATCAGCAACATGAAATATCTATCTCCTTGCACACTCCTAATTCTAGCAGGACCACAGAGGTTAGTATGTACTAGTTCCAATTGTCCACTTGAAGCTTGTTCCTTACTTTTGAATGAAATTTTGCTCTTTTTCCCTAATTGACATTCTCTACACAAGCTATTAGGTTTCACAAGTTTTGGAAGATCTCTTATAGCCTAAGTGGTACTTATTTTGACAATGTTATCAAAATTCACATGACACATCCTCCTATGCCATAACTAACTTTGATCTATCTGAGAAATCAAACAATTTTTTCTAGAGCTACTTAAATGAAAAATGTTACCTCTAGTTTGAGTACCGAATGCAATTTCAGTTCTAAAACTCTCCAAGATTCTACACTTTCCATCCTTGAATCAAAGATCATAACCTTTATCAACCAAATGTCCAACACTGAGAAGATTATGTTTCATTCCTTCCACATACAGAACATCATTGGTGCTATTCTTACCATCAAAGAGATGGATTCTCTACCCTAGATTCTGCCAGCTAAGTTATCTCCAAATTTCACAACTTCATAATTTTCAAAATTCACAAACTTACTCTTGTCTCCAGTCATATGATGAGAATATCCACTATCAATCACCCATTGATCTTTCTCAATAACCTGAGCAACCAAGGCACTTTCCATATTTTCATAGCTAGCAGATTCAGTAGACATAATATCTTCTTCTTTGATGGAAATGAACACCCAATCATTTTCAGAGGAACCTCCATGATCAGATTCATCATCTGTGACTCCTTCTTCTCCAGCTTCTTGGACATAGTAACATTTGTTCTAATTTTTGTATCTGTTAGGGTTTGGTTTTGAAAACCTCTCTTGACATATTGAGGCAAAATGACCAATCTTATTACAAGCAAAACATTTGAGTGGCAATTTTCCAAGATGACTAGGAGGCAACATTCTAGGATTGTATTTCACTCAACTCACATGATGAACACATAGCCAACCCCCACACAATCACACCCTCCTAGGCCTCTGGAAACAACTTCCACAACACTTGACACCATTCAAACACAATGGTCTCACATCACATCCACTCTCAAATGCACATCATAAACTAAGATCCTTCAACAATATTTTAATTATATTACCACAAATGCAACATATGATATGATGCCTTAAATATGGGTTTTTAAGAATGTAACATTAATCATAAGCTACCCATAAATCAACAAAACATTCTCTCTACTTTTTAGATTCAAATATTATACTAATCCTGGTATCTATGTAAGATATAAACATAACCTAAATGTTAGGGATTTATCTAACCTTTGTTAAAAGATAACAACAATATAATTAATCATATCGAATTTGATACATATATGTGAACTTCATTATGAATGCAAAATATCAATTCACCAAGATCTGAATCACTTATAACAAAGAGTTAGCACCTTTACTCAAACATTAATTCATTATTCAAAACTAGTTTCATTTCATGTTTATCTAAAGTCCCAAAGTAATTACTTTCTATCTAAACATTAATCTCAATAAATAAACCCAAAAGAAGTCTAAAGATTTGATTACTTATCAAAGCATTTAACACCATCTCCAACCCAATTATAGCTATATATATGTACTTCGTTTCAAAGTAACTTCATTCGTTGCCATACATAACAAACAATCATAATCATTACTCATAAACTAGTACTAATACTACATCTACTACGTTAATGCCATGGGATAATATCACATATCTTTATTAAACTAACTACAAGGTTTACAATTAGAAATAAAAATCAATGGTCTAGCCATTCTAAAGGTTATCAAAGTCATCCCTAAGGTATTATATAATAATTAAGGTATCTACTTGATACTTACCTATACGGTCCTTATCAAAGACTTTGCAATTATTAGACCAGTCAAAATAATATGTAAAAAAAAAAAATTAAATAGTTTACTTAAGAGGATCCTAAGAAGGGACTCTAACCAAGACATACTTGTCAAACCAATTATCTCCTCCAATCATGATCTAAAAGTAGACTCACTCATCCATAAATTTAAGATAATTACACACACAATATAGATAAAGTCTAAGAATGACCTTTTCTATAATATTCTTCTAAATCTTGATAATAAATTGAACTATAAATATGGATCCTAGCTATTGATACACTAACACATTTCTATACTATTTACAAAACTTTCCAAAACACATCCTAAAATTTAGATTCGAAGATACAATTAAATTAGAAAATATAACCAATATCTTTAATGCCAAACAGATAAAAGTTCTAATAAAGGTTTTATGTCCTTCTAAACTTGCTTCAGTTCATAGTAGAAAGAGATCAAGATAAAGCTTTCGACTCCTCATTAGATGAACAACCATTGACAAATTTTTACAAGTCTATGCCACTAATATGCAAGTGATAACTTATATAGTTGAAAATACTTTGGTAGACGGCTATGCAAAAGACCGAGGCATATACAAGGTCTATGAACTGTTTGATAGTCATCTCAAAGAGACGTCACCACTTGGATCAAAATGATTACAGGATACACACATAATGGATTTGTAGATTTAATAACAACAGCCAAGATGGCATAGGAATGTCTGTCACTAATTGATACATATCTCTAAATTTTCAAACTAGGTAATGCTATTTTTTTGGATATGATTTTCATAGGTAAGAGCTTAAAAATTTCAGAGAAACCCAGTTCGAAAATATAGAGTTATTGGTGACGCAATTAACTGTTTTAACAGAGGCAAAATGGGTGAGAGGTAGATAGTCACAAAATATTCATATCTCCAAAATGATAAACTAGGTAAGGTTAATTTTTGGATATAATTTAGATAACTAGGTCATGTACCATATATAAAAATTCTAGAGGAACCCAATTCGTAAAAATAAAGTTATGGCTAATGCAACAGACTATTAAAACAAAGATGAAATGGGTGAGAGATAAATAGTCACAAAATATTCATATCTCTAAAATAACAAAATGGGTAATGCTGATTTTTGGATATGATTTAGATAACTAGGTCATACACCATATGTAAAAATTCTAGAGGAACCCAGTTTGCAAAAATAAAGTTATGACTAATGTAATAGACTGTTAAAACAGAGACGAAATGGGTGAGAGATATGTAGTCACAAAATATTAATGTCCCCAAAATGACAAACTAGGTAAGGCTAGTTTTTGGATATGATTTAGATAACTAGGTCATGCACCATATATAAAAATTCTAGAGGAACCCAATTAGTAAAAATAAAGTTATAGCTAATGTAAAAGACTGGGTTTAGAATATATAGAAGAGAATTCATAGAATAATAATAAGCTTGCATATTACAAATTCATTTCACTAAATCTAATGCAACAATAAACTAGTTTCATATCTCAGTCCATACTTGGAATATTACTTCTATCACATCTTCACAAAATTTTCCAGCTTGCATCCATTTCCCCCGTCTTTTCTTCTAGAAGCTATGGTTTATGGTTTCAAAAGAAAAATGAAAACTTCCTAAGGGAGAGAGATCATGACAACATAAAACATATTCCCCTCTTTTAAATGCACGCTCCTTCCCCAAATTATATCTTCAGATTTCAAAATAAAGTTGAACATACATAACCACCCCCATAATTTCTTCCAGAAGATTCTCCTTATTAAAGGCAATAAATTCCACCTTTATTACTTCCTCTCAAAAAACAATTTCTTTCTACTTACTAAAATTAGTTTCTTACTCAAAAGAAACAATTATTTCTAAGATTCTCTCAATAATGGCAATAAATTTTGCCTTTAATACTTTCTTACAACATGCTATTTTAACCAGACAATAATCTCTCTAATTTTATTTATTTTAGAATTTTCTATATATATAAGTTTTTATGACAACTCATAAATATTATAAATTTATTTTTATTGCCATTAACAAAACATTTACTTGTTTATAAAATATTTTCATTTTAATTTTATCAATTATATTCTAGTTTTAAAACACTTTATTTTTCCTCATTATAATTATTATTATTTATTGACTGTAAAATATAATATAATATAATTTCCCATAAACTTAAATTTACATAAAAGCATCTATATTTATTTATTTAATAAAAGTGCCTTCTTAACTTAATAATTTTATTTTAATGCAACAACTAACCAAAGCACTAATCAAACAATTTCAAACTCGATAATCCAAATGCCGAACAATACCTGACCACTATGCATGATCAGAAATCAAGACCACCACAACAATGACTAACTATCATGCCCATACCGACAACACTGGCTAGGTGCAAAATTGGATACTCATCCTTTTCAAGGATGATGGCTAACTAGGAGATCATATGTTATCTCCGTTCAACAATTTCTATTGGGTTTAATGCACACTCAAACCTGTCAATTTAGGTGGAGTCAATGCCTGATACATGCAACCTATAGCACACAACATGGTCTATGCACAAGTATAACAAATATAAAATGGTCACAAAGTGAAAGAGAATTACAACGTCACTAGACGGTCACGAATGAGTGGTACGACATTGTCTCTTTTCACACCACACAATAATTAGATCATCCTATAATACAAAATTAGTCACATAAAAATCAATTCTAACATATGACAATCATAGTAAGATCAACATCATAATCACCTGAATGTAAAACAATGTCAGAGCATATGAATTATTAGTGTCGCAACAAAGATTATCAATAAAACATGCTAACTTTCATATGAAACCACACATGAGAATAATCAGGAATGTCACCAACATGAATGTAGCATCTACCAACATCATATAATGTACAACATCAACTGTCTAACATACTCTAAATATTCCTATTATTTTACCTTCATCTTCATGCTCCTTAGCCAGACCATCTGCACCTCCAAGATGAGAATGGAGGGGCATTACAATCTCCCTCTCTCTATCTCTCTCCTTCTCATAGATCTCTCTCCCCATCTCTCTACCTCTCAATCTCTCTTCCCATCTCTCTCCATCTATTTCCCTCTCTCTATCTCTCCCTACATCCCTATCTCTTAATCTATCCCTCTCTACCTTTAGATCTCTCTCTCTCTATCTCTATATCTTTCCCTCTCTATCTCTCCCTCACTCTCTATCTCCCTATCTCTCCCCTCTCTGTATTTCTATCTCTATCTCTATCTCCCTCTTTATCTATCTTTCTCCCTCTATCTCTATCCCATCACCCATCTCTCTCTCTCTCTCTATATCTAGATATCTCTCTATCTCTCCCACTCTTTCCCTCCCTCTCTCTATCTATCTCTACTTTGCTCTCTAGATCATGTATAATGAATTTAGCATAACTATGTATGGTAGAACCTTTAACAAATGTGATAGAGAGTGGTGGAACTATTGAGTTGTCATTTTTATGATACTTTAGAATATGCATAAGCTTATTGTTGAATATGATGATTAAACAAGAATTCCTCTATGAAACCTTGAATTGACATGTTGGAAAAGGAATAATATAGATTTTCAAAGACTGACTTGCACTTTCTATAAAGGCTTATTTAACTCAATATCAAGCTCTAGATCTCTTTATCTCTCCTCTCTATCTCTCTCTCTCTCTATCTCTCTCTCTATCTATTTATCTCTCTATCCTCCCTCTCTCTCTATCTCTCCCTCTCTCCAACTATATCTTTCTAGCTCTCCCTCCTTCTCTATCTCTCTGCCCCTCTTTCTATCTCTGTCTCTATCTCTATCTCTATCTCTATCTCTATCTCTATCTCTATCTCTATCTCTATCTCTATCTCTCCCACTTTCCTTTCCTCTCTCTAGATCATGTAGGTTGAATTTGTCATCACTATGTATGGTAGAACCTTTAACAAATGTGATAGAGAGTGGTAGAACTATTGAGTTGTCATTTTTTACAAGGCTTTAGAATATCCATAAGCTTATTGTTGAATATGATGATTAAACAATAATTCCTCCATGAATTATTGAATTGACATGTTAGAAAAGGAATAGTATAGATTTTCAAAGATTGAAGCACTTTGTGTAAAAGCTTGTTCAACTCTCTCTCTCTCTCTCTCTCTCTCTCTAAGGATATGGTAGATCCATAGAAGATGATATGAGGATAACTAATCTATATAGTTTCTTCTTGGGTCTTCTCATTCACTAGTTCTAGAAATTTGTCATGTGGGAACACTTTGTGATTCTCATCTAGTGGTGAGGGAAATCCCTACTAGACCAGTTGATGAATATAGGTCTACATACCCTTTATTATTTGTCCAATTAAACATAAGTGCACTTTACATTCCTCATTGCCCTTATGTGTTTCTAAGATGTCATTGATTTTCCATGTTATGTAAGTTATACTCATAATTTGTACCATGACTAACTTTGTTGAGGGGAAACTATAGAACTTATTGACATAGGACCAAGAATATTTAATTATTGGAGAGAGGGTGGTCTCCACCATATCAATCTCTTTCTTAACCATATCACTTAGAGCCTACACCATATGGTCAAGAAACAAGATAGAGATAGAGCAACAAGGTATTAATATGGTCAAGCAACATAGAGAGAGGGGAAGAGAGAGGGAGAGATAGAGAGAGGGAGGAGAAGGGGGATAGAGAGATAGAGAGGGTAGGGGAGATAAAGAGATAGGGATAGAGAGGGAGAGATAGAGAGAGAGGGAGAGAGAGGGGGAAAGAGGAGATAGAGAGATAGGGATAGAGAGGGAGATATAAAGAGGGGGAGAGAGACTGGGGGAGAGACAAGGAGAGAGAGGGGGGAGATTGAGAGATATATAAAGAGATAGAGGGGAGAGAGAGGTAGGGATATAGTGAGGGAGATATAGATAGAGACAAAGAGAGGGGGAGATGGAAATCGAGAGATAGAGAGAGGGAGAGAAATGGAGAGAGATGGAGAGGGATGGAGGGAAAGATAAAGAGATAGTGATAGAGGAGAGTAGATAGAGATATATAGAGATGATGAGAGAGGGAGATAGAAATATATAGATAGAGAGAGGGAGAGATATGGAGAGAGATGGAGAGGGATGGAGAGGGATGGAGGGAAAGATAAGTGATAGCGATAGAGGGAGAGTAGATAGAGATATCTAAAGAGAATGAGAGAGGGAAATAGAGATATATAGATAGAGAGAGGGAGAGAGAGGGAGAGAGAGAAATGGAGGGAGATAGACATAGAGATAGAGAGGAAGAGGGAGAGATATTGATATCTAGAAAGGGAGGATAGAGAGATATAGGGAGAGTCTCTTTCTACCTATCCTCTATCTCTTTATCTCTATCCTCCCTCTATCTCTCTATCCTTCCTCTATAGATAGCTATCTCTTTCTACATCTCTCCCTCATTCTCTCTATCTCTATCACCCTCTCTCTATCTCTCTCCTTCTCATAGATCTCTCTCCCCATCTATCTACCTCTCAATCTCTCTTCCCATCTCTCTCCATCTATTTCCCTCTCTCTATCTCTTCCTATATCCCTATCTCTTAATCTATCCCTCTCTACCTCTAGATCTCTCTCTATCTCTATATCTTTCACTCTCTATCTCTCCCTCACTCTTTGTCTCCCTATCTCTCCCCTCTCTATATTTCTCTCTATCTCTATCTCTATCTCCGTCTTTATCTATCTTTCTCCCTCTATCTGTCCCTTTGTCTATCCCATCACCCATCTCCCTCTCCCTCTCCCTCTCCTCGTCTCTATATATCTCTCTCTCCTCTATATTTATCACTCCCCCTCTCTCCCTCCCTCTCTCTATCTGTCTCTACTTTGCTCTCTAGATCATGTAGAATGAATTTATCATCACTATGTATGGTAGAACCTTTAACAAATGTGATAGAGAGTGGTGGAATTGTTGAGTTGTAATTTTTATGATACTTTAGAATATGTATAAGCTTATTGTTGATTATGATGATCAAACAAGAATTCCTCCATGAAACATTGAATTGACATGTTGGAAAAGGAATAGTATAGATTTTCAAAGACTGACTTGCACTTTCTATAAAGGCTTATTCAATTCAATATCAAGCTCTAGATCTCTTTATCTTTCCTTCTCTCTATCTATTTATCTCTCTATCCTCCCTCTCTCCAACTATATCTTTCTAGCTTTCCCTCCCTCTCTATTTCTCTGCCCCTATCTCTATCTCTATCTCTATCTCTATCTCTATCTCTATCCCTCTCTCTATATTTATCTGTCCCACTTTCTCCCTTCCTCTCTCTATCTATATCTACTTTGCTCTCTCTAGATCATGTAGAATGAATTTGTCATCACTATGTAGGGTAGAACCTTTAACAAATATGATAGAGAGTGGTAGAACTGTTGATTTGTCATTTTTTACAAGGCTTTAGAATATCCATAAGCTTATTGTTGAATGTGATGATTAAACAATAATTCCTCCATGAATTATTGAATTTACATGTTGGAAAAGGAATAGTATAGATTTTCAAAGACTGAAGCACTTTGTGTAAAAGCTTATTCAACTCAATATCGAGCTCTGGATCTCTTTATCTCTCCTTATATCCATCTCTCCCTCTATCTATTTATCTCTCTATCTTCCCTCTCTCTATCTCTCCCTCTCTCCAACTATATCTTTCTAGCTCTCCCTCCCTCTCTATCTCTCTACCCCTCTTTCTATCTCTATCTCCCTCTATCTCTTTATATTTCTCTCACTATCTCTATATGTCTCTCTCCCTCCCCCTCCATCTCTTTCTATCTCTCTTGCTATCTCTTTATATATACCTCTCTTTATCTCTCCTCTCCCTCTCCAATCTCTCTCTCTTTCTCTCTTTGTCCCTCTCCCTCTCCCCCTCCCTCTCTCTATCTACTCTTTATATTTGTCCCTTTGTGTGTGTGTGTATACATATATATGTATATATTTTTACATACATACATACATAAATAGATACATACATACATACATATATAGATACATACATACATATATATATATGTATATATATGCATGTATATATGTATGTATATATACACACATATATATATATATCCCTTTCTACCTCTCCACTCTCTATCTTTCCCTCTCTAATGCTATCTCTCTATCTCCCTTTCTCTATCTATTTCTCTGTTTCTCTCTCTCTCTCTCTATATATATATATATATTTCTATCTATTTATCCCTGCATCTCTTTATCTCTCTATCATCCCAATCTCTATATATATATATCTCTCTCCCTCTCTCTCCCTCTCTCTCTCTATATTATATATATATATATATATATATCTTTCTCTCCCTTTCTATCTCTCCCTTTATTTGTTTATTTCTTTATCCTCCCTCTCTCTTTATCTATCTACAGGTCTCTATCTCTATATATCTCTCTCCCTCTATCTATCTTTCTCTCTCTATCTACCTCCTCTCTCTAACTCTATATATCTATCTATCTCTCCCTCCCTCTCCCCCTCTCTATCTCTCTCTAACTCCATCTCATCATCTAACAAGGTGCATCTGATGCTACTTGTTCCGACATTGCCTCTTCTATTTGAAATTATAGAGGCCTTGAATCTTCCTCCTCCTCATCACCTAATAATAAAATGGTTGTCTCTTCCTAGACATGAGGCTAGCCTAGAGTGAAATAAGATAGAGGGGTGACATCAATTTTCTAAAGCATTTTAACTAATCATCCAAAGGATTTTAACTGATCTAAAACACGTGCATGTTTTTTATTTCTTTGGGAGTTTCCAACCCTAAGGGTTGGATTTGCCTTGGGCATCCAACCCAAATGGTTGGACCTACCTTTTGGATGCCAAGGATGTGTTTTCAACAAAACTTAGAAAATCAACCAAATCTCGAGTGTGCTTTCCATCAAGTTTACACATTTTTCAATGTCAATACGAAAAAATGCTAGGATGACTTCAAATTTTTTATTAGCTTTCTAACCACGTATTTTTTCAAAAATATGATAATGTTAAGGTTTCCATCTTGAATTTCTTTTGCTAATGTGTTCTTTTTTATGTAGAAAACCTATGTCTAGTATTTCTGGTGTCATTTTTTATGTGTTTATCAAAATTTGAAATAAATTAGATTTTTAGATTCTAGACTCAATTCTATACACATTTAGAAAAATGATTTTTGATAAGTTTTCAAAAAAACTAGGGGGAGCATGCTCAAATTTTTATTTTTTAGGAAGTGTCCACTTTGAAAATTCATAAAAAATCATATATTAATTAAAAAATTAATAGAAAAATTAGGCCTAAACTACATGATGTTAGCTAATTTTCCATCGAAGCAATTTGTGAAATATTTTAAGAAGTCAACATTTTAGGGGGAGCACACTAGACATTATGTTATGCTTTTTTGACAAAAATAGGAGCACTTTGTGTGCTGCCGCTATTTGAACCTCTTAATCTCCACCATATTTAGAAAAAAAAGTAGTTTAGAAACTAGATTCCAAGCACTACAAATCTTGTTCTTATCACATCTTTTAATTTTGAGCGTGGATATCTTAAATTTCTCATCCAAGATAAGTTTTTACTGATTTTAGAAAATGGCCACTTTTGACCCCCTTTTGGTCCCCCATTTCCATGCACATACCCATTTATACTAAAATAAAAAAATCACTACACTAAAGTATCAAGTTCACAATAAGGGAAAAATGGAAGAATTTAAAAAACAATTGTTACAAATTTCATAACATCCGATAAACTTCACTTAATGACCCTTTTTTCAACAATTAATGAGTACTAACAACATTTTCCAAAAAGGCCATACTAAACTAATTTTTTAAATTAAAAAAATACAATCATAAACTACATTGAAATATCTACATTTCATTTATTTATACATCATTTTGAAATTCAAAATATATATTGATTTTAGGTGCTTCGAGTTACAAAACTAAAAGTTGTCATTTTTTATTTATAAAAGGATGACACACTATTGTGATTTTACCCTAAAACCTAAAACTCTAAACCTCAAACCTTAAACCCATTAGTATTCAAACACTTGAAACCCCAAATCCTAAATCTTGCATAATAAAGTGCAAACCTTAAACCCTTGAAACCATAAATCCATAAGTAGCCTAAAACTTGAAACCTAAAACCCTAAAATCTAAACCCTAAACCCTACATCTAGAACCCCAAACCTAAAAATCTAAACCTCAAACATTAAAACTCTATGTAGCACCAAAGTTAAAACACAAAACTCAAAACTCAAAACCCTAGACTCCATTAAATCCTAAGTAGTGCATCCTAACACTTAAACCCCAAACCTCAAATCCTAGAATGATTTCACAAACCCTACCTCCTTTAAACTCTAAACCATGTTCAAACCCTACACCCTAAACACTAAATCCCACATGCCAAACCTAGGCGAAATCCAAAACCTACATCATAAACTCCAATCTTTAAAACCCTATTTCACCTACTAACAAACCTAAAATCATAAATTCCCTAAATGCCAAACCCTACATCCTAAAACCTAAACTCAAATCCTATACCCCGAACGACAAAACCAATATATATTAGTAAACCAAAAATACTCAAACCTTAAACCCTAACTTAAAACCTAAAAATTGAAACTAAAAACCCCAAATCATAAACCCTACACCCTCAATCCTAAATCCAAAACATCACACCATATAAAACCTAAACCATACATCCTAAACCATAATTCCTTAACTAAATTTCATTTAGCAAATAACTCAAACTAATTCATTCTTGTATTTTTTCAAAAAAGAAACCCTTATCACTACAATCCTTATCAATCTCACCTTTCTATATACCACATTTCCTATATACCAAACCTTCAAATATATTAAAACTACCCTATATAACAAACCTTCCAATATACCAAAACCTACCCATATACCAATCTTCTAATATACCTATAGTTGCAAGGAAGCATACTAGTACATGAGAGAGTGGTATTGAGATGTAGAATGGTACGTGGGAGAGAGTGGTATGCAAAAGAAGAGTGGTATGTAGGGGGAGTGATATGCAAAAGTATATTAGTATGTGGAAAATCCTAGGCATGTGAAAGGTCTCAATTATATCTAAGGCCTGAGTATTTGAGTCATAGAAACCTTCACTTCACTAGACCCTTTATGGGAAATATAGATTAGCCAATAATAGATCATTAGATGAAGAAAAGGAAAGAATTCATTATGTAATTAAAGAGATATAAGATGAATTTAGAGAAAAATATAAAGAGAACAATAACTATAGTAAAAGTTTTTGTAGTACCTTGTCACTCCATGGGGCCTCTATAGCCCTCAAATATACCTCTAGTACATTACTTCCCAAGATAAAAGAAGGTAATCTTGTCAAATGATGTATTTGGTGCATTATAGAGGGGCTAAATGGAGCAAAATATGTACAAAATAGAAAACATTAGTATAAGACCATGAACAAATTGAAAAAAAATTGTATGTATACAAAATAACACTTCAAAGATAAAATTCATACCATGATACAAAATCACCCACACAACCAAATCATAAAACACAATAGAAGAAATGTTGCCCTTTGAATGTCCCTACACCTCAAAGTGCATGCTCATAATTTGAGATAATGAATTGACTAGTAATTTGTTTTTTTATGATTTTGAATTCAAAGTCCATATTTAGTTCAAATGATTTTCTTGAGACCGTGTATTAAAAATTAGTTGATAGGGGTTTTATGGATTCAACCAAAAAGTTGTGAAAAGATAAAATCTTTAGTCAAAATCATGTGCAATATTTTTTGTGTTGAAAAACTCATTTAAATTGGACTTATTTTTTAAGTGAAATTAAAAATTAGAAAATGGTGAAAATGAAGGGCACATTTTTTTGTATTGAGAATTGAGGGGTTCAACCTAAGGCAGTACAATCAACCCATTTTAGGTGAAACTATCTATTGGCAACCTAGGTGATAGTGTTTGACACCACATTCACAAAATTTTGAAGTGGGATCCCTTGATTTCTATAACATTTACAGTTAGAAACATGTGAATTTTTTTTTTTTGAGAAAATGAAACATACATTTTTTATATCTTAAAATATATACTGAAAAGGTGAGATATTACTAATGAAAAGGAATTTATTGAAACCTATTGTAGATTTAATAAAAAAGTACAAAGGAAAAAATTATTTAAAACTATATGTAAATCTAGAGGTTAATGTTGCAAGGATCATAGAAATTTGGTTAGTGAACCTTGCTAACATTAAGATTAGAGTTTATGAAGATGAAGTATTGTGTGATATCATGCCTATGAATGTTTGTCATATTTTTTTGGGTATACAATGACAATTTGATGGGAAAGCTATACATGATGGTGCAATGTCAAAAATTGCATACCCTACAATTTTGACACTACAAATTATACTCATTTTAGTGTTCATTCTCATAGTATGTTTTAGGACTCATTTTAGCCCATCTTATAGCATCTTTTCCTAGTTTGGATGCCAAAGTTTTCTAATTATTTTCATACCAAAAAAGTATTGTTTGTAATTCTCTTTTGTTGTAACCATTATCTGGAAAGTTTCCTAACAACTCCTTGATTCCTTTCCCAAAATAGTAAATGCCTAGATTGTAAATTAAAATAGGATTCCTTTTGATTTTAATAAGTTATAAAATTATTTTTTGGCTTCCAAGACTTATCTTCTAGTTATCTCCAACTTCTAACATCTTCCAAATTGTTTTCTAGCACTATTGAAACTTTCTTTAGACAATAGATAATCTTTAACATACTCAAAGGCAAGCACTTTAAGAAGACCAAAGTCTTGAAGTAGGTGCATGGAATTGGAGAGAAATTTTGAAACAACCTCAAAATATTGTAATACCCTTATACATACTAATAGAAACTCTTTCCTAGATATAGCACGGATAACATTTTCCATGGCATCACAGTCAAAAGAAAAAAACAAGAGATAATTTGACAATATCCCATTTCTGCACTATAAAGAAAATTTGCTTGTTTTTTCTGAGAGTTATTCATCTTTCCCACTAAGATATCATGGAGAATAAAGAGATAAAGTACCATAAAATGGATTTAAAATTTTGAAGAGGTCATAATAAATGAGCAAAATGAATGTGTTTTATAGCATGCACATAGAGTTGTACTATCTGGTGACAGAAAAAGATCACACCTCTCCAAATTGGGCTATGGGTCTGAAGTTAGTAAAGGAGGAGGGGTTTTTATTTTTGGGGATTAGAGCGATAAAGGTTACATTAAGATTTTTTAAGATATTCTTTTTCTTCCAATCCTCTTTGACTGCCAACCAAATATCTCTCCCTATGAAGTCCCAACATTTTTTGGAAAAATAGAGTTGTAAATCCATCTAGACCTAGGAATTTATCACTTTTCAAATAAAAAACCACAATTCTAATTTCATCCATATGTGGACATTTTTTTATGCTCTAAAGATACCAAAGAAGTAATATTATTTAACACTTGTGAAAAATTCTCCTAAACCTCTTGAGGTTTTGATAATAGCCTTTTAACGAAAGACATGTCTTCCTTTTGAATATCTTTTTGATTTGTTAAAAGCTAACCTTGAGAAGAGTTAATATAAGAGATGAAATTGATCTATCTTATTATCTTTGTTGAAGCATGAAAAAAAAAATGAATTTCTATCTCCCTCCTTTAACT
Source organism: Cunninghamia lanceolata (assembly GCA_027924645.1). NCBI lineage: Eukaryota > Viridiplantae > Streptophyta > Pinopsida > Cupressales > Cupressaceae > Cunninghamia > Cunninghamia lanceolata. The sequence continues at coordinate 43,869 of BSBN01000201.1, read as the reverse complement.
AGGTTTCTCGACATTTTTGATGCCCATATATTTCTTCTCTATGAAGGATTTCTTGAAGATCTTTCCACTTTATTTCCATTTCAAAACATTCTTTATTCATACCATTTTTGATAATGAATGTATGTAAATATGAAATTTGTTTCTCAAATTTCAACTTTTCTTCAAAAATATTCTTGAAGTGAGGAAAGTTTCAATAATGCAATAGCAAGTTTAAATAATTAGTATGTTCTTTGAGTATTTTACATTGTCATTGTGAATGTTTCTACATGCAATTGGACTCCACTCTCTTGGGATAGTTTTTAGTGCCTTCCCTCTTTCTTTTTTATTCATTATTTTATTGTCTTCTTGGCATTGTTGGACTTTGCATCTCCTAAGTCTCCTTCATATAGATAGGGACACTAGTAGATACATTTATTATTATTCCTTTTATCATTTACATTACTATTCTTAGTTCTAGATACAAATAGGATTATGAGCACCCACACATCTAATATATTCTTCTATTTGAGTACCAGTAGAGGTAAAAAAACTATATTAGAGGCTTAATCATTTTGGCAAGCTCCCAAGCAATCCCACCCTTTCTCTATGTCTCAACTATAGGTATTCTTGGTACTGTCTTCTCACATAGAGGTTTCATATTTCTCCTTGTTTTTTATATTTCTATTACTTAACTTAGTTCATATGTCACTTCATTTATTTCATAACATCTAGATTATTTTACTATCCTTCTATATTATTGTTATTCCCTATTACTCATTGTGTGATTCTTACTCCTATTCTACAGATTCTTCTATCCACTATATAGATTGTACATTTCTAGGTACAACAAACCACAACATATTCATACAGATATTATCACAATCATGTAGTCATCAAGGAAGTGCATTATCATCTATACTATCACTCTTTGTTGATTTACATTCTATATTCTTGTCTCAACTAAAAAGAGCATAGTTACATTGAGAGGGTGGGTGAATTAGTGTAGTTTAATTGAATGCTTTGATCTATAAATTTAAAAACACTTCAAATCAAATAAAGAGCATGAAAAACATCAAGCCAAATAAGCACACATGACACCAGATTTACGTGGAAACCTTATGAGTGAAAAAAACACTGAGAACTTTGCTTGAGTCTACTGCTCAAATCCAACCTCAAAAGAAAGAAATGTACATTTGTTTTTGAAGCACCAACTCCAAGGTACAAAAAAACACCTATAGCACTGTTTTCAACACTTCAACTCACAGGTACAATGCACACTTGGTTAACATCAAACACTTCCTGAATGATGTAGGAGCATCCTATGTTGATGAATTTAGTATTCATTTTGATGTTCAAGGTCTTACTTTGGGTTGGCATAAGTCTTAGAGGATCCTTCAGGTCCATTTCAATAAGCCAAGATAGGTTTAGAAGTCTAGAAATGTAGATTTGGAGTTTCCCACCTAAAGCAAATTTGAATTTGCTAGAGTAATTTTGGGTTGTAAAGAGTTGGAATTTGTTCTCCAACCTTGGTTTTAAGTTTATTGTATGAATAAGGTCTTTGTAGACCATATAGTCTAAGTAGGAAGTCATTTTCATGTTTTGATTGAAAAGTCCTAGTTTGCAAAGGACATTATTTTTGGGCCAAAAGTAAAAAAAAACTATTAGGAATTTTGATGTAAAAGGTATGTAATTGATGAATAACTATTGGGGAAGGAGTTTTGTTTATAGGATATGAAGGTCGCATATGCCCCAAGGATGGGTGGAGTGGTTTCATGAATAAAAATGTCATTTTCTTGTGTTTATTGACTATTTTTTAGTATTTTCAGTCTAAAAATGTGTTAGTATGGACATGTATGGAATGATGGAGGCATAAAACCAATTGGGAAAGTTATCCCTATGTTTTAAGAGATGAATTCTTTTTTTGAATCAATTTCGTTGATTTTTGTGTGAGTTATGGCATTTTTATTAAGGGCAGGTCCGTAAAGTTTAATTTTCTGAAAAGTTGTAGTCTGAAACATGCGTTGTACGGATTGGCACTGTATGGTACGGTCTTGAAACCAATTGGAGAGGGTGAAGGCTTATATCTTTTGAATTCTTTTAATTTGGTATAATTTCATCAAGTTTTGTGTAAGATAATGGAATTTTGGTGAGTGCAGGTCTAAACCCCGCCTAGGGTTTCCAGCGAACTAGCATATTTCATATATTTGATTCCAGCCATCAAAAAGTAATGAAAATTGGTGGAAAGTTATTTTTTGATGGTATCTAAAAACCCTTTAGAGGAGAGTTCATAGTTTTCAATTTTGATTGAGTTATTAATGATTGTGTGCTCATAGTTGCTTGAAAAATAGTTTAAAACCCTAAGTTCTTTGTTGCTTTGATTAGTCTATGCATTGTTTGTTAATGGAAGGGTGAAGAACCATGGTGGTATGTTGTTAGAGGTCTGCACAAGTCAAGAACCTCATGTTACATGCTATTTTCATTATTAAATGCCTTTATGTTGCAGTTTCAATGTCTCAAGGTGCACTAGGTTGCATTTTGTCCTTGTTGGTGATAAATCATTGTTTCACTTGTGTCAAGTTGTGTTAAGTGAAGGTTTCTTTACATCACTGAAGCACCTACTTCAATGAAGCACCTACCTCAAACACCAAAATAGTAACACCAAAACTCCTTAACAATGTGACAAATAAATTGTGCAAGTGATGATTCTTATGCAATCTTATTTGCACCATTCAAAACAAACAAAGCTCCTTGCAACATATTTTTCACAAAGCATAGGTTCCCATTATAATTTTCTAACTGATAAAGATCTATCATATAACTTCCTCTGTAATACACTATCACAGTAGCTTATCTTCATAAACACCCTCTGTTTATAACCTTATTCTTGCATCTTTATACAGTAGGTTTTATAAAATGATATCAAGATCATTAACACACTGTATTCTCTGCAAAAACCTTTAAAAACCTTCACACATAGTCATATAACCTTCTGATGGTCGAACAAAGAAGAAATAATTACTAAACTATTTGAAAAACTGCTTCGAGCTACACCTAACTTTCTTGCTTTTCAAATTTTATATCTACAAGGGAGCCATTAGGTTTTGAAAAGAGTTTAAACACTGTTAGTCGTTCCTTTCTTTTGCAGGCTATGGAAATCAAATAATAACCATAGATTATGTTTTCCTGCCCACATAAAAGCCTTCCACCGATGAGGACCAGTCTCCCTAGAAGAGGGGATAGGTCAAACAATGTATGCGACCCTTCACTTGGTGACTTAAGTCAAGCTTAACCTCTGATAGCTGGTCACCACTCAAATAAAACATAAAGTAACTCTATTTTGAGACGTGCATTTAAGGTTTTCATTTAGGTTTTATGGCATAATGAGAACTTAGGGTTTTTAGGGATTTAAAGACTTGAGAAAACATATGACCCTAAACATTGTAAAAATCCTAAATTCTTGTGATCACAAGAAGAACTAAAACCTTTCTGAGACAGAGATAGAAATGTATGCATGACCCAAGGAAGACTTGCATATCTAGGGTTTTAAAGATATTTTAAACTCCTAGAAACTAGGTTTGCATTAGAGATAAAACCCTAAAGGTTTCAATCAAACACTAAGTCTAAACCACCATATACTCTGAGCAGAGTTAAAGGTATGTAAAGCTAGAACAAAGAAAATATTTAACACTTGAAGATCATTGACACAAACACATGTCAAACCTTGAAAAGAATCGAAAAGGATGAGACTTTGCACTGAACTATAGATGTTAAGTAGAGGGAAAAAAGGAAAGCTTGAATACACTGAACTCCTAAGAAGAAAGTCAATGCGGGATGCCCATGCAAAGAAGCCTTCATGAATGAACAATGACACCATCAAACCACAATAACACTACCAGTTTACAATGATATTGTCAACATACAACTGAGCGATCAACCAAACCATCTTCATACCACTTGATCACATTATGTGACTAACAACTCTGAATGCATTATACTTCCAAGCTCATCTAAGAGGATATTCCTAACATCACACTGTGTTGACATCAATGCCAACACACCATTTACATATGCCAGATGCCAAAGGGTCAACAATCTCCCCCTCTGGCATTAATGGCAACACTATCACAGGTATTTGACAAGTCAGCCTGCATTTGATAGTTTCCCTACACTGTACTTTGCACAACATCAGTTATATCAGTTAAGATATACTATCATATAAAATATACTTATCAAATACATGAAGTACACTACTGTCATATGAAATACACTATCAATATACAGTCATTGACATAAAACTACTTTACACAGTCAGCAACTAATGTCTGGAGATATTACTGTTCCTGTCTTCAACTTTGTTACACTGTCTTTGCAACAAGCAATGTCCTATCACCTATCTATAACATACCTTTGTCTTGTGTGACATACCTCTATCCTGTCAGCAGAAATTACTATCACCTGTACTCAGCAACAAGATGTCATACTTAACTGTAACCATTGTCCTTTCACTACTATCATAAACACATTGAACAAGCACTGTCATAACACATATCACTCAGCATAGATAACAACACAAGGAAACACTGCACCTACTCCCCCTTTGACATCAATGCCAAAGGTAGTAGCTCCCCCTATCAAGAAGCACCATAATAGCAAACTCTAGACCTTTACCACTGTCACACATCAAAAGGAACCAAGTATAGCGAATGAATGTGGAATGATGCATGATACTCTTCTTTCAATGATGCAATTGGCACCATACCAGACTCCTATATGACTATAAATCAGAAATAAGCACAAACAACACCAATGCAAACTGAAACAAGTACAAGATTTAGGGATACATGGAAGAAAGAGATAAGCTCCCCCTAAAATCAAAGTACACATGATTATCTTAGTTGAGAGAGGAGAGAGAGATAACTCCTAACTTGAGTCTCAAATTTGACAAGGGTTTAGTAAAAATGTCTGCAACTTGATCTCTTGTGGCAACATATTTCAGAGCAACCTCATGAGTCATTACTTTTTCTCTCAAGAAATGATGTTTGATGTCAATATGTTTGGTTCTTAAATGCATAACAGGGTTCTTAGAGAGATTTATAGCACTAGTATTGTCACATAGAACTGAAACAGGTTGAGAAACTTCCACCTTCATATCCTTAAGAGATTTTACCATCCAGAGTACCTGAGAACAACAAGAAGCAGCTGCTATATACTCTGCCTCAGTAGTAGAAAGAGAGACTAATTCTTGTTTCTTGCTTCTCCATGCCACAAATCTATCTCCTAGGAAAAAATGTTGCTCCACTAGTGCTTTTCCTGTCATCTATGCAACCAGCCCAATCAACATTAGTATAAGCTACCAAATTGAAATCATTGTTGATAGGATACCATAACCCATAATCAGGTGTGTTTTTCAAATATCTAAATATTCTTTTAACTGCCTTAACATGTGTCTCTTTAAGATTAGATTGAAACCTAGAGACCATACCTATAGCTTGCATGATATCAGGCCTTGTAGAAGTAAGGTATAGAATGCTGCCAATCATAGATCTATACAATGTTTGATCAACCAAATCGGATTCATCATCATTAATAAGTTTACATCCTATAACCATAGGTGTGCCAACTGGTCTACAATCTTCCATCTTAAACTTCTTAAGCATTTCTTTTATGTACTTACCCTAAGATATGAAAATACCATTTGCTAATTGACTTACTTGCAAACCAAGGAAGAAGTTTAGTTCACCTAACATTGACATTTCAAACTCCTTTTACATATCATTAGCAAAAATCTTACACATCTGATCACTATCACCACTAAAAATGATATCATCAACATCTACAATGACTATGAACATGTTAGTACCTTGTTCTTTGAAGTACATATTACTTGAAGCATTACCTTTCTTGTAACCTTGTTGTTGTAGATAGTTGTCAAGCCTAGAATACCATGCTCTTGGAGCTTGTTTTAGGCCATACAAGGCCTTTTTGAGTTTGCAAACATAGTACTTATCTTCATGTACCTTGAAACCTTCTGGTTGTTCCATATAAACTGGAGAAAAGCATATTTAACATCTATTTGGTAAACTTTGAACCTTTTGTGGACTGAATAAGCAAGAAACATCCTAATAACCTCATGTCTTGCAACAGGTGCAAAGGTTTCATCAAAATCCAAACCTTAAATTTGAGCAAAACCTTTACAAACTAACCTTGCTTTATTTCTTGTGATTTGCCCATTTTCATCCAATTTATTTCTAAAAACCCACTTAGCTCCTATAATATTTTTATTCTCAGGTCTAGGTACAAGTTCCCATGTTTCATTTTTCTTAATTTGACTCAACTCTTCTTTCATAGCTCTAATCCAATCTTCATCCTTACTAGCCTCTTCATAAGATTTAGGTTCTAACTTAGAGAGTAAGTGTTTAGGGTGAAATTGGATAGTTTGTTTAAACTAGGTTAAGTACTACCACAATCTCACCACCAAGCATTGGGAAGACAAGGACTAAGCTTATGAATAAGCTTCGAATCACTTTGTTTGTCCCTTACTAAACTAAGACCCTAACTAAGGTTTTATCAAGTGTTTTCCTTTTAACCAAGCAAAACCCTAATTATGCCTTAAATTAGAAATATATAGAAACTGATGAAACAACTAGTAAAACTAATCATAGAAGTGCAGAGATAGGGTTTCAGAGACTGTGCACCCAGATTTTAAGGGCCACTTGGACTAGGGCACCCACTCCAGTGTCCCACAAGTTTCTAAACTGGAAAATCTTCTGCATAGGGTGTCTGAGACTGCTAAAAGGCTTCTAGATCCCAGAAATAACCCCTGGTTGGACTAGGGTGTCTGCTCCAATGTCTTGCAAGTCTTAGAATCTGAAAATTTGAAAGTCTGTCGCGACTGTATCTATAATATCTTCCTTTCTATAGCTTCTTTTCACCAGAACCTGCAAAACATGATCTGCACCTACAAAAGGAGGAAGATGTTGTGGCTATATAGGAGCTTGCCTCAGTTAAGCCCCGTCTTTGGTATTTCTACCTCAATAATAGCCAGAGAAAAAGATTTACAGAAGTGTGTGCAAACCTAACAATGTGTATGCAGAAATATCAAACCCTAGATGTCTCAATCAAGGGAAGATCAACAACTTGCTTTGCATCAATAAACACATACAACTTCACCTCAAGGAGATGAAACAAATGAAGACTTGCATGAACAAGAAGGCAAATCAGCAATGTCCAAGGAGGATCTCCAAGCTTACTGTTGGAGGCTTCAACCCTTCTCCTGATCATACAAAGGGTGTACAAACCCTAGGAAGAGCAAGATAGACTCAAGATCTTGATTCCTAATCTCCATCCATTGTCTCCATGATAGAAAATACAAAATACTTCCAAAAGCTTCAACAAGTCATTGATCTTCAATAGCAATTGTAGAAGAGTTTTGGCATCAAGCTTGCATAAGAATTGTGTGTGATAAAATGATTTTTAAATGTCTTTTTATATCTAGCTTTAGGGAAATTCAAAATTTGAAATAACGTCTCGATATCACGTGAAAACTGAGAATTTGAAAATGGAACCCCAAGGCACTCGGTGGGAGCCAACACCCCACCAAAATTCAAAATCCCAAGAAATAGGAGAGGACTAGGGCACAGGCGCCCAAGTCCTAGCCCCTAGTTTCTGCTCATATTTGCATTTTTGGGGGTCCTAGAGACCCAAATCTCAAATCCCCTTTCTAGGTTCTATTAATAAGTTACCTCAAAAAGTGAACAAATTGCTTCTAAACTTAGTCGATCAGGGTTTCAGGAAGGCCGAAAAAGAAAAGGTTGAGAGTTCACCAAGAGTGAGGAGCTAAATTGAGGGAAATTGTACCATTCCATATAGGAGGACAATTTATAATGTTACATTTAGCCCCCACTTTAGTGGCCTTATGACACTACGTGCATATGCAACTAAAGGAAAGTAAATACATCAATCATGAAAAGGATACCTAAAAGGATACTGTAGAGGAATCTAAAGTGTTGTCACCAAGAAGGTAGAAACCTCTAAGTCTGCAATCCTGCAAGACCACAAAGTTAGGAACCACATCCTGCAAAGGAACACTTGTCAGAAAATCAAAACCAAATCAACCTGCAACCACCACCAATAAGTTAATATAAAAAATGCTAACGGGGTTGAGTGATGGGAAGGGGGGAAATCGAGGGAGATATATGCCCCCCCTTGTTTCTGTTTGCTTAGTCTAAGAGTAGAAACAAGGAGATATCCATGCGCATCAATTTCAAGGAAAATGTGTTATGAGGGTCATTTGAAGAAACAATGCTCAAACATAACACATTGGGGAAGAAAGAGAGCAGAACCAAGATTCCAATGCAACAAATGGCATTGAAATTAGAGTTTGACAGCTTAATAAAAAGGGCTCAAGAGTGAAAGAGCACACTTTTGTACCTAGTTAGGGGTAGGAATTCTCACTCACTTACTTTATGTAAAAGGGAGTTGTCACTTATCACTAACTTATTCTAATTTCTTATCATTGTAGGAAAAGTAGAGAAGAGAGAGAAGGAGAATAGGGGAATGACCATGCTGAGCCGACGTCCATATCATCCACCACGACTGGAGATGCTCCAAGCCTGGGTAGTAGAGAGACATTTCAAGGCTGAGGTAGGGTCCTAATCCCACACTTCTGTCATCTTTCATTGTACTTTTGCTTTCACATTTACTGGTGTCTATGCCAAGAGGGGAAGGTGGATAGGGGTCCCAGACAGAGGTGCCTAGGTCCACCTAGGGTGAGTCCCTCTAGGGTGCCCTACTCTTCCTGGGGTGCCCTAGTCCACATAGGACACATGCCCTAGGTACAGGCATTATGTTCAATTCTTGATAGCTTTTTTTGGTTTCTAGAGGAGATTTTGATACTCTTGCTTTATTTCTAACCTGCAAGATGTCCCTAAGATGCGTGAGCACACAGGCGGTCATCTGATGGCACTTCTATGAGAGCACGCTAGCACATTGACTGTCACAGAGAGAGAGCATTTACAGACGGTGGGCCTATGGTGGGCGTTTGATATGCCGACAATTAGATTCCACTACGCTATTCTCATGGCATTGATGGAGAGGTGGGATGCAGATACATCCACATTCCACTTACTGACAGGTGAGATTACCATCACACTAGAGGATGGTTTTAGGATCCTTCGACTGCCAATCTGAGGAGAGACAGTGAGGGTTGTTGGACATTGCTTAGCGGGGTATACTTTTCATAGGTAGAGCAAGGACATATTTAGCTTTGTTTGCTGAGCAGGGATGCAGAGACATTCCCTTACTATGGAGCATCATGATTGTCATAGTCGTACTAGCTATCACACCAGATGGATGAGGTACTCACCTTCGCGGGGGTCTCGTTCACACCATTAGAGCGATGGAGGAGCATCAAACTATCTACGCATGGGGGTGTAGTATGCTTATGCACCTTTATTGCGACCTAGGGTGATATGTCCATTATGAGATGCATAGTCTGATGGTATGCACATTACTACAGGTCTGGGCCTTTGAGCACATGACTAGTGGGTTTTCTTATAGAGGCAGCGTTCACCCATCCATGTGTCTACGCATATCCACTAGTCAAGTGTTGAAGGCATGGCAGTCTGCTATATTAGAGAGTAGTATTTGACATATTACAACCCGGTGACATCATTTGGAGACGGTATCGTGGCTACATTAGATGGCCTGGCCAACAGAGATAGTTAGCGAGGATACAAAGGGATATGCTGATGGCCAGTCGCCTTGATCATACTGTATCTTGGTTCTACTTTGACAGAGTGGCATGACAGTTTAGATAGATATAGGATGTTCCTGTGGTTTGTTTGAGCTATGTACGGGCTGCTCACAGCGCAATCAGGGAAAAAACCATCTGACAACTAACAGTAGCAGATGTGCCACTTAGCAACGACAAGGGTCCTAAGGATGCAGAGCCAGTGTCAGACACAGATGATGTTGGATGTACCTAAGCATATCAGACCTAGTTGAACATAGCACAGTCTGTACCTATCTTTCCACCTAGAAATCCTATAGGAGATGCCCGACCTTGGGCCGGTCACGCGAGTGACACAGGGGTGGAGGACGATGTTAGTGATTTCATAGGATACTACGATCTTGAGGAGGATGAGGAGGAGGACGAGGATGAGTTTGAGGAGGTCCCATCATAGTACGTCTTCAGAGAAAGATCGTGATAGAGCCAGCAGGAGGCAGACACTAACGAGGAGACTAAGTCGAGACCACGGACAAAGGCTCATGGTCCTACTCCTGTAGACGATGCGAGGCCAAGTTAGAGAGAGTGGGAGGAGAGTAGTAGGTCTATGCCCCCAGCTGCAGATCAGATAGTAGAGCTCATTACACCATTGACGATCTGAGATCCATCCTGGCAAGATGGAGATCTAGGTTAGGTTTGATTTGTTATTTTATGTTTTGTATAGTTTATTATTTGTGATATTTATATGAGAGTCTAGCATCTATCTCATCCTTTATTTTTGCAGTTGGGATTGATGCATGGAAAGACTTTGTGAGTCACGTCATAGGAGACATAGTACCATCAGATGCCTCAGAACAGCGAGTGCGGGCAGGTTATTTACCACGATCATCCGCTGGGTGACATGCTGAGATATTTATACCATTTGTTAGATATAGGACTACTACAGAGGCCATGCTAGAGAAGTTTGCATGAGAGAGAGAGAGGAGTTTCGATAGAGAGCTAAGCATGTCGAGGCTGAGCTCAGGGCACAATGAGAGCAGATAGTAGCAATTCCTACATCAGAGGGAGAGCTAGTTGTCAATGAGTTCTTACTGTGGGAGCTCCAGCAGGCAAGAGCTGATAGAGACAGGGTTCAAGCTAAGAGAGATCAGTACCAAAGGATGTACCAGGAGGCACATGAGAAGATGATAGAGATGAGAGACGAGATCAGGGGGTTACAATCGCAAAGCATCTCTAGGAGTCATTCGTAATCTATAGCCACACATGGTCAGGCTTCTATCACTCGCACACCACGAGGGCCTGAGGGTACTAGCGACTGAGGATTAGCTATGTGATATATAGACTTTTAGGTATATATATGATGGTTATTTCCTTTTTATCTATGTGCAATGGCTTTTTGATCTATCACATGTGATTTTCATAAAAATACAACTAGTGATGATGTCTAAATGCTATAATTAATGCTATTGTGATATACTAACAATTCTCAAAAGAACATGTAGTAACAAACACAATGATTAATTATTTTACACATAACTTTAATTTCCATGCTATTTTCAGTTAATACAAAAGTGATCTAAGCAATTACTACTTAAACATGATACAATAATGATCAACTGAACAAAGATATAATGCCAAATAAATTAAGACAAAACAATGATATCTTGTCAAAATTAAAGCTAATCTATGTGCTAAATTAGCTTAGGAACATTTAACATTGAATCTCTAAGCATAAAATCTTTTGAGGTGTGCTGCATTAATAGGTTCTTTAAGCAGCATACCTTGCTCATCGACTAATTTATACGCTCCAAATCCAAAGGTTTCAGTGATTATATATGGTCCAAGCCAATTAGGGCTGAACTTACCTTTTTCTCCAGGCGGTGCATTTACATTGCATTGATTTTCATAAAGAACCAAGTCCCCAACATTAAATGAACGTTGTATGACTTGCACATTATAGGCTTGTTGTATTTCTTTTTGATAAGCCTTGAGATGTTCAAGAGTGTTAATACATCTTTCATCAAGCATCTCAAGTTCTTGTAATCTTTTCTCTCATTCTATGTCATCATCCATGATATAACTTAGAGAGATTCACAAGGAAGGAATTTCTAACTCTAAGGGCATTATCGTGTCTGTGCCATAGACAAGATTATACAGTGTGTTACCCATAGCTGTTTGAATGCTTGTTCTGTAAGCCCATAAGGCATAGTATAACTATGTATGCCAATCTTTTTGATGCTTATTAATAGTTTTCCATAAAATTTGTCTAATAACCTTATTTGAAGCTTCTGCTTGGCCATTTGATTGAGGGTAATAAGGCGTAGAGAAGCGATGTTGTATATGGTATTTTTTGAGGAACTTTTTCACATCCTTGTTCTTAAATGGTGTACCATTGTTCAAAACCAAGGAGGAAGGTATTCCAAATCGAGAAATTATGTTATCTTGTATGAATCAACATATTACATCAGCGGTCGTGGATCGCAAAGGGACCGCTTTGACCCATTTTGTAAAATAATCAGTAGTAGTAATGATGAATGTATGTCCTTGAGAGGAGGGTGGGGAAATTTTACTGATTAGATCCAAGCCCCAGATAGAGAATGGCCATGGTGACACTTGGGCACGAAGCTCTTGAGTGGGAGCATGGATTAGGTGTTTATGTTGTTGGCATTGCGGGCATCTCTTGACATAAGCAAAGGAATCTTGTTCCATATGCTGCCAGTAGTAGCCCATACGTAACAATTTCTGTACCAATGATTTTCCACCAAAATGCCCTCCACAGGCACTAGAGTGAGCTTCTTCTAAAGCTATGGGAATCTCTGAATTGCTTAAACATCAGAGTAAAACACCATTATAACTTCATCGATACAAGACATTTGATAATATAATGTATTGCGCCATAAACGGAGTTAGACATTCTTAGATGTTGAATTAGGAATGGTTCCATCACGTAGATAGTTAAATATGTAGGAGAACCATTCATCTGTGTATGTATTACCACAGAGTTCTGAATTCACAACTATAGGGTCATTAATTATCAGTGTCTTAAGATTATGAACAACAAAGGTAAATTCCTCAGGAGAACCATCAAGGGATATAAGGGAAGCTACGCTTGCCATTGCATCTGCATGCCGATTATCTTTCCTGGGAATGGTATCAATCGAATATGATTTGAATTTTTTTAAGAGAGATAATGCAAACTCATAATACTGAGATAGCTTATCATGCTTAGTTTGATACAATCATGTTATATGTTTAGCAATTAACTGAGAATCTTTGTATATTGTAATGTTTTTGATATTAAGAGCCAAGGCTGCACGAAGTCTAGCGATAAGAACTTCGTATTTAGCTATATTGTTTGTGCATAAGAAATCTAAGCGGTAAGATAAGGGAATTGACTTACCAATGGGGGGTATCAATATAACACCAACCATGGAGCCAGTTCAACATTTTGATCCGTCAAAGTATAACTCCTATTTTTCATCCACAGAGATTGTTAAGATCTATTCGTTGGGAAAGGTCTTGACATTTTGTATAGAAAAGGGTGAGGAAGCTTCAGCTAATTGATCAGCTATCACTTGTCCTTTAATTGTTTTTTGTGAAATAAATTTGAGATCAAATTCTGTTAACAACATAACCCATTTATCAAGACGACCTAATAAATCTGTTCTTGCGAAGAGATGTTTCAAAGGGTCAAATTTTACCATTACATGCACTTCAACATTTAAGAGGTAATGTCTAAGATTTTGAGTGGCAAACACTAAACCCAAACAATGCTTCTCTATAACTATGTATCACACCTCATAATTGAGCAAAGTACGACTGATGTAATAGATAGCACATTCTTTGCCTTCAGCATTATGCTATGCTAACAAAGTTGCTAGGGCATTGTTAGATGCTGAATGTATAACAGGAATGGTTTATCAGAAACAACAGGTTGCAAAATGGGTGGATTAGCTAAGTAATCCTTTAAGTCATTGAAAATTTTTGACATTTAGAATTCCATTAAAAGTGAGAATCTTTCTTCAGTAGTTACGTAAAGGGGCGAGTCTTATCCATGAATTGTGAAACAAATCGGCGGATGGCCTGTATCTTTCCCTACAAACTACGAAGTTGAGATATGTTCTTAGGTATTGGCATATTAACAATCATATCTATCTTTTTCGTATCGACTTCTATACCTCTATTTGAAACAATAAACCCAAGTAACTTTCCACTATCCATGCTAAAAACACACTTATAGGGATTTAATCGCATATTATATTTTTGTATGCACTCAAATATTTGTCAAAGATTTGTAACATGATCCTTACGATGGATAGACTTCACTAGGATGTTGTCAACATAATCTTCTAGAATAATGTGCATATAATCATGAAATATAAGAGTCATTGCATGCTAGTAAGTAGGCTCTCCTGCATTCTTAAGTCTGAATGACATGACTACCCAACAAAATGTACCCCAAGGTGTTATAAAGGCTATTTTATATTGATCAAGAGGATTTATAAGGATTTGATTATATCCTAAAAATCCATCCATGAAAGATAGCAACTCATGTCCAGCTGTGGAATCAACAATCATATCAATATTAGGGAGCGGAAAATCATCTTTCAAAGATGTCGAGTTTAAGTCTCAAAAATCTGTGCACATTGTTATATGACCATCAGGTTTAGCGACGGCAACAATATTTGAGATCCATAGAGAGTAATCAATAGGTCAAATAAAGCCAGCTTGTAAGAGTTTTTCTATTTCAGTTTTAATAAGCAAAGCAATCTTAGGATTCATCTTACAAATCTTTTGTTTGAATGGCTTAACATCTAGTTTCAACATGATATTATGCATTACAATCTGAGGATCTATACCAGGCATGTCTGAATAATTCCAAGCGAATAATTCTAAGAACTCATTCAGCAGTTTAGTCATTTCTTCTTTTTCTTCTGCATTTAAACAATCACCAATAGGGATAACTTTTTTAGGATTATCCTTATCCATAACAACATCAATAGTCTTTCCGTTAAGGAGAGTACTATGGTCTGGGGGGTTGTAGGATTGTAATTGTTCTTCAAGTTCTTCGCTATGCTCTACTATAGCAGTTATTGTGCTAGTAGTCTTTCCAAAATATGCATCATTATTTAAACAATAAGGTAAGCCATGTTTATGGTGATAACAAGGAATACCATCATAAGCACCTAAGAATTCCATTATCGCTTCATCTGTCGTAAACATATCTAATGGAAGTGATCCTGGAGGACAATTGATGTCAATCATCTCATGGAATATCAAACTAAGTGTTGATATTGTATTCACATTTAGAGTAGGGCGTTTGTGGGCTTTGGACTCACTAAAATGATTATATCCAATGCCATTCGAGCAATGTCGCATAGTGGATTCTATAGGGACTTTGATTCCTTGTTGATTTATGTCACAACCATTACCTACATAGTCACAATTTTTGCAAAGGATTCAGAATCCTCTGCCATAGAGAGAGACCATTTCTTTAGAGGAAAGCGGAGCTTCATAAGTCTCATAATCAGAGTATAACTCAGAGTATTATCTTTATTTGTCACCAAAGAGGTCTTAGTTTATCATTCAAAGCATGTGATGTGATTGATGCAATATTTGATGTTTTGGGGACAGGGTTTTTAAATTTATATTCTCCTGTGGAGGAAGATGCAAAATCTAACGAACTCCAGTCGTCACCAACAAATGCATTCGATTGCTTGGACTCTTGCATAAAATTTTTAGAGGCAAGAGGAGCTAATAAATCAGCTTTCAGATTGTTTAAACTCTTAGGACCAACAACATGCTTATGCACTTCCATTTGTAGACAATTATCAGGTTCAGGATCTGAATGGATAGTATGCAGTTTCCCTTTAAATATAAACTTAATCAAGCGGTGTAAAGTGGAAGGAACTGCTCCTAATGCATGTATCCATGGTCTACCCAGAATCATGTTATAAGATAGAGAAAAAGGCATGACATGAATCAAGGTAGGCACCATCACAGGTTCAACTTATATAGGTAGAGTTATAGTGCCCATGGATTGTCGTCCAACATTATCAAAGCCGCGAATACTTAATGATTCTAGTTTGATGGCAGATACATCAACTTTAACCTTATGCAATAAATCAATGCCACAAACATTAAGGGCTGACCCATTATCAATCATAACTCTCTTAACCAATGTTTTGTTGATTGTAATAAAGATAACCAAAGGATCATACTGATTCTGAACCTTGAGAGATGGATATTCATGTTGTTGAAACATAATATCTATTTTTGTTGCATGCATACAATCTAGTAAAGTGGTAACATCATTTGGTTTAACAGTGGGAGGAACAATCACCTTTTGTAAAGCTTCTTGTATTATTCCATGATAAGTAGGTGAAGTTTGTATAAGTTCCCAAAGAGATATCTTCACAGGAGTAGCGCGAAGCTACTCTACAAGATCATAGTCTTTACCACTTTTATATGTTAAACGAGGTGCTTGAGGAAGCATAGGTTGAGAAGCTAGTAAAGATATCAGAACATTCATTTGTTGTGTACTTTGTTTGTTATTCCGAGTATTGTATGCATGAGAAACCACATTATGATTGGTTTGTTGTGAGTTTTGATTCGCTATTTGTTTTGCATAATCATAAATGTGATCAGGAGATTGAGAAGGAGATGAAAGACCTTTAACAACAATCATAGGTTTAGAGGATGGTTGAACCACATTTGCACATAGAGTGACCACAATTTTTAGTTTTTCAATCTCTTCTTTAGATTTAGGAACATAAATTGCATTTACAAATCTTTGAAATAATGACGGCTTAGAGGTCGTTGTGGAATGTTCAATCGAGATAAAGTCCTCAAGGGCTTCATCTAACATATCGAAGTCATCACGACTAAATGGCTCATCATAAGCATGAAAATCTTGCAAAAAATAATTTAAAATTTTATTATGCTCTATTTAAACCAAGATTTAAATGCACAATGATGGCCTTTTGCAAATGAAATATAATTTTTCAACAATGAATGCTAATTTCCAACTCTTTTAGTGAAAAGATAAAGAATGTAATCCACAATCTAACATATGCAATTTCACTAAAGAGGCTTTTCTAATCCAATTATCTCTAGGACAACAAATTATTTTAGATTTGAAGTTTAGAAGGATGCAAATTCTTTAAAGCTCAGGTTCACCAAAATGTTTAGGGTGAAATTGGATAGTTTGTTTAAACTAGGTTAAGTACTACCACAATCTCACCACTAAGCATTGGGAAGACAAGGAGTAAGCTTATGAACAAGCTTCTAATCACTTTGTCTATCCCTTACACTTGCATGGTTATGAAACCTAAGACCCTAACTAAGATTTTATCAAGTGTTTTTCTTTTAACCAAGCAAAACCCTAATTATGCCTTAAATAAAAAATATACAGAAACTGATGAAACAACTGGCAAAACTGATCATAGAAGTGCAGAGGTAGGGTTCATATACTATGCACCTAGATTTTGAGGGCCACTTGGACTAGGACGCCCGCTCCAGTGTCCCACAAGTTTCCAAACTAGAAAATCTTCTGCACAGGGTGTCTGAGACTGCTAAAAGGTTTCCAGATCCCAGAAATAACCCATGGTTGGACTAGGGTGCCCGATCCAATGTCTTGCAAGTCTCAGAATCCAAAAGTCTATCGCGACTGTATCTACAATATCTTCCTTTTTGTAGCTTCTTTTCGCTGGAACCTGCAAAACATGATCTGCACCTACAAAAGGAGGAAGATGTTGTGGCTATATAGGAGCTTTCCTTAGTCAAGCCCCGTCTTTGGTATTTCTACCTCAACAATAGCTAAAGAAAAAGATTTGTAGAAGTGTGTGTAAACCTAACAATGTGTATGCAGAAATATCAAACCCTAGATGTCTCAATCAAGGGAAGATCAACAACTTGCTTTGCATCAATAAACATATACAACTTCACCTCGAGGAGATGAAACAAATGAAGACTTGCATGAACAAGAAGGTTAATCAGCAATGTTTGCGGAGGATCTCCAAGCTTGTTGTTGGACGCTTCAACCCTTCTCCTGATCATACAAAGGGTGTACAAACCCTAGGAAGAGAAAGATAGACTCAAGATCTTGATTCCTAATTGAAAGGAAGCTAGGTGTGCGGAAATCTCTTCCTACACTAATCTAATGAGGGGAGGAGAGTTAAAATTCAATTTTACCCTTGCTATTACAACAATGTTAAACCCACTAATAGAGATAACATAGATATTGCAGCAAACACATAAACAACAAAGTGAGATAGAAGAAGAGAGACACAAGATATACATGGGGAAAACCCTTATCAGGTGAAAAACCCCACACTCCAAAACCTGCACAATGTATTAACAAAACTGAAATGGTTTACAATACACTTGCAATGCAAGGTCTTAGGAGTCTTCGACACTCGTATCTGGAGACAAACTAGTAGCATAACAGTACCTGTCAAACCTATAATAAATCTCCTCCTCTAAGCACCTATTTTTATAGAAAATACAAGGCAAAATTGCTTCTATCTTGGAATGGGCATCCAACTTAGCCTCATGGCCCAAAACCCATGTCTATGGACACTTGGTCAACATTGTAAGATGCTTCTGACACTTGTCCACACACCCCATCCCAAAGAGGTTACCTATTTCCAAAATGGGCTCTGACAGATGCTCTTACAACTCTTACAACCGTCATAGAATTTGTCATAGTAGTTACAACTTACAGCTGTAAGAGAATCTATCATACACAGGCTATAAATAGCATATTCTCTTACAACATGTCATAGTCCACCTTGGGGCACCCAAAGATGTTTTTTTCAAAGATGCTCTTCGAAACATGGAAAAATATTCCTACCACAAAGTGGGACGCCTATCTCCCCATGTGAGGACAAAATTACAAGTTGTCATCTTCCATGTAGGATGACACATCACCGTGCCACATCCCACAAGATGACAATATGAATTTACAATTTCATTTACAACATAGGTGATAAATAGATAAATATAATGAAAATGATACAAGGAATTACCAAGGTTGAGACACCTTAATTCCCAACATTCTCCCACTTGTCAAACACCTTGTAAGAGCCAATAGAATTAACATGATTTAACTGCTATAGGCTGAGAGGCCCATAGACTCCGAACACCATCTGAACTTCTTTGTGCTCACTGGCTTCATAAATGCATCTACAACATTCTTCAAAGTATCTACCTTCTCCAAATTTACCTTCCCATCCTCTACCATGTCTCGTACGAAGTGAAACTGTACATCAATATGCTTTGTTTTGGCATGGAAAGTTGGATTCTTCGCAAGGCAAATCACACTCTGACTGTCACAACAAATTATAATCTGTCATGCATCAACACCAATATCTAAACACAATCTCTTAAGCCAAATGGCTTCCTTACAAGCATGAATTGCAGCCATATACTCAGCTTCTGTAGTGGACAAAGCAAACACAGGTTGTCACTTACTCATCCAACTAATTGCACCACCAAACATTGTGAACACATATGCGCCAGTGGATCTCCTGCTATCAATGTCACCTACCCAATCAGAATCCACAAATCCAAGAATACAAACTGTATGTGGAGGTCCTGTAGCATTTCCATGATAGCAAATGGAATACTTGGAAGTACCACTCAAATATCTGAACACTCGCTTAACTGCATCCCAATGTACTTGTCCAGGATTAGCCATAAATTGACTAATGACTCCCACTGCTTGGGCAATGTCTGGTCTTGTGAAAACCATGGCATACATCAAACTACCAATAACACTAGCATAAGGTACTCTGCTCATGTCCTCCACCTCACTAGGAGATTTTAGACAATCATTAACATATAACTGTCCCTAATGAAACATGAATACACAATGGTCTGCAATCTACCATGTTGAACCTATCCAACATGGTCTTTACATACTTACTCTAGCTTAACCAAAGTTTTATGTTACTTCTGTCTCTTCTAATTTCCATTCCTAGAATGTACCTGGCTGCCCCTAAATCTTTCATTTCAAATTGTGCTACCAACTGAGACTTAAAATCAGAAATCATATTCTTACCCTTCCCAATTAGCAACATATCATCAATATATAATGCAACAATGAGAATACGATCACCATCAAACTTATAATACACATAGTGATCTGATTTCAGTCTCACAAATCCAATTGACAACACAAAGGCATCAAACTTCAAGTACCACATCCTAGGAGACTGCTTCAAACCATACAAAGACTTTTTCAATTTGCAAACCAAATTTTCTTTACCTTTCACTATGTAATGCTCTGGTTGTGACATTTATATTTCTTCCACCAAATCACCATGAAAGAAAGTTGCCTTCACATCCATTTGTTCTACCTCTAAGTCATAAGTAGCTGCAAGAGATAACAGAAATCTAATGGATGTCATCTTTGCAATGGGAGAGAAAATTTCACCATAATCAATTCCCTCCACTTGTGAATACCCCTTCTCAACCAATCTAGCCTTGTACTTTTCAACACTACCATCTGCACCAAATTTTTTCTTGAACACCCATTTGCATCCAACAGGTTTCTGCCATCAGGAAAAGGCACGAAGTCCCATATTTTATTCTTTTCCAAAGAAGCCATCTCATCTTCCATGGCCTCCTTCCAGGAACCTACATCTTTCATACCCATAGCCTCTGACACAGTTCTAGGTTTATCAGTGTTAGCAAGTAAAGCAAAAGCACAACTAGAATCAAGTAATGAATAACCAAACCTATCAGGTTACTTTCTTGTTCATGTAGACCTCCTCAATGGCTGAGGTTGAGGTTCTGCTTCTTCTTCTGAGCTTTCAGAGCTGCTAGAGCTCTCCTCATCATCAGGTCTCACAGGGTTTGTCTATTCAGTCTTCTCAGGGGTAGAAGGAAACTGAACCGCATCCTCTTTCTTTTCTGTCTGTTCTAGCTGTAGAACAACATAAGAAGGTGTTAGCTCTTTGAAGATAACACTTCTACTATACAACACTTTTTCAGCCACTAGATCCCAAAGCTTGTATCCTTTCACATTGACACCATAGCCAATGAAAATACATTTAACAGCCTTGTTCTCCAGTTTAGACCATTTATATCTAGGCACATGTGCATATGCCTCACAACCAATAACATGAAGATGTCTAATTGGAGGCTTCTTACTAGACCACACCTCCATAGGTGTCTTACCAACAAGAGCTAATGTAGGAGATCTGTTTACTAGATAGCAAGTAGTGGCAACAGCTTCAGCCCAAAACTTTTGTTCGAGGATTGCTCCACTAAGCATACTCCTAGCCTTCTCCATCAGTGTCCTATTCATCCTCTCTGTAACTCCATTTTGCTATGGGGTTTATGGAGTTGTCTTATGCCTTTCAATCCCTTGCTCTTTATAGAACTTATCAAACTCTGCCGAACAAAACTCACCATCGTTGTTAGTTCTCAAACACTTAATCTTTTTACTAGTCTGATTTTCAGCAAAGGCTTTAAACTCCTTAAACCGACTAAAGACTTCAGTATTGCTTCTGATAAAATAAACTAATGTCCTTATACTGTAATCATCTATGAAAGATACAAAATATATAGATTTTAAAATTGAATGAACATTAACATGACCAAACACATCAGAATGAATAAGATCCAATACACTAGAAGACTTGTGAGAACTAGAGTAAAACTGAACACAGTTTTGCTTTCCATAAATACAATGTTCACAAAATTCAAACTCGAAATTACAATCATTTAACCCCTCAATGAGGTTTTTATTTTTTAGGGTACGCAGACCCTTCTCACCAATGTGGCCATATCTCAAATGCCATAACATAGTCTTTCTAGCAGGAAGCTTAGCTTCCATAGCATGTGCACTACCATCAGAACTAGTTACAACAGATTTCTTCACTGCTCATTCAGATGGTGGGGATGAAGTGACTGCAGCTTGTTTCTTTGAGTCAAAAGAACTATTGTACTATGAAGTGCATGCCTCCAGTTGAAACAAAGTACCTCTCCAAGTACCCTTCACAAGAACCATAGATCCTCTAGTCATCTTGCATCCATCCTTTGAAAAGATAACCTGCATTCTTGCATCATTCAACATACTTATAGAAAGCAAGTTTCGTGCAAGGCCTAGAATGTGCATAACTCCAGTGATCGCCTTCACTCGTCCATCAGGGAATCAGATTGAGACTCTTCCATGACCAACAATCTTTAGATGAGAGTTGTCACCCAGGTACACTCTTCCACCATCGAACTCTTCATACTTCATGAACCAGTCTTGATGTGAGGTCATGTGGAATGATGCACCAGAATCAATCAACCACACATCATTAGATGCATGGGTGGCTAGGGCTGCAATGAAGGCATCACCATCATCTTGTGACTTGTCAGAATCGAAATTAGGAGCTTTCTTCTTCTTTTTCTTCTCCTCTTTGCATTCCTTTTAGAAATGCCTAGTTTTACCACAGTTCCAACAAAGAGCCTTGGACTTTCTAGGAGATTTGGATCTCCCACGAGATTTGGATCTACTCTTTTCACCTTTCTTGTCCTTCTTCTTCCATTTCTCTTTGGGTCTTCCACGAACCGCAAGAGCCTCTTTGGCTACCTCAGAAGAATTTCTCTGCATCTCTTCAGATAATAGCAAAGACACCACATCTTCCATCTTGAAGGTGGTAGTGGTGCTTCTGATAGCCATGACAAGATGATCCCACAAATCTGGGAAAGAACAAAGTAGGGTCATGCATCGATCCTCCTCCTCCATTTTCACACCCACAGATGTCAACTGTGCAACGATCATGTTGAAAGCATTCATGTGGTCCACAATAGATCCTCCATCTTCCATCTTTAGAGCAAATGACTTCTTTTTCAGAAAAAGTTTGTTTACCAAGGACTTGGCCTGATAAACATCACCCAACTTCTTCCAAAGATATTTCATTGTCTTCTCCTCATGGACATTTAACAAGACAGAGTTAGCTAAATAGAGTCTTATGAGACCCTTAGCCTTTTGATCTTTGAGATCCCAATCAACTTGTTGCATTGCTATGGGTTTTACACCAGATACTATTTCCCATAGGTCATGATCAACAAGTAGGTCCTCCATCTTCAATTTCCACAACTCAAAATTAGTGCCATTGAATTTTTCAACCTCTAACCTTCTGGATGTGGTTACCATCTCCTTGCTGCAACAAGATACAAAATACTCTCAACACTCCCACTCAACCTAAGATTAGCTCAAAAAGCCCCTACCCAGCAGCTAGGACCAAAACTGGTCAGGCTCTGATACCAACTGAAAGGAAGCTAGGTGTGTAGAAATCGCTTCCTACACTAATCTAATGAGGGGAGGAGAGTGCAAATTCAATTTTATCCTTACTATTACAACAATGTTAAACCAACTAATAGAGATAACAAAGATATTGCAGCAAACACATAAACAAGAAAGTGAGACAGAAGAAGAGAGACAAGATATACGTGGGGAAAACCCTTATCAGGTGAAAAACCCCACACTCCAAAACCTGCACAATGTATTCACAAAACTGAAATGGTTTACAATACACTTACAATGCAAGCTCTCAGGAGTCTTCAACACTTGTATCTGGAGACAAACTAGTAGCATAACAGTACTTGTCAAACCTGTAATACATCTCCTCCAAGCACCTATTTTTATAGAAAATACAAGGCAAAATTGCCTCTATCTTGGAATGGGCATCCAACTTGGCCTCATGGACCAAAACCCACGTCTATGGACACTTGGTCAACATTGTAAGATACTTCTAACACTTGTCCACACACCCCATCCCAAAGAGGTCACCTATTTCCAAAATGGGCTATGACAGATGCTCTTACAACTCTTAAGACCGTTATAGAATCTGTCATAGCAGTTACAACTTATAGTTGTAAGAGAATCTGTCATACACAAGCTATAAATAGCATATTCTCTTACAACATGTCATAGTCCACCTTGGGTTCCCCAAAGATGCCTTTTTCAAAGATGCTCTTCGACACATGGCAAAATATTCCTACCACAAAGTGGGATGCCTATCTCCTCATGTGAGGACAAAATTACAAGTTGTCATCTTCCATGTAGGATGACACATCACCATGCCACATCCCACAAGATGACAATATAAATTTACAATTTAATTTACAACATAGACAATAAATAAATAAATACAATGAAAATGATACAAGGAATTACTAAGGTTGAGTCACCTTAATTCCCAACACTAATCTCCATCCATTGTCTCCATGATAGCAAATACAAAATAATTCCAAGAGCTTCAACAAGTCACTGATCTTCAATAGAAATTGTAGCAGAGTTTTGGCATCAAGCTTGCATAAGAATTGTGTGTGATAAAATGATTTTCAAATGTCTTTTTATATCTAGCTTTAGGGAAATTCAAATTTTGAAATAACATCTCGATATCGCGTGAAAATCAAGAATTTGAAAATGGAATCCCGAGGCACTCGGTGAGAGCCGACACCTCACCGAAATTGAAAATCCCATGAAACAGGGGAGGACTAGGGTGCGGGCACTCAAGTCCAAGCCCCTAGTTTCTACTTAGATCTGCATTTTGAGGGGTCCTAGGGACCCAAATCTCAAATCCCCTTTCCGGGTTCTATCAATAAGTTAGCTCAAAAAGTGAACAAACTACTTCTAAACTTAGTCGATCAAGGTTTTGGGAAGGCCGAAAAAGAAAAGGTTGAGAGGTCACCAAGAGTGAGGAGCTAAACCAAGGGAAATTGTACCATTCCATACAGGAGGACAATTTCTGATGTTACAGTAAGGAATAATTTACCTCTTCTTGCTATATTTCTTTGAGTTTTCTTCTTGTCATGACACCATTCTCTTTGTTGCCAATAATCTAATTTGCTAAATGATCTCTCTTGACAAACTTGGGCGGTGATCTTGTTTGAGATGGAATTCCTTCTTCAAGACTAGTACTCTCCTTGGGTATACTAGGGGTTGTTTGAGGCTGTATGGTACTCTTCTTGTATGAACTAGGAGTTTGAGGTTGTTCTTCATCAGATTCAACCTTTACTTTATCTGTTGTTTCCTCATAAACAGGGTCAGAATTCATATATATGATAGCTGAGTTACATCTTCATCAACACTAACATGTACACTCTCAACAATCTTATGAAGATGTTTATTATAACATTTATAAGCTTTACTAGTTGTAGAGTAGCCCAAGAATATACCTTCATCAGCACTAGAATCAAACTTACCAAGATTACCTTCATCTCTCTTGATTGTACATTTGTTGCCAAAGATTTTAAAGTACTTGATTGATGTAGGTTTGCCTTTCCACAGTTCATATGGTGTTTTGTCACTATTTGCTCTCAACTTGCCTCTATTAAGAATGTAGAGTTTTGTATGCACTGCTTCCTTCCAATATTGATCAGGTAACTTAGAATCTTTCAACATAGTTCTAGCCATGTCTTGGACTGATCTATTCTTTCTCTCTGCTACCCCATTTTGTTGAGGTGTTCTAGTTGTTGAAAAGTGACTCTTAATTCCATGCTTCTCACAAAACTCATTAAACTAAACTGAAGTGTACTCTCCACCTCTATTTGACCTTAAGCACTTGATCTTCTTACCAATCTCATGTTCAACCATAGATTTGAAAGTTTTGAATCTCTCTAAGGCCTAAGATTTCTCTTGTAGAAATGTAACCCATGCCATCCTAGAAAAGTCATCGATGAATAGCATAAAGTACCTTTCACCATTTATGCTCTTCATCCTTATTGGTCCACATAAATTTGTATGAACTAGGTCCAAAGGTTGAGTAGTTTGAATACTCTTTTATCTTGAAGCTTGTCCTCGTTTGTTTATCTTCTTGACATTCCTTACAAAACACATTTGGTGGCTTACCAAGAATAGGCATATGTCTCATAGCATTGTTCTTGCTTACCTTCACTAGGTGATCAAAATTTATATGACCCATTCTTTTATGCCATAACCAACTCAAATCAATTTGCCCTAACAAACAATTTCCATTCTTTACATCCTTCAAATGATACAATTTACCTGCTGTCCTATATGCTTCAACAACTATTTGACTAGTACTTTCATTGATTATTTCACATCCACTAGTATGAAACACAAGATTATAACCTTTATCACACATTTGACTCACACTCAACAAATTATGTTGTAAAACTTCAACATATAGGACATCATGAATGTTTGTTTTGCCATCAATGCTTAATGTGCCTTTTCCAGTGATTCTAGCAGTAGTATCATCACCAAATTTAATAGTACCACCATTGAATTTTTTAAAACCAGTGAACTTACTCTTGTCTCCAGTCATGTGACTAGAGCATCCATTATCAACTACCTATGGACTGCCTTTACCTTTGACATGAAAGGTTGTTTACACTATCATTGTATTTTGTTCTGCCTTTTTCTAAACCCAATAACATTTTGTACACCTATTATTTGTCTTCATTTGAGCAGTCTTATTCTGATCTGTAGGGGATTGGACTACATTTTGCTACTATTTAGGATTCATTTTTTCTAATACAAATGGTTTAAAGTCTAATTTTTGAGGCTGCATGAATCCACTTCTATAAAACTTTGCAATGTGACCAAAATTGGTACATATATAGCATATATCATTCAATCCAGCCAATGGAGCAAAATGATTGTTGCCAACAAAATTAGGTCTATTCATTCTTCTAGCCCTACTTATGCAATTACTGCTTTGTGTCCATATTGATTACAACAAAAACAATAACCATGAAAAGAATGGAAGAACCTGGTTTGTCTTGGAAATGAAGTTCTTTACAATCCTTGCTTAGGAGTATGCACTCTCTTGAATCCATCATCATCTGAAGTCCTAACTTCTAATTTTCTAGCAACAGTACTAGATTCACCTTTGTCATAAGTTTTACTTATTGCATCTTTGAAACTTTGTCCTCCTTCACAGCCTAGTACTGATTTGTTTGTCACAAACTTCTGACTTTGAATCAATTTGTCAAAGAGTTCAGTACTTTTCTCACATTTTAGGGACTAAATTAACTCTTCTTTCACCTTCTCTAACTACTTTCTTAAGGAGGACACAACTTCTACCTCTAACTTCTGGCAGTCCTCCACTTTTGTTTGCAAGTCCAATTTTGTAACTTCTTCAATCCTTTTAGACTCTTCCAACTATAATTTCAAATCTACAAGGTGTTTATCAGATTCTTCAAGTTTAATATTAAGTTTTTCATTCTTCTTTCTTTCATGTTTTAGGTCAGCAAGTGCCTAAATTAGCTCTCCCTCAAAATCAATTTCTTCTACCTCAGGATCATCATCTTCTACAAACACATTCATTCTAATCACTAGCATATGAAAGATCATCAGAACTGCTATCTTCATCTACATACAAAATTTTCTTCCTTGTTCCAAAAGATCTTTTTCCCCTTTTTGAGTTATCATGATTCTTAGAGTTATCTTCTTTAGTTTTTACATTTAGAGGACATTTTGAAGAAAAATGGCCAACTTTACCACAGTTAGAGCACTTGAAGGGAAACTTACCATTGTACTTGCCTGATCCTCTTCTCAACCTTCTTACAAAGTTGGATTCATGATCTTCTAACTCCCTAAATCTAAATCTGCCTCCTTATCCTTTTTGACAGATTTGAAGGCTGCCTCCTTGCTTGAAGATTTATCATTGTCAATTCTCATCTCATAAGCTATGAGGGTACCATGTAGTTCATCTAAGGAAAGTTTGTTCAAATCCCCAGCCTCTTCAATTGTAGAGACTTTAGAATCATACTTTGAAGGAAATAACCTTAAAACCTTTTTTACCACCACTAGATCTTTTACTTCCTCTCCTAGACCTCTAATGGAATTAACTATTTCTTGTACTTTTAGGAGATAATCTACAAATTTTCCATCTTTAGTCATTTTCATACCTTCAAAATTTGCCCTAAAAGTTTGCAACTTAGCTTCTTTGATCTTAGCATCACCTTGGTAAATACTAACCAACTTGTCCCATACTTCCTTAAAAGATTTGCAATGCATAACCTTAACCAAAATTTCATTTGTTAGCCCACAACAAATAGCATTCTTGGATTTTTCATTACATTCATACTCTCTTTTTTCATTAGCAGTGGAGGGTGGTTTAGATGGTACTTTATATCCATTCTCAACTATTGCCCACACATCATAACCTAAGGACTAGAAATAAGACCCCTTCCTGAAACTCCAAAAGGCAAAACTAGAACCATCAAATAGGGGTGCTTTGGATGTTGAAGAACCTTCTTGACAAGCCATGAGTGTACCTACTACCAGGAGTAACCCAAGTTGATTAAACCTCTACTAGGCACCTTGCTTTGATACCAATTGAAAAGAGCACAATTACACTGAGAGGGGGGGTGAATCAATGTAGTTTAATTAAATTCTTTGATCTATAACTTTAAAAACACTTCAAATCAAATAAAGAGCATGAAAAACATCAAGCCAAATAAGCACACATGACACCATATTTACATGGAAACCCTATGAGGGAAAAAACCACTGAGTGTTGCTTGAGTCTACTGCTCAAATCCAACCTCAAAAGAAATAAAGGTACATTTGTTTTTGAAGCACCAACTCCAAGGGACAAAAAAACACCTATAGCATTGTTTTCAAAACTCCAACTCACAAGTACAATGCACACCTAGTTAACATCGAACACTTCCTGAAGCACCAACTTTAATGAGGCACCTACCTCAAACACCAAAACAGTAACACCAAAACTCCTTAACAATGTGACAAATAAATTGTGCAAGTGATGATTCTTATGCAATCGTATTTGCACCATTCAAAACAAACAAATCTCCCTGCAACATATTCTTCACAAGCATAGGTTCTCATTACAAGTTTCTAACTGATAATGACCTCTCATATAACTTCCTCTATAATACACTATCACAGTAGCTTATCTTCATAAACACCTTTTGTTTATAACCTTATTCTTGCATCTTTATACAACAGGTTTTACAAAATGATATCAAGATCATTAACACACTATATTCTCTACAAAAAACCTTTGAAGACCTTCACACTTAGTCTTATAACCTTCTGATGGTCGAACAAAGAAGAACCAGTTACTAAATTGTTTGAAAAACTACTTCGGGTTGCACCTAACTTTCCTGCCTGTCAAATTTTATATCTACAAGGGAGTCATTAGGTTTTGAAAAGAGTTTAAACATTGTTCATCGATCCTTTCTTTCGCGGGCTGTGGAAATCAAATAATAACCATATATTATGTTTTTTTGCCCACATAAAAGCCTTCCACGCACAGGGACCGGTCTCCCTGGGAGAGGGGGGTGATCAAACAATGTATGTGACCCCTTCACTTGGTGACTTAAGTGAAGCTTAACCTCTGATAGCTGGTCACCACTCAAATAAATCATAAAGTAACTCTGTGTTGAGATGTGCACTTAACGTTTTGATTTAGGTTTTAAGGCATAATGAGAACTTAGGGTTTTTAGGGATTTAAATACTTGAAAAAACATATGACCTAAGACATTATAAAAATCCTAAATTATTGTGATCATAGGAAGAACTAAAACCTTTCTGAGAAAGAGATAGAAATGTATGCATGACCCAAGGAAGACTTACATATCTAGGGTTTTAAAGCAATTACAACTTAGGGTTCTAAAGATATTTTAAACTCCTAGAAACTAGGTTTGCATTAGAGATAAAACCCTAAAGGTTTCAATCAAACAACACTGACTCTAAACCACCATATACTCTGAGCAGAGTTAAAAGGTATGTAAATCTTGAACAAAGAAACCATTTAACACTTGAAGATCATTGACACAAACACATGTCAAACCCTAAAAAGAACCCAAAAGGATGAGACTTTGTACTGAACTACAGATGTTAAGCAGAGGGCAAAAAGGAAATCTTGAATACACTAAACTCTTGAGAAGAAAGTCAAAGAGGGATGCCCATGCAAAGAAGCCTTCATGAATGAACAATGACACCATCAAACCACAATAACACTATTAGTTTACAGTGATATTGTCAACATACAATTGAGTGATCAACCAAACCATCTTCATACCACTTGATCACATTGTGTGACTAACAAGTCTGAATGCATGATATTTCTGAGCTCATCTAAGAGGATATTCCTGACATCACACTATGTTGACATCAATGCCAACACACCATTGGCTTCTGTCAGATGCCAAAGGGTCAACATCAACTAGACATTCATTTCTTATCTTTCATACTAGATTTTACTATCCTTATCCTCCTTTGTACTTTTCTCTTTTAGCATAAATCTATTTTCCTTTATTCATTCTCCCATCTCTATTGTGTACAGTTAGATTAATCTTGCTTATATTTTATTAATTTAATAAATACACAGCATAGCTAATGTAATTTAATGTACTTTAAGACATAGGTAGTTTATTCTATCCCTTATAGATGGTAGATAAAATACTTATACGTTGAAGAAACATGGAGTGAAACATGTACTTTTACCCTTGAAGGAGGAAGGTGAAAGAATGAATGGTATTATAGGGGTATTGATGATAAATTGTAAATAATTTTTGAAGGGTATTAAATAGGATAATGCTTGTTTTGTTATTACTGAGTGTATGTAGGTAGAAAAGGCCATAGAGGTAGATGGGTTAGGACATCTCAAAACAAGTAGGTTTTTTTGGGATAAAAGGTGTAAACACCTATAATCATATTAAATAGTCTGAGAAATACCAAATATGCAAAGTAGCAACATATTACATCAAGATAGCTCCTAGATGGAGTAATAATAAACTACCAAAAATATACAAAGATATTACATTGAATGGATTATATAGCAGAAAACTGAAAAATATATATGATAATTATGAAGCTAGGCATAGTCAGACAATAGATAATCTTGAACATACTCAAAAGCAAGCACTTTAAGAAGACCAAAATCTTGAAGTAGGTCTATGGAATTGGAGAGAAAAATTGAAACCACCTCAAAAAATTGTAATACTCTTGGAAATTCTAATAGAAACTTTTTCACAACTATAGTATGGATAGCATTTTCCATGGTATCACTATCAAAAGAAAAAAACATGAGACAATTTGATAGTATCATACTTGCCTAGTTCTCGTAGCTCCCATTTCTGTACTATAAAGAAAATATGCTTGTTTTTCTGAGAGTCCTTCATCTTGCCCACTAAGCTATAATGGAGAATGAAGAGATAAAGGCCCATACAAGGGATTTAAAATATTGAGTAAATCATAATAAATGAGCAAAATGAATGTATTTTATGGATTGCACATAGAGTTGTACGATCTGGTGATGAAAAAGGATCACACCTCTCCAAATTGGGATGAAGGTGGTGGATAATTATAAGGTGAAAGGGATAATAGATCTCACATGAATAAATAATAAATGAAATGGTACAATTAATCTGTAAAGAACATATGAATTATTTATGAGGAAATAGTCTTCATAATGATTAAATGCAAGCCAAGATATTCAATTTAGCTTTTGAGACAACCTGCACACAAAATGAATTAAGAGTTAGGCCAAAAATGACCCCTTCATGAGGAGTTTGGTTGAGTAAAATTTTGATTTTGATCTTTTAGAACCGATTCCCTTAATATATGGGATTTCACAAAATTCATGGAATTAAATTCTATTAATTGACCTTCTTGATCAATAGCCATATTTGCTAGACAATCTACAACACTATTTTGCTTCCCTGTAATAGTGAACACGCTCATAATAATCAAATCAATCAAAGAGAGGCTAGATTGATTTAATAATGTATTAATTTTTCTAAATTGTATTATTTCTATTTCCAACAACATTTATTATAACCATTGAATCCTCTTCAATTTGAATTCTTTTGAAGTTTTCCTTTTTTGATAGAGAAAGGTCCATAATCAAAACTTGAGATTCAACTTCATTATTTGTGCTAAAAGGAATCTTTTTCATCATAGCCATGATCAAATGTCCCTAACTATTTCTTATAGATACACATACTCCTAATAACCTTGGGTTCCCTCTTGAAGCTCCATCAAAATTAAGCTTTACTACAGATGTTGGAGGAGCTATCCATTTAATAGGTTTCCTATCCACTTTTGATTTTCTACCACAAGAAGATATGTTTAATGAATGAGGATTTAAGAAGAGACCAATTTTTAGAAATCGTATCATCCCAACTTGTAAATTTCTTATTAGAAGATGCATTTTTGAATACCCAAGTCATGACAATTTTTTATATTGCTCTCTCTAACTTATATAATGGCAAGAGTTAGATCTCCTAAAATAGGGAAGAAGATATCACTTTCATATTATATATCTATGGCCTTCCCAAGATAAATTCATATCCCATGTCCTTATTAATGATGTAGAACATGGTTGGTACCATTTGGTGTCAACGATTTGCTAGGAGAATGATCTTCCCTTTTGTGGTTTCCTTTAGATTGTTGTAGTCATGTATCATATTTCTACAATATATGATATTTGTATGACCATATCCCATTATTTTCAAGAGGGAAAAGGGCATGTTGTGGAGTCTGATCAGTCTCCAAGTGGGAGATTATTGTTACATGGAGCCTAATCAGACTCAGAAGTTAAATTTTCCCCACTTTTATCGGTGTGGTTTCGCCCCAAATTATTTAATGGGGGTTTTGGGCAACGCCCCCAAGACGAGGTCAAGGGGTAGTGCCCCTTGAGGGGTTGAGGGGCAGCGCCCTTGAAACCTCAAATGACTTTTATTATTTTATAAAGGCATCAGGAGTTATTTTTTCTATTGGCCGACATAAAAAAACCCTATTTTGTAACCGACATAAGTCTTAATAAAAACAGCTAAGGGTTAGAGTTTCTGTTGATATTGTATTGTAGAATTCATGTTGTGAATTAAGGTGTCTCAACCTTGGTAATTCCTTGCATTTATTATTGTAATGTAATTTATTTACTTAGCCTATGTTGTATTTTGTTGCACATTCTATTTTGTCATTTAGTGTGAAGTGGCACGATGAGTTGTCACTCCACTTGTAAGATGACTAGGATGGTCAACACACTCCATGTGGAGATAGGTGTCCCTTTTGTGTGGTAGAGGTTTTCTGCCATGTGTTAGCATCTTGACTAGTGTGTAAGTGAATCTTGATCAAAATGGTTATGATAGATTCCTATGACATAATCTAGGACATGTAAGAGTTGGAAATAGAAGGTTCTATGATAGGTGAAGACATGTGTCACAAGGCATCTTGGAAGAAGGCATATTTGGGCGCCCCAAGGAGGGTTATGACATGTTGTAAGAGAATATGCTATTTATAGTCTGTTTATGATAGATTCTCTTATAACTATAAGATATGTCAGTAGCACAGATTCTATGATGGTTGTAAGAGTCGTAAGAGCATCTGTCATTACCCAACTTGGGAATAGGTGACCTCTTTGGGATGGAGAGACTTGACAAGTGTCAGGAACATCCTACAGTGTTGGACAAGTGTCCATAGGTGTGGGTTTTGGGCCATGAGGCCATGTTGGACGTCCATCTCAAGATAGAGCCATTTTTGCCTTGTATTTTGTATATAAACAGCTGCTTTGGAGAGGAGATGTATTATGTGATTGACAGGTACTGTTATGCTACTGGATTATCTCCAGATACGAATGTCGAAGACTCTTGCAAGAGCATTGGCTTCGTAACTATATTTTAAACCTCATTGTTTAGATAATACATTTGAGCTATGTTTTGGAGTGTGGGGTTTTTCACCCGTAAGGGTTTTCCCTGCGTATATTTCGTCTCTCTCTTCTTATGTCTTACATTCTTGTGTATGTGTTTTCTACAATATCTCTGTTAGTGGGTTAACATTGTTGTAACTGTAAATATTAAAATGAATTTGCACTCATGTCTCCTCATTAGATTAGTGTAGGAAGCAATTTTCGAACACCTAGCTTCCTTTCAGTTGGTATTAGAGCTTGATCACCTTTGGTCCTAGTTGTTGGGTAGGGGTTTTTTGAGCTAATCTTAGGTTGAGTGGGAGCTTTGTGTAGAGTATTCTGTAATCTTGTTGTAGGAAAGAGATGGTAGGCACATCTGAAAGATTAGAGGTGGAGAAATTCAATGGCACTAATTTTGAGTTTTGGAAACTTAAGATGGAAGACACGCTTGTTGATCTTGACGTATGGGAAACCGTATCCAGTAAAAAACCAACTACAATGGCACAAGATGATTGGGATCTCAAAGATCGGAAGGCTAAGGGTCTCATAAGACTCAGTGGTGCAGAAGCACCTACCTAACAGCTGGCCTCCTTGAGGCAGTTAGTTTGTTATAGGTCCGCATGATGACGTACAGGATCAGGATATAGGATAACATGATCAGGATATAGGTGAATTGTCCGCATGATGACAGGGCAGTAGGCTATTTTTAGTATGTTTGACTTTATCATGTAATAAGGTCCATTGGACCGATGCTATGTAGTAGTTCAGCATAGGAGTATGTGTAGGCAGTTAGAGATCGGGATAAGGTAGTCTGAGCTGTCCTCTCTCCCAACCGCTTGGAAGCTCCCAGCCGCTGGGAAGTGAAGTTGGTAGTACTCGAAGGATTTGTGATATATACCTTCGATCTGTTAGGGTTTAGACATTGAGTTCATATTGATAGTTCATATTGATATTGAGATTGAATAGATGTATTGGTGTTGTGTTGAGTTGAGAGCAGTTCAGACATTGTGAATCTGTATTCAGGACTTTTGAATTTCAATTGAATAAGATCTCATCTGTTGCAGTATCTGGTTGTATCAGTTGTATCTGTGTTGATTTCCTTTTCGTTTGCAAGTTAATGGGTACTTTCAACCCTTCCACTGGTTGATCCTGCAAATCGGTGGAATGGTCTTGTATCATAGCTTAGGTTGCATTTGTGTTTTCTGTTTATGCATTGCATTATTCAGGAGATCAGTTAGGAGCATGCTGTGAATCAGCCTAGCATCCTCATGTGCTAGGTATAGAAAGATAAACTGTTAGATTTTTGGTTAGAAGGTGATCCGGCCCGGTCGTCACATGATCTTTGTGAAATTATGCGGTTCTGAGTGTTTACATGCAGTGGACGGATACACAGGAGTCTGCAGGTGCGTTTCCAGCCGGAGCAAGCCGCATCGTCATCAGCGAATGCATCGCCAACAGGATCGGGTCGTGAAGCTATTGAAGTTTGCATGTTGCAAGTGCATCATGATGTTTTGAGTTGGATACATACTCAGTGTATATATCGCAGTCAGGATCATCTCTCGGAGAAGCTCATCATCCGCGTATCGCTAACGGATGCGGGTGTGAAAATTAAGTTTTTTGGCTAAGTGTTGAAGAGTTCATCAGGAGGATGTGTGACGTCATCGTCATCAGGATATTAAGAAATCCCTCAATGCGAGTTTATCCTGTTGTTACTAAGTGGTAAGGTATCGGCGTAGGCAGGAAGTTGTGTTAGCATCATCAGGAGGTTTCGAGGAACCGGATGAACAATATCATGATGCTGTTGCTTGTATCGTCGGGCAGTGGGGCATCGAAGGCAAGTTGTTGAAGTGCAACGTCATCAGGATATTTGGGACTACCGGATATTTGGATATCCTGCTGACGAAGGTGATATTGAATATCATGATGATGCCGCTTGTATTTGGCACCCGATGAACAGTGCAACCGGAGGATGTTTGCGCCCGTTGATTATCATGATGATGATGATAGGCGACAAAGGGAGGAGGTAGATAGTAGTCGACAGGAGGATATTTGCGATCATCCGAAATATGATGATGCTGTTGGAATGTGATGATGCTGTTGGTGTCTCTCGGAAATGTGATGATGATGTTTAGCCGATAGTGAATTTTATCATGCTGTTTGTACTGTTGGCAGCTCCTTCCTGTTAGTTAGCCTCCGTTGCGTCCCACTCTGCATCACTCAGTCTAGCTGATTTTGTCCTGTTAAATGTCCATGAGGAGAAGAGCACAAAAGACCTTTGGAAGAAGCTGGGTGATGTTTATTAGGCCAAATCCCTAGTGAACAAGATTTTTTTGAGAAAGAAGTTGTTTTCTCTGAGGATGGAGGATGGAGGATCTGTTGCAGATCATCTAAATGCTTTCAACATGTTAGTTACTCAATTGACATCCATTGGTGTGAAGATGGAGGAGGAGGATCATTGTATGACCTTGCTTTGTTCTTTGCCAAACTCGTGGGATCATCTTGTTATGGCTATTGGGAGCACCACATCCACATTCAAAATGGATGAAGTGGTATCTTCACTATTATCTGAAGAGATGTGGAGAAAGTCTTCTGAGGCAGCCAAATAGGCTCTTGCAGTTCGTGGAAGACCCAAGGAGAAAGGGAAAAAGAAGGACAAGAAAGATGAGAAGGGCAGATCCAAATCCCATGGGAGATCCAAATCTCTTGTAAAGTCCAAGGCTCTCTATTGGAACTATGGTAAAACTGGGCATTTCTGAAAGGAATGCAAAGAGGAAAAGAAAAAGAAGAAGAAGAATGCCCATTTTCAGATTCTGACAAGTTACAAGATGATGGTGATGCCTTCATCGCAGCCCTGGCCACCCATGCATCTGATGATGTGTGGTTGATTGATTCTCGTGCATCATTCCACATGACCTCGCATCAAAGTTGGTTCATGAAGTATGAAGAGTTCAATGGTGGAAGAGTGTACCTGGGTGATGATTCTCATCTAAAGATTGTTGGTCGTGGAAGAGTCTCAATCTGATTCCTTGATGGACAAGTGAAGGGGACCACTGGGGTTATGCACATCCCAGGCTTGGCACGGAACCTGCTTTCTGTAAGTATGTTGAATGATGCAGGTGTGTAGGTTGTCTTTTCAAAGGATGGATGCAAGATGACTAGAGGATCTATGGTGCTTGCGAAGGGTACTCAAAGAGGTACTTTGTTTTAGCTAGAGGCATGCACTTCATAGTGTAATAGTTCTTCTGACTTGAAGAAAAGAGTTGCAGTCACTTCATCCCCACCATCTGAATGAGCAGTGAAGAAATCTATTGTAACACATTCTGATGGTAGTGCACATGCTTTGGAAGTTAAACTTCTTGTTGAAAAGACTATGTTATGGAATTTGAGATATGGCCACATTGGCGAGAAGGGTCTTAGAACCTTGAAAAATAAAAACATCATTGAGGGGTTAAATGATTATTCTCACAAGTCTTCTAGTGTATTAGATCTTATTCATTCTGATGTGTTTGGTCCATTTAATGTTTCTTCGATTTCCAAATCTATATATTTTGTATCTTTGATAGATGATTACAGTAGAAGGACATGGGTTTATTTTATCAGAAGCAAGATTGAAGTCTTTAGTCGGTTTAAAGAGTTTAAATCTTTTGCTAAAAATCACAGTACTAAAAAGATTAAGTGTTTGAGAACTGATAATGTTGGTGAATTTTGTTTGATAGATTTCGATAAGTTTTGTAAAGAGAAAGGGATTGCAAGACATAAGACAACTCCATACACCCTGCAAAAAAATGGAGTTGCAGAGAGGATGAACAGGACACTGATGGAGAAGGCTAGGAGTATGCTTAGTGGAGCAAGCCTCGAACAAAAGTTTTGGGTTGCTGTAGCCACTACTTGGTACCTGGTAAACAAGTCTCCTACATCAGCTCTTGTTGGTAAGACACCTATGGAGGTGTGGTCTGGTAAGAAGCCTTCAGTTAGACATCTTCGTGTTTTTGGTTGTGAGGCATATGCACATGTGCCTAGGTAGAAACGGGTCTAAATTGGAGAACAAGGTTGTTAAGTGTATTTTCATTGGCTATGGTGTTGGTGTGAAAGGATACAAGATTTGGGATCCTGTGGCTGAAAAAGTGTTGTATAACAAAAGTGTTATCTTCAGAGAGCTAACACCTTCTTCTGTTGTTCTACAGCCAGAAGAAATAGAAAAGAAAGAGGATGTAGTTTAGTTTCCTTCTACCCCTGAGAAGACTAAACTGATAGACCCTGTGAGACCTGATGATGAGGAGAGCTTGAGCAGCTCTGAAAGTTCAAAAGAAGAAACATAACCTCAACCTCAACCATTGAGGAGGTCTACACAAACAAGGAAGCAACCTGATAGGTTTGGTTATTCATTACTTGATTCTAGTTGTGCTTTTGCCTTGCTTACTAACATTAATGAGCCTAGAACTATGATAGAGGCTATGGCCATGAGAGATTCAGGTTCCTAGAAGGAGGCCATGGAAGATGAGATGGCTTCTTTGGAAAAGAATAAAACATGGGACTTGGTGCCTTTGCTTGATGGACGGAAACCTGTTGGATACAAATGGGTGTTCAAGAAGAAATTTGGTGCAAATGGTAGTGTTTAAAAGTACAAGGCCAGACTGGTTACGAAGGGGTATTCACAAGTGGAGGAAATTGATTATGGTGAAATTTTCTCTCCCATTGCAAAGATGACATCTATTCGGTTCCTATTATCTCTTGCAACAACTTATGACTTAGAGGTGGAGCATATGGATGTGAAGACAACATTCCTTCATGGTGATTTGGAGGAAGAGATTTACATGTCACAGCTAGAGCATTACATAGAAAAAGGTAAAGAAAATTTGGTTTGCAAGTTGAAAAAGTCATTGTATGGTTTGAAGCAGTCTCCTAGGATGTGGTACTTGAAGTTTGATGCCTTTATGTTGTTAGTTGGATTTCTGAGATCAAAATTAGATCATTGTGTGTAGTATAAGTTTGACAATGATCGCATTCTCATTATTACATTGTATGTTGATGATATGTTGTTGATTGGGAATGGTAAGAATATGATTTCTGATTTGAAGTCTCAGTTGTTAGCACAGTTTGAGATGAAAAATCAAGGGGCAGCCAAGTTCATTTTGGGAATGGAAATTAGAAGAGACAGAGCTAACATAAAACTTTGGTTAAGCCAGAGTAAGTATGTGAAGACCGTGTTGGATAGGTTCATCATGGCAGATTGTAGACCATTATGTGTTCATGTTTCATTGGGGACAAAGTTGTCTGTTAATGATTGTCTAAAATCTCCTAGTGAGGTGGAGGACATGAACAGAGTACCTTATGCTAGTGCTGTTGGTAGTTTGTTGTATACTATGGTCTATACAAGACCAGACATTGCCCAAGCAGTGGGAGTCCTTAGTCAATTTATGGCTAATCTTGGACAGGTACATTGGGATGCAGTTAAGCGAGTGTTCAAATATTTGAGGGGTACTTTTGAGTATTCTATATGCTATCATGGTAATGCTACAGGACCTTTGCATTTAGTTTGTACTCGTGGATTCATGGATTTTGATTAGGTAGGTGACATTGACAATAGGAGATCCACCACTGCCTATGTGTTCACTATGTTCGGTGGTGCAATTAGTTGGATGAGTAAGCGACAACCTGTGGTTGCTTTGTCCATGACATAAGCTGAGTATATGGAAGCAACTCATACTTTCAAGGAAACCATTTGGCTTAAGAGATTGTGTTTAGATATTGGTGTTGATGTAGAACAGATTACGATTTGTTGTGATAGTCAGAGTGCGATTTGCCTAGCAAAGAATCCAACTTTCCATGCCAGAACAAAGCATATTGATGTATAGTTTCACTTCGTGCAAGTCATGGTAGAGGATGGGAAGGTGAATTTGGAGAATGTAGACACTTTGAAGAATGTTGCAGATGCATTAACGAAACTAGTGGGCACAAAGAAGTTTAGATGGTGTTCAGATTCTATGGGCCTCTTGACCTATAGTAGTTAAATCATGTTATTTCTATTAGCTCTTACAAGGTGTTCGACAAGTGGGAGAATGTTGGGAATTAAGGGGTCTCAACCTTGGTAATTCCTTGCATTTATTATTGTAATGTAATTTATTTACTTAGCCTATGTTGTATTTTGTTGCACATTTTATTTTATCATTTAGTGTGAAATGGCACGATGAGTTGTCACTCCACTTGTAAGATGACTAGGATGGTCAACACACTCCATGTGGAGATAGGTATCCCTTTTATGTGGTAGAGGTTTTCTGCCATGTGTGGGCATCTTGACTAGTGTGTAAGTGAATCTTGACCGAAATGGTTATGACAGATTCCTATAACAGAATCTATGACATGTAGGAGTCAGAAATAGAAGGTTCCATGACAGGTGAAGACATGTGTCACAAAGAATCTTGGAAGAAGGCATCTTTGGGTGCCCCAAGGAGAGTTATGACATGTTGTAAGAGAATATGCTATTTATAGCCTATTTATGATATATTCTCTTACAGCTGTAAGATATGTCAGTATGACGGATTCTATGACAGTTGTAAGTCGTAAGAGCATCTGTCATTGCCCAACTTGGGAATAGGCAACCTCTTTTGGATGGGGTGACTTGAAAAGTATCAGGAACATCATACAATGTTGGAAAAGTGTCCTTAGGTATGGGTTTTGGTCCATGAGGCCATGTTGGATGCCCATCTCAAGATGGAGCCATTTTTGCCTTGTATTTTCTATATAAACAAGTGCTTTGGAGAGATGTATTATGTGATTGACAGGTACTTTTATGCTATCAGATTATCTCTAGATACGAGTGTTGAAGACTCCTGCAAGAGCATTGGCTCTGTAACTGTATTGTAAACATCATTGTTTAGATAATACATTTGAGCTATGTTTTGGAGTGTGGGGTTTTTCACCCGTAAGGGTTTTCCCCACGTATATCTTGTCTCTCTCTTCTTTTGTCTTACATTCTTGTGTATGTGTTTGCTGCAATATCTCTATTAGTGGGTTAACATTGTTGTAACTATAAAGATTAAAATGAATTTTTACTCATCTCTCCTCATTAGATTAGTGTAGGAAGTGATTTCTGCACACCTAGCTTCCTTTCAATTTGCAACAGTATTGAGTTGCAAGGATTGCTGGTTGTAATCAGTTTGATTTCCTGGATAATAGTATTAGACTCTCCACTGGTGGATGTAGCCCGAGTTTGCATGAACCATGTTAAAAATTGTCTCTTGTTGTTATTATTTATGTGTATTTTTCATTCCTCTGTTTAATCTTTATTTGCATTTAATTGATATCTTCTACATGCAATTCCCAATAGGGCACAATATTTACCATGGTTCCAACATCAATGAGGACTCTCTTGATCCAAGTGTCATAAATCTAAGCCTAAAGATGTAGAGTGGAATCCTTTCTTCTTGTTAACTTTTCCTTTGAAAGAATTTTCTTAAGATTAAAGAAGAGCTTGGGGTCTTTCATTTTATCATTAGGAGGGTTAAGATCTAAATTGAATTGATTTATCTACTCTTGGGGTGGTGGGGTTATATGGTGAAGACACTTCAAGTTGTTTTCTTCTAGGAAAACTTCATAATGAGTAGGATAATTCCTTATGATATTGGTGTATGATACCTTAGAAAATGTTTTATTAAGGTCTTTGATGAGGTCATATAGACCAATTAGATTTGACATTAGGTTGATGGTATAAATTGTGTGTTTATTTGGTTTAGTTTATTTGATAGTGTGAGGTTATTGAATTTCTTCATTTTTTACAAGTTATACTAATCCTAACATCTTAGTCTATCCATTTATGCCCAATTTATCTATTAAAGAGTTCAATTATTTTGGTTTAGAGACAAATATTTGTCCAAAGGTAGAAGGACCAAAATAACTTGGTTGGGCAACATTATTTTACCAATGAATTGGGAAGGGATATTGGTAGATTTTCAAGTTTAAATTTTGAGGGGCAGTTGTCCCTTGATTGTTGTTATGATTGAGTGTGTCCTAAAAATGAAGGAAAATGTTTATAAATAACCATTGATGTTCCTCAAGGATCTTGAAGATAAACTTGTTAT
This sequence comes from Cunninghamia lanceolata, assembly GCA_027924645.1. Taxonomy (NCBI): domain Eukaryota; kingdom Viridiplantae; phylum Streptophyta; class Pinopsida; order Cupressales; family Cupressaceae; genus Cunninghamia; species Cunninghamia lanceolata. Next base: position 2,452 of record BSBN01000201.1, on the reverse strand, counting down.
ACTCCTAACATTTTTTGGTTTCATGTCCCCTAGTCTTGCATTAGGAACAAAACTTATTAGGATCATATTCCCTAGGTTTGTGATATGGGTCGTATTTGTTATCATTCAAGGACCTATTATTTTATAGTTTATTATGGTTATTCCCATGAGGATAAGCCATGGTGTAGATTTTCTAATGTCCTTGATTTGAATCTTTATTGTTTCCCATGCAAGGGCTATTGATATAGTTCTAATTATTGTTGCTATTGCTATTTTTCTAGGAGGAACACTTTTCAATCCATCTAGATTGTGGTACTTATATTACTTTTAAGGAGTTTTGGAATCAAAGAGTTTTTATTTCTGTTTTGACTTTGTCTACTTCTTGCTATTATGTGACTAGTCTTCCATTACTTCTATGCATTTTGCTTCCACTATTAATTATGGCTTGGTTAAAGTAGAGTTCACTTTCTAATGCTTCCTCATAAAATCTATAAAGGATTTTTTGGAATTATTTCCATGTGTATCTTTTTAGGGCATGAAGAAAGAGATCATAGTGTTCATGATGATCCATATGAAGAGCACAAGTTGAGTATAAAACTTGCCTACAGTAAGTGAGAAAATGGGCTACAAAGTCATTATTGTGTGGCTTCACATTAAGGAACTCTCTAATTCCCACTTGGTGAGTTTGCTTATATTGAATGCAGTGATGAAATCCTTGATGAGTTGTCTAAAAGAATGGATAGAAGTTTCAGGTAATCAATAGTACCAGTTAGGAGCAATTGCCTTTAACAATTTTGGGAAAATCTGAGCAACCACAAAATCCTATGAGAGGATTTCTATGAAAACAATCATATATGATTTTATGTGAGTATTCAAATCTCCCTCACCCTTAAACTTAGGAAGGTCAAGGAGTGGTCTAGGAGACATCAATTTTTTTATGACATGATCTAGGTGCTCTTTGAGATACTCAAGGTAAGTCCCTATGAAAGGATCATGCATATAAAAAAGTGGTCCTCCAAAGATAAACTATACAGGAGAATAAAAATAATTTGGTTGGACTTGAGGTGGTTGGCTTGGTTGTTGGTACTTAGAAAATGTCACATAGTTTAAGGGTACATTATTTGTTTGAGAAAAATTATGTGGGGCTATATGATTTTGTGGTTAATTTGGTAATGTTGCACCTAGTTAATATGTAGCCATGGAACTAAAGGGTGGGAAAGGTAGTGCAAAAGTCCCATTTGTATTGTGTGAATACAATTTTATGTATGGGGGAGGTTGTGAGATTCCTTGTATTCATGTCATCTTGAGTAGTAATGAATAGATTTATGTTTCTTTGTTGCTTTGGGATCAAAGGGCTTACATTCCCCTAATATGGGTTGCAATGATTTTACCTAAGACCCCCTGTCACCAAATCTCTAATTATTTGACCTAGAGTGGCAATCAAGTCTTTAAGGCTAGCTACATTTGATTGAATCATGTGGTTAACTTCACCATGCTACATGGGTCCTATTTGATTTTTATTATTCCTATTAGTTTGTTCATGTAGTGGAGGTGGGATTCCTTGATTTTTTTGTTTTGTTCTCTAGTGATATAAAATGAGGAAATTATTCACTTTGGTGAGCTCCTTCTTGGGTAGGACAAGCTACTTAGGCATTGTTTGGATCTCTTTCTAGGTAACCTATCTCACTATCAAAGTGTGTGGCCTTATCTTGGTATTGCATGAGATAAGTGTCTTGTTGGTGAATTTTAAATCAAACTTAGACTTGTCACCCTTGAGGGTGATCAAGGTTTAGTTTAATTACATGTTCTCGGTATCCATCCCACATAGGATTATCAAACATTGTGAGGTCCAAATTTGGTCTTGTGTTGTGATTCTCCTCATGACATTCATAGTCATAATCAAAATATTCATAGTCATAGAAATTTTTAATAAGAGCCCAAAGGTCCAAAGGAGGAATTTACCTATCAAAGGTTGGGATAAGAGATTTATCGAAATGGTTTACCCTTGAGATCTTGTAGATCTTAACATATTTGGGGGCACCGTAAGTACCACTTAATATATAGGTGGATGAGAACAAGGGATGAATGAAATGGATGAAATAAGGTACATATTGGAAGGTTACTATACTTCATGTTGAGTTCACCAAAATATGTACTCTCCAAATCCTACTTTCCACTACTATACGTAAGTCAAAGATGGTGGGCACATGCATTGCACACGTGTGGCATGCATATGGATAGATCACTCCTACTCATATGGAAAAATCAAGTGGATCAAAGGAGTGTTGGGAGAACTACCCTCTTCATAAGGAAGGAGTGTCCTCAATGTCAAAATGATATTTGTACAAGGGGTTGCTTCTATCCTTGTATGATTACTCTCTTCCCAAGGAAAGAGCTCCATTTGAATAGCTGTGTTGTTCAATTATGGACTTATATTTGTGTTAAGTGTCACAACTTCTATTCATGTGTTGTT